>OW121751.1:25940000-28340000 GCA_933228765.1 Miltochrista miniata
CAGACCTAGTGAGGATAATTATGCTAGATATATTTCAATCAGAAATCACTGCAATAAGGTGTGTAGGAATGCACAACGCCAGCACATCCATAGTAATATCCAAAATGGAGACCCAGGTAAAGTATGGAAGTTCCTTAATACATTGGGGGTTGGAAGGAAACGACAAAGTACAATTCCACAAGATCTTAACATTGATTTACTTAATCAACATTTCGCAGCCTCGTCCAACTTTGATAGGACGACCAAGGCACAGACCATCGATTATCTTTCATCTCTTCCAAAACCCAACTATCCACCATTTTTCTTTGATCTCTTCACTGCTTGTGATGTTAGGAGGGCCATTACATCAATCACGTCGAATGCAACCGGTGTGGACTCTGTCAGCCGCCATATGATCCTCCCCATCCTTAATGAACTCCTCCCCATATTATGTTACATTTTTAATTTCTCTATCTCTAGTGGTGTATTTCCAAGTGCATGGAAAAGTAGTCAAATTATTCCTATACCCAAAAAACCCAAACCGATAACTTTCTCTGACTACCGCCCTATATCCATACTCCCATTCCTGTCCAAAATTCTTGAGCGTCTCGTACACACGCAATTTAGTAGATTTCTTCGCCAAAATAATGTCCTGAACCCTTTCCAATCCGGCTTTCGTCCTGGCCATAGCACTGCCACGGCTCTGATAAATATTACTGATGACATCAGATATGGCATGGAGGTCGGAAAGTTAACAATACTTGCATTGCTAGATTTTAGCAATGCGTTCAACACTGTTGATTTTGATGTATTGGTCAATGTTTTGCGCTCTCTTAACATATCTCCAACAGTGGTTGATTGGCTTCAAAGTTACTTGTGCGGTCGCCAGCAACGAGTATGTATAGAAAATAAAATATCGAATTGGTGTAATACTATCGCTGGTGTACCCCAAGGCGGCGTTCTCTCTCCTTTACTCTTCTCAATTTTCATAAACTCCATTTCAAATCAAATTTCTTCTTCCTACCACCTATATGCAGATGACCTACAAATTTACTATCAGGCACCTCTTCAACAAATATCCGAAGCAATCCAGACGTTAAACAGGGACCTAAGTCATATAAGTAGCTGGAGTCGCGCCTATGGTCTTAAGGTGAATCCGACGAAAACGCAGGTGACAATCGTGGGCAGCTCCAGAACCACATCCAAAATAGAGTGGACTAGTATCCCCCCAGTAGTTTTTGAAAACGCTATTATTCCCATTTGTACGAAGGTTAAGAATCTGGGTGTGTATATGGATTCCTCATTATCATGGGACACACAGATTCAGGAGGTGAGTCGAAAGATGTTCGCATCTGTGGGATCGTTAAGAAGGTTACAAAACCTTCTACCCATGCCTACCAAAATTGCGCTTGCGAACACGTTACTGTTATCCATATTAGATTATGCAGATGTCAGCTATCCTGATCTCGCCGAAAACCAGCTAGACAAGCTTGAACGTCTCCAAAATGTCTGCATAAGGTTCATTTTTGGCTTACGCAAATATGACCATGTTTCACAGTTTAGAACCCAGCTTGAATGGTTACCAATACGACTTCGTCGGGATGCTCATATTCTTTCACAATTATACAGTATACTGTTTAACCCCTCTACCCCTTCCTATCTTAAGGAACGATTCCAGTTCCTACACGACACGCATGCGAAATGTCTGAGGTCATCACTTAACTTGAGACTAAAGATGCCATCTCACTCGTCTACCTTTTACGACAAGTCTTTCACTGTTACTGCCATACGACTTTGGAATAAACTTCCTGTTGAGATTAGACGAGCGCAGACTATATCTAGATTTAAGATAATGGTTAAGGAACACTATTTATCAATGTAGAATATGCATATTTGTATGTAGGTATATGTATTGTTTATGTATGTATATAGTGTGTATGTAAGTGTATTGTGTATATATTTATAATAATTATATAATTTATATCTAACTATTTATTTATATATGCTGTAGGTTTATGACTAGGGATTATAAGTAGATAGAATTGTTTATTTTTAGAAATAAGTACACCGAACAACTACCACTCATCACCTTAAACCAACTTTCTCCATCCAAAGGTTGCCTGGTAGAAATCGCTTTTAGTGATAAGGCCGCCCATTGTACCTACTCTTGTAAGGAATCTATGTGTTCTGTTTATATTTACATGGTGTACAATAAAGTGTATAATAAATAAATAAATAAATAAATAAAATAAATAAATCAAAAAGGTTTGGTATCTGAGTCGGCGGCAGAGATAAAAAATCTTGTAGGTACGACCTCCGACTGTTTGGAGGCTATCAACAATCTAGGTGTGGATGTATCTTCTTGGGACATCCTGATCATCCACATTATCAGTGCCAAATTAGATAGGGACACACGAAAGGCTTGGGAATTAAAGGTGTCTTCAGATTCAACGGATGAATTACCGACCATTAACCAATTTTCTGAATTTTTAGTAAGCCGTTATCGAGGTTTAGAATATTTAGGTGATAGTGAGAAGCCTGCTGAAAAAAGGATCTCTAAGTCTTTTCACATAGTTAGAGAAAATTCGGGTGCTTCATGTGCGTATTGTTCAGGAAATCATAAAATTACTGCTTGCAAACAGTTTTGTAAGCAATCCAATGACACGCGCCGAACTTTTGTCATTGATAAAAAATTATGTTTCCTCTGTTTAAACAGCAACCACTCTGCCAAGCAGTGTAACAATATAGTTCGTTGCCAGGTGTGCCAGCGTCGCCACCACTCAATCCTACACCCAAGCGGTATTTCTGGGTCTCAGGGGGACGATAATTCTCTTCCGCAGAACTCATCGTCGCCTGAAGTCAGTTCGATAAAGGAACAGGTGGCGGCTAAGAGCGACACGGACACCTCAGAAGTGGAAGTATCCAAGAACCCTCTAGTGTCTTGTCTTTCTACAGGTTACAGTAGTAAGACTGTTTTATTGACTACAGCTGTGGTACAAGCTAAGTCAAAGGACGGCACGCCTCGTTCATTGAGAGCCTTATTGGATCAGGGATCGCAGGGTTCCTTTATTTCTGAGAACGTGGTCAACTACTTAGGGCTTCGAAAGACTGCGTCTAAAAACGCCATCATAGGTGTCGGAGGTGACAAAAGCATAATCTCCAAATTCACTGTCACTTTGAGCCTAAGCTCAAGACTTAATACAGGGTTACAGTTTAAAGTTAGTGCCTTCGTATTAGAGTCAGTTACCACACTTCTTCCAGTTACGAAAGTAACTCGGATAGAATGGGCGGATCTGACTAAGGATGAATTGGCTGATCCCGAGTATCACAGGCCTAATAAAATAGATATTTTGTTAGGTGCTGAAGTTTTCAGCCAAATCATCCACGAAGGTATTAAAAAGAATGCAAACGGAACCCTGTTGGCACAAAATACTGCCTTTGGGTGGATCATTTCCGGAGTCTGTGAAGTCGATAATTCCTCAAAGATTTACTCCCACATCACAGTAATGCACGCATGCGTAGTGGGAGAACCATGTGAAGGGAAAAAGTACTGGTTCACAGATAAGAAAAGCACACGTGAAAAATTATTCACAAGCACTACAGCACGGAACGAAAGTGGCTGTTATGTTGTGGGGTTGCCATTTCGTGACCCTAACTTGATGATTCAGTATGGGAAATCAAAGCCAATGGCTGCGAAAAGATTACAGTTTAATTTAGGTTTTGATAATATTACAAATTATAATTTTAATCATAAGGTAGCTATAAACTTACCTGAACATGCTGTGATCAGGGAGGACCGGGTCACTACTACAGTTTGTGTTGTCGTCTATGATGCATCCTGCAAAAGGAAAAACGAGTTAGCATTAAATAAACTATTATTAGTAGAGCCAA
This sequence comes from Miltochrista miniata, assembly GCA_933228765.1. NCBI lineage: Eukaryota > Metazoa > Arthropoda > Insecta > Lepidoptera > Erebidae > Miltochrista > Miltochrista miniata. The sequence continues at coordinate 25,943,871 of OW121751.1, forward strand.
TGGTGCAGGTAATGGGTTGGAAAATTAATCTCATTTTTCAATGTAGCAGAGACAAATTCGGAATCGCGGATAGCATTTTTTATAAGTTTTGCATGTATATTCTTATGTTTAGTGCTGAAAATATAGATCAAGCTTACGAGCTTCATTTTAAGATATATACAGTCCAATCGAAGGGGAAATTCCAATTAACATATTGGAGTAGTACACAGTTAGTGGATAAAATAAGTGAAAAGATAAGGGTTACAGAAAAGCTAAAAATAATAAGGGAAAATATAATGAAAGTAGGACTTACCTGGGAGTTACAGGATGATGACTTCGGGTACTTGGTGAATTTGTCTGTTTCGGCTACACCTGTAACAAAGAAGAAAATTACATTCTACGTATCAAGGTTCTCCGACTCATCCCGATGGCCGACACCCAGCATAATTAAAGTAAGGTATCTCATAGAGAAGCTTTGGGTGGCAAGTGTCGGTTGGGTCGAAGAGGTATCAAACAATTTAATAGATGAGTGGGTTACTTACCGTCGAGACTTACCTGCGCCGGCTAGTATTAGTTTTCTAAGGTCTCACTGTCACACAATATCCGATTATCTTACATCTAATGCGTCTTACCTTGCAGAAGTGTACCTAAGAGTGCGGAGCCTTAAGAGTAACATGCACGTGACGCTAGTTGTACTCATTGGACAAATTTCATTGAGTAGCTTAAATTTTGATGGTGTTGGTTTATTAGTCAGGCTGACGGCAGAGGCGGCTAGCGTGTTCAAAATTGGGTTTAAGAGTTTGCGCTCGTGGACTGTCTCTGGAGTTGTACTCGCCTGGCTAAACAGCCATCCTCCTCGGCGGAAGATATTTTATACATCTGCACCTTGGATATTGGTCATAAATTGGCTCAGAACCCATTTTACCTAGTAAATTTTAAATTAAAAACAAGTTTCAAATGATTGTGAAATATAGTAAAAATGTATGGGTAGAATAAGATTTACATTTAGCATAAGTTTAAGTCTTTCATTTGTATTGTTTACCTATCGATCTTTGGTCAAAGTTCGTTATGGTTAAGTAAAAAAAAAATCTGAAATGTGTAGCTTAAGAGCAATCTTTGTACTGAAAATATTTATTTTATGGTTGGAAAGTAAAAGTTAGTGTACTGAAGTTAATTGTTAAACAATTAATTTATGTATTTTTACCATGTTGCATGGTGGGCGGCCCAGTGTATGTTAAGGACATTTGCCAATATGTCCTTGGTGGGCGGTATGTTTGTGGCGTAAGTTGTGCACCCAACTCGATAGAGGGCGCTGTCGATAAATCTACATCGCACTATAACTTCGATCGTGTACGTTACATACCAGTGGCCGATTAATTAGTATAGATGAGCGAAAGGAACATTAGTACTTTGGTAAATTGTAATACTATATAAGCAAACAAGTGTTTTGTTTGAATACAAGTTTAATAAGTCAGTCTAGTGTTTCATTCAATCAACTGGGGCAGACGAACCAGTATAAGAAGATCCCCGTTCACCGAGTCCATGGTTTCATTGGTTTTGACATTTTTTTTTCCGGGATTTCATTTTTCAATTGAAATCCCGGTATTTGCGGGACTGAGAGATCTCAGTCCCGCGGGATCCCGGTATTTGCGGGATCCCGCATATTTCTGAAAGTCATTGAGAAAAGTATAGAATTCTGTATCATACATGCATCTAGAACTGAAAAATAGTCACGCCTTAATCGCCGAAGGGGTAGGCAGAGGCATATTTTATACCCACATTTCACCTTTCAAGATTGGTTTCGTCCCTTACCACGTAAAATGTGGTGAGCCGTATTGCAGTCTTGAAATGAATAGGTGCAGGTTGCGATTGCTTGCTGTTGAAATTTTTCAAGCCGAGCCTTCAACCCATTTTACCGGCTTAACGTGCCTTCCGAAGCACGGCAACGCTCAAATAAATGTCACAAAGTGGTCACCCATCTAAGGACCGGCCATAGTGAATGTAACTTACTGCAGTGATCTTTTACAGAACACTGAGTACGCGGAGCCAGAAGGAAAAATAAATTATTGAATATTACTTGTGTATTGAGATTATTAAACGGATATACATATAAGTAATAAAATACCGACTGCAAATTATTAGAAGCAGATAAAATGGGTAGTTTTGGCATTACCTACTTTAAAACTGCGCAAAAAACATAGCATGTCAAAATTCTTGTCTGCCAAACGACTCCTAACTTTACATGTCAGATAGCCAGCAAGCAATGTACGAGATAATTGAACACTTTTCTAACTGTTTATAGTACATGAAAAGTCAAATCTGCCTGATTAAATCACTAAAAACAAATAAGTACGTTATTAGGTTATATCTTACGTCACAATTACAAAAAACTTAATCATACAGAATCAGTTTGGGCGCTTCCGCTTACAGAACAACACATGGCGTTTACCTTTGCACAGTCCCGCTAATCCCGCGGGATCCCGCACGATTTACGTGCGGGACTGGTCCCGCAAAAATGATGCGGGATCCCGGTATTTCGGGATCCCGGTATCCCGGTATTGCATTCCCTATGTATGACTGAGTAGGTACAGAATTTTATATGGAAAATTTGACACTACAAGTATTTTTATGAATTAGGTATAGTCGGATTTCAACTTCCAAAATAGTCTCTAGTATTTTGAATACAAAATATACCTTGACTGCAAAGTTTATTTTCCGTCGCTCTGATTTGACTGTAGAGGTTAAAATATGAGTATAATACATATAAACCTGCCGAGAAAAAAAATCATCTAGCAACTAAATAATCGTGAACGAGACATGGCACGATTCACCTCGTGAATAATGTTTTAATCATTATACATACATCTCGCACTCGCTTTTTATTATTACTCAGAAATTTGAATATCCTCTTACGTCTCTTAATGAATGTTACAATACTGCATTATTCATTTCTATGGATCGGCTTAAATCTATTGCTTCTTACAGACTTGTATTTATAGCCAGTATCCGGCTGGGTTTCCTAATTTGCAATTCCTAATTTGATTTGGGTAATTGCCCTCGAAATCTAAATTTGATCTCGGTAATTTGAAGAAAATGTTCCATGAATTAAATGATAAAAAAAAACAAAAAGGAGGTTATAATATCCTGAGCTTACAGTATGTCGATCAGCATAGAGCAACACGAGCTATGACTTTTATCGGGAGGGGAGGCGCCATATTGAGACTATTACCAATGTCAAAGTGCAACCGCAACCGTCAACCGCAGTGCGTCAAACACAGTTTTATTCCCACGTTTTAATGATAGGTATGTTTTTAAATTTTCATATTTCTTTGAAAGTGAATTGTCAGTAGGTACCCAAGTAGTAGGCCTTAGTTTTTAATGTCAAATATCACTGCATAAATCAATCTCTTTAGTAGGTACATTACAGCGACATTACTTCAAACTATAAAGCAGGCGTAATAGTTGACACTAGTAAAAGCTTTCGAGGTCGTGGAAATAAAAAGAAAACTGTATTACTATTGTGGTTCGGGCCACATTAATATACATTTGGCTGAAGGGAGGCGGGGTGTTACAGGGGAGTCACATTTTCATTACGAATTGAACAACAAAATAGAATTAACTTGGAATGTTCTCAGTGGCGCAGTTGTTGTTAGGTGGCTGCCGTTGCTGAGGTATCGAGTTCATGCCCCGCAACACATCTTTTATTTTTAGGATTCCGTACTTACCTATTTTATTTTATTTTTTTGTTTAACGTGAGGGTAAATCCTCATGGATGTTATGCCGGACTCCTACCGACTAAAAAACCTCACGTAACACCCAACAGCCTATGGTTGGGAGCCCCGGATAAGCCCTCGGAAGGATGTCCCAGGACATGGATTCCATACCTTAAAGGAAAAAAACGTTGTTGTCCGTCCGTCTGTACGTCTGTTTACGTTTTAAAAACGTGTATTTCGACACTCTCAAGGGAATAAAAAATCATAGGGTACTTCACGTTAACCTAGAACCGTGAAATTTGACAATTAATATCCTCTTATATCACAAATATAGAAAAAGTCTAAAAACTGTACTTTTGTGACGAATTCTTAAAAACATGTCCACGGGAATAGTGTAGCTTCTCAACAGTGAAAGAATTATTTAAATCAATTCAGTAGTTTTGGAACTCATCGAATACAAACATACAATCAAATTTCCACTTTATAACAGTACAGACTATATTAGTACAGACAAATTCTAGGTACGAGTGACTTCTAATGTATTTATTTAGAAAATATAAAACATGTATGTAGGTAATGAAATTGTCCAAATCCTTTATCACAAAAGCTTCATTTGTGCAAAATGGCGCTTGCATTACCACCACGCTACTAAAGCAGTGTACATCCATACAGCTCCTGAGCCGATTAAACTATTTGGTCGAGTTGTGTTTGTGAACGCATACAGCCGATTCAGTCGTATTCAATTTACATTTATTTTTCTGCACAACGATCGTTTACATTTAAAATTCGAACGTGACGTGATCGTTGCAGCAATTCGCAACTACATACCTAGTTGCGGTTCGATTGTTTAGATACATAGGGCCGAACTACGATTTTTTTTTCAATTACCTATTTAGTTTATATTAAGAAACCTTTATTGTGACGCATTTTGACCTTATAGAATTAAACAATTGTTAAAAAGATTAAACAGGGTGCTATGTACCGAGATCTTCCAAGTCAACGCCAGCCTCAGTTAAAAGTGATAGGTACACCTGTTGACTAAGGGAAGAGGTTATACCGAAGAGAAGGGAAATTTTAAACAAAACTTACTAGCCCCCACATCAAACAGCTTGGCTACCTTCCTAAAATGCTTGAGAGGCTTAACTTTCAGCAGGGGATTGCGATTTTTTTTTATATACCACTAAGGTGGCAGACAAGCATACGGCCCACCAGAAGGACTGGTGGTCACCGCAGCCTATGAACGTTTGCAACACCAGAGGCGCCACACTCGCGCTGCCGACCCTGTAAAAACCTTCTTAGACCCCTTTTGAAGAACCCCATATTGTAGGCGTTTGAGAAAACCGAGGCAGGAAGATCATTCCACAACCTAAGCGTGCGCGGAAGAAAACCCCTATCGGATCTAACCGTGCTCGAACGCTCCGGACGTAGGGTATGAGGATGAAATCCCTGTCTATGGCGAGCGATGCGATGGTAGAACGTAGCCGTGGGCATCATGTCAAACAATTCCTCAGAGCACATACCATTGTACAGGCGGTAGAACACGCATAAGGAGGCAAAGTCTCTCCTGTCGCGAAGAGGTTCAAAACCACCTGTCAGTATAGGATCATTGACAACTCTCACAGCTCGCCTCTGCACCGAGTCAAATGGACGAAGCTGATATTCAGGTGCCCCCGCCCAGAGGTGACAGCAGTACTCCATGTGTGGCCGCACTTGCGACTTATAGAGAAGCAGTGTTTGCGCCGCAGTAAAGTACCGCCGCGCCCTGTTGAGCACACCGAGCTTCTTGGACGCCAGCTTGGCCTTGTCCTCCAAATGACTGCGGAACTGAACGTCACTATAGATGTCAACACCAAGGCTCCCTATACTTTTAGAGATGGAAAGAGAATTGCCCTAGAATTGCGGCGCTACAGTAATTGGGGCTTTCTTAGCGGTGAAGAAATACGCCTGTGTCTTGGAGGGGTTGAACTGGACTGCGATGGTATGATTTTTTTATTGGAACAGTTGTGTTTAGTTTGTTCTTCAACATACAAAACACACAATTCTGCCACTATCTACAACATTATCTACACCGCCACCTAACCAAGTTAAGTTAAGTGATTCCAAAAAAAAATGTTTCAAATAAAAAGCTTGTTTACTGAATTGTAATATTCCCGCTATCAAAACTCAATACTCGGTTAATTAGCTTAAATAACAGTGTTTCACCAGACGCGCAAACAGATACCCTTAATGAGGGCAACCAATTCTCGGGGTTGAACTGAAATGGTCTTTCATTTCAGCTTTAAACGCGTAGGGCGTCGCAACACTCGCAATATGCCAGCGAATTTGCCACATACAAGAGCAATAACAGCAAACAGCCTGGCAAACAGCAAACAGTACAAACGATGCGTTAGTGACAAAATGACGTCTGCTCATCTCTCTCGCGCCCCACCAAGGAGCTGAGACAGACGGTTGACGAGCACGACGGGAAACAAGACAGGTTATTATCTCCCAACAAGCCAAAACATGTCAGAAAACCTTCTGATATTTTCCACACGTCCGCGGCTATTCACATGAGATTTGAAACGAAAATTAGTTACTGAAGAATTTCTTGTTTTCGTCTGAATGTGTAGCGTGATTTTCATTGTTAAGAAATAACAAACGCCATGTTTGAAATTGAACGACGTGGACTGAATATCAAGGAGCGAACACGTCGTTTGCCACACAGGAGACACTCTTGTTTAAGGACCGGTAACTCCACTGTCTGAGTCCCACACAATTTGTTCAACTATCAAATTAAATTAGTTGTTTTGTGCTCTTCACAATTTGTTAGATTTACGAATAAGTAAGATTTTACTAACGTAAATGACTAGTATTACTGCCGTATTTTTTTACAGTTGTTTTGGTTAGGCATGTAGCCTAACTAAAAACAACTGTAGAAAAACTACGCTTAACTTAACGGCAATGGCCACTTTGGTGCCTTAGCCACTAGATTTCATCAGCTCCACCAGTTTAAAAGAAAAAAAATATTCTCTCTCGCATATTCTAGGGTTTGTTCTCGCAAGCTCCCTTTGTATTCTTTCGGTTAATTTTTCTGGGATTAATTTGTCTGCGTATTCAAATTACAAATCGTGAGATAAAAGGATGACTTTTTACACGACTGCCATGGAGGATTATTACATTTGTTTTTGGCGAAAAATACCAAGTATTCTCTTAAAAAAATACTACTGCAAAAGTGGAGCTCGGAGTTTGCGTTCTATATAAAAAGTGGTTTCTGAATAATCTGTGTTACCGACATAATGTTGGTTACGATATGAGATCGCGGCTCGACACAAAGCAACGCGCCGAGCTTGATAGAGGGTGACACTTTCTCAAGTTACGGCAATCTCTTACCGATTCAATATCCTTTTTCTATTTTATTCATGTGAAGCATATCGCAAGAGCCTTTACAACGCTATATTCGTGTTTGAATTTTCGCAATACAACCAAAATGTACAAAATAATATTGAACACCTTCAAAAACGCGGGATTTTTATCTTGCTTATTAAATGTATGTTTACATCATAATCCTTGCTTAAGGCTTAAAATGTGTATGAAAAGATTCGGAATTTTGTAATACACATCATACAAATTCCTCTTGATGTTGAACATAAGCAATAGCCGTAGGCGGTTATTTTTGAATATCGATAAAGCCGGACCTCTGAATTGTGGACCATTATTCTTTGAAATTGCCCATCTTTCAAACCTAAATATGTAGTACAACCGAAGTAAATTATTAGAACACGTGAAAGGGTCTTATACAAAGATTAATTTTGGTACCCAAGCAGATATTATACATTTAGATAAGGGGTTACGGGGTTTTATAATCTTCAAAAAACCGGCCAAGTGCGAGTTGGACTCGCCCATGAAGGGTTACGTAGCAGCAAGTAACATAATATAAAAGTTCTTATAGTTCGTTGTAACTTTGACTAATGTTTTAACACGTTCGCAGTGGTAGTGATTTCACTAACCGGAAATTGCGGTTTATGATGTATTAAAAAAAACTACCCGCTCTATCTCGTTCAAACTAATTTTTGTTGGTAGTTTTTACGGCAATGTACATCATATATTTTTTTTAGATTTATCATTTTCTTAGTTTAGAAGTTAGAGGGGGGGGGACACACATTTTTCCACTTTGGAAGTGTCTCTTGCGCAAACGATTTACTTTAGAAAAAAATGATGTTAGAAACCTCCATAGCATTTTTGAAGACCTATCTATAGATACCCCACACGTATAGGTTTGATGAAAAAGAAAATTGAGTTTCAGTTCTGAGTATGGGGACCCCCAAAATTTACTGCTTTTCTTCTAGTTTTATATAAGAATCTTAATGCGGTTCACAGAATACATCTAGCTACCAAGTTTCAATAGCATAGACCTTATAGTTTCGGAGAAAAGTGGCTGTGACACACGGACGGACAGACAGACAGACAGACATGACGAATCTATAAGGGTTCCGTTTTTGCCATTTGGCTACGAAACCCTAAAAAAGAAACACATAATGGTGACTGTCTCTGAATTTTGTATCTCATGCAATCACAGGCTAAATAACGGAAGATTTAGAGTATTTATTTCGAGGTCAACGGAAAATAAAAACCTCAAAATTTCGTCTTCATCCTTATACAACCTCTGGTCACATTTCTCAGGGTTGTCAACTTTAGGTCTACTGTTCGGAAAAGTGATTTTTAAGCTCTGAATGTCGTCAATTTTCAGGCAGCTGAAATATTTTTCTGACCACGAATTGGTGGACTACTTAATGGTTAGCGATGACGGCTTCAGCGCCGAATAAGCTGACACGTAAAGAAATTATGAGCAAAGTTGTCCTCAATCACTATTATCACGGAGACACATATACATAAACAGATTCGTTAGCGAAAAAAACTTCAAATAAAACCAGGAGTTAAAATTCGAATGAGAAAGTAAAAGAGTAAGTACATATAATATGAAAACAAGCGCGAAATTGGAACAATCAGTAATGTATTACACGCAGAGTTTTCAATTCGCTCGTAAAAGGCGAAAAGAGTCACGTTCCCTCCCTGTATTTTCCTGTATATTTTTTCCCCTCTCTATGAAGAAGTCATAAATCACGTGGATGTAAATCTGTAGCATCCAGTTGCGGATGAGTGACGCGCCATTATCGTGAGTCGTCGGCCCGCCGCCGTACTGGCCTAAAAGTTGATGCCGAGAAAAATTTTTTTACAATGACAACCCATTTTATCCGTTGTACCGAAAGTATCTTCATAACTTTAGGTAATTTATTTATCATAATTTTTGTAACCGGATTATACCAATTGAGTGAAGCTTTTAATTTTACATAATAATCCTGACGTAGTTATGCAAGACTGGAAAGTTAATATTGTTTGGCTGTTACGTGTCCTGAAACCGAAGCAGAGGGTAGGTTACAATGGTAGCAAATGGAGAGGCCAACAGCGAAAGGCACAAACAGTTTTTGACCTCACAATGGCAAGGAACCAAGAAAACCGCTCAAGTAAGATTTTTTTGCCACAGTTTTTAAGGCTGAAAGACCCGGGTAAGCCCTCGCAATAATGCCCCAGGATTTGCCACAACAGCACTAGGTGCTATAATGGCTATAGCAATTCAAAAAGTCTTACTAGACAGAGCGTTATTATTTCCAAGAAATAAACTGTCCCACTGAAGAGAAATTTAACAAATTATAGTCAGTGGAATCTTTAGACAATTAGAATTTAAAAAAATGCAAACTATTTTATCTCATTATATCATTTCACTAAGACGCGGTTAAGCTTAGCATCAAAACAAAATCCAATGAAATATTTGCCAAGATCTAAAAAAAATCTACTCTATGATTCTATTGTGAGTCTCATAAACACATTGATTGATTCTCTTTATCCCACCATCAAAAACGTTCATAAAAAAGTCTCCACCTAAAGGAAAACGTCAACAAGCCAGTATTTCAAACCTTAGTAGGTATTCTTCTCTACCCAACCTTTCTTTTTTTTTATACGTATGGAAATCCTACATGGATCCTATGCCGGACTCCTACCGACTAAAACCACATGATGCCCTACAACTGTCTATGGCCGGGAGTCCCGGATAAGCCCTCGGAAGGATGTCCCAGGGCTCTCTACCCAACCTGTACTTAAAGCAAGGGATAAACATTATAACATGCAGAGAATAAACAAATAGTATCAGTACTGAACAGCTATTCCATTATGTACGCGAACTATGAAGCCCCAATCTGTATACATCAACATTAATCTAATAAAATAATGGAACGTCACACACTGAGATTTTGTTTGGAAGAAACGTTATTGTTCATAATAAACCAACACGTCTTCGGCGCCCCACATCCATCATGCTGCGAAAGTCATGGCTCCGTCCATCAGTCACTTCTGTGATGATCTTGTGAAGCTATTCGAAAGAAAATTATACGCTTTGCCCATCGTATAGCTCCTTCATATATTAGGTGCTTACACATCAAATTAGCGTTTTTCGTACTGGCCACTTTAATTACGATTTTCTCCTCTTTGGTAAGGAATTCCAAATTCAAATTTTCCCAGCTATTTACTCATGTATTTATCCTTCGATGACCGTCATTCATTTGTTTTTTTCTTCTGTTTTTTTCTGTTTGCGTCACTCATTTTACAAAATGGAAAACTTAAAATATCGCATTATTTACGAGTACGAGTTCCGCCGTGGCACTAGTGCTGCGGAAACGACTAGAAGGGTGAATGATGTGTATGGCGGTCATGTTGCAAAAGAAAACACAGTTCGTTTTTGGTTCCAACGTTTTCGTTCAGGAAATGTCGACCTGCAGAACAAGCCCCGTGGACGGCCTGAGACTCAAGTTGATAATGAAGTATTGAAGGCTATTGTGGAAGCGGATCCATCGCAAACCACGTCCGAGTTAGCTGCAGGCTGCGGTGTTAGTGATAAAACTGTTTTAATTCACTTGAAGCAAATTGGGAAGATTAAAAAGCTTGAAAGGTGGGTACCTCACGAATTGACTGAAGCAAACCGGCAAAAGCGCGTCGACTGCTGCGTTACATTACTGAACCGGCACAATAATGAAGGTTGGCCAGCCAGCCAAATCCTGCCCCAAGCGAAAATTAACCCCAAAAAAGTTACTTGTAAGCGTTTGGTGGACTAGTGCCGGTATTGTTCATTACAGTTTTCTCAAATCTGGCCAGACTATTACGGCTGATGTCTATTGTCAGCAATTGCAAACCATTATGGAAAAGCTAGCGGCTAAACAACCTAGGCTGGTCAATCGCTCCACGCCACTGCTGCTTCACGACAACGCTAGACCACACACTGCACAACAGACGGCTACCAAATTAGAAGAGCTTCAATTGGAATGTCTAAAACATCCTCCGTACTCCCCGGATCTTGCTCCAACAGATTACCATTTTTTTCGAAATTTGGACAACTTCTTGCAAGGGAAAAAATTCAACTCTGATGGGGCAGTCCAAATCGCCTTCACAGATTTTATTGATTCCCGTCCGACTGGTTTTTTTAGTAAAGGGATCAATGAACTACCTATGAGATGGCAAAAATGCATAGAAAACAATGGTTCATACTTTGATTAATTAAATATATTATATTTAAAAATATTCGACTTTTTGTTCCTCCTATACAAAACGCCAATTTCATATGTAAGCACCTAATACATTTCTAAAAGATTTCCGTTTGTTCTTTGTTAGTTTAAAGAACCGTTCCTGCACTAGAAAATGTTTGAAAGTATATTGGGCCACAGAAGAAATATATTTCACAGGGATTTAGGTAAAGCAGTAAGCATTACTATTGCATTATCGTGGGTTACCAAGTGGTTAATTAAGATTTCCGTTTATAGCAATAATAAAGTTTTTCAGGTCACTTGTATAAATGGCAGTAAAGTAGTGGCTAAGGCATCGGACTCGTATGTGACGCAATCCCTCTTAAAATAAAACCTTACTAAAAGTATTCAAAGCAATTAGGAATAATCTCGGTTAATACTGTTTCTGAAAAAAGAAACTGATAATTTTATTGATCATATTTTTTCAATCTTTGCAGGTAAGGCAGACTACACCACAGCAACTTCACCACTGAATCAAGGTTTGTGGTGTGCAATATCCGTCTTAAAAATAGAAAAGACGGACAATATGGGGACTGGTTGAACTTTGTTTTTCCTGCCTCAACTATCTACATAATTTATAGTAAGTACAGTAGTAGGTGTTACTGGTGGCTTACTAAAACTCTCTTTTTTAAACTGTGTCAACGCCAACGCTAGCAATCCTATGATTGTTGAGGATTACAAACTCATTATATAGTAATACGATTTTATAATTGAAGTTACTCAACACATTCAACAATATCATTACTGAAAAGTCCTGTGTAGCAAGTATACCAAACACGGACATTAAATTCAAAATGAAAATAAGTAGCTTTCTATAAATAAAAATACAAATTACAAATTTTCGCTTAGTAACCCTCCTTGTTGTGGTCACAAATAAAATCATAAAGGCAAATGGGGCAGGAGAAAACTTATTCATAAACTACTTACTTGTATACTTGCTACGTCACGGTGACGATCAAGCCCCAAGGAAAACCGATACAATATTAGACTAAGTAACTGTGACTGCGAGTCAATGAGCTCTTCATCTTGAATTACTTGGGGTGATTTGGCATATAAACCAAATTGTCTATGTTATTTACAATTGTTAATTTAAAACAATGGTGGCTTAGTAGAGCTGTATTTGTAAGTTCAAAAGTTAAAGAGTATTGAGTAAAATGTTCTTTTGTTGTCTGTATTAAAAATAATAATTGTGATTAACGGAATGCGAGTTTTGAACTTGTGGTCACAAAATTGAACTTGTTATCATTAACAAGGGAGTTTTCGTTATCTATAACATTATACCGAGACGGACACTTCCATAGGCTCATCAGTTCAACTATTGCACTATTTACTTAACAACAGTATCTTCGACACATATAGTTGAAGCTAAACTGAGATATTTTCAATTGTTGCACAATTAAGTACTTATGCAGTATCAACGTGTCATATTATGTTACAAATCTCCTTATTTTAGGTATGGTAACCCTTGTTTATTTTCTGTTAAACTGACTTTCACGGTCTCGCCGTACCGGATTTTTTTAGGTAAGATTCCTGTTTGTATTTAAATAATAGCTACATCAAAATAATATCGTAGTCAAAAGTTCTATAACATCTTAAAATAGTTAAAAAGTATGAAACAAAATCCAATTTGGTAAATTACGCTTGTCATTCTGTTGCCGGTGTGTAAACCCAATTTGTTGAAATTTAAAAATTTACCAATTGTTCTTCCTCTCCCCTAACAAGTACAGTTCAAAAGTTGTACAAAATTAACTTAATCAAATCGGCCGTGGTCGCCGTTCAACCATTCTCTGAACAGACTTCACCTTGCTTAAACGAGTTACTTTAAACATCACTTTAGCGAAGAAACGCCAAGTTTCATATTTCTATTTATTATTTCCATCTGTTAGTTCAAAGAGCTTAGGGAAGTAGCATTTATAATAAGATGTAAACCGACTCAAGTATTTTTGCTTCTAACCTATTCATGAAATTATACGGAACTGAAACTTTTCCATTTCTATGGCTTAATCGCATGATATGGTAAGCAGGGACGTAGCCTTTAAATCATCAGACCTAACTATCGAGTAGCTCGTCACTAGTATTACATTTTCACTGCTCCTCAGAAATCACGTCCTTACTAATATATCACAAAAGTGAAAGTTTGAGAGATAGATGGATGGACATTATGGATGTTAGTTTTCACACTCTAACGTCTCAACGGATTCAGCTGAAATTTATACACACTTACACAAGGATATATCTATACTAATATTATAAAGAAGTAAAGTTTGTGTGTTTGTATATTTGTTAAATTTTAAGGGGTAATCTCGGGATCTACTGAAACTATTTTAAAAATTCTTTCACCAATAGAAAGCTACGTTATTGTGGAGTGTCATAGGCTATATAGCATCACGCTACAACGAATAGGAGCGGAGCAGTAGTACTACAAAATTGTTCCTCTTAAAAAAGTTCTAAAAAAATTGCGCGTAGCATGTGTCTATCTTTGGGTTGGTGCACAATAACCATTTTAATGGCAATCAAATTGTTTTCTACAATAATTCCACGGGATGCCTCATTCATAAACGAAATTGTTCTTAAAAGTAATGCGACGGGAATACACGCGACGAGAAACCTTTGTCTCTCTCTCTCTCACGTAGTATAAAATATTAACAACGAGACGCTACGAGAGTAAACGCAACGCGACCGGACAGGTAATACTCTTTTTTATGTGGCGCAAACGAAGTTGCGCGGGTCAGCTAGTTTTAGTATAAAATAACAAAGGTTGGATGGGGAATCGGAAACAGAATTCCATGGGGTCGCCTATTACATGAGTAATTTTTATTGAATGTTGTTTTCATCAATTACAATATTTAAACTAAGTTTTCTTTTAATGTAAATTTAAAAATAACGTTTTGCAAAATAGGTGTTAAATGGTAAGCGCTAGGTTACAACACCATGCAGCTGCGTTTATATCCTTAGTTGTACATGCAGCTATTAGCGAGTTTGTTCTATGTTGCATGCCATGGGGTATGCGATAGCGTGCAATAATAACCCAGTGAGTTTGCCCTAAGCCACATCCATGGCGTGACGGAACCTACTTAAGTTTAGTTACGTTACTTGTTAAATTTCTGATTTAATGAACTATTTAATCGTGCTATATTTTGTTATGACTTGAGTGCCAAAATGGCTAAAATCGTAGGTATTTGTTTTATTGACACTATAAATAAGAGAGAATAATAATGGAAGAGTCGTGAGGTTTAAAATACTCACCTAGACTGCGGTGATAAATATGAAGACAGGACTTTTCTACGCATTTTTCATTCTACAACGCGTGGTAGAAAATCATAGTATCCACAAGATCAAAAGTAGCCGCTGTAGCCTAAGGACGTTTGCAAAAGAAAAAAACCGGCCAAGTGCGAGTTGGACTCGCCCATGAAGGGTTTCGTAGCAGCAATTAACGTATATAACGTATTCGTTGTAACTTTGATCGACGTTTTAACACGTTCGCAGTGGTAGTGATTCTTCTAACCGAAAATTGCGGTTTATGACGTATTAAAAAAAAACTACCAGCTCTATCTCGTTCAAACCAATTTTCGTTGGTAGATTTTATGGCAATGTAAATCAAATAATTTTTTTAGATTTATCATTCTCTTAGTTTAGAAGTTAGAGGAGGGGGGGGACACACATTTTTCCACTTTGGAAGTGTCTCTTGCGCAGACTATTCATTTTAGAAAAATATGATGTTAGGAACCTCAATAGCATTTTTAAAGACCTATCTATAGATACCCCACACGTATGGGTTTGATGAAAAAAAAAATTTTTGAGTTTCAGTTCTGAGTATGGGGACCCCAAAAACTTACTACTTTTTTTCTAGTTTTATCTAAGAATCTTAATGCGGTTCACAGAATACATCTAGTTACCAAGTTTCAATAGCATAGGCCTTATAGTTCCGGAGAAAGAAGAAATGGCTGTGACACACGGACGGACAGACAGACGGACAGACAGACAGACAGACATGACGAATCTATAAGGGTTCCGTTTTTGCCATTTGGCTACGAAACCCTAAAAACGGATTGTTTCTTTTACAAAATCACCCAAAACATACTCGTATAATAGTCCTTTGTTGCCCGTGGCACTACCGCTTGGCACTACCAGTAGTGTCACGGGAAATTTTACTTTCCCGTGGCACTACCGTTCCTATTGGCTGATTAAATCCATATAGTATAATTTCCCATGGCACTACCAATTACCTATGGCACTACTAAATACCAAACATATCAAATCAAGAGCGAACATGTACTCACATGGTCCCATGATGACAATCGGTAAAATAAATGAAGATCGGCAAAACAAATGAAGATCAGTGAAACAAATGAAGATCGGCGAAACAAATGAAGGTCGATAAAACAAATGAAGATCGATAAAACAAATGAAGATCAGTGAAACAAATGAAGATCGGCAAAACAAATGAAGGTCGATAAAACAAATGAAGATCGATAAAACAAATGAAGATCAGTGAAACAAATGAAGATCGGCAATGTCCGTGAATTTTATATTATAATAATAATTATAACGGTATGTAATAAATATATTCCAGTTAAGGCGCTCCCTCACCGGGAGCGTTCGTGCGTAATGTAACGTTACGAGTCGAGAATTACAGCAGTGAGGGAGGTGAACCGAGCATTGCAATGCTCGGTTCACCTACCTCACTGCTGTAATTCTCGACTCGTAACGTATCATTATACAAGACGAGGTTACATCAGTGAGGGAGGAGAACCGAGCATTACAATGCGCGCCTTGTAATGATACAATGTGTAATGTTTTGATACAAATTGTAACATCAATGCGCTGGCCGGCCGCACACTGGTCCGGATTTTAAAATATGTGGACATACGATCTAAGATGTCAAATGCTTTTGGGAAAAAAATAGTAGTACGAGTACGAATTTCAGGTTAATATTGCAATCCAATATGGCCGCCGCGCCACCGTTGTAAAATTTCATGTTGGATATCGTTTATGGGGTTTTGCGTATGCTGAGTACGAATCACATGATAATTTTGCAATCCAATATGGCCGCCGCACCGAAATCACAAAATTTCATGATGGGTATCGTTTAAGGGGGTTTTTGGTATGCTGAGTAAGAATCACATGATAATTTTGCAATCCGATATGGCCGCCGCGCCGAAATCACAAATTTCATGATGAGTATCGTTTAAGGGCTTTTATCGTAGGCTGAGTACCATTTTAATGTAATAGGCCTTAATTTTACACTAAAGACCTTTTGCCATAGTATTTTCGCATCGCTAGTTTAAAAAGCCTAAACTTAATAAGCAAATCATTAAAATTTGCATGGAAACATGGAAACTTGATTTTATTATAAGACATCATAACTTTTGTTTAATTTCTTTTTCGAGCTAAAAATAAAAAATATTCAATATTTGTTATTTATTTCTTTTTGCATTTTTAATATACCTAACTATATTATTTCTTTTTTTTTTATCTGTTTTTCTGATTTTTTTTGTTTACGTGAGGGAAAATCGTCATGGATGCTATGCCGGACTCCTGCCGACTAAAAACCTCATGTGCCCTGCCTAACAGCTTACGGTTGGGAGTCCCGGGTAAGCCCTCGGAAG
The DNA here is from genome assembly GCA_933228765.1 of Miltochrista miniata. Taxonomy (NCBI): domain Eukaryota; kingdom Metazoa; phylum Arthropoda; class Insecta; order Lepidoptera; family Erebidae; genus Miltochrista; species Miltochrista miniata. The sequence goes on from OW121751.1 coordinate 25,960,779, forward strand.
AATACCCCAGGACTCCCAACATACCTTATGGCTACCACTGCGGCCTCACCTAGAACTGATCTTCATTTGTATAAGCGACCTTCATTTGTTTTGACCGATATTCATTTGTTTTAGCGATGTTCATTTGTTTTTACGATGTTTATTTGTTTAAGCGATCTTCATTTGTCTTGGCGATCTTCATTTGTTCTGGCGATCTTCATTTGTTTTAGTAATCCATTTGCTAGTAGTGCCACGGGAAATATTATTTCCCGTGGCACTACTGGCAAATGGTAGTGTCAACGTAAATGTACAATTACCCGTAGCACTACCAGTAGTGCCACGGGAAAGTAAAATTTCCCGTGACACTACTGGTAGTGCCAAGCAGTAGTGCCACGGGCAACAAAGGATAATAGTCACTACTAAACTAGTTGTCAAATTAGACGATGAACGTTTCAGTGAAGAGCCAAGTCCCAAAAAAGAAAATACATCTTTACCCGCCATCAACAAAACAAACCAAAAGAGAACATCGTTTCACCATTTTTATGTCGTAAAATCTTAATTTTTGGTAAAGTTAAAAAGAAAAGAAAGTATAAGTATGCGCGAAGTATTAAACATCGCTTACGTTACCAAGATTCTCTTGGAATGGACGAAGATTTGCATGTTAACTCAGTTTTCATAAGTAATAGTTTAGTTGAAATAACCCCGCCAAGTTTGTTCGGAACGAGCCAACTCGACGATTACCCAGAAATATTTAGAATTTGTAACGAATAGTTGGAAAAGTTATATTAGTTTTAGGGGTTAATGTAACTATTGTAATTTATACTAATGCCGAGAAATTTTGTATGTGTTGATGGAATGATATCTGATAAAAGCGCCCCTTTTCGAAGTATTATAAATACCTGAGCTTTAGCCGAGTGTTTTGAAAAACTATTTCCTGTACTACCCTACTCTCTTCAATTTTTACCAACAAGGGAGGCACACGTCACTTACCACCTTCACACAATTGACAGAATTACAATTGCAACTAAGACACCAAGCAAATCTTATCATTGGCGGTACGAGTTATGTAAGCGCAGGGGCTTACTGACTCTTACAATTTTACATGTAAGTAGACCATCTGCTCCCCAAAGACGCGGGATAGCACCCAAACCACCCCCTAGGCGAGGCCGCAGTGGCGGCCGTGGATCTGTTGGGAGTCCTGGGACATCCTTCCGAGGGCTTACCTGGGGCTCCCAACCACAGGCTATTGGGCGTTACGTGAGGTTTTTTAGTCGGTAGGAGTCCGGCATAGCATCCATGAGGATTTTCCCTCACTTTAAAAAAAAAGTAGGCCATCTGCTTGATGGCTGCTTTCCAGCAGTGATTTTTCTAAGATGGAGCCGGATTTAATCTTAGAATATATTACCATATCTTGCCTTCTGGGCCCACGCCAAAGGCATTATTTGACGAACTAATTAAAAAACAAAACCTGGACTAAGTAAAACTTAAGTTACCATTTAGATTTAAAAGGGTTAATGATATTTCTTGCGGGCAATAAATAACTTACAAATTGTTAAAGGTATCCCGAGGGCACAGACTCAGCTCCGCACACTCAGCATTTGCGGAGGAAAGTTTTTCTCTTCAAACTTATTCGCACCTCAACTTGCGCCATCTGTCTGCTGCTTGCAACTATATTTATTCTTACTTCAAATGATTTAGTTTGGGAGAACTCTTTCAGAAATGTTTCCTTTTGTTGTTCGTCAGACGTGAGAATGCTAAATATTTGTTTTTTTGGACTAACTATACATTTCCAGAATCCTTTTACAAATGTATTCACTTCGGAGAAAATAATTATTTGAGTATATGTTTTCTTGAGCTAGCAACATAAGTACAATAGTTTAAAACAGACCCTCTGTTTCTAAAACTTGACTATTATTCAATTGAACCTGATAAAGTAATATAGGTATACATTTAGCTCACATCGTCAAGTTTTCTACCCATCAATGGTTGCTTATTTATTGGGTATACAACATTTAGCAACATGTTTGTAAGCGAGTTTTTAACTTGGTGTTCAAATAAAGTTTATTCTATTCTATTATTATTGAGTACTTTCTTTTTTTTTATTTATTGTTCAAGACATAACATACTAAACATTATTGTTAATTTATCTTAAACTACAAAGACCTCGTAAGGTTTATATGAGTATAAGTGAGTCGTTCTATCTTTCTCATCAAATTGCTAGCATATATTGAAATTAGTTTCTTGTACAAACAGTGTCGGAGGAACCTGTTGCATAACAATTTTAATTGTCTAGACGGGATTCGATAGTTTAGTGTATTACTAGGACATTTCGTAATATTGTCACCATTTAAGTATATCAAACGTCAACAGCGTAAATCTCTACCTACAGTTCAAAAAACAAATCGATAAATAATGAATTTAGGTAAGTATCTTAAACAAGAAGCCATGAGACGATCTCATTCGACTTCCCCTCTGTGAAAGTGAAAGCTCAATCCGATTGACGTTGTCATTCTTGTTTTATTTCAAACTTTGAACAGATGATCCAAGTGACCTAGTGACGTATTATAATGGAACATAGTCACAGACTACAGACACAAGTCTCGCCATAAGCCCCTTTGGCTAAAAAGGCTAAAATTATCAACTACTAGTATCATTCAATTTCTATACATTTTAAAATCATAGTCACACATTGACGTTACTTACAAAACAACTTTTATATTCCACTGTAAGTGAAAATAACAAAATGATATCCCTAACTTGATACAAAAACCAATAAATCTAGCGTCGAGATAAGACTCAATAAACTTGCCGGTGGCTCGAGCCTGTCATAATTTTAAGAGCGTTCATAAATCCATCAATATTTAAGCTCTGAGACCACAATGTTTTTCTTCGTGGCAAAGAACCGCGGTGCGTCACACACGTGATACTACGAGTAAATTCAGATAATTCTTAGTCAGTGTACATCGTACTGTGTTCTACTGCATTATTAATGTGTTTGCTTTGCGAACGAACGCCTGCCAAAAGTTCATAATTTGAGAGCAACTTTGATGTATCTGCCTAATAAATAAAGTCATTACGTTTTATTCAAATCCTGTAATAAATGCTGTAGCATTAGCATGAACAAAATTATTTCTGATCACTTCAATTTGGAAATGAAATTCTTTCATACCTCGTGGCTTTTTCAATTTATTATGCTTTATACATAACAATTTCTTTTAACCTGCTATTATAAATTAAAATTTTATTTATATTACATGGAATAACATAATAAAGTTTTCCATTTGAAATATGTATCTAACTACTTATAAGTTCATGTTAAAAGTAAATTTCAGTCTTTGATCTGTTCTGTCAACTACTTCTTACTTTCCTTGTCTAGGGATATTAAAGGGAAATACAAGTTGACTTAATTCATCGTCAATAAGACATTTTCTTTACCTACTGTTTTCTGTGCAGCATGTCTTGATTTTCTTAGGCAAATCATAATAATATTATGACTATTTTGACTCTGACGGCGGCGGTCCATTTCAACACGGCGATGGGCTCACCACCTGTCACGTGGGACCGAATTGTACACGGTGAAATGTGGGCCGGTATAGGCCTCTGCCTACCCCTTCGGGGATAAAGGCGTGAGTATATGTATGTATGTATTTTGACTAATATAAATAGATTTTGATTAAACCTGCTCTCGGGCTACATAATTTCCGTAGATAGCGTTGTTGTTCGAGATGATCAAACCCCCGCTCTTAAGCTCATCTTTTATAACTTTAAATTTCAAGAAAATCTTGCTGTTAAACTTAAACATAGTGTAAATAAAAAATCTAATGTTAAATATAAAAAGAAACTCTTTATGTGTTCTATGTTTCGGTAACAAATTGCAAGTAATCGTCGTGTGTTATTAAGTGTCGCTGGCAACTTTGCATTCCGTGGGCGAAGCGCGTCTCTGAACAAATTGTATTAGACGATGCCAATACGTGACCCTAAGAGAAATTCACGCAACAACATGTGTACAACGACGCCATTTTGGTTTTTTCAATATGAAAATTAGGAGCCTTCCTGCGCGTTTGTCAGTTTTACCACGAATTCTTGAAGGGGGTTCTTTTTCGCATACGCATATAACTTACGTACTTACCGCCGTACGTGACCTTATCAAATGATTTTGTTATGAGTTTATTATTATTTACTGATATGGTCGTATAAATCTAAGTATACTCTCATTCAACTGCATTATATCATTGAAATGGAACATTACATTATGAATGTTGAGAATTTAGATCTCTGAAGACATAGAAACATCAGCAAGATGGTTGATGCTTTAATACAAAAATGTTCATACCGTGATACAAAACGCCGCTTAAAAAGAATACCAAAATTAAATAACAGACAAAGATAACGTCTGTGCTAAAAACTAGCTATATTGTTATTAATACTATGAGAAAAAAAATAGATAACTCTGTGCGATGAAAGAACTCATAATCAATTTGTATTTCAAATTTAAAAAGTTTATTTGGAATAACTACGCAGACACCAATACTAACACCATAGAACAATCTAGAGAATGACCTTTTGGTACATTTTTTTTTATTTAAACGATTATAATAATAATAATAATAAATATTCACGGACGTTTTCACACAACGCTATCTGATCCCAAAGTAAGCTACAAATAACCTGCTTGTGTTATGGGTATCAGACTACGGATATAAATACTTATATACTTTTAAATCCAAACATATTATACATAGAAACACCCAGACTCTTGAGACAAACATTTATGGGTCACACAAATATTTGTCTCCGGTGGGAATCGAACCCACGACCTCCAGCGCCGCAGGCGGTATCACTACCGACTGCGCCACAGAGGCAGACATTATTACTTATTTATAAGCAGATACTTTTAGAATACACGTTATTCAAAAGTAAAGATTTTTCTTTAAGTTCATAATAGATACACTGTTATTTGTGCTCATATTAGTCCAAGAAAAACAAATATCTTTAGAAGCTAGCAAAGCTGACTAGGAAAGCATAAATATGTTAAGCGTGGCGGCGGTAGATAGGAGAATATTTATCGCTCACGGTGTACGCCGTTATAGGACTTGTCTTTTCGTCGCTTAAGGAGAACGGTGATGTGTTTATTCAATTTGATGTCGTGGGAAATATTGCTACCTGCCCCCGTGCTACCGTTTACTGCTGTCAACTACACTTGTCTCACTTTACTGTACCCCTGTAAACGCTTCGGCGAAGCTATAATGCTATAAGCTATAAGCTATTTGCCTGCGGCGCTGGAGGTCGTGGGTTCGATTCCCACCGGAGACAAATTTTTGTGTGAACCATAAATGTTTGTCTCAAGAGTCTGGGTGTTTCTATGTATAATATGTATGTATTTAAAAAGTATATAAGTATTATTATCCGTGGTCTGATACCCATAACACAAGCAGGTTATTCCTAGCTTACTTTGGGATCAGATAGCGTTGTGTTAGATGTCCGTGAATATTTATTTATTTATTTATTTATAATACGATGAGGTTATAACAACATTATAGTGCTCCACGGAATATTGGTTTCAAGACAAATTCACGTAGATAGCAATATTCCGTATACCAAATCGACTTCAGCTCACTTGATGCTCTCCTGACTGAACAGAATACCGTCGTTTCCTCAATACGGTGAAAGCACAGACTGCCAAAAAGTTATAAAATCAAATGGTTTCAGTTTTCAATATGAGGAAATGTTGAAATATTGAAATGTAGCAATACATCAGTCCGGTGGCACCCAGCAAACATTTTCGTTATTTATGCGATGCATTTGTAAACAATATTTATCAAGTTCTGGGACATGGGTGGACGGGTGGACGGATGGACGGACCCGTGACTGCGCCCAGGGCTGTCTTTAATTTTATATAGACTGTTGTTTGCACTCGCAATATGTTCATTTTCAACATTCTGACTGAATAAATTGGTACTCATTCGATGACAAACATTATCTGATTTTGTTAAAACATTGAATGTCACTGTATTTGATGTATTTTCCTGTCCAGTTTTGCCAATTATGATTAATTAATGGCAGGTGGGAAATCTCTTTTTTATTTTCAAACACGTGTATGAATTTAATTATTTAAAAACCGGCCAAGTGCGAGTAGGACTCGCCCATGAAGGGTTTCGTAGCAGCAAGTAACATAATATAAAAGTTCTTATAGTTCGTTGTAACTTTGATTGATGTTTTAACACGTTCGCATTGGTAGTGATTTTTCTAACCAAAAATGGCGTTTATGACGTATTAAAAAAAAACTACCAGCTCTATCTCGTTCAAACCAATTTTCGTTGGTAGTTCTTATGGCAATGTACATCATATATTTTTTTTAGATTTATCATTCTCTTAGTTTAGAAGTTAGAGGGGGGGGGGCGACACACATTTTTCCACTTTGAAGTGTCTCTTGCGCAAGCTATTCACTTTAGAAAAAAATTATGTTAGAAACCTCAATAACATTTCTGAAGACAGACTATAGATAACCCACACGTATGGGTTAGATGAAAAAAAAATTTAAGATTCAGTTTTGAGTATGGGGACCCCCAAAATTTACTGTTTTTTTTCTAGTTTTATATAAAAATCTTAATGCGGTTCACAGAATACATCTAGTTACTAAGTTTCAATAGCATAGGCCTTATAGTTTCGGAGAAAAGTGGCTGTGACACACGGACGGACAGACAGACAAACAGACAGACAGACAGACAGACATGACGAATCTATAAGGGTTCCGTTTTTGCCATTTGGCTACGAAACCCTAAAAATTGACATTCCTGCTTCTTTTTTGAGCGGATTGGGATGAAATCTAAATTGTAATAGCTAGAGTAACTAGCTAGATATAACGATTTTCTGATAAAAAATATGATATTCGAAACTTGTCCCAATATAAAAACAAATCACATAATAGGCCTTTTAGCGAGACTTTTTTCGTGAAGTAACTAAAAACATCCCCCACAATGATCCATTATCTTCTCACGAGGACAAGTTAGCGATCTCCTTCCGTCTATTTTCACAAGTAATAACTGAATTTATCGTCAGACTTTCGTTCGTCGCCGTTGAGTCCTCCAATATCAGCGTTAGTTGAGAAGTCAGGTCACGCACGCGGACGCCTGTGGGCGTTCCGCCGCACCGCGCGGGTGACTCTGGTCGGCGACGCGTCATTAAAATTAAGCATCATTACTCTTGTAAAGCGACTCGTGGTGTCCTGGTAGGCGGTGGCTTATTGGGAAGTTTGTCGCCTCCTGACGGCTGCTAATCCTTCGCTTTATTGCTGTTCTAACAAATGATTCTCCGGCAGTGGAACGACGTGACGTGACGCCTCCGTGATGTGTCGTACGTCTCATCGCCTCGCAATTAAATGTTAAGTGTCAATATAAACGATTTGTCTACAATTTAACACACCTTTGTTCCTTTAGTTATCGAGGATAATACGGAAACTTTCTTAATGTAAAGAAATCTGTAATGTGTATCTTGACATTAATGAAATATATTCAGTTTTCATAACATCAAGAAAAGTTAGAAAAAAATCTTGCTATAAAAAGTGTAACGTTAAAACTTCAACCTGCGCGAGTTTCGCTTTGAGGTAAATAAAGTAAAGAGAAAAAGTATAAATATTCATTGAGAAAGAAGCCACGCACAGTAAATATAAACTTTTCTGTTCACCATTAGTGAAGAGGCTGGAAAACGCATTGAAAATTCCACTCGCGACTTCTAATTAGGGAGGACACAGCGTCCTTTCTTCCGCTTCTTCTTAGTTCCATTATTAATGGAAAACTCCATTCCAATTGATTTCATATTTAACTTCCTTTTCTGTCTAAGCTTCTTAAATTCACAAGGGGGAGTTGAAAACTTGATATTGTGTACCTCAACTAGACTGAGTAGGTACGCAGACTTAATTATTTTTATGAAGTTCATTAGATTCAAAAACCTTTTTAGTTGACAGACGGTAAGTTCAATTTAGTTTGGCATGCGCTGTGAAGTAGAAACATGAACTGAGCATGTACTGTACTCAGAACAACATGAACAATTTTATTGTGTTTTGCAAAACTACGCTTCAGTATTTTTGGGAGATGAACGTTTGACAGGTACACAATAGTGATGTGGTATTGTTCCAATTTTACTACCTGGTTCAATATCACGCTTGTTTTTCTTCGTAAAATATAAAATATTTAATTGGAATTTCTCACAAAGCGGCAGATCGAGACAAAGAGGAACCCTGTAACCGTCATGCCACACTATGACGTATAGCGTGACATGAATCGCTACAATACGTCAGATTCGTTTATGCTATCGGTACATTATGAAAATATTATATCATCAAAACCGCTTCATCTATTTCTAATAAGCCTTTTTTATACGACGAAGGCGCTTGCTGGTATCGGTCATATTATTTTAATGTGCCGATTACACAAGAACTTCTGTAATATAATAAGTCTACACTAATCTTGACCCTCAATACTGTCTTTAAAGCTTATCCAATTTTTCCTATACCGCGCCAGTATCGCAGCGTAAATAATTTGAAAAAAAAAAAAGACGACCCATGCCCCGAATGTTTAGAGAGCGGACGTTGTCGGGAATTTCCAAAATGTTTCCTTGTATAAAAGCAACAATATCGGTTATGAAGGTCAACTGTCTGGTATAAAGCAAATTTATTCTGTTCGGTGTATTGGCTCATATAACTGGTGATCTCCGCGGCGACAGCGGTGGAATGATAACGGTCTAATTTTGGAGGCAGCGGCTCTATTCCTTATACGGCCTAAATTACATTGCGGCTTCGTAACCGCCCTGAAAGGTTTTATTCATAAATCTACTGGAACGTTTTCATAAAGCTGTGGAAAAATATGTATATGCTTTTTACGATACTTGTTTAAACTTTCATCGTTCGTATCCGCTATCAAAGTTTGCTATGATATACTTATATTCTTTTTTGGATTTAAAATTCTACGGTTCAGCAATATTTCTCTAGGAAATAATATTCACCACAAATAAAGTTAATTAAAAGCGATACCCTAAAGACCTTTTCTATACTTATATAAATAACAAAGTTATTAATTGTTAGAAATTAAGTACCCAACAAGCAGATTAAAGAACCAAAACGGCTCACAATATAACATAATTGGTGCTTCGTTTTGATTAAATTTCTTGGCAAAATTAAAGTCAAAAGTCAATCAACATGTTAAAGTTAATTGAAAAATGGGTTATCAAGAGGGATCTGATCGTGGCGAGGAGGCAGGGAACATCAATGGGTTGATAGGATCGTCAAACATTGACTGTGCTAATAGGATGAACTAACGGCATCAGATTTGCTTAATGAGGACCGATTTCACTCGCCGCCGAACTCCGAGCAAGAACATTATGCAAAGTTGTATTTAACTTCTATATCAGCTCCCGACTTGATCACAATACAATAATAAATTGTTGATAGATGCTATGATGCGCTTTTGTTAAGTTAGCTTAGCTTACTAAGTTGCGGTATTATATATTGAGTTCTGTTGTTGTTTGGTATTATAATTTTGTTTATAAACTAATAGATCCGGTATATGCAAAGTGTCGAAGGTTTTTTTTGCTATCGCCCTTGGGCAATAGACGGGAGGTGTAGGTGCTGTATTTATTGGCACATATTGTCGTATAAGGTGATGTCACATGGAATCATTTACTAACTGCCAGGTCGTAAAGGAGACATGGTTCATGTTCGATCTTTCCGGAAGAATTAGACATAAGGTTTCCTAAAAGGTAGCCATATAAAAACGTTTACATTTTGTTAACACCAATGACATAATCCTTATCAAAGGAGCAGGACCTATAGAAACATAAGAGAGAAAGGTTAACCCAGGCACCTTATACTCGTTTGGAACAAGAACAATATGAATGGCTTTGTAGGGCTTTTGGAAATAAAAAAATAAATCCAAATCGCTTGTTTAATAATAATAACTTTACAAATCATAATTATTTGCCATTAATTATTGTTCGATTTTGTAAAAATCATGGTGTATTAAAAATATCTTCCTTCAAAGCCAAACTTGCCTTCTTTTTGTTGGCATAAACTAAAAGGAACTCTGCCGAGTTATAAACCTTACAAAAAAGATAAAATCCTATGTACCGTCATCAAAGACCACTGGCGGTACGGCACATATTGCCTCTAGACTTTCGCTCAATACTTTTCAAGCTAATGAATTCCCAAGCCGCTTCGGTTCATTAAAAAAAGTAATACAAGACTGTTCCTACTTAGTTTCAAAGTTCCTGGGTAGTTCCAGTTACCGAACATTAATCTAGTTATAATTCTGTAAGCTCGCTTTTTACTTTACAAACTTCCAAAAAGTGTAGCTCTTAATTGTCACTTTTTCAACTTTTCCTATTTTATTGCACATTTCTTTTAAAAGTTTCGGTGTTAGTCAACGTAACATTATTGCTTGGAGCACTAACTTTAGTAGCGAATACAATATTCGGAATAAAATTTCGGCATAAAATGGGTGTTCTGACACTATCGTGCGGCTACTTATGTGAACAATTTATTGAAGAAGGAATGGAACCAAAACTTTGTTAATAAATTGTTGACCTAACTAAAATGAGGGGGAAAATTACCTAAATAAAAGTTGCTTGAACACTATCATAACATAGACAGGTTGTAGTTTTTGAACGTTTTCTTATATCATTTTGGAGTTGTCATAGGTAGATTTACTCGTAACATTGTGGTATACAATGTAGTTGTTTAATGAAATTGCGCTAATTTTGCCATTTCGTTTGTTAACCCTAGTAATGAATGTTTAATATCTCAGTTATAGAAATATCAAAATTGAGATTTTTTTTTTGTATTATCTCGTTTCGTTTTTAAAACCAAATTAAACTTAAGAAAAAAGATAGCACATAATAAAGGACATCATTCATTTTGGACCAAAAACTGAAAGTTTGGACCAAAAAAAGAAAAAAAAAGAAAAAGAAAATGTAATATTCGCATAGAATACACAATTTCTAGCAAAAAATACTACTACGTTAACCCTGTGCGCGCTATGGTTTTTTTATTACATGCTTTTAAAATTCGTGAAATATGTTATTTCGAAGGTGTCATTCTAATTGATATGAGCAGTTGAATAGTCATTTATTTTATGAATTATGTCTTTCAGCACACATATAAGCACACATACATATAATTATACCTCCTTTTCCGAAGGGTAAGGCAGAGGCATATTTTATGCCCATTTTGATTTCTCGTTGCTAGATAAAGGAGCATGTAAAATAAAGATAAAGAGTATTTTATTTCGACAGAGTCAAAGGCCTTCTCGTAGTCCACAAAAGCCATACACAGCGGCTGATTGTACTCGTTTGTTTTCTGTACAATGTGCCGTACAGTTTGGATGTGGTCCACGGTGCTGAAGCCTTTTCGAAATCCGACTTGCTCCTTTGGCTGAAACTCGTCGAGCCTTCCGGCGAAGCAGTTTGTGACTACCACAGAACAGTTAAAGGAGGTTAACCTCCTTTAACTGTTCTGTGGTGACTACACTCGAGAACAACTTGTAAACATGGCTCAGGAGTGAGATGGGTCTGTAATTCCTCAGCAAGGTCTTAACCTTTCTTGAAGAACAGAGCCACCGCACTCCCACTCCACGCTTCAGGAGTTTGTTCCTGTTGGAGGACGGAATTAAACAAACTCTTCAGCTCGTTGAGAACCGGAGCTCCCCCCCCCCCCCTGCCTTCAGTAGTTCAGTTGTAATTCCGTCCTCCCCAAGGGACTTGTTGTTTTTAAGTTGCCCGAGAGCCGCCCTCACCTCGCCCTGGTCGATGTCCGGAATGTCCTCGGTATAGTGGCGCGATAGTGGGACTCGGTGGTCACAATCAGTAGGACCCGTCGGCCTTTTTGTCCGTGATGCATACAGGTCTCTGTAAAAGCTCTTATTTTCCTTGAGAATCTCGAACCTTGAGGTCACAGTTCTGCCATCCGCTGTCTTCAGTTTCGTCGGACGGGGTCTTCCAAGCTGTTGGGCAAATACTTTGGTACCCCTGTTCTGCTCGATCGCTGCCTCGGCAATGCTGGTGTTATAGCGAAGGTCGCGTCGTATCAGCTTTCGGATTCTGAGATTTAGATCCCGCTGGTCTGACGAAGACAAGTGCGTAGTTGGCGTTTCCCGTCTTATTCTCATAAGTTCGAGAGTCTCGGGCGAGAGCTTAGAGCACCTGTTATTGCTTTTTCCAGGCAAAAACCCTCGGGACACTTGCTGTAGCGTCCTGACCACATTATCGGCCTTATCGTGAATATTGCCAGTGGTTTCCAGCAGATCGAAATGATCTTGAAGTTCTAACTGGAACCTCTCAGCCCCTGAGGCTAACTGGAGCGCGGTAGGTCGGAGAGTAGGCTTCATCATACAGGCCCTTTCAGCTCGGAAGTCCAAATGCAGAGATGCTCGTACAAGTCGGTGATCACCACCGGTATTAAACCAGTTAACCACAGAGACTTCTCTAAAAATACGCTTCCTGTTCGTCATGATGAAGTCTATCTCGTTCCTTGTGACCTTGTCGGGGCATCGCCAAGTCCATTTTCTGTGGGGCTTCTTCTTAAAGAAAGAGTTCATCAAGAAGAGCCCCTGAGACTCAAGAAAACTGACAAGCATATGGCCCCGGTCATTTCTGCGCCCCACACCAAAGGGGCCGATCTTCGTTTCGCCGCGGTCTTGTACTTCCACTTTGGCATTGAAGTCCCCCATCACAACGCTGTAGTGAGTCTTGGCAGTACCATGTAGTGCTTTTGCTATGTCCTCGTACACGGTCTCAACTGCCTCGACAGTGCTTCCTGTCCGTCATGATGAAGTCTATCTCGTTCCTTGTGACCTTGTCGGGGCATCGCCAAGTCCATTTTCTGTGGGGCTTCTTCTTAAAGAAAAAGTTCATCAAATAGAGCCCCTGAGGCTCAAGAAAACTGACAAGCATATGGCCCCGGTCATTTCTGCGCCCCACACCAAAGGGGCCGATCTTCGTTTCGCCGCGGTCTTGTACTCCCACTTTAGCATTGAAGTCCCCCATCACAACGCTGTAGTGAGTCTTGGCAGTACCATGCAGTGCTTTTGCTATCCTCGTACACGGTCTCAACTGCCTCGACAGTGCTTTTCGAGGTCGGGGCGTACACTTGTATCACCTTCAGGGTGTACCTGTTGGTGAGTCTCAGTATTAAGTACGCTACCCGAGGCGAAACACTGCTGATCTCCACAACGCTACTAACGAGGTCCTTTTTCACCATAAAGCCGATCCCGCCCTCGGAAGAATGTCTTCCGACACCTTCCCGAAAGTAAAACAGGTCGCCTGATGGAAGGGTTAGCGTGTCCTCCTCCTTTCTTCGGACCTCGCACAATACTGGATGTGCCAGTTAATACGACCTAGTTCTACCTCGAGTTCGGTGAGCCGCTCGTCCAGGCGCAGAGTAGTTCCATTAAACGTTGCCAGGGTCAGTTTTGTATGGCAGCCTCTTGTAACCAGGAGATTCTTAGCACCCCCCCCCCTGCTCTTCCCGCCGTCACCCCGACCACTGCTGTGATCGGGAACTGGGGGCCGTTGTTTTGTTGTGTGTATTATAGGAGGATATTTGGCCTTACTGTATCACGCTGGCCAGACGGGTTGGTACAGGGTTTAGTTTCGAATTTTCCTTTTCTATGCGCCATGACCTCGTTCGTTTATCAGCTGGTGCATCACTCGCAGGTGAGGCTGGCTTGGACCCCGGGGTTGGTGGTAGAGCCCCATCGCACCCATCGGGCGTCGGGAGGTGGCGGGGTGATTTGCCAGGTACCTGTCGCTTGAGCCTGGGGGGCTGCGCGCAGCACCTCTGTCTAAGTTTTTTGAAACAAGTTTTGACTTGTTGTGAATCGTAAGGTACGTTTTGTCTGTGCGTAGGTACGTAGATAATTAGTAAAATGACAATTCTTTCTTATTACAATAGAATAACGTAAAAACAAATCACTATTCAAGTGATGAAATGTATTAAAATACATCATCAAAATAACATTTTTCTCGTATTTTAAAAGCATGTAACAACAAAACCATAGCACGCACAGGGTTATTGTTTTAGTATTTTTTGCTAGAATTTGTGTGTTCTATGCGAATATTACATTTTTTTTTCTGGCCGGCACTTTCAGAATTGGCCCAAAAATGTATGAAACGTGAATGATCTCCTTTCAGCGTACAAGAAAGAGATAGATGCGAAACTTAATCACAAAAGAATTAGTACAGTAAATGAAGATTTTCTTTTTCTCTTTATTTTTATAAATTAAAAAAACGTATGACAGTCAGCTTAAAATATCAAGGAATCATCAGTAACTGTGTTTTGAGTTTCATGAAATTGCTTGTGCGATAAAGTTAACTCACCATCACCACAAGTGACCTAAATCAAGATAATACCAAGTCAATAATAGCTTTATACGACTTCTTAAGTACATTAGCTTAAATAAGCAATAAAGCACTAAAATGTCACGAGATTGAATCAAAGTAATTTAACTGGCGTCCAAGTCATTAGCGCGGTCACTCCAAAACTAATGATGCCTATTTATGTAATACAAATGTTTTGCAAGTGAATTATTTCAACAAACTTTCATAATAATATTAATGTTTCATTTTCATCATAATATTAATGTTTCATTTTCATCTTCGAATTCGATTAAATCAGCCTATGGCAGTCCACTCCTGGGCATAGGTTTATGAGCCCCGCACGTTGATATTGCGCTTGGCGGCCATCTTGGTGACCACTTGGTGACGTAAGTCCTTCGAGCAGTCAGTACTAAAAAAAATGCCGTACGCAGCTTCGCGAGGCCAGCGCGCGCGCGCGCTACGTCACGATGACGTCACTTAGCTGTCATTGTGACAAGGTTCCAGCGCATTACCAACTTGCGGGGCTTATACGCCACAACACACGGTCCTGCACCTTTCGCATCCAGTTCCAGCGTGCGACCTTTTCCAGATCGTCGGTCCATCTGGCGGGTGGACGTCCTACCCTACGTTTGCCAAGTCACGGTCACCACTCCAGAAATCGCTTGCTTCCATCGGCCGTCGATTGTTCTGTTGGGGCCCACTGCCACTTTAAAGTGCTTATTCTGCCAACACCAATCTTCGAATTATGTAATATGAAAAGAGATCACTTATGAGTGGTCGCGCCATAGTCAGCTGGGTCTGCTAGTCCGTTGCAGCATGTGTAATGTTTATAAGTCATGCTGCAACAGACTGCATGCACATGATACAAATCCCTCGAATATGTAGACCCATATGAAACTGACAATGTAAGGTTTAGTTCACTGCAAGACCTCTTCCAATAATTTTGGAAGGCTGATGGCCTTGCTCACGCTACTGGCTAGACGGGTAGCATAGTGGTTTGTTTCTGGATCTTTAACTCTACTCCATGACCTCGTTTGTTAGTCAGGAGGCTTAGTGAACTGTTACTAGCGCAAGAGAATGACTTGTGTTCCGAAGATCTCGGTAATCCATTGCAACCATTGAATTTCGTAACAGGCTAAATGAAATCTGAAATGTTAGATCAAATATTCTGGTACTTTAGACTTGACTGAAAGTATTTGACTGTAACTGCTTATTGATGCATCACGAAAGCCATGTAGTAAATATATACTTTGTAAGGTAGTATTGGAGTAACTACGCAAGCTGTCCTGTGATATTCTTTCTAGGGCTTACCCGAAGCTACCAACCGTAGGCTGTTTGGCAGGATGCGTTAGGTTTTTTAGTAAGTAGGAGTCCGGCATAGCATCCACGAGAAATTTTCCTCACGTTAAAAAAAAATCCTTTTCAAGCTCAATATGTAGTATTATTATACTCAATCACGTTTCAGTCTACACCTACGCCTGTTACTTGCAACAATTCCATATCGTGCATCTGACATTCAATTTATTGAAGTGTCTAAAGAAAATTCGGTAGAAAATCGGTTGTTCCTTTCATAGAACGAATTACATTGAAGTAGGACATTGTAGTAAGTCAAATTGGGTAGAGCCCGAGGCAGTACAATGGTTACAAGATTTTGTAAGTGTAAAGTACAAAGGTCTACATGGCTGGTCCGTCCCTCGTACCGCCAGTCACGTTTCGTCTTATCATAGCTTCCGAAAACACTGAATCAATACTAAAAGCGTTCGCCGAGATCAGATTGGAGAAGCCCGAAGTTATAAGCAAGCGAGATTTGGACTATTGTTTGACAATAACAACTTTATTCAATAGATTTATACATTTTACTAGCTGACCCGGCAAACTTTGTTATGCCAAATAAATTATATCAAAGACAGTCAATAAAAATAAAGTTGTACGTATAAAAACTAACATCTTTCTCTGAAGTTGGAGTAATTTCGTACCCAAGGTTTGAACTCATTTTAAAAACACAGAGAATATTTTGCATACGATGTCAAATTTGCCTTTCGGATCATAGTTTCTCTTCTTCTCAATATTATCCACTTTCATGACTGTTCTTACTTTTATAGAACATGAAAGTTTGAGCCTAGCCCAGCTAGTACCAGAAAAGTTGCATGTTAAATTACCTTGAGCGATAAGTAACAAGTCTAATATTAAACTGTTCATTGTTTTCAGGCGTACAATAATGAGTTTTCACTTTACTTACTAGTACCATGTAGATACCAAAAATAACATCATTCCAGCTATTTTAAAGAGCCTTACAGATGAGCCCATCTTCCTCCTTCACCTAAATCGAATGAACACAAAATTAGCATTTTATCTGAAGTTATTAGTAACCACCTTAAATAGCATCGATGCTCCTCCCCCTCCCTCCCCCGGCCCCTGCATCCCCTGTCCAGAGTTCTCGGGATCGCTGATTGAATCGCTCTGATTATGACGTTAATCTGTTCAATGCAAATTGGAAGAGCTAGTCATTTACATCCCTTTATCAGAATTTGGCGTTAAAATATTCAAATATTTATTGTTTTGCTAGACAGCTGTACAATGCTCCTCGGCTTTGTCGCACAATTGTCAAAATTTGAGAAGTGACTTTACCTAGAGCGTGTTCAAATAAACTTACTGACAATAAAATTTTCGGCCGTTTACCTGCTCTCGGTATTATGAATTTAGACTTATTTGATTTTCTCTTCTATCAAGTTGAAATTATCGGTTAATTCTTACTTTGAAATACTAACCTAAAATATAACCAATAAATCACAGCGTAAACTAACATTATGAAGGAATTTTGGCAATGTAAAATGGAGCGCTCACTTCTAACGGCTACGTTTCAAACGATATTCAAGTTAGGTACAATGCCTGCGGTCGCGTCCGGACGATCTATGCTAAAAAGTATATTTTTATAATGTTCTGACATTGTGTAATTTATAAGCTTTTATGGTGTTTACTTTTATGATACACTAGCTGTTGCCCGCGACTTCGTACGCGTGCAAATTATGTTATAATGCCAATTTGATTGCTCTCTGCTTAGCCCCTAGGATATGTAGCGTGATAATATATAGCCTATTTTAAGACCACACCCCTAAGTAATATTTGTGCAAAATTGGAACCAAATCTGTTCAGTACTTTTTGAGATCCTTCCGGACAAAGCAAGGCAAACAGACAAACAGACAAAAAGAATTATAACTATATTTTCAGCTTCGGTATCTTATGTAGAACACCCAGCGAGTATTTTTTTGTTAATATTTCCAATGCACAGTTTTGGCTTTTCTATCATTTTATTATATGTATAGATAAATACTAAAAAACTTTCAAACTCAACAAATTAATCTAATAAATGAAAATTATATTTGAAACCAGATAATAAAAATCCAATGATATACCTACTTCAAATTTCTTATTATCAAGCTATTGCATAGCTTCTATCGCGGGCCTTGAGCGTGGAGACCGAATCCAGAAATTCCGTCACGAAAAAAGCATAACACTCGGCTATTCTCGGCCACGCTCGGTCACGCTCGTACATCTCGCACTTCATTTTTTTTTTGTTTACGTCAATTATGAACTCTGCAGTCGTTATAATTATATTAAGTAAAATAATCCAAAAACTGATACTTGTACCCAGAATCGATCTTGCACCTTCTGCGTACCGATCCGCTTCGTAATCATTTCGAATTTAGAGTTCCTGTGAAAACAATTTCAATGCTCCGTTTGAAATGCGTCATAGATAAGAATATTGACAGCACTTTCCAATTCACCCACTAACTTTTAATTCACAATTTTTCACAACGGACACGGTAATGTTTATGTAAAATAAAGACGAAATTACGTGATTTTTCGAGGCGAAAATTGCGGTTTATGACGTATAAAAAAAAACTACCAAATCGATCTCGTTCAAACCAATTTTCGTTGGTAGTTTTTATGACAATGTACATCATATATTTTTTTTAATTTATCATTCTCTTAGTTTAGAAGTTAGAGGGGGGGGACACATTTTTCCACTTTGGAAGTGTCTCTTACGTAAACCATTCACTTTAAGAAACCTCAATAGCATTTTTGAAGACCTATCAATAGATGCAGACGCCAGCTGTCCACCTGCCGACCGCTCTCGCTTTTAGCAATAGACACAGTTCGCGATCGGTTTACCCCACATGTATGGATGTGATGAAAAAAAAAAATTTGAGTTTCAGTTCGGAGTATGGGGACCCCCAAAATTTACTGCTTTTTTCTAGTTTTATATGAAAATCTTAATGCGGTTCACAGAATACATCTACTTACCAAGTTTAAACAGCATAGGCCTTATAGTTTCAGAGAAAAATGGCTGTGACATACGGACGGACAGACAGGCAGACATGACGAATCTATAAGGGTTCCGTTTTTTGCCATTCGGCTCCGGAACCCTAAAAATGCTATACAATAGCTTTACCGCGGCAGTCCCCGAGTGCCACAAGTCTTTTTTATTTAAAGAATAAATATTTCGCGATTTTAGTGGACATTTACTGCCGTGAATGATGTCTCAAAGTATGTCTAAAAAGTATAATATACTAGTACTTCTGCGAATACACACAAACATACGGATGAAAGCAAAATCGTCCAAACTGTCAAATCTCTCGCTTCGCTCGCTCGGTCAATAATAACAAGTGCAATTATAGTAGTTTATGACACTGTTGCATAATAAGGGTTCTTATAACACGAGTGTGTTTTAAAAAAACGAGCCGTAGTAGGCGAGTTTTTTTATAGTATCACACGAGTGTTATAAGACCAAGTTATGTACAGTGTCATACACTACTTTATCTACTCTCATACTATAATACCTGATTTCATTTTGTGATATATAGTTGCTCCTTGATTTCGCCAGTAACAGGTTCATGGTCATGTTTGACGCAGTTTCCAGAATGTCTGGTGGTGTACAATTACCACCATCCTCGCTTTAAGACATGTTTTTACACAAAAACTAATTTATTTTACAAACAAAACCAAACTTTGTTTAATTTAAATGTAAAATTTTGGCGCCAAGGCGCAAACATCAGTTGCGCATGCGTGTTTCTTTTTTTTCAGGTTGCCGAGGCACAATTTTTTTTTAAAGTAGAGGTTCAAACTTCTTTTTCCAGCTGGAGGTTGTTTATGGTGTATCGCAATGATTAAAAAGTTTTATTATGATATAGGTGTCCATACAAGACCTGTATCGTAATAAAACTTTTTTTTTGGCCTGTGCGTAATGTTTGTCATAAGAGTATTGACTTCAATTTTATAATCTTTGTATTATAGTATCAGAGTAGATAAAGGTACAAAAAATATTACTTGCCCACAGATAGGACAAGGTTTTCCTAATCCCTCATTACTATAAAGAAACGAAATGCTACTTACGAAATTCGCTGTGTACTTTTTTGGCAGCTGGGTTAAGGCAATGTAATTAGTACGATACTAATTTACTCTAAGTAAAAGGCTCTGGTCTTGGTTTAAATATTAAATTGCAAGGCTGCTAGGCATTATGTTCATTATTAATAAAATGTCGTACGTAGGTATATTCTAGGTGTAATCGACCTGTGTACAGTTGCCTTTAAATACAAGAAATTCATCTAAAAATAAAACATAGAAGAATCTAAAAACAATCGTGGGTATCAAACTAATTATTTTACAAGGTGGGTAGATAATCCACAACCTAGTACCTAAGGAGAAACAACAAAGACCACAAATTCGCATTACACCTTACCAAATTCAGCCTGAAAATTTATTTAGTTGGTAGACGTTCTAATCTGACGGTCCAGTGAAGATGATCTTCATAAATCAATCTCACTGAACCGATAACTTGTATTCTCAGTCTGTAGTCGGTAAATTGTTCAATTCTAAGCTCTGCCCACATACACATCGACTTAGTACAACTGGATTACAAAAACGTTAAACGCATAAAACCCGTCAAGTTCAAGTTGAACTTATGTGCACATGGTTATGTACCAAAAAAACTGCAAATAAATTAATATGTAGTAAATAGAGTAGGAGCTCCCTTTAAATACTCGTATTACATATTTTTTTGTTTTTAGTGCTATCTGTGAATATACTCGCAGCACCAACAGAAATACATTATCTGTGAAAATTTCCCGCTGTATATAATAATCATTTAACTTGCTTTTATCCCCGATTTTACCCTTTGGGTACGGAACCCAAAAGAATTACCTACTATCCATGAGAAAAGAAGTTCTTTTAAGCACAGTTTACTGCAATACTATTATTTGTTTAAAGTTTAACGGGATCAGAACACGATCTCTGTGTCCCAGTGAAACTCCTTGTAGAGTCGTGGATGGACATCTGCTTCTTTCTAGACGAGGCCCTCACGTAGATTTTAGTAGAGTGGTTGGGATATAAATCACGGTATTCACTTCCGAAAACACGTCTCGATATCAAGAGTTCGGATACACCTGCTAATATGCATTAAAGAATTACTAAAAAGATCAACTTCAGTAGAATAAACTGCTACTAGGGAAAGCATTTTAACCAAACAATGTACCTAATTCTTCATCTTCATCTCTTCAACAAAATGATTACAAAGGGGAGTGCTCTAAATTCCCGGTATTCTTTCATTCAATAGCCACATTTGCAGTAACAAATCGCCAATGTCTGAAGTGGGTACACAAGTTAATGAGCGGATATTTGAGAACGTCTGAAAAGATGAAAGGCACGCCGTTATTCAAGCAGCCACACCAAGTGATTGCCTCCAATCAGACGTATTAGATCGCTGACTACGGATATTTGAATAACTATGGATTATGGCTTCCATTTCAGATATCAAATAGGTGTTTAATGATGAACACTGTCTATGTTCTGAACAAGCAAATCTATAAGGATCATACTTGGACGAACAAAGCACATAACTATTTAAACTACCTGCGTTGTCCTCTTTGCTTTATGTTGTCTTTAGATTTATGTTTGAAGTACCAGTTGCGTTAGAAATCAATCGAGATTTATTGTGATTAAGTTTTGTATCTTACGTGTACAGTTGTAAGCATATTACAAAGCTGGTAGACTATCAGCATAAAACACTATGAATTTTGACTAGCCTTTGCGAACCACCGCATACAAAAATATTCTGCCAGTTTTCATACAAATGAAGGGGGAAACACAAAGACATATAAAATTTCATTGCATTTAAAAATGTATTTATCGACAAACGCGTAATGGCTGTTGTGTGTTAATTGTTATTGTACAGTCAACTACAATGTAATGTACTAGTTTAATCATATAAAATGATGTACTGATGTACAGGCTTTTCATAAAGCCAAAAGACCAAATGGTCATGTGCAATGGCAGAAAACAATGCTTAAGTAAGGCGCATCCTGTGGTTAGATGATCTAAGAAAATTACTGATATAAATTTGAAAACTGTAAGGAGGTAATTGTTGGTGTGGAGAGTGCCATCGGCTAATTACTATAGTGAACAAGAAGTTTTATTGTTACACAACATGCGATTATTAAATTTCATGTAAACGGTTGTCACTAATACGACTGTCGTTAAGCCAAGTTAAAGGCATTATGGACGGCTTGAAAATATTACAACTGTGGGTTGTCTCGACTTGCACTTGGGTCGGCAGCGCGTGTGTAGGGCTATGGTCCATAGGCTACGGTAACCAACCATTAGGTGGGCCGTAAGCTTATCTGCCACCTCAGTAATATAAAAATGTTGCGAACGTTCTCTAGAAGGGTACCAATATATACCAATAATATGTCTTAAAAATGAGCACACCCAAAAGCTATAAATATTCGTAACTTAAATTAATCAGATTCAACTTAATTACGATAAATTGCTCTTGAAAAACTTTCTTAAAAGCAAGTACCGTAGAAAGGACAATGAACACGAACCCAATTATAGAATCGAGAACTATTCAATAACTTAGTAAGTCGATTCATAGCAGACGGCTTTAAATTATTTAAAGAAATTTCCGAATTTAAAACTTCCTCTTGCTAGTGAAGTGATTTGTGAAGGGGAGTTAGACTAAGTGAGTAAAATAGTAAAAGTCTAGAGTCAATGTTTGCTGTCGTAATTTCTGTTCCCCTCGGCCGACGGTGACGCGCACTTTACGCTCACTCACTCAACTTTGTGAAAATGTGCATCGCCATTTTAGTGAGGTTAGATGGAGTGCGGCTGAATTTTGAGAAACCTATTCGTTAACGCACAAAGTGAATGGTAATCGAGTTATTTGTGAACATGCTTTTTGATATTGTCTTTAGTAAATTGAAAGAAAAATTCAAAGCCAATATAAAACGAACTATGGTAATGTGTTTTTAGAAAATGTCAATGAATGTACACGCTAGTTATCATCAGCGGGTCGTCGCATTAGAATGATAACAGGTTCTTCACTTAGGAAATGTATGTTCAAGCTAATTTCAACCTAATTGTATAGAATAATTGTAGGAAAATGACCTTAAGGTGGGTCATGATTCCATTTGGTCGACTATGCGGGTCGTCGCATGTGAAATACTACTTTTAATTTCAATAGTTCGCAGAGTGTGTTACAATAATATATTGTTTGTTTCTCTTCAAGCAAAATTTGGTTTAAACATAGTTCTAGCAAACTAGACTAACACAGTGAATTATTTTTATCTTGAAATATAAGTTATAATAGATCACGAAAGCGGGAGCAATATCTGCTAGTTGATATAATAATTGACCTCATTTGAGTGATTTGAGATAGGAAATATCTATTTCCAAATTTATTTTAATTTGTTATACTTAAACTCAAGCTCAGGAATTTCCACAAAACTACTTTTCACTTTTTGCTCCCTTTAAGAGACACAACTACAAGCTCTGGACTAGAATGCAATTGTAATGAGAGGGATTTTTTGTAGAATGATACTGTCAAGTCAGATCCACTGACCCAATAACCAGACGTGCCTAGAGTAGGTTATCTCCAACAGTGTAAACTCACTTCATACACTTGTACAAAATTGTGTTTAAATTCAACTCATTTATTATAAATAATTACCTAAGTACCCACGTCATATTATTATAACCCTTAAAGCTATTGTTCAAAGATATAATCTAAAACAAAGATGAAAATCTTTTAAACGCGGTATAAAATGCCACTTCATACAACGCGGCGCAGTTTCTTTGCAAATTTCTCTTGCAATTGCATCTGAGAGCGATAAAAAAGGAACAAGAATGGCGGGAGCATGTCATTTCCCGGCCGGCCTCGGGGGTGAAATCTCATGAGCAAATGTTGACATCCGGCTCCACCAGGATCAGAATGTAGACCTACTATTCAATCTTGTGCTTTCTTCATTCATTTAAGAGAAGAGTATAAAATAGTAGACAGATAATATATCTAATACGTAGCCATCGTAAAAAATGTTTTCTGTTTATTGTATGAAAATCATTTTAAACTCCCGTTCACCCCTTTAAGGGGGATAAATTTATCTCTTTTTTTTGTTTTTTACCTGATGTCTAATGGAATCAAAATGCAATATTAATGTATGCATCTTTTTAATGTCATGTAGATTACTTTAGTGTATATTTTATTGGTCAGTCGCTTTTTTGTTTTAAATGGCAATGAGATACGTAGAGGTAATTTAGCAATAAATCTTATTTAGAAACAAGTTCAATAAAATGTCGATTTTATATTTTACTTAGCTCCAAGGATGAAATACTTTGTTTTGATTACTGGTTCTTTTTTTTTGAATGCTACTTAAAATTTTAGAAAACCTCAAATAAATCAATTCGTGTTTAAATTAGTTATGCAGATTTTAACTTTTTTTTGAACAAGTGTATTATCATATTTAAAATTTCTTGAAATTGTTTCTGTATTTGACAATTAATACTAAGAACTAGAGAGTCCAGCTTTGATGAGAGCGCATCAGCCATTAATGGAAATTACGATATTTTGACTTTTTACTCTTTTGTAATTTTTAAGACTAAACAGAAACAAAAAAAACTTTTGAATAACCTTTTTGAACTGATACACATCTTCATGAACACCGCCTATGTCAAAACCCGATGTAGGTACTCACGTCGCGTCGTCATGAAAATGTTCCAGCACGGATGAAGGTTCTAATTGAAAATATTCTGTAACTTCTTTCTCTTCTTTTGGCCATTATTATAATTTTTTTATTAATTGTTCAGAAAATCATCACAATGATAATGCAATCGCTAGTACACGTTGGTTTAAGCACAGTATGTTGACTTGTACCTACAATAATATTTTTAAATTTCTTTTTCTTTTCTTTTTTAGCGCTTAAATTCCAAGATATGTTCTGGTTTTAATTTATGTTCTTTACGTGAGGCGGAGAAAGGAGCTATATCTAGCACTTCTTAGTAATTTTAATACCCATATTATATAATTATTTATTTCAATATTGATTGTAACTTAATTGCTATTCAAAGCGACAGACAGCATAGTATTCTTTTTTATAAGATGAATCCCTAAAAATAACCATTAATTTTTTATATCGACATACAAACAATGCCTTTGTTGTAACAGGCGTTAGTTTGGCATCAATTTGTATGCAGTCAGACGATTCAAAGAAGATTATAATATCGGTTTTAATAACAAAATTACTTTTAAAGTATAGCCTTATTTCACATTGAAATTTTAACATTTTATGTGCAGTGCATAGAGCAATGCGACCAATACAAGGGGAGTATGTCATTATGTTGCGGGGGGAAATCGTATTCATAAACTCCTCTATAAAAGCACTCTGCAGTCACTATAGAACTTACACAAAACAATTAAAACACTTGACATAATTTCAGACACACGCATTATTTCTATACTAATATTATAAAGAGGAAAGATTTGATTGTTTGTTTATTTTTTTGTTTGAGTCGAATAGACTCCGAAACTACTGAACCGGTTTTAAAAAATCTCTCACTGTTGGAAAGCTACACTATCCCCGGTGATCATATTTTATTCCCGTATTCCCACAGGAACGAGAGTTATGCGGGTGAAACCGCGTGTTGTCCGCTAGTTATGTATATGTTTCTTATAAATGTGTGTGTATACGCGTACACCGGTTGGGGTACACTTTGACGGAGAGGAAAGTCTCAGTATTGCGTCTCCCGTCTCGGTAAAGCCATAGATCGTGTTGCTCTATGGTGCGGTGTATCGCGAAGGGAATATTTTCATCGCAGTCATTTTATGAGTGCGGTGATCGGAACGATCAATTTGCATCGTAATTAGGAGTTCGCTCTCTGTTTTAACACAAATTAGTTTTAACCGAATAGCTGGCTATTTTCTGAAAGCAAACACGTACGTTGCTTTAAACTCCAGTGTTTTATTGGATTATGTGTTTAACAATACTTATGTTGAGTTAATGTTGTTTTTGTTCTGAGCTGCTGTGATAAATTTCTGCTTGCTTCATGAATGAACTTGTTTTGTGCTACAATTTCCTGCATTTTTAGGATGCAACTTTTAGGATGACCTCGGAAACATAAGCCCAGAAGCCTATGGCGTCCCTGGGGCTATCGTTTGAGGGCGTATCCGGGTCTGCGGTAGTAGGCAGATGGTAGAACACATTTGTGGTTTAGTCGTTAGAAGTCTGGCATAACATACATGAGATTTTTTAGTATAAAAGCTACAATTAATGTTGTGTATAAAATTTATTGTATTTTATACCATACACATTGATAACTGACATAGATAAGCTTCCATTTTGTATCAATTTGATTTTGTCTTTTTTACTCCCAACATTGCGGGTACAGGCATATAGACGGGCCTTCAAATAACGGATGGCAAATTTACGTTAGTACCTATACGCTACGTTTCTAGATTTAAATTACATTAGATATATTACAAAAGCCTAAATGCGGTGGCCCGTCATGTTGGAACTTATAGCTACAAGCTTTGCAATAACACCACAAAATTAACTATGTATATAATACAAGTATACAATTATTACAAGTGTCTGCGAACATTTTGTATCGGTATACATATTTATTAGAGAGAACATCTTGTAGAGATTTTAAGTATTTCAATGAAAATTAGGTTTTAGAAGATTAAACTTTGAAGTCGGAGATAAAATGAAGATTAATCAGATTATAAATAGAACTATCGCGTTGTTTTTGTTTAAGAGATGTACGAACAAAGGTACCCTAGGCCCTAGGGAAATTGAATTCTACTTTACAAATTTATCTGAAAAATACGCAAGACTTGTGGATAAATCGAATAGACCTCACCTATCTTCCAAGATCGTGTAGTAGTTAATTATTATTTATACTTGGTTGGGTATTATAGGTAGATGAGTCTCGAGTAGCAAGAATCTACTACGTGTTCTGTCATTAACAACCTGTTTATTTTAATAATTTTTTGTAAGGTTGAAAAAAAACTACAAAAAAAAATGCACCTTTGCGACATAATACAGGATTCAAACCTGTGAAAACCTTCTAAAACCCTTTTTAAGAACCCCTTCCGGTAAATCGTTGGAAAACCTGGTCAAGGAACTTATTGCACAACCCAGGCGTACACTGATGAAAACCTCTATCGTATCTTATCGATTACAAGCACCCCGAAATAGATAGAAAGTAGTTATGGATATTATTTCAGACAATTCCTCAAACACACAACATTCATGTGTTAATTATGTAAAAAGAACAACACGGCCGTAGACGGTGGATATAAATTCACTAAAACAAATACATATTCAGTGCACACTCGCCATTTAAACCTACTTGCTTGTTAACGCTACACAAATGTACAGTGCATGGGAAGTTCAGTGGACACCGCAAAATGCAGCTCCACGGTCTCATTGTGAATTCATGCCTCATGCGGATACACAAACTGTATGCTACAATCACATACAACCTTAGTTAAGCAGGTTTTTCTTAGTTTTCTGTGACTGTCTCTGTGGCGCAGTCGGTAGTGATACCGCCTGCGGCGCTGGAGGTCGTGGGTTCGATTCCCACCGGAGACAAATATTTGTGTGACCCATAAATGTTTGTCTCAAGAGTCTGGGTGTTTCTATGTATAATATGTATGTATTTAAAAGTATATAAGTATTAATATCCGTGGTCTGATACCCATAACACAAGCAGGTTATTCCTAGCTTACTTTGGGATCAGATAGCGTTGTGTGAGATGTCCGTGAATTATTTATTTATTTACATAGAACCGAATATTTCTTGATTTAAATGAATTTTGAAGTGCTCGTGACCCCGTAGCATGGTGTTCTATAAGTAAACGATTACTGCGTTAAATATTAACCTTACGGTTGGTTCTGAGATGCGTTACCGTTTGCGGCAATTAATTTATGAGTTGGTATAAGCCTTTGGTTCTTACCAATAAAATGGTAGTCGTTAAGGCAAGTTGAAAATTGCTTGAAATTTTTAGAACAGAAAGTAGCCACGGCTTATTTCTGTCCTTTTCAAAACGGCAATAGGGTCGGCAGAGTGTGCTACATTCTGGTGTTGCAATCGCCTATTGGCTACATTAACCTTTTAAAATTGGGCCCCACCTGGGAACCAATTCTAGGAGCATTGTGGTTCCCAGATTTGGTTCCCAGGTTGGGCCCAGTTTTAAAAGGTTTTAAAATGATGAAAGTTATATAAGGTTTTTAATGATAGATGCATATTCATTTGCATTGCATTCACCCAAAAACTGCCTTCATAGTGGAGATCGAAAATAATAATCGAATTCCTTTCTTCAAAATCCTGGTATTGATTTGTGTTTGTCTATTCTTTATCTAATATCTTATATCAATGTTTATTGAATTGAACATAAACCTCCCTACCGCTTCATGGTCATTAACTGCTTAGCTAAGTAGTCTAATCAATATTGCAATGTGCCTACACACTAATCCATACGCCAAGCGAGTTGATCATAACATTACCATAATCTGGAAACAGTCGATTAGAGATAGTAAATGCAGATACGGATAAATATTTTAAATGCTAATGAAATAAGCATACCTACGTACCAGAATTATGAAAATTTTTGATATTATTTTGGAGTTCCGTAGTTAACATCTCGGAACCCTTAGGTCTCAAACTGGATATAGATTCTTAATGTACGTCCTCAGCTTACTATCCAAACAGATAGTGCTAAATAGATGAAACCTTGCATGTGTGTGTGTTTATTTACTAACGCCACACCGATAAAGTGTTAAAATAAATCTTCCCTAAAATCTAAGCACCAAACACGACTAATTTTTAAAAAATTATAATGGTAGTCTATATCATGAACCTTATAGCTTAGATATCTTTGATAAGTCAGGAGTTCCTGACTGGTAAAATGCGCTTACTTGTAAAACTTCCTACAAAGATATCTTAGAAGGTTTTTTTTTTTTTTTTTTTTTTTTTTTTTTTAACGTGAGGGAAAATCCTCGTAGGATGCTATGCCGGACTCTTACCGACTAAAAACCTCACGTAGCGCCCAACAGCCTATGGTTGAGAGCCCCGGGTAAGCCCTCAGGAAGGATGTCCCGTGACTCCCAACAGACCTACGGCCGCCAATGCGGCCTCGCCCAGGGGGTGGTTCGGGTGCAATCCCGCGTCTATGGGGGGGGGTTTCGGGTGTGACCCCGCTTCTAAGGGGGGGCGTGCGTGAGTGCTCACGTCACGCTGCCGTCATGGGCCTGCTTCTGTAAGGACGGTGAGCGGCCCTCTCACCGTCCTCAGACCCCCGGTCATGGAGGCCGATAGTCCTCGGCGAAGACCCGTCGGCGGCGCCCAGGGCGCCGACTGCGGAACTCGGGTGGGAGAGCTCTCTCCCGCACCCGGCCCGCCGCCTCCTTCGCGAGCATGACCTGCTCGCAGAAAGAGGCGGCGCAGTCCCACTTACTCCCGCTGGAGAGCATGGCTCGCACCATGGCCTCAAGCGAGAGAGTGTCCACGCCCAGACCCACTACGAGGACCTGTCGCTGTTGTGCCCACGCCGTGCACTCCACCAGCGTGTGGAGCGCCGTGTCATCGCTGCGGTCCTCGCAGTGCTGACATTCGGCCGTGGTTTCCCGGTGTTTTCGCCACAGATACCTACCGAAGCTACCGTGCCCGGCAAGCATCTGTGTCAACCGGTAGGAGAGAGCACCGTGTCTTCTCTCCAGCCACTCGTCCATGACCGGTCTGACGGCCGCGATTGTGGCGAATCCCCCCTTTGGTTGCTCAAGTCGCATCTTCCATGTCTCCAGGGTTTCCTGGTGGAGCAGGGTCCGCTGGGCCTCGATTTCTCGAGACGCAGGCCTTTGGCCCCGCTCCAGCGCCTCCTTGCGCCATCTGAACAGTGACGCAAGGGCTCTCGCTTCCAGGTCCCATGGAGGGGTCCCGGCTAGGAGACATGCCGCCTCACCGGAGATCGTGCGGTATCCTCTTATCACCCTGACGGCCATCACTCTCTGCGGGCTCATCAGTCTAGCCTCATTGCTGGCCGTCAGGGTCTCCGCCCATACGGGAGCCCCGTACAGGGCCATGCTTCGCACGATCCCAAGGTACAGCCTCCTGTAGGGAGCGTTGGGTCCCCTGATGTTGGGCATCAGCCGCGCGAGTGCGGCCGATGCTCCCCTCAGTTTTGGGACCAAACTTCGGAAATGATGTCCGAAGTTCCACCGGCCATCGAGTACGAGCCCCAGATACTTCATCGAGGGCTCGATGCCGATGCTGACGCCCCCCACCTGTAGGCTGGATCCCGCAGGTGGCCCCATCCGAGGTCCGTGGAAGCACAGAGCCTCGGATTTGTGAAGGGCGACCTCAAGACCCAGCCGCCGAATTCGACCCACGACCTGAGCAACCCCTGCCGTGGCCTTAAGTGCTGCGGCACGGTGCGTTGCTCCCCGCGCCGTAACGAGGGTGTCGTCGGCGTAACATGTTACGCCGACCCCTCTGAGCAACGGACCACGCAGCACCCAGTCGTAACCGATATCTTAGAAGGTATTATATTTTTTTATGAGCTAATACAAAAAAAAATCACTAAAGGCGATTTTTTATTAGTTGCCCAGCTGCCTACTTAGTACCCCTTTATTCGGAAACTTCTATGATACAATACAATTTTTTTAAATAAAAATCATAAGCCTCAAAAAATATTATTAAAGCAATATCAATAGGTGCAACAACATTGTAACAATATATTCCTCAAGCAATACACGTAATCCCTCCACTGCCGCCAGCAAATCCTCTCATAATCACTCAGTCTTTGCCGTGCTGACAAATGCTCGATATGATGTTTACTTTGCCGTCCACTTTCCTCCAAGGAAACTCGTAGCGTCGCTATTAGATACGAAACTCGTCAACACGTACACCGGGGACAGTGTAACACGACAGTGAACGAGGGTTTCGAATACTAGTGAAGAAAAACCGGCCAAGTGCGAGTCGGATTCGTGCAAGGAGGGTTCTGCGCCAATAAACGACAGTAAATTCCGTATGTTGTTTGACAACCTCTCTTAAATAATATTATTTTTCTGATTTTAGTATTTGTTGTTAAAGCAGCAACAAAAATACATTATCTGTAAAAAATTGAGATCTCTTGCTATCACAGTTCCTGAGATAATAATAAAATAACAATTTTAAAAAAAATGTACTCTCAATCAACATTATCTAGCCCAAATTCAGCTAATACAAGCTTGTGCCTTGGGATCTAGACAACTGATAAACATACCTATATATTTTTAAATATGAACATGCAATATTAGAAATGAATTACACCCAGACAAAAAAAAACAATGTGCTCATCACACAAAGAGATTTGTCCTGGGTGTAAGTCAAACCCACGACCTCCGAATCTGTAGTCAGGTACTCTAACCACTGCTACACGAGGCCGGCCGTGAGATACAACCTCGCGGCGGCCAGACAAACAGACAGACACACAAACGAACGGCGAAGTCTAATAAATACGGGTCCGTTTTTACCTTTTGGGCACGGAACCCTAATAAAATATTCGTTTGGAACAAATTCTAGTATCACAAAAGTATCAACAAGTACTACTCGCGTGTCTGTGTGTGTGTTCGGTCGGCACGCGATTTGCAAATAAACCTAGGTAGATATCAAGCTACGTGTACCTCAACATGCGATAAAACCTGGCCTATTTCGAATGGAAATAACAAATGCTCTACTTTTTTGCCTACGAAAAGACTGGCAGTGAAAGGTTTAAGCCGAAATAATGTTTTAAAATAATATTAGGCTGAGTCTGATTTTGAATTTTGGGTTGACTTTTATTTAATCAAATCAGTCCTTAGTAGTGCACTGCTGGATGTAGGCTTCTCCCAAATTGCGCCACAACACATGGTCTTGCGCCTTTCGCATCCAGTCCCAGCCTGCGACCTTTTCTAGGTCGTCGGTCCATCTTGACTTTTATTGTAAACGACCATTATGGTGACCTTTAACCCTAATCCGAACTGTATAAAGTGCCTTCGTGTCCCCATGATGTACAAACTGAAGGAATTGATCGGTGCCAAGAATGGTCTCGATGGCTGAGCTAGTAAAGCATCTGGCACGGTATGCGATAAGACAAAGGCTCGAATCCTGCTCGAGATTGAAATCTTTTCCACATTTAAAATTATGATTTAGTTAACACACTAATTACTTTTTTGAATGTATTTTTTATTTTACTCTACTTTTAGCACAAATTCGCACAAAGGTGGACTTAATGCCTTGGACATTTTTTGCCTGTCAATCATATGGAGAATAAATTATTACCAATACATAAACTTCGCCAGAGCCAGTCGAAATGTGAACTTTCAAAATTATTTATTTTACTATGCGCAATTATTTGATTATTACATTCATACATACATAATAGTCTCTCCTCTAATACGTATACTATGTCTTTGCCTATCTCGATGGGGTAGGCAAAGACCGTAGTATACGTCCACATTTTACCTTATAGTTTGTTGCCCCACGTGAGTGAGTCTATTGCCGTGTTGAAAGAGACAGGCGCAGGTGTGACTGACACGTCGCTGAATCAGCAGAGGTACGAGCGCTTCTCTATTCATCCTCAGATCCAAAAGGCTATCCAGTACTAGTGCTTAACTATTCAAACGCCATCTTTCTACAAGTTAAATTCTTTATCTTTTTGTACCGTAAGTGAACTCTTTGCGATGGTACTGTCAGTACTTTAGCAGACCGTGTCCCAAAAGTATATAATACATGCCCACATTCAAAGTATCTCCACACACTCACACAGATGAACATAACCCTTCAATTACACAACCTTACTTACAAAATACTTGATAACCAAACACCAAAACGAACAACACTTCACCTAAACCGTACGGATACATTACGTGCACCCATAAACGAAAATTCACTTTCAATGTCTCACATTTGATAACAAAGGAAAAACACCCGGCGACCGGCAAGATGTTCTAAAAATACCCTCGCAATCTAGCTACCTGTTCACCTGGGCTGGCCATTCCGGCCTCCCCATAAAGAAGAGTAGACGGGAAGCGCCGGGAAGGGTTTATCGTTCCTGAGGGAACGGCCGCGTGCCCGACACTATATCATTCCTGCCTCTATCTCGGTATACACACGAGTTCTTTGTACTGAGGGAAGCATAAAACTTTGTGAAAACACTGTTAATGTGTAACGTGCTCTTACCTGTTACTATCGAAATTTTAGAGGCGGTTGGGCTGCTGTAGGGTTGATAAAAATGGTGCGGTAATTGTGCAAATATGGGTGGTAAAATACTTATGAAATCTAACCCTTTTGATGCATAAATATTTTAAGAATATATCACTGAGTGGTTACCCATATTATCTTGCAAAATCCGCTAAAAACCAACCGTTCATTAACTTAAACCTATTTCCTTAGCTGTTGGCCTTTTTGGGTTTAGACACCTATGTAAAAACTAATCAACTATGTAAAATTATAATTTGATCATCATATTTTCCGAGTATTAATTCCAGTTATTTAGAAATATATAAAAGAATAGCGTTTGAAATAGTATTTTTTGACGGGATAACGTCTTTTATATTGATGAACTCCGGCTGCACTCACGGAAATGTGTCACGTTCCGCTTGAGCGAAGGGTGCAAGTGAGAGCGCGAAAACCAGCGATAAAGAGGCACGAGCGGCGCGGCGTATGCGGCGAACGTTTACGCCTATATCAATCTCTCTTCCACTCCTTCGGCCGATTACGTTTATCTTTTCTTAGTGGTCTAGTATATTAAGGTCCGTAAACCGACTTTACAGACTACCCATTTTTTTACTAAATTATAATTACGAAAGAGTGAGTGATTTCACGTCTAAGAATCACCTGCTAAACAGAGAGCGACCGCCACGTCTGACGTTGTTGCCGGCACCTGATAGTGCTCACTCTGTTCAGGGTAGGAATTGATAAACCCGCTGTGATTTTATGATTGTAGCTCTAGCGGACGCCGTGAGTAATTATATTCCAGAAGAGCATTACATTTCATTCCATAAAACATTTCAGCGTTACAACTGAAATTGATTTTCTCTTGACTATAGTTTCAACTGAATTTTATTCTTTTTAGGTAAAATATGACTACGAAAGCGTGAAAAATAATTTAATTAGCATAATGAAAACGAATTCACGCAAACAGCGAATTCCATAACATGTTAAATAATGGCTTTTGTACATTACTGTGATATATTAATCGTTAATGCGCCGCTTGTCAATGTATTCGTAATGAAATGGCTGCACAGTGCGGTCGGGCCAGCGACACCGCCGACAAACAAAACACGAAATACATAATGTTCACGTTATTTGCATAATGTGTACCATAAACGGTGGCCTATATAGGGAGCTATCATATTATCGTGACGTCATAAAGGCTTGTACGACGACCGGCGGATAAACGCAGTTGACGTGCATAAAGCTTTGTCCGGGATGTCGCCATACTAGAAGAATGCCTATTGATGCTTATGGCGGCATTTCCTTGGGATAAAAGGATTCGCAAATAACTTATACAGATACTACCGTGGGTTGTGTTACTTTTAGGTCGGCTTTTTATATAAAGAGTGTATGTTATTAAAGGTTGTATTGTACAAATGTATGTGAATTTGTCTAAACTTATACTGTGGGTAAATCCTTTTGAAAGGGTTTTATTGAGCTTGCGTTGTTTGTTGAAATTACACAACCGTTTTTGAAATTGATCTGATATTTGATACACACCCTTGGTTCTGACGACAGTACAAATTTACACATTCTGTATCATTGAAAATCAAGATGGATTAATAATACCAATTTAATATACTTGCACATGTATCCCCTAAGACATAGAGTATATAATAAATACTTGAGAGAGATAGTACCAGTCGTGTTACTATGTGCGGAACCGCAAGCCAAGCCGGGGAGACTTTACTGTGCCCTAGGGACAATCGGAACACCTGAACAGTACACATTGATTTTACATGAACGTCCGAGCGCCATGACATCGTTGTTCGCACATACGTATGTACAGACGGTACAAACCAATGGCTTGTACATATATATAACATAGTATATGTAGGTACAATGATTTGTACTTTGGCAGTGTATGCTTCGGTGTGTATCAAGCACATTCGGTCTCTAATTCACTGCTGGAAATTAGATATGCGGACAGTTAGACAGCGCTTAGACGATATTGCCATTGACAAGAAACATTGAGTGTTACTGTATTGGAATTTCAAAAACATGATAGAGTTGATTGACTTACTTCTTATATAAGTAATCTTGAATTTTGAGATAAAATATTGCATCTATCATTGTAAAGAATTCGGCGCTACAAAAATTTCGAGTCCGAAACCACATCTTCATGTGATGACCTCTTGCAGCGGCTGCTCAAAAGTATAGAAAAATTAAAAAGTCAATTGATAGCTGCTCCAGACAATTGATAGAAACTGACACTGGAATGAAAGTATAAGAATGAAAATCACCTCTACTAAAATAATTAAAATGGCAAAGCTAGAGGCGAAACGAGGTATCACCATGCCAACAGTCAGTGTTCAAAAGAGCTAGAGATTATTGTGCAGAAAGGTCGCGACCTATAAAATAAGATGTTAGTAGGTACTTTCTTACAATCGTTCTTTGACATCTAAGATTAGAACCAATTTACGTAAAAACGCTGAATAGGATTTTCTTAGTATTTATCAAAAGGTAGACGAACGATCTTATCTGTATCGGCTTTTAAGGTGCGTTTCATGATTTTTCTTTGAACATGCAATCATTTTCAAACACACCCACGCGGTAAGTACGAGTAATTTGATGGTTCTACGTAATAGGGGGCATACCTATTTCCGTCGCCGGACACACATATATAGGAGAAAATCTTTAACCATTCTGTAATCAATTTATTATACCAACAACCATGGTGGATATTACTTATCCACATTTAATATACTAGTACTTCTGCCAAAGTAGGCCTCGCGGCCACCCAGGAACAAAATACAAAAAAAAACCTGTGAGGAATCATATCCTTTATGTTTCAGAAAAAAAAATCATGAAAATCCGCTCATAAATAACTCGACAACAATCTTCACCCCTTCTCTCTCCCATTTTCCCTCCCATCAAAAAAAGCTCTCGACCATAGTAGTATTTATAATCAAAGAACTTGTGTGCCAAGTTTAGTGAAAATTGGTTAAGAAATGCGTCCTCGAAACCGGAACTGACATACTCACAGACATAAAGACGAAAGCAAAATCGCCCATACTGTCGAATCAGAGACTCTCGCTCGCTTCGCTCGCTCGGGCAACAATGTTTTAGTTAGTAGTACATACTTTGAAACGTGGTTAAGTGATCATTATGTATTAAATTGTATTGTCGTCAGAGCTAAAAAAGTACCAAATACCAGATCAATCTGTCTACAGACACTCAGACAGGGATTTAAATTTTAATAACTACTAAATTTGAACGAGGGCGAACTAAATAAGACCATTTAAAAGTAAAGACGGTGCACTAAAAATACGGCGACGAGACATCACGCTAAGATGCTTACACCACTTTGAAAACACAATCCCAATTAAAGTAATAAACTAAATTAGCACACACGTAGCTAATATGATAAAATTTCCAAATCGTATTCACCCCAGCCAGTTACCGACATAACGCCAGTACGGGGCCCTGCTAAATAATTATAGCGTTTTCCAGCTCCGTATGAGTTTCTAGCGGTTTCTTTAGAGGGTTGCAGGGAGAGAGGGCCTGAGAAAACTTTTGGGTCTTTATTTATTGTTATTACCTCATTAAGGTGCCTACGTTGCAAAGCGATATCCTACAAATTGCAAATAAATAAGCCCGCCGCTTCAGACACGTGTGAAATGTATAAGTGAACTTACTTGTCTAATTATGTAGGTGTTATGCTTGAGGTGTAATGTTGAGAATAAAGTCATGCACAGAAATATTCATTTAGATATTATATCGTATCAGTTGAATTTAGAGCACTCGTTGCCTCGCTAGCTTATTATTCTATGTTAAGTATCTTACACTATGATTAGTTCTTAGATAGGTGACCGTTTGTGGTATATCCATGTATCGTACTTGGAAGGGCACTTTTGGCTGTTGTTCTCAAGTAGGTACTAATGGCAACTTTTTGATTTTGTTCATAGCTGCAGATCTTAGTTCACAGGAGTTCAAATGATGGGCGTGCGCGTATGAAGTATTGTCATATTCATAATAAAAACAACCGGCCAAGAGCATGTCGGACCCGCGCACGGAGGGTTCAGTACCAAAAAACGACAAAATAATCACGTTTATTGTATTGAAGCCCCCCTTGAAATTTTTTTTTGGTTATATAGAGGCAACAGAAACACATAATCTATGAAACTTTCAGCGCTCTAGCTATCACATGAGATACAGCCTCGTGACGGACAGACAGTCAGACAGACGGCCGGCGAAGTCTCATGAATAGGATCCCGTTATTTACCCCTTGCATACGGAACCCTAAAAAGGATATTATTTGTCATAGTTTTAGACAAAAAGCCTAATCCATTATGAACACGAATTTTATTAATCTCACTATTTCAATATTTCAATTTTGTTCTTAGAGTTCGCGAAAATTATGAGCAATTATAATAATTTGCTTTAAATTCGTTTGAAAACCCTTATTCAATAAGGTCTTATAACTAAGTCAATATTGATACCACGAAACACGTGAAAGATACTTTGATTGGTTGAAAGCGAGCTCAATGACTTATCAATTTAATTTCCGAATTTTGGTCTAAATAGCTACAATGAGTAAATTAAATTTGCTCGGGGTATTTAACCTCAAATTACTTTCAGTAAATTAAGAAGTAACTTGACTGGGCTCCGTGGTTTCTGTGCAAAGTTTAATGAACAGAGACATCGTTGTGTTTTGTGTTGATAAAGCAATATTTTATCGGATAGATCAAACGGCGACGATCAAATACCGACAGAATTTAAATGAAATTGCGCCGGAGATTGGTTACTAATATCACCTAGAAAGTGTTAAAATTATTTTTGAAGCTTCAAACTATCCTTTGATGATGGCTGGTTTGGTATAGCAACTTAAGAACAAAAAGAATTTTAACAGGGCCTTTATTTAGGTGTGAGGTCTTGACACGCTTCACAAAAAAAAATTGGGCCTTAAGCATACTGGATGAACTTTCCGAAAGCAAACAATCAGCCATAATTATCGTTCAATAATTCCCACTATAAGTTGGAAACTGTGGAATCATCACGAAACTGTGTAGTAAGCCTGAATGCAGTATGTTACTATAGATTTTATTTGAAAAGTCTTTCAGGTTTTATAGACGAGTTTATGGTGTGTATTACACTCATTATACTTATGCCTTTACGTTATGATTACTCTGAGGCGCGTGTAAACAGTTACTAAACTGAAGTATAAACATAAACTATTCCACAAATAATTCAAACAATCAAAACAAAACAGTTTGCATTAACTGAGCTTACAATATGCTCTAACGAGCAACGTTTGCAACCGCATTACCCCGGATCCGCATGACTCATGATTAAAATATCATCGATAAAACCCAGAACCAATATTTGCGATAAAACATCGAGTATACGACGCAAATTGCGCGTTAACTCAAAGGTGGAGCAGCGCAGGTATTTTGGACTTATTGAGCGCAAATTTTGAAGACCGCAGCCCTTTGAATAGTCAATGTCGCGTACCCTTATCTCGCCACAGAGAGGCGACACCACATTACCGGTATTATGCCTCTACTCCGCGTTCTCTCCGGGTCTAGTGAAACACGCCCTCGCTTACGGTATTAAAGTATCGAATCGTATGCACACATATTGAAGCACATGGCATTTTCAAAGTGCAATTTATATTGTATTGGAAGTTAGAGCGGCGCGTTTACCCCGCTCTATAATATTTTGTGCCGGGCCAATGTGCCGCGTGGCTAAGCCGTGTCACTGTGAATAAAAGTTTCTATTTTCTTGTCTATGGAGAATAATTTATTGAGCATGAGTGGACTTTAATTTTAGTAGAAAAATTTGAAGTAGTGTTGGGTAGGACATGACTTTAAAGCGAGTTTTGTAAGAGCCGCCTCATTTTTGTACTGAGCCAGTACAATGTCCTACTTCAAATGAGGCGAGGTGTCTCGAAGTTCGCCAATGACAAATGTATTGGAAGTTATGAGTCTGTCATAAGAGGCAAGGTGTCTCGCAACTCGAAGCATTACATTTGAAGTTGCGAATTTAAAATCTATAAAAATAACGTGTCTAGTAGGTACGTTATTTTTATAGATGATGAAATGATAATGAATGAAAGTGTAATTGACCTATGTAATACAATTCGAGTAATATAATAATGAAATAAAATAGATATGTAGGTAGGTTTTTTTTTACATGAGTGAAAATCCTCATGGATGTTATGCCGGACTCTTACCGACTAAAAAACCTCACGTAACGCCCAACAGCCTATGGTTGTGAGCCCCGGGTAAGTCCTCGGAAGGATGTCCCAGGACTCCCAACAGACCTACGGCCGCCCCTGTGGCCTCGCCCAGGGGATATATGTAGGTAGGAAGTAATGTGTAAATTGATTTAATGGAAAAAATATCCTTACACATTAAAATTTAAAAATAATATTCGGTTATCTTTTTTACTACTCCAGTCTATTTCTCCATTCCAAAAGTACTTGGCCCGCGTTAAAAAAAATGTGCTCCGAAGGCACGGAAGTCGCTACATGCAAATAGTAGGTACCTACTTACAACAACAAATCATAATGATAAGAAGTCGTGACTGTAGTAAGACCACAGAACACTTAACGTAAGATACACAAAAACCAATAACTCCAAAAAGGGCGCCAAGATGAAATTACATTTTTTCATGACATATTTTATACAGCGCGGTCGCGGTCCAGAGAAACGATCGAGCGATTGAAGACGCGTCGTGTCGCGTCTGACAATTTGTCTCACTTACTCGCTACCTACCATGACGTGTATGAAGAGTTAAGCGCGTCCTAAAATTTGAAGTAGTACATGTTATAATTTTGAGCCGCTCTTACATGATTTCGTCTTGTACGGGACAAATGTCATGCCTCTTGTAAGTCCTACACAACACTAATTTGAAGTTATTCTCGATACTATGCTTCTGAAACCAAAAGCAAGAGACACTTCCAAAGTGGAAAAATGAGAGTCCCCCCCCCCCTCTAACTTCTAAACTAAGAGAATGATAAATCTAAAAAAATTATACGATGTACATTGCCATAAACAAAGTAAACGTTAAAACTGTACTGCTAACTGCTATACGGATGCGAGACATGGAAGGTCACTAAAGTAAAGACATTTCGCACCAGCTACCAGCTATAAGTCTTCGTCAAACGCTGCCTCCAATGGATCCTCGGTACATATGGGCCCGAGAACATCACGAACGTAAGACTATTGGAACGCTGCAGTGAGACCCCAACAGATCAAACGTCGGAAGTGTAGCTGCTGCGCTGGATTGGACACACGCTGCAAAGGGACCATGAATCACGTCATACCAAGGCAAGCCTTACTGAAACTACTGGTAGGCTTTCAAAAACTGTTCGATAGTAAGTAGGTACATTTATTGATAGTGGCTATAGGCTACATAACATAATGCGAAGATTAATAGGAGTGGTGCAGCAATGAGGAATGTTTCGAAAACGGAAAACATTTAATCGTTATAAGAGTATCCGTTGCGCCTCTGCGTAAATGGTTGAAGTTACATAAAAATAATTTATTACAAAATAATTGTTCTTCTTAAAAAGTTCTAAAACAAAATTCCAAAAGCCCAAATGTCCACAGTCAAGTAGGCACTTGGTACTTTACTTTGTTGAACATAGGCCTTAAAATCTTACTTCTTACTTAATATTATAAATGCGAAAGTTTGTGAGTGTGGATGTTTGTTACTCTTTCACGCTCAAACCGCTGAACGGATCGGGCTGAAATTTGGTACGGAGATACATTATAGTCTGGAATAACACATAGGCTACCTTTTATCCCGGGAACAACTTCCCGCGGTAACAAATTTTACGCAGGCGAAGCTGCGGGCATCAGCTAGTATTCTTATATAGAAATAATTATACTAGCATAGTTGGTAAAAAATGCTATGTAATAGCTTTACCGCGGCAGTCCCCGAGTGCCACACGTCTTTTTTTTTTTCAAAATCAATGGGTTCGATTTCCGGCTAGGATTATTGGTTTTTCAAAAATCTAATGATGAGGTTTTAAGTTTTATCAAAATCGGGCTCGTGACTCCTTTGAGCATTTTTCGCTATTCCTTATAGTTTCGGACTTGGCCATCCAATCCCTTTTGAAAAATTCACCCTGTATAGGTCACAATAATTAATTAATTTAATTTGAAGTTATAGTGGTTTTTAAATAGGTGAAAAAATGGGGGCGCTAAAAAAAAATTTATTCTCAAAGTGGGCAGTAGACAAAATAAGTTTGGGAACCACTGGTCTATATAATAGTTTACTTTAGCATCGATAACAAAAGTAGTATTCGTGTATCAGAATTTGAATGCAAAACGAAATTTCAGATATTAGTCGATAGATGAGATTCTGATGTTAGTCCATGTAAAAGGTGTTGAAAGGCAGGTCGGGCTGTAAGTAGTCCTCAACAACACAGCTAAAAAAAGTCAAGACGAAGATCTGGCGCAGGTGGCCTTATGGAAACGGGAGAGACTATCACAGCAGCTTCTAGCAGCCAGTAAAAGGCTACTCAGGTCATTAAACCAGGTAGCGTTTGGAAAAAACTATGAACTGACGGAAATTAAAAATAACTTCTAAATTTACAACAAGTATAAGCATAGCAATAATACATGACTGATTGAGTGTTGCTTTTGAATGCTATAATTTTATTTATTTATTTTATTTAGACTTTATGCACAGAAATAGTACATTGGCGGACTTAATGCCAAAGGCATTCTCTACCAGTCAACCATAAGGTGGTGCAGAGCTATATATGAGGTAGGCGCATTTAATAAAGGTCATCAATATATTTAAACTACACTAACAAGAAAATAATATAATACATATCAATATTATAAACTAATTGTATACCTTAATAATATACATACTTATATAATATGTATAATATACATACCTACTTATAAAAAAGATTCCACTACATAATATTATAGTTATATGAATACATACACAATTAGATACATAATATAAACATAAATAGAATGGTAAAATAAAATAAATACGAATAATAAATTGTTCCACTTAATTTTCCGCAACTGACAAAAGCAACTGCCGCACTCTGGCCTTAAAAATATTACGGCTGTTTGACTGTCTCACCTCGACGGGAAGCGCGTTCCAAAGAAGAACAGATTGGACTAAAAACGAAGAACCTACAAAATCTGTGGTATGAGAAGGACATAGGACATATATAACCCGACAACAACAATTCAGTTGCGATGCAGCAGCAAAATAGCCAGGCGCACACAACCACACGTTTTGACGACATAAACGCCTCTCCGACAGCGTTCTAATATCAACACAAACATGCCAATTTAGACGACAGTCAACTGGCCGTGTCAATATTGACCACTATCGATTTTTTGACATAAATACTTAACGTGAGTCAGTACATCAACAGCTCGCCTGATGCAATAACCCGACAACAACAATTCAGTTGCGATGCAGCAGCAAAATCGCCAGCCGCCCATAACCACACGTGTAGCGATATAAACGCCTCTCCGACAGCGTTCGAATATCAACACAAACATGTCAATTTAGACGACAGTCAACTGGCCGTGTCAATATTGACCACTATCGACTTTTTGACATAAATACTTAACGTGAGTCAGTACATCAACAGCTCGCCTGATGCAATAACCCGACAACAACAATTCAGTTGCGATGCAGCAGCAAAATCGCCAGCCGCGCATAACCACACGTGTAGCGATATAAACGCCTCCGACAGCGTTCTAATATCAACACAAACATGCCAATTTAGACGACAGTCAACTGGCCGTGTCAATATTGACCACTATCGACTTTTGACATAAATACTTAACGTGAGTCAGTACATCAACAGCTCGCCTGTCTGCTAGACGTTAATGAACCCCAGCCCCTAATGAAGTGCTTACCTTTGTTGTACGAAACAATTTATATGTACTGGCTTATTAGTTGCCTCCTGCAGTTTCGTTATGTTTGCTAAGTGCCAATGTGCTTAGCATGAAAATGAATTATGTTCTTTGTTTAAACCTATTTGTGCAGAAATTTTCGCGTTTCAATTGGTAGCTTGTAGCTGCATGGATTTTGTAAGACAAAAAAAAACAGAGTCTAGATAATCATCACATGAAGAATACATGCCTACATACATACTATTAATATTATACTTATAATGCTCTACGTGGGGCAGGGTACATTTAAAATGTCCACTGTAAAACAATTTTCGTGTAAAATGTAATATAATTAAATTTATTCAATTAATCAATCAAATCAGCCTATGACCGTCCACTCTTGGAAGTAGGCCTCTCCCAATTTACGCCACAATACATTGTCCTACGCCATCCGCATCCAGTACAGCCTGCTACCTTTTCTAGATCGTCTTAAATTTATTAATCATGGATATCATTTGATTTAGGTTTCTAAATAACGTGCCATATATTAAATAAAATTCTATTAAGACATAATATGTTTATTATTATCCAAAACCACAACAATGTCAGCTTGGCGCCGATTACAGCACTCATAACGTCATATTACCTTATCAGTAAACAGTAAATACTATAAATCATTGTTATTTTTCCCAACATAATAACATTTTCCACGTCCCCCGAAGCGTACAAAGCAGACCCCAATGCAGTAATCCTTTCAATGTATCACTATGCACCTCCGACTCTTATCTTGCCACGTATAGCCACGGCAATCCGTTACCGATATTTAGGCAAAATACAATTTCTTGCAGTGCTACGTGAATTTCAACCTTATTCAACCACAACTAGGTTCAAGTGGAAGATATTAACAAACACATTTTACAACGTTGTGCTATGTTTGATCAGCGTGATATTGGAAGGCTAGCCGAGGCATTCACTGGAATGCACAGAATTTTCTATAAGAATAAAAGCCAACAAGATAGCCATCGGAACTACCGATATTCCTACAACTTTTATAAGTACGTAATGCTCTTAAAACGCACCGATTTGGCACCGAAATGGAGTTGAAAACCAATAAAACACTTTTATTTACCCACGTCAAGTGGACGATGAAGCCGAAATTTTACATCCATTGAGGTTTTCATCGCAAATATTTGTTAGAAACGTTCTGTTTTTATCATCAACAACCTTCATACTACGTATAAATAATGGCAGTACAACTTTTTTGGCGTGTAATTGGAACAACAGTCACAATACAGAGGAGCTCTGTCGCCTAACGTTAAAATGCTTCCGTTTTTGGCGTACTCGCAAGTTAGTTTAATGTTGCCAAAACAACGCTGCTAACACTAGCGTAGGGGTATGAAGGGGCCTATTTGTGGCATGAAGTTTGGATACGACTTGTTCTATGCTGTTTTGCTACACGTTCACTTATAATAATAGCATTACTAATGCACTAAACTGCTGTATTAGACTAAGAAAATTGCAATTTGCACTGAACTAATTACGAACTGAAAGGGGACTTGTAAAAAGATTTCCAGCGAGATACTTGGTCGGAAACCGTCGCAATAATATTACGAGGATGTCATTGTGAGCGCCCCTTGACAGGTTAATATTCATTCATCTAAATACATTGTTAAAACTTAAGTCATTTAGACTCAGACAGATTGGGCCTCTCCCAGTACGAAATTGCGGAGTCCCATAATATTCGGTTATTGTGCACATTGTTAAATTGTTTGATGATATAACTGTAGAGTTTGGAATTGAGAATGGCTTGTTACAAATATCATAAGATATACATTACAATGTATGAAATGCTAACTATATTACTGTAACATATAAAGTGGAGTGGTGGGTATTCTCTATTCTAGTTAAATATACTGTTTCTAAGTTACTAAAAAAATATCTACTGTTTTTCTATCTTGGTTATAAAGATATCTTAAACTTAAAAATATCAAATTAATACAAAAATACTGACTTTCTATCTGAATTATAAGACATG
Organism: Miltochrista miniata; assembly: GCA_933228765.1. NCBI lineage: Eukaryota > Metazoa > Arthropoda > Insecta > Lepidoptera > Erebidae > Miltochrista > Miltochrista miniata. The sequence goes on from OW121751.1 coordinate 26,005,550, forward strand.
TTAAATTGAATCTTAAGAAAATGCAATGACCTCAGTATAAGCTATATCAGTGTAAGACAAATAAGCGACAATGGTGGAGGCAATGATACGACAAGTCGTAGGACTTAGCGCAAAATAAAACGATTTGTTACCGCGCGACGCACCGGACTACGACACGCCACCTCTTTAAGTCGTGAGAATTTAGCGCAAACCCCATGAAATATCACCCACTATGTATAAATCGATTCTAGTTTTCGTTAGGGTTCCGTAGCTGAAGGGTAAATAACGGGACCCTATTGCTGAGACTTTGCTGTCCGCCTGTCTGTCTGTCATGATACAGAAACTTAGGAACCATGATAGCTAGGGAGCTAAAAATTTCACAGATGATGTATTTCTGTAGCCTCAATAACAAGAACTACTCTAAGATCAGCAAAAAAATAATCTATGCATACCAAAAACGCGGCATTTTGCCGTTTTTTGGTACGGAACCCTTCGTGCGCGAATCCGATTCGTACTTGACATATTTTTTATACACAAACACACACACATTCACAATCTCACTACATTTTGTTACAAAATGAGTTTTTGTGTGACTTACTTTGGCGCAGTGCCTGCTTGTCGCGGTTTCTGGTTTTAAGTCCATAAGCAGATTGTTCGATGCATTTGCGAAAAAAATAATGTAGTTTTTATTTCCAGTAATTCCTACAAACTGCATGGATATTCTAGAATTTATTTTTGACTGTTTTGATTTGATTTATGACCTTCCTTTTAAATAATGTTCAAAAGCCCAGGGCAATACCAAAGATTTGTATTAAAATTATTTTTGTACAAAACTTCTGCTAAAAATGTTTCGAGTACTTCTAACCAAAGTTAGTAAAGTTTTATTTATATATGAAAGTTTAATTTTAATCTTAAACATGACAATATTAATTAGTTACGACTATTACTTTTTGTTAGCATTTGTAAAACAATTTATTTAGTTACTAGCGGACATCACGCGGTTTCAGCCGCGTTACTCCCGCTCCCATGGGAATACGGGAATAAAATATAGCCTATGTTCGCCGGGGATAGTGTAGCTTCCCAAAAGTGAAAGAATTTTTCAAATCGGTTCAGCAGTTTCGGAGTCTATCCGATGCAAACAAACAAACAATCAAATCCTTCCTCCTTATAATATTAGTATAATTATAGTACAGACAAAATTACGTTGCATAATTTTTTTAATTTTAGCACTCTTCAAATTCTTGTATGAAATTTTTTAGGTTCACAAAAAATACTTAGGACTTACCAATTGTATTTAGAGGACAATAAAATTTGAAAGGTTAAAGTGAAACCTACTTTGACATTTACGAGTGCCGTCACCATCGCTATTTAATTGCAAAAACGATGAACTAGATAGTCTAACAAGTAGAATTAATAGATTCAGTACTAATAAGAACAATGTAGTTACATCTAGGATGTTTGAACACGATCTTTGTATTATTCGTAGACCCTCTTTCTATTCTGTTTTCTTTTTTATTGTGATACGTAGGGCAAAGGCCAGCAGGCGAGACAGCTATGCAGCGGTCGGCTCGTCAGCGACAATTAACGCGAACCACGGCCATAACTCACTCCCACCGACGCTCGCTATCGCAAAACACTCACATCCACAAACCAACATGGAAAATTCTACTTTTAACCACCTCCTACAGTCAGGATGTCACACTACTGTCCACTAGACTGTCGCATTGGTGTTTGTGGTTTAAATATAGAAGTTACATAGTTAGTTTGCATCAGTTTACGAACGGTGTTTTAATAATGAAGTACTTTTTTAGGGTTCCGTACCCAAAGGGTAAAGAACGGGACCCTACTCATGAGACTTCGCTGTCCGTCTGTCTGTCTGTCTGTCTGTCTGTCCGTCAGGAGGCTGTATCTCATGAACAAATACTAAAAACAAAAACATAATAATATTAAAGGGGGGCTCCTATACAATAAACGTGTTTTTTCGCCATTTTGTCTTATATATTAAGTAATAAGGTACCCTTCTCAATTTAAATACGTTAGTTGGCTTAAACATATAATCAAGATTATTTCTTCCCTTTACCTACACCATGCAAATTAAATGAATACTTTAGGAGGTATAGCAAAGTCAAATATTGCGGAAGAAAATTAATTTCGTGTCGCCATAATTGAACATTAAACGGGTCAGATACTAATTTATTTTTCGACTTTCATTGTTAATGTTTTTTCTTTAAAAAGTAACCATCGCTTCCAGCAGATTACTTTAGGTAATTATAATATTTCAAAGATAGCAATTTCATAGGAATTAGTCAACAAAGAGCCCATATTTCTCATTTTTCTCCAGTATAAACAATTTACGTACAAACACACAGTTCAATTACATGCTCGGTGCATGAGACTGTTGAGACGTATCGTATTTATATTGTCATCATCCAAATGTCATCAATATTATACATAGAGTTCACAAACTCTTTTGGAATTATATGCTGTACCTACCGTAGAGGATCTATATAACAGGATAGTTAACACTATAGTGATATAAAGCAACGCGAAGTCTCTAAGGCACGCGTTGCTCTGTGGTTAACTACCACCACAGTGCAATACTTGTTTTATAATTTGTATTGTTAAAAGATAATAAGGGCAACCAGTAGACGCTTGAAATACACTCAGGATATCGAGCAGTGTATTTTCATAAAAAAATATAATTAAAACAAAAGGACATTTACTGGGACATCCTTTCGATGGCTTACCCGGGGCTCCCAACCGTAGTCTGTTGTTCGTTACGAAGGGTTTTTAGTCGATAGGAGTCTGGCATAGCATCCATAAAGGATTTTCCTTAACGTTAAATAAAAATAAAAACCGGCCAAGTGCGAGTTGGACTCGCCCATGAAGGGTTTCGTAGCAGCAAGTAATATAATATAAAAGTTCTTATATGTAGTTCGTTGTAACTTTGATGTTTTAACACATTCGCAGTGGTAGTGATTTTTCTAACCGAAAATTGCGGTTTATGACGTATTAAAAAAAAACTACCAGCTCTATCTCGTTCAAACCAATTTTCGTTGGTAGTTTTTATGGCAACGTACATCATATATTCTTTTTAGATTTATCATTCTCTTAGTTTAGAAGTTAGAGGGGGGGGGACACACATTTTTCCACTTTGGAAGTGTCTCTTGCGCAAACTATTGACTTTAGAAAAAAATGATTTTAGAAACCCCAATAACATTTTTGAAGACCTATCTATAGATACCCCACACGTATGGGTTTGATAAAAAAAAAATTGAGTTTCAGTTCTGAGTATGGGGACCTCCAAAATTTACGTCTTTTTTTCTAGTTTTATATAAGAATCTTAATGCGGTTTACAGAATACATCTAGTTACCAAGTTTCAATAGCATAGGCCTTATAGTTTCGGAGAAAAATGGCTGTGACACACGGACGGACAGACAGACAGACAGACAGACAGACAGACAGACATGACGAATCTATAAGGGTTCCGTTTTTGCCATTTGGCTACGAAACCCTAAAAAGGGGGGCTCCCATGTAACAAATAAGACTTTTTGTTGTTTTTGGTACGGAACCCTCCGTGCGGGAGTCCGACTCGCACTTGGCCGGTTATTTTAACGTGAGGAAAATCTTACAGGGATGACAGGGAAACACCACACGTATCCTACCTAACAGCCTACGGTTGGGTTTAGGAGCCCCGGTTATGTCATCGGAAGGATGTCCCCGGGACTTCCAACAGACCTACGCCTACCACTGCGGCCTCACCTAGGGGTCCCGCGTCTATGGGGGGTTATTGTCTTTTTGGTGGGTCGTGCGTGGATCTCTCACGTCCTCAGCAGCCGCCTCACTGTCCTCAGGCCCCCGTTCATGGAGGCCGATAACTAATTAATGTTGTGTACATCTATTATAGGTAGTACATACATACATAATACATATGGTCACGCCTTTATCCCCGAAGGGGTAGGCAGAGGCATATTATATGCCCACATTTCACCTTTGTATAATTTGTCCCACGTAATAGGTGGTGAGCCGTATTGCCGTGTTTAAATGGACAGGCGCAGGTTGTGACTGGCTGCTGTTGAAATAAAGCCTTCAACTTAGCTTAACGACTGCCATTTTACTGGCAACCGGGACCAACGGCTTAACGTGCCTACCGAAGCACGGAAACGCTCAAATAAATGTCACAAAGTGATCACATGGATGGTCACCCATCCATGGACCGGCCATAGTGAAAGTTGCTTACTGCAGTGATCGTTTACAGAACACTGAGTCCGGGGGGCCACGAGCGCTTCCTCGCTTCCCTTTCCTATTATAGGTAGTATAGTATAATAGTACCTATGTACCATAAGAATGTAATATGGATGCATGACAATTTTATTATTGTATACTGTTGATGTACCATTAAAATAAAAATAAAATAAAATTAAGTATCTACCTAGTACTCGCTATGGCACTTATGTCAGGCATAGCTTTGCACATCTTTGTTTTCTTTCATAATCGCCCTTCAGTAGGAGTTTCGGGTGAACCAAAAAAGCTCCTTTTCTTACCCGTCTGGAAATCCTCATGAATTCAAACCCCCCCCCCCCTGTCATTTCAGAACTATTGTGATATGTATGTCGGTCCTGTACCGAGGAAAACCACATAACGTTTCTACGCTTCATGGCGGGTGCGCTAAAAGGGGATATCGCCAGGAGCCCTTAAAGACCACGTTATTCGTTCTACTTACTACTGGGTGCACAGCGGCAGCACCGCGCCGCTTGTTAGACTTGCTGCTGCTACGGTAGCTGGAGTTTTAAATAGCTGACCCGCGCAACTTCGTTTGCGTGATAAATGAAGAACCGCTCGACCGATTTTGTGCAAACTTCACATAAACCATCTACTAAATAGTCCGAACAAAGCCTAAACATTTGGTTTGGATAGGTGAACCCGTTCTTGAGTTATAAAATTACAACGAAAAGTGGCATTGATTTTTATATAATACTAGCTGACCCGCGCAACTTTGTTTGCGTGATAAATGAAGAACCGCTGGACCGATTTTGTGCAAACTTCGCATAAACCATCTACTAAATAGTCCAAACAAACCCTAAACATTTGGTTTGGATAGGTGAGCCCGTTCTTGAGTTATAAAATTACAACGAAAAGTGGCATTGATTTTTATATATATAGATATATATATATAGATAGAACAAATGATTGTTCCTACCTTCCATTATTTTTACACCGGAACGTAAAGCTCATGGCACATTATAATAACAATATTTACTAGCCGCAAGTCGTAACTGCGGAATTCGTAAAACGGTCGAAACGTCGTCGGCACACAAGTTATGAATATCAATAAGTTTATCAAATATAACCACTATGTCCAAAGTAACTTTTTTCTTTTACAACATTAATCGAAAAAGTTTATAATTAATAGGCTCAATATTTCTGTTTACAGACAAAGCAAACAGCACATTTTGTCATGTAATCAATCACACAATGCCTACGTGCCTATCTATTGACAACACGTCGATACGGAACCAATTTGGGGCATCGAATCTACTACCATTCAATAGTAAATAGAAAACATAACGTAGCCAATATATTTTTTGTTTTTGCTTGAGCAACTACGTTCACAGTACTAACCACAGAACACAATATATGGAAAGTAAATTTAAATATTATGAAAAACATAGATGTAATATACTTAAAAAGGTTCTAGAAATGAATTAGGTATTTGGGAACTCTAGGTAGGGCAAACCTACCTACCTACTCTAACTAGTCTGTTCCTGCTTCCAGAGCTCCTTCTATGTTTTGACTGCCTTGGCGATACTGTGGTAGTGTTGCGCCAGCTTTAACTTTAGGTAATTCCGATAGAAATGTGTAAACAGGATGGAATTTAAAGATGGTAGTTGGAGGTAACCCTTTAATATTGATAATGGCAAGTTTTGCCAAAAGGAAACATTCGTTTATTTTCAAAAGTAAGTAAAACTGCATTTAAAGATTTTTGAAAAATCTCCTGCTTGAGTCGGGAATCGAACCTGGGAGATACGAAAAAACAAACATTCTGTATTTTATGATACCAACCGTAAGAGTCTATTACCAGGAATAATTTCTTTTACACAACATAGTATCTTAAATTAAAGAAAGATCAAGTAAAACATGTTTTATTGTATAACTTACTCACTATCTAAAGAAAAAAAAACAGTCTAATTGAGAACCTCCTTTCTTTTTTTAAGTTGGTTAAAAATGTTCTAATTTCTGTGAATTGTAATATTTGTTCTGGTCACTTAACTAACCAGCTTCAAAAAAAAGTAGGAGATTCTCAATTAGACTGTTTTTCTTTCTTTAGATAGTGAGTAAGTTTTACAATAAAACATATTTTACTTGATCTTTCTTTAATTTAAGATACCATGTTGTTCGAAAGAAATTGTTCCTTATTAAAGACTCTTTCGGTTAGTATCATAAATTATAGGATGTTTTTTTTCGCATCTCCCAGGTTCGATTCTCGGCAAAACAGGTAATTTTTAAAAAATGTTTAAATGCAGTTTTACTTACTTTTGAAAATAAAGGAATGTTTCCTCTTAGCAAAACTTGCCAATATCAATAAGGGTACTTTGCCTCCAACTACCGTCTTTAAATTCCACCCTGTATAAAATATCAGTCGTCTAATTCCTATAACACTATTAGCTTATTTTGTGCTGTATAAAAAATGTGTGATTTGTAAGTCTAGCTACTACACTATCCATTACGTACAACAAAAATACAACTAGCAAAGTATTGACGAACATTATCTCTCTCTACTCTTTTTAGGAAATAAATGCTGTTACTCAAGCATCATGGTCTCTTTATTTACCCACTTCTCACCTGAATAGTTTCATGAAACGTGGCAATTAATTCTCACAGTCTTCTCACGAAAATTTTTCATTTTAATTAACGCCCGACCGTAGCATCGTCGGCTAATTAACCCATTAAAACACAGACTCCCTTTCATTCTCTCTTATTTTTCCTATAAGCGTTCACTCTCTAGCGTGTTTTGAAATGAAAATATGAATGCAAAACTGAAAAAAGCTATTATCCCTTCGCCCCTGTTAGCGTAAAAGATTAAATGTTGTCGATTAAAAGATTTTTCATCTTAGAGTCTACTCAGTTACTGCCTCGGTACCGCAGTCGGTAGTGAAACCGCCTGCCGCGCTTGAGGTCCTGGATTCGATTCCCGGGCCGGTCCAAATATTTGTGTGATCCACAAATGTTTGTTTCGAAGTTTGGGTGTTTTCTATCAATCATCAATCAATCAATCAATACATATAATAAAATCCTAACAGGTCGCTGTCTGTACATGGAAGATAAATAAGAAAAAATATTATAGGGGGGCTTTATGAACGCAATAGAACCCAAAACAATGATTTTTAGAATTTTTGTCTGTTTGTCTGTATGTCTGTATGTCTGTATGTCTGTATATCTGTTTGTCTGTACGGTTGTGCACGCTAATCTCAGTAACCGCTCAACCGATTGCAATGCGGTTTTTTTTATTGTGTTGAGGTTTGCTCCAGTTAACATTTAGCGTTTGTTTTATGTAAATCGGTTTAGAAATAAAAGAGTATTATAACACTTTTAAGAATCAGATATTTTGAAAATTTTAATTGTAGGGGTAGCTTTGAATGTGAGTGAACCTAAACTGGCGTGTTGGCTTAATCATAAAAGGCTTGTTGGCTTAATCATAAAACAATTCAGTCCACGCCTTCGGCGCGGACTGAATTGTTTAAAAATAGACTTAATCATTAAGCTCTTTTATGATTAAGCAAACAGGGCAGTTTCAGACGCTGCTTGATGACTCTGATGAAGAAATACCTTTCCTTTCATACACCTTATGTGACGTAAACGAAGTTGCGGGCTCAGCTAGTGTATAATATGTATGTATTTAGAAATATATAAGTATGTCTACCAGTCGTCTAGATCCCATAGCACAAGCTTATATTTGCTAAATTTGGGCTAGATGATGTTGTGAAAATGTCCACAAATATTTATTATTATTTAGTTACTTTCAAAGTCTACTTGGGGCTTGAGGTCTATTTGTTGATAACTAGCTGTTCCTCACGGCTTCGAGCGCGTAGAAGTCGTTATCGCGTAAAATCATAACCCTCCTTTTGTACAGTCGGTTAAAAAGTAGCCTCTGTCCTTCCTAGGGCCTCGAACTATCCCTGTACCAAATTTCATCTCAATCGCTCCAGCCGTTTAGGCGTGAAAGCGTAACAGACAGACAGATCGACAGACAGAGTTACTTTCGTATTAATAATATTAGTAGGGGTTTACTTGGATTGGAGCAACTACCATCTGACCTCCTTACCTTGCAAGGGTGCCTGCGTCAAAGCTCAGTTGTGGGTTAGCAATTGCACCGCAAATAGGTGAGATTGGCTTGGGCACCGAAGGTCTTGGTTCTGTCCAAATTTATCATCTGTTAATTCCCTACACCTACATGATCAGTCATTTTACAGACATACTAATTGACTCTACGTAATTGACCTAATGTTTTTGTCAAAATGGCTCTACACGAAATTTGCAAAAAGAATCATTACATGATTTTTATTATTTTAAACAAAAAGTTACCAAAAAATATTGTATCAGTTCACGGCGCAACACCATTTTCGTGCTGCTGTATACTTACAGTCATTTCGCAATGATTATCGTCATATTTTTTTTTACAAAGGTTTGTACATCATTTATTTGTGTCGGATAAGTGCTAATTGCACTTCGCTATCCCTCATAGCGGAGTGCAATTCCGTGCAGATTTGTAGATGAAAGTCGTTTGAAATCATAATGAAACCATAACCTAATGTAACGTATCAGCTCAAAATCATTTTTCGAAGTAACTAACTCTGTTTTTACCTTTGTTACAAATCCTCGAAACTTTTTATTATATTACAGTTACATCTTCTTACTTTCTAGCCCCTCTAAGGTACCTACGTCCGGCAGTAGATTGACCAAGCATTTGAGGTTGTTTTAGGCTATAGGATTCTTGGTCTTCAACTAATCAGTGTTGTGTACTCGGCACTATAATTTGGTTGCGCACACTTGCTCACTTCTGGCGGCAAAACCGTGGCCTGTAATTTTCAAGTCTGAGGTTTTAATTAACGAATTGGGAGTAGACAGTTAAATATAATAAAATTATCAAGAGCACGGACAATGCACTTAATTCTAACAATTTCAAACTGTAGTTGAATAATACAAAATTCTTGACAAGCAAAATATTAGCAGATCTCATCAAATAAAAAAATGTTGTGCAAGAAGTTCACTAATTAAGTATTTTATTAAAATGTTTTATGAAATTCAATTTATTTTTGAGGAAAGAACGTGATGACGTTATGAAAAATGAGTAACAAGGTCTCCTGCAAAGTTTTTGAAGACAGCCTCGCCTACTAGATGTTACACCTGATGGCGATCGGACAAGGACGCATTCATTCTAGAGGGTGGGAGGTACCCCGTGCGTACTTTTTTTTAAGTCCGTGCAAAATTGTCATTGCCAATGACATCTTTGGACGAACTCAAAAAAAAGTACGCATGTAATCGCGTCTTGTCAAGAATGAAGCATGAAAATGACCGCACAACTATTAGTATGCATGCAATGGAGTGAATCTTACGTACGGCAACAGTAATATTTGACACAGTTTTTGTATTTGTATGAGACTTAGGACCGACCATTTATTGTTTTAAAAGTACTTAATATAAAGTAATAACTATGACAGTTGAAGCAGCTTCATGTCGTAATCGTGTGAGTACTTAAGTTTTAATTATACTTAATTATGCATGGGTCTGTTTAAAATTTATAGTTTTTGATTAATTAACATGCGCCATTATTGCTAGACCAATAGATTGCTATGCCAACTTATCGCAAAACAATAATCTAAAAACATTGAGTCCACACACAAATGACAACATTGTATAATTTTAATTAAAAAGTAGTTTTCACAACGTGAACTGAAACTTGTTGCCGCTGTCATAAAAGCAGGCGGCGAAACTGTACGAGACAATGGCACATGTCAGAGGAGGTAAGGCCGCGTTCACAAAGCGAGTGCCTACAAGTACAGTCAACAAGACAAGCCGGTAAAGCTGCGATCATCTGAATGACGAAGCAATTACGCGCATTCAGCTCGGGGCGCAGTCAGTCGAGGCAAGTGGTGAGATTGGTTTCAATAAAAGCGCAATTCCTCCCCCATGTTTTTCTTTCATCACTCAACTTTGAATGGTGTTATTCAGTACTGCAATTATTTCGTCTACATTGTTACCTTGTACTAATTAAACGATATTATGTATTGTTTCAGGTAATTTTTGGCTTCGCAATTTTGGTTGAGGTATTTAAAACTGTTAAGTATTTAATGAACGTTGTTAAGTCGTTCTTAGGTGTACCTATAAATCTTTATTAAAATTACATCTTCAGTTACATCTAATTAGCTGAGCTGGAGCGGTTAGTGCGAATATTAGGGATAATGGTTGTTAGTATTCTGTAAAATAAAGAGAAGAAAGAAAGGACCTAGTGAAAATACCTATAAGTCGTTACTTTTTTAAATAAATAATTCAATCGTTCCGTTTCATAAACTGAATGATTTCAAAAATCAGTAATAGTTCATTAATATTGCAGAGTAGCTCAGGTGGTCAAACTGTTACTCTAGAACGGTAAAGGTCACAGATTTAGGTTCTGCACCGAGCCAAGTAGCTCTATTTCACAATAAATAAATTATAAGAATAAATTATATCGTACTCGTTACCTATAGAATAAAAATAAAAAAGCTAATTTAAAAACTCAAAGTAAGTTAGTAAATTCAAAAAGTCAAATATTAAGTATCCAAAACCAATACCCATACAAAAATTAACGACTTTGTTGTTGTCTAGAACAGTAAATCAATGCGAGACCAATGAACCAAAGAACGATATTGTATCTTAAAGGTTACATACGTTTAACTTACAATGTCGTACTTCTATCATAGTGTAGGCGAAATGAAATCATCGAGTGGAAAACAATCCCAGCTAATTTGACCTTTTCTGTAAGGTTCAGTGACTGTGGGGGACCACAGTTAGGTGTAGTAACTTTTAATACATTTTATTTTGCATTTAGATATAGTATCATTATAGATACAGGTGATTATTATTAAAGTTAGGCCACTAAGCTTACCAAATTATTTTTTCACCATTGCATACTTTTTTTCTACGTGTGGAAATCCATCATGGATGCTATGCCAGACTTCTACCCACTAAAACTACACGTAACCTGCAACTGCTTTCGGCCGAAAGTCCCGGGTAATCCTCAGAAGGATGTCCCAAGATTTCCGAGAAAATTTGATTACCACCGCGGTACAGCAAAAAATCTTGCAAATAGGTAGGGTAAACCACCCAATTATTGGCACTTTTAGAATGAATTATTGGCACTTTAGTGGTGGTTTACCCTATTACTGATCAGTCATAGAGGGTAAACCACCCAATCGTTGGCACTCCTCCAATTATTGGCACTTTAGGTAATTTTGCCTATTTCTAACAGAAAAAGAATGCTATTTTACTTTTTAATGCATACCTACAACTACATAATGGGCAACACCGAACTGAAATAAACTAGGTTTCCCTTATTTTTTGAAATATACTCTTAACTAAAGTGCCAATAATTCATTCTAAAAGTGCCAATAATTGGGTGGTTTACCCTACGTATAATTTATTTTTCGACCACATGCTAGGATTATACTCAATAAATTTTATTTTGTCATTTAATCCAAAAGTTGCATAAACCGGTCCATGCCACGTGGCAGGGAAACGGAGAAGTACAAAAGTACGACAAATGGATCATTAAAGAGTCGTTTTAAATGTGCCCGCGGCTGCACTGATTAATCATCGCTCTGTGATTAATTAGTGGTGGAAAAACCCGATGAAGAGCGCATCGATCTGCACCAATCTAGACTCGCCCTTACTCGAGATTAAAAAATAAAAAATGCTTTAAAGTAGAGATAGTATCTGTGGCGGACTGCCCCTTCACTCGGCATTTACATTAGCATGATAATCCAACATATATGCAATGTTTACAATGCCATTCATTTCAGGGTTCCGTACCCACGAGATCTTGATTGGAGTTAATATTTTATTAAAAGATGCTAGTAATATGACCTGTCTTAAACAGTAATGTGGACTTTTGCTACTGCCTTCATGGTATTACGTAGGTAGGTATAGTAATGGATAAAAAACGAATTCAGTGCATTAGTATCGGGGAGTTCTTTTCCGTACCTATTAAAATACTTTCACTATAATCCATTTTTTTTTATACCACTATGGTGGCAGACAAGCTTACGGCCCACCAGAAGGACTGGTGGTCACCGCAGCCTATGAACGTTTGCAACACCAGAGGCGCCACACTCGCGCTGCCGACCCTGTAAATACCTTCTTAGACCCCTTTTGAAGAACCCCATACTGTAGGCGTTTGGGAAAACCGAGGCAGGAAGATCATTCCACAACCTAAGCGTGCGCGGAAGAAAACCCCTATCGGATCTAACCGTGCTCGAACGCTCCGGACGTAGGGTGTGAGGATGAAATCCCAGTCAGGTGCGATGATAGAACGTAGCCATTTATTATTGAGCAGCTGTAGGTCTGGAGGGAGAATTTTTTTATCCTGAAAAGCATCTATTTGTGTCACAAAATTACAAAAATTACCACAACCACGCAGGTGAATCCACTGGGCGTCCTTAGAGCCTACATCTAACATTTTGAACTCTTTAAGGGCCCGTATGACGCTAAATGGACTATTATCTTGATGTAGATCTTTGGACTCGCGAAGTCTATTGAATTAAGATTATAAGTAAGAGCTTATATAACTTCAATACATGAACTACAAATGCTCTAGACCAAAAGTACGATTACTGATAAAAATCTCTGTGGTTATTCGTGTTGAAAATACATCGATTTAGTGAAATTTAAAGCTGGATCTAATGAGTTTGAAGTTAGTTATATAATATATGTGTGTCGTTTTTATATATAAGAAAGAAAATTATTCTATCGGTTATAGTTCCTATATATTTAATTTATTTCGTAAAAACGCACAAAAACCGATCGCATTTCTGTCTTTCTTGCACGCTAAAATGTATATCTTCCATCTTTTGAACTGATTAAAGTCATACGGACTCTTAACGGTTAACTGGACATTGTTTGCACATACACAATATCAATATCAACTAAGGAAATGCACACAAGCCCTCTCTCTACTCTATTATACCTACCCTTCCTAAACTGAGGGTGGGTATGCGAGTATTTCCGTTGTCAAATGATCCACAAGGAGGTTTACTGACTCACAACCGCGACACAATAGATCTGAAAAAGCGTTGCTATTGTTTGACAAACTCGTTTGATAAATAACGGTTTCACAAATAATGGTTCAGAAGACGTTCAAAAGTAGTTCAATATCTCGAAAACATATCGTATTTAGGTTATATTATGACTATTTAAAAACATTTGTTTATCAAATTTTGGGACTTACAAAATGTCTACTTTGAAGACTGAAATCAGTTCTTGTTTAAGACACCACATGCATCTATTAAAGACATTATTTCAGACACCGATGGTTCTGTACAAACGTTTTTAAGGTCAAGTAAAAATAGTTGATTGTTGGAAATTGTGTGGTATAATGATTATGAAGTCCGTAAAATGACAATTGTTAAGCCAGGTTGATGGCCTTAATGGGCAGCTTGAAAAATTTCAACTGCTGGTTGACCAACCTGCGCCTGTCCTTTTCAACACGGCAATAGACTCATCACATGCCAAGTATCGTAGTATCGGCGTGATGCTTAATCGGAATGAAATACAAACAGGTAAAACAGGTTTTGAATAAAGAATGTTCTGAAGAAATTAAATTCTAAATATTTTCCTATCAATAGATTTTGAACCCTTTACAGTTTTATCATAAGTATAAATGTTTATAGCTAGAGATGAAACTAATATCTATTCAGATAACTAAACTAGTGAAATCCTTATACACATGCAAATCATTCTAGAAACCTAACAAAGTTATTAAATAGAAACAGTAGTACTCTAAATGATTGCCTCACTCTTTCGGATCGTTTGATGAAACGGTCGGCGTACAATTTACTCCCAAATACGCTGTAACTCATATCACTGGGGGAGATTTAAATGTCGCTTTTTTAAGGTGCATATTTTACAGTTTATGGGCCCACCCGTCAGTTATTCATTGTCAGCGAATTTAATACGTTAAGTGCATTCATTTATGAGCAAAGTTTTAATGCGTTTAAGATTGATCGGTCGTATTGGATAACTAATACTGTTAATTCGTTTATCTCTTCACCCACGCGTAGATGAAGCGATGTGTAAAGATGGCTGCCAATGTTGTCATTAATCAGTTGACAGTTCATTATTGATAATTTGTAAACATATTTTATCGATAGCTGTAATAAATTTTGTGGGATCTCGGTTTAAGGGATGGTGAAGATCGTAAGGATGGATAAAACGAAGTAGTATATTATTGCACAGACAAGACCTCAAATCAACTTATCCTACTCCTACTAATATTATAAATATGAAAGTTTATGAAGATGTTTGGATGTTTGTTACTCAATCACGCTCTAACGGCTAAACGGATTGGGCTGAAAATTGGTACAGGGATAGCTTATAGTCTGGAATAACACATAGGCTACTTTTTATTCCGGGAAAATGTTCCCACGGGAAGCGGGAACGGGAACCAAATTACACGCGGGCGAAGCCGCGCGCATCAGCTAGTCGAATATAATAGAAGAAACTTTATTGCACACGAATGTTAAAATACATACATATCATACATGTACAGAGGGCGGCCTAATCGCTAAAAAGCAATCTTTTACAGGCAACCTTTGGATGGAAAAATACCATCAAGAATCACGTGGTAAAAGGTGTGGTCATTGGTGGTACTTATAATGACATCACATTAAAATAAGGTCGTTAGTCATTACTATTAATATGTGATACTTATGCAAAATTGGTGAGATAAAGTGATCTATCTGAATCCTGCGTCATTCCTATATCCAAAACTACATGATAAACTTACAGTCGGAGAGTAGACTAGGTAAGGTGAAATTTCTTTCCCCTGGCTCTACCGCTTTGCACTACCAGTGCACCAGAGTGAAGGGGAATTTTACTTTCCTGTGACACTATTGGTAGTGCTACAGTAATTGTATAGCACTACTGTCAATTGCATAGACTCAGACGACTGATTATAGGTGGTGTCTAGCGCCCTATCCCAGTAGAGAGGTGTCTAGGCCTTAAGAGGGGCTGGTCAGGAATTGCGTCAGTGATAATACTATAGACTTGGAATTTCATTACGTTGGATACTATCATGGCGTTATAATGCCATTACAGCAGACATTGTCTGACTCGTTTATAGCACCAGAATTGATTAGCCTTGATGTACTTGCTGTTTGTTTCATTTCATGAACATTATTCAAAACTCTCAAAGGTTTGTACAATGTTTCTATCCTCGAGAGGCCCTTTTGACAGAATTAAGTTCAGCAAAGCTGATCGAGGCAAAGCCAAATATGATTTAACATAAAACATTGAATCAACGGCATTAAATAAATCATTGGACACGAACAAATTCACGAGCGCATAGGGAAAAGTTAATTGTAATTACCACTGCGATAAAATAGATGTTTAAAATTAATTTAATTACATTTGCAAAATAACTTTTAATTACTATGACATACGTGTATATAAAGTTGAACTGTATAATGGCACGAGCAATGCAGAGCGGGAGATAATAAATTGATTTATTTATAATAATGTTGGCAACTCTGTGCGATTAAATAGGAAATATGGCGGCTTCAAGGCTCTGGATGTTTCTCGGTCGACTCATAATTACAATAATTGCAAAACTTTCTCACTACAGTCTTAACCGCGATGTTGTAGAACCATTTATTTGTATTTATGCACGCCGCGTAAACATCTCTTAATGGCGTTTCGTTTTGAACGCTCTTTGTACCACAGTCTCTAAACTATCTTCGCTAGTATTATATAATATCTTAGAATAATAAATGCTGCTAGTAACATAGTTATCCCTAAGCCAAATTGAATTGAGTAGGTAGCCATAACTATACTATAAGAATAATAAGTGTCAAATCTAAGTGTAAAATATACTTCTACTTATGTCCTTGGCGAAAATTATTTGCTTTAGTGTATTGTAGTTGGAGTTCTATTATTTTTAGACAAAAAAAACGTCTACTATCTCGCTATCAAAGAATACATACATATGGTCACGCCTTTATGCCCGAAGGGGTAGGCTGAGGCATATTATATGCCCACATTTCACCTTTATATAATTTGTCCCACGTAATAGGTGGTGAGCCGTATTGCCGTGTTTAAATGGACAGGCGCAGGTTGTGACTGCCTGCTGTTGAAATAAAGCCTTCAACTTAGCTTAACGACTGCCATTTTACTGGCAACCGGGACCAACGGCTTAACGTGCCTTCCGAAGCACGGAAACGCTCAAATAAATGTCACAAAGTGATCACATGGATGGTCACCCATCCATGGACCGGCCATAGTGAAAATTGCTTACTGCAGTGATCGTTTACAGAAAACTGAGTCCGCGGGGCCACGAGCGCTTCTATCAAAGAAACTAAAGCTATATCTTAGTTTGTGATGAAATACAATTCAATCTTCTGAGCCCAAACCATTATCACTTGCGAGTGATGTACAAGTAAAGCAAATAATAACACTATAAATGAAGTTGATGCTCCGCTGTCAAGAATACTTCTAGCTAAAAAAGAAAATTTCAACTTACACTTTACGAGTGTTTCATAATCATTGTTGGAACACGTAAAATTTTCTCTTGTTTTATGCAGACGCAGCATCGTTCGGTCAGATGGGTCATGAGGTCCCTGTTGTAAAAATATTCCCTCGAATCGCGTCGAAACAAAGTGCTGCGTAAAACTAACAGATTACACCGTTCCCGCTTTTACACCGAGTGGCTGTAGTTTTTTTTTTAAGAACTAGTGCCAGAAGCTTAGGCTACGTTTATCTATTATTCTTGTTTAACCCACCAATAAAGGTAAATTACCTACCTGTGTTCATGGCAGGTTTTCCTAGTCGATAGTTTTTTTTTATTTGGACTAGCAGTCCCCTAAGCCTTACGGGTCAGTTCCGACTGCCTTCTTTCTACCTTTTTGGATGAAAACTCACGGGAGGTGTACTAGTTTTCAGTTAGTAGTAATTAGTGTTCCTGCACCAGTTTTTTCGTTTTTGTTCCCTTGAGTGTTTTAACAAAGTAGTACCTAGTATATCTGAGAGTGAAGGCCGCGAGAAATTGTTATTACCAAATTAGCCTGTATTTGCCTGTATCCGCTATAGTTGCCACATAATAAAATGGGAGAAATTATCGAAATAAATCAATGTTCCCGAACTTCTACAGTAAGAGTTCCTTCAAAAAGGGTCTTTGAAAGTCTTTCTAGGGTTAGCGTCGCGGGTGTACCTAGTACCCCCGGTGTTGTAAACGTTCTTAGGCTACAGTTGTAGTTAGTGGAATAAAAAAGATACTGACAATCACGACGTTCGTCTGAACTCAAGTTCCGGTTATAAGCATCATTCCAAGTCGGTAATCCGATAAAAGTTCCTCGGCAGACGATAGGAAGTCAGAAGACGGTCTTTTATTTCTATTGCTCTATCAGAAGTTTTAAATAAGTTAAGAAATGTAAATGTAATAAGTACTTTCTATCTATATTTTTAAACTATGTCAGTCAAATAAATCTATAGACGTCAGACTGAATTAAAATTATTATGAAACTTGAACCTGAGACTGCATTTGTTCCCAGGCTTTCTATATAAAATCAGCTTTAGACCCTGTCTATAAAATACAGTACAGAGGGGTTTATGGCGAGACTTTGTCTATAGTCTGTCACTCTGTCGCATTAAACTACGTCACTAGGTCACGTGGATCATCTGTTCAAGTTTGAAATAAAACAAAAATGACAACGTCTATCGGATTGAACTTTCACTTTCACAATAAACGTGTTAGAGAGGGGCAGTCTGGTGAGAACGATCTCACGGCTTTCTTGTATCTGTTTGGCACCGTTCGTAAACGTCTTTCTAAAAATTCTACTGCTGAAAAAAGTAGAGTAGAAATCTGCCAGTTATTATCTCTCAGCGTACGATAGCGGTAAACAAACCTCTAAAAACACACTTACCCAGCAAGCATCACATAAAGGATGAAATTAGAGATTTATCTAACACCGTATCACTGTTTCCATTTAAGTTTATTGGGTTATGTTAATATCACCGGAGATCAGTCCGCATTACCTCAACGAGCTCTCAACGTAATACCCCTCCATGTTGACAACGGATCCGCCAAATTAACTAGAAAATATAATGCGAAGTGAGTACCCGCATTTCTTAGCTACAAAATGTACATAATTAGAAAAGTTTTTACGAGACGTACCCGCCAAGTCGACGCTTGTCACGGGCTGACACCGCACCCCATGTCCGGACAAGGATTATAATTTCACTGAACAAATTAGTTACGTTTTGTGATTCTTGTTTACGCTGTACTTTTCCTTTATTTTTTATTCATATATCTTGGCACATATACGCTGAATTTTTAGATTGTATTTCTGTTGTATGTGTGTAGCCCGTCACATACTTTGTGCCTCCAGGGTTATCTTCAAATGGCTATCTATGTCGAGTTTAAATTCATGTACATGACTGTATGTAACCAAGCACTTTACTCTTGAAAGGATTTTTTTCGAACCTGTGTTTGTGTACTTTGGTTACCGACGCTGGCAAACTCTACTTAAATATGAACATACACATTTGTATGGTGATTCAACCGGCGCCGGCGATTAGTTGAGTAGGTCAGATTCAAAGCGACTAAAACCACTCAGTGCTTCTTCATGATTATGTAATGTATGTATGGCTACAATGCATCTGGTACATCCTCATAACGAAATCCACACGCACTTTTTGTCACAAGCCCGTATTACCGTAAACGCAAGGTCCGTTGGGGTATTTTTTTCGTGCACGCGTGGATTGTAAATTAAACTCCCAGTGTCGATTTTTCCGAATATTTCAGTTTTTTTTTTTTTTTATACTACTTAGGTGACAGACAAGCTTACGGCCCACCGGAAGGTTGGTAACCGTAGCCTATAGACGTTTGCAACACCAGAGGTGCTACACACGCGCTGCCGACCCGGGCGCAGGTTGTGACGACCCACAGTTGAAATTTTTCAAGCCGCCCATAAGGCCTTCAACTTGGCTTAACGACTGTCATTTTACTGACAACCGGGACCAACGGCTTATCGTGCCTTCCGAAGCACGGAAACGCTCGTAAATAAATGTCACAAAGTGGTCCACGTGGTGGTCACCCATCCATATCCGGCCATAGTAAATGTTGCTTACTGCAGTGATCGTTTACAGAACACTGAGTCCGCGGGGCCACGAGCGCTTCATTCAGTATACAGTTCTGTTAAAGAGGCCTTACAAGGATTTTTTCAGAGCCGGTAGCAACGTCTATAGTAGACGGGGACCAGTTTTAATCGGTACTATTACCCTCCAGGATATTGGGAATGAGCAGTACTCCTCTTTACAACGTGACAATTAAGTCGACACGTGTTTAGCCTCCATGCGAGGAATCTCCAAGCCTGCTTGGTAGCTAATGAAAAACTGTATAGTGCAATACTGTAAATTCTAACTTTCATGATACTTTTACACACACACTGGCAAAATGAAAACTTGAAGGCAATTATTTTTAATGTTTGCATGACTCTTATAATATTTGACTTGCCTCTCAAACCGTAAAAATAAATATGATTGAAGTTCATCGACACACATCAAGCATAATTCATTATATTTAATTGCGTCTGCATAAAAAACGTAGACGTCATGCCTTAGTTTCACATGACACGTTTGTATATAAATAGCCTTAATTATCTAAAATGGAAAAATAGTATTTAAAATATGCCTGTACAGAGATAACGTGAAAGCTATCATAGTTACTCAGAGCGCGCATACTAATTCTTTCAAATAAAACATGAATTGTGTGTGTCGTCGGCCACGAAAGTGTCAGAGAACTTGGCTGGCGTAGTGTTGTAAAAATAATCACCGTTTTTGGCACGACACCGCTTCAACGGCGATATCCTTGCCCTAAATGAGTGTAATTACAAAAGTTTTTATTACAAACTGCGCGCCAAAACCTCTTTCCACGATCGTATTATAACGTCGGTGACATGGAAGCATAGTATACCCGGCTTTATTTCAAATTACATAAAATGTTATCTATCTCAATATAGTTACAGTAGAAAATACTGAAATACTTAGATTGGCTCAAGCGGTGGAGGTCGTTACGGCTAGTGACCAAACGTGGTCAGAGTCTCTATGGTTATATTTTCAAGGTTTTACCTGGTTCCGTCGCCACACTCGTTTGTGTTTTTGGCGTTCAATTCCGACATACACACCTCACTATTAAGCTCCCGGTAGTGAATTCCGTTAGGGGTTTACGCTTAAAGAACTTACATTCTGAACTAGCTAGTTATCCGTAGACACATTATTAGTGTGCCTAAGTTTTCTTATATATCTTAGAGTTCTTGCGTGAGGACAAAAAAAAATCTAACAGAAAAGTAATCGTGCCTGATATCGGATATCAGAAGTTTAAACGTTAACGTTAGAGGTCATTACTGCCAGATTAATGATAGAGCTACGCTAAATGAATAATCTCTATCTGCATAACATGTATTTAGGATTAAAAATATTTAAAAAACTTAGACCATGAAATAAACATTACATGCGCCAATATCTCAAAGGCAGGTGAATCAGCTAGCAAAGATAATTTTCTAATTTAACCTGCAGTGTAAGAAAGGTGCAGAATGCAGTAAGTCCAAAGCAATCAAGATAATCAAAATTTGACCATTCAATATTACCACGTTCCAGTTTTACAGTAGCTGCAAGTAGTTTCAGGTAGTATTAGGTAAAGCACATAACAGTATCTCAGGCAACGGCAAATAAACGTTGGGATTAAGAATTAAATTTTCGCTCAAGTAGGTACTTACGTATCTCCTATCGGTGTGGATCGAACGAGGTCAGAGTGCAGCTCTTGCACAATGGACCGATTAGTTCCTTAACGAAGCTGAGACTGATTTAAACCTAACGCTGTGCAGGAAATAAAGGAAAAGCACGTAACTTCTAAAATCCCAAGATACGGAACTCGTATTCGTTAAGCATGACTCTTCACATTTCGAAATGTAAATGGCCCTGAACTAGAAATTCCAAATTAAAAGTTGTAAACGTTATGAGTTTTCCAAGGTGTTGTTTTTACGTACCACATACATACACAAGTGAATATTTTTACATTTTCTTTGGTAAAGGACAACTAATATTATTCCAC
Organism: Miltochrista miniata; assembly: GCA_933228765.1. NCBI lineage: Eukaryota > Metazoa > Arthropoda > Insecta > Lepidoptera > Erebidae > Miltochrista > Miltochrista miniata. The sequence continues at coordinate 26,026,885 of OW121751.1, forward strand.
AATACTTGTTCCTTGTCTAATAGATTGTTTTATGATGTTTAGAGGTTTTTTGCAAGTTGTATAGAACAAAGAAAAACAAGTTACACTAATGGAATAGGTCCTAAATATTTATTTGTTTGTTTATTGAAAAACGTCGGTGGACGAATTATTCTAGTTCGTTTTGGGTGACGTTTATAGAAGTTGTGTAGCCTACAACTACAATTAAATATTTTGCGTCCAAAGTGCTAGAATACGGTAAAGTCCAAATAGTAGGTTTCTTTTGAATACCTACTCTCAGATTGTGGAGGGAAATGTTTGCCACAGTTTTCGCAAGCGCTATGTTTTATAGCGTGATGTTTTATAAAATATTTTTTCAGGAATGGCGGCTTGGCAACTAGAGTGTAATAATGTCTAGTGTTTCCAACAATCATAAACTATGATGAAAACTTTCGATCAGTTGGGATAAAGGAACTCCTCCCATGATCACAATTCACTTCCATGTCATGCTTTACGAAGGAACCCCTCAGTTGTGTGACTAAAGCATAAAATGAGTAATGCTTCGTCAAATATCCGTCGATGTAGTAGGTACTTAAATATAGTACCTACTAGTATATTTGTTAACAGGGATAAAGCTTAGCATATAAATACGACATCACACGGGTTAAAGTCGTTGCGCAAGCGGGAACGGGTGACATAATGCATAAAAGCAGCCGCATTTTGCCACGTCCTGCATGATGTATGCGGCAGTCACGACTCTTCCTTCTTGCTTAACACTAAGAACATTCACCCAACGTAAATTTCAAGCTAAACCTCCAACTTTACTTCAAAAATGTACGGTATTTTGCAAAATGAACTGTCACCAACTTTATACGAACTTTTCCAAAAACTATCTCTAGGAATATGTACTTAGCTATAGAATGGATACTAATAATGAGCTTCTATTACGCATTCTTGGAAGAATATTTTGATGTCTTACTTCAGATTAAATATCTAAACTGTTCACAGAGATCGGTAAATAAGCACGCGTGTACACAGAATAAGTTTTAATAATGGACTAATAAATAAAATAAATATTTGTGAACATTCTCACACAAGATCTTCTGGATCAAATTAAGCTTATTTAAGCTTGTGCTCCCAATCTAGACGACTGATAGACATACTATATATTTATAAATACATACATATTTAACATAGAAAACACCCACACTCCGAAACAAACATTTGTGGATCACACAAATAATTGGACAGACATGGGAATCGAACCTAGGACCTCAGCGCTGCAGGCGGTTTCACCACCGAATGGGCCACCGAGGCAGTAAAAATTTATCATAGTATCATACATGATAGCTACAGTATGAACGAGCACGATTTTTAATATATTCTCGAAGGAGTGATTAAAAATATAGATTGTCAAGACGAGGAAGTGTGGAGAGGTGTAAGTGCCCCCTCCCTCACGGAGATAGTGTGGGAGGCGCAATATCGCGTTCGGTGGAGCATGGCCAGCGGCACGACATTTGCATCTTTCTAAATGAAACCATATTACCTATGTTGTGGAGGCGTTCTTATTGAACGACTTGTTGTGATGACAGAGTGGCTCCGATAAAGACGTTTACTACGTTTCCCACTGTAAATGGTTATTTCGGCATTTAAATACTTTGAAAAACCTAAATAGGAACTAACAAACTTATTTCAGTCAAACATGGGCGAAGAGTTATGGTTTTCTATTAGCATTTTTTTACGAAATAAATTTTAATGGTAACCGTCATTTTATACGGCTTCGTTCTTGAAAAGTTATTTTTATGAATAACCTTGAGACATGCTTAAGTAATTTTATTATTCTTTGTAACTATAGCTGGCTGGGTGGCCGAGCTTCACATAACTTAATAGTGCCTAAAACAATCACGAAATAGCGTTGTCACAAAAACATTTTTAAACAACAATATCGTTTTAATATTCTTTTCTGTGGTTTTATGAGACAACAAAAACGTAGAAAAACTTAGAAAAGTAAACTTTATCCGTGAAGCAAATCAATGATCAATCAATGACATCTTTGTCGTGTCCGAGCGTAAAACTATCTCGGATCATGAGATGCAGCCTGGCGACAGAAACACGGACTGCGGGGACTCAGTAACAGGGTCCAGTTTTTAACAGTAGGGTATAAAATCCAAAAAAGCAACGTCAAATAAATTGCCTACGTTGTTTTTCACTTCTGTGCAGTTTACATACTGAAATCTCTACTGCAACATGTATTTTTCAGTGACGCCTTTAATCGCGTCTTCTTTATTCATTATCTCACGACAATTCGTTCATGAAGCGCTCGTGGCCCCGCGGACTTAGTGTTCTGTAAACGATCACTGTTACGCAACATTTACTATAGCCGGTCATGGATGTGTGACCACCAAACCACTTTGTGACATATATGCTTCGGAAGGCACGTTAAGCCGTTGGTCCCGGTTGCCAGTAAAATGGCAACCGGGCAGTCGTTAAGCCAAGTTGAGGCCTTTTTAGGTGGCTTGAAACATTTCAACAGCAGGCAGTCACAACCTACGCCTGTCCGAGATGGACAGGCGTAGGTTGTGACTGCACGGCAATACGGCTAAACGGTGAAATGTGGGCATATTATATGCCTCTGCTGACCCCTTCGGGGATAAAGGCGTGACCATGTGTATGTAATGATAAAATTAATGTTGTTAAGGCATGTTTAGTATGGTAATGCCTTACGTAGATATAAACACTAAATATCGCCGGTATGTAGTCAAGCAGATTAACTGCGGTGAAGGCTCAACGCTACATACACTTCAAAAGCAGATACATTTAGTTGGCATGATACACCCCTCTTCTCCAGTTGAAATCGATTTATTTAATCTACAAGAGGTTCTACGTTGGTCTTATTTGAAAATTCTGGACAAATTTCTACAAAGACTAGGGTATGAACGAATGCTAATTGATGACCTAAGTAGTGTACTACGTTTTGTAGAAGTATTCATAACACAATTTCTAACCTATCTTGAAAATGCATGCGAATTTTTCTTGGACGTAGAAATTTAAATGATAGGGTACTATCTATTTTCGTCTGTTGCTTGCGACGGGCAAGCAATAGACAAAAATTAAAAAGAAATCAATTGTGAAAGGTCACTTCACTTCGATTTCAAATTTAAACTTAACATAGACGTGGCTGCATATTGATATCGAGATATCTTTCAAAGTGTACAAAATAATAAAAGCACCTACGTAAGTAGGTACAAACGAGAGTAAAAACGACACTATTGATAATGCATTGATTAAATAATGTCAAAACTAATACGTGTTGTATATTTACAATACAACAAAACGCACACTTCACCTGCATTCCAGAAAGAAAAGCAAAAACGACCATCTGTTAGTAGTAGATACAATCGTCCTGAAGGTCAATTCAAAATGTGCCTATCTAAAACTTGTATTGCCATGAACATAGCTAAAAGAGTCTGTCAGGTACACACAGAATTCTCCACACGTATTCGATTCCTGATTCCCCACAGAAAGAAAGGCGCCTTTTACAGCGAGATTCGGTGCCCGTTCCCAGCCGCAATATGTATGATAAATAAATTGCTATCCAATATCAAATGGAAGCAATGCCGGTGAAATGTACAAAGCGTTTACTTATATTACATGTATGCGTAGGAATGACTCTAGCGAATATAGGGCCGATGGGAGTCGGATCGCTTGCGTACGCGACCCGTAGACGTAGACGGTCGTTCATGTTTGTGTAGGCCAAATGAAATTTTTAATGCAGTGGGTTACACCTGTGACTGAATCTCAATAGCTTCATATCTTTTTATCTATTACTAGATATTGCCCGCGACTTCCTACGCGTAAAAATTATGTTATAATGACAATTTGATTGCTCTTTGCTTAGCCCCTAGGATATGTAGCGTGATAATATATAGCCTATTTGAAGACCCTACCCCTTTTTTTTTACGTAACGTAAAATCCTCAAGGATGTTATGCCGGACTCCTACCGACTAAAAAACCTCACGTAACGCCCAACAGCCTATGGTTGTGAGCCCCGGGTAAGCCCTCGGAAGGATGTCCCAGGACAAACCCTACCCCTAGTTAATATTAGTAATTTGAATCCCACCAAAAACATTCTATAAAAAACTAGCCAAGGCTCGATGGAGCTGCTTGTTTATCTCTAAAAAGTAATGAAATCTAGACAAAGTCATGCCAAGTCTAAGGTTCCTTACTGTGATTTCTTTATTATTATAGTTAATGTTGTCTAGATTTCATTACTTTTTAGAGATAAACAAGCAGCTCCATCGAGACTTGGCTAGTTTTTTGCAGAATGTTTTTGGTGGGATTTCACTTCTTTTTGTAGAAACTTGGGCATATTAATTTATTTTATTAGATTTTCTTATTTGACGCAGTTTTTTTCTTTTTAGGAGTAAGTACCTAGTTTTTTAATTATTACAAATCTTTCTTTTCTTTTTTTCGGTTCTGATTCTTGTACAGTAGCAACAGTTTTTTGTATTGCCCATTCGCGTTCATGCATTACATTTTGACCAAATTTTGAGCGAAATTAATATTTAGTGTGATTTGTTAATTTAATTATCGAGTAGAATAAAGATATCTAATCGTTCGACTATATCTTCTTGTAAACTTGTAAGTATAAGTATAAAAGCCAGTCTAGTCTTATCCAGAGTTTTCCTTTAATTTTATTTATATGTGTATTAAAAGCACAAGGGGCGGCATTCGCCCAGCAGTGGGATGCTATAGGCTATCTTAAATTAGAAGATGTGTCCCACTTTGCTGGATTTTTGCAATGACAGTTAATTTTTTTATGTACCAGTAGTATAAGGGTGCATTACCATATCTCTAATACAGCTGAGACCAGCTGAGGGTTCTTCATCAGATACTTCAGACCTTCGATTTTTGACATTAAATAAAGCGGCCCACCAAGTGGCATATTTTTTGTAAAGACGGTATGTCGATCTCTAAATTATACCGATGGGCTCTTGTGTTTTCTAATCAGGGTCACCAGGTACTCCAGATCTTCGATTATCCCACTTTTTATAGTTTTCCCTTTATGTGGTCATTAAACCCTAACTCTGTACCAAATTTCAGCTCTCTGAGTTTATGGGAAGTACTAGTTCTATTTTGATGATCATGTGAAGTGTCATAAATTTGCTTTCGCTTAACTTCGGAACTAAATGACCTACAGACTTGAAATTTTGGATTTTAAGTATGTGATTATAGCTTACTGGATGATGAAAATTTCTGCGTTCTGGTCTTATCCGGAGGTTCTCAAATAGGGGCCTGAAAATGCAGCGAAATGGTTCCAGTAGTGGATGGTTCGGCAGTGTTTGCTTCGCGCTCGCCTTGGCTTGGGGGCACTGCCGTGCCCCCAAATCAAATCTATCGAGTACTTTTCGAGATCCTTCCGGACAAAGCAAACAGACAAACATTTTTCTTACTACATTTTTGGCTTCGGTATCTTATGTTGAACACCCAGCGAATATTTTTTTTTTAATATTTCCAGTGTACAGTTTTGACTTTTCTATCATTTTATTATAACGGGTGTTTTTTTTAGAGGTATAGAACTTTAAGTTGGCCTAGCTGTTTTAACCGGCGGTATTTTTGTCAGCTGTAAAGTGATTTATGTTTAGTATGGTTTGGCATTTTAACATAAATAGACTGAAGCCTGAACAATGCTTCTAAATTGTGCAAATTTATTTTGAAAATCATGGTTCTGTCCGAAATGCGTATCGTGATTTTCATAAGCGAATTTTCTTTAGCGGTGCAGCTCACTTTTGGTTGAATGGATACATCAATAAACAAAATTGCCATATTTGGGGTGATGATGATCCTCAAGTGTATGTTGAGACACCGTTACATCCAGTAAAACTGACTGTGTGGTGTGCTTTATAGGCTGGTGGAATAATTGGTCCGTACTTCTTTAGAAACGATGCTGACCAGAATGTTACAGTCAATCGTGACTGCTATAGAGCGAAGATTACTGACTTTTTCGTTCATCAATTGAACAACCATGATGTGCAGGAGTAGTAGTTTCAACAAGACGGCGCAACATGTCACATAGCTCGTGCCACAATTGATTTATTGAAGGAAACGTTTGGTTACCGCATAGTTTCACTTTTTGGACACGTGGATTGACCTCCAGAGTCGTGCGATTTTACGCCACTTGACTATTTTCTGTGGAGATATGTGAAGTCGCTCGTCTACGCCGATAAGCCCGAAACGATTGACCACTTGGAGGATAACATTCGGCGCGATATTGTCGCTATACGGCCACAAATGTTGGGAAAGTCATCGAAAATTGGACTTCTAGATTAGACTACGTCCGAGCCAGCCCTGGCGGTTATATGCCAGAAATCATATTTAAATTATAATGCCAGAAGATTTCCTTTCGAATAAAGTCATTTCCATATCAATAAAAACAATCACTTTCGTTTTATTCCATTTCAAAGTTCTATACCTCGAAAAAAAACACCCTTTATATGTATAGATTAAAAAAATTCTCATACAAATTCTGTTTATGGTGTCGGTTGAATTCAGTTGAATTATAGGTACTTTGAATCACTGTTTACGCTCTCATTGTTGTCTCATAAATTTATGTTTGAATGTCTACATAAACATTGGATGAAGAACGCACTAATTTAGATAGAATTGATAATAAATTACTGTTACGAGCGTAAGAAAATACTGATCTAGAGCACGTCTGGTATTCTGATCAAGCACCATTATTCTACAGAATATTAAATATTACAAAATACGTCACAGAAATTTTCTGGGACGTATTTTGTATAAGTAAGCCTTTTATATAAAAGGTTCTATAATTTTCGTAGTGAATGGAACAACAAGATGCCTTGGCAAGTTTGTCTCGTATAAATTATTCCAGTATTTTTAACTAAGTTCAATATATTCTTTTCATACATATGGTCACGTCTTTATCCTCGAAGGGCTACCCCTTCGAGGATAAAGGCGTGACCATTAGTAGAGGCATATTATATGCCTACATTCCACCATTTCAGAATTTGTCCCACATAATGTGTGGTGAGCCGTATTGCCGTGTTGATATGGACAGGCGCAGGTTGTGACTGCCCGCTGTTGAAGTTTTTCAAGCCGCCTAAAAAGGACCTTCAACTTGGCTTAGCGACTGTCATTTTATTGGCAACCAACAAGTTTACAGAACACTGAGTCCGCGGGGTCACGAGCGCTTCATATTCTTTTCACTACATATTATATACTAATTTAAGTAGTATTCTTCACCAGCTTACGCTCTACGGCTGTTCTCGCTACAATTTTTCAAGATCCCGTTACAACCCTTAGGAAGTAAGAATTATTTAACAATTTTTGATAGAGTTCTATTTCAAAGGTTCAAATTTTGACTGAATGCAATAATACAACTTAATAATGAATTTTAGTAAATATTTAAATGTCATGTAATCAAAATGATACTGTACTTAACGTGTGTGTAGTGTTATAAGCCAAAAACACCAGCAACAATTCTGAAAATAATTCATACATACATCATACAAGATAAAAGGTTTGTGTCACACTGAAACGTAAGTAAAAAAAATCCTAATCTAAGGAATCGGTAAAAAAAAACACTCAGAAACAAGACTTGATGTCATTCTGAGTCGAGGACAAATGAGACAAAAGAAATAAGAAATATTAAACGTGACACGAATATAAAGGCATTTTCCATACAATGATACGGGTTTGTGCGATCATACATCGGGTGTACAGAACCCATGCTGTTATAATAACAGAGAAATGAGTCGCCGTTAAAGAGAAGATTGGTTAGAAAAACATGACATTAGATAAGTACTTCTTATTTTCCAACACGGTAATGAAATCTACTTATTCAATTTTATATTACGATGGCGCAGGCAAAAAGCAAAAATTATCTGTACAGATAATAAGAAAGAGACTTTTTAAGTTAAAAGGTTTTAATTATTCCATGCAAGCAAAAGTAAGCTTTTACCTAAACCCTTCAGATAATTCTCTATTTTAATAATATTATGATAGAAAATCATCTGAAAGGTTATTGTCAGAGGATCTAAACATTTTGAGTAATCTTTCATTAGAAGATAAAGAAATTTGATGATTATTAATTAAAATGCTTTCATCGAAACTGAAAACGTAGATACTGTAAAAAAATGCGGAAAATGTTCAGGACTTGATCCGACTCCTCGACGTAGGGTCTAATTAACTGTACATCACGTTTTGTTTTGGAAACGAAGTGAAAGGTTGAGAATAAATTACAGAGCTCAGCGATACACTCAAGAGTTTTAGAGCATTGCGGTTGAACGATAACCTCCACGGAGACGCATTACTTCTCTTTCAACACTACGATAGTATTTTTGTCAATGTTTGCATCATATTTGTTAAAATAATTGTTTCAGCCTTTATGGTGTGTGCTTGAATCCTCCCTCCCCTATATCGCAAAAAGCTGCTACATTTATCTGCAGACGGAGCACCTGTTCAATGGAGTTTCTATCTTATCAGTGGTAGAGGTAGTGAAATACTAACAACAATACAACGCAATGCAAATACTCAAGGGACTCTATTACCTTAGGATTCTCAATGATCTGGAATACCTATACACGTTACGTCAGTCTAAGCATCTTTCAAACGCCAAGTAAAATGCAGTGGAACGTGTCTAGAAATATTTCAAAGATGAGAAAAGTATTTCAGAAGACCAAACTTGTTTTCTTTACAAAAGAAGATTTAATCCTGCAGCTTATCTTGGACAAATTTTAGACTTAAATAATGAAACTTTATTAAGTTTGTGAATGGAAGTTCAAAATGAATATTTACGTAAGACGGGGAGAAGTGCTAATTAATGTATAGTAGTAGATGTTATAAATGCATGATGGCCGGCTATCGAGTTCCATGTGGAACAACAATCTGCCGGGAGCTCGTAACCAGATAATGCGAGTAATGAAATAATGAGCTAAACTTAAACGAGCTGTAAAATTTATGTTTCGTGCAGCTTAAAAACAGCTCCCCGGAGATTCTCAGCTACGGAACTGAGTTAACGTTTCGCTTTAAGTTTTGACTGTTTTTCTCTACAATTTGAATTTCGCTTATGGTTGTCTAAGTTTTAAGAGTTAAAAGTTTATATTCGGTTATATAGTGTAAGAAGTGTACTCGTAGTGTAAGAAGCATATTTTGGCACATGTTGCCTATGAATTTTTAGTACACACATACATCTGCATTCTGCCACAATATATTTCTTAAAAAATACTATACCTAGTATCTTACCTGCTGCAATTTATTGATTGAAAAAAAAAACCTACTTGGTTTATGAAAGGATTTAATAAATTATATTTTTCTTTAATTTTCTTAAACCAAGTAGGTAGGTACTTTGTTTATTTTATAATGTACTGCTAAGTTGACCGAAAAGCATGATCAAAATAGATCGTAGTGGCTTATGGATATTGGCAAAACTCGTCTGGTGCATGTACCCTTACGTTCTTGAACTATAACTAAAAATAATCATGTGATATTTTTAGCACTAATTCCACAAAACCGATTTTTATGATAGGTACTTTTGTATAGGTACATGTTGACTCATTATCTCAAAACAATATTATGATTCAGTTACTATTGCCTGTAGCCTAAACCAAGGGGAGTAATTTAATAAATATTATACCACGTCCAGTACCTACGTCAATATAATTTTTCACTGAAATGGTAGCCAAACGAAAGACTTAGTGATTGTGTCACAGTGCTTAAGGGTGATGAAAATGAAACGTGAGCTATAAACGAAACCCTTTTTGTCACCCGCTTCAATACATCTCATCAGCCTTGTCTTACAACGATGTGGCTAAAGTACTTCATGTAAAATAAGATGACAAATGACGTCAAAATTCAATAATAAACAGTGAAAGTGCTTCAAACAATAATGTCTCAATTTTGATTTAGTTCATTATAAAATCTTCATCATTTCAATGGTTGGCGGTAACTGACACATTTTATACATAAATAAAAAAACAGAAAAGTGTGAAAGTCCGACACGCTAACCGAGGGTTCCGTAAAGAAACTCAGAAATCTACTTTCGTAGTTTTTGATTAAGTACGTACTTTAACGACCGGTTTTTTATTTAAGTCGTCACAAAAGTACAGTTTTTAGATTTTTCCTATATTTGTATTTTAAAAGGCTTATTGCCAAATTTGATGGTTCTAGGTTGAAGGGAAGTACGTACCTTTTGAATTTGGATTCCTTGAGAGTGTCGAAATGCACGTTTTTGATGACATAAGCAGTCGGAATTTTTTTCTGCGTTGACTTAGAAGCTTAAATTTTTTACAGCTTCTGTGACTATAGATACATGGTATTAATTTCAACTCGACACCTTCACGCTTTCACGAGATAAAGGATCTTGACTGTCGGACAGACGGACGGGCAACAAAGTGTTCCTATGATGATGAGTGACGGAGTAAACTTTGAGGTACGGAACCCTAAAAATGACGATCATGGGAAGTATAAACAGTGTGTCAGTGACGCGAACTGAAAAGATTTTAACCCAATGCAAACGTCAGACGCACAGACAGAAGCGTTAGTTCATAATAATGTCTGATGACATTAGAATGTCAGTGATACGTATTCTTAAGCTTTTTCCCAATCTAAAATAACTAAAGGAATCGTCACTTCAAAAAAAACATAGTACGCTTGTCTGCCACCTAAGTGGTATAAAAAAAACAATAGAAAATTTTATATATTTCCTTCTGATAAAATCCAAGACAAAACAGTTTTTAAGAACAGTTTCAAAGTAAATCTAATAACAACGGACACTTGAAGTAAAATTGTACTCTCGCTGACCTCGGCTTCCGAGAAATAAAACTACCTAGTCCGCTATCTAGACAGACATAATCTAAGTAACTGGAGAGGAAGCTGATTAACGTCAGCCGGGCGTGCTCCAACCGCTGGGGAGGCTACAAACAACTGAATTTATTGTTAATGGGCCCATACACAGACATTTAAACGGCTATTACTTGCGCAAACATTCTTACAAGATTACGCACTCAAGATAATGCTTAACTGTATTCAAAGTTTAATAGAAAAACTGCCAAATTATAACACATATTTAGGGTTCAGTATAATCTTACTAATATTATAAATGCGAAAGTTTGTGAGTGTGGATGTTTGTTACTCTTTCACGCTCAAACCGCTGAACAGATCGGGCTAAAATTTGGTACAGAGGTACATTATAGTCTGGAATAACACATAGGCTACTTTTTATCCCGGGAATAAGTTCCCACGGGAACAAATTTTACGCGGGCGAAGCTGCGGGCGAAGCTGCGGCCATCAGCTATTCCATAATGTCGTTATTCAAATAAAATAAAAATGGATATTAACGAGAGATTTACTTTTTTAAATAGTTTTTTATTAACTGCTATAGTCGTTCGCATGGAAAGACAGACAACGGGATCTTAGTTTGATACCCTGTTCATTGGCCCCTTTGAGAATGAAACCTTAATTACTCGCGGACGCTATTCTGTTACCCCAGAACGAGTGCTGTATTGGAATTAATTAGCATACTAATCCAAGTAGCGGTGCGGTAATCTTTCTCGAAGACGACGCTGATTCAGAGATTAAGCCGCTACAACAATGTGTTCCCACCTGCTAACAAGACTTTACAACTTGCTCAAGTGTGTCGTTGTAACTTTGTAGACTGGTAGTCAACACAACCCTTATCTGTAGGGAGGCTACATAAAAATCTGATCACAACATAGCTATCGTCTGAGTATCGACGAGAATGAAAGCATTTTTAACGAATTACGGTCGAGTTTCTGCCTGTTCATCTCGCACTTTATGGTCCGTAAAATAGTCCGTGGAGAGAAGTGATTGTGCCGACAAAGGATGTATCTAGGTAGTTGCGGAGAGAAACTTTGTGAAAATATTTTGTTGGATATTAATTGGTCGTTCAAGCAGTACTTTCATTGTTTGGCACACATTAAACGATGTTTTGTGAGAATGCAATACGATTACCTAAGTCAACGATCATTATTCAAAAGTCTTTCACAATAAAACCAAGCAAATAAAAATGCTGTATCTGTAATATTTAGATTAACGGCTCTCGTGATAAGGGTTGCGCTGTATCATTTCAGAGAGGGGGTTATCTGAAATTAAAAATGTATAAGTGGCATCTTTTTCCCTTTTCAATTCGACTCTACGAAGATTAGAAAATACGTTTCAGCGAGTTCTCGTACAATTTTCCCTTTACGTAGCGTAATTGTCTTAGTATAGGCACGAACAGCGTTCTCTCAGTCGGTCGGCGGGAGCGCACTGCGGTAGCCGACGCCCGCAGACCCCGGCATCCTGCGCTGAAACCTCCGATATGCTACGTGCACTGAATCCAAGTACCACCTGTACCGGCTTTATTTTTACTTACCTCATATTTGATTCAACTATCTAACAGTTAGCTGCAAATGCTTGTTCAATATGCTACATCGTCGAACGTTCAATTTTAAAATTTGAAACCTAATCCGCCGCCTTATCGCACATTTATGTGGTTCGGCTTAACGCAGTTTTTATGTTTCGGTTGTAACATTTCCTTCCGTGTAAATTATGCAGAAATCAATTCGGGCCAGTAAGCTGGGCTCTGGTAAATAATTCAGTGCTGATTGTAACGAGGGTCCAAGTCCGCACTAAATGTTCCCAGGGAACCACCCGGCCGACAAACCATCCTTGTTTTCCTTATCTCTATGTAAGAATCTGTACTTGCCAAGCGTCTCAACCTACTCAAGTGTCTTTGTCTCGATAATCTCATATGTATTGACTTTCAGTAGTGCGTCTAGATGAGTCGACATTTTATGTGTTAATTAATTCACTGTTCTACACGATGTTAAGGGGAGAATATTTTGGATAATATCTAACTAAATGAAATCACAGCGATGTACAGAGGGTAGTTCGGCCCTACTCTACATTCTACTGGCGTCCACTGTCCACTGTAGTAACGGTGATTCAATTATTTCATTAAAATAATCTTCTTAAAAGACTCCGGGGTCTGCGCATAGAATATATTTCATCTTCACGAGTATAAAGTTAGAATATTTAGTTCAGTTCGTACATTTGCACAATTTTGGTCAATTAGTCAAGTCCGTGAGAAATTCCATTACACTAAATTTAACAAGTAAAATTAGTTAAACCAGACATTCCGTTTTTGGTAGAGCTTAAAGCAGAACAGATAGCCTTAAAATTTAATCGTTTTGTGCAAAGATTTTTCCATGAAAAAGTTTTCCACTTCAAACTTTGCCACTTCGCCGAAGCCAAGTCGCGTTTAACAAAGGTTTTTCATACTTACATTTTTATATCAGGAATGGAACGTCACGCTCGGTTTCATCGGCGCTCGTCCGCCCAACCGCGAAAAGAACGCATAGACCGGTAATAGGCGACACCTTACTGTATTCTGGTCACGTTTACAATTCCTTATATTTCATCTTTTTCTACGGCCCCGAAAAATGTCATCGAATACACATTTTCTCGTAATCCTCATAAGTCTCATGGCCCCGACAACGCTCGGGACGCCGTCACGGCTCCCCATCACGCGACACCTACCCCTGCCTCCCCCGGCCCGGTCGCAACACCCCCGCGACATCAAGTTCACGCCGCATGACTCGCCGTGACTCGCATATGCAATAACACTTGCTGCCAAGACGAGCCAACCTCAATTAGGTAATGGTCTGCCATATAAGTCGTCTCAAGACATTGAATAAAACAACGTTTCTGCGCGTGACGCCTTCACTAATTCACGTTATAATAAATGAAAGATTATGGCCCCGGACTGTAAGCGAACATCGTCGAATTACTTAGATGAGAAAAATTTTATGTGGAGAAAGTTTTAATTGAGAAGTGAAGGTATTTTGTTAACTTAGATGGAGGCGCGTGTTAGGATTTAGGGTTGAATCCACCTCCTTATCGGGACAGTATGGAACATGCACCTTGCACCGAGCATCGTCGGAAGTTTCAGACAACAGTGCAACTAGATTGGAAGCTTGGAAACTCCATCAGATACGTGAGCTGGAGCGATTACCTACAGCCAACTACACTCTAGGTGTAGCGACATACATTTGCAATTTGTTTTAGGTTTCCTTATTAGAATCGTGACAACGTGTGAACCCACATTTAAATTTGTTTATCATCAACAACGAATAAGATCTTTAATATGTTCGGTACAGGCTGTTAGGTATTTCCTATCTGAGTGCCTAACAAGATTATTGCGGCCTTTGTCAGAGAATTCCAAGAGTCAACTTTATTTAAATAGCTTGTATTTCCAGTAAAACTACCAGACTTAACTGTCCGCAACTGTCATCGTGGCTTAGACCACTGCAGCATATTTGAGTGGGCATAATTTTATTTAAATGATACCTCTCTTGACTTCAGAACTTTTTATTATGTAACAACCTGACTCAACTGAATTTTTACCGCTACAGAATCTAATATTTTTTCAAATTTTATACTTTACCTAGAAATTATACTAACAAATTAATTCATTTTTATGCATAGAAAAGATTTTCGTTACCGTTCACAATATTTGTATCCTACTAATCCTACTAGTGTGAAACAACGTAATGTAGGGTACTGACCGAAATCCACCAGGCTGAAGTCGCGGGTCGTGAAAGTTTGTGAAGATGTTTGGATATTTCAATGTTTGTTACACAATCACGATCTAACGGCTGAAATTTGGTACAGGAAAGATTACAGTCTGGAATAACACTCAGACTTTTATGTTTTTATTCCTTTAAAGTGTTCCCATGGGATTCGGGAATGGAAACAGAGCCTTGCGCATGAAGCCGCGAGCATCAGTCATATAGCTGACGTCTGGATTAGCAATCCAAATACACTCATATCATTACGATTAACATTCTCAAATCCACACCCGGGTCTCTCTGCCGCAGGAGCATGATAGGACACAATAGGATTCCAGCCTGTGGGAGTCCGGGATTGCATTCATGAGGTTTTACACGTGCAAAAAAGAAGGTCTGAGCATGTAAAAGAAGATACTTGAACGCAGGCAGACAATAATAATAGGTACCTACTTAGTTCATATCAAATACATTGCCTATACACAAGATTCCGCTTCTCTTTCTCCCCAAAAAAACCGGCCAAGTGCGAGTCGAACTCGCCCATGAAGGGTTCCGTAGCAGCAAGTACCATAGCATAAAAGTTCATGTAGTTCGTTTTAACTTTGACTGATGTTTTAACACGTTCGCTGTAGTAGTGATTTTTCCAAGCGAAAATTGCGGTTCATGACGTTTTAAAAAAGAAATTCTTTCTAGATCTAGTTCAAACCAATTTTCGTTGGTTGTTTTTATAGCAATATACATTTTATATTTTTTTAGAATTATTAATCTCTTAGTTTGGAAGTTAGAGGGGGAGAAACATTTTTCCACTTTGGAAGTGTCTCTTGTGCAAACTATTTACAAAAAAATTATGTTAGAAACCTCGATAGCATTTTTGAAGACCTACTTATTTATAGATACCCCAAACGTAGGTATGGGTTTGATGAAAAAAAAGTTCTAAATATGGGGACTCCTAAAATTTACTGCTTTTTCTAGTTGTAACATTTATTTTCTATGAGTAGCAATGTCTGGTCTCTGGCTGGACAATACTAATTGACCGTGTCAGTGCGCCATGATCGATTCATTGTTTTTTTGCTGTGGCAACAGCTGTCTCAAGGAAACGGACGTTAGTCTATGGGTTTTTTGTGATGGACGGAGGAATTGCGTAGTAAACTGGTTTAAGGTTTTTTCCAGAGTATTCGATAGTGAGGGTATAAATAGCCCTGCTATGAAGTTCAACGTCTCTTCTAACATCTAGCCAATACGATTCACATCTTAGTTAACGTTGAGCTCTGATGATTTAGCGCACCTCATGTGTTGCGAGGTTATAGTTTGACTCAGGCACTGTACAAACCTGAGGACTTGTTGAGGAATATAGCCTAGGTTCTACTTTCCTCAGAAAGAATAAGTTTCTGTTTCAACCTACACCCGGGATACCGGGTTTTTTACTACGGGGAAAAGCGGCCCGTCCACGGTTGGCAGAGCCACACCCAAAGACACGTGGACTGCACGAGCGAGGGGCTTTGAGAGGAACCAACAGCCTCCACGTGGCATTCTCGTGCTGTATCGCTCTCAGCTTGACTCAAGGCCAGTAATTGTCACCCAATTATAAGTGTAGTTAGCTGCTTACCCGTTTTACCTGCTCACGCGGCAGTGGTCTATTGAGTAGTATTAGTATCTAAGCCCTGACTATATCTCTGTGTACCTGTGATATTTGATACTATCAGTGAATAAGCTCTCTGTGTGTCTCTGTGTATCTCTGTGTACTTAATAAATATATGTGTGTACACCCTATTGTCTGTTTTCGTTAGAGCCCTAGCCTACCCTTGCACACACACTGGAAACTCAGAAATAAGGCGCCCTGGGATAGAGTTCTCTGCATAGCTACCTCGCGCTAGTTGGTGAGTAACTCTGAACATCTTTGAGTTACATAGTTTTATGTAAAAATCTTAATGTGGTTCATGGAATACATCTACTTACCAAGTTTCAATAGCATAGGTCTTATAGTTTCGGAGAAAAGCGACTGTGCCATACGGACGGACAGACAGACAGACGGACATGACGAATCTATAAGGGTTCCGGTTTTGGCCATTCGGCTACGGAACCCTAAAAAATGGCATTGTGCTGTGCTATCCATCGCAAACTATTATCTACGTTTCACTTACTTCCTGCTTGTGATATTATGGATGTGTGTGATAAAATTTATTTGTCTGATATTATGGACTTTGAAACTCGTAAACAACTAGATGTTTGTTTTTACTATTCTCCAGTTTTATATCAACAACTGTCTCAACAAATCCCATAAAATAAGAGTAACTGCATTAAAAAGACGATTGCTTTAATGTTATTATATTTTATTAGAGTTTATTGTTGAACTATCTGCTGCATTTCGTATGCAATTGAGAACAATTTATACCTGGGGAAAAATGTTTGAAGCTTAATCTGTTAGAGAGACAACAATCTAGTCAATACACGGACTTAATAAAGTCAGTCAATACTTTTGAGCCCATTGTGAACCTCATGGTCAACCTCAGTTTCAAACATACTGCTCTGGCAAAGAAAAAAGAGCGTTTAATTGTTTCAATAATTCTCAGTACATATGGTCACGCCTTTATCCTCGAAGGGGTAAACAGAGGTATGCCTCTGTTATGGTGGCTTCTCACGGCGCGTGATAACACAAGTCGCGCCGCGCCAGGTCGAGCCTACGCGCCGTGTGAAGGGAATGGCTCGAGGGGACGCGGGCTGGCGCGAGCAGGCGCGTCCTATC
Source organism: Miltochrista miniata (assembly GCA_933228765.1). Taxonomy (NCBI): domain Eukaryota; kingdom Metazoa; phylum Arthropoda; class Insecta; order Lepidoptera; family Erebidae; genus Miltochrista; species Miltochrista miniata. The sequence goes on from OW121751.1 coordinate 26,044,195, forward strand.
CGATCGAAGTCGGTAACTTCAAAGGCGCGAGCTGGCGCGGCGCGAGCGCACTCGTGGTGACTCGTGCGCGCGCGGGGTGGCGCGTGGTGTCGGTGAGGGAGCGATGCATCAGCCAATAAATCATTTCGTTTCGACAAGTGCAAGCGTCAGTAAGTAATTAGGTACTGTGATTATTTAATTATGGAGTGGACAAACGAAACTATTTCCGAATTCATTATATTATACGAAAGCGAATCAGCGTTATGGAATTCCAAAAGTTCTGAACACAAAAATAAAACATTACCTCAATCGGCTCTTATTAAACGATGTCATCCACCAACGTCTTTTTCTTTTCTTTTTCTTGTTAAGTAAAGAATATCCACTAAATAACACAAAAGCGGCAACAGCGGAGATTTCTTCTTCTTGCGACATGACGCGTTGCGTGTCTCAGACTGAAGTGTCGACCTCGCTGCGGCGGGACCAAGTGCGCCGCGCCGACGCGCGCCGTGAGAACGGGTAGCGCGGGCTCGCCTGTTTGCGCATGCTCGCGCGCACAAATCGGCTCGGCGCGGCGCGACTTGTGATATCACGCGCCGTGAGAAGCAAGCTTTACAATAAGGTGAAATGTGGGCATATAATATGTTATATGCCCACATTTCACCTTATTGGAATTTGTCCCACGTAATAAGGTGGTGAGCCGTATTGCCGTGTTGAGATGGGCAGGCCCACGTTGTGACTGCCTGCTGTTGAAATTTTTTAAGCCGCCTAAAAAGACCTTTAACTTGGCTTAACGACTGCCATTTTACTGGCAACCGGATCCAACGGCTTAACCTGCCTTCCAAAGCACGGAAACGCCAAAATAAATATTACAAACGGGTCACATGGATGGTCACCCATCCAAGGACTGGTCATAGTGAAAGTTGCTTACTGCAGTGATCGTTTATAGAACACTGAGTCCGCGGGGCCACCAGCGCTTCACCTGATAATTCTCAGGAACATTAAAATTGGTTCCTTCCGACACCTCCTTACGCCATAGCAGTTTGCTAACTGGTATCAGTATCGTACACACAGAGTACCATTCAAACAACATTACAAGCAATTTCCGAGTATCAGGCTATATGTTGCTGGAGGCTATAACCATAAAATACTTTGCTCCCGTTAACCGTGTTTAATGTGCTGAAAATGAATATAATAAAAGACATTGTGTATGGAAGCGGAATTCACAACTATAGACTGATATACTGATAAAACTACTTTTGGACTGCGGTTTAAGGTATACAATCATTGCTGATAGGGCGTATCCCCACAAGAACAGAGCGATTAAAAAGGTCCTTTCTCTGTCGAACAGCAAAAACCTTGAAAGACCTGCCAGCGCTCATGTTTTCCTCCTCTAACAACCTCGGACTCTTCAAGTGGAGCGTGAAGAGGTACATCATAGGGCCACCAACTTGAGGACCATTGCCAATAGTCTTGTAGACTGTGAGAATGACCCCCAATACCTATTTGTGCCCGTAGCTTTCCATGAGGCCTATCATTTTGGCAAGCTAATTTATATATTTAAAACGAAGAGAATGCTGCATACAATCTTCAGATTTTTTTTATGGTTAGTAGAATAGAACAGAAGTTAGTACATGATCACTAGCGTCAATTCTAAGTTCCTTGTAACAATGGCAATATTTCAACACGTAGTGTAGCGTCGGCAGGCTGGCAGTGTGGGCACTAACTAGCGAACACAGCTGGAGTTGTGGTGCAGTGGCAATGTTTGGCCACCGCATCTTCGGACGGGCGGGCCGTGTCTCGCATCGCCAATGAGGCAATGACTGCACCACCGGGTCGGACCACTAATTTATAGCACGGTTAATTACCTACAAGAACCTGATTCAGCTCGTTTTGAACGAACCTGGTTATTTTCAGACTATTTGTCAACAGGACGGTAATCAATCCGTTGTTGCGAGAATTGCAAGCGGAGATGCATCGTGTTCTGTTTTTTAAAGATTTTTTATCATGGTGATCTGTAGCTGCTTGTATTGTTGTATTTTTCTATTAGAACAATGCAACATTACAATTTACACCAGATCATTGTTGGTAGTCTTATCTCAAACACACTGAACTCCTCCTAAATGACTAAACGGATTTGAATGAAATTGTTGCCTGTAGATTTCGTGGATTAGAGAATGATGTAGATTCACAAATGTATGTGAGTGAATGCATCGCGCACAGTTTAGAGTCAATAGTACCGGACTGTCGGTTGACACGTCACCGTCTCGTCATGATAAGTGATAGTGTAAATTTTCAGGGCCCAAACCATTTCGCTTACAAGCTGTTGCGCCTCTTATCTGATGAACAAAGCTTACTTTTATACGCATAAGAGGGCATCTCGCTGATTATCTCATGAGATTTATGGTCTAAATGCATATTTCAAATTATTAAACTGTAAATTGCCGTGCTATTAGGTATTTTGAGTGACGACTCCCTTTCAAATTACACGAAGTAACACATAGTCCAAAAATACGAGTTTTGATTTCCCAACACCTAATTAAAGTAAAATATTCCAAGAAACTAATTATTTTTCTTGTTTGTTGGTTTAAACTCGTCCCTCTCAAACGCAACTGATTAATATTCAAAATGTATATCGAGCTGAATACTAGGAAAAGTTATGCTATTTACGAGACTTTGATTAGGACTTTATATTCATAAAGCACATTTAATTATTATGTTAACGAAACCTTCTTTTGAATAAAATATTAGACATGGCCTGTCAAAGAAAATTAGACATTATTTATTCCACAAGATGTATAATAATAAAATGTTTTGGTTAATGAAACCCATGCGCGTAGGAAAAAAAATCCCTCAGAAATGCTCCTTCATATCGTAAGAAGTGTGTTAAAGAACATAAAAAATGCATTTATTCCGCACAAAGTTGTAAAATACGAACGAATGTTTTGCTTTTAGTCCTAGAGAGGTATCTCTGGTAGGTGTTTTGGTGTTAAATTATGCAGAAATCAATTCCCTTTCCCGGATGAGGCCCCCGCTTTGCCTTTATCTTATAAATAATACATTTGTAATTGTATTCTGGTCTTGGACTCGTTTCAGGTATGGTCGGTTATATCCCGTGGCTACTTTTAATACCATCATATAAATAAATAAATAAATACTCACGGACATTTCACACAACGCTATCTGATCCCAAAGTAAGCTAGGAATAACCTGCTTGTGTCATGGGTATCAGACCACGGATATAATACTTATATACTTATCATATGAACGTTAATCCGTATCTCTAAAGCCTAAAACCTAGACGGGTAGCCTGGTTATCAAATTTCACAAATAGTGAGACCATTGGCACAAATCTGATTATCGGCTTCGTTCCACACCAAATACCTAGGTTAAGTATCACTTCTCGGACGCCAACTCATTGTAATTAAAATAATTCATGATTATATTTTCATTTTGTATAATTTTGAAACTTTTATAGCGTAATTAACGTTATAAAAGGCTTTTATAGAGCAGCAATCTCTAGTTTTGCTATCTTTACTGGTCTTGTGTTAATGTTGTTACCTCAATAAATTTAAATAGACTATTTCTCTTTCCGTTACAAGATTACTGATTTGATAAATAATGTAATACAAAGTACCTACTACTAAATTAGATATCTAACCTAAAAAGATCTACATAAAAGCTAAATGGATAGAAGAAAAGTGTACAACACAAAAATAACTTAATAAACGCCATGAAATTCCTTCCCTCCAAGTACTCCTAATGTGGAATAGCATACATACATATAGTCACGCCTTTATCCCCGAAAGGGAAGGCAGAGGCATAGCGTACGCCCACATTTCACCATATACTGTATCGTTCCACATAATAAGTGGTGAGACAGACAGCACCTATAGACAGGCGCAAGTCGTGACGACCCGCTTTTGAAATTATTTAAGCCACCCGTAAGGGCTTTAACTTGGCTCGACGATTGTCATTTTACTGACAACCGGCTTTCATTTCGAGTATTCTTTCTTTTCGCAATGAATCGTTTTGCAAAAGTGTTTCCTTAGACGCCTGTTAGGTACCTCTTTATTGGGGTGGCGACATTTTGTACTCTTTCCTGTTGCCACATGGGGCTCGTCGCCACCACAATTCATCTATTTCTAGCTAATCTATAGTTACCAGTAAATGTTCGTCTTCTACACCTTCAAGCCTAGTATGGTCAGAAATAGCCACGCAGAACGTAAATTATAGTGAAAAAGTAAATATAAAAAAACATGTGCTTTTCATCCGAACATAAACTACAAAAATCCAGTTCCACACTCTTTGTTCACTTTACTACATGTAATTAAGGTCTATAATAAAAAACATTCTCAGTATTAACGTATTTCATGAGGCCACAACCTTTACAGTGAAATAACGGCTGTGTAGTTCCTGAGGAAAGTAAAAAGTTTAATTTAGTTGAAGGTCTATTGTTTCACCTGTGTAAGCTCCTTACTTGTGCCACTTTTAGCAGAACCAAATAAAACATAACTTACTATGCTTACCTACCTAGTTATTGATTGTGAAACAGATCATGAACATTTGACTGGGCCATTGTGATTCTTCTTTGGTTTATTTTTTAAGCTATTGCATAGCTTCTATCGCGGGCCTTGCGTGGAGACCGAATCCAGAAATTCTGTCACGAAAACGAATCACACTCTCGGCTACCTTTGGCCACGTTCGTGTATCTCACACTTCAAATATAGTGGAATTCAACAGATTCAAACAATGTAGTAAACAAACAGATTGGATCTCGACTCTCCATAATTACTTACATTTAAATATCAATCCTGATCATATTCGTTTTAAGGAACCATAGTTAGATTTATGCGGCCATTTCGACACTAATTTACCTTTAGAATATAGAATAATTTCATGCAAAATACTTCAATGATAAAAATTTAAACCTGTCATTCTTGCTTGTCATTAAATTTTTTTTTCTCAGTCTTGTTTGTCTTTGGCATATACTCGCTTATTGATTATGAAAAGAGGTTTAATCATAATCAGTTTGACAACAATTACCTAGTTTAATAGTATAATAAATTATTTAAAAATGAACTTTAACTTTAAATAATTATAATCGGTAATCGTAAAACAGTACTGTGTGAGTGTGTATTGTTCTGAAGTTCTGCGAGGTTTTTCTAGGTATATCAATGACTTTGCTTCAAGTAGGTACTTTGGCTTTTGGACATTTTCTTTGCGATCTAATTAAAACTTTTTTATATATACTCATATAATTTCTAAGTAGGTATGCATACATACGGAGAATTTAAAACGGCAGTAACTGAGTGATTAAAACCAATGCAACACAAACACACACACACCCACACACACACTCACACACACACACACTCAAAAATCAACTCACATAAACATACATGCAACAAACACACACACACACACACACACACACACACCCACACACACACTTACACACTCACACACACACTCACACACTCACACACACACTCACTTACACACTCACACACACACTCACACACACACACACACACACACACACACACACACACACACACTCACACACACTCACGCACACACACTCACACACACTCACGCACACTCACACGCACAAGCGCACACACACACACACACACAGACACACACACAAGTCCAAAAGTTCTAAAGTCCAAAAGTCCAAAAGTCCAAAAGTACAAAAGTACAAAAGTCCAAAGTACAAAAGTCCGAAAGTCCAAAAGTCCAAAAGTCCAAAAGTCCAAAAGTCCAAAGTCCGAAAGTCCGAAAGTCCGAAAGTCCGAAAGTCCGAAAGTCCAAAAGTCCAAAAGTCCAAAAGCCCAAAAGTACAAAAGTCCAACAGTCCAACAGTCCAAAGGTTCAAAAGTCCAAAAGTTCAACAGTCCAAAAGTCCAAAAGTCCAAAAGTCCAAAAGTCCAACAGTCCAAAAGTCCAAAAGTCCAAAAGTTCAAAAGTCCAAAAGTCCAAAAGTCCAAAACTTCAAAAGTCCAAAAGTCCAATAGTCCAATAGTCCAAAAGTCCAACAGTCCAACAATCCAAAAGTCCAAAAGTCCAATAGCCTAAATGTCCACAGTCAAGTAGGTACTTGGTACTTTACTTTGTTGAACATAGGCCTTAAAATCTTACTTCTTAGTCTTCTTACTAATATTATAAATGCGAAAGTTTGTGAGTGTGGATGTTTGTTACTCTTTCACGCTCTAACGGCTGAACGGATCTCGCTGAAACTTGGTACAGGGATAAATTATGGTCTGGAACAACACATAGGCTACTTTTTATACCGGGAATAAGTTCCCACGGGAAGCGGTAACGGTAATAAAATTTACGCGGGCGAAGCTGCGGGCATCAGCTAGTATATAATATTATAAATGCGAAAGTTTGTGAGTGTGGATGTTTGTTACTCTTTCACGCTCAAACCGCTGAACGGATCTGGCTGAAATTTGGTACAGAGATACATTATAGTCTGGAATAACACATAGGTAGGCTACCTTTTATCCCGGGAATAACTTCCCGCGGGAACAAATTTTACGCGGGCGAAGCTGCGGGCATGAGCTAGTATTCTTAAATAGAAATAATTATACTAGCATAGTTGATAAAAAATGCTATGTAATAGCTTTACCGCGGCAGTCCCCGAGTGCCACACGTCTTTTTTTTTTGTTTACGTGAGGGAAAATCTTAATGAATGTTATGCCGGACTCCTACCGACTAAAAAAACCTCACGTAACGCCCAACAGCCTATGGTTGGGAGCCCTGAGTAAGCCCTCGGAAAGATGTCCCAGGACTCCCAACAGACCTACGGCCGCCACTGCGGCCTCGCCCAGGGGGTGGTTCGGGTGCTATCCCGCGTCTTTGGGGGGTTTCGGATGTGATCCCGCTTCTAGGGGGAGCGTGCGTGAGTTTCTCACGTCACGCTACCGTCATGGGCCTGCTTCTGTAAGGACGGTGAGCGACCCTCTCACCGTCCTTAGACCCCCAGTCATGGAGGCCGATAGTCCTAGGCAATTCTTCTTTGGTTACAAGTAAAAGATTGAACCGCTCTTACTGAACCTTGATAACGATGTGATCTACCTGATTTGAACTACAAATTCCTATACAACGTAAAATTTTCACATCATATATGCAGCTGTCAGCAGACTAAGGTAGGAGTTGAATTTGCGCAATAATGCCTGTACGTGCAGTAAGCTTTTGACAGAACAAAAATAATAAGAACTTAATATGAACACATATTGGTTGTGAAACAGAGCATGATTACTTAGCTGGATCACAGTAATATTATTCATCTCCAGCTACAAGTACAAAAATGAACCGACTTTACTAAAGCTTGATAACGGTGTGATTAAGCTTGAACGGAGTTTGTGGGATCTACCTGATTTGAACTCAAACTTCCTTCATAACGTGTCAAAATTTTTACATCATGTATGCAGCTGCCAACATTCTAAGGAGTAGAATTTGCGCTGTTACCCCTATTACGTGCACTAGCTTTTGACAGGTTAGTGAACAAAGAGACAAAATTATAAGAACTTATTAAGACTACTTATTGATTGTTAAAAAAATCAAGAAAATTTTGCTGGGTCATTGTAATCCCTCTCTAGTAAAAGTAAAAGATTAAACCGATTTAACGAAAGCTTGATAACGCGGGGACAAAGCGCGAACGGAGCTTGTGGGATCTACCTGATTTGAACTAAAAATTCCTTTATAACTTGACAAAAGTTTCACATCATGTATGCAGCTGTCAACATTCGAAGATGGGAGTAGAATTTGCGCAGTAACCCCCAATACGTACCGTAGCTTTTGACAGGACAAAATAATAAGAACTTATTATGATTACTTATTGATTGCGAAATAGATCAGGAACATTTAGCTGGGTCATTATAATTCATCTCTAGCGACAAGTAAAAGAATGAACTGACTTCAGTAAAAGTTAATAACAGGTGTGACAAAGCTAGAACGGAGCTTGTGGGTTCTACCTTATTTGAACTAAAAATTCCTTTATAACGTGACAAAATTTTCACATTATGTATGCAGCTGTCAACATTCGAAGGTGGGAGTAGAATTTGCGCAGTAACCCCCGTACGTGCATAGCTTTTAACAAGTTGCCAGATGATGCTAAAATTGGTGGCGTGCACACATTATCTTAAACGAGCTGCTCAATATATTAGCACGTTAAGCTGCCAATGTCCCGAGCACTTAGTATCGGCTCCCCGTTATTGATAGCTCTCCTACATACTATTTCACACAAGACCGCTGCGCCGCATCGATTATATTTGACGTTACATTATGTTACAGTTAACTATACATTCAAAAGTTATTTGCTTTGTTATCGACTTTATTTTTCATTGCGGGTAAAGTCGAGTTTTAAACTTGACTTCACCCGCAATGAAAAATAAAGTCTAATGCAATTCAGTTCTTTGTTTGCAATCAAAACCTGAAAGAAACAATAATAATACATATGCTATTTACTTTTACACGCTAGTTCAAATTGACTTTTTTGGAACCTTAAAACTGGTGTTGCAAACGTTCATAGGCTGCGGTGACCACCGGTCCTTCTGGTGGGCCGTATGCTTGTCTGCCACCTTAAAAAACGACTTACGAGTACCTACTTAGTGCGAATTAGTAAAAATCGTAACGTAACGTAAATAGGTATTATAGAATAGAATAGAATAAACTTTATTGTACACCAATTTAAAAACATACAGAAGAGAAAGATATTACTTTGTGAAAAGAATAAATGACAATGAAAAGACAACGAATCAGTCCTGTGATCTGTGCTAAGATTGCTAAAATCATCTGGTTTGAGTTTACCTACTATCTATAGAAATCCATAAAACAGTGCTTTTCTACGATGTATCTTTTTTTTTATACCACTAAGGTGGCAGACAAGCATACGGCCCACCAGAAGGACCGGTGGTCACCGCAGCCTATGAACGTTTGCAACACCAGAGACGCCACTCTCGCACTGCTGACCCTGTAAAAACCTTCTAGGACCCCTTTTGAAGAACCCCAGACTGTAGGCGTAAAAGGTATATCTGTAAAAGGTCACACACTAAAACAGAAAACTATTCGATAGGACATTGACTTGTACCAAAATCTTTGTAAATATATAATGTATCAAGTAGTTATAAAAATAGCAGTAGCCATATCATTGGTTCTAGCGTGGAAATCCCTATAGTTTAAGCCGGACTCGTAGTAAAAATAAATTTTATAGTTCTAGACTTCGTGTGAACGAATCAATAATATACTTGATATTTCTATACAAACAATCAATGAACTGCAAGACTTGATAATAGAACAGCCAAAAGCTAACAAACGAACAACTTCCCAATAGGTAAGTAAACTATGATGAATTGAGGAATATTGATGAGAAATTAACTATAGAACATTGCTATTCAATGCGAGTCAGTGCGGCACAGAGCGACGCACGTTGGATCCTGTAGTATGAGCTGGTTGGTCATTAATCAAAATTTAAAAAATGCCGGTAGATAATATTTTTTCATAGATTTAGCAAATAGAGGGTATACCACATTTATTATATGTAATTAAAGTAGTATTGGTTGTCTAGTATACTTTTTATGATACGACAAAGTTGACCATATTTGTATTTTCCTTGTAGTCAATTACGTTTTTTAAGTTTGGTGCAGTATTGAAACATTGTATTACTTTAAAAGTAACAGGGTATAATTAATAAAAAAAATCATGAGTGATGCTGAAGGTATGTAGTATTTAAAATGTATAAATTTAGTTCTTCACGATAAAATAACTTCTTCATAATAATTTTTTATTTAAAAACCACTTTTTCTTCAGAAGTGCAGTTTTGATACTGTTTTTTTTCTGAAAAGTGCATTTTGTCAGGGTACTAATTAGTTCTCCGTAACTCGTTAGTTAGTGTATTTTATATAGTTGATATCAAAAGTTCAGACAAAATGCTCCTTTTCAAATGGCAGTGGTTTATAGTTTCACGGTAGTAGATTAAAAATATGAGCCAGTCGTATTTCGGTTAGTTATTACACTTAACTGTGAAAATTTTCGTCTTTAACATGAATGAATAGTTTTGTATTGTATTGTGTAGCATTTATTTTCTATAGATGCAGTATTTAGGATGTGTAAGCAGCCTTATCGAGTTATCTTTTTTTAATCGGTTGTCAGTGGTGACATTTCTGCTGTCAGAATGACAGGATGTCATAAGTTCGGTGACGAAGCGTTTCGCATTTAAAGGAAGGGGCTTTGTTAAGATTTTTCGTGAAAGACAGGACTTTTGACCGAGAGCTGCTTTGGGGTAGTTGGAGGTCCTTTGGCTTTTGCTCTGAGACTGTGCCGCGAATCAGTTTTTCGCTCAAGCGCGATTATTTGTTACCTCGCGTGGCCTAACGGGCTGTGATTGGGTTGCTGCATTGCATCTTGCTACATTTTACCCAGAAAACTGGTGAGTCACTTCTTCTTTTGCAAAGCGGGTCGATTGTCGTCTGTCGCGCAGCCAAGATCTTAATTTGTCGTCTCTTTCATGACAGGGTTTTTTTACTACGGGGCTAGTTGCCGGATGAGATATTTGGTGCCGCACCTATAAGTTAGTGGGCTGCACGTGGTACGACAACGTGGAAGTGCGGACTACACGAGCTTCTCATGTGAGAGGTATCTGCCGTCATCACCTGGCAGTAACAACAGGCAGTCACTCTCACTCAGCTCACTCTGCAGGCCAGTAAATCCACTACTTATGTGTAGCCTAGTAGTATTAATACCTGAGCCCTAACTTTACTTCTGTGTACCTGTGATATTTGTGTCTATCAGTGAATAAGCTCTCTGTGTGTCTCTGTGTATCTCTGTGTACTTAGTAAATATATGTGTGTACACCCTATTGTCTGTTTTCGTGAGAGCCCTAGCCTACCCTTGCACACAGACTGGAAACTTAGAAATAAGGCGCCCTGGGATAGAGTTCTCTGCATAGCTACCTCGCGCTAGTTGGTGAGTAACACATCTTAGTGTTACAATTGTAGCCAATTATATAGGTTATTTTTTTTTCTTAAGAATAGTGGATTATCCAGTAAAAAGGAGAGATTTGTGTGACAAATTATTTTTAATTCAATACAAGAAATTAGATAGCAAGTTTTTAAAATTAGAGGAGATAATTATTGCAGAAACCAACTGCCCTGCTTCAATTATAACTTCCCTTAAAGAAACACTGCATATTTTTTTAAAAATCTATTAAAATAAAATAGCAATCGTCGAACAGAATCAAAGAAAGGTTTGTAAAAAATAACTCAAGGTGGCTAGATAAGACTTGCATTTTTTTAAAATATATTATTAAGCAAAGGGTGAGCCCAGGTAGGCCCCCGAAGGATTTTCAGCAGTGTAGTGTCCGCAGTAAGCGTAGGAAGACCGAAGTTTTACGTGCGTCCGGTTCTGGCAGTGAACTTCTTTATTCTGCTCAAATGTATTTTCGAACTGAAGGCCACCATTTCCAATTAAATAAATTAAAAGATATTCTATCACCGAAACCCACAGTAAATGAAGAAGAGGCAGTATCTCCTCAAACCGCTTTGTCTATGTTTAGATACTGAAGCGAAATAAAGTAAGAAGCAGTATAACGTGGTACAGAGCTACGCGCCTCATATCTTTCCTTCTTAACTTAACGTCGTAAAACTTCGAGAAAGGACACTCTAACGGATGTATTTAATTTGTTTTTAATTTTTTCGGATCCAGTAGTATCGTGCTCAAGGGTTGTGAGAAAATATAAAACTACTCTTCCTAGTGAGGTGCTAGAAATGATTTTACCAGATTAAAAGAATCTAGCCTTCATAAATCCATTTATTGTGATATATATTTAAATTGTTTGGAGTAATAAAGACATTAATAAAGTTATTTTGCCTCAAAACACCTTCAATAAAGACAATTTATGAAAGTTAAGGAAGCGAAAGATGTTTGCCGGGAGCGTTGCAAGTGGCAATCAGTGGTCTCTGCCTACCCCAGTGAGTAATAAGCGTGATTTTATGTATTTAGGTACGTATGAATGTATTATACACCTTTAAGACTTAGCTTAAGTCTCGGAACGTAGTTAAATAATATTGACCAACCATCCCATACAACAGGATCCACCGTGCGACGCGACGCGGACAGGACAGGCAGCGATAGAGCTATGCGTCTACAATCTGTTTTGAACAATCAACATAACAGACAAACCCGCTTTGTGCATTAGTCGCCCGTCCAACCCCCTCCACTTTAGGGCTTTGCGTTCAAGTGCTGAATCAAGTTGATGAATTTCAGTTCAAGAACTCTCTCAATCGGAATATAATAATCGAATAATCTGTTTATCAATCAGTGGCGATTTGATATAAATGCACACAAATATAATAGGTATTGATTTGATAAAATGGTTCCATTTTTAGTTTATTTAATTACACCTATAAGTCTATTTAACTTCAATGATTATAAAACAAAGAAATCACAAATTATGAATTCAAACAAAGGTTTGTTAGTATGATATAGTTATTCAGTTACATGCATATATATTTAGAATGTTGATGAAAAGTAAACAATGTGTATTTGTACCCGTATAGGAAATGTTCTCAGTTCTGTCCATAACCAGCAAATCAGCTTTGTTAATTAAATTGAAAGATAACCACAACATTCATAAAACTAAGGGCACGCCTTACACTGTCGTAAATAATTGTCATAAAAAATAAAAAGAACATGACCTAAATATTAACGTATTATGAAATCTTAGACATTTTTGTAGACATAAATAACCACAAAGCATAAAATAGAACGTGGCATCATTCCAAAATATAACAAGTGGAAAATATCCTAATACTCGTACCTACAACGATGGTAACATTATGAGAAAACGAGCACCGTTTTTCCAATAAGTATGATCGAACGATAGAGTTTCTCGTCCGAGCTGGAAATTCTTGAGCAGTCGAAAACAAGTTGAGGGCAGGGCCGGCCGCGGCTCGGCGGCAATATCGGCAAGTTGTGCGGCCGCAGCTGGCATGCCGACGCCAATGTCTCAATAATCCTCTAGGTACCCTCCTAATCGACTCTTCCTCAGTTCGACACAAGTGTGACTAACTGATTAATTCTGCGACTCGGTGTACGTGCCCGGTCTGTCTTTGCCCATTATTGTTTGCCCTACACTTTCGTCCGCTCGTGTCCCATTATTGGACGATATTTGGACTATTATTGGCGAAGTAGTACGGAGCTTTCTATTTATTTGTTACCGAAGGGCGGCCATTACACATTACGGCATATAGTTTGGGATTGTAATTGCCGCTATTTCGTAGATTGAATCCGATTTCGTTTCGCTTAGTTTTAATGGTTTCTTCTTGTTTTCGTGTTACAAAATGTTAGCCACATTACCGGTTTGAGCTAGCTCGCTAGATCTTGGCTTGAAGTCGGTGTTTTAACTAGATTGTTTAACCGTAATTTCTTGCACTCGGGTGAATTTCAGTTACGCCAAGATATATTACTCTCTCCGTCTTAATAGTTGTAACAGCACGTCCGCCTTATCTTCTAGTGTATTAGAATTTATGAGGCATTTAAAATATGGCATTTATATTTACATAGTATATTAATTTCAGCAAAGCAAATAGTTTGCAACAATTAGTGAAACTAGTCTAGCATTAATTTCCATTCCACCTCACCGCTGCCTACGTGCTAATGTTTACCAAATCAACGGTCAACTATGTCACCTTTATAAATAATTTAATGGGCAGCTAATTATCTGACCACTACATTATTGCACAATTCCAGCTCACGTTAGCTAGAATTAATAGTAACTGATGATGATATAAAGTGAAACATTACAGTGAATCAATTCCAAACGTAACTGCTTGATGAGATTTACGTGATCGTAAAGTTCTACCGACGTTAAGACTCAGTCTATCCATATAATTTAGTTCGTTATTAGCAATATAATTTACTACCTAGCTCCTGTGTTGAATCTGTTATTTAGATATCAATCAATACATATAATAAAATCGTAACAGGTCGCTGTCTGTACATGGAAGATAAATAAGAAAAAATATTATAGGGGGGGCTTTATGAACGCAATAGAACCCAAAACAATGATTTTTAGAATTTTTGTCTGTTTGTCTGTATGTCTGTATGTCTGTATGTCTGTATATCTGTTTGTCTGTACGGTTGTGCACGCTAATCTCAGTAACCGCTCAACCGATTGCAATGCGGTTTTTTTTATTGTGTTGAGGTTTGCTCCAGTTAACATTTAGCGTTTGTTTTATGTAAATCGGTTTAGAAATAAAAGAGTTATAACACTTTTAAAAATCAGATATTTTGAAAATTTTAATTGTAGGGGTTTCTTTGAATGTGAGTGAACCTAAACTGGCGTGTTGGCTTAATCATAAAAGAGCTTAATGATTAAGACTATTTTTAAACAATTCAGTCCGCGCCGAAGGCGTGGACTGAATTGTTTTAAAATAGATTTAATCATTAAGCTCTTTTATGATTAAGCAAACAGGGCAGTTTCAGACGCTGCTTGATGACTCTGATGAAGAAATACCTTTCCTTTCATACACCTTATGTGACGTAAACGAAGTTGCGGGCTCAGCTAGTTTGTTACATATAACGGAGGCATTTGTTTTTTTTTTCACCAAAGTTATCTGACGACTTTATTTCATCTCATCAGTCTCGATTAACTACTTATTCAGTAGGTTGGACTTAATGCAATTTCCTGCGTTACTTGTCACCTTAAATACAAACTACTAGATTATTACTCCCATTAAGAACTTCCAAGGTTTTAATTTACTCCAGCCATTATTATAACTAACTACATTTTTATTTACTGCATTAAACTGAATTTTTCCCGTAAAAAATCGGTTGTCTGTAAAGTTGGTTTACTGACGATGGTTCAACGTGACAACGTCATAAGAAAATAAAAATAATAAACATAAAAATAAAAATTCTTAAAAATAAAAATAAACATAAAAATAAAAATAACAGTAACAATAAAAATAAAATTAACATTACAAAACAAAAAGAAATATAAAAACACATCAATTTATTATAGTGCCATCTGTTGAAAACATTACTAAAATAAATGGAACGCCTCAGAGCGAGGCAGAGCGAGGTAACGCGAGGGAGGTAACGACATATTGCGACATCTTTTTCGTTCGTGCAGCCGGCTCCATCGAATTATAAGACGTTGTCACGTCAAAAATCTAATCCATTTTTTTTGTTCATAAACAGGATCATGATCACATAGTAAATGGTAACAAGAAAGCCGTGAGATCGTTCTCACTAGACTGCCCCTCTCTAACACGTTTATTGTGAAAGTGAAACTTCAATCTGATTGACGTTGTCATTTTTGTTTTATTTCAAACTTTGAACAGATGATCCATGTGACTTAGTGACGTAGTTTAATGCGACAGAGTCACAGCTACAGACAAAGTCTCGCCATAAGCCCCTCTGGACTCTATTTTATAGAGAGGGGCTAAAAATGGGACTAGTGGTAGCCACAGCAAACGTCATATACGGTTATGATACGGTACAAGACTTGTACCGTATCATAACCGTATGACGTTTTCTGCTTGCTAGTCTAAATTACAGAAATAAACCTACCACATAAATCTTCATCATTAGAAAAACTATCAATATAAATCTCCAACACCCTGGATAAACTTAATCAATGTCGTTATTTTACCAATAAACTATTGCTCTAAATTGGTGATATTCTGAAACTCTATCTTATTCTAGTTGTCAAACTATAGCCGACAATAGTTATCAAAGTTGGGTGCTCCATTTTCCAAAAAGAGGTCACATTCATGTCTACTCGAATTGGCGTGATCTTTGTGTGATTTTAAGAAAGAAGCATAAACTACACTCGAGAGCAATGAATCCGGGTCACTTAAAGAATGTTAAAAATCTCGGAAACTAAAAATGATAGGTTAATGCAATAAATTGTATTTAATAGACAATGTAATACTCCTTAAATGAAAGTAAAAAAAATATGAGTCACCATACATTTTATTAACACAAAATTACATAAAGAAAAAACTGCTGATCTCTCCTTAAAACAAAAATAGGAAACATGAAATTTTTGAACTTTATTACGATTTTCTTGAATTTTAATACTTCGTATTGCCTCCTCGTGCTTCCATTACTGCGTTTACGCGGTTTGGCATACTGTACACCAAGTTCCTTATACGATTTTGGGGAATATTCTCACATTCCTCTGTGAGAGCAATTTTGAGCTCACGAAGCGTGATTGGGGGAGGGTTTCGTTGTTTTACGCATCTGCCTAGCTCGTCCCAAGCATGCTCGATCGGGTTGATATCCGGGCTGCGCGCTGGCCACTCCATACGAGTAATGTTCATCTCTTGAAGGTCGTCATTCACAATCCTACCTGTATGAGGTCGGGCATTGTCATGCATAAATATAGCATCCTCACCTAAATTGACCATAAATGGACCAACGTGATCATTGAGGATTTCTTCCACATATCTTACGCTAGTTAAAGAGCCGTTTTCTATGATCACCAGCTCTGTGCGACTTTCAGAAGAAATTCCGGCCCACACAAGTACAGACCCACCACCGTAGGCTACTTTTTCTTCGATGCATGCTTGCTTGAATCTTTCCCCTGGTCTTCGATACACTCTGTGTCTTCCATCGTGCTTGTAGAGCATAAATTTTGATTCGTCGGAGAACATAACTTTTGACCAATCTTCAATACTCCAATTTACGTGGCTCTGGGCATACCTTAGTCTCGAAATACGATGCCCACGCTCCAGTTTAGGGCCGTTTGCAGGTCTAAGGGGTTTTAAGTTAGATTCAGCAAGCCGACGTCTTACTGTCCATGCACTTGGGTTACTTCCTCCGAGGCGTCGAAACTGATTGGTGAGTTCAGTTCCTGTGAGAAAGCGATTTCGAAGCATGGTGTTCACCAAGTATCGGTCTTCTCGTGCTGTGGTACACCTGGTTCTGCCCGTTCCTGGTCTGCGTAGGTTAGAACCAGTTTCTTCGTAACGTCGGAGAACTCTTTGTACTGTTGACAGCGACACACCGACAGTCCTGGCTGTATCGCGCTGACTCCGGCCGGTTTCCAGCATTGTAAGTATTCTGGTGCATTCTTCAGGCGTAAGCGACATAATTACAGCTTGATTAATGAATATAGAGCACTATCAACATGGTTTATGTACCCACATAAATGACAGATTACAAACAAAAGCAACACCAAATGCTGTAATTTCGTAGTTCCATCTTCGAAAGTGGCCCTTTTTCAAATTTGATTTTTTTATGATATAACTTTACAATAACTAAGAAGTTTTAATACCTTCATTTAAGGAGTATTACATTGTCTATTAAATACAATTTATTGCATTAACCTAGCATTTTTAGTTTCCGAGATTTTTAGGATTCTTTAAGTGACCCGGATTCATTGCTCTCGAGTGTATAATATCTATAACGCAATTAAAGGTAACATTTTTAGCGGTGGTAGTTATTTTCTGCATGTATTTAAATCGATATCTGTTTATTCCCTTTTTCCAAACAAAATATTTCAAAATTAAACCAAAAATACTGACTTGCACACTAATTATGCACACTAAACATACCAAATTCATTATACTGTTTAATGGTATTTGCAGAACTGTTTTACTGAACGAATAACTATTATCAGAATAGTATATCTAAAAATTCCATTGTTCAACAATAAATTAAAACTTTTTTAAGAGTTCTATCGCCTAATTTACTTTTAGGAACATCGTTTATCTATCTATACTAATATTATAAAGAAGTAAAGTTTGTGTGTTTGTACATTTGTTAAATTGTAAGGGGTAATCTCGGGATCTACTGAACCGATTTTAAAAATTCTTACACCAATACGTTATTGTGCAGTGTCATAGGCTATATAGCATCACGCTCCGACGAATAGGAGCGGAGCAGTAATAGTAAATGTTGTAAAAACGGGGGAAAAGTTATTCCTTTTGAGAGCTTTATATTAGAGAGAAATATTTATAGTTATGTAAAAATATGTAAGTACTACAAAATTGTTTCTCTTAAAAAAGTTCTAAAAAAATTTGCGCTATAGCATGTATCTATTTTTGGGTTAGTGCACAATAACCATTTTTATGGCAATCTATTTTTTTCTACAATAATGCCACGGGATACCTCTTTCATAAACGAAATTGTTCTTAAAAATAATGCGACAGTAATACACGCGACGAGAAACCTTTCTCTCTTACTCTCTCTCTCTCACGTAGTATTGAATATTAACGACGAGACGCTACGGGAGTAAACGCAACGCGACGGGAGTAAATGCGACGGGAACAGGTAGTACTCTCTCTTATGTGGCGCAAACGAAGTTGCGCGGGTCAGCTAGTTCTAAGTAAAACCTCAATTTAATCAGTTACCTCTACAAAATTAAATTTTATTGATCAAAGAAAATAACAGTTTAACCTAACCTAACCTATTCCGTTATAAGATAGTTCTATTTAGAGTGCAAGTTAGTATTTTTGATATGCAATTCGTATTTCTGTTTCACAAATCATATATTCGATGTACGAACCACATTTTTGGTGTGAATTCGATTAAAAAGGTCATCTCGTTGTGAGTAATATTTAAGTTTTTTAAGTAGGACATGTTTAGTTTATCAATTGGTTTTTTTGCTCAGCATTTAATTTTCTGGTTTGCATTCAGTAAATAAGTGGAGTTACCTAGTGTGCAGAAAAATTAAACAGAGGTGCATTTAAAAATATCCCGTTATTTACTACTGAAATAGTTGTAGGTATAATTGTTTTAATTTACATCAATCAATATCAATATCAATCAATATATCAATATCAATACATATAATAAAATCGTAACAAGTCACTGTCTGTACATGGAAGATAAATAAGAAAAAATATTATAGGGGGCTTTATGAACGCAATAGAACCCAAAACAATGATTTTTAGAATTTTTGTCTGTTTGTCTGTATGTCTGTATATCTGTTTGTCTGTACGTTTGTGCACGCTAATCTCAGTAACCGCTTAACCGATTGCAATGCGGTTTTCTTTATTGTGTTGAGGTTTGCTCCACTTAACATTTAGTGTTTATTTTATGTCAATCGGTTTATAAATAAAAAAGTTATATCACTTTAAAGAATCATACTTAGACCTATGAATCTAAAAATGGGTAAATCTAAACTGTCGTGTTGTCGCGCCGAAGGCGTGGACTGAATGGTTTTAGAATAGACTTAATGTTTAAGCTCTTTTATGATTAAGCAAACAGGGCAGTTTCACACGCTGCTTGATGAGTCTGCTGAAGAAATACCTCTCCTTTCATACACCCTATGTGACGTAAACGAAGTTGCGGGGTCAGCTAGTCTATAAAATATATTAAAATGGATCTTCAAAATGTATGTACGCGCATAACTTCACAAAGGCTGAACCAATTTCGCTAATTCTTTGTATTTTGTGTTAGCGGTAGCTAGCGCAGGATTTGTATTTAAAAAAATTAAGTTCGCCGGTCAGCTAGTTTTGGATTAAAAGTTCTAGTTTTATTTTTTAAGTTTTATTTGGTCTACTATCCACCCGTATTGACAGTTGTTCTATTTGAAATAATGCGAATCTATTTCTGTTACCTTTACGACTGCAACAGCGAAATTTGACATGAAAATACCTTAAATTCATAGGAGGATTAACTATACTTTGTTCTCTATATTCGACATACACATGGGTGAAGTCGCGGAGAAAACTAGTCCGTAAATAAATGGAAAACTCACCCAACCCCTAGATCTAAGCACCTGGAATTTCGTACAGAGGTTTCCTTTGTGATGCAAACAAGAAAGGATTTTAGAAAATTCCACCATTTTGCGATCGATACGAATAGATAACAAAATTGTGTATTTATAAGTAGGTTGTTGATTGTACAGATATTTAATCATAGGGAGTTTTAACCTCCTGGGACATACTTCCGAGGGCTTACCCGGGGCTCCCAACCATAGACTGTTGGGTATTACGTGAAGTTTTTTAGTCGGTAGGAGTCCGGCATCCGGCCCTCACTTTAAAAAAAAGAAAAAAAAAGGGGGTTTTAACTCAATTAGAAAAAAAAAAGAAAATAGGCTATATATATATAGCAATAAAGGCTAAAATTTTCTCATGCGTCCAATATCAGTTGATTAAAATGATCATAATATTAGCAGCTCGATACACAGGCGATAGAATTCACTCTGAAAAGTAAGAGAGTTATCAATCATTGTTGTAATATTTCATCTCCTCTGTTAATTAGTCTATTCTTGATTCCAAGCTTTTTTCAATACAATGTAGATTGCTGTACTAGTTGGCGTGGAGGGAGCATATTTGTGTGGAGGTGGAGAGGGAGTTAGATAAAACGAGGGTATATATCGCCAATAACGTGCTCTATTGTTTGTTGGCGGCTGACTTAATAAGTCCACCGAATTTATTATGATTTGTGGGCTCCCTCGTCGTCTTATTACGAGCCTTTAACATACTTTAGTCGTATTGTGTTTTTACATCGTACAATACAATAACCACCAATTTGTTCTTTTACAACCATCTCAAAAGTACCCCAATTTCGGTATCTTAGTGTCTGCGGTGGGTATAAAAACTAAGAAATACGCTGCTAAAATGTAGACTCGAGATTATTTTGTTTTAGACATTAAAAATTTTATTTCAAACTCACAAATAATAAGGAATGTAAATAATTTTACAAATAGTGATGGTATGATTAGTATAGTAATTAAATAGCGCAGTGTCCCTCATGCCACAAGCAACAAAAATCATTTATGGGAATTTTTGCAAATTCAATGTCGTATCAATTCATTCTTATAAATTTTGTAGGTAGGCCTATTTACTTTAACTAGTATTTTCATAGTGTGTCTCATCAAATTTTGTACTTGACTCTTGCATTTGACCGACTTCCTGATGTCTGATTGAGCTTGAATTCTATATGTACTTAAAATATAAGTACATTTATTTAGTAATGTAATGATTTAAATTGATAGTATAATTCTGGTGTTCCCGGTCAAAAGCGACTCTACAAGAAGGTAAAGTATCGATTTGAAACTTTGGTACTTAGGTATATGTTTAATTTCCTTGTGTGATTGTTAAAGGTTTGGATTAAAAAAAGATTAAGATAAAGTAAATAGATAAAAGAATAACATAACCTACAAATCGAATAGAAAATGAAATTTCTTGACATCGCAATGATAAATAAGAACGTCAGAAACCAAAATCCCTTGTTCGTATCCTCAAGGAATTGAGTAAAGAAAATATAGGTATAATAAAAATAAGTAGCTATGAGAATCGTGATTTATCCTTGATTTATTTACAGCGGAAAGTTGCGGCACACTCTTGACATCCATCATCAAAATTAATGGAAGTCGAACGGACGGAGCCGGGACATTTGAAAAATTGATGTTGTTAATAAATTATCAGGAAATAATAATAAATCCGAAAGTGTTTAGTACTGATTTACAATTCTTGTGACAGAAATCGAATAGAATCTGTCGATATTTCGGGGTTGTTAAAGAACTTTTGAGTAAGGGATATATACCCACTGAAAAGCATTTTTTTTTTCACTTTGAAAACTATTTATTGATATACTTGATATATTCATAAATTTATTGTGAAATTATCCGTCTCGTTCGAGCACGATTCAAACCTAAGTTTTCTGCCAATCCAGGGCAGAAACACTATCTACTAGACTAGACTTTTGAGTTGTATTAGTAAAGGAAACTGCATCTTCTGTCGTGCCAGGACAAATGTTTATCCAATCGTCTTTAAGACCTACTCGATTAGATTTTTTCGCTTCATACGCCAGATACGCCTTGGAGCGACATTCCAAATCACAAGTCTGAACAAAATACACACGAAAACGTGGGTATTTTTTAAATCCTGATTAACATTGTAATATTTTCATTTTTCTAGAACAAATGTTTTTCAACATGTAGGTATGAGTATCTACTACGTAATAAAACGCGTTTTTCGGTTTTTGCTCAGCCTCTGGCCCGAGTACCTACACAAAAATAATCGTACCTACTAATTACTACCTAAAATAGAACAAAACTAATAATATCATACTAACTTTGACCCATGAGACACTTGACCATTTTATTATACCTAACCGCTGAAAGAGAGAAATGTGATGTAGAGTGTGAAAAGCGTAATTCGTTATTTATGTGTAACGTTCTAAAACCATTGGACGAGCTGCAGCATAGAGATATAATAAATATTACTTTTTTCGATATCATGAATCAAATCCGCCTACTTGATGTCCACTGCTCGGAATTTATATATAAATACTAGCTGACCCGCGCAACTTCGTTTGCGTTACATGAGAGTGAGAAAGAGAGAGGTATGGTATTAATATTTCCCGTTGCATTTAGTACCGTCGCGTCGGCCTCGTTTACCTACATTCATTATAGCTGAACCGCATAATTTTGTTTGCGTCACATGAGAGTGAGAAGGAGAGAGGTGTCAAAGTGATGTAATGTTTCCCGTCGCTTTTACTTCCGCCTATCCGTTTTTTGGTATGGAACTCATCGTGTGCGAGTCCGACTCGCACTTGGCCGGTTTTTATCGTTCATTTGACTGGCTACCACTGCAGACCACGTTTACTCCCGTCGCGTCGCTCATACTTTTAAACTTACTATGAGGGTTATTGTAAGTGAACCTTAAATGTTACGCATATGCTGCTTAATACTTTTTTTTATAACTTTTTAAGAGGAATAAATTTGTAATACACAATTTTTACGTAACTTTAACCATTCATGCAGCGTACGCAATGGAAGCTCTCAAAAGATAGAAATTTTCCCGGTTCTTAAAACATTACTCATGGCTGCTCCGATCCTATTCGTCTTAGCGTGATGTTATATCGCCATTAGTCATCCTCAATAAATGGACTATTAAACTGTAAAATAGTTTTAGCAACCAGTAGTATCTGAGATCCCAGCACAAACAAACTCTTCAGTTTTATAATGTCGTGAGCGAACCTTAAGAGATAGACAAATTAGGTTATTGTGAGCGAACCTTAAAAGATAGACATATGCATTCGCGGACTTTTTTTTAGAACTTTTCAAAAGAAACAATTTAATAATACAAAATTTTTACGTAACTTTAACCGTTTACGCAGCGTACGCCTCGGAAGCTCTCAGACGGTAAAAAATATTCCCCGTTTTCAAAACATTATTGATTGCTGCTCCACTCCTATTCATCTTAGCGTGATGTTATATAGCCTATAGCCATCCTCGATAAATGGACTACCAAACTGTAAAAGAATTTTTGAAATCGAACCAGTAGTTCCTGAGATCCTAGCGTTCAAACAAACAAACAAACAAACAAACAAACAAACAAACAAACTCTTCAGCTTTATAATATTAGTATGGATATGGCAAATATGACTGACTAGTGGCTGGTATATATTCTCGATACCCCTCGGATGCCGAATCCGATAGAAATAATTTAAAAGAATGATATTCACTTCTTCTGCATAAAGTATAACTGTGTCAAATTTGAAGGTCATCTATTCATGTAATTTCCTTAAAATGGGTATAGTCCATTAAAATGTTACATGAGCTTTGCATTTATTAGAGGACGCAATTTTATTTTATGGACATGTGTGGGGGGTCAATAGAAGCTTAACCTCAAGTTTGTGGGGTCGCCACCCTTGTCCCCCGGCCACCATCTTGAAAAGAGGGGAGAAAAAAACACTTTTTTCGCAATATTTCGGAAACTATGAGTCTTACAAAAAAGTTGCAGAGGCATAATTTGTAGCATATTGCTTTGCCTACAAATGTGCATATAACTTAACTAAAAATTTTACAAAATTTTTAGAATTTTTTTATAAAAATTTTCTTTTTTGCTCTATAACTTTATTCTATACATTTTACAAAAAAAATATCTCAGACTTATCTTGTAGATGATCTTTTAAGAGAAATTTAAAATAAAAAACCGGCAAAGTGCGAGTTGGACTCGCCCATGAAGGGTTCCGTAGCAGCAAGTAACATAAAATATAAAACTTCTTGTAGTTCGTTGTAACTTTCATTGATGTTTTACCACGTTCGCAGTAAGTGATTTTTCTAGGCGAAAATTGCGGTTTATGACGTATTAAGAAAGAACTACTAAATCGATCACGTTCAAACCAATTTTCGTTGGTAGATTTTATGGCCATGTACATCATATATTTTTTTGATATTTATCATTCTCTTAGTTTAGAAGTTAGAGGGGGGGGGGACACACATTTTTCCACTTTGGAAGTGTCTGTTGCGCAAACTATTCACTTTAGAAAAAAATTATATTAGAAACCTCAATAGCATTTTTAAAGACCTATCTATAGATACCCCACATGTATGGGTTTGATGAAAAAAAAATTTTGAGTTTCAGTTCTGAGTATGGGGACCCCTAAATTTAACTGCTTTTTTTCTAGTTTTATATAAAAATCTTGATGCGGTTTACAGAATACATCTACTTACCAAGTTTCAACAGCATAGGCCTTATAGTTTCGGAGTAAACTGGCTGTGACACACGGACGGACAGACAGACGGACAGACAGACAGACATGACGAATCTATAAGGGTTCCATTTTTGCCATTTGGCTACGGAACCCTAAAAACGCCACAGAGCAAAATAAGAAAATTTTTATAATTTTATTTTCAATTTTTTGTTTATAACTTCTTTAATTTTTAATTTAGGGCAAAAATTTGTTTAACATATTTGTAGGCAAAATAATTTGCTACAAATTATGATTTCACAAATTTTTTGTAAGACTCATAGTTTCCGAGATATTGGGAAAAAAGTGTTTTCACCCCTTTTTAAGATTGCGGCCGGGGGACAAGGGTGGCGACCCCACAAACTTGAGGTTAAGCTTCTATTGTGCCCCACACATGTCCCAAAAATAAAATTGCGTCCTCTAAGAAATGCAATATTCGGTCCTTAAATTGTAACATTTCAATGGACTAGTAAGTAAGTTAGGTTTACAAAAAATACATTCATTTACGATTATGGTCAGTAAGGGGCAAGGATAATAATCGTTACATGCGATTTATTACAGACTTTATCTGTCAAACTGTTTCAATATTTATTTTCATTTGTAGTTTAATACCACCTGAGTTGATCAATGCAATAACATTACGTGAGTTTCCATTACAAAAGAACTTTTTAAATTTTCAATTGTAACAGAGGAAAATCTGAAATCTGAAAATTATCAGAAGAAATGTTGAAATCTTTAGTTGAAATTTTGGCAAATAGATTATTAATGCTTAATAATCTGTCCAAAGCAAACTTTTTGCTTAATTTATTTACTCTCTAAGAATTTTGATCCAACTTCTAAAAAGCGGAAGGTTATGGTTTGTAAACCGATTTTAAAAATTCTTATTGTATTGGGTTTGGTGTAATATTCCAGGTGGTCTCACATCAAAAAATTGAGTAATGAACTATAGTGATGGATCAAAAACTCAAATATCTCCCCAAAATCAAATAGAAAATAATATTCGCATATCTTTCATTATTACTTCACAGTTGGAATCGAAAAAGCCAGCGAGTTTTTATGTTTCACATTAAAAATAACCGCTTTTCACAAATTTTACCGCTATATTAATTGCGTATGCAATTAATTAATGTAATTAATTGTGTAAATTATTTTAATTAATGTCTTTATATTTTCTTTCAGTTGTTAATGTATTTTATTATCTACGTATGTAACTAAACTACTTACAGAATAGCAATAATGAATCTATCTTATAGATCCATGTAAAGTCACCTCACCTCTGGTTAACTCTGAAGGGAGTTCCTACAAACTGGGAGCCAAGATCTACGGGATGAGACTGTTTCGTAGATCTTACGTAGTCATCCTTCAGTCACAGCTTCAGCATTGGCTGAAAATAAATCTGACTAATATTATTTATCTTCTTAACTCAGCAAAAACTGAGGCGTTGAAGATTCTTGTGCTAAGAACTACTTATGCATCTGAATAAACTGATCATTAATTCATTCGGCCTGTAATTTGGTACAGGGATATATTATACTCATAAGAATTAGTTCCTATAGGAAGCAGAACTTGGGACAAATTTAGTCAAAATTTGATTGCTAATATTGTAAACAATTTGCATTTTTTCATAATGAAATATTTCAGTGTAAAATTTCATGTTTCACTATAACTTTTTTTCGTCAAATAGGAATTAATAATTGAATAGATATAGTACTATATAAATTTGCGCTGGCAAATAATATTTCTAGACAAGTTGATTTATAAACCTAAAGCTATTTACGTAGTGGGAACTAACTTATATCTCCAGAATTTACTAGCCAACAATAAATCACATAAACATAAATGTACAAACATTTGCTACAAGGTCGATACTTAAAATAATTTCGTGCTAATATTATTAGAAGAAGATTTGTCGTCAAACGAGCGTTATTACCATTTGCCATATTTCATAATTACCTCCGAGTCCGCTCAGAGATCATTATTATTATCCTTTACAAGACGACGTAAAACTCTGAGGGCACGGCAGTGCCCTCACCAAGTCGAGCCATCATCCTTTATAGCCATAACTAGATTTTAAATCAAATGGTTTCCAGTTAAAGGTTCCAAGCAGGCAGCCGCTTTGTTAGCCTACCGTGGCGGCTAGAACATCTTCTCTGCGACATACCTGGACTACTAGACTTATAGCATAGGAGCGCCTTGGTATTTTAGTCTGTAGATAAAAATCCGATATACCCTACATCTTGTATTTCACCCCATCAGAACTGTTGACAAAATCAACAGTTTTGACCGATACAAGAAGCTCTCCACGATTATTATAATAAATGGTTACGAATAGGTAGGTATTTCACTCTGAACCTTTCACCTGTTTGAAGTATAACCTACTATTACTCTTTCTATAGTGTAACTGACACCCACCAGTTAAACGAACATTATATTGAAGATCCATTCATCTCCGCCTGCACGTGAGAGCGCCGAGATGCGCCCTCAATGACTGTGAAGTCAATAAATAAAATTGAGTGCACTTCGTCAGCTAGTATCATTACCGTGTGTCTGTCCAAACGACGGCGACACGATCGTAAATCATTACTAATAATACGACAACCATAGATTCAGAAAATGACGGATATGCTTGTCCACACCGAACGGTAATGTTTGTCGTTACCGATGTACGGTTTCGTATGATAAACCAGGTGTAAAATTATTTATAGAAATTTTCACAGATCGTTTTATTGGCGTGTTTTTTTTTCTTTTCTGCTAAGTTCATATTTTTACAATAGCTTTATTCGGTGTAAATAACGTTACATTTTAACTTTATATTTGTCTATTAGGGGTTTAAGTGGTGCCCTTGTTGTTTTCCTTTGTTGCAGAGACCACCCATAACTATTACCCATACAAATTTAATTTCTACGGTTTTGCGTTTACAGTTGATCAAGTCGAAATTTCATTCTGACGGTGCTTAGCTAAGCAATGCTTACAAAATGAAGACAGTTCTACTTACAAAAAAAAACTTTCTTTTTTCTAAGGGATAAAGGTTTATTTGGAAATAAATAGTCCGATAGCTTTATTTTCAAGATGAGCCCCATTGGGGCAGAAACTAGTCGGACTATTCTGAATTAGACACGCCACCAGTACAAACGTTTAATTAACTTAGTAAGAAAAAATAATGCTCCTGTAAGTTAATATATCCACATCAATCATTGGAAAATTAAGTAATGGATTATGCTATATACATAGTTTTTAATTTTAGCTTGTAACAAACAGTGACCTAATTATGTTTTACAATAATTAACTAAACCAAAATTTTGGCTGAGTTACGTAACACAAGTTTTTAGGGTTTCGTAGCCAAATGGCAAAAACGGAACCCTTATAGATTCGTCATGTCTGTCTGTCTGTCAGTCCATCCGTGTGTCACAGCCATTTTTCTCCGAAACTATAAGAGCTATGCTATTGAAACTTGGTAACTACATGTATTCTGTGAACCGCATTAAGATTCTTATATAAAATTAGAAAAAAAATTGTAAATTTTGGGGGTCCCCATACTCAGAACTGAAACTCAAATTTTTTTTTTCATCAAACGCATTCGTGTGGTTTATCTATAGATAGGTCTTCAAAAATGCTATTGAGGTTCCTTACATCATTTTTTCTAAAATGAATAGTCTGCGCAAGGGACACTTCCAAAGTGGAAAAATGTGTGCCCCCCCCCCCCTCTAACTTCTAAACTAAGAGAATTATAAATCTAAAAAAAAAATGTGATGTACAATGCCATATAAACTACCAACGAAAATTGGTTTGAACGAGATAGAGCAGGTAGTTTTTTTTAATACGTCATAAACCGCAATTTTCGGTTAGAAAAATCACTACCACTGCGAATGTGTTAAAACATCAATCAAAGTTACAACGAACTATTATATTATGTTACTTGCTGCTACGAAACCCTTCATGGGCGAGTCCAACTCGCACTTGGCCGGTTTTTTTTTACATTATTATTTACCGTATGACAGTTAAAATAGTAGACCTAGCCTTTGTAAACATGGCGGAATTACCAATATATTTACTCGCAATATTCATTACACCTCACAAATTGCAAATTAGTATTCTGTCACTATGAACCTCAGATCGACCTCGTCACGTTTCTGATGAGATTGCACGCTGACCTATTTATAATAATTATTCACAAGTAAACAAAATATAACGAACCATTTAACACTGTCATTCTGAATTAACGATCCGAGCCATCTAAAATACGTGCTTTCGTGATATTCAAATGAAACATCAGATTATATTTAACACCTGGTTTCTTAAATCAACGTAGTCGTTGGCATTCGAAATGATACAAAAATATAAACACCTCATGCCGTAATTTTGTGGCAAAAATAAGTTGTTTGCGTCAAATCATCTCGCTTCTAAATTATTTACAGGTTAGATTGGTGATCAGAAAATAGTCTCTACAATGTAGTAGTAGTGCCACATATTAAATTAAATTTCTGTCTGGCAACAACTACGATAATAATATTTAACACTTTAATATCTTATT
The DNA here is from genome assembly GCA_933228765.1 of Miltochrista miniata. Classification (NCBI taxonomy): domain Eukaryota; kingdom Metazoa; phylum Arthropoda; class Insecta; order Lepidoptera; family Erebidae; genus Miltochrista; species Miltochrista miniata. The sequence goes on from OW121751.1 coordinate 26,073,149, forward strand.
TTGATTTTGAACCTATCCATAACGTCTATAAGTATACATTATCTGTATCAAAGACGTATCATATATAGACACGTTATACACGAACATTGCGGCTTTCAAAAACAGCTAAACTTTTATAAATTTAAAAAAAAGAATTCTATAAATTATCTGTGGTAGCATGAATGAAGTCAATATCAGAGGAATGTGGGGAAAAAGGGAAACTTGAATTTCACTTACTGAGACATAATATGGTTAATGTATTTACGGGTAAAGTACGTAATATTTAAATTTATAAAATGTTAATGTAGTTTATCGGATTAGTTATTATTAACGTAATTTAAGTCATAAAATAACAATATCATACAGAAAAAAAAAATTAATAAGTAATAATTTAGTACCTAGTAAGTAATCCAAACATTTGTAATTTAAATCATTTTAATAATCTTAATAAATTATTATTATGTTTCATTATTTTTTTTTAGAAATATAATTACCTAAATAAAAAAATATTCAAATACCAAAATAAAACATTAGTACAAAATCTCCCCGACATCCCTTTACGGGTCGCGGGCGCCAAACCACAGACTATAATAGAGTACATTTTATTTGTGCATTCAATAAGCTTGCCGCCATTTTATTAGGTACGTGTTGCCATTTTCAAGTGTCTATAACGTACGAGTATCTATAGTTTTTATATCATTGATCTGTATTAATAAAAAATCATTGCTACTCTACTAATGTATACGTAACGATGTGTGAGGCGCAATAATTTTTATTGTTTATGAGTAAGTAATAATCATTCTTTGTGTTCATTTCCTAGAATGTCTATACTTTCTAATAAAATTATCTAATGTACACACTTTACAAAGCCTAGATTATTCTAAACTATCTTAGGTAACAATTCAAAAAGTCTATAACAAGAAGCTTGTTTACTGTTAGCTTCTACTGTTGTAGTTCAAAATAGAAAACTATTTTCTAAAAACATAATCAAAGATTCATAAGTACACAAGTCAATAAAGCAATATAGCTTAAACAATCGGTCTCTTCTATTCGGCACACTACTCTGTGTCACTCGATTCCCACTGTTCTCTCCACCAAGGAACGACTGCAATTTCCCGCGTTACGTATCGCGGGCGACGTACAAAAATTGCTTTTCTGAACGTGAAAATATAGAGAAAAAAAGCTGGTGCCATGCAAATTTTTGTAAAGTCATTCGGAGGCGTGCGTTTGTATTTCTCGGCTGAGGGTAAAGAAGGCGAACGATTGTCGCAGAGAATTCCTTTATTTTGTGAGAGGGATATTGCGCGTCGCATGCAGGCGAGTCTCAGCTGCCGCCCGAACGAGCGTTGTTTACCGGCGGCGACCGGCAATACGCCCGCATCCTACTCCGATGCAGCATCACACCGACAAACCGCACTTATTAAACAGGGCTATTCGTGATTTCATGCCAGACTGGCTCCTTCATAATCTACTCGCATAACACTCCACTCAATGTTATTATAACAGTATTATAGCAGTGATGTAACAAAAGAATTGAACCATGTTTATCTGGCAGAAGTTGTTTTTTTCTAAGAATCTCAATAGGCTCAGGTCTCGCCGGGCTCCGGGTCAAGGCTCGCTCTGCTCGTAAATACAAATAAATAGGATACCATCTGAATCTCATTGCATGATGCTTATCATATTTTATGGTTTCGTAAACTAGCGTACAAATGTTGCAATAAGAACATATTGTTTTATTCCAATATAGCTTAATATAAGATTTAAGATCCGTGTGTGACAAATTATGTTTCATATCTTTAGGCTCTACGGCGTACTAATATCACAGGGCGGAAACTCCAGCTTGAATGTGTGCGTGTGACCAATAATGCTAAGCAAATGTTCCGTCAACACGTCCGTTAACTATAATGACAGCTATGGCTCGGAGTTACGTATGTAATCTTACTAATATTATGAAGGTGAAAGTTTGTAGTGTGGATGTTCGTTACTCTTTCACGTTCTAACGGCTGAACGGATCTGGCTGAAATTTAGTACAGGGATAGATTATGGTCTGGAATAACACATAGGCTACTTTTTATTCCAGGAATTAGTTCCCACGGGAAGCGAGAAATTTTACGCGAGCGAAGCTGCGGGCATCAGCTAGTACTATTATAATTATTATGTTTAAAGATCTTTGCTAATATAAAACGTTCAACAACGCAGCCGTATTGCTAAAAGCATTATCTTACAGGTGTCCTTTGGATAGACGACGGACAAACAGTTGAAGTTGATTATTGTGATTTAACCTTCTTTATTACGTGTGAAAATCCGCCATGGATGCTATGTCGGACTCTTACCGACAGACAACACAAGTCCCACCGTTCCCTACGGTCAGAAGCCCCGGGTAAGCCCTCGGATGGATGTCCCAGGGCACTGCCATATGTGTAAAGACTTACACATATGGCATTACAATCAACCTTTATCGAATTCAATTAATCATCAGCAAATCTATACGAATTTTAAAATATCTCCAAATTTTAGGGTTCCGTAGCCAAATGGCAAAAACGGAACCCTTATAGATTCGTCATGTCTGTCTGTCTGTCTGTCCGTCCGTGTGTCACAGCCACTTTTCTCCGAAACTAACGGGTGTTTTTTTTAGAGGTATAGAACTTTAAGTTGGCACCACTTTTTTAACTGCCGGTAATTTTGTCAACTGTCAAGTGATTTATATTTAGTTTGGTTTGGCATTTCAACATGAATAGACTGACGCCGGAACAACGCTTCCAAATTGTGAAAAATTATTTTGAAAATCATGGTTCTGTCCGAAAAACTTATCGCGATTTTTATAAGCAAATTTTGTTTACGATGAAGCCCACTTTTGGTTGAATGGATACGTCAATAAACAAAATTGACGTATTTGGGTTGATGATAATCCTCAAGCGTATGTTGAGACACCGTTACATCCAGAAAAACTTACTGTGTGGTGTGCTTTATGGGCTGGTGGAATAATTTGTCCGTACTTCTTTAAAAACGATGCTGACCAGAACGTTACAGTCAAACGTGACCGCTATAGAGCGATGATTACTGACTTTTTCGTTCATCAATTGAACAACCATGATGTGCAGGAGTAGTGGTTTTAACAAGACGGTGCAACATGTGACACAGCTCGTGTCACAATTGATTTATTGAAGGAAACGTTTGGTAACCGCATAGTTTCACGTTTTGGTACCGTAGATTGGCCTACAGGATCGTGCGATTTAACGCCACTTGACTATTTTGTGTGGGGATATGTGAAGTCGCTAGTCTACGCCGATAAGCCCGACACGGTTGACCACTTGGAGGACAACATTCGGCGCGTTATTGCTGTTATACGGCCACAAATGTTGGAAAAAGTCATCGAAAATTTGACCTCTGGATTAGACTACGTCTGAGCCAGCCGTGGCGGTCATATGTCAGAAATCACATTTAAATTATAATGCCAGAAAATTGTCTTTCGAATAAAGTCAATTTCATATCAATAAAAAAAATCCCCTGTGTTTTATTCCATTTCAAAGTTCTATACCTCTAAAAAAAACACCCTTTATAAGGCCTATGCTGTTGAAACTTGGTAAGTGTAAGAATACATCTATTCTGTGAACTGCATCAAGATTTTTATATAAAACTAGAAAAAGAGCTGTTAATTTTGGGGATCCCCATACTCAGAACTGAAACTCTTTTTTTTTTCCAACGACTACGTTGATTTTAGAAACCAGGTGTTAAATATAATCTGATGTTTCTATTCTATCACGTATGTGGTATATCTACATATAGATAGGTCTTCAAAAATACTATTGAGGTTTCTGACATTTTTTTTTTCTAAAGTGAATAGTTTGCGCAAGAGTCACTACCAAAGTGGAAAAATGTGTGCCCCCCCCCCCCCCTTCCCTAACTTCTAAACTAAGAGAATGATAAATATAAAAAAAAATGTGTAATGTACATTGCCATAAAATCTACCAACGAAAATTGGTTTGAACGAGATCGAGTTGGTAGTGTTTTTTTAATACGACATAAACCGCAATTTTCGCCGAGAAAAATCACTACCACTGCGAACGTGTTTATTTTCAATTCGATTGAGTAACTAGAATATACCTACTTAACAAAAAACTAATGATTATATATAATTATAAAAAATACGTAAGACATCATTTAGGTGACACACTTATTTTTTGCCAAATTTTGTATTTTTTCTTGATATTCGTTCTCCATTATACTCATACAGTAATGGCGGAAATAAGCTTCTAAACGACACGTTTAGGAACTCGTTAAATTTAACAAACAACAATATTTCGTATCGTTGAAATACCTATTTGCGTTTGAGGTTAATTATAATGCCCTCAAAGGACACGATACCTGTATACCTACCAGAATCCATATCCATACTAATACTTTAAAAGCTGAAGAGTTTGTTTGTTTGTTTGTTTCTACGCTAGGTCGGCATTCAAAAATTCTTTTACAATTCGATAGTTCATTTATGGAGAACTAGCGGACGTCACGCGGTTTCACCCGCGTAGCTCCCGTTCCCGTGGAAATACGGGGATAAAATATATGTTCACCGCGAAGAGTGTAGCTTCTCAACAGTGAAAGAATTTTTTAAATCGGTCCAGTAGTTTCGAAGCCTATTCGATGCCAACAAACAAACAAAGAATCAAATCTTTCTTCTTTATAATATTGGTAAGATGACTGTAGGTTATATAGCATCACGCTACAACGAATAGGAACGGAGCAGTAATGATAAATGTTTCAAAAACGGGTAAAAATAATTCCTTTTGATAGCTTCCGTTGCGTGCGCTGCGTAAATGGTTAAAGTTATGTAAAAATTATTTACTACAAAAAAGTTCCTCTTAAAAAGTAAAAAAAAAAAGTTCAAAACAAGATGTGTCTATCTTTTAGGGTTGGTTCACAATAACCATTTTAATGGAAAACAAAATTTACAATAATACGACGGGGAACCTTTCTCGCTAACGAAATTGTTCTTGAATATAATGCGACGGGAATACACGTGACGAAAAACCTCTCTCTCTCTCTCTCTCTCTTTCTCTGACGTAGTAATGAATAGTAACGACGCGACGCCACGGAAGTAAACGCAACGGACGGGAGTAAATGCGATGGAAACGGGTGATATACTCTCTCTTATGTGACGCAAACGAAGTTACGCGGGGCGTTGCGTTGGTAGTATACCTATGTTAAGATTCATTCTTTTTGATCTTGTAAAGTGATGATAAATAAATAAATAAATGTTTATTGCAAAACTACAGGACAGCATCTTTTCTTTTCGACATACAATATAATCGGAAACAATAACACGCCCATGATGAATTGCCAACAAGTTCTATACCAAGAATATATCTATTAATGTAACCTAGCCCCGTTATTATAATTATAGTGACCGTGTACTCACCAGAGGAGCTCAACTCAATTTAAAATTTTCATCCGCACTGGAATTCCGAATATGTCAATTTCCATCCCTGTGTTCCATTTACGTTTCTCTGTGGGGAATGTCAAACTATCTCACTAATGTTGAGTTGCCTAAACTTCATAATTTCAACTCAAAAATGTTCGTTTTAAATTCTGTACTGAAAGGGTGAATTATATTTTGTTATGATGAATTCCTGTATAAATATATTTGTTACTTTACCTAGGTAGAGAAAATAAATAGATACATATACCTAGTCAATATTTTCTTTTATATTAAGCTCACCAAATTGACGTCGCCAGCTTGATGGAAAGCGCATCTAGCGATTGGGGTCCACTCTCACAGTCCGTAAGACTTCTGACAGTGGTCCTCAAGTTGGCGGCCCTGTGATGTGCCTCTTCACGCTCCGCTTGAAGAACCCGGGATTGTAAGATGAGGGAAACACGTGTGTATATAAGTATTGATGTATATTATGCTGTCAATCAGAAAGTAGATTTTAGTCATGGCCAGTGAGACTAATTCAGCCGGCTGTCTACTGCACGCTCAACGATCAGAAAATTCCCTTTTTGGGGGTATTTTTTAACCTTACCGCTCAGATTATATGTATATCTAAAGGCATTTGACGCTTACCGAACATGAAAGTGAGGCCAAGAAAGAAAATACCACTGACGGCATTATTCATGTATTCATAGATAGATGGCTCTGTGCCATACTCTTAAATGGCGGTTTCAATAAGGTGAAGAATTTTAACTTGTATTAGTACGGCTCCCGTAGCTCAATTATTTAGTGTATTGCCCTGGATTAGGCAAAGGTTGCGGGTTCAAGTCCCGTCTGAGCCAAGTTGTCTTTATCACTTAATAGTAAAAAAAATTCATTATTCACTTCTATGATGGCATTAGCATTTCGCATATTCACTTTTATAGAGTTTACGTAGTAATCACTTTTTGATTCAGTATTTGTTTTCTTAGCCACACTTTCTTGTTTGATAAGCGTTATCTGCCTTAGATCTATACTCAGAGCCTTACACACGCTAGACAGGCGGATTGTTAGACAATTTCATATAGAGCTTTCCTCTTCGCAGTGAGTACTTTTGCGAAAGTATTCCCCTAGTCGTATTTTACGATACCCTCGGGATGAATTGGAGCGGTGACATTTGTGTTCTATCCCGTGACCAGTCCGGTGACTCATGTATAAACATATTTCCAATTGTGCACTATTACACTGGATGGTCCAATTTCATATAGAGCTTCTCTAAACTGTGGTCCTGTGCTCCGCTTCGCTTCGCTCCCGCCTTAGTCTTCTAACCTAACCTATCCGAGTCGGGGTGTTAACCATTCACAGATATATAGCATCAAGGATTTAAATCATGTTAAAAAAAGGTATTTTGTGTTTGAACATTTTAAGATAAGGTATTTGATAAATTTATATTTTGGGTTTCGGTTATTCGACCGTAAGGCATTTTAAATTATTTATATTATAAATATTTGCCTTTTGAATATTGATATTTCGATTTCGGGTATTTTGGGCTACGATATTTTGAGTTAAGGCATTATAATTTCTGGTATTGTGACGGTATACCGTCAAAATCATATTTTTCAGAATTCTATTGTAATGAAACTTCTCTTATGTACTAGATATTTTACATTTTATCTCTAGTAAAAAAAGATTACACTCAACGATATTGTCTCAGATCCTCCTAGCTACAATTGTCCTCTTCCTATGAAAACTAAAAATAAACTGACTATAAAATTTCGTTTCCAGGTTACGTTGCCGCCTTGTAGCTCGGAGATAATTTGCAAAAAGGTAAGTCCCCATAAGTATCTATTTATATTCACGAGCAAAGGGAACTATCGGTAACCGTGGCCTTTGGAGAAATTTCATCTCTTTTAACTTCAAATATCATGTGGAAAAACTAGCACAAAGTATTTTCAGGTTTGCATGTGACATAACAAGACTTCAAAAAGATTACGCTGACAGCCGATTTGAGGTAAATTCAAAGAAACGTTTTTAGAGGTATCCACGAGCTCTGTTCCTAATGCGATTCTAATGCTTTGTTCGGAGCAACAATAAAATTTAACTGTAATGTTCTGATTCATTTGAATATACAAGGTATTGTTCTCGTGTTTAAAACTACGTGTGTTGACAGTTCTGAAATAAAGAAGTACGTAGATTTTACTGCACGAAAAGCTGTTGAAAATAAACATCCCATTTTCAGCACGAGTTTCATTGAGCTCGCTTTCATCTTCCTATTTCGTGGTGAAATAGCCCTAATAACATGCCACAACTCATTCTGATTTATACCGTCTCGTTATAATTGTGCGCTTCGCTGGCGCGCCGCTATTGCCTGCTGTTGCAATTTTCATGCAACCGATTCGCGAGAATGGATTTATTCTTTCTGGCAATTTGGTCGCAACTCTCAAGTCTGATATTGCTACAGATAATTTAATTCAGAAACACCCGGCTAATTGACTCGTGCTTCGCTCGCCTATTTAATCTGAACAGTGACTTGCCTTTCTTTGTCACGATCCAGTTGCGTAAAAACAAGGAGGTTATGGATAGATATGAGATCTGTTCTTGAAAATTGTATTATGTAAATCGAGCGGATTCTAGGTTAATATAAGTACGGGCAATTTCCAGTTATGTTAACGGGCGCTCTGAATTCGTACCAAGGACTTCTTAAAATAGGCTGCCTATTTATTACGACATGAATCAGTGTGTGTTCTAAAGTAACTGTTATGTGGTTTGCACGTATAAATAACTCCGAATGACCGAACATTTACAGCTCAACACGGATAGTAAAAATATTAATCGCCGGTCGTAACATTAATATCAAACTTTGCTAGTTCAGTTCGATTCGGTCCATTGATGGACGTGCTCACATTGTAAAACAGACTAACTCCAGAATTAACGCATCAAAACTTTCCCTGTTGTGATTACAAACTTTCGTACAATACAATCAATCGTCAACTTTTATTTGTCTTATCTTGGAAATAAAATACGAGTAAACAAATGCTGGGTTTCGGATTTCGCGGATCCCAGTACTAAGTTTGAAGGTGAGCCGGCGACCGTCTCCCTAATAGAGAAGAAAAATACGTTAATGTACCCTCAGATCCTGAAGACAAATAAACCGAGGCGGACAGGGACGAAATAAAAGCAGGGAGGCAACGAGATAAATAACAATGATCTTGCGGAACGAGGCCGTACGTCGGGCGCGGGGCGGCATGGCGGCAGGCTAGCCGACCGCCCAAGTCACACTACTTACACTTATCCCTTTATATTAGACTAGCTTACAAATCATTTAATGCCCTCTAATAACAACAAATCACCATGTAACGTAATACTGCCAACTTGTATGCTCCGTCTGCCGTATATTAAATAACAATTCTCGTAAATGACTCTGGATCAAAATGGTGTGGATGTGGTGTTTGTAGATACAAACAGAGTAAATATAGAATTATATAGAAAACTAGCCTTAAAAAATTAATAGAGAAACAATAATAGTTAAATTGAATCGACCAAATTACAGGATCAAATTTTTTTTTTAATAATTTTCCCTGAAATGACTTACAGGAAAGTAACGAACTTTGTTGATATGTTTATAATTTTTATATTATGTGCGATTATACACATGATGTATGTTCAGTATAAATCCATTTGACCCTTAATGACCGTGCTCACTCAATGAAGTGGCCCTTTGCAGTCGAGTTGATGTTCAGTGCATCACGTAACTTGGATGACAGTGCATTAATTTGATATCCTGGATCTAGACTATGTTGAAGCTACGATGGAGGGGCGAAGGTCATGATATAAACTTTTGAACGCAATAAGGCAGCACAACACTTCATATGTGCTCTCTTATCCAGGGTTATACAATTTTACTGATTCGTGTGACACCTGTATATCAGCATCTATTAAGTGCTACAAATTTGGTGTTGACAAAAATAATTTAAGTATTTACAACTTCACGCCAATTTCGCTTTGTTGTAAAATCGCTCTTACGGACTGGGCAACTTTAATCGTTCTGACCTTGCTCTAGTAAAACGAAATCCACTAAATCATTTTCTCTGCCACAAGCGACAAGCTTGTCATAATCTTCGTCAAAACAATGTCAGTTATAATTAAAACACTTTAAAATAAAACCAGAACAAAACAAAAAGAAATCTAGACAATTTACGCAGTTTTACTGCTGAAACTAGGAAGTTGCAGAAACCATTTATTTTCAACTGACTGACAATTTATTAATATTTTAGCATAATATTTAGTTTTCATTGGAGTTCCTGAAATATCTGCATACAAATTGTTTTGGTGATAACCATAATTAATAAAGCATATTTTTAGTGTTCTATTTTTAGCCCCCAAAGAGGGTAGTTTTATATGGGATATAATAAACCGAGCCTCAAAAGTTTTTATCGGCCACGGCATTTAGTCTCTCATTTAATAACTAAGCCACGCGAAAATGAAATAGCCTCTAATATACTAATTCGTCCTCTTTAAATCGTCACCTAAACATTCCATTATAAGCATCAAATAAAGATCAACAATTATTTTAACTTGTCCTTCGTAATAATATATTAACACCTAATTTACTAATTCAGCCACATATTTTACATGTAATCACTATTTTATATTTTATAGCTTCAAAACAAGAGCCTCAAAAAATTACAATTTAAGCCTCCACAGACAACATCAGTTTTTATAACTTAGCGTGTAAAATAGACATATCATATTCTTTTTTCGAGAAAATAGCAACTGTAAGGCAAGACGCGAGTCACAGGACGACAGCGAGCAGCCATTAGCATCAATCAGAGACCGCTATTTGATATCACTTTGAAACTAAAGACAGATTACGCTTACCGAACAAGAAGGTGAGGTTAAGAAAGCAAATACTAAACTCAAAATTGAGTACATTATATACTGTCTAGAAGTGAATATCGTAAATGTCGTCATAAATTTACGATTAATGAGAAATTACTCGTTACTCACATTTGGGTTAAGTATTTGCATTCTTGGTCTTACTTATTCGTTTGGTATATGTCTTTAGTTCTATAATCTGTATTACATGCATACATAATGTCACCGACCGAAATCTGTATGATGTCTAGGCATTATAGAGAATACCTGATACTTGCAGGCAAGGCAATGTATGAAATAACGAGAGTATGGAAGGGTTGTTCGCTGCTTGCGAAGGTTAGGTTACGTTGGAACAGTTACCACTAACGCGTGAAGGCGAGCGAGCGAAGCGAGCATGCCGCTGCAGCGGACGCTGAGCGCCAGATGTATTACAGATAAGTTTAATATTTTACAATATGTTACAATTTATAATTCCTCGATAGTTTATAATTTTGCGCTACTTATAATTTTATGGTGACCCGAGACCTTATGCAGAGATTCTATGCAATTCCTCAGTACTAGACAAAGTATGAACAATCATATACTTATTCAAAACATTTCTTAAATTGCTTCGCGGCTTTGGTGTTTAGACAGCTTCAAAATGTGGCCGCCGGCCTTATCCGGCGGGTTCTGCCGCCGGGCCGGCGGCTTTGGTGTGTAGACAGCTTTAGAATGCAGGGATTGTATGAAATATCTGATTTTAAAGACTGCAGTTAACACATAATCTATACATATAATAAAATGATAGAAAAGTCAAAACTGTACATTGGAAATATTAAAAAAAAAATACTCGCTGGGTGTTCAACATAAGATACCAAAGCCGAAAATGTAGTTAGAATTTTTTTGTCTGTTTGTCGGTTTGTCGGTTTGTCTGTTTGTCTGTTTGCTTTGCTTTGTCCGGAAGGATCTCGAGTCCGTTTCAGGACTCACTTGTCCGTTTCTACCAGATGGTGACACCCCACACAGTTGGCTGAACGGCGTGCCTTGCAAAGCAAAGAAACTCTCGCAAATCAAACGTTACAAAGTGGTCAACCATCCGAGCACCATCAATAGCGGTAGTTACTTACTGCAGTGATCGTTTACAAAAGACTGAGTTAGTGGCTACAAGTGGTCCTAGCTATTTAGGTAATATTAGTGGCCATAATTTGCTTTTTGGTGGCAATTTTACTTAACTTTGATGATCCATAAATGTTGGACGAGTTACATTTTAAACATGCTGAATTAGGATATTAGAAGCTGATATTAATAAATAATGTCCATTTTGATGGCATTTTTTAGCATTTTAGAAGCTTACTGTTTGAATGCATGTTATAAAATTAGATGCTTAAAAATTATCACGATGCTGAATTATATTAACAGTGGCTAATAGAGAAGTTAACTGGTGGCTAAAATCTATACATTCTGAAGCTCATTAATTGTGGCTGACTTATTAATTTAGGGGGCAAAGTATTTTTCCGGAGGCTAAAAATGCTATTAAAAAGAAGGTCGTTTAATTAGCACCCGTTTTATATTATGTTTAACCCATTTTCCGTCTTAGATAGATACATACTCTGTCTATAGCATGTTCAACGGATGGACAAATTTTGATGCGGCATTTATTTCGAAAACCGATGTGATCGAGATGGTTCTTAGTTAAAAATGTTGAAGATCATGAAATTACTTGCTGTTACGTTGACGGTATTTCCGCGATATGGTGATCTGGAACTGCTGCCAATTTGTGTTTGGGCTTATTAGAGCAGTCTCAGCTTTAATTTTAACACTAAAAAACACCTGTTTATTATTGTGACTACAGACACTTTGTGTATTTGGGAATCAGTAGAAGTGAAAATATTTCAGCTTGATGTAAACGTTTGTACCTCATGATGACATAATGTTCCGAATACCTCTTCCATTTATATCCATGCTGTCTAAACATCCAAAGGGCAACACGTACAATTTATCTGGTAATTGCTCAAATAGTCGAAAGTCCGCATGTTGTACCTGTCCTAATTCTGGTTTTCTAGCATTACCGAATTTTGCCATCTCAATTCTATGCTCTGTATCGATATTGTATAAAGACTACATTATCTTGAACTGAGAGGTGGTCCGATTCCATGAAGATAATTGATGATTTTTAAGTTTTTATACCAAGAGTGGAAATAAACGATCTTCCCTATTTATCTCTACTAAACAAAAATTACTCTGTCTGTTACGCTTTCACGCCTATACCGCTGAAGAGATAGTCCGAGTCCCTGGGAAGGACATAGGCTATTTTTTAACCGACTGCGCAAAAAGAGGATAATTATTTCACGCAATAACGACTTCGAGTTAGACATAGCCGCCGGGAACAGCTAGAAGAGAGTATATTCCAATTTGGAACATATTTCTAGAGTTACGGAAAATTATTCCTTCATATTGATGATAGATGGCTGGTCCTAGTAAGCCTAGTTAGTATAATACAATAGGCAAATAATTAGCCTGATGGGGGAGACAGTCGGCCGCGGACCACGGAGCGTGTGCGCAGTGTGCACCGACGACCGACTGAACCGACCCACTTGGCATTAGTTCTCCCTGCGAACAGTGCCGGGAATAGAGAGGTCAAGCTTATAATATTTTAAATTAACACTATTGAAATAAATAATAGACAAAAAATTTTACAAAAATAAGAATTAAATAAAATGTAAAACGTTGTCACATAACTTATTAAAGCAATGTAAAAGTTTGTCGCGAGATACAAAAAAAATAAAACAAATTAACCACCATTTTAAAAACAGTGACCGTCATTTTCATGATGAAACATAAAAATGGTGAACAATTTGTGCATACAACCAAAAAAAAGAATTTTTCCCCGTGGCATATCAAGCGTTTGGCGGCAAATTGACACTCTTTTGTCACCTGTGCAAGTGCAATTTTTGTGAGACATAAACTTGTAACACGGTTCCAGATCCCCAGTTTTCAAATTCGTGGTACTTACTTCAAATTGAAGAAAAATTCTGCGAAATACATTTATTTTGCGCGTTACAACCTTGTGACGCATGTAGATTTTATCTATTTAAAATTGCAGTTTTTATACGAACTTGTTATAAATATTAATTACGTCACTCTCTAGCATATACTCGTATTTATGTTATACCTACATCATTGCATCAGTAACAACCAATGAGAGCTCGAATATTTTTGTAAGCGTCCATTCCCTTTGTACGCGTGTCATTTAAAATATATTAGCCGGGATTTAAGCGACACTATAAATATTACAAAAAAATGTCATTTAGTAGATATATGTGACCTCGTTTAAAGAGTAAAAAAAGAGAGCGCTTCGTTTTCTACGAAAATAAATGCATGGATATTTTGAAGATATGACACAGTCATTATAATGAATTTAATATGTTTGTGAATCTGTGGCCACAGCACGTATTAAATGCCATTAAATGTAATCTCTTTCAGGGTCTACAGTAAAACAAAGTTATTATCAATTTAATAACCTAAATACATTTTATTCATGATCAGTATCCCCATTACATTGCGCCTGTGAGGAAAGTAGACGTGAGTCAAATAAAAGTTACTGGTGTACATCAAACTGGTATATTTCTGGAAACTAACGGATGAAAAGGTATGGAGTAAATGAAGGAGTGATGACTATCGCAGCTTATAAACGCTTGCAACACCACACTTGCAATTTAAATTATTAAGCTTTAGCAAACCAAGATCACATAAAATACTTCTTTTTATGTGATCTAGGATATTCTGGGATCTATATCGCAACTTTAACTAGCTAAGTATATCTAACTTTTTGGTTTTTAAAAAATCTTCGATTACAAAACTGAGCAAATAGTCGGTCTTGTTCCGTTTGGAAGTATACCTACATCTAAGCGAAGTCGGGACATACAGCTGGTCTAAAATAAATATGTTCTTATAACATTGTCCGCGACTCAACAGTTGAACGCACGAGTTAGAAACCGCAATATCACTACTCTACTGATATTACATTCCCGTCAGCCCCCGTCCCGCGGCCGACATGACGCCGACGCCATGAAGTCCCGACCCCCCCCCCCCCCCTACCACCCACGCTCAACCCCATGGGGTAATGAATTCGACCACAGCCATTCTATCGCTATGACCTATAAAAATTTAGGACGCAATTATAGCTTAATCACTTCATGTACGAATTTCGTGAATTTGTTGTCAATTGGTATTCTGTTGGAATTGGAAATATGTTAGCAGCGTAATGGAGAGATTAAAACTGGTTTCTGGGTGTATTACCTACGTTCCAATTTTCACGTTAAACACCTTTTATTTTTAGGTCATCATAATGGCGCCGCTTCAAAAGGGAAAATCTTTGTGACGTTTGTACATCAGAACCAATATCCGAACTGCAAAATGTTATAATGTCCCTAAAGTTAAAAGGCTTGAAATATGCCTTTCACTAACTGCTTGAAAGGTTGTCTGGAAGAAATCACATTAAGCGATAAGGCCGCCCGTTGTACATTTTAAAACATGTATTCCGTATTCATGTAATTTTAATTGGTGCACAAAAAGCATAATGTCTATTCTATGCTATTCTTGATAATTCGGAAACTACTAATTCTTCTTAAGCCCAGTATTCCGGCTTGGTAGCTTCCTCCTTCCTTCCGAGCTAAGGGTCTGTTTGGTAATATATTTCTTTGGAATTTATTTGCATTTCGGGGTAATGAGGAATTACAAAGGCATCTAGTACCTTGCAAGCTCGCAAGGCATTTTGTCTCATACTTTTTAATTGTTAGACCTGACCAACTGATAGACCTGTACTGGGTGAAGGTATACTAGCATGTGCCCCGCGACTTTTCAGGTGGTATTTTCATAGCTATCAAAGTTTTTAAAAATTGTTTCTTTGTCGATATGTCCCTATATCATAATAAGTATTGATAGGCCAAATACGAGTCATATACCTACCTACATATTAGTAAGAATCAAAAAGATAAATGTAGTTAAATTTCTTCTTGACATGATAAAATATTGCCTTTTGCAGAACGCCAGGTTTCCACAAAGCTATTTTGATAGCAATAGCATTTTCCGTCGAAAATTACGTGATATCGTAAGTTTGGATAAAGAAAAATTTACGTTTTGCTTTATTACAGGAATATTGTGACAATAGCAGAATATAATAATATAACAAAATTACCAAGAGCTAAATCATAACACTACTATAGTATGACCTACCACGGTTCCCCCATTTTCTATAAGTAACACTGAAAAACAGAAACTCAATAGCACTCGACAGCTCTACTGAAATTGGATAATTGGTAATAGCCAAAGCGTGTTACATAAAGAACAGTCAATGTTTGATACATCTGATTTTTTTCGGTTAGGCTTTATCTATGTTCACCGCCTTACAAACTTTTATATCTGAAATTTTCAAAATCTATTTTACTTTTAATCTATACTAATATTATAAAGAGGAAAGATTTGTTTTTTTGTTTGTTTGTTTGTAGCGAATAGGCTCCGGAACTACTTGACCGATTCGAAAAATTCTTTCACTGTTGGAAAGCTACACTCCTTGCAGTGAACATAGGCTATATTTTATTCCCGTATTCCCACGGGAACGGGAACTACGCGGGTGAAACCGCGTGACGTCCGCTAGTCTAATAAATATTTGTATATCACAAGTACATAATATAATCATTGCTTCTATTCATTAAAAAAGTCATGATAGGTACCAAAAGCTTAATCCGTTCAGCATCTGCGGTTTGAGCAGTGCGTTAATAGATCGAGGGAAAATATTTATTTCAATTCAATTATTCCGTTAACAAGAAAGCGTTCCGTTGAAAGATCGTCTACAACGTCTTTTATCTATAATGACTCATTTATAATTCACAGCATCAATTCAATTTATTTCTGAACTAGAGAGTGCTCGCAACCCCGCTCGCGTGAAATTTTATTATCGCACTAGCTGTTACCCGCGACTTCGTCCGCGTGGAAATTATGTTATAAGCAAAGTTTGAACCGTATTCTAGTTGAGCCTCTAGGATAAGTCGTAACCAAAATGTGGGAACAAATTTAGGACATCCTCCAACTTACCCGGGGAGTTATGCGCTAGATGGATTTTTAACGTGAGGAAAATCCCACATGAATGTACTATGACTTCCACTGACTAAAAACCACACGTATCCTACCTAACAGCCTACGATTGGGAGCCCCGGGTAAGCCCTCTAAAGGATACCCTAGGACTGCGCTAGACGGATAGGAAGAGACCTCATGGTTTTAGTGGGTCCAAGGCCGGCATGACGTACGTGTTTATTAAATAGCCCCTTTAATAATTAATTATAAGAGTAAGTAGTATGGTGAAGCGCGAATACGAAACGTTTGTTAGATTAGGGCCACAGACTGAAAACTTTACGCATAATCGGAAGAGTTGAGACGATAACACTAACGCTAACGGTAGCCAGTAAATGGCAGTCGTTAAACCAAGTTGAAGACCTTATAGATTTAATAATTTTCAAAAGAAGGCAGTACTAACGCCTGTCCATTTCAACACGGCAATGCGGCTCACCACCTATTACGTTACGTGGGACAAATTAAAAAAAGGTAAACATATAATATGCCTCGATACCCCTTTGGGGATAAAGGCGTGACCGTATGCATGTACTTATTATGTTTAAGGTGATTTAATTTATGTACCCATGTCACTGTAGCCAAAGCTCAACATTTTTCAGTAAACTTGTTTTAAGAATGTTCATTATAAACAACGTTTGTGTGGCGTGTTGGCTTAATCATAAAAGAGCTGCTTAATGGTTAAGGCTATTGTAAAATAATTCAGTCCGCGCCGAAGGCGTGGACTGAATTGCTTTAGAATAGACTTAATCTTTAAGCTCTTTTTTGATTAAGCAGACAGGACTGTTTCACACGCTGCTTGATGAGTCTGATGAAGAAATACCTCTCCTTTCATAGATCTTATGTGACGTAAACGAAGTTGCGAGCTAGTCTATACATATAGTAAAACTGTTGAGGGTCGAGAGTCTACTGAAGCCGAAAATGAAATTACATTTTTCATGTGTGTCTGTCTGTCTGTATTCCGAATAAGTATCACGCCGAAGTTACTGAATGGATTTGAATGAAACTTGTACAATCAGAGCTTATAATCCGAGGAAGGTTCTAGGATACTTTTGATCTCGATATTTTGCGCGGTTCCTTTGGGAGAAGGGATGAAAGACGAAACGGTTTTTTAGTTGTTACTTCTCAATGCGTTTTTCAGATTCCAAAATTATTTTTTAGTGTTATAAAGGGAATACTGAAAGAAATGTTTCACACAAGTTTCCATGTTAAAGGTTTTCTAGTTCAGGAATTAGAGACATCCCAACTTTCGCAAAACCTAGAATTCAAGGATCCCTTTGAATGTAAGGGTAAATCTAAACTGGCGTGTTGGCTTAATGATAAAAGAGCTTAATGATTAAGGCTATTGTAAATTGTAAAGATCCTACCTCTAGATTGCTATTGAAATAAAAGATTAATTAAAATTATTCAGTAATTTCTGTATTTTGCAAAAATATACAAACAGATTTTCATTGTTCTCTGCCGAGCTCCTAAAAAATTTAGCGTAATGATATGTTGTCTGAGTGTAAAACCTATCTCCTACTAATATTTATAGTATAGTTTAATCAATCCAACGGTTTAAACATTTCATTGCTCTCTGCTTAGCCCCTTAGGATATGTGGTGTGATAATATATATTTTCATTTATTCATTTATTTGTTGCGAATATGGGTATTACATAAAAACATTTAGATACATAAGTTGAGTCCGCCATATCCAGCCCTTGAGCATGCAACTTAGCATAATATTATTATTAGTAGATTAATTAGTACATTATTAAAATATTATTAATAAATTGAAAAAATAATCACAAGAAATACAGTAAATAATGTCAAATAAATATTACTTTGCATATATAGTCAAAACACGTCCTTGATATATTCATCTACGTCATAATATGCCTTATATAGCCTATTTTAAGACCACACCCCTAAGTAATATTTGTGCAAAATTTTAACCAAATCTGTTCAGTACTTTTCGAGATCCTTCCGGACAAAGCAAAGCAAACAGACCAACAGACAAAAAAAATTCTAACTATATTTTCAGCTTCAGTATCTTATGTAGAACACCCAGCGAGTATTTTTTTGTTAATATTTCCAATGTACAATGTAATATTCCAAAAATTTTGGCTTTTCTATCATTTTATTATATGTATAGGTAGATAGATGCTACTAAATAAGACCTAAACGCTTTTGTGTTTTTACTCTCACATACATACAGAATTCAATTGTTCTCTGCCAAACCCCTAGACTTAGTAGCGTAATAATAATAATTATGAAGCTTATAAAAACCTATCCGCATCCCGCGACTTTGCACGCGTGAAAATTATGTTATAATGCCAACTTGATTGCTCTCTGCTTATCCCCTAGGATATGTAGCGTGATATTATATAGCCTATTTGAAGACCCCACCCCTAAGTAATATTTGTGCAAAATTTGAGCCAAATCTGTTCAGTACTTTTCGAGATCCTTCCGGACAAAGCAAAGCAAACAGACAAACAGACAAACAGATAAACAGACAAACAGACAAATAAAAATACTGACTATATTTTTGGGTTCGGTATCTTACGTTGAACACCTAGCGAGTATTTTTTTGTTAATATTTCCAATGTACAGTTTTGGCTTTTCTATCATTTTATTATATGTATAGATTTTTGAAATATATAAGTATGTATATCAGTGGTCTGGATATCATAGCAAACACAGGATTTAATTTTTCTCTATCGGGCCTCCAAGATATTTAGCGTGATAATGTAGCCGGTGCGTAAAACCGATCTCTTACTAATATTCCTGTAACGTTTTAGTTTAATCAATCCACATACTTACATATGGCACTACCCTCTGCCTAGTTCCTAGGATATGTAGCGTGATATTATATAGCCTATTTAAAGATGCTACCTCTAGATTGCTCTTCAAGTAAAAGATTAATTAAAATTATTCAGTCGTTTCTCTATTTTGCAAAAATATACTAAAAGATTTTCATTGTTCTCTGCCGAGCTCCTAAAAAATTTAGCGAAATAATAATTGTTGTCTGAGTGTAAAACCTATCTCCTAATATTCCTGCTACGTTTTAGTTTAATCAATTCAACGGTTTAAACATTTCATTGCTCTCTGCTTAGCCCCTAGGATATTTGGCGTGATAATATATAGCCTATTTTAAGACCACACCCCTAAGTAATATTTGTGCAAAATTTGAACCAAATCTGTTCAGTACTTTTCGAGATCCTTCCGGACAAAGCAAAGCAAACAGACAAACAGACAAACAGACAAAAAAAAATCTAACTATATTTTCAGCTTCGGTATCTTATGTAGAACACCCAGCGAGTATTTTTTTGTTAATATTTCCAATGTACAGTTTTGGCTTTTCTATCATTTTATTATATGTATAGATAAACGTGTTCCTGGTTGGAGTAAGTGGTTTTCCGGGATGAAAACTTACCTAAAGGTTTCTCCATAGCTACAATTATTTCCAATTCAAAGATCACATCAATTAATTGATTCTTTTAACGTTATAAGACGAAAGACTTTAAACGTAAGAAAATCAAACAAATAAACACACTTTCGCAGTGTTACGAGTATTATTTATACCTCTAAACTCTACAGTGGACTCGAGCAAGGAAGTTATAATGTCTGAGACTTAAAATATGCAAATGTACACTTGCATTTTTTCAAAAGTCAAACGCAAACGATTTCAGTATTGCGTTCAAGAATAGTTGCATAATATTTCCTTTAAATTATATCACCGTTAAAACTCCTCTATCATTTACATAGTCACATTAGCATTACATAATAGACCTCTGAATAAAGTTTATCGTGGTTATATAGCGATTTGTAACAGTTACAGTGTACAGGTAACTACGTAGTTTATTTCATTATTCAGCCACCAGTGAAGTATGCAATAGCCGGAGCAGATTCAGGCGGGAACAAATCCAATGTTGGTACGTACGAATTGCTTCATAGTCGTAAACTTTAGCCTGACTTCTCACGTCCAGTTGTTCCGGGCATTCATTTTTAAACAAGTGATTTAGATACTATAAAGTTTCACTGTTTTGCTTTCGAATGAGTCAAATGCATTTACTGCTTTTGGAACTATAAAACTTTCAACCGCAATACGTAAAAAGCTGCAGATATTTTCAATGTAGTAGGTACATGCTAATAATAAGAATATCAACGGTGAAAGAATTTTATACGAGACGCAACGAAAATTGTTATGAAAAATTATATAGTCGAGTGTGGCGCCTCTGGACTGGTGGTCACCGCTGCCTATGAACGTTTTCAACGTTCATAGGCAGCGGTGACCACCAGTCCTTTTAGTGGGTACGACCCACCAAAAGGGCTGCTTGTCTGCCACCTTAGTGTTATAAAAAATATATTCAAAGTGAAAAGATGAAGAAAAGAGGTAAAAGCATTTCGAATATAATGATATTTGAGATTGTAGAAACTTCGTAACATAGTGTAGGCATGGGAGAGGGTAGGTAACAAAGTACACGAGGCATTGGGGGCGACTAATCTTTTAGCGCGTCACCGGCGCACGCACATAAATTTACGGTGAGTTACGAGCCGCCCCGAACGAAACTGATGTAGGTAACGAGTTACATACTCACCTTCCAACAGTAAAGTTTATATTCACACGGAACTAAGCACTTACTTACACAGTGCTGATAATATTATTGAAACGAAAATTCCGTTTGAATAACTTTTTTTCAGAATGATGTCTTCTGTTTTATTTTTTTGTTGTTGTAGATAATGCTAATACATTGACAATTCCCTAATTGTATTTATTAGCTTTATTAATTTAGCCGACACAGCCACATTGCTTTCGAATATTAGTTAAACCAAATACCATTCCATCTTTGTTAGTAAGTTTGGTCCAAATTCCTACATTTTCATCACTATGAAGTTTCAATTCAATTCAATTAAAATTTAACATGCTAATGGCGGTATAGGTGTAAAATCACAACCAAATTAAAGTCATCAAATAATAAGTAATCATTGATGTAACATTCCTGTTACCACATGGATGGTGTATGATGGTACAAACGGGTAGAGAATAGTAGATTGTATAACAAGGGGGCAAAATAGTATTTTTACGGCGAGGGCGCTACTTTGAATCACGAGCTAAGCGAAGGATTCTAGAATAGAATCCCGAGCATAGCGAGGGATTCTAACGTAGAATCCTGAGCGCAGTGAGGGATTCAAAGTACACCGCCCGAGTTAAAAATAATTTGCCCTCGAGTAATATACTCTACTTTTCATTCCCTTTCTATGAGAAAAAATAAGTTTTGTACGACGTAGTTACCTCTCTATAGTTATAGTTCCAGGAGTTCATGGATTGTCACTTTGTTACATTCATAACTAGACGTAGAACTTATTATATTTGCAGAATACAATAAAATATGTTTACTGATTACAAGAACCTTATTAATGACGAACACGAACAGATAAATGGCGCTCTTTAGTTTTTTTTAGTTAGCTCTGGACACCGTGCTGTGCAGCCAACACTTACCAGCCAGTAATTCATACAATTTGCGTTCGATTTCTATGAAATTTACAAGTTCCAAATTCAAATCACTTTGTCGCCCGCTAAAAAGCTCTGAACAGAAAAGAGCTATTTTGCGCCCCGTTATCGTGGTGCAAAGTGATACTTTTCGAATAGAAGGAATGAAAAAACAATTGTGTCACTTCGATACAACAAATAGATATTAAAAAGCCATGACTGGCCTCGTGGTGCAATGGTTAGTGTGCCTGACGACGGATTCGGAGGTCGTGAGTTCGATTCTCACCCAAGACAAATCTCTTTGTGTGGAGCACATTGATTTGTTCTGTATTTGGATGTAATTTAGAAATATAAGTACGTTTATCAGTCGTCTAGATCCCATAGCACCAGCTTATATTAGCTTAATTTAGGCTAGATGATGTTGTGTGAGAATGTTCACAACTATTTATTTATTTATTATACATCGACGATATACATCAGAAATACAACGCGTGCCTGAAATGATACGACTCTCCCAACTACATGGCAATTGCAGTAGGTAATTATGTATAGAGGAGAACAATAAGTTTCTAACGCAGATTTCTATTTACATTAGGTGCTCGAGGCAGTCTTAAATCACACATTACTTTTGTAGTACCTACGAACAAAAAGAAATGAATTAATTTCACAAATGTCGTGTAGTCTCGCGAGTCGCTGCTAACCGGCGACCGGAGTAAGTTCTTCATTATTACATTTCTGTTTCCGGTCGTTGGATTTTGATTTATGACTTTAATTTGGCAAGGTTGGCGACGACAGGCCGAGACATGTCGGAGTGTTTTCAAGGAGCCATCGTGCAATTGTTTAATTAATCTTAAGCTACAGAAGCGCTGCGGGTGCACTACACTCGGCCCAACTTTAAACTCGTTAAAAGTTCCTTAGTAACATTTGGCGGCAGATAAGCCACAGTTAGACTTCTGTTTCAAGATTGTTAACTTGCCTAGTGTTATAATTAAACAAAATTACGCCATGTTTTATTCTTCTCCGTTACTTTTCCATGTTTGCTATGTTCGCGTGCGAATAATGTAGGTATATTTATAATCTCGGCGTTATCATTATAATGTGTCTACTTTACCTCGTTACATTATGTAAATTACTAACCACCTGAACCAGTGTTTCACTTCTTCGTAGATATTTATTGTATTGTTGAAACTAACAGTTTTGCTAAATCTTGCATTTATGCATGTAGCCATATCAGCACTGACTATTGACATTTTTTAGATTAAGTATGTTATGAATGTTCTTGATTGAACACGAGCTACTCACATAATCTATAATATAAAAATGAATCGCAAAATGTGTTGGTAAGCGCATAACTTCAGAACGGGTGGACCGATTTCACTAATTCTTTTTTTTGTTGTGTAAGGTATTGTCAGGAGAAGGTTCTTATGGAAGAAAAAATATTGTATTCCCACGGGAACGGGAACTACGCGGGTGAAACCGCGTGAAGTCCTCTAGTAGACTAATAAATATGACATTTGCTTGACTATTTGCCTGTTTCAAAGTTATCTGTAAGATACAATATGGTTTTCTTTTAGTTTTATTATTAACTATAGTCTTAGTTTACTCACTAGTATAATAGTATAAAGAGAAAGCCTACTATTATGATCTGTAGACTGTGTTAGTATGTAGGTATACCTAATTGTAACGGAGAGAACATGTCACAAAAAAGTGAGTAATGTGCTCAACGAATCCAAGTTCTATACCTGAAACATAAAAAGACAGGGAAGAAAGTATTAGTATATGAACATTGCGCTAGAATTAGCAGAACAGTAGGACAATAAACTGTTCGTACTGTCATTGAAGACGCTCTGGAGCGTTGTCACCGTGATCACCAAAAGCACGTACACATAACAACGAGCATTCAGCGAACAAGGCTCATTCCACGCGTACTAGATGGCCGACAATGGCCCTTAGCGGATAATTACTCAAATAGATTGCCCATTGGGGCATTGTCTCTGCGTACTATCGTTATATTAGGTACCTACCTACCTACGTTTCTGACTGGCATATCAATAACAAAAGGCTGTATTCAGCTATAATACTCATTGCGATGTAATGTAGTCAATATAGTTTTTCAGATTGGTATTTGGGTGACTGAAAACAGGTAGTGCTGATTGCCATATTAGTTACCTTAGCTAGTGAAAGAAGTGAACATTTTCATAGCCTTCAATATCTTTATCGAAATAATTAAATTTCTTTATAAAGCAATGCTTCGACTTTCTAGTCCCAGAAAAGAAATCTTGCTGTTTTCTGCGGAAAATATTACACTCGTTTGATCTTCATAGAAATCTGAAGACACAGGTATCGAAAGCAATTACCTATAATATTGAAGCCTTATTGTGATAAAACACAGGTGTTAGGCGATAGATAGTATTAAACGACGTAGCTTTTCGTGTCTCGGATATTTCGTAGATCACATTACTCTTCATAGCTATTTCTCTTATATCGTATAGAATTTTTGTGATTGTTTTTTTTTGTGACAATTATGGTACATAATCGGCCTAACATAACTTTTTTAGACTTATAACAAGCTTTTATAAAAGCTTTCACTCCGTATGGTTACGGGAAGTACTCGACAGACCCGGATATCCGAATGAGCTCGAATTTTGCAAACGCGCTTATAATGTCATTTCAATAGATTTTAAGTTTAATATAAGTAAATCCTTGCATGGACATAAATGAAACGGTTACCAAAGAAGAAATAAATCAACTATACTATCTGTAACCTGTCTATCTATAGTATTTTGAATATACCTTTTCAAAAGAAACTTACAAAAAAAAAATGTTTTCCCGACTTCATTTCCACGGCCGGCGGCGGCGGCGCGTCGACGTCAGAGTTCACCAGAATTTTTCTATGTTCGCATCACGGGCGTTTAATCTGGGGTTTTGATCAACACGTCCTCGCTTGGTAATATAATTACAGTTAACAGCAGTGCGGCGACGTTATCGCGCGTATAAATTAGAGCGATTTACATTTACGGTCGAGACATAGGCCCCGCTATTATCGTGAATGATGCGGGGTTAGGTGCGGGCCGGAGATCATCGTACCACGATTGGTGAGCAATTGCTGCCTAACTGAGGGACTGAGGGCCACTTCCGGTTGTGCTTCATGTAAACACTTCATCTAAAGGAGTTTTGCGAGCCGTTTCTGTGAACTTTTGCGGTAGTTAGTTATTTAAACCTTTATCTCTGAAACTGTTTATGCTTTTACAAAATATGTTTTAAAAGTGAAAAGCGTGAATTTTGCCTTTATTACATAATCCTTTTGTAAGATTAAAATATCTACTAATTGGAACCCTGTATAACAGTCACTAACTTTATGATAAAAATTGAAATTGTTAAAAACTTTTCCCTGAATCCATGGGCCTACCTAGAGGAAGTTCGAAATCATCTCGTAGGTATTTATAACGAAAACAACAAGAAAATAAACTTCTTGGTTCAGTCAGAAATAGGCAAACCGGGAGCCCCAATAATTAAAATCGTTCTTGACACGTTCTCTCCAAATTGCACTCTTCAAGCGTCGTTTATGTAATTCTCATACATCGCACAAAACCTGTGCAAATTGGTCTTAATTTACGTGAAACATATACCTTTAATGGCATAAACAATATTACTTGAATACATGAGGATAGGGTTAGGATGGCTTACACGCTCTCCGATATGTAATAATTTATTACGTTATAGTCAGCCTCGGAAGGGTTCTGACAAAACGTTTAATTCTTGTGATATATATTTATATCAAATTGGATTACTGTACATGATATTGGAGCCCCATGCGGTAATAAGACATTACCTTTCTGCTCGCTCTTCTACAGTACAAAAAATGCTTCTTAGTCCCTATTGAAAAGTTTCAGAAATTCAAAAGTTAAAAGCTACTTCTCCAAAATAGTCTGGATAAGTAGCTTTTAACTTTTGAATTTCTGAATCTTTCACTTGGAGGTCCAAGCAATAGTGCTTGGACCTCCTCGTTTAACTACTTTTATTCAGAATCATTGTATTCATCGAACAACTGAAATATACATTCTATTCACTGATATCTATGTCAGCTGGATTGATGCTCCCCCTTTTTTTTTAACTTGAGGGCAAAACCTCACGTAACGCCCAACAGCCTACGGTCGCGTCGGGAGCCCTGGGTAAGCCCTCGGAAGGATGTCCCAGGGTGCTCCTCTATACCCCATTTATACTACACTGTTTTAAGTACTAGTAAAATTGTAATTGTTCTTTTCGTTTATTGTAAACTGTAGTGCTCATTATCTTTAGCTTAATCTTTGTCTTCAGACTAGCCTATTATTATTAGCGATCTATCCGTATAATTTAGTCAAAGATATGAAGTTAAAACTATGTGATATTAGCTATTTTTATCGCAACGCGCTTATTTCTATTTTTAGGGTTCCGTATCCAAAGGTTAAAACCCTATTCATGAGAATTCGCCGTCCGTCTGTCTGTATGGCCGTCACGAGGCTGTATTTTAAGGAGGATGATAGCTAGACAGCTGAAATTTTCAATAAATACGTGTTTTTGCTAAAAACAGAAAATAATAATATCTAAGGGGGGCTCCCATGCAACGAAAATTATTTTTTTACGTTTTTGGTACGGAGCCCTTCGTGGGCAAGTTCGACTCGCAATTGGCAAGTTGTTTTATGCATATAGAAATCCTTTATGGATGCAATACTGGACTTCTGCCGGCTAAAACCACACGTTACCCTACGATTGCCCACAGCTACGAGTTTTCATCTGCTACATGCCGACTTTTACTCTTCATCTTTCATATCATTATATTCATATAGTATGTCAGTATGTCACTCAATACAAGGAAAAAATTTAGTCACTCTCACCTCCATATCTTTCTCTGAAATGAAATTTGGACGACACCTCTGTCTGAAACAAATTAGATTTTTTTGATGTATCATTTTCGAATCAGCCTTTGAAGTTCATCATCAACAACAACTTTTGTTGATCGAGAAAGTTTTAAGATTCGAAACTCAAATTAACGTGTTGAAATCAAAAACTCTCTTTTCGTTGAATTATGATAATATACTTGTAGTTCCCGTGACTTCGCTCGCGTGGAGTTTTGTTCTTAGTCCCGCATCCCATAGACACTTATTCAAGGGATAAATGTCTAGATATAGGTATATTATTCTAGGCAGGTAGGTAATCTCTTTCTTTACCAAACTTCAGCCAGATCCTTTCAGCCATAAGACTGTGAATGAGTACCAAACGTCCATACATTCAACCCACCTAACTAATGTAAGTAAGGATTCAATCAGTACGAGCCCTCAAAGCTAATCAATTTGTATAAAGGCAGGTTGATTAATAGATCATTTGTATAAGGTGAGACGCTCATTAGAGCAGAATTAGCAATATTTCCGCATCAGCGCGGCACAATACCACTGATCTATTGTCACTATAATCCATTAGTAACTATTAACTATGTATAATCGCGGATTTATGCTCAAATTGTTTTGCATTAAGATAATCGGCTGAGTACATACATTTGCTCCATGGTACCTACCTATATAACGTCAAGACAATTGATAAAAAAATCGGCGCAAGCTCTAATAACAAGTTTTTTTTTTAATTTACAAGATACGCTCAATAGGTTCTCGGTTTTTACATTGGCCTCTTTTAAACATTGGGTACTTGGATCCGGATTATTCCACTTTGTTCACTTGGGTGATATCACCTAGGTAAACAAAGGGGAATTAATTAGTCTACTTGATCACCTTGGAAATAAATCATTTCAAATTCATTGTTTTAATCATATCACGACGGTTGTAACTTCTCGGTATCGACTCCGGTGCAAAGACGCATTAAAACATCAATTTTAATCATTTCTTATCTGTTTAAAAAAAACCACGAAGGCTAGCCTTCTAACCTAACCTATCCGACTCGGATTCGAATCCATTCCACTTTGTTCACCTAGGTGATGTCACCCACGTGATTTATTTCCGAGGTGATCAAAGTAGACTAATCAATTCCACTTTATTTACCTAGGTGATATAACCCAAGTGAACAAAGTGGAATAAGCCCTTGGATACTGCCTGAGCAAGTCATAGAAAGTTGTGAAATTCTTAAAGTGATGTTGGTTTACTAAATAAATACATACAATTTAAAACGAATGTATCTATCTAGCACGATTATTAAACGAATTTGTTCAGTTTAATAATCGTGCTAGAATGATACATAAACGCAATATAATAACTCAATGGAGTTAGGTAAGTCTAATAGGTATGTGAAATACATAAATTATTCTATTTTAGTCTATGGCGAGAACATTTTTAAATCTCAACTGTTCTAAAATTCGATTCTATTCGACACGAACGTCTAAAGTTGTACGTGCATTGACTAGCTAAAGCTTTTCAACTCCAATGAACTTTAGGCAAATCAACTTTATATTGAACGTAGAAACTTCGTACATGTTAACGAACAGTTAATAGGCAATACTGTAGGAACACAATTTATTCATTGACAACGTTACTAATAGTTTTAAGGAAAGCTGACTGGTACCTGTGTACAGTCTACAAATGTTTTTCATCAGTACGGTAAACTCGACTTCTGTTTGCCTAATATTGGAACCCGAAATAATATATCGTCTACTAGATTTCAATAGAAACTCCCACTACAGTTGCAAGAATATTTCCACATCCATGGTATGTGTGCATGTTAGTCTTAAGACTCTTAATATTAATGTAAACATAAACAAAATAACAAAATCACTCCCATATAAATTCATTAGATCGAGCAAATCGATTTTGATTCTAAGATAACCTCATCACTAAAGCTTACTACATATCAAATTCATTATTGAAAGATATCGATGAAAATCATCAGCATCCAATCTCGCGGGATCTCATAGCACTCACATTCTTGTAATTTCTGAGGCATAATTTTATTTATTAGAGTACGCCCCTGTCGCCTCAGAGCATAGAGCAATACGATCTATGACGTTTATGGAGAGGGAAGGCTCCTTATTGAGACTTTCCCCTCTGTCAAAGCGTGCTCCATAAAGAAGTACGCTTATACACACACACAATGAAGGCCCTCCCTCACCGGGAGCATTCGCGTGTAATGTAACATATTAGATTCGACTTGGAGCATTACGTTACAACCTACCTCCCTGACCGACGAGTATTCGCGTGTAATGTAACATTATAGATTCAACTTTGAGCATTACGTTACAACCTACCTCCATGACCGACGAGCATTCGCGTGTAATGTAACATTTAGTATAGATTTTTTGTAATGTCAGCGCATTGATGATACAAGTTGTATCAAAACCTTACACATTGTATTTTTTATTACAAGGTGCGCATTGTAATGCTCAGTTCTCCTCCCTCATTGCTGTAATGCTCGACTCTGTAACGTTACATTACACGTGAAAGCTCCCGTTGAGGGAGCGCTTTAATAAGAATTATGAGTATCCTACTTCCTAAGAATATTATAAATGTGAAAGTTTGTGAAGATGTTTAAATGTTTACTCAATCACGCTCTAACAGCTGAACGGATTAGGCTGAAATTTGGTACAGAGATAGCTTATAGTCTGGAATAACACATAGGTTAATTTTATCCCGGGAATATGTTTTCACGAGAAGCAGGAATCATCTAGTATTATTATAATTGTTTTGTGTAAGTTCCATAGTGACAACCGATTGCTTATGTAGTGGGAATACAATTTCCCCACCGCTACATAATATATGACAGATAAATTTGGTAAGAGCAAAAATGCTACGTCTACTTCCCATGTACTGGTGGTAGCATTGCTCTATGCTCCGAGCATCGAAAGAGTACCCTATTTGCCGCTTCATTGACTTACAACAGCACTCTATAACACTTGGCACATATTTCTGTAGCGCCTCTCCCGCACATGTTGGATCGTTGGATCCCTTGCACCTCATTATATTGCGGATGACATTTAATAAAACATTATGGTATCTCACAAACGTTTTTCGATAACCGCCTACACTACACATGACTTGGTTATCTAAAGGGGAGAAGTGTTCACTTATTGTAATCTAGCTGACGCCCGCAGCTTCGCCTGTGTCAAACTTTTTTTCCGTTCCCGCTTTTCCCATGAGAACTTATTCCCGGGATAAATAGATGTTGTGTTATTCCAGACTATTTTCTAACTAAGACTGTACCAAATTTCAACCAGATCAGTTCAGCCTATGCTGATGCAGAGCTAATGCGAAAGTTTGTGAGTGTGGATGTTTGTTACTCTTCCACGCTCGAACAGCGTGAAACAGTAACAAACATCCACACTCACAAACTGTCGCATTTTTAATATTAGTAAAATCAAGACTGCTGCAGTCTATCGTAATTGTGCCCTAAAATCACATCGCTTTTAGATAAAAACAATACCTGGATTTTTAATCTAGTAATTAGTAAAATAGGAACCAATTTCTACTAATTGCTTCAAAATATATCCCTCTGATAAAAACAATTTGCATATTAAATGTCTGAATTCAATAAGTTGTAATGAAATGTCAAATGATACGGAACAAATATTTGATTGTAAGTGAAAATCGTGAATTAGGATGTTGCTTATAACAGAATGCTTCATGATGAAATATTTATCATATTTTGTATTAAGGCTCACGGGGCGAGTTTAGAAGCTACTAGTTGGCGAGTTTAAAAGCTAGCGAGTGAGCGACATGGGATAGTTAAAAGCAAATTGTAAATAAACTTAATTATTAAGAATACAAAAAACCCGACTGCCAAGTAAACATACAACTGAAAAGCAAATAAAGAAGTTTCACTTCAAAAACAAGCTCTACATTTCTTTTGTGATTTTCTTTATCTACTTACTGTTTTACTTTGTCGGCAACATTTCCAGGCGGGAAGAAGCTATGTCAATCGAGTGGTGGTTTACAAAATAGCTCCCATAGCTTGTTCCCTCCTGCAAATGGTATTCTTATATAGAAATAATTATACTTGCATAGTTGATAAAAAATGCTATGTAATAGCTTTACCGCGGCAGTCCCCGAGTGCCACACGTCTTTTTTTTGCTTTTCGGTTGTATGTTTACTTGGCAGTCGGGTTTTTTGTATTCTTAATAATTAAGTTTATTTAAAACATTTTAGTTATGCTGGTAGCGGAGTTATTAATTTTCGTGTAGTGAAGGGACATCACCCAAAATTCAACCTAAATTATTCTATTTTTGGTCATATTTCCGATGCTACTCAACCGATTGCGAATCAAACACATGTAAGATTTTAAGTCTGACCAAGACCTTATAAACACATCATACCGCATCAAAATCGGTTCAGTAGTTTGTTGCATCCATCACAGTCAAATAATTTAAACGCGAAAAATCCGCCATATTGATTTTCTAGGAATTTTATTATACCTGGTGTCACTCACACAATCACGACGAATCAAATGACACCTCGCATGTCAAAACCCGTGAAGCCGTTCAGAGCGTCCAAGAAAAATTTTCAAGGTTTACATTTTAGCGCCAAAAGTCTGCCATTTTCATTTTTTAGAAATTTTAATATACCAGGGTGTCACTCACACAATCACGACGAATCAAATGACACCTTGCCTGTCAAAATCCGTCAAGCCGTTCAGGCTGCAGGACGTGACAGAGAAATGGACATACATACATAGTCTCGCAAACATTACCCTCCTTTCTTCGGCAGTTCGGGTAAAAAGCTCGATAACACGAAGCGAGTTTACAAGCTGCTCTCGAACTTGCTGACTTGTCGGTTGTCCTTACAGTGTAATCGCTCAACGATATAGTCCCTTTATGAATTAAGTAAAATAAAAACTCGCTGGCTTGTATGTAAATAGTAAACTCCCACAATATCATCGAGGCTTAATAATGCATAATAGACACTACTTTCTATTACAGAAATATTTTATTAGTAAGAGATAAAAGTGGCGCAGATATAAATTGTGTTATCTTAAATGTAATGTATATGGAAAAGGAGTCCATGAATAAATTCAACAACTACAAGAAACTTCATTTGGTTTTCTCGGACGAGATTTGCACGTTTCAGGGCAATACAATGTGTATGGGATAATTTTATTTATTGCGTGCCCGGCTCAGCTCGCGTAGAAGTTTCCGTTAATATTCGAACTTATTCCCTGGATAAAAAGTAGCCTATGTGTTATTCCAGATCCATCTTTGTATCTACCAAATTTCAGCCAGATCCGTTCAGCGCTTAGAGCTTTAAAGAGTAACAAATATCCTGATATTAACACTCACACTCTTTCGCATTTATAATATTAGTAAAATGACGTAACCACCTAAACGGTATAATGGGAATTCATCGTAAAATTATAATAAACTAGCCGTTCCCCTCGGCTTCGTCCGCGTAGAAGGCGTTATCACGTAAAATCATTACCCTCCTTTTGCGCAGTCAGTTAAAACGTAGCTTATGTCCTTCCCGTGGACTGAAACTACCTCTATACCAAATTCAAAATCGGTTCAGCGGTTTATGCGTGAAAACGTAACAGACAGACAGACAGAGTTACTTTCGCATTTATAATATTAGTAGGGATTAGACAAAGGGATTATGGAACCATAGCGCATTCAAGGACTACTCCAAGCAATGGCAAAACGAACTCCTCAAATAAAGGGATATAGGAAAGTAATATCTAACCACACTTACCCAAGATTGTTAGTAAAGTGCTATATCCCGCTTTACAACGTCACATTAAAGCGACACGTGCTCCGCCTTCACACGAGGCATCCTCAAGATTGCTTGAAATTCTAACTCGATTCTAGCATTTTTTTAATAAATATCACATATTTGAATCTTGACTGGTGAATACGATATCTAGATTTTTTTACCACTAAGATATCATACAAGCTTACGGCCCACCTGGTGGGAAAAAGCCAATGTCGCGTATGAACGTTTGCAACACCAGATTTAAAACAGTCGCGCTGCCGCATGCCGTCCCGCATCCCTGCAAGAACCTTGTAACACCTCTGCAAGAAACTTCGAAGAAAATAAAAAGATCTGATTATTTAATGAGACTCTGCAAAGTGAAGTCAAGTGTCAATTCAAGTTTCAAAGTCACTGTCAAAGTCAATTTCAAAGTGCCAATTCTCTTTGCAATGTCTGACACCATGTCGGAGCTATGCTATGTCGATCGGTACGTACCCTATGTCAAAGCCTTCTATATAAACTGAGGTAGACGCGCAGTACTCTAACAAACGAGATTTCAAAAGCAATCCTCAAATACACACATTAATAAGACTACACTCACTTATAAATATTTTTTACGTAATTGTCACCACGCACAATAGCAATATACGAATAGAAAAAGAGTAAAAGAGAAGGCGTATGGACTCCGATTGCAAGTCGAGCACCTACTTTTGAAGTTTTGACTCACAACAGTGCGAGCAACGCTGCTAATTAGCTCAGTTTATAGGTTTCAAAAATCGGTGCGTAGGGCATGTCTACCTCAGTTTATATAGAAGTCTTTGCCCTATGTAGCTAGTCAACGATGTAAATTTTGTAGCTATTTAATAGAGGTCGAAGAAGAATCAACCTTCTTTTATACGCAGCACGCCGAAAAGCCTTTATTCAATATGCTGATAGGATGCCCAACTTAAAGGATAGGGTTCTCAATAGGTGATTTGCAGGTCATGCTTTTAAGTTCTGAAGATTCTTAGAGACGTAAGCTCCTTACTCGAATCAGGATATGTTGTATTACTCGAGTTTGGATATTTTCTATGTATGTATTTAGAAATACTTAAGCATGTTTATCAGCGGTCTAGATTCTTTGGCACAAGTTGTTAGTAGCTTCATTTAGGCATCACAGCGTTGTGTATAAATTTCTTACTATATTTATTTAATTAGGTGCTGTCAGTTCGTTATATAGCTTATACTATGAAATGCCGATTTAAAGTCATAAATGTTGCTTCTAATTAGTTGCGATTTCGTAAAATAATAATATTTTGTGTGGAGAACATGAACTAGTTTAAATGAGACGTCACCCGTTACTAATTAATTTAGATAACTGGTCTAGATAATAGAAAACTCTGGTCAGTGCTTTTATAATACGTTTGAAATATAAATTCACGTTATTACACTTCTGAGAAATTTTGTCTATTTTGTGATTTAAAAATGGGTGGTCTCTACCTATCAGTTTTCCTGCGCGTGAAAATAACATTGTGCACGGGAAATGTTGTAACGTCTCAACTATTAAAAAGCCGTTTCAAAAAAGAACAAAGCAGTTTAAATAAAATATAAAAATTTTGATTAAGTAATTGCCGGAAAGTATTACAATCGTGAACAAATTACCAATAAATAAAAAAATCATAGCATTAGCTTTTTCCTGACTGACATCCGCATCGTACGAACATAATGTAAAATTACAAGATTCAAACACTACAAGAGAATTGGAAGACGGTGCGCAGCGTATGCAATGATAGTAACCGTGTAAGACTTTTGGTTTCGAGAGCGAAAACGAGAACTGATGATGATCTAACTTCATCAAGTCTCCTGCCTCTCCCAATGTTCACGACAATGACATGCCATTGTCGTGAACATTGGGAGATCCATGGTCATGCGCCTTTCACATCCAGTTCCTCTCTTGGGCTTAATCTATATCGTCGAGCTACCTTGTGATTGGTGTCATTCAGAACTGGTCTGATCTTTCCTTAACACATAATGGACTCTCCCATTACCACTTTAACCTAACATAATATTGAACGTTTTTCATTGCAACCTTCTTCTTACTCTGAAACTTTGGATGACCGTATACTTCTCAAATATGTAGAATAACTTCAGTCTGAGAATGAAAACGAACGAACAAAACGGGCATTTTTAGAGTGAGAGACAACATCCCAACAGAACTTCGAGATACATATAAATAAATAAATAAATAAATTCTTTATTCGGCACGCACAAATATATAAAACAACAAAAAAAATGCATGAGTATAATGTGCGTGCCCGAAAAGGTCGTCATCTCAGCTAATTGCTGCACTAACAGGTTAATGTTAGGCAGCGCTAACAATAAGATAATAATAATAATAAGATAATAATAATTTTATATAAGCTACACTAACATTCCGTCCACATTTAGAACAAAATTTTTCGGCTATGCAGCCATCGTAACATAAAGGCTGGAAGGGTTAGACCCTAAAATTCTAGGCTTCCCATCATTGTACACTATGACTTCTCATTAATAACAAACAATAATAAACCGGCCAAGTGCGAGTTGGACTCGCCCATGAAGGGTTTCGTAGCAGCAAGTAACATAATATAAAAGTTCTAATAGTTCGTTGTAACTTTGACTGATGTTTTAACACGTTCGCAGTGGTAGTGATTTCACTAACCGGAAATTGCGGTTTATGACGTATTAAAAAAAAACTATCAGCTCTATCTCGTTCAAACTAATTTTCGTTGGTAGTTTTTATGGCAATGTACTTCATATATTTTTTTTAGATTTATCATTCTGTTAGTTTAGAAGTTAGAGGGGGGGGGACACTCATTTTTCCACTTTGGAAGTGTCTCTTGCGCAAACTATTCACTTTAGAAAAAAATGATGTTAGAAACCTACATAGCATTTTTGAAGACCTATTTATAGATACCCCACACGTATGGGTTTGATGAAAAAAAAAATTTAGTTTTTCAGTTCTGAGTATGGGGACCCCAAAATTTACTGCTATTTTTCTAGATTTATAAAAGAATCTTAATGCGGTTCACAGAATACATCTAGCTACCAAGTTTCAATAGCATAGACCTTATAGTTTCGGAGAAAAATGGCTGTGACACACGGACGGACAGACAGACAGACAGACATGACGAATCTATAAGGGTTCTGTTTTTGCCATTTGGCTACGAAACCCTAAAAAGGGTACGAAAAACGCCCTCAAACAAAGGCTTTAGAAGTAATCAAAGCTAGTAAGTCCTTGAAATTTGATGAAACAGCTTTCCATCAATCAAAGTTGATAATTATCAGTGAATTCATAGTAATAATCAGTGTATTCATAGAAAAATGATCAACATTGTAAACCTGAATAACATTTTCCCTGTGTAATATTTCTCTACATAATATTGGTTTCGGTCACAATGGGCGTGCTTCAGTTTCATCAGTTGACAAATTGTAGCATCATATCGATTTACCGCACAATTAGTTTTAGCGTGTTGGCATAACAGTAGGTATTTTGTGTATCCAACAAATATTTAAATTCCATGATAATAAACTGTTCATGAAATGAACTGACACCGGCTGACTACAGACTAATGGTTTGAAAGTTTAATTTGTTATTGGATAGTTGAAGGCTATATTCTATTAAGTATTGTACAGTATTTTATAATGCTATTTGATTAGAAACGGTAGGCTACTATAAAATTGTACATAACGTTTACTTGTTTGTCTCGACAGTGGTCAAAATAAAACAGACATGTAGAACTCGCTCACTTCTGTACCGAAAAGTTGTTACAAATCAAAAAAAAAAAAAAAAAAAAGTCCTTAGCTTAATCACAACAAAGCGAGTGACAAAATTTTTGAGGACATTAGGATTTTTGGATGAAATAATGTACCGGACATAGTAATAATAAATAAATAAATAATTACGGACATTTCACACAACGCTATCTGATCCCAAAGTAAGCTAGGAATAACCTGCTTGTGTTATGGGTATCAGACCACGAATATTAATACTTATATACTTTTTAAATACATACATATTATACATAGAAACACCCATACTCTTGAGACAATCATTTATGAGTCACACAAATATTTGTCCCTTTGTCCCCGGTGGGAATCGAACCCACGACCTCCAGCGCCGCAGGCGGTATCACTACCGACCGCACCACAGAGGCAGAGGCAGAGGCAGAGGACATTTACACGACATTAGTTGAATGATAAATTAGGTAATCAAAATCTTTAAGAAACTCGTCTGAATAAATGAAACGAGCAGTTTAAATGTAGGTAACTTGAAAAATAATAGTAATTAATATTTTGGTATATGTATACCAAAATATTAATTACTATTATTTTTCAAGTTCAACACTGTGTAAATGTTTACACAGTGTCGGTCTCCTAGGCCAGATTATAGCTAGCTATATCCAGAAATAAATGGAGGAAGAAGCAATGTTACAGAACCTATCAAGTTTTATTAGTTTAAGTTTATCTGTATAAAAGGGTGTACCAAAATCTTCAGAATCGAAGACTACCTTGTCTTCGACCTGGTACATCTGCTTTATAAACGAGGTTCTAGTTTTTTAGTATCGTAAAGGTCAGGTGGTGTCATTCAATTTTTTCTCTCATTTCCCGAAACTTGTCACCAATTATAGACGTTGTAAGAAACTCGTAAAGCTCTAAATTAAGAACAAACATTCAGGACCATCTAGCACTGATCCCATCTTGAGCTGCTATACGTGGCATCCCTACAATGCATCGAGAAACTTTGATCTCAAAGCAAACTATTTGTATTCCGTTGCGCACTTTAATATAAACCGCATATGCAAGTAGATCAAGAATATGTACAATTCCGTGTATCATGAAAACTTTCATCAAAGTTTTCATTCCAATGCGGGCCGATTTCCCAAAACAGAAGTTCTCACTTTACATACAGACATGTATGCGAATAACTACTAACATTATGGAACGGAATATTTTGCAAGAGAGTAGGTATGTGAGTTTAGCAAGTTTATTTATGTATCGCAATCTAGATAATCCCAGATTCGGAACACAGAGAGCACCTAAAGTAAATTTTTTTATTAACAATACAATGTTCATTACAAATGAGGCTTTCATTCTTATTCCTTACAATTGCTTCAGAATAATTTCGACATTATCTTCCTCGGTGAGTTTCTGAATGATTAAATTGCACCAATTTTTAAGTCCTTCCTTTAATAAAAAGAAAAAGAATAACAATGAAAAGGCGACGGTACGCATTTAAAATAAAATGTGCCTAAAATGCTAAAGGGGTTTTTGAATAATGTGGTAAAATATACGAACAACAAAAATGTAAAGAGTATATAACTAGCTTTTTCCGTTATTGTCAGTTACATACATACATACATATGGTCACGCCTTTATCCCCGAAGGGGTAGGCAGAGGCATATAATATGCCCACATTTCACCTTTGTATAATTTGTCCCACGTAATAGGTGGTGAGCCGTATTGCCGTGTTTAAATGGACAGGCGCAGGTTGTGACTGGCTGCTGTTGAAATAAAGCCTTCAACTTAGCTTAACAACTGCCATTTTACTGGCAACCGGGACCAACGGCTTAACGTGCCTTCCGAAGCACGGAAACGCTCAAATAAATGTCACAAAGTGATCACATGGATGGTCACCCATCCATGGACCGGCCATAGTGAAAGTTGCTTACTGCAGTGATCTTTTACAGAACACTGAGTCCGCGGGGCCACGAGCGCTTCTCATGATGAGATACAGAAATCCCTACTAATATTATAAATGCGAAAGTAATTCTGTCTGTCTGTCTGTTACGTTTTCACGCCTAAACCACTGAACCAATTTTGTTGTGACTAAAAAGTATAAAATAAATAAATTATTGTCAGTTGCCTTTATTATTTGTTATTGTTATTATTTTATGGCATGTATTTAAATCGATATATTTTAATAAGATATATTTATTTATTTTTAAGATATATTTTAATAAAACAAATAACATAACATTATACGATATGATGTAGAGTCAAAAAATTTACAGATGTCCTTAATCTATCTAATCTTGGGTGTTTAATATATTTTTAATTCACGGCAACCATTAGTGGTCTTTATCCCTGCTTGCTTATTACAAACGAGATATTCTACCTAATTTGAGAGATTTTAGGAGATCTTATTCGAGATTATATGATTAAAAGATAAGAAGGCATAAGTATAGTTTTTCTAAATTTTTAATTCTTTTTGTTAATCTTTCAACGTAATTTTTTTTTTACATAGTAGTTTCTCTCTAATTATTTTTGCCGCCGTTTTTACATGTAGGTATGCTCTTCACATAACAAGGTAGCAGAATTCTATCCACACCCTTCGCTGATCATGAATGACCACAATAGCTTTTCACGCCTGCCATGAGACTACTTTGCTGGTCTATCTTTGCTTCGCAGTCTGCTCGCGTATTGAGCATCATATCCTTGGAGCAGTCTCAGAACTGATAGCTATTCGCTATCATGCAGCCATTACTTTGGGTTAGAATGACAGGAAATATGTTCATTAGTCCACCCGTGCCAACCAAGTCCCGGTACCTAGATCTGAAAAAGTAAAAGTTGTTATATCGTCTATACTAAAGAACATTTCTCGCTAAAATACCAACTACTTAATATATTTTTTTATCATGAATATTCAACACGGAACTTGAACAGTACCCAAAATTCAATTAAAACTAAGCACAATGAATATAATAGAATTGTATTTTTTTAATTTCTTTGCAAGTGTCAATCCAAAAAAGGTTAAAGTAAACAAGGAAATAATATTGAATTTGGTCCAAGGACAAAACTTTAAACAAGTTTCACAAATGCTTTTAGTACGTTTTGTGCGCACAATAGTCTGACGGATTTTGATTTATCATTTTAATTTGGCGAGCGGTGACGACGGCCGAGGTGTGCCCCCGGGACCCCACGGGACCCGCTCCGGCCCTCTCTGTTTAAATTCAAATCCGTTGTATCAAATAATTATTTTGCGGGTAAATAAAATAAAATTAGCGAATAAATCCTCATTATTATTGTTGCAACAATTTTAGCATCTGTTTGATCAATTTTCTGTATTCTTCGTCGGTACCTATTAAAAAATAATTTAAAATTTTGTGATTTTATGCAAAATTTTACGAATATTTTTACTATTTATTTTAGAAAAAGCGTAGGTAGCTATTTTTATAAATACTTTTGTTTTTTTTATAAGTAGTTACTTCAGGCACCTATTTAAATAATGTTCTTTTTTCACAACGCCATCCAGTCTAAATAAAATTTGTATTAATTTGTGCTATGGATCTAGACAACTACTAAACATTGCATAATATTTTATTTATTACAACTTATAACCGTAACAAATAATATGGGGATCACACAACAGTGTGTCCGGCTAACGCATCGGTATTTGGCAAGAGTGCTTCGTAGCGGGCTACTCATTACACTCGTAGGCCTTCGTAGGTTCTCTGGTACAAAAATAAGAAAACGGCAGTCATGGGGTGGTTGCGCCAGTCAAAGATCAGTAAGTAGGTGACGTCACGCATCCCTACCCCCGCCCCTGCAGTCGCCGTCGTCGCCGCCGCCCGCCTTCATTTGTTTTCTGGTGTCACTTCTTATCTCGTCCCGCAATTATTACAATTTGTCCGCTCCTCCCCTTATCTTACCGAGTTTGCTACTTCAGCATAAAGGCAACAGACTTCAGCAGATTCGCTAGATCATATTGAGCAGAAATCCCTTTTTCTAATTTCCGCAGCGGAATTTTAAAACTTTGAATGTCGTAAATTGCAGAGGTGACCACAAAATGTGGTCGACGGGCGAGTTGTTTGTTGTTGTGCTAACTTGACTTTTAAACAGCTTGGCTTACTTGTTTTAACAGGGCTCCTCAATCAACATTTTTTTTCAATCTCTGCTTTCTTTAAAATCAAATACATTAATAGACCGCAGTGCTGACTTTCAGCATTGTGAAACTGGGAAAACCTATTCTAAGTCGATAGAGTCACAAACATTCATAACATTTATAGATGGACTAATAATAGAATAAGTATTTCGGTACTTGGATTTCTATTGCGGGCGAAGTACCTATCTACAACCTGTGGCCAGCGACTTACTGAACGTTATATTTCAGCTCGCTACAAATCTGTGTCAGCTCGTAAACGAGTCACAGAACTAATTTCGTCCAGGTGTACATGAATTAACCGCTCGCATCAGCAGTCGTTAGTGTTCCCGATTATCGTTCAAACGTCGTCGTCTCTATATTTTTATCGCTCCTTCGCGGAGGGGAGAGTCGCATGCGCTCGTTGTCGCGACAAAATGTTCAATTTTAGATACAAATAAAAAAGGTCGGACGCGGCGCGCGGAATATTAACGGCACACAATATGAACGTAGGCATCCGGAATTCGCGTCAAAAGTGCCAAAACGATGTTATTCTTTTCCGCGCGGAGGTAATAAGCGAGGCGGTCCCAGCCGTGCCGCGGATATGAAATCCAGAAATGTTTATGGCACGCGATAATGGGAAGGCTTCGTATCCGATCCGGGTTTACGGATGAAAGGATCCACTCGTAATTAGAATCCTTAAGGCCTTTTGTAATAGCGTAATTGTTTCCCGTTGTCGCCTCGGTGCAAACCGTTATCTATATGAATGGAACAACTTTAAGACAAAGACGAGACTGCCAACGTGTCGTGGGGTGCTCCACTTTCAACTGTGATTTTTTATAATATGTTATAGTGAGTAGTGTTAGGGTACAGTTTCGAGTAGCGTCCGATGGTTTCAAGACACACGTCGCATCACAGAATGATTGAGAGCCGCCAGTTGCAGTAATAGACGCGCGTGCTTGCGCCGACCTATGCCTCGTGTCGCGTGCCAAACATTGTCACTAGTAATTATGCGTATGTAATTCAACAATGTGTCACTATGCGTCACTAGAGCAGCTGATAGGAAAAAAATAGATAGCGACCGCTCGGCAATTCCACTAATCGAAACGCTAAATTAGGCAGAGTTATTAGGTACTGTACAGATAGACGCTTAGCAACGTTCATTATGAGACGAATTGGAAAGATCAAACGGTATGCTAATTGATCCTTTCAAGTGGCTTAACCATGTTTGATTTGCAGCATTATAATATTGTAGTTGATAAGGCGAATATACTCTACTCTAAGTACGCTGGTTAAAATAGTAGGTACCAAACAATTTACTATGTATTGTTCACCCATTCCCACCTTCTCTTGCCCTATCCATCCTGTCCAATTCATCAATATTTTCCACAATATTTATATACCATCAATATTCCTAATAAAAATAATCATAACTATCACAGCTTTCATATCTCACTTCGAAATATTGACTCTTGCTTCTGTACAAAATATTTTCATTAAGGAAAGGTATTTACCGAAAAAAGTGTTTTACACTTTAATCAAAAATATACTTAGCATAGGTATACTGTTGATCGATGGTTTAACATTTCAGCAACAAGTGACCAAGCAACTAGATCACATATCAAATAGTGCAACAATCCAGGACCCCCCAACGAAAAACCATAAGAATCGAGAATTGAAGACGCCCTTACAACCGAATCCGAATATACGAAGTGATACTCGAATAAATTTCCTGCAAATTTCCTCTCACATATCGTTGCTCGTGTTTATAAATTTTGTTTTTACATTGAAGACTACCATCTGAGCTATAAGCTTATATCTATCAACCAATAACAACACTAGATACATGAATTTGTTCAATTCAGTGCATTAATCCCGGAGTCACATTAGATTTGCTTATGAATTGTTCAACTTACCAATTCGATTGCACTGTTGCTCAACAGACCAGTATTACCTATTATGCTACAATTGGTTTATAATCTATATGTGGTTCTTGGAGGATGCCTCTTATAATGGTCCCAGAGTCTCACTAAACTTTGCTTGATGAGATGAATGTAATCCTTAAGATAGTCCTGTAATAATCTTTGGGTATAAAAGTGCCGGTAATTTAACTGTATGCACAATTTTGTACTTTTGATCTTAGTTATGGCTGTACAGATACGATACCTACAGTGTAGCAAAATAATAACAATGCACCTAATAGTTATTCCGGTTGAACTCAATCTTTTTTTAAAGAGTGACGTGTTCCACTTTAAACAATTGTTACTGAGCTCAGTGTATTCCTTAGAGATTAATTGCAACAACTTTCGTTGTCCGAAACATGCAGGCCTGTGGCGGTGCGACGGAGAGAGCAGCACTTCATGGGAGCGGAACAGAATGGATTAAATTGCAAGTACGTTGATGTATTTATAGCTGGGCCGGAGACAAACGAGCGCGCGCGTGATGGACCTGCCTCGTTATGGGAATTAATCGAAGTTGCAGCGGGCGGCACGACACACCTGCATGCTCTAACTGAAATATGTTTTCAGTACTAAGTGTGCAACAAAACTGTTCAATCAGAATCTTGTTGCCGTTACTGACGTTCACTTCGAGGTCGACAACTTATTCATGTGCAGTTATTATACAGTCTATCGACACAATAGCTGGTATTGCGAGAGAAATGTGATTTACGTAACATATTTAATAATGTCCGTGATATTAACGCATTGTGTCTGTATTGTGATGCAATACCAGTTTTAAAGAACTGAAAAGTGTCAATAAATGTCAGAGGCCATTCTCAAAAGCTGACTTGTTTTTTTTTATTCTTTTACTTTCCGCATTTTTCATTTTTCAGAAACAACAGCCACCTAATCAGGTATTATGCTAGTGGGAGCGTATAAAATGAACTGCGTTTTGGAATAGGATAGGTGATAAATAATTATCCGCAATAAAATCT
Source organism: Miltochrista miniata (assembly GCA_933228765.1). Lineage (NCBI taxonomy): Eukaryota > Metazoa > Arthropoda > Insecta > Lepidoptera > Erebidae > Miltochrista > Miltochrista miniata. Next base: position 26,116,452 of record OW121751.1, read on the forward strand.
TCCAGATAAAATTATTATACCCATGGTTCATCAAACAAATAGATATCGCTAAAGCTGACTGATTTAATGCTTGTTAACGGCAGTACGTTAACGGTAAGTGTTCATAAAGGACGTATACAAAGATTTTGTGCCCATTTTCAACGTAATTCGTTTCGACGTGATTGAGTTACAGCGTGGCATAACCTAGTCCCCGCAAAGGATACAATCCATTGCAGCAGTAATCGCTAAAGGATTGGTTAGAGGTGACGTACTGATATGAATTATACGTAGCCAAATCCTTCTGAGAACCACTCATTCCACGATAAACTGCAATCGACTATGAACCTATTAAGAGGAGTAGAGACGTATAACTAGAGCAAAGAGAAAATAAGTACAATTGTGAGAAAAGTGTAGAAGAACTTCTACTACAACAGCTACTTCAGAGTTCAGACACACTTTTCCGTTTAGTCCAACTGCATTGTGCTGGGATGCAAAGAGCTCATAAAATGATTTTGAATATTAGAGCAGACGTCAAAACGAACTGAGTATCTTATATCTATACATTACTAGCTGCTGCCTGACCCGCGCAACTTCGTTTGCGTGATAAGTGAAGAACCGCTCGACCGATTTTGTGCAAACTTCACATAAACCATCTACTAAATAGTCCGAACAAAGCCTAAACATTTGGTTTGGATAGGTGAGCCCGTTCTTGAGTTATAAAATTACAACGAAAAGTGGCATTGATTTTTATATATATAGATAATAAAATTGTGGAGGGTTGAGAGTCTGTATAAGGAAGATATTTTGAAAATTTAAATTGTACGGCGTTCTCTAATCGAAACTGAAGCCGAAAATTTAAATAAAAAAATGCCTGTCTGTCTGTATCCTGAATAAGTATCACGCCGAAACTTCTGAGTTAATTTGAATGATACTTGCCACAAACTCAGCTTATGATCCGAGGAAGGATCAAGGATACTTTTGATCCCGATATTTTGCACGGTTCCTTTGGAAGAGGGGATGGACCTAGTGGTACACTTCACACGTCAGTACGCAATAGCCTATTTGGACGGACGAATAGGAAAACTATAAGGAGTCCTCCTTTACAACGGAACTATAAAAATTGACAATCAGAATTGAGCGTATGTTACGAAATTATGGTAATCTATAATTCTGAAATTGAAATCAAACATAATTGTGAAACAATGCAAAAAGTGAACCACCGAAAACAACGATGACGGTACTTCTTTCTAACATTATACAGGCGATAGTTTGGAAGAGTGGGTGTACATGTGTGGACGTTTGTTACTCTTTCACGCTTGAACTGCTGAGCGGATCTGGTTGAAATTTGGTACAGGGATATATTATTGTTAGGAATAATACTTTTTTCCCGGGAATAAGTTCCCACGGGACGTGGGAACGGGAACAATTTTTACACGGGCGAAGCTGAGAGCATCAGCTCGTCTGTGTATATATTCAGAACCTATATAAGCAATGCGTCGGGGACGACAACTACAACAAGAACTCCTTCCTTTTCTGAAGTATATTGAACAACACTCCGAACCTTTTTTGTACCTAATGTCAATAGCCAACTTACACAAATTAAGTAAAACCTCGAATTTGACAAACAAAGATTTGTTTGGTCTTTATACTAAAGTTTGGCAGTAATTTCCATTCCCAAAGTAAAACCAATTTAAAAAGACGAATATATAAGCGGATATTTGCATTTCAAAGCCACCTTTTATTTAACCTTCATTGGCGTTTTTATAGCAGGTAGGTCCGGTCTAGCCGAATAGGTTGAGATGCACTGGGCGGTGTGAATTCAAGAGAGAATTGAAATCTCTTCTCGGTAATTTTAACTTATAATATTGATAGAAAAACTAATGGTTCTAAAAAAATTAATAAAAAATTGAACCGACTTCATACAAATCCTTTAAATAAAATTTACTTAGCACATAGTAATATGTATTTGGATTTACCAGATTTTATTCAATATCATATTGAAGTCGGCGCCAAGTAAACCCATAGGTTTAGGTAGGTATTATTAATGGCACCAACTTCAATATTAGGTATATTGAATAAAATCTGATAAATCAAAATACATATTACTTTGTGCTAAGTAAATTTTATTTAAAGGATTTGTATGCAGTCGGTTTATTTTTTATTAATTTTTTTTTTATTATTTTAAGTGACGGGTGGACCGAAAAGTATATCTGTCTAGGTGTAAAGTTCTCATCAACACAAATCAATCAAGCCAAAACACAAGGTAACTGCTGTAAATCGTTAAGGAATTCCCTCGACTGTCTTTCGGTTACATCATCAGATCGACTCCAGACCTTCATTAAATTGTAGTACATTAAAGCACTTAATAAAAATTCAACAAACGCACTAGTTGTCCCTACAACTTGCGGTGGTTGCCCTCGATTTCTCCAGGATCCCAGCATCAGATCCTGATATCCTGGATATGGGACCACCTGAGAAGTAACCTCTTTCAAACAAAAAAAAAATTAAAAACCCGTCCATACTTGGCGCCGCTATCGCGTAACATACATACAAAATAAACCGGCCAAGTGCGAGTTGGACTCGCCCATGAAGGGTTTCGTAGCAACAAGTAACATAATATAAAAGTTCTTATAGTTAGTTGTAACTTGGATTGATGTTTTAACACGTTCGCAGTGGTAGTGATTTTTCTAACCGAAAATTGCGGTTAATGACGTATTAAAAAAAAAACTACCAGCTCTATCTCGTTCAAACTAATTTTCGTTGGTAGTTTATACGGCAATGTACATCATACATTTTTTTTAGATTTATCATTCTCTTAGTTTAGAAGTTAGAGGGGGGGGACACACATTTTTCCACTTTGGAAGTGTCTCTTGCTCAAACTATTCACTGTAGAAAATAATGATTTCAGGAACCTCAATAGCATTTTTGAAGACCTGTCTATAGATACCCCACACGTATGGATTTGATGAAAAAAAAATTTTTGAGTTTCAGTTCTGAGTATGGGGACCCCGAAAATTAACTGCTTTTTTTCTAGTTTTATATAAGAATCTTAATGCGGTTCACAGAATACATCTAGTTACCAAGTTTCAATAGCATAGGCCTTATAGTTTCGGAGAAAAGTGGCTGTGACACACGGACGGACAGACAGACAGACAGACAGACAGACAGACAGACAGACAGACATGACGAATCTATAAGGGTTCCGTTTTTGCCATTTGGCTACGAAACCCTAAAAAACATAGCGTACGAATTGAGAACCTCCTCCTTTTTTAAAGTCGGTTAAAAAAGTAGACTACAGTTAAGACTTTTGGTGTTTAAATCCTATAGATACATCCGGGGAACTTTCCAACACTATTATAAGGGATTGCTTACCTCATATTTGCTATCTATGTGCTAAATAAGTAGGTACAAGCCACTTTTGAGCTGTGCATTGATTGATAATTATATACTAGATAGGTAGATTCATAGTGAAAGATTACACTTAATTGTTGTATCGCGATAGGCTATACAGCTACGCGGTCATCATTTGGATGATGAGCAAATGCGTAGTTAGATACAACCAATATATTATTACCAGATTTGGCAGGTTTACTTTATATTCAGTTCGTAGGGAATGTGTGTGTGCATTGAATTGTTCAGTTTCATCATTATAGTTAGAGTGGCCACCTGCTCCCCTCGCAGCCTACATGAGCTAAAATAACCGCGAAATCGAATTATTGGCCATCCGCGACCATTCAGTATGTACACTGTATTGCCATTCCGACCCGTTGACCAAACACAGTTTCGAGATTCGAAATCATTGCTAAATAAAGTACTTTATTTACCTACATTTACACAGGTGAGATTTTAATAGCCTGTGAGGCGAGGTGAAGTGGCGATATTTTCACAGAAAACAATTCTGAACAGCTTTTTTTGTATCTTGCCTAAATCTAGCGAAGTCTTTCTTTGTGTTAAATAAGTTTTGTATAGACAACTCTATTATCGGCATTTCAAAACTTATCATGCGAAGTTTTACACCAATATCTAATCTACTTTAATTTTCTTCTTGTTGGCTTCCTTCCCTGAATATTCACCCTCCGCTACGGTTGGATTGACTACGATAATATTGCACAATGCTATTGTATATGCGACTGAATCTAGGTTAATAACATACTTTGTTCATCCAACGATATTTCACGGGTTAAGCCATTTTCAGAAGAAGCGTTTATAAATTGTTGGATGATCTCCTCTTTATTTGTTCTTCAAAAACATTTGACGTTTTGAACGAGACGGTTGCCTTTATAATATTGAAATGGGTGCTGTCATTTCAACCTCTCTCAATCGATTAATTTTCCTTCTTTTTCTCATTTTTCCTATTATTTCTGTTTCTTGTTATTTCTTATTTGTTTTCCTTTTTCGCAAAGTCGTAGTAAACAAGGAACTGTAAGTATATAAGGGAGCTGTTTTCCAACAGTTCAGGACATCTTTAACTTCCAAGTATGTCCTGCAGAGGTAACTGTATTTGACACCTATAACAAACAGATGCTTGTTAAATCAGACGAGCAGTTTAATTCCGCCCGCTCCCTTGCGCAGTCAAGGCTTGTTCAGCTGGTGATTTGAGTCTAAGTTCCTCATGTGATTCCTGCTATGTCATCTACGTTCTTCATACTTACATAGACATATTATATTGAATCCGATTGCTACTCCAAGCCCAAGTGGTTTTAGCAATTGGATCGTTAACGACAGGGTTCCATTTCACAGAAACGACGCCTCTTGGGGAAATCCCTCCACTACAGCCACAAAATGCGTTTTGCCAGTTGCGTAAAAAAATGTGTTGCGTATGCTTAAACTAGCTGTTCTCGAACTGTATCATTAACTTCGTGCTTGATCAGTGCAGCCGTTACAGGCGTGAAGTTAGTTCTGTGCCTCTTTTCATTCTAAGGACATTGACCTGTTTTGAATTGCATCGGATTGAGATTGTTTCCATGGTTTGGGGAAGCCCCTCTACTTAATTACGCGTTGTTTTGGATCATAAAGGAAAAGGTTTTGACATTTAATATACTTATCGTAACTGTGTTGTTATTGAACAATTTTCAAGTAATGCCTCTGATAAAGTTTCTTAGGAGGAAAAGTGTTTAAAGTAAACAGATGTCGATTGAAGAAGGGGATTTGTCGAAGCAACTCATTCGTCAAGCCAAAAACATAAATAGTAAATATTTGTTAATAAGTTGAAAGTTTCCTGCGCAAAAACAATAACGCTATCCGTTTAGGATTTGCTGTAGTTTTACACCGTTTCCCGTTCCGATAAAGCAAAGCGGAACAACAGGAAAATTCAAGTCAACGGTTAAGCAACAAAGAGCGCTTTGATTCGCGAACAATGCAGCGAGCAGTCTACGGCTGGTATTGTATCGCGTTCGTTACATAAAATATTTATGACGTCTACAAACAAAAGTTGAAGAAGCTAAGTGGCCTAAGTTCGCGCTAATTTAAGAGTTTGTGCTCTAGGCAGCCGTAGCGAGCTCACCGCGGCCCGGGCGCGGGTGCCTGGAGACTGCCACACTTTGTCATAAGTTAGTCGGTTACGACACGGAGCCGCTCGCACAGACACATACTGCTTCATTTAACACAGCTTTTGTTCTTACCCACGAAAGCTAATCAAAATGTACGTGCATAGGGGTCTTTCCACAATAATGAAAGCGTCGCCATTTTCGCATTTTGGTTTAGGGGTGGCTACTAAACTTCTAAACTTGCTTTTTTCTTTGAACTAATTTATATTGATTGATGACCGGCATCATTCATATTGTCTTATAAGATTAATATAATATATAAGGGAATACTTTTGCAAAACGATCCATTGTGTAGGAAAGGTAATTTCGAAATGAAACCCGCAGGCTTATTACGTATGTTACAATAGGCAAGCGACAGCGATAATCTCGCGGAAATCGCGCGATAATCGCTGTTTGTTGACTGTTTCGTATTACGTATCAACGATCGTTTTGCCATAGCCAACTAGCGACGGTGCTGCCTCTGTAGGACAATCCGTAAATTAAAAAGTGTATTTGTGCTTTAATGCGGCAGCGATCTGGCGATAATTTCGTATTACGTATCGTTTTTGACAACCTCCAGGCAGCGATTTCGATATTTTATTAGTGTATGTGTGTACTGAGAGACCACTTTAATTTTTTGCGGATTTTTGCAGTTTAACTAACAATAGTGCTGCGAGCACGTGTTCGGACGCGCTTTCTAACCGATCACTAAGCTTTACAAATATTTTCGCAAATAATACTACGCACTATTGTTAGTTAAACTGCAAAAATCCGAAAAAATAAAAGTGGTCTCTCAGCACACACATACACTAATGAAATGCCCAACAGAAGTGACATTTCCCAGTTTTCAGTGATCGCCACGTAATTGTTTATGGCGCTAGTTTCGTAGTGATAAGTGTGACGTAGCGATTAGCGAACGATTCGCTATAGAATTTAACATAATACCATTTTTTCCGCCACCAGCGATAAATCGTGCGATGATTGCGCAATGATTGCGCGATTATCGCTGATCGCTGTTTTATACGTAATCAGCCTGCCGATTGTCAGTAAAATGACAATCGTTAAGCCAAGTTGAAGGCCTTATGGGCGGCTTGAAAACTTTCAACTGCGGGTCGTCACGACCCGCATCTGGCCAGTTCAGCACGGCGATAGGCTCACCACCTATTAGGTGGACCTTACAACTATAACTAAATAAGTCTCTGCTTACCCCTTCGGGGATAAAGGCATGACTATTATGTATGTGTGTAAAAATAAATCATTTCGTTTAAAAATATAGGGCATGTATAATAGATAGCCTCCTGTGTCAAAGTGAGTGCCTTAGTATTGTGTGAATCGAATAGGGATAACTCACAACTGAAAACATTATTGCTTTTACAATCACTTTCTATTTAACGGTAAGCAAAGAGGCTTTCAATATATCAATCAACCATGAAGTAAATAAATCACTGTAATAGTTGCAGCATCAAGGATAATCGAAAAGACATTGTTCGACCCTTAAAGCCTAAACATACAGATCTTCCGCAAAAGTTTCTACATTTAGCTCACGCACTTTTGGCACGCGGTTAATGCATCTAGTTTCTTAAATAGTAAAAAACCGTAAATATAAACTTTCTAATCGTCTTAATAGCATTTCATAAAATCAACAATCATTAAAAATATTTCATACATTTCAAGTGTGATCTCATCTCGCCTTAATGACTTTGAAATTAAAATGTTGTAAGCCGTAATAAATAGTATTTTACGCAAATAAAATTTTGGTGAGTATAACTGTCGGCAAAAATGCCAGCTCTAAATTAACATAATTTACAATTCAAAACCGTATGAAACACTTCATTGCGGAGAGCACGCCACTGAAAGGGGCATATTTTAATTCTTTTGCCCAGTACTTTGCGAGAAATAAGTAACGTAAAAATCCTTCATGAATATCAAGCACGTTTCGACTTGACTTTAGAAAAAGAAAAATACGGGTAAAAATAATAAATAGCGGTATAATGGCGATCTTCACGCGAAAGATTAGCCACAAAAGCCAGGGCTTAGCAGTATTTATAAGGAGTGTTACCGGCACGCCACAGGGCGGATCTTGAAATGTTTTTTTGCCCTCGTGATTCCAGAAAATGCCTATAAGATAATGGACAGGAAAAATTCGCTCATTGAATTTCATCATTTATCTGTTATCCTGTACTGAATCATATTCAAGGATAAACCGTATTTATCACTCTACTGTGTCAATAAAGCCAGTAGACCAATGGAACATATTATAATGTTTACAAAACATCTACTTACCACAACCATTTTCAACACTTTGATAGCTTTATCCATCGCAGACAAAACAGAATAAATGTTGGCACGCTCTGTTCTGTGCTTTGTATGTTTTTTTAAGATCCTTAGCAATCATAGTTCCTGATATTGCTCTTAACCTCTCCATCCAACTTTGATGCAAGACTGAAATCCTAACTAATTATTTGATTGATTAACTTTAATCATTATTCAGTTGAATGAGACACTACCCGGGTTTTGTAATACTTTTGAACCCTCACACGATCTACTGGTACATTGCAACTCTTCCGTTTATCCTGAATAGATATTTATACAATGTGCACCTCCCAATCCCAAATCTATCAACCCCAAATCTTGTAATATTTACCAGCAAATTGCATACAATTAATTTGTCAAGGGGCTAATACGTTGTTTAAACACAATCTATCAAGGAGGTAGTTTATATTACTTTCGTGAAGTAACTGTTAGACGAGGCATCGTGAACATCGGGAGCCTCAACTGGCCGGTCCCAGTGCGGACCGCGTGCCCGCAACTTCACCATAACTCGTTTACTTTAGACCACCTAATTTGCTTGCCGAGAACGTATCCCAACTAGCTTGTCAGTATAATTTATAGCAACTTTACACTGTTTGTACATTGAGATCTTTCAAGTTACCAAAATTTATGTACTTAATAACTGTTGGCAAATCATTGTATTAAATTTGTATTAAGCGGAAGTTTAAGGCTCGGAGAAAGGATGACTGAGTTAAGATCAATTACAGTGAAATGTTATTCTCACTCAGTAAGGATCTTTCAGCTAATGCAATGTTCGTGAGAACTTTCACAACGCAGTGAGTTGCTACTTTGTACTTGCGCATCTGCGCTAGATCATGTTGGATGTATCTGTGATCATATCTACGTATGATGTCGCATGTCGCTCTAATTATAATGTAAGCAAAGTGAAATTGTATTATTTATTCGAACTCGGTAACGCCGTAATACACAACATGTATAATCACGCCTATATAGTAGGGTAGACACTCACATTTCACCGTCAGCAATACCGGAGAAAATACATTCATAACCTCACACCTGTCTCCCAATGAAGTAGGCAGTGACTATGGTGTTTCACTTAATACGATCCTGGCATACAGCTTTTGCCTCTTCTATTTTCTTAAGTGTTTTCATACATGCTCTTCGTTTAAGGGTACTCTTTGACCAAGTCTTTCAACAGAAAAATATTATTTACTACAGTTCTACAGTTCATACCACTTTTAATTAAAATCTCCGCCAACCAAGCGAGACAAGTCAAATAAATGAAATAAATATTTGAATCGTGGCAAATAAGCACCAGTGATTGTTGGAAGCATTAAATCTTGTACAAAGGTGGTACTAAGGCAGGTAATGAATACAAACTGCGGGCCGCGTGGTTAGCACCGCAGTAAATTAAAGCGGGATGGTGCGGCCCGCGAATTGGAAACCACTACCGTGAACCTCACGAGAAGGCGGTGGGAAACTCCCCGGTGAATCGTTCTCCGCCGTGCCGACGATTACTTGCGAAAGTAGAAAAGTGGAACACTAGAAAATTTATAAAAAAAGACCCGCTTCTATGCTAAGTGTTACCTACAAAAGCTATAAAGCTTGTGGACCAATTTTGATGAAATTTGTGTTCTGTTCCGATTTAGTTACGACGGTTACGATGTACGATAGTGAAAGCCGAAATTTTGATTGTGTACAAATAGTTTATTTATGAAAAGATAATTAAACTTTAGTTTGTTTATTGTAAGGCTATGCTTGTCGATTCATAGCATTCAGCCACACTAAAAAAAAGTAGTTACTGAGTGTATTTAACCTGAGAAGTTGTTCTGATTTCAATATCTTTAAGAAGGAGCATAAAGTGGTTATCTGCTCCTTGAGATATTGTACGTATGTAAAAATAATTCAAAATGGATGTGAATATAAGAGCTCCGAGCACCCAGACAGGGATAGGTATGTAAAACTGTAGCTACTGCCAACAATGCGTACCCATTCTGTATCCTTTTTAGTCAAACCTGTTTTTGGCAATGTTTACATTTAATACCTAGTTACAGCCAAAAGATTATAAAACAAACGGCCGTTAAGCTCATATCAGCTTACGAAAATAAGGATTACAAACTGGGGTTTAGATCAAACAAAGGGTGAAAGTAGAACAGGAAAATATTAAAAATTTTGATGTATTTTCGTCACTTTGGAGAAATTGAAGTTTCTGAAATGACTGTCGTTCTCTTTAATTTTAAAAATGTATCATATCTTTAACTATTTTTAGTAAGTCCCTAGGTAAATTAAGAGACGACTCAAACCTATTATCAGTTCATCATCTGTTCAAAAAAATGCTGCAGTAGGTACCTATATTATCACGTTATCTAAAGGTTCACCAGTCACCACACCATGTCACACAACTGAGCCTACTTCGTCAAATTATCAAATGTACCATTTATTTATTTATAAATTGTGTTTAGTGCATTCATCATTGCAATTTTCAAATTTTACCAGTGCTTTAGCCACATTATGCTCCATTATGCATTACATAGGTTTAAATTACCCTGCTTTAATAATGCCTTGTACCCCCACTTGCATAACAATTTGCAATTACGTCAATCCCTGGAAATGGACGAATCGATAGAGGTCATCGGCACTATAGGCATCAACCATGAGCTCGAGCCTCGAACCCTTAGGAGGGTGTTCGCCACACATTACAGCCGTCCGCCCTAACACCGCGCGAAATTCCAGGAAAACATTGCATTGCCTTCTATTCTTTATTTTACCTGCGGTAGGTAGGTAATTATTTATAGCATTTACTCATATACTACAAATCAGACTTTACGGGCTCGTAATGGATATAAAAGTCAGGCGGGGTTATTTTGATGAATATGATGGTTTTGGGCTGGAGTATAACACTATCATTTTTGTTGTCATATTTTAGTAGATATACTTACACATACATGTCGTATAACGTTACCTTTGGTAGGTAATATTTTACTTTTAAATGTTATTTATAAGAAATACGTTTTAATATGTATACCTAGGTTTTTTTGTATTTCTAATCGGATCAGTGATACAACAGTAATATTGTTACCTGCATACGCCGTGTTCTCTTGTCTGTTTATCTCCAATCGCATTGATACTTTCCGTGAAATGTTTCTATTGAACCTGATTCTTAGAATAGAAACGCGCAAACTTCGTTTCCAATTTTCTTTCAATGGCCATTAGGATGAGAAATGTAAAGTAGATTCCCGGTCGAAGTCGAGATATGTGTTCGGGAAGAATGAAATTTCTAGTTAAACTGGCATCACATCGGCGCAAGGATCATTTCAGCCATGGAAATGACCTCGGGATGCACTCTTTTTCAAAAATTACATATAGGTACGACCGAATCCAATCGGTATTATTGATGCATTCTAGGAAATAGAACTGCAAAAGTTCTCTGAACTTCTCTGAAACATTTTATAGTGCTGTATTTGATAGATTCTTCTAAACTGGATTCCAGATTGCTTAGTTCAAGGAAATGTAGTTATTTATTCTTGGCCTCTTTGATAAACGTATTGATTTTAATATTTCAGTTTAAAATTCGTTTATTTTTCAACTTTTTGCATCGCAAAATCACATTACCAGTAATCAATTTTAACGATTTCAACCTACATAAGAAAGGATATTAAAAGTTACCCCGATAATACGAGTCTCATTTTCATGAACAACAAAATGACAACTATCAAGTAGTGTCCACAACAAACAGGCCTCTAATATCGTGCGTGACTTAACATGGTGTCAACAGGTCACAGGAGTCGAGTTGGTAGTCTGTAATTTAGCGCGGACGGACAAACTTACGGACTTCCCGGACCCCTCGCTTATTTGCGAGCACACGAGAAACTTTAAACTGTTCAGACTAATATATAACGTACTTTAGAGTTCTAAGCTCACCGGCCTTTTGCATCGATTCACCTGTTTGTGATTAAGTTGTTAGGGAGATGTCGGAAATTTATTGTTATGGCTACAGTGATTCAGCTTAATTGATATTGATAGACTTGATATTGATTCATTGATACGCTGGATTCAAATCCATCTATATTATTCATTACTAGCTGACCCGCGCAACTTCGTTTGCGTGATGAATGAAGAACCGCTCGACCGATTTTGTGCAAACTTCACATAAACCATCAACTAAATAGTCCAAACAAAGCCTAGACATTTGGTTTGGATAGGTGAGCTCGTTCTTGAGTTATAAAATTACAACGAAAAGTGGTATGGTTTTTTATATACTTAAATAGATTTGTTGTTATGCCGGCAACAAAAATACATCGTCAAATTCATACTGCATAAAATATGAGCCAAGTAAATTTATTTATTATATACATTTCTTAATTCAATGGCTGAACAACTACTTGACACAACTTCTCTTCTAAGCAATTGACATCGTAACTTAGTTGCTTCTTCAGGTAGTCCCAGCCTACGACGCCGACGTTTAAACAAACCGAACTACTGTAGGCTTTGTCCTCCGAATACAGATGGTCCAACCAAGACCTGGTAACGTAATAACAATGTAAATTTCATCAGCTGAGCGTTCATGTTCATTGTAATGGCTCTTTTCAGTCGTGTCGAATGTAGTCTTCGTAGAGGCCATTCCCGTATTTTACAAAGACTTAGTGAGTCTGTTTCCTGACAGAATGCAGTCAGCACTATATGTAGAATAAAGTTCTTGCCTTCCATGATCAGTCTGCTAACAATATTTGTCGTAAGAATTGAGCGTAGATGGTAACATGCGGTGTTATTTTATTGATCAGTGGATCATCTTAGCTTTTCATTTTTGCTTGCACTCACAAATGTATTTTTGTCACACAAAACTTCCGTATAGCATATTTGGTTAATATTATACCAAAATAGTGCTTTTTATTTAACTTTATGGCTTTGTAATAAAATCATCTCTTTGAAGTCTGAAGTAAAACCATAACCCTAACATAAATGACAACGCTTTCACAAATTATGTGTCAAAATAAAAAGTAATTTAAGTATAAAATAAGAGTATTTAAGGAGTATTGATATCAACTCCGGAGAAAATCGACCCCAAAATAAGTTACATTCCCTTTTCAGTTCGTTATAGCATAAATTTCAATAAAATACGAAACACGTCTTCAATAAATTATGTTAATAATGCTATATGCCAAATTTTAAGTAGATCGGACCATGGAATCACGTTATCCCATACAAACTTTACCCTCCTTTTTTATACCTTTGTAGGTGGAATTTGCAAAAATGTTAAAATTACTTTTTTCAAATTGTAACAAACAACGCTCATGCTTAGTTTCATCATCGTATCATTAACCGTTTAAGCAATAATTGATAATAACTTTATCTCTAGGGATCGAACCGCAAAATTAAGTTTGCTTTGAATGCTATACACTTTTCCGGAATAAAAAGTACCCAGTGTGGTGCCCAGGCTATTAAAGAATAATTATACTAAGTTTCATCGTAATGGAACCGGTAGTTTTTGCGTGATGCCTGAACAAACAGACAGACAGACAGACAGACAGACAAAAATTTTTTTAATCACATTTTTGGGTTCGGTGTCGGTCTAGTAACACCCCCTGCTATTTATTTTTTTGATATTTTGAATGTACAGAATTTTCACTTCTACAGATTTATTATAAGTATAGATTGCTTGAGGAAGGATTTATTGTTTAATATCATTATAACCATAGAATTATAACGCATATAATTAAATAGATCGGACTAACTTACCTAGTGACGTCCGATCCTCAATTATGTGAAGTAATCTCGTCCTACATAGTACAAAATGAGGACGAGATTACGAAACATAATTCTATGGTTAACGGTGTTATAAGGTATTATAACGGACGTTGAATAAGTCTATGAATAAAACATTTTTTTCTAACCTACTGCTTCGAACCCTAAAGAAGTACGGGCGGAGTATCAGACTACTACGACATGAATATGTAATTATGTCATAATGTAGAACCTAGTAGTAGCCTTTCAACATATTTGGATTGTCTGTTAATCGATATGTGAAACGATATGTTAAATATGGAGGAAAATAACTGGGACACATTCTAAACACAATCCCAGTAGTGTGACAATGTGTGGGCTATAAACCTGGATCAACAGCAGTCTCCCACACACGAACACACTGTAAATGAGATCCTATAAGTCTATCCATATATCATACTAATGACCATGGATTACATAAAAGCGAGCGTATTCATAAGTAAACTGACAATTTTAAGTTTGTAGTTACTCACCTGACAAGGCTGATAAAATGTAAATCATGTCAATACATTTTTTTGCAAATGCTATGCCTTCTACCGACTAAAAAACCTCACTTACCTTGCATAACAGCCTACGGTTGCAAGCCCCGGGTAAGCCCTCGGAGCTTCCAACCGTAGGCTGTTGAGCAGGATACGTGAGGTTTTTTGGTCGTTTTGATTGTACCTAAGATAGCATCTTTCATACAAATTTCATAACCAATTTTACCTTTAATAAATTTACAGCCAAAACTTAATGGACTCCATTTTTTAAATTTATCTATGTGGAATGTCGCTAGTTTATTGCTAACACGCATTCACTGATTGACACAATGCCATTCAACTTCAAATAGCTCGTCGAGATTACAATGCAATGTAGTTTAACATACCATATTGCATTATTGCCTTCAAGTTAACCTTTCCCTTTTTCATTTTTTTTTTATTTGAACAGTGCAACGCTCACAAATATTTCGCACACCGTTCTCCAATCGAAAGAAGCCGTCCCTCCACGAAAAAGACAAACACCAACAAAACACTGCTTCTCTATAAATCACAAATGCGGCCGCATGTGGAGTACTGCTGTCACCTCTGGGCGGAGGCACTTGCCAGCTTCGTCCATTTGACTTGGTGCAAAGGCGAGCTATGAGAGTTGATAACGATCCCATACTTGCAGGTGATGTGGAACCTCTTAGTGACAGGAGAGACTTTGCCTCTCTGTGTGTGTTCTACCGCCTCTGTACAACGCGGTTTGCACTCTGAGGAAGTGTTTGATATGATGCCTACGGCTACATTCTATCATCGCACCGCTCGCCATAGACAGGGTGTTCATCCTCACACGTTCCGTCCTGAGCGCTCGAGCACGGTAAGTACCGATAGAGGCTTTCTACCGCGTACGCTTAGATTGTGGAATGATCTCCCTGCCTCCCTGGTTTTCCCAAACGCCTACAGTATGGGGTTCTTCAAAAGTGGTCTTAGAAGGTTTTTACAGAATCGGCAGCGCGATTGTGACGCCTATGGTGTTGCAAACGTTAATAGGCTGCTGTGACCACCGGTAGGTACATCTGGTGGGGCCGTATACTTGTCTGCCACTTTAGTGGTATAAAAAAAACTATCTTTGGCAGACTAGAAAACGGTCTCAATTGATGGACTGTGGTCACCGTAACCTTAGAATATTACAGATGCTACACTCGCGCTGACGACGCTCAAGAACCTTTAAAGCGTTCAGGAGAACCAAGGCTGGTGATGAACTCCGGCTGTAGACTTTTAAGGCACTATTGTTCAGTTTGTTAATTTTTTTTTCACGAATTACGGATACTTGTAACAACCGAATAAACTACAGTATCCATGTAGACTTAGAGCTGTCCAGGTGCCTCGGATGACTCCTCGGAAGGATATGCGAGGATTCTCAGCAGATTTTGGCTACCACCGCAGCTCAGCAATTTTCCCCCTTACATCTATACTTATAATAAATCGGTAGAAGTGAAAATTCTGTACATTCAAAATATGAAAAAAATAAATAGCAAAAAAAAAAAAAAAATTGTTGCTAGATCGACACTGAACCCAAAAATGTGATTAAAAAAAATTTTGTCTGTCTGTCTGTCTGTCTGTTTGTTCAGGCATCACGCAAAAACTACCGGTTCGATTACGATGAAACTTGGCATAATTATTCTTTAATAGCCTGGGCTGTAACACTGGGTACATTTTATCACGGAAAAGTATATAGAATTCAAACCAAACTTAATTATGCGGTTCGATCCCTAGACCCAAAGTTATTGTCGATTATTGCTTAAACGGTTAATGGTACGATGATGAAACTAAGCATGAGCGTTGTTTGTTACAACTTGAAAAAAGTAATATTAACAATTTTGCAAATTCCACCTCCAAAGGTATAAAAAACCGGCCAAGTGCGAGTTGGACTCGCCCATGAAGGGTTTCGAAGCAGCAAGTAACATAATATAAAAGTTCTTATAGTTCGTTGTAACTTTTATGATGTTTTAACACGTTCGCAGTGGTAGTGATTTTTCTAACCGAAAATTGCGATTTATGACGTATTATATAAAAACTACCAGCTCTATCTCGTTCAAACTAATATTCGTTGGTAGTTTTTATAACAATGTACATCATATAATTTTAGTATAGAAGTTAGAGGGGGGGGGGGGGGACACACATTTATCCACTTTGGAAGTGTCTCTTGCACAAACTATTCACTTTAGAAAAAAATGATGTTAGAAACCTCAATAGCATTTTTGAAGACCTATCTATAGATACCCCACACGTATGGGTTTGATGAAAAAATAAATTTTTAGATTCAGTTTTGAGTATGGGGACTACCAAAATTTACTACTTTTTTTCTAGTTTTATATAAGAATCTTAATGCGGTTTACAGAATACATCTACTTACCAAGTTTCAATAGCATAGGCCTTATTGTTTCGGAGAAAAATGGCTGTGACACACGGACGGACAGACAGACAGACAGACAGACATGACGAATCTATAAGGGTTCCGTTTTTGCCATTTGGCTACGAAACCCTAAAAAGGAGGGTACAGTTTGTATGGGACAACGTGATTCCTTGGTCCGATCTACTTAAAATTTGGCATATAGCATTATTAACATAATTGATGGAAGCCGTGTTTCGTATTTTATTGAAATTTATACTATAACGCGCTAAAAAGGGAATATAAATTATTTTGGGGCTGATTTTCTCCGGAGTTGATATCAATACTCCTTAAATACTCTTATTTTATACTTAAATTACTTCTAATTTTGACACATAATTTGTAAAAGTTCAGTACAATTGACGTTGTCATTTATGTTTTATTTCAAACTTCAAACAGATGATTTTACTACATAGCCATGAAGTTAAATAAAAAGCGCTATTTTGGTATATTGTTAACCAAATATCCTTTATGGAAGCATTATTGCTAATTTATTCAAATTTTCTGTGTCAAAAATACATTTGTGAAAAGAAGAAGAAAATTCCAAGATGGCTAGCCAGAAAAAAGTTAGTATCCACTGGTCAATAAAATAACATCGCATGTTACCATCTACGCTCAATTCTTGCGACAAAGATTGTCAGCAGCCCTAAGCGACTGGTCATGGAAGGCATGAACTTTATTCTACATATAGTGCCGACTGCATTCTGTCAGGAAACAGACTCACTAAGTCTTTGTAAAATACGGGAGCGGTCTCTACGTAGACTTCATTCGACAGGACTGAAAAGAGCCATTACAATTACATGAACGCTCAGCTGATGAAATTTACATTGTTATTACGTTATCAGGTCTTGGTTGGACCATCTGTATTAGGAGGACAAAGCCTACAGTAGTTCGGTTTGTCCAAACGTCGTCGTAGGCTGGGACTACCTGAAGAAGGAACTAAGTTACGATGTCAATTGCTTAGAAGAGAAGTTGTGTCAAGTAGTAGTTTAGCCATTGAATTAAGAAATGTATTTAATAAATAAATTTACTTAGCTCATATTATTATGCATTATGAATTTGTTATTCAGAAATCTATCTAACTAGGTATTATTATAAATGCGAATGTTTGTGAGTATGTTTGTTACTCTTTCACGCTGTAACGTCTGAACGGATCTGGCTGAAATTTGGTGCCTACAGAGATATGTTATAGTCTAGGAACAAAATTTCACGCAGGCGAAGCTGCGGGCATCAGCTAGTAGCTAAAAAACTTGAGAGGTGTCAAGGGACACCCGAATGGAACGAAGTTCCTTTCAATTAATTAGTGCAGGAATTGTAATAAAATTTTATTTTAATTTTAAAATTTTATTGTACAAAAACAAAAACAAAAACAATTTTATTTTTTTTAATTAATAATAATATTTTTTTTATTATTAACCCCCATTTTATTACCCCCCTTCCCCCTTCCCCCCTCCACCCACCCCCTTCCCCCCTCCCCCCATATTACCCCCATATTAAAGGAGGGTAGAGGTACCTCTACCCTCCATACTATAGCAAAAACATATAAACGGCCGAATTGAGTAACCTCCTCCTTTTTTTAAGTCGGTTAAAAAAGTGTCGTTACAACTTTTCGTGAGAATTTTTTCCGTCTAGCCCCCTTTCACAACGCGCGATAAGGAACTTCGTTCCAATAATAACCTACGTAGTTTCCTAAGTACAATCAGGAATCAGACAGTTTTCATTAGACAAAAGTTAATACCGAATACGAATTGACGACATTCGAATTATTTATGGAATTATTTGAAGAATAAATACTAAGAAGAAAAAATACTTCTAAACTAAACCCGAAACTTCAATAACATCAAGTAAAGCTTTCTGACCTTCGAATATAAGCTTCTGACCCTATCAATCACTTATATCGTCCCTAAAAATACAATTCTAATAGAAATCACTAAGAGTAAAAATAAATATGGCATCTTCTCTTTGATCGGAGGTCGCAAGCCAGTGAGTTTTCACGGTTATTTCTTTAGCAGAAATCCCCTTGCACAAGTTTAGTTAGGAATTCCGTTCACCTATCTTCGTATCGTGCCACATATTTTGTGCAGAAGGGAGGCAGGGGAAGTTTCCGTTTCCTTATGAAAATCTTTCTCCGCGCGTAAATGTATTCTTTGAAGGCAGCTTTGATAAAACATTTATCATTTATCAATTTTAGATTCAGGACGTTATAAAAAAATTGTGAAGGAGTTTGAAACCCGCTTTATTTTAGAATATAATGACAATAAATGGATGTTTTGCCTATTGAAAAGATTCATGTAATAAGATTACAGATTTATAAATGTCTCTAAAGGCAATATTTTATATCTATGGACGCAAAAAAAATGCCACGGAACACGTACCTAGGAAATCGGTAGTGTAATCGGTGTGAAATCGGTGCTAATTAATTCGTAATAATGTTCAACACTAATAAGTGTTGAACATTATTACGAATTAATTAGCAAAAAACCTCACATAAACTATAAATGCGTACATATAAATATACATAACACATTTATTATACTTAAATCAATAACTCAGTACTATTAATCTATCTATACTAATATTATAAAGAGGTAAAGTTTGTGTGTTTGTATATTTGTTAAATTGTAAGGGGTAATCTCGGGATCTACTGAACCGATTTTAAAAATTCTTTTACCAATAGAAAGCTACGTTATTGCGGAGTGTCATAGGCTATATAGCATCACTCTACAACGAATAGGAGCGGAGCAGTAATAGTAAATGTTTCAAAAACGGGGGAAAAGTTATTCCTCTTAAGAGCTTCGTTGCGTGTGCTGCGTGACTAATATTATTTAACCGACTTCAAACAAGGAGGACTCAATTCAACCGTTTTTTTAAATTTTTTTTTTATGTTTTTGCGCAGAACTCCGTCGTTTATAGACCGATTTCAAAATTGTTTTTTCGTTCGAAAATAGGTACTCTCAAGGTGGTCCCATTTTATCTATACTAATATTATAAAGAGGTAAAGTTTGTGTGTTTGTATATTTGTTAAATTGTAAGGGGTAATCTCGGGATCTACTGAACCGATTTTAAAAATTCTTTCACCAATAGAAAGCTACGTTATTGCGGAGTGTCATAGGCTATATAGCATCACGCTACAACGAATAGGAGCGGAGCAGTAATAGTAAATGTTTCAAAAACGGGGGAAAAGTTATTCCTTTTGAGAGCCGCGGGATACCTCTTTCGTAAACGAAATTGTTCTTAAAAATAATGCGACGGGAATACACGCGACGACAAATCTTTCTCTCTCTCTCTCTCACGTAGTATTTAATATTAACGACGAGACGCTACGGGAGTAAACGCAACGTGACGGGAGTAAATGCGACGGGAACAGGTAATACTCTATTATGTGGCGCAAACGAAGTTGCGCGGGTCAGCTAGTACTTAATATTATTAAGAGATTTTTTTGTTTGTTTGTTTGTTTGTTTGTAACGAATAGCCTCCGGAACTACTGGACCGATTTGAAAAATTCTTTTACTGTTGGAAAGCTACACTCTTTGCGGGTAACATAGGCTATATTTCATTCCCGTATTCCCACGGGAACGGGAACTACGCGGGTGAAACCGCGTGACGTCCGCTAGTGATCAATAAATCAAATCAGCCTATACCAGTCCACTGCATAACGTAGGCCTCTCACAAACTACGCCACAATAATACCTACATTATTGTTGATACATACATACATATATACATACATATAGTCACGCCTTTATCCCCGAAAGGGTAGGCAGAGGCATGGTATACGCCCACATTTCACCGTATTGTTTTATGTCCCACGTAATAGGTGGTGAGCCCATTGCCGTGTTAATATCGACAGGGGCACTTCGCCGCGACCCGCTGTTGAAATTTTTCAAGTCGCCCTTATGGCCTTCAACTTGGCTTAACGATTGTCACTATTGACATTACTGACAACCGGGTTTCATTTCGAGTTTCATTAGAAATTAAAATAAATATAACTATAACAACAAATGTTAATTTAGCTGAAGTGTCAAAAAACATACTCGTAAGTCCTCATTTACCTAAGGAAGATATAAACCTATATGTACATAATCTGTCCGTTAATAAATCACATTTCAAAACAAGTTTCTATGATTGCACGAAAGCACGATTGACATTTCAAAACGAAGCGTGCGTAAAATGCGCATAAATGTCAAAGTAGATGGCTTTTACCGTTAACGGTATAATCTGCACCCATTATAATACACATTAAGTGAGCTGGTCACTTAGTAATACAGAAGACGTGGTAATAGCTAGTGTAATAAAATGTGATTAGCAGCATTTAGACTGAGTAAGTGAGTACGACTAGGTAAGAAAATGCAATAGAAAAAGCTTTGCTGAAAGGGTAAAAGTCAGTTTGCCCAAAAATGATTCTACCCTAATGTTTGATACTTACAAAAGGTAAACAAATTTTCTAGGGTTGGGTATGTAGGCACATCGTGTCATTCATCGCGAATACCTCTCCTGTGTAATATTGGGAAAAACTTGCGGGCGACGGATAGTTGTGGGGGTCAAGTTAATGATATCGCCGCCATTTGCGGACGAGTCCCCGCTCAGAATTGCGCTCGGGCACGTTAATGGGCTCAGCTAAAGCACTCTGAATATTTTAAAGGACATTCGCTGAAATTACTACAAAAATAATGTCGCTTTGCTTGTACCGAATTACCCGAAAAACGGTTTAGAGACCGGCAATAAATATGCACGGAATCCTCTACCTATTACCTCTTTGGAGATTGCTTTTCGGATTAAACATTTTCAGTGGGAGTTTTAAGTTTCATCACAGTCGACACCACAATTTTGTTTTTGTACGTGCTAGTATCGATTTGTTGGGTAAACTTTGAGGTGAAGTCGGGTTTACTTTAGGTTGTTTCGGTATAGCGAAGTTTTAAATAATAAATGAGCGTCGGTGATAGAAGAAAACTGGAGCGTCGGCACCACGGCTGCCGACGGAATATTGCGCCACGCTCGCGCCTTCGACCGCGCCCGCGTGCAGACAGCGGGCTACGTGCACTGCATAATGCACCGTCCCGTACAAAATTCACAAGTACGTACCCCCTAGCAAAATAAATTTACCATCTCTATCTTATTTGCTCTAATTCGCGAAAACTGCAACTCGAGACTCCAGCGGTCTCGACGTACCTAATGATCGTACAACACCGTTGCAAGCTGAATTGTGATGAGTTGCGGATGTTTCACTTATTTTATTAAACTGTATTAAAAAGTCTGCATACGTTTAAGTTATAGACTGAATGTTTTGCGCTCCTTATGCATTTTGCGAAGTGCAAAAGTTTTATACCAGTCGGTGTACCGGGGCATGCGATGCATGCGAACGAGGAGAAATCTCACCCTAACTTTTTCACTCAGGATTTCTTCATTTAAATAATGCTCCCTCCACTACGCATACCTCGACAGAAGTTGATAACCTTTATCGAATAGTTCACATTTAGTTTTAATGGTAGATTTTTAAAATATCATCTAATGTTATTGTTAGTTTTGCCTTAGATTTGTTTGTAAGACAAAGCGACTACTTGGAGTGTACTAAAGTTATGTCTATTGTTACTATTCGAATTCTTTTATTTAATAAAAAAATTCAACTCGTCCACAGGCAGATGTGGCAAACACCTAACCCGCCCGTTTCTTTCAGAAATATTTTTGGGTACGATTTGTGAAACAAAGCGTGTTGTATTTTAAGGAAATTAATGACCCGCTAGCGGCTCTCCCCTTTTGCAAACATTGCTTCGGTTATTAGATTTAAATAACGTCAAGATCCTTTGTTGTATGTTCCCTTAGTCAAAGTCGTGCATAATGTTGATGTAATGGATAATTTTGTACAGTTCAATAAGTTTCGCGTATCGAACAGCATTCGATACAACGTTCTACTGCGTTATGTACCATATCGACGTATTCATTAAACAATCGTAGCAGGAAGGAATACGATTTTTTTATGTTCTTACATTTTATCTTTAATATTTATTCACACCACTAAGGTGGCAGACAAGCATACCTATGGTCCACCAGATGTACTGGTGGCTTAGACCATATATCACGGGACTAGCCTTTGCGAACCACCGCACTGTGGATTATGGTAGAACAAGAGCTGATCAAAAATACTTTTTTGAAGTGATGCAATTAACACATAATTTTTATCTTATTCTTTTGATAAAGAGTCAATCTTTTATATTCAAGTCCCTTTTAATCCCTTATTTTATAAAATATTGATTAAAACATCATTATGTCCGGCACTTACGAATGTCTGTTTATAATACCTAGAAAATCGAATACATTCCGAGTTAAATTTTGACTATTTATTCAAAAACACTCTTCTGGTGTTATATACCATTCGAGAGGTTGTTTATTACAGATTTATAAATAGTGAGTTTTATTATATTTCATATATAAATATTGATGCTATAAAAAAATAAGTAAATTGCGGGAAAATATTGCACTTTTTAAATTTCGTCCTGAGTTTTAACAGTTAGCTACGCTTGCCTACGTTATGAATTTAGTATTGTCTCGTTCATTAGTTACATATTACTAATATATCAAAAAATCAGCTACCCATATTTGCGCATTAAGCAGGTATGAAGGAATACATGACGGCAGATGCGAAAAAAAAAAGAAGGCGAATTTAGCATCTTTAAGGGACGATGCTCTTGACTATTTGTCCAAAGATAAGTCTAATTATGTTATATACCATTTAAAAGAATGATTATTACAGATTTAGAAGTAGAAGTTTTTATTTAAATTTGTTTACACATATTAGTGCATTTGAAACTTACGTAAACTGTAAGAAAATATTAGCATTAAATTTTAGTCAAGACTTTTAACAGTTAGCTACTTATGCCTTCATTGTGAATTTAGTATTATTACGTTCACTAGATACATATTAATAATCTATATATATAAAAATCAATGCCACTTTTCGTTGTAATTTTATAACTCAAGAACGGGCTCACCTATCCAAACCAAATGTTTAGGCTTTGTTCGGACTATTTAGTAGATGGTTTATGTGAAGTTTGCACAAAATCGGTCGAGCGGTTCTTCATTTATCACGCAAACGAAGTTGCGCGGGTCAGCTAGTATATTATAGAATTTGGTGGCCAAATTTTCCCGTTGAGCAGTTATGAAGGAAATGATTGTAACTGCTGTCATGTCATGATGCGAAAATAATTAATGCGACTTTCGACTCACTTGATAGGTACTTAAAAGATTACCCACCGATGTAGCTTTAAGTATTTATATAAACTTAAAGCCTACCAAAACACAGCATTTATTTCATTTTTATGCCTTCCTGAGAATTTTGATCCATAATTGTAAGTTAGGTATCTACTATCCCTGTACTATCTGAAGAATCTGTTTCCTGAACCTGTTTCTTCGATGAAATTATCAATACGTAGGTACTATACCTATAAAATAATGTTCGATACAAAGTTTACTTAATCATACAATAGCTAAAATTATAGAATGGAGTCAAGACCTGCTTCAGTTTTTAACCTATAAATATTGGAATTAAGCGCGTCGAAAATCGACTGTGTTTTACGGCATCTGCGGTCACATTTTCCTATATTACTGCTCAATGGGCATATATGGTCAGCAGATTTTTTGATATTTTAATAATATGTAACTATTAAACGAAACAATGCTAAATTCACAACTTAGGCAAGTGTAGCTAACTGTTAAAACTCTGGACAAAACTTATAAAGTGCAATATTTTTCTGCAACTTACGTATTTGTTATAGCAACAATATCTAATTATGAAATAAAATGAAATCTACTATTTCCAAATCTGTAATAAACAGCCTTTCAAATGGTATATGACACCAAAATAGTATATTTGAATAAATTGTCAAAATTTAACTCTCAATTAAAAACTTTATCATCCTGTAGAATGATTGACACCATAAATTAAGAAACAAAATACCTATGCTAAGACCGATGTACTAGATACAATCATGGTTATCCCAATTTTAAAGTCAAATAGGTAACTTTCTTTGCTTAAAGTTATTCCTGACTCCTAAAATTAAATGCAAGTTAAACCGAGAGCTAACACTAGTTCATGTTATTTTTCTTTAGTTTTCCCTTTTATCCTACTAATATTATAAATGTGAAAGTTTGTGAAGATGTTTGGATGTTTAGATGTTTGGATGTTTGTTACTCAATCACGCTCTAACCACTGAATGGATCTGGCTGAAATTTGGTACAGGGATAGAGTATAGTCCGGAATAACACATAGGCTACTTTTTATCCCGGGAAAATATTCCCACGGGAAGCGGGAACGTGGACCAAATTTCACGCGGGCGAAGCCGCGCGCATCAGCTAGTAAGCTTATATTTCGAAAAATAATATGTATTTGTATCTATACATACACTTAATACTAATACAATACATAAAAATATGCCATTAATTGTATTATTTTTAAGATTTTCATCATTATTATTTTTTATTGACACTAGTACTACATTAAACAATACAAAACGTATTTCATTAGAAGCTTTACTTAATAATATACAATTGAAAAAAAAATCATGCTTTTATCTTATGAATTATAGAAGTTATTGATTTTTGATCTCAAACAGGCCTTTATTGTCCATAGTGCACCGCATACAAAAATATTCTGCTAGTTTTCATAGCGGGTGAAGGGGGAAACACAAAGACATTTAAAATTTCATTATATTTAAAAATGTATTAATCGACAAACGCGTAATGGCTGTTGTGTGTTAATTTTTATTGTACAGTCAACTACAATGAAATGTACTAGTTTAATCATATAAAATGATGTACTGATGTACAGTGCTTTTTAGGGTTCCGTACCCAAAGGGTAAAGAACGGGACCCTATTCATGAGACTTCGCTGTCCGTCTGTCTGTCTGTCTGTCTGTCTGTCTGTCTATCCGTCAGGAGGCTGTATCTCATGAACGGTGATAGCTAGAGAGTTGAAATTTTCACAGATTATGTGTTTTTGTTGCCGCAATAACAACAAATACTAAAAACAAAAACATAATAATATTAAAGGGGGGCTCCCATACGACAAACGTGTTTTTTCGCCATTTTATCTTATTTATTAATTAATAAGGTATCCTTCTCAATTTAAATACGTTAGTTGGCCTAAACATATAATCGAGATCATTCATTCCCTTTACACCATACAAATTAAATGAATACCTTAGGAGGTATAGCACCATCAAATATTGCTCAATGAAATTAATTTCCTGTCGCCATGATTGAACATTAAACGGGTCACATACTAATTTATTTTTCGACTTTCATCGTAAATATTTTTTTTAAAGAGTGAACAACGCTTTCAGCAGATTACTTCAGGTAGGTGTAATATTTCAAAGATAGCAATTTCATAGGAAATAGTCAACAAAGAGCCCATATTTTAGATTTTTCTCCAGTATAAACAATGTACATACAAACACACAATTCAATTACATGCTCGGTGCATGAGACTGTTGAGACGTTACGTATTTATATTGTCATCATTCATATGTCATCAATATTCTGAAAAAGAAATTAAACATAGAGTTCACAAACTCTTTTGGAAATATATATACTGTAGGTACCTACCGTAGAGGATCTATATAACAGGATAGTTAGTACTAAAGTGCTATAGAGCAACGCGAACTGTCTAAGGTGCGCTGTGGTTAACAACCACCACAGTGCAATACTTATTTTATAATATGTAGTGTTAATAGGTAGGTAATAAGGGCAACCAGTAGACGCTTGAAATACTTTGAGAATATCGAGCAGGGTATTTTCATAAAAAAAATATAATTAAAACAAAATGGACATTTACTGGGACATCCTTTCGAGGGCTTACCCGGGGCTCCCAACCGTAGTCTGTTGGGCGTTATGTAGGATTTTTAATCGGTAGGAGTCTGGAATAGCTCCATAAAGGATTTTCCTTAACGTTAAATAAAAAGAAAAAGGGGGGCTCCCATGTAACAAATAAGACTTTTGTTGTTTTTGGTACGGAACCCTCCGTGTGGGAGTCCGACTCGCACTTGGCCGGTTATTATAAAGCCAATAGACCAAATGGTCTATTGGCTTGGCAGAAAACAATGCTTAAGTAAGGCGCATCCTGTGGTTAGATGATCTAAGACTGGTGGTCACCGCAGCCTATGGACGTTTGTAACTCCGGAGACGATACACTCGCCGACCCTCCCCGAGAAATGAGAATGGTAGGACAAAAGGACGTCACGCGGTTTCACCCGCGTAGCTCCCGTTCCCGTGGAAATACGGTAATAAAATATAGCCTATGTTCACCGGGAAGAGTGTAGCTTCCCAACAGAGGTAGAATTTTTCAAATCGGTTTAGTAGTTTCGAAACCTATTCGATGCAAACAAACAAATAATCAAATCTTTCCTCTTTACAATATTAGTATAGATAAAATACCAGTTTGGACAAATACCATGTAATAGCTGCAAATGAAATTAAAGTCGGCATCGGCACCATGAATATAGGATAAAGAAATCTGGAAGACGAAGTTTACTCAAAAGATGTCTTAGTAGGTATAATGTGCTAAATCTAAGAATCTTCTTCTTCTTTACTAATAAAATGATAGACAAGTCAAAACTGTACATAATAAATAATACACGCTGGGTGTTCAACATAAGATACCGAAGCCGAAAATATAGTTAGAATTTTTTTTGTCTGTTTGTCTGTTTGCTTTGTCCGGAAGGATCTCGAAAGGCATGCAATAGATTTGATTCAAATTTTGCACAAATATTAACTACGGTCTTCAAATAGGCTATATATTATCACGCTACATATCCTAGGGGCTAAGCAGAGCATAACATGATTTTCACGCGTTCGAAGTCACGGGCAACAGCTAGTCATAAATAAAAACGCATGTTGAGTTTATGAGATCATCAATAGCATAAAAACGCAGCAATTTATTAACATCAGTTCTTAGAAACAGTCATACTTGGTTTGTTTTACTGAGAGTGACTGCGAATTTAGGTGTGACTGTATGTTTATATTCTAGAAATAAACAGCAAAGATGTACCTACGCAACAAACTTGGTTTGTCAGTACCTATTCAGAAATAATACCTATGGAAACTATATAACTGCGGTATTCTATACTAATATTATAAAGAGGAAAGATTTGTTTTTTTTGTTTGTTTGTTTGTTTGTTTGTTTGTTTGTAACGAATAGGCTCCAGAACTACTGGACCGATTTGAAAAATTCTTTCACTGTTGGAAAGCTACACTCTTTGCGGGTAACATAGGCTATATTTTATCCCCGTATTCCCACGGGAACGGGAACTACGCGGGTGAAACCGCGTGACGTCCGCTAGTAAAATGTAAAGGGGAATCTAATTAATTTGGAATTAGTTTTTGTACCAGTAGATACCTTAATGTGTGTCTTAATTCTGTTCAGTTCAGTATCTGGACTGTCAAATTCACGGCGAAACATGGTCAAATTCCGGGCTATTTCCTGTTAACAGCTTCGTAGTTGCGAATGAATTGATGTTCGAACTCTTGGCAGTTAGTGCGGTAATGCTATATACGTTTTACAATGCATAGGTACTCTCGTTCTTAGAATACTTTGTTACGGTCTTTCGATCCGACACAGTGAGGATCCAATGGCAATGAACGATCGTAGTGGAAGCACACCGTAGTACGCTCCAAGGTCTTCGTGCTAGTGACGGCTGCAGAGAGCAGAGCTCGATGCTAACTAACCGAGACGAGCTCCAGGCCCGCCCCCTGCTGCCATTCACTACTAATATCATATTCTCGGTTATTTTGGAGAAATTCGGTGCAGAGATAGCTTAAAGTATAGTTTGGAATATATAACACATAGGCTACTTTTCCACGAGAAGCGGGAACGGGTACCAAATTTCACGCGGTTGAAGTCGTGGGCATCATCTAGCAAAACATATTTACTTCGGAGGGTTGCTGACTTGCAGCCTCTGGTATGGCTGCGTATGTGGTCGTGCATGTGCTTCAAAGATTTAGTATACCTACCTATATTAGGCGATTGAGAGCACATCAGCCAAGGTCTCAAATAGCAATAAGTGGTAGGCTGAAAAGTCTTGGTTTCAGGTGTTGAATGCGTTTTGTTGACCTTATTATAAGGGCTGATGAGGATCGCAGGACATCGAAGACGAGCAAGATAAACGGACCTAGGGCCTAGCGAGGACTAGCGCTCCTAAGATGTTGACGAAAAGTTCACACCTCTAGACGCTAAATACCACTTATCACAGACGCGCAAATCACCCCTGTACACGTCGTCGTTCGGACGCATCCGCAGATGACGTCTGCAGACGCAGATGCAGGGACAGGCTCGAATAGAAGAATGCCTCGCTGGCGGAGTCGGTAGTATAACCGCCTGCCGCGCTTGATATCCTGGGTTCGATTCCTGGGTCGGTCGGTCCAAATATTTGTGTGATCCACAAATGTTTGTTGCGGAGTTTTGGTTTCTTCAATCTATACTTATATCTATACTAATATCGATACCTCTGGGCTCAAAGGTCGTAAAGGACAAAATGGGACTTTTCAGGAGAAGCAAAAAACAAAAGAAAAATAATATTTTGTACTCTAACTTTTTTGTTTCTTGAGCTATTTTAATAAAACCAAGGAAGAAAGTGCTTAGAATTTATAGTATTTTCTAAGGCAGATTAAAAAAAATACCCTAGTGCTGTATTTACCGAGATAGATTTCCTTTACGACCATAAATTTGAAAATAAAAGTCCTTTACACCCGTCAAATTTCCATCCTAAGATTTCACCGAAGGGTGTGAATCTACTTCACTGCGCAATTCTGAAGAAAATAAGGTAATAATCGACTAGTGTAATAATTTTTAGGTCATAAGGATCATTTGCTAACTCATTTTTAAGGGCTACATTATTAAATAAACTTATATTTTTTAATATTAAGCTCGTCAAATTGACGTCGCCACCACCCTGATGGTAAGCCGTGGTGCATCTAACGATTAGGGGCCAGCCTCACAGTCTGTGAGACTTTCGACAGTGGTTCCTCAAGTTGCCGGCCCTGTGATGTGCCTCTTCACGCTCCTCTTGAAGAACCCGGGATTGTAAGATGAGGGAAAAACGTATGCGGGCAGGTCGTTCCATGTTCTTATAGTTCGACAGATGAACGATCTTTTGAAATGCTTGGTTCAGGCGAAAATTCTCTCCACTGTGTATGAGTGGCATCTCTGCCCCTGCACGCGTTGTTCGGGTTTGGAAAGGAGATGGTAGGATTAGGTTGAATCGAGCTCTTCAGAACATTCAACGTAATACATTCGGTAGAAGGCAGCCAAGGACGCTATGGTTCTTCGTTGCGCTAACGGTTCGAGGCCTCCCGTCACCTCAGGGCAACCAATTATTCGGATAGCACGTCGCTGCATAGCGTTGACGCTAGTAGGTGTCTTGCGGAGTCATCCCAAATGTGAGAACAGAATTCGACGCAGGGGCGAATCTTCGTCTTGTACAGTAAACATCTCTGATGTGACGTGAAATAGTCTCTAATTCTAGTTTCCATGAGGCCAGCCCAATACATCTCTCTACGTAGGTTTTGTGATTGAGCTTTCTTTTAGTGGAACCGTAATGTTCCGAAGACAGGGTAGGGATAGGAATGGGGACTTCTTAGCTGTAAACTGTGTGTTTTTCTGGCATTGAACTCGACCAGGTTGTCCGAACCCCATTGGGCAATGCGACCCAGGTCCGCCACGAGTTGTCGTCTCTTTCCTTCCACGTCACCTCGCCCCTCCGCTGGACGGCCAGAATAGCTCCCATGCAGAGTACTATCATCCGCATAACAATGAATGCACCCAAGGGACAGCATGTCATTGATATGCAGAAGAAAGAGAGTTGGGGAAAATACCGATCCTTGTGGTACTCCGGCATATACCTGCAAAAAGCAGGAAGTCTGACCATCACAGAGGACCCGTGTACGTCGCCCGTGCAGGAAGCTGGCCAACCATCGGCACAACTGAAGCGATAGACCATATGCCGGCAGCTTGGAAAGATGCGACGCATGTCATACCCTATCAAAGGCTTTAGCCATGTCTAGGCCAATAGTCAGAGATTCACCGTGCTTCTCCATAGCCTCACCCCAGGTGTGTGTAATGTACGCTAAGTGGTCACCCGTTGATCGTTTCGGCCTAAAGCCATATTGACAATCGCTAATTAACGAGTGATCCTCCAGATAGCGCATGTTTGTTGATAATTAGCTCGAACATTTTGCAGATTACGGTGGTTACGGCTATGATGCGATAGTTGGCCGGATCCGACCGATCCCCTTTCTTGGGGATCGGCTGAACGTTCGCCTCCTACCAAGCCTTCGACTCTTCTCCCGACGAATAGGAAAGACGATACAGGCGTGTTAGCTTTGGACATAATTCAGCTGCACACTTCTTCAGCACCAATGCCACACTGCCGGATTACAATATCCGGCATCGTGGTTCCACAGTCGGCGATAGTGGGAGGTTGCTTGCCACAGTCATCGACCCGGGAATTAGCCGCAAAGAGAGAGTGACTGACTGATTTCTCTTGGGCCTTGTGAGCTAGTCATCCGTCAAGATAGCGCAGCGGCGCGGCGGCAGCAAGAGCTTGCAAAAGTTGGCCTGCACGGCTTTGGTCAGTTGCCAGTATTCACGTCTGCCCGTCGGATGTTACGTGAGCTCCTGACCAAGCCGCGTGATGCGCTGGGCGTCCACTCTCTTGAAGGCTCTCTTACTGGACCTAGTGGCTCTGTTGTACACGGCTTTGAGGCGGGCCACTTTCTGGTCGCGCACAGACCGAGCCCTAATCCAGGCGCGGTAAGCCGCCTGTTTTTGTTGAACAGCTACGGCGCACTCACGCCCGAACAAGGGGCGGGCTTTGCGGATGCTGGCGACATCAATGTATGGAATGTAATCTCAATGATGAAGCTCTCCCTGCAAAGCAGCGCTGACTTCACGGGACGGCCGACTGACTCAGGAGGACTCAAGGCAAAATAAACGGATTCGTTCGTTGGCGCTGAAGAACGAAGAAATTTCATTATATTTGCGGTTTTTCGCACTCCATTTGACAAAACGATGATGTGGTTTTTAACAAGTTTTCGTCAATAATTACGCCAAGGTATTTAATGCTGTCTGTCCTTTGGATGAATTCACATTTGCAACCTTTCGTTTCTTTGCAGTAGTGTAATTTGATACCAAGAGATGTATAATGGGCCGATCTAGCTGTTTTATGAAAACATACATATTTAGTTTTACTGGCATTCAGTGTCACTAAATTATAACGCAACCATGTTGACACTTGCCCCAGGTCCAACTCGGCTTTCGTAAATTTTTCAGCCCAACTTGCACCATCAAATATAACAACTGTGTCATCGGCATAGCATATAATATTATCCATATACATTATAAAAAGCGTTGGGCCAAGCACGCTACCCTGTGGGTCTCCAAAGTCGATTGTATCTAGCTCACTTTTAAAGTTACCCACTTTAACACACTGCTACAAGTAGCAGTATGGATGTAAAGGACATCAGGACAGGTCCTGATGTCCTTTACATCCATATTTTTGAGGTGACTTATAGGGAGTATAGGACCATTTAAAATTTTTATGTATTTTACACCCAAAATTTTCTTTATATTTTCCTTAACTACCAAAATAATTTCACTCTAGTAGGTAAGTGTTATTTACTTCCATATTTTCAGGGTAAACTTGGCTTAATGTCTCGATTATGTGGGTCGTAAAGGCATTTTTTTTGCGAATTTCGTAAAACGGAATATACAGATCGATAGGGAATTAAAAATTGAGTAAAACTGTATCAAAAAGTCATTTTCGCCCAAATGTCCTTTACGACCTTTGAGCCCAGAGGTATCGATATTATAAAGAGGAAAGATTTGTTTTTCTGTTTTTTCGTTTTTTGTTTTTTGTTTTTTGTTTGTTTGTTTGTTTGTAACGAATAGGCTCCGGAACTACAGGACCGATTGGAAAAATTCTTTCACTGTTGGAAAGCGACACTCTTTGCGGTGTTATATTTTATTCCCGTATTCCCACGGGAACGGGAACTACGCGGGTGAAACCGCGTGACGTCCGCTAGTGTAATATAAAAAAATTTTTCAATAAAAAATAAAACCGACTTCCAAAAAATCCTGAAAAATAAAATTTACTTAGCACAAAGTAAACTGTATTTTGATTTATCAGATTTTATTCAATATCATATTGAAGTCGGCGCCAAGTAAACCCATAGGTTTATGTAGGTATTATTCATGGCACCAACTTCAATACTATATTGAATAAAATCTGATAAATCAAAATACATTTTACTTTGTGCTAAGTAAATTTTATTTTTCAGGATTTTTTGGAAGTCGGTTTTATTTTTTATTGAAAAATTTTTTTTCATTATTTTAAGTGACGGGTGAACCGAACAATATATCTATCTAGGTAAAAGTTTTCATCAATACTAATCAATCAAGCCCAAACACAAGGTAGCTGCTGTAAATCGATAAGGATTTCCCTCGATTGTCTTTCGGTTCCATAATCAGATCGACTCCAGATATTCATTAAATTGTAGTACATTAAAGCACTGAATTAAAAAGTTAACAAATGCACTGGTTGTCCCTACAATTTTCGGTGGTTGCCCTCGATTTCTCCTGGATCCCATCATCAGATCCTGATCTGATTAAAATAGGACCACCTCAGAAGTAAACCCTATTCAAGAAAGAAAACAATTTAAATCCGTTTATAATTGACGGAAATATCGGTGAACATACATAAAACATTGAGAACTTCCTTTTTTTTTGAAGGCGGATCTATCAATCTAGGTGCAAAGTTCTCATCAATACAAATCAATCAAGCCCAAACACAAGGTAACTGCTGTAAATTGTTAAGGAATGCCCTCGACTGTCTTTCGACTCTACCATCAGGTCGACTCCAGACCTTCATTAAAGTGTAGAACATTAAAGCACTTAATTAAAAAGTTAGCAAGTGCACTAGTTGTCCCTACAATTTTCGATGGTTGCCCTCGTTTTCTCCTGGATCCCATCATCAGATCCTGACCTGGTGAAAATGGGACCACCTCAGAAGTAAACCCTATTCAACAAAAAATTAATTTTGAAATCCGTCTATAATTGACGGAAATATTGCTTGACATACATAAAAAAAAATACATACAGACGAATTGAGAACCTCCTCCTTTTTTTGAAGTCGGTTAAAAATTAAAAATATAATAGGTAATTTTGTTTTTCATTATTTATTCGTATACACACAATTGATAAAAGAAATAATAAAGAAGATAACACTGTACAAACCGGTCATCAAGATCCCATAGCACGAGCTTGTAATAGCTTTATTTGGGCGATGACGTTGTGTATAAAAACAATCAGGGACCAAACTTCGAACTTCAACTTTAGTCTACCTACTAAGTACCGTAGATACCCGACCTGCTCCCATGAGTGTGACTTTAATGTTGGTGCGGCATCGATTCATACTCCTTAGGGTTCCATGTCTATTAATTTGTGTGTTACAAACTTCACGATGAGAGTAAAACTAAGTTTGGATAGAATTTTTAGGGTTCTGTAATCTACAGGCTAAAATCGGGACCTAATTATTGAGAGTTTGCTGTCCGACTGTCTATCTGTTTTCAGGCTGTATCTCAGAAACCGAGATAGCTAGACAGCTGAAATTTTCAGATGATGTAGGTATTCCTGTTGCTGCTTTAACAACAGATAGTTCTAATAAAATCAAAAAAAACAACAGTGGGCTCTCATACAACAAAATATGTAATTTTTGCCGTTATAGGGTTCCGTACTCAAATGACAAAAAATGGAACCTTTGTAGATTAGTCTTGTCTGTTTGTCTGTCTGTCCGTCCGTATGTCACATCCACTTTTCTCCGAAACTATAAGGCCTATGCTGTTGAAACTTGGTAAGTAGGTAGATGTATTCTGTGAACCGCATTAAGAATTTCACACAAAAAAAATTAAAAGCAATGAATTTTGGGGTTCTCCATACTTATAACTAAATCTGATTTTTTTTCGTCAAACCCATACCTGTGGCTGTGGTGTATCTGATAGATAGGTCTTAAAAAATGCTATTGAGGTTTCTTACATCTTTTTTTTCTAAACTGAATAGTTTGCGCGAAAGACACTTCCAAAGTGGAAAAATGTGTGTTCCCCTCTTCTAACTTCTAAAAGAAGAAGAAATGATAAATCTAAAAAAATAAAGGTATGATATACATTGCCATACAAACTTCCACCAAAAATAGGTTTGAATTTGAACGAGATCTAGTTAGTAGTTTTTTTAACACATAAACCGAAATTTTCGTCTGTCATACAATTAACTCAAAAAAACATTTAATTTCGTAAACATAAACCTAATGCTGCTACGGAACCCTTCATGGGCAATAGATAGATATGTAGGCATTTCTATTGCCGCTATTAAATCAAATACTACTAAAAATAGAAAAAAAACAACCATAAGAACTTAGAGTACATTTTTTACAATATAAATAACAAACGTGATATTTTGCTGATTTTGGTAGGGAACCCCCCCTGTATGAGTCTGACTTGACCGGTTTTGTACGGAACCCTCCGTGAGCGAGTTCGACTCGTACTTGGTCGGTTTTATTTGCTACGCTATTACCTGAAATGGATAATTTTCCCTGTACAAACACTCACCTCTGTTCATTCGAGAGCCCCTGCGCGCTAAATTTGAATTCATGTTACGAACGGGCTACATAAACCAATTACTAAACAGAGGAGCCAACGCCGCTGCCACTGCCGCCCGGCACGCGGAGAATCGATAATTCACAATATGCCCGCTAGAGGGCAACGCAAGCAACGCGGTGCGCGTCTACACCACACCACTCCTCCACGTTGCGCATCTGTCCAATAAACCTTGTAACGACGTTCATTTAGAGTAACCTTTCGATTTTATACAAATAAGTATGTTCTTTCGGCTGTAAATACAATGATTTTTGTTTATCTTATATTTATACGGAATACTTTTTTTAGTTTGAATATGCCTAAACGATGATATAATTTAAGAATATAATTTGTGCGGATTAAATAAAACATAATAATCGTATTTCAAATAGAAAATATCGTAATCATTTATGTTTTCAACAGTAATATTATGTACTAGTTCAAAAATTATTATTATTATTTAACTATTCTCTTATAACACGTACCATAAACTCGCCTAGAACGCTGATACAAAGTCACACCCGGGCCGTCATGCGTAGTCAGCTGCTGCTTAGCTTGCCGTTTCGTGTCGCGCTTCTTGTCCGCTTTTAATGTTTTCCGTTTTATTTTGTTATTTATGTGATGCAAACCGATATTTTAACAAATATTTTGTATTTATGCAATATTGTGAATAAAACTGTGTGTTAATATAGTGGTAGCGGTCGCCGGCCAACAGATAGAAAGAGGTAAACGCCTTAATATTTTTGTTTGTCACGAACATAACCTCTTTCACATCACGTATGTTCAATACAAGTCGTTTAGTTTTCTATTTATGTGATCTGTAAACAACTGGATATGTATATTTTTATCATAATTAATGTTCGTTTATATAGTTCAAAGACAAAACGTTTGATTTGATGATGATAACATATCATACACACTCAAAGTATGTTCCTGTATTTTGTTGTGTTCCAAAGTATACTGTTCTGTGCATAGAGGATGTAATATACTGGATAATAATCTGAATATTGCAATAGTATTGAAATGTACAATATAAGTGTTTCGACCTGATGTTGACAATAAACTTGAAAGTGAATCACCGCACCATGACAGTGTCTGCTTGATAAAACAATGACATTGTATTCCCATAAGGGGCGTTACTCTTTGGAGAGTGCGAATACAATTTTATCCGTTTCCGTTGTTTATATTTACATTTTATAGCTGACTGCTGATGGAGGATATTTTAGTAATTTCTATTGGCTAAGTAGGTAGAATATTAGATATCTTAGCTACATGAACTGAAACCATGGATCTTAAACTTACTTTGACAATAGAAAAGAAACATGCGTTCAGTCTGTGAAAAATCTGTGTCGACCAAATGTGCGCCAAACGGACACTTTGTGCGCCGTAGACTTGATTGCACTAGTCTGTCGTCTGCGCCGCACCGAAGTGTCATTCAAACTCTTTCCTACGCGTTTAAACTATAACTCACATAAAAAATATACCTATTAGCACTTAGTAGGCAGTAGGGAATGCAATGCCGCAACAAGATTGTAATCCCGGTATTTGCGGGACTGAGAGATCTCAGTCCCGCGGGATCCCGGTATTTGCGAGATCCCGCATATTTCTGAAAGTCATTGAGAAAAGAATAGAATTCTGTATCATACATCCATCTAGAACTGAAAAATAGTCACCGCTTAATCCCCGAAGGGGTAGGCAGGACGAGGCGTATGGTCTCATCTCATAATGTCCTCTTCTCGAAATGTCCTTTCTCATAATGTTCTTTCTCAAAATGTCCTTTCTCAAAATGTCCTTTTCCGAAAATGTCCTTTTCTCGAAATGTCCTTTTCTCAAAATGTCCTTTTCGCGAAAGTCCTTTTCTCAAAATGTCCCTTTCTCAAAATATGTGCACTACAGGATTAACCCGCTTTGCGATTTCGCGATTTGCGATTGGATAGGTTAGGTTATAATTGTTATTTTTTTATAACCTAACCTAACCTATCAAATCGGATTGAGCGGGGTTAATCCTGTAGTGCACATATTTGGAGAAAGGGACATTTTGAGAAAAGGACATTTTGAGAAAAGGACATTTCGCGAAAAGGACATTCTGAGAAAAAGACATTTCGAGAAATGGACATTATGAGAAAGGACAAAATGAGAAAGGACATTTCGAGAAAGGACATTATGAGATGAGACGAGCCAGGCCTTCAACTTGACTTAACTGCCATTTTACCGGCAAACGGGACCAACGGCTTAACGTACCATCCGAAGCACGACAACGCTCAAATAAATGTCACAAAGTAGCCACCCATTTAAGGACTGGCCATAGTAAATGTAACTTACTGCAGTGAACTTTTACAGAACACTGAGTCCGCGGGGCCACAAGGAAAAATAAATTATTTAATATTACTTTTTTTTGAGATTATTAAACGGATATATACATAAATAAGTAATAAAATACCTACTGCAAATTATTAGAAGCGCAAAAAACATAGCATGTCAAAATTCTTGTCTCCAAACGACTCCTAACTTTACATGTCAGATAGCCAGCAAGCAATGTACGAGATAATTGAATACTTTTATAGTACACGAAAAGTCAAATCTCCTTGATTAAATCACTTAAATCAAATAAGTACGTTATTAGGTTATATGTTACGTCACAATTACAAAAAACTTTCTCAAACCGAATCAGTTTGCGCGCTACCGCTTACAGAATAACACATGGCGTTTACCTTTTCACAATCCCGCCAATCCCACGGGATCCCGCACGATTTACGTGCGGACTGGTCCCGCAAAAATACTGCGGGATCCCGGTATCCCGGTATTGCATTCCCTAGTAGGCAGCTTTATTTCTGCCACTAATATCGGAGAATTCTAGTTTATTAAACCAATAGAAGTATAGTCCAATCCTACCCGATCTGGCAATAATGTAAACATGTCATGTTTTGACAATCGTTTTCTAAGACAGATGAGTAGAAAAATATAGTACGACAAATCATTGAATTTTTTACTATCCTGAGTAGGTATTTTAAATGAAAATAAACTGTCATAAAGAAGTTATTTGGTGTCGAAATGATTGTAAAAACACTTTATGACTCCTGGATACTGGAATATAATCAGGGTGAATATTCAATTGCAAGTAACTATGGATATATAGGATCAAATGTGTTTGTTTACATTTTTGCGCAAAGCTATTGAAATACAGTATATAAGTATACCACATACATACATACATACATAACATCACGCCTGTTTCCCAACGGGGTAGGCAGAGACTATGGCTTTCCACTTGCTACGATCCTGGCAAACAACTTTCGCTTCTTCAACTTTCATAAGTGTCTTCATACATGCTCTTCGGTTAAGGGTACTCTTGACCTGGCCTTTTCTCAGAAGATTGTCGATTTTATCGACTTGAGTATGCCGAGGTCGACCTCTACCAGTTTGCCCATTCACTCTCGCCTCATAAATCTGTTTCGTCAGCCTATTTCCATCCATTCTCTCCACATGTCCAAACCATCTGAGCATCCCTTTTTCTATCTTAGTCACTACATCTTCTGTCATGCCGCAATGTTCCCTTATCACACTATTATTTACTTTATCCATCAATGTCACTCCAGCTATACTTCGCAAACTTCTCATTTCCACTGCATTAATTTTACTTTCATGCTTCTCCTGCCACACCCAACTTTCACTACCATGCATAAGTGTAGGGACAAGCACTCCTCTATGTACAGCCATCCTTGCCTTTTTAGACACGTTCTGACTGTTCATAAAGGTGTGAATGGCTCCATTTACTTGATTTCCTGCCAAAACTCTTCTTTCAATATCATTGTCACACTTTCCATCTCTTGCAAATTTTGAACCCAAATAAACAAACTCTTTCACCTGTTCCACGCTCTTTCCTTCGATCAATATCGAGCAATCAGTCATACATTTCTCTCTTTCAAAAACCATTACTTTTGTCTTGCTTACATTAACATTCATTCCTCTACTTTTAAGCGCATCGTTCATTACATTAACCATCAACTGCAACTCCTCCGCCGATGATGCCAGTATTACCTGATCATCAGCATAAAGGAGGCATTTGACGGTTAGCTCATTCATTTTTAGTCCATACGCACACTCTTGTAGATCTTTCAAACAACTGTCTATGTAAAGGTTGAACAGCCATGGTGACGCTACACAGCCTTGCCTCACACCTTTTTCGATGGGAAAAAAGTCTGTGCAAGCTCCATTGATCCTGACACAAGCACTGGAGCCCTCATATAGAGATTTCAATGCTCGTATCAAGTTGCTGTTCACTCCATACATGAACAGTGTTGACCACAGTTCATTCCTCACCACTCTGTCATAGGCCTTTTCTAAGTCCACGAAGATGCAATAGACTTTTTGGCGTTTTGCCAAAAACTTTTCAGCTAGGCATCTTAGTGAAAAGACCTGATCCGTGCATCCCCTTCCTTTCATAAATCCTGCTTGTACATCCCACATTTTTCCTTTAGTTTCATTCATCACTCTTTTAATCAAAACTTTCGCATACAATTTGCCTACGACACTGAGCAAGCTTATGCCGCGGTAGTTTTTGCACTCTTGCTGTGACCCTTTACCTTTGTACAGCGGCACTATGACCGATTTGCACCATTCTTCTGGTACTCTGCCATTTCGCCAGCAAAGATTGAAAAGGCGGTAAAGCTGGCAAGCTACCACGCCACGACCCGCTATCAGCATCTCGACAGAAATTCTATCAATCCCAGCAGCCTTTCCTAATTTCATACTATTCAACGCTTCCACAATTTCTTCCATACTTAAGTGGCTTTCATTATCAAGTTCATTCATTTCCGAGACATGAGTCTCCCTTTGCATATCCTCTTTTTCAAATAAACTTTCAAAATATTCCTTCCACCTTTTTAACACACATTCCTCTCCTATCACAAAACTACCATCATGGTTTCTGATTTGTTTAAATTGTGAGGTAGTCTGTTCAGTCCTCATTGTTCTTATAGACTTCCAAAAGAATTTTATATTCTGTTGGAAGTCATCAGATAACCTGTTATGAAAGTCATCCTCATCATTCTCTCTCTTACTTTTCATCACTTCTTTCGCATCACGCTTATACCTTTTATACTCATCCTTTGCCATTTTTACATCCTCATCCGTTGCCTTCTGCATTCTTTGATTGGCCATTGTAGCCAGCCAGTTCAACCATGCTTGCTTCTTATCAGACAAAACTTTTAAAACTTCTGCAGACATACTCTTTACCTGACATCCATGTCGCCTTTTGCTTATCCCACATACTTCCACTGCAACTTTTACGAGACCTTCCTTAATCATCTTCCATAATTCTTCCATCCCACATATTTCCTCTGAATTTTCGAATTTCTCGCTCAATTTACTCACAAATTCCTCTCTCACGCTTATATCTTTCAAATTTTCGACTTTAATGCGCTCCAGTACACTAATGGGCTTATGCGCACGATGCCGCCACCGCTGAAACAGACCTCTTACTCGGCTAATTACCAAGAAGTGATCTGTGTCAATCCCGGCACCGCGGTATGCCCGGGTGTCCAGCACATTCTTTCTCATTCTTGCGTCTACTATCACAAAATCAATCATGCTTCTCTGGCTTTCTTGTTTCCTTGTATACAAGTGGATATCTTTGTGGTTAAATATGGTGTTGGTTACCACAAGATTCCTATCCAAACATACTTCTAGCAGACTTTCGCCATTTTCATTCACTCGCTCATCCCCAAACTTTCCCAATACACTTTCATATCCATCACGCTTCACTCCAACCCATCCATTAAAATCACCTAACATTACAATCCTTTCGTTTCGTTTGCATTTACCCAGAATATAATTCACACTCTCCCAGAATGCCTGCCTCTCACTCTGGTCTTTTGCGGACCGGCGCCACCGCGCATCCTGAGGAGCATACACTCCTAACACAAAGATGCGGGTGAGTCCAACCTTTAGCCTCAACCAAACGAGTCTTGGGCTCACACATTCATAATCTGTCACACATTCATTCATTCTCGCGGAAAGTACTACACCGACACCCTGGCACGCCGCGCTGGTTGTGGCTACGCCTGACCAGTAGGCCGTATAGGCTCCATGTGTCGTGGTGTCGCATCCCTTCCGCTTTGTCTCATTCACACACAAAATATCCAATCGCCTCTCTCGCATAATCTTGCATACCTCCTCAATTTTATCATTCATACCTCCTCTTACATTCAACGTAGCAAAGCGGCTATCCACAGTCCACTTTTCGCCCCGATGGGAGACGTGACGTGACGGGTTGCGAACCACATCGCCGTCATTCTGGGTATTTAAATTTATTAATTCCATTGCGTTCCCACGAGTAGCAAGGGAAAAACATGTCCACCTGAACAGAGCCCCGCTTGTTCAAGTAAGGCTAACCTTATTCTGGGTTCGCCCGGTCCCAGGGTAATAAGCACGCTAATACTAGGCTCGCCCCTAGTCACGCAGCACATAGGCACGGCAACCTTGGCTTGGTGGAGAGAGGATGGGATCGGGATGATGAAATCAGAAAGGGATTTCAGGATAGGAAAAGGCTGTGATAGGAGAGGGACTGGGATAAGGAAAACTTTTCATTACCTTCTGTCTTTCAAAACCAATAGCCAACAGCCAGGACAGTTGTTACTTACACAATATTCTCTGCAGTCCGAGCGTATATAAGTATACCACAATGATATATAAAACTAAAGATACGTTACCTACACTGCGAAATGGCAGGACGAATGACAGGCAATTGCCCGACTACTGTTTACGCCCTTAGCACACCTCCGCCGCGAAGCTAGAACAGCGGAACCGCTGAATGAATTCCGCTGTGATCAAGTGTGGATTGAACAGCGGAACTGGGCAACGGAACCTGACACGAGTTAGTCGATGTGACGCTATCCCAATTTTATCATATTATTTTTATTATCTGGATGACTTAATAAATACATAAAGGGTCTATTTCTGATGGCTTGAAGTAGTTTTTCCGTGAACTCCACGTCCATTTTATGAAAAAATATTAGTCTCGCTCTGTCAATTTGTCAATTTTGACAAACCCGCGCATAGACAACACGGTACCGCAACAAAAACGTGGCCGAAGCGCGGAGGTTTGACTGGCATAGGAGCAGATTGGCGGAACCGCGCGGGGAAAGAGATAGAAGATAGTTAAATCTATGTATTAGAACAGGCGGTTTCGCTAGTGTTCCGCTCCTCCTACATTTGACAGAACTTGGCGAAATTACTGCGGTTCCGCTATCATGGTTTCACGGCGGAGGTGTGCTAAGGGCGTTAGTTACGGATCAACCAAAATCGCGACCACATGCTTTTTGTAAGTACAAACAGCAGTATTTATATTCTGTTCTTAATGAAAACTCGTAAAAGTCATGTCTTCGTGTATTTTCAGACAATTTAATAATAACGCCGCAGCCTTCGACCAAGTAATAGTTATAGATGGGCCCACGTCATACATACGATCTTAAAAAGTGAGACTAGTTCACACACAAAGATATTGTAGCAACGGTCCGACATGCATACATTCTTTATTCGAATTTAGGGTAGTGTTTTTACACTTCGGGAACGCACAGGAAGGCATCTTGCGTAAAATGTCTTCTCTTGACACGTGTTTCACTTTCGGAACAAACACCGACTACGATCAAGTGAGCGCATGCGTTTACTTTAACGTCTTCAAAATTCAAAACTAATGTATGGATGGGCCGGTGTATATTAGTACTTGGTCGAAGACCGCAGCTTTAAAATATAAAAAAATGTTTTTTTTTTTATTTTCTCATCACCCGTCCCGCCATTTAAGGTAATGAATGTACCACAGAGTACCTAGTCACTACGTAAAACTAGTGACTAGTGGGAACAACTCACGACTAACTTCACGTTCAATAAATACGACGACTGTAGACCAATAAACAAAGAAGTAGTATGCACAAGCAATACAGAAATTACCAACTGTGTTTCTATCGACGAACAGAATACTCTGGCTCCGAGGAGCTTCTTTGATTTTCCCGGTTTTTTTTCGCATTCTTGAAAGCAACAGCCGTCTGACGTCCCTACTCGCGGCAACGGCCTCTTAGCCACACTTCGACGATAGGACACACGCAGCAGGTGTGATCATCTTTGACCAC
Organism: Miltochrista miniata; assembly: GCA_933228765.1. Lineage (NCBI taxonomy): Eukaryota > Metazoa > Arthropoda > Insecta > Lepidoptera > Erebidae > Miltochrista > Miltochrista miniata. The sequence continues at coordinate 26,159,739 of OW121751.1, forward strand.
GAATTGACGGGATCCCTTTCGCTCCTTCTTCATTAATGAACTTTATTTATGCCTCATCTAGAACCTCGTTTGCATAAAATTTACTTTATGAAGGGTTTACAAAGCTTTCTCTTCCCGTATATCGGGAAAATAAAATTTATTCATACAAACGTCTGTAGGCTCACTGACCAATCGCATTACACGACTCTGCGCGTTTAGTACAATGATCGTAGTACAAGAAGGTATCGGAGCTTTATGACACTATCACTTTCCGCACATTCTTAATGGAAAGTGTTCATGCTAGCGAAAGTGCTCGCTTAGGCCGCGGTTCCTGGAGCTTCCATTCCTGGTCTTCCACTGCTAGCAGAAGTCCCAGCGGTGAGTGTAATAAAAATGTCCTTTAATTTTTTTTCTATACCTATTTAGATGTTTTGGGAACTGGACATTTTGGTACGGTTAGTTAGACTGAGCCACAACTTTTGATAAAAATAAAGTAGACATTAAGTACTCGTTCAATATTTAACTTAAATTATTTAGGTAATTTGAACAGCGTATTTGTGTTATGAATATAAATTGACAAACTGGTTAATACTTCCGTTTCAACTTGCCGTTTATCTACCTACAATATTAAATGTAATTGGTACGTTGCCAATCAATACGAGATTAGCAGACAGACTGTCTGTTAATCAATTTATCAATAGTGAATGTAAGCCATTTGTACCTATGTTCCATTTACCAGGTAGGCGATAGTTAATTTATTTGTTACGTACTATGCCAGCAAGCTTTGCCCGTGACGTAAGTACTTCGAATCCCCGTTGCATCCCTTAAACAAAGATGAATAATTTGTAAATTTTTGGTTTTCTGCAAATCCCCTGATATTTAACAGATCATCTAATGAATAACTTCTAATCAGATTACTACGAATAGCCCGTTCGCTCTAAGTTTGCCGCTGGCGTAGAGGCTGGTGTAGAGGCGTACTATGGGAGCCAATCGGCAAACTAAAACGAATTTTATTGTCGGCCCTAACTCTGAAATCGCTTCGGGCGAGCTCACGATTTAAGCCGGCTACTCACATACCTGCCGCAGGGGCAATCTATGACGTTGACCCTAAATTGCCGCCTTAATTGTTATGTGTGTAGGCAAGCAGGGGCAATTTTCTAGATTGGCCCTGCTGCAGGGCGGCAGGAGCGCGAGACCATCCTTGGTCCCTATGTCACCCCTGCCGTTGCCGTGTGTGTAGCGCGATTGGGGCAATTTTTGTCAGTTGGTTGTTATCTGTCATACGGAGTGCACGCGTATTAATTTTATACACATATATAAAGACCGACCTCACATGTGGGACAAAAAAAATAAAAATTATTTTAACCGTGACATGAGGCAGCAAACGTTTAGCCTGATGTTTGAAATATTTAGTGAAATGGAAAATAACATCGATATGACATGTTTCAAAAAAAAAATCGAAAATATGCGTACGTCTTATATGCGGGAGTTTAAGAAGATACGTTTAAACTCGTTTTCAAAACCTTATTGATATAGGTATGTAATTACAGTACGAATTTGTATTTTATTACAGTTTTTATCGTTTTTAGGTTAATTCTTCAAAACAAACTGGATCTGGCAGCGATGATGTGTACTAGCCATCTCTATGGTATTACGATCTCTTTACTTTTATGGAAGAGACTACTACACCATCTCGCACGGGAGTATATACCATGCACCCTAACGAGGTAAAATCTTGTATTTTAGAAACAAATAAAAACAAAATTTTCGCCAAGGCTGCACCAATCTTTAGATTTGTCGATAATACGGGTACCATTCTCAACACGTGTGCTCAGCTCTGCCTACTCTCGAATACTGCACGGCAGGCAAATGTGTAGAGACACTCCCGATATTGCCCCGACCGCCATGCACCCTAGATTGCCCCTGCGGCAGGTATGTGAGTAGCCGGCTTTAGGGACGAATATCGTCTAGGGAGCGTTGTCGGTACGTGTGTAGCGAAATCGGGCCGATTTCTACGCAGTATGCGCCCGAGTGCCGCGGCGATACGACGTGTTTAGTTTTTTCCGCGTAAACATGGCGAAGGAACAGGACCGCGAAGCGAGGACGAAAGTTATTGATCTCTTCAAGAAGCGCTCGTGGCCCCGCAGACTCAGAGTTCTGTAAACGATCACTGCAGTAAGCAACATTTACTATGGAAGGTCCTTGGATGGGTGACCACCTATGTGGTATACACATGTGGCCACTTTGTGACATTCATTTGAGCGTTTCCGTGCTTCGGAAGGCACGTTAAGCCGTTGGTCCCGGTTGCCAGTAAAATCTGTAAAATGGCAGTCAAGTTGAAGACCATGATGAGCGGCTTTAAAAATTCCTGCAGTGGGCAATCACAACCTGCGCCTGTCCAAATCAACACAGTAATACGGTTCACCACCTATTATAGGTGGGACCAAATGTTTAAAAAGGGTGAAAAGTGGGCATATTATATGCCTCTGCGTAGGTACCCTTTCGGGGATGAAAGGTGTGATCATATGTATGTTTGTAAAGATGTTCCATATTTGTGGGATAAAAAACATAAAGACTATTTTCTACTGTGACATGAGACAGGAGGCAATAAAATGTTACTGCAAGTTTTTAATGAAGAGATCGGCAAAGACCCAACGCTGGCAGCCTTTTTTGCTGTTTTAAAAGTGTCGGCGGCATCCCGGATCAACGAGTAGTCTGTTGCACGGTCGGTTGCGTACTAAACTTGCAGGGCCGTGTGTAGAGTAGCAGCCGATTTCATCCCCACCACCACTGCGGCCGATATCGCCTCTGATTTAGGGTCGTGTGTAGGCCGTTTAAGAGTGAACGGGTAGAACTTACCTATTTGCTGAGATTTAACGCGTTTAATCAAACATTTAATATTTTGCTTTGTCTCCTCCTCAATTTCGCTCATAGTCATAGGTAGGTACCTACCTCGTAAGAATAAAGTTCATCAGTGTTCATCTTTGATTTGAAGCTAACTCTTGATACGGTGCCACTTGTCGCAAAACATTCAGTTATAGATTTAGTGATTTTTTTTCTCTGATTTAGGTCCTATTTGCTTATCAAACACTCGCTTGGATGATCGAAGTGACAGCTTACCGGCTTATTACATTTCAAGTGTTCTCGGTTGTCAGGATGCTGATATGTATGCACACTATTTACTTTGTCTGTTTACTTCAGTATTTTGTGTGATAGTTATCTATCATCTAATAATAAATGTCTACTAATAGTTACATATTCAAAAGCGTTGTTAAATATAGATGAGCAGCTTAATGCCGTTTGCAAATGTCGACTTTTGTCGAAAATGTCCGTCTAGTCGGCCATATTCCGTTTAATGCCGCAATATTGTGAGCGTCGGCGGGCGGCCGCGGCCGGTCGCATGCATTTACATACATTAATGCAAACGCTGCACATGCATGCACCTCGCTCTGAATGTGTGTGCGCTACGAATTAACTGTAATTGAGCCATTCGGACAGCAGCGAGCCGCGCTCTACTGCGTCTAGTACAACTGCTCTGCTTCTAACCGACTGTCCTCTAGATTTAAAAATATTAACTTTCCCTACTCGTTGGCAAATTTTGTAAGAATTCTTCCTAGTGACAGGCCTAGCTTTTCAGAATATTCATCTTCACCCCTTTGTAGTGAAACAAACAGGGGCGTCGGAATTTTGTTATTAGCGTTACAGAGGGAGGTAGGTACATTTACCGTCGCGCACCTGACTGATTGATAGCACTTCTTTCCACCTCGGGTCGAGCTTGTAATCGAGCCATTAATAAACTTTACTGCCTCCGAGTGATCCTGCGGACTCGTTATTTGCTTAATGGGCTGGCAAACGACTGGGGGCACCTGACATTGTACTAGTCCACGTATTGTAAGTAAACACACAATTGACATAGTGTTAGAATATTTACAGAATTTGTATTTGGTAGTCTCTGCAACATTATGCACCTGGGAAAAGACAGCAAATTCAAGATTCTTTATTTCGTATAAATAATTTCAACAGCACTTACCTATGAAGTGACAAAATCAGAAAAAATAACTAAGCAAATACTCGCATATCCAACATTTATAAGAGCGGGTGCGATTTCCTGAGAAGTACTGGCAAGAAGCTAGGTAGGAATGTTATTGCTTAATTAGAAAAATACTACTTAAGGTAGTAATAAATATTTTGGTTACTCAACTAAAATATTTATTACTAGCTTAAGAAGTATTTCTATCAATGCGTCTCTGTTCTAAAAGTAATCCCTAAATGGCCTTTTTGGCAAAGTTTGTCTTTGATCAACCTTTTAAATTGGTTTACTCTGGTAAATAATTTAAAATATCTCAGGGACGTTTATTGTAAAACAGTTACCCTGGAGAGATTTGCTTCCAACCATGTAATAAAAAGCAATGTTAAATTTAATTCTTGTTCGAAGAATAAATTAAAAGTGTATCTAAGCTTCGTAACAATAACGTCAAATCATTAATTTACGAGATCTTTCACAGTTCTTGTTTGTTGGAGTTAAATCGAGACACTGGAGCTACAAATACACTCATTCTTGAATCAATAAGTCAGTTCTACGTACATTGTTTTACTGAAATAGCTTGATTCAAGAAATATTTAATGTTCAAATTATAAAGCGGCAGGGCGAGCTAATGTCACTCGATGACTCGACGCTTGACAAAGCGACTGTTGGCACGGAGAGGCTTTACTCGCAGCTACGTAAACAAGGAGGGCAAAAAGGTTGGAGCGAAAACTGACAGTTTTATTCACTTGTTAGTTTACTTCTTCAGTAATACTTTGAAGTACAGGTCTTGTACCCATCCACTCACGAAGAAAATTACACAACAGAAAAATGGCACTAAAATTTCAGGCTGAATATTTCATTGGTATAAGTACGCGTTTGCTAAAACTCTAGAAAATACTAAACATAATCTTTTTATTTTCTAATACTATCAAAGATAATAATAATAGTATTATATTTCTGTGAGTATTACATGCAACTCCCTGCCCTGCCCTCACTGACCAAGCTTCCCCACCCCCGCCAGACCCGCCACAGCAGCCAATTATAGTTGGCGGGTATTTTGAGGGAACATTTTCTTAGCCTTATTGGTCACTCACACATTCAGATAGCGTGTTTTTTTTTACTGTAGTTGACAGAATTGAAAACGAGTCATTTGTATGGAGTTTCCGCCCTGTGATATTATTTAACTTCACATTTACATTCGTTACCGTTGGACTTATTCATCTTTCTGCGTTACCTTACCATACTAGGTAGGTACATTTTTTCGAGAGACGAACCCACTTACACAGGTCCATTCACAGTAAATTTCAAAGCTTTTATGACTTGTTCCCTCATCCAAAAAGTTTCAATAAAAAGGTAAACGAAAGTATCCGCCACGAGTATGTTGCCCTCAATAGTTTGACAGTTACCGCTTGGCAATGACAGGATCAACTTGGTATAATGTAAATGGCGAGGAGACGTCGTAGGCGTAGCGTTGTCATAAAAAATGGCACAGCAATAATTACGGTAGAGTGCGGGCGGTGTCATGGCCCGCTGCTGTCGCATCGGAGTACTAGCTCGTCCTCTTCCTTCCGCCCGCAGTGATTGAAAGTTGACATTGAACGGCGCAGGGCGGCACCAGGTACGGCCTTCGCTAGTTTTGACCCCGCGACCTATCGCGGCGGCGATCGGCCTCGACAGAAACTTGCCGTTTTTATCGCTTGAATACGGCTCACGTTTGCAAAAGTTGCCACTATTTAGCCTTTTTTGATTTACCACTCCAATTTAAATATCGCGATTGTAAACTGATGCAATTATGGGAAGGGAAGTTCGTACTATTTCGTGAATTAGAACCCGGTTATTATTTTACACCGAAAAGAAAGATTTTCGTGTAGTGTACAGCGGGGCGACTTTATTCCGCTGGGCGACGGCACCTAACCAACTAGGTAGCTAGGCACGCCCCACTGTAGTGGTGAAAGCGTGTTACCCAGATCCACACTTTCCTTGACTGGGGTTGGTGGTGGACCACACCAGGTGCGGGTTACACAGGATGCCGGGTTAGCGGCACAAAACACAAACACAAACACAAATAAAAGTCACTGTGAAAGTTCTTACCGGTCACTAGGTCGGAGGTTTATTACGAATACTGACTATAAAACAATACTGTTCCTATTCCTATCCTATTCTTCCTGGCTATCCTTTTCTTCCTGGCTATCCTTTTCTTCCTAGTATTCTTGGTTTCTTCCTGTTTTCCTGGTTTCCTTTTCTTCTTGTTGTTCCTGTAGTGCTGGACCGTCGACTGAATGTCGGTACAAAAGTGACGTCTGTATTTATACATTTTTGGCCTAAGCTGTGATTCGCTATTAATTATGTCCAATCACAGCTCCTACATAATAACCTATCAAAAAACGCGAAATTATACAAATTTAGTGCAAAATCTTTAAGGCACCTCCCGCAAACTTTACCGTAACGTGAGCCGTTACGCAACTATGAGCTTTATTGACAATGTTTCCATACATTTACTCTATAGGCACCTGTCGCGAACTTTACCGTAACGTGAGCCGTTACGCAACTATGATCTTTATTAACAATATTTCCATACATTTAGTTCTATACAAATCAAATATGTTATGGAAATTCAAAACTATTTACAAATTGCTATTACTATAAATGAAATATCGAAAATACAATTAAAAACATTCAAAAATGGAATAAAAACCTAATAATTGAACGTATCCTATGCTATAAGACCTATAATATTCTATTTACAGTTTTCTATGTGCAGTCGCCGCTGTGACCCGCAGTGTTGTCCCGTACATTTCTCCCGCCGTGCAGACTATGTTGCATCAATCTTCCGGTACGGGCACGACGTCTGTAGACACTGGCAGCACCACCAGCTTCTTCACCGGCCGCCGCAGAACGCCTCCCTTGGTTGCGATGTCCACTGTTCGCACTATGTTGTCTGGACCCGGATACGTAGCGATGACTCGGCCACGGATCCACACGTTGCGAGGAAGGTTTGCGTCGACTATCTGTACGAGGTCGTTGATCTGTATGGGTTGACCTCGTCCGTGGGGCTCCCGCCGGTGTTGAAGCTCAGGTAGGTATTCTCGAATCCAGCGAAGCCAAAATAGGTCTGCTAGCTGTTGAGAAGCGCGCCAGCTTGACCTTGATGCTGTGTCTTGCTCGCTGAATGTCCCGGGCTGCGGCACTCGCCCCTGACTCCCCAGTAAGAAGTGATTGGGAGTTAGGGCTTCTGGATCTTCTGGGTTCACTGACACATGCGTCAGCGGTCGACTGTTGACTGTGTACTCTGCTTCTGTTAGTAATGTTGAGAGTACTTCTTCTGTAGGTGCGCGCTCATGTAGTGTAGCTGTCAGTGCCTGTTTGACTGACCGTACTAATCTCTCCCAGGACCCACCCATGAATGGGGCCCCAGGTGGAATGTACCGCCAGTTGACTGTCTTCTTAGCTGCCTCTTCTTGTGTCGCTTCGTCGATACTGCGTCGGAGTTCTCTGTCAGCACCCTTGAGGTTGGTGCCGTTGTCTGACCAGATTTCTGTAGGACGACCACGACGAGCCATCATTCTTCTTAACGCCATCACCGCAGAGTCTGTGTTGAGTGAGGCGGCGACTTCCAGATGCACGGCCCGAGTGGTGAGACACGTGAATAGTGCTACGTATCTCTTCTGGCGACTTCTTCCGACGGTCACGGTGAGAGGCCCGAAGTAATCGACCCCTGTGTAGGTGAAGGGCCGCTTGTGGTGGGCTAGACGACACGCTGGCAGGTTTCCTGTTCTTGGTTGAGGCGGAGTCTGAGTCTTCATTCGGCAGAACAGGCAGCTTCGGAGTAGAGTGCGTGTGATGGGCCTCAGTCGTAGCACCCAGTATTGCTGTCTGCACTCGTTGACTGTAGCTTCGACACCGGCGTGATGCAGCTGACGATGTACTGCCTGGACCCAGAGTTTGACTATTGGGTGCCCGCCATCAAGGATCATGGGATTCTTCAAGTCTTCTGTAACGTCTTGAACTGCTTGGATGCGGCTTCTCAGTCGGATGGTTTTATTTTCATAAACTGTGCTCAATTGTTGAAGACGGCTGTTCCTGTCCATCGGCTTGCTATTCTTCAAGTTTTCTATGTCGACGGCGAAGGAGTCTTCTTGAGAGGCACGCATCAGTAGATCTTCAGCTTGTTTGAGATCTTCAGCAGAGACTCGAAGAAACTGTCTATTTGAAGGTGACGCTATTTTCTTCACCTTGGGCTGTCTTGTAGTGGACTTCTTAGACTTTGTCCATGTAGAGTCCTCTTCTGTATTCTTCAGTGTTCTCTTGTAGCAGACCACCTGTTTGTTGGGTCTGCACAGTTCTATAAATTGCAGGACTCTTGCTGTGGTGTACCGGAGTCTGTCCCAGTTGGAGAATCGAGAGACATCCGGTAGGCTGTTGGAGAGCTTCTGTTCTATTTTCTGTGTGACGTGGTGAGTCTTCTCTTCACCCGTAGACTGTTCTGTTTTTGCTGTTGTCGATTCTGTAGGCTTCGGTGGGATGTGGGCGAGGCTAACTATGCCTAGCACCCTGTCTGTATTTTCTGTTCTATATTCTGGTGGCTTTGGTGGAATGCGGGCGAGGGTTAACTTCCAAACTGCGCCCAGCACCCTTTCTATATTTTCTGTACTGTAGAGTTCTATATTTTCTATGTTCTGTTGTTCACCGAGTGCTTCGAGTAGAGCTGTTGAGTTCGATTTCGATTGTTTGAGCTCGAAGCTTGCCTGTAGGTGAACTTCTTTGACGCCTGTCGCGAAGAGCTTGTCTGGCTTCATAGGGTTCACGACGGCGAAGTGAGGCAAGTACCAAGTCTTGCCCGGCGCTGTTTTCTTCGGAGCTGGTTCGGCGTACCCCTTGGAGATCAGAGCTTCCATCTGTTCTGTGTATTTCTTGTTCAGCTCTGGGTCTCTGTCTATTTTCTTCTCTATGTTAAGGAGACGCTTCAACGAGTTGTCGTAGTTGTCAGGGAACTCAATTTCTTCTTTTCGCCAGAGGAGACCGGTTTCATATTGACCTGTTGATGTCTTCTTGGTGGTCTTCTCTAGGATTCGAAGAGCCTTGACTTCAGGATCTGACTTCGGCTTCTTGGGGTTGAGGCAGAGCGCGTCCATCTCGAAGTACTGTTTCATCAATTCTTCAAGTTCATCTTGCGGTTTTTCTGTGAGGTGTGACACGATGTCGATGCTTCTCCCGATGGTGTTGCTGTGAGTGCCGTGCAGGACCCAACCCAGTGGAGTAAGAGAGGCCACTGGTTGATCTTGTCGACCTCTTCTTGTTTCGGATGACAGCAGGAGATGCCAGTTGTCTTGACCGATCAGTATTCTCGGTCGCACCTCTTCGTAGGTGAGCTGCTCTTGAAGGTCCTCTAAATGCTGGCAGCCTTCGAGCAGACTCGCTGGGACTCGCTGCGATGAGACTTGGAGGTTTTTGATGGTACGTGCTTGAATCTTCTGTTCGTGCCCGTTCATGCCTCTCAACTGTATGCTGACCCTTCTTGACGCTGTTTCTGTTGTCTTCAACTCGTTGATGGCTTCTATCTTGAGGGTTTCTGAATGCCCTCTTGCTCCGATGCGATCTGTTATAGTGCTGTCGATCAAAGTGACCGTTGACCCGTCGTCCAACAAGGCGAAGGTCTTCACTGTTGCTCTCGGTCCTTTGACTTCTATTGGTATGATCTTCAAGAATGATTGCTTTTTTCTGTGACGACTGTGAGTCCAGGCTGAGTTGATGGCTTCTGTAGTATCTTCACTCTTCGCTGTCGGCCCACTCGAGGTTCTGTTGTAGTGCAGCATCCTATGGTGTGAGTACTTGCACTCGTTGACACCGCACCGCTTGGCTGGACAGCTGTGAGTTCTATTCTTGTAGTGAAGACACCGGAAACAAAGGCGCTTGGCTTTGGCTATATCCCATCTTCTATTTTCATCAGCGGACTTGAACTGTTTGCAATCAGTTGAAGTGTGCCCCGTTTCTTGACATATGGGACATCTCGGCATACTCTTCTGTTTCTGTTCAATATTCTGTTCTGTACTATCTGTCACAGTGTGTATCTTCTGTGACCTCTTCTGTAGTGGAGTGTACGGTACGGCCTGTTCAGGTAATGCGTACCGTCCGCATAGCTCAGCTTCTTTTTTGAGGAATTTTATTATTTTCATAAGTTCAGGTTCACCCATCGGCGCTGTACTGGCGAAGTCGTAGAATCTGAAGCGCAGCGTAGGTGTGAGCTTGTCGACGACTGTCTTCGCTATTTCTGGGTTGTACATGTAGTTCATACAACCCAGAGTCTTCAATGTCGCTACGCTGTTGGAGATCTTCGTCGCGAAGATGCAGATATCACGAGGCGATTCTGTTAGTCTTGGTAGGCCTCGGATTGCTTCCATCTCCACCATGGCTATTGATTCTGGTCTTCCGAATCTTGACTCCAGGGTCTTCACTATGTCGGATGGGTGCGCGCTGGTGATCAGTAAGCCTTCAACTGCTTCTTTAGCCTTCCCCTTGAGGTTCCTCCGTAGTCTGTTGGTATTTTCTACTGCAGAGAACATGTGCTCCGTCTCGTAGTAGGCGGCGCGGAAGGGTAACCACTCTTGATGTGACCCGTTGAAGAAGGGCAGCTCTATAAACTTCGGGCGCTGTGCGGCTTTGACAGCTCCGGTGATTGCTGCGGCTAATTCAGCGAAGTCTGGTTGGGCTCCCGCCGGTGCTGACCGTGGGAGCCGTGGCTGTGAGTGGCGTTCTTCTTTATGCTTCTCTGGGTTCTTCTTCAATACGGAGGGCTCGGCTGGTTGGTCCTGTTGGTTGTTGACCGTAGTAGGTTCGGGCTGCTGTTCGTGGGTCTTCAACCAGTGGTCGACCCGTTCGTTGGCTTCTGACTCGCTGCTGAGTGAGGTCTCTTCTTCCTCTTCATATGATTCCTCGGCTTCTATTGTTTCTAACTTCGCTGCAGCTAGCTCCACTTGAAGGCGCAGGAGGTCTTCTTTAGCCTTTGCCAGTCTGTACGTCCTGCGTTTGCTGTTAGTTGACCCATCCCCTCTTCGGCTTGAGGCGGCGCGGTCTTCATTGCTGCTGTAGGTTGACCCCTCCCTTCCCCCTCTTCGGTCGGGGGCCGGGCGATCCTGTAGTCTGCTCGGCAATAGCAGACCTGTGCGGAGTGACCCCTCCCTACCCCCTCTTCGGTCGGGGGCCGGGCGGCTCTGTTTGCTGTGGAGTGACCCCTCCCTCCCCCCTCTTCGGTCGGGGGCAAGGCGGTCCTGTTCGGCGCTGTAGAGTGACCCCTCCCTCCCCCCTCTTCGGTCGGGGGCAAGGCGGTCTTGTTCGCTGTGGAGTGACCCCTCCCTACCCCCTCTTCGGTCGGGGGCCGGGCGGTCCTGTTCGGTGCTGTAGAGTGACCCCTCCCTCCCCCCTCTTCGGTCGGGGGCCGGGCGGTCCTGTTGTCTGCTCGGCAATAGCTGACTTGGTACACCTTTCGGCAGTGAAGGTGCGTCTATAGTGGGCACCCTCCTTTCCGCAGTCGGTTTTCTTCCGGCACGTGCGGCGAGCGGCGCGGCGATGATTGCAGTCGAAGTCAGTCGGGCGGCGGCGGCGGAGGCAGCAGTGGCGGCGGCATCGGCTAAGACGGCGGCGACACACGGCGGCGGCGTGGATTCTGGATGCATGGTGGGCTCCGATGTCACGGGGGCCCCTATCACTGTAGCACCAGTAGCGCCAGTCCTCGACGAAGCGGCAGTGTCCCTCGAAGATGGCGGTGTCTGTTCCACCCGCTTGCGGCCTCTTCCTTCTGACCGGGTGACCGGCATCCTGGTAGTGGTCCCCACAGTATCCGGCTCGAAGGACCAAAATGTACAGCGGGGCGACTTTATTCCGCTGGGCGACGGCACCTAACCAACTAGGTAGCTAGGCACGCCCCACTGTAGTGGTGAAAGCGTGTTACCCAGATCCACACTTTCCTTGACTGGGGTTGGTGGTGGACCACACCAGGTGCGGGTTACACAGGATGCCGGGTTAGCGGCACAAAACACAAACACAAACACAAATAAAAGTCACTGTGAAAGTTCTTACCGGTCACTAGGTCGGAGGTTTATTACGAATACTGACTATAAAACAATACTGTTCCTATTCCTATCCTATTCTTCCTGGCTATCCTTTTCTTCCTGGCTATCCTTTTCTTCCTAGTATTCTTGGTTTCTTCCTGTTTTCCTGGTTTCCTTTTCTTCTTGTTGTTCCTGTAGTGCTGGACCGTCGACTGAATGTCGGTACAAAAGTGACGTCTGTATTTATACATTTTTGGCCTAAGCTGTGATTCGCTATTAATTATGTCCAATCACAGCTCCTACATAATAACCTATCAAAAAACGCGAAATTATACAAATTTAGTGCAAAATCTTTAAGGCACCTCCCGCAAACTTTACCGTAACGTGAGCCGTTACGCAACTATGAGCTTTATTGACAATGTTTCCATACATTTACTCTATAGGCACCTGTCGCGAACTTTACCGTAACGTGAGCCGTTACGCAACTATGATCTTTATTAACAATATTTCCATACATTTAGTTCTATACAAATCAAATATGTTATGGAAATTCAAAACTATTTACAAATTGCTATTACTATAAATGAAATATCGAAAATACAATTAAAAACATTCAAAAATGGAATAAAAACCTAATAATTGAACGTATCCTATGCTATAAGACCTATAATATTCTATTTACAGTTTTCTATGTGCAGTCGCCGCTGTGACCCGCAGTGTTGTCCCGTACATGTAGTGTAGCTCAAACAAGCGTATTGGCACGCGATTAAATGATAGCATATATTTTCAATCAATCCGTCACTGCAATACAAATCTGAAGACGATATGGACACCATGACACCACCGATGCGGCTGAGCGCCACTCGAATTGGGTCAACGCCTACCGACAAAGGTGCGGCGTCAGATAAGCGACATTTCCCGGCGTCCAGCTGTCGCTCGGCCCTCCTAAAACAAAGAACAATGAAATATATCTCATTTATTTACGTTCACCGCTTTTCTTTTTTTGTGTACGCAACCAATGTATAGATAATCATTAAGCGACGTTTACTTGACGCCCTTTAATGTGTTTGCATGCTCGACAATTTGATACCACGCCTGTTTGCATTGTTGCCATTTTGCCTTCACGATTAGGGTCGCATTCGAGCTCCATATTTATTAGAGCGTAGGACTCGCGACATGACTTTCGTTTTACACGGATACATTAGGTCTATATTAAAATATAAAGTCGCTTTATTTTTACGCATGTTCCAAATGCCGATATTTAAATCAATACACACAGAAAAAGGTTGAATATTATATTTGGGTAAGGATTTTTGCGACTGATTGACAGACAGAAATCCCAACATGGAGTAACTGGATATAGTCCAGTCATTACGTCGAAAAAATCGGGTTAGAAATGCAAATGAACCGAGAAAGCCAAATTTTGGATATTACGTGGGGAGAGGCTAGAAAAGCTTAAGTTCAAATTGTCGACCAAAATAACCTGGTGGGTTTTCCGCCATCTTGAAAAAAGGGTTATATTCAGTTTTTTCATCATAATTCGGTTCCCCGTTGAGATACGAAAATTTTAAAAAAAGTTTTTTGTTGCTCTTTGTACGATCTACAATTAAGGTCTACATATTTTTCACGTATCGATCACCGTTATCGAAATATCGATCCAAAAAGCCATAAATTTGGGGAGAAAAAATTGTTTTTAGCTATTTCCTTCTTTCTCGTGAAAGATATCGAAAAATGTCAATAATGAAAATTGGTGAGCGTGTTCATACCTACCAATTCGTTTTTTTATTTTTTATTTTCGATAAGAATTACGACGTCTAGTGCGGCGCAAAGTCAGTAAGACTGTGCCCGGTTTTGATTTAGCCGCTCGCACGGTTGTATCCATACGTCAAAATGGATGAATGGTTGTTCAAGCAATTATTGCAATACAAAATAAATTAATAAACCAGCCAAATTATAAATCAAACACATGAAAATTATTGATCAAATAATTTTTATGCAGCAAAAAACAATAATTACAGGTGGTAATTTTTTTCACATGTTTTTCGCCGTTTGGATGGTCCTGGCTGTAGAAGTTCTTCCTCGGTAGACTCTTCGAGTTGTGAAAACTCTTGAATCGCAGTAAATGATGCTGGGATGGTTGAAAAAACATAATCATCATCATCGTGATCGTCGTTGAATAAAATCTCGACTCTGGCGACATTGTTGCATGTCTGTCCACTACAGTGCAGGCAAATAACGGAGCAACTAATTCCTGCTTTCCTGCACCCACAAGCAGCCCCACACTTTCCATTACATTTGCACGAAATGAGTTTAAAAAGTTCAGGTGGAGCGGGTGCGGCTGTGGTGCAAATTGGTTCAAGCCCGTAATTCGTCTGTCGCCAACCCCATTTCTGAGGATCTTTGAAAATTCCGAGCCACGTTTGTACCTGTAGATATGTCCGGAAAACGTGTTGGCGGACTGCGCTTTCCGTTGGTGGGAGTAGTGAAAGATTATTCGTCTTATTTGTCGTCATTGATTTTGCAAAGCGGTGGAATCGCAAACTATCCATCGTTGTATCCTCTTTACGACCACCATACAGAGCGATAAGAAATAGTTTTCCCGCGCAAGCTAGCATCTCCGGATCGACCTTTTCTTGCTTGAATAGTTCTACCGATGACCGGAGGTTCGGGTTCTTCTCGAGAGTGCTGATGAATTTCGATTTTCCAATATTATAAAAAGACGACGTGGTGTCACAACCGCTGAAAGCATGGATGAAAAGAATGTTCTCCAGAACAGACTTATCATGCTTGAAACTATTCGGAGAGTATAGTTTTGCCGGTGTTTTGCCTTTAGCTGGTTTGCGAAAAAAAATATTTTTTTTGTCCTGTGCAAGTCCAGAAATTAAAACGAAAAGATCGATATCTTCGCCGACGATTTCCACAGAGTCATGAAACGATGCTTCTCTAATTGCTGTGGTTACAATGAGGGTATCAGCAACCTCATAAGCCTGCTCTACTTTTATTTCGGTATTTGTAAAATAACAATTTTTTCTCACCCAAATTGCGGCTTTTTGGATCGATATTTCGATAACGGTGATCGATACGTGAAAAATGTGTAGACCTTAATTGTAGATCGTACAAAGAGCAACAAAAAACTTTTATTAAAATTTTCGTATCTCAACGGGGAACCGAATTATGATGAAAAAACTGAATATAACCCTTTTTTCAAGATGGCGGAAAACCCACCAGGTTATTTTGGTCGACAATTTGAACTTAAGCTTTTCTAAACCCTCCACACGTAATATCCAAAATTTGGCTTTCTCGGTTCATTTGCATTTCCAAATGTATATAATGACTGGACTAATAGTGGTTGTAGTTACGTATAGAAAGCTCGGTGGCGGAAGGACGTGTCACTCACGGCGCACTGACGTCTGCCTGCTTTCAGTACAGCGCGAGGCGAGTTTCCGACTTGCCCTCTGACACCGACACATTCTATGTCGCACACACACTACAATTGCAATGCAGTATAGATGAATGGGTTCACTTTGATGTCGACCATACAAATGTCTCTTACACACGCCACAGTTCAACTACGTACTGTCCCTAAATAAATTATAATACATTCTGAAACGGAAGAACAATAGTAATACCTCTGAAAGGAATCGGGTCCAAGTAATCATTACCTAAAATACTGTGACATCGGATGGGATAAACGGAAAGGATACACAATTTCGGAGAAAACGTTTGGAGTGGAAAATCCGCTACAACAAATGCCTATTTAAATTATATAAACACTCGTTTATTGTTATTTGTGCTTGTTCTGTGCAGTCATTTTAATCGTTTCTCTTCCTAGAAAAATATTTATGAATAACTGGTGACGACTATTACAAAGGGTTAAATACCTTTATAATTATGACACTACGAAAATACTGAATTCTTTTATACTAAAATCATTTCACCATGTAAACCGTATTCAGTAGTAAAATATTTTCTAGTACTTATTGTTAACTTAGTACTAACTACCTATCACAGTATAAGGAAAAAACCTACCAGTAGATTTCCGCCTTTGAAATCGGCGAAAATGCCAACAACGTCTAGACAGTGATGCGTGTAGTGTTGTCAGTGTCAATAATATACAATACTGATTATTTATAATAGGTGTTAATGAAACGAATTTCTAGAATTTCTTTTAATAGAATTATTGACCACTTAGTCTTAATTTGCCTTCTAAATTACTAAGTCAGTCACAATTAATGAGCGGCTGAATTTATAAATTTTAGCCACTAGTTACCTTCTTTGGACTACTGTAGAGTGCCGCGCCGTGAAAAAAAGTTCAATAACACATTTTTTAGAACCTGTTACACGTTTCGTTCAATACTCTACATTGATATTATCGATTATTCCCAGTTGTTCCGTTGAAGTAGTTCCGTGACGGAACTTATAGCCACACACAATATGTCTGCCTATTGACACAGTGTCTGTAAGTGGAAAACGAGTGGCATGGCAGTACGCGGCCACGGCAGTTTATCACGTGCGAACCGGGTCGGCTGACGGAGACCGTCGGTGACGTGCCTGGCTCCATAATGTGCTTCATCACGCAACTCCGTACGACAGTCAAGAAATTTATTAATGTGGTTTGTAACCATGGACCTATAAAATGTAACTAAAACTTACAACAACTACCTGCCTAGATATTTTACGCACCCTCGCACTTCAATCTCTTATATTGTTTGTGTTCTCGTACATTTGCAAAACCCAAAATGTCTATATCACAAACTCTATTTATTAAATTTGCATTCTAATACCGTTGTTTATACCGGATTTCGTTCATATTGCTTTTTCACATTAAATTGTTAAATCTGCAGATTGAACAATTTTTTGACCACTTTCCCAAAGCGTTCACTTGCGGAGAATGACGACATCTTTACTGACTTATCCTATCTACTCATTTAACGATTCTTTTTCATAACAGTGAAATAGTGTAGAGTTAAAGAAGTTTAGGTAGGTACTAGAAAAAAATGCGTCACACTGTACGTGTACTATATTGACATTCAAGAGCCTCAAGAGCTATTGGTGAGATGAGCAACTAAAAGCATACAATTATTCTGTGCGGACTGTATGTGATCATCAGAGAACCGGACACACCTTCGCAAAGAAATCCTGGGAACCTGACCAACATCAGTTGCCGACTCTGACTATCCCTTCCTGTTGATTAAGAGTTAGGTTAAATCTCTACAGAAGTAGATGAACATGCTAAAGTTGCCGTATCGTATTTTAAAATCATAGGTAATTTATTGTATTTCCGCAATCTATTTCATAATAAGAATTTTTATTACACCTTAAAATGTGTGTGTCCTATCTGAAATAGTTGAAATGACATCCAAAGTCGTATTGTGACCTGATTGAAATTTCATACGACAACGGGGTAGTTACAAAAGTTATTTAGTATTTTATGAGGTAGCAGTCCTCATTGTTGTCGCAGTAATGGCTGTACATTCCATAAAACTCTTTAATGCTTTAACAATACAGTAAATTACCAAGTTAGTCCTTAGGGAAGTAACAGCGCCGCGTCACAAATAAAAAATGTAAGTTATTAAAATTATCTATCTATAGTTTTGCTGATTCACACCTTTTATCGCAGTAAGTACCTATCCATAAATACTGAGTTCTTAGTCATTGTTTCAACATATATCATCAATCAATACATATAATAAAATCGTAACAGGTCGCTGTCTGTACATGGAAGATAAATAAGAAAAAATATTATAGGGGGGCTTTATGAACGCAATAGAACCCAAAACAATGATTTTTAGAATTTTTGTCTGTTTGTCTGTATGTCTGTATGTCTGTATATCTGTTTGTCTGTACGGTTGTGCACGCTAATCTCAGTAACCGCTCAACCGATTGCAATGCGGTTTTTTTTATTGTGTTGAGGTTTGCTCCAGTTAACATTTAGCGTTTGTTTTATGTAAATCGGTTTAGAAATAAAAGAGTTATAACACTTTTAAGAATCAAATATTTTGAAAATTTTAATTGTAGGGGTTTCTTTGAATGTGAGTGAACCTAAACTGGCGTTTTAAAACAATTCAGTCCACGCCAGCCAGTTTTATGATTAAGCAAACAGGGTAGTTTCAGACGCTGCTTGATGACTCTGATGAAGAAATACCTTTCCTTTCATACACCTTATGTGACGTAAACGAAGTTGCGGGCTCAGCTAGTACGATAATAAATTTATCCTCACGTCGGTTGCCACCTAACCAAAACACAAACCCAAATAACCTAGTGGATTTTGGTGAGCAGTAGAACAAGCAAATGTTTTAAGCGAATCAATTCAATTATTAAAGGTTTTCTCCAATTCAAATCTGCTGATCAATGATGCTACAGCAAATTTCCAGTATTTTTCCCCTCAATCTACCTACAACAAAACGCCTACGACATCTACGACGCCTATTAACGAAGTCGAAACCGAAAACAATCTGTTGAGGATTGCTGCCTGTAGAGAATAACAAACACACTTCAGAAGTTTTGACCATCTGGCTATCATTCACTACTTTATTGATGGAATAAATCCAATCCAAGTAAAACAGTAAATCCATCAATAATAAGTATAACACATATACATTTTGGCATGTCGTGTCGAGTCATACACTTCTCTCAATTTAATTCTATTCAGCAACAAGAGCAATATCAGTCTTTTTACATTTCAAAACTTTTTGTGCGTGGTTTATTCGGGCAAATAGTTTTATGTGGACCATTTTGACTTTTATTTTATTTTTCGTTTATTTTCCCTTGTGCGGCCGTAAAACGTACCTGTGCTCGCTCGCGGGGATAAGGGAGCCGGCTCAGGAAAAATTTATTATTGAGACCTTTTCGCCCGAGCTCCATCGACAGACATTGCGAAGGCGAAAGTTATGAATGACACATGTTTTGAAATATTACCTGCAGTGAACTGCTCCCGAGAAGAAAATTTCATAGGATGAGAAGTTTATTTGTCGTGAAATATGTGGGAGTTTTACGAGAACGGGAGACTTTTACAATGCTGCGGATCAAGTAATTTTCTTACTTTTCGGTCTATACTGCAGAGTAATAAGGCTGAAAGGTACATTTCGGAGAATAAAAGTATGAGGTGCGACAAATTGGATGAGAAAAGTTTGTTATTCAGTCCTTGAGCGCCTATTTGCTTCGTTACCGACACAGACATTTTGAATCAAAGCAAGGAGAAAATATTTTCTCAACGTTTACTATAAAGTGCAACTGTTAAGTGAAAGATTCACTTTAATTCAAAACACATTATGTATTTAATCTTATTTTCATTTAAAATTATTTGCTTTCGGAGTTTAGTACAGCCAAATTACAAAGCCTTGGAAGGGCGTTCATTAGTCTTATTTACATACTAGTAAATCTAGTACTATAATTTATTAAAATGAGAAAGATGATTGGAACCTACTGAGAATCCTTCGCTGTTGTGCCCATAGTTATCCTGACTTCAACATCTGCCTAGCATGTGGCTTGAGTCTGGAAGTCCGCTTCATTTACTTATCGGCTACTGAAACAATTGTTAATATTTTTTATTCATGTAAATGCACGATATGACATTTACATGAATTATGATATGACATTTTTTTAGGGACAGGGATTCTTAATACTGAGGAAACGCTTGATGTTAGATTTTGTTTATTTTTTGGATAGGTCCTGTAATACGGCCTATGCTTAGTATACTAATTTAATGAAACTAAATAAAAAAAATAATGAAACTATCGAAAACCTACTCCTAAGGCAATGATTGTCTGCTAAATTACGGAAAACCTACCTATGTGGAAATTGCGTCCAAACATTTTGTCAAAACATTAAATACCAGTGAGATAAACAAATGTAACGTTACGGATAAAGCAACTGCCACACTGCACTGGCGATCGTTGTTGGCTGAAATTAACGCCAACTCGTTCCGTCCCGAGCCTCTGTTTTATTCAGTCCCTTGAGAGCTCTGACACAATGAAAAATTGTTCTATAATATGTTGAGCGTTGTTTTTTTTTAAATTGTTGAAATTTCAGCACCGCGCGCCATCTGGCTTATGTACTTTCATGTTACACTCGCCATTTTCTAGGAATTTTTGCTATTGACATTCCTAGTGCAAGAGAAAGTTCGAATTTCACTTTTACTGAACTTCGTCACAAAACTAATGCTTTTGTTCCCAAGTATATGGAGCTGAAAATTGTGTATTATATCAAGCGCGCGTCTAGTCAGCTTACACAAAAGTAATGAAACGACTAATAAAGATAAATGTGTAATGGAAATATCCTTTGATTACTTACTCTGTTACATACGCGTATAATAACATGCTCCGTGTGTGAATAAAAGAACTTTATTGTTGCTGTAAAAGGTATTTTATTTTGGCATTAGTATTGCTGAGATGACATACATAAATAGTGGAAGTGGAATTTCAATAAGTAACTGTTATTAAGCTACTTTATCGGCAGCATTGTAATAATAAGTACCCAATTTTGTCAGGTCAGTCGATATTGTGCAAGCGATACAATCGTGCTATGCTATATCGAAAGTGGTTATCGAGTGGACAATCGGTATTTTCCCATTGTGGTTGTGGCCTGAGTCATCGACGCTCGGCGCACGATTCGCGGAACTCGCTCAACCCTTCGAAGGGGCTATGTTCGCTAATGAGTACTGGACAACGACCACCCTTTAAAATGCAACCTGCACTGCGTGCGAATGTACACCCTCTAAACCACAGCTGTAAACTTCATTTCGGCAGACTCCGATGTCGTTCTGCAATTCAATGCGTGTTTATATGCAGCTTTTCAATCGGCAACATTATTTTGATAAATATGCATGAAGTGGCGAAACAGCGGCGTGGGTAACGTAAAACGCCATCGTGAAAATTTAATGACATTTCCTGGTAGTTGGTAATGAGTCATATCCGTCGAAGGGTTAATTTTAACGGGATATCGCAACGTAAAATCGTCAATTTCCTATCAAAGGGGTTGTTGGTAGGGTTGCCAACCCTCCCGGATTGCCCGGGAGACACCGGTAATAATGTTGACCCTCCCGACCTCCCAAGATGCGATGATTTCTCCCGGATGTTTTAAAATTTTACAAAGTTAAAAAATTCCGTCAACTGTCAACCGGGTCCATCATCTGATCGACTCTTAAATACATAGTTAATAATGCACTAGTTGTCTCTACAATTTTCGAAAGTTTTACTCGATTTCTCCAGGATGCCATCATTAGATCCTGACTTCCTTGTGATATAAGACCAAAAGGAAAGCATCAGCATACAAACTAAAAAAAAATCAAAATCAATATATATATATATAATATCAAAAAAAATATGAGGTAACTAATATAAAAAAGGAATATAGAGAACCTCCTTCTTTTTTGAAGTCGGTAAAAAATCGCGAATTGATAAATGCTGCTACTAAACAAAAAATAAATTTAAAAATTAATAACTGATTTTCATTACATCTTGGCCCATACGGGATTTGAACCCATAACCTTTGCCTAAACCAGGGCAGGGCAAACAAAAGGACAATGATTTTCATTTTTTCGAACTTTTAACGACACCACCCCCCCCCCCCCCCCCTCAAAATCTCCCGGATTCGTCCTTTCTAAAGTTGGCAACCCTAGTTGTTGGGCTAAAAGTACAATCTATTATTACTGATTCGCAAAATAAACGGGGAAAGGGTCGATCGAGGACAGTTGTTTTAGTTATTAGCTAATTAGTCTGGCCGAGACCAACGCAACTACATATTATTTATGTAATAAATCTTTACCTATCAGAGGAACTCAATGAGATTTAGATTTCTGATTGATGAAGCTAAATTTAAGCAAATTAAGCCCGAACAAACAAATTATTTCAGTACAAAGCCGTCGCCCTGTAGGTACAACATTTGACCCTATTACATAAATTGTAAAGATAAAAAAATAAAAAACCTTTAAGTAACTGTTTCAACTGAGTCGAAATTAAACATTTGCCTGACTCATTGCTTTCATGAAGGTTGTTAAATTAAGCAATGTTCGTGTGCGCTTTGTGTATCTTGATTACTCCAGTTCCGATTGTGGGTTGCTTTGTGCTAACTTGATGGCGCCAGTCTTTACGTCACTTTAGCAGGGAGCCGAGTTGCTCTCGTGAATCTGTGAACTGGCTTATCTAGATTTACTCCAGACTACCTATGTACACTAGTAATGAGGTTTTCTAACCCACGTTACGCTAGACTAGACTGTTTAAAGAGCTTTGATAGTCTTCTGCATTCATCAAGAATCCGTTCATTATACATTGGATTGGAAGGTTCTATTAGTTTATGTTTTGTATGTAAATCATCAATACATATAATAAAATCGTAACAGGTCGCTGTCTGTACATGGAAGATAAATAAGAAAAAATATTATAGGGGGGTTTTATGAACGCAATAGAACCCAAAACAATGATTTTTAGAATTTTTGCCTGTTTGTCTGTATGTCTGTATATCTGTTTGTCTGTACGGTTGTGCACGCTAATCTCAGTAACCGCTCAACCGATTGCAATGCGGTTTTTTTTATTGTGTTGAGGTTTGCTCCAGTTAACATTTAGCGTTTGTTTTATGTAAATCGGTTTAGAAATAAAAGAGTTATAACACTTTTAAGAATCAGATATTTTGAAAATTTTAATTGTAGGGGTTTCTTTGAATGTGAGTGAACCTAAACTGGCGTGTTGGCTTAATCATAAAAGAGCTTAATGATTAAGACTATTTTTAAACAATTCAGTCCGCGCCGAAGGCGTGGACTGAATTGTTTTAAAATAGACTTAATCATTAAGCTCTTTTATGATTAAGCAAACAGGGCAGTTTCAGACGCTGCTTGATGACTCTGATGAAGAAATACCTTTCCTTTCATACACCTTATGTGACGTAAACGAAGTTGCGGGCTCAGCTAGTTCTTAATAAGTTTCGTCAATATTGATATCTCGAGGCTGATAGTGGATGTTTGAGGTTGCTTTAGAATCCAATTTTATTCGTCTGTGGAGGGGTTGGAATAGATGACTATTTCTTCGACGTTCCTTTCCACTCGCCATGATCACCAGGGAGACATGAAGCGTTCAAATACGTGTCTCCTTGGCCCATAGTGTCTGAGCTGCCAAAACATTAGGTGTTACTTGCACGCTATTTGTATATTTTGTAGAAAGCAGCAGTATTAGATGCAATTAATGTTGACCCTAACACAGTTAGCAATTTGGCATAGATCTAAAATTATAATTATTTTGTATAGTAATAATTATTACAAGGTCTCAATTTAAACCCACACGCGATAAATTTCAAAGTAAAAACATAAACTCGAATGATCAAATTCTTGCAGTAAATTTGAAAGTGTACATTACTTTTGTGGCTGCCCCTGCAGCGACAGTCGATAAGTGCAGATAGTAATCACCATTTTACATTCACTTTAGTTCGCTGGGTACCTTGACCCACGCAAGGTGATTCAGTGATATTATAAAGTTGTATCCGCCAGTGACCAATATGAACATACTCAGTTATTGATTGGTAAAGCTAAAGTCTCATTTTGATACTCAAATTAATGTTTGAAGACAAAAGATTATAACCACATTAGGCGCTTGAAGAGTTATGAGATTTGTGATAGGAAGAGAGAGGAGTAAGGCATACGATCAAGCGATGATAGGAAAGTAATTTTGAAATTCGACTTGGCCAGAGATAAGATGCCGAAAAAATGCGTCGACAAATACATTTTCTACATTAAAAGTACAGTACTAACAGCTTCTTTACCATTGCATTTAGAGGCTGCTTCCTATACTTGCCCTGCTTCATAAACTTGCGATGATTAAAGTCTTATTAAATATGCTTTCTCTGTTCTTTTTTTACCGGCTTCTATTTCCAATACCTTCAACTCTTCTAATCTCATGTCTGCAGAGACATCCGTTCTAGGTAATAAAATAATACTGTTATAAAATAACTCGATAAACCTACAATTACAAAACAAATTCCTACTAAACTTTAAACACCTTTGATGTGAGAAATGTAATTTAAAGTGGAAATCAAAATGGTTGCGAAACTGTAAAAGGCTAATAACAGTTCTGTTCGCTGGGGCCATTGAAAACAATGAAGTATATTTGTGTTTAAAGCCATTATTACGCTACGCCTCCCTCTCATTTCCTTTATATCTGCTGCAAAAGAACACTTATTAATAGTTATGTGAAACTACCTAATAATGAAAGCTTTCTAAAGCTTGGGGACTTTTCTGTGTTTAATTTTACCATCAAAATTGTAAAATAGGTAATACTGTTGTGTTGCCATGTCGAATTAAAGCTGAAAAAACGTCTCCACGACAGTATGAGCTCATTTCCTGCAACATAAAACACGGGCATTATAACAAATAGACCAATGAGACTGTTTTGTGAGCGCTACATCGCATGCAAAGAACTGGTTTCGTTGTGAGGTAATCCATGTGCCTGCCACTTTTTTAACTCGGTGATATTCTAGTTTTCAAAGTGCATGTTTGTAAAAATCTTTTTATTTCATTACAAAAAGATGCATGGATTTTCTAAAATGCTTTTTAAGGGGCGCGTCCGCAAAATGCACAAAAAGACATTTAGGATTTTGGATATATTCAAGAACTTACTTCATGAAATGACACTAAAATGGAACCTTAAATTCTTAATAGATGAGACTACATTAACAAGGTGCGCTTTTTACAAAATAATTATTTACTTGCGAAAAAACCTCTGAAAATCATCGAAATTTAATTTTGTCAATTTCATTATTTCTGCTATTTCGATGATTTTTGATAACTTTGAGAGGTGTTTTTTCTAATGTAAATAATTATTATATTAAATAATTTAAGATTCCATTTTAGTGTCATTTAATGAAGTGATTTCTTGAATATTTCCAAAATCCTAAGTGCATTTTTTTGCGCACTAGCCCCTTAAGTATAAGTATGTAGTAACTGTTATATTATCTTTTGTATAACTTCGCCTCCCAATAAATTTCTAAAGCCGGAACTGTATTATGCTTCGGCCATTATGTGAATAGGTACGTACTGTCTTTGTTTATAATTTCAGGTAGTGTTCTTGTGCTAATAATACCTTCGCAATTTCTCTTTGTGTGCAACGGTATAGCCACAGGTATAGCATTATTCCAAATTCATCGTTAACTCTGTGAATAAACTGTATTCAATACCCTATTAATTAAATATTTACTGACTTTCGACAGAACGGATGCATAATAGGCTCATAGTTTATATTGCGGAAATATATTTCAACTTTTTCTTATTTTTACTTAAGTAGGTATGAACATATTTTCAGTAAGTATGAAATTGAAATTGTCAATAAATGTTTTTAATTTCAACTTCGCCTCCTAATGAATTTCTAAAGCCGGAACTGTATTATGCTTCGGCCAAAATGTAAATAGGTTCTGTCTTTTTTTTTTTAATTTCATGTAGTGTTCTTGTGCTAATAATACCTTCGCCTGTGCCCTTTTTGACATTTTCTTCACTACCACTTCCCCACTTCAACTGTCAAACTTCCATGAAGTTTGACAGCTTGACCAAAAAGAGGAAGGTTTAGTTAAATTGCGTTTTTTTAAATAACTGAACAATGACCAATAATAAAAAGAAATGACTGTACAAAGTAGACATCTAACATTGGTATACTTGATATTGAATGAAAATATTTTAATGCAGATGACCGCTAATGCACCGGATCTTAGTGCTCGGCAGTCGGCAGCCGGGCGACCGACTACGACAGAAGGGCTATTTCGCAAACTGGTTTGTGCGCCCGCGCCGGTTTCGCCCCCGCTGTCTGTCCACAATCACCCGCAACTGCACGTATTGTGCTGCATAAATCCATATACTATATATAGTATACTAACCCTAATGGACGAAAAATAATTAATTTTCGACTTTTAAAATGTTTTACGCAATTGAAATCACTGTGACCTTTTAGGTTCGTTTAGATTCTTCTCATATTATATCAGAAGAACATATCCACGACTTGGGTTGGGACTTCTAGGATCAAACGGGAGAACCGTTAGATCCTAGAAGTCCCAACCCAATAACCCATTACAACATATATCTGTGCATCATAAACTTTACCATTTATTTTATAAGTAGTCTAGACTAGGTGTACCCAGTATGGTCATTATATTTTCCACGTGTAGTTTACAATTCATACATCAAATTTCAATTCATATAAATATTTGCTCAAGTTTTTGTGTATTTATTCAGTTTGTTTTAGCCATGCCCGCAGGCAGCATGCCCATATCAATTCGCAACAAGTTGCAACGGGTTATTCGTGTATTAATACTGCTTACGTAATCAACTCAGTGACAGTATCTATTACGTCATTTATTCATATACACTGAATTACACACAGACGCAATTCGCGTAGGAGTGTGTCATGTAACGAAGCAGTTTTGCAACCATGCTAGGTCTCCCGCCTTTGATTGCACGTCAGTTAACTCAAAATACACATAAGACTCGTTCAACATTTTTTTGTATTGAGCGTCAAACTGAACTGTCTCTCTGATGTGACTATGACTATGTATATTATTCAATAGTTCGTCTCACACTGCTTGACTAATTTTCTTCATGTTCTGCTGATGAGATAATTGTACAGTTTAAACTTTAAAGGATAAAGAATATATGGTCGTTTGTATGTAAGAGTAAATATAAATACAATGAGATTTGCACGGCTTATGCACAGCTCGTGGCTTTGTGGCGAGAGAAAGTGCAACGTGATCTACTTTTCACTTTAAACTAATACATACTGCAGCATATAACAACTATACCGTATCTTTATATAATGTTGTTTGTTGAGCTACGAAGCAAACAGTTTTAAGATTATTTGTCCGCATAGAAACAGAGTTCATACAAAATTGTGAAAGGCACTGTGTAGCAGACATTTTTATTTTATAAAATATTTTACATTTTATCTGCTTGCAAAGAAAATGTGGGTCTTTGAGAGATTTATATTATTCAAAGCTTCAAGAGTGAACCATTACCAGTAGTTATAAAATAAATTGCTAACAATGAACAGTATTCTTGTCCTAAATTAGTACAAAAATATTGTTAACTGCTGACAATAAAATAGTTTACAAATGGTCACGCTTTTACCTGTCAAGGGGTATATAGTCTGTTGAGAGTCCTGGTACATCCTTCCGAGGGCTTACCCGGGGCTCCCACACAACCATAGGCTGTTGGGCGTTACGTGAGGTTTTTAGGAGACCGGCATAGCATCCAAGATGGATTTTCCCTCACGTTAAAAAAAGAGGGTGTACATAGACAGAGGATTACTATGCGCCCACATTTTCGGCACTGGTATTTTGTTCCACAGAATAGGTGGTGAGTCTATTGGCACGTTACCCATTAGATCCCATAAAATAATGATCGTACAAGTAAAAACACACGTTGCGAATGCAAACTCGTTCTATTTGTGCCTATTGTTGGAAACCTGATATTTAGCCCGTGTTACATTGCAAGCCTTGCAAGGTGAAGTTAAATTCCTTGGTCATGGTCTAATAAATATGAAACTTAATACAACTAACTTCTCAAGGTAGAAAAATTAATATAATAATGATAAAATTCTCAAGAAAAATATTATTCACTAACATAGAATGTGCAAAAGCAATGTTTGAAAGTATTAAACTTAGCTATCCGTGAAATTTTATTGCCGTAGATCTATTTCTGTAGTGATAGACAAGACGAATAACACTCCCTACATCACCTATCGTCAGATAACCGTGTTCCGATTCTTAAGTTGTAGATTTGGGTCGGGTCTATTCTACACGGTTAACCGATCATGGATCGAATCGAAATCTGTGCTTATCCTTAATAATGATTGTCTTATTACTTACAATATTATAAACTTCTCTGCCTGAATGTGATAAAGTCGGATAGATTGTCGCTTTGTTTTCACGAATGGTTGGATATATTCAAAGTTTATGTATATGACACGACGCGTGTGAAGCCAGCTAAAGAATAAAATATTACGAAACCGTAAGTTTGATTGATTGACGTTTCCCGTCATATTTATCTGTGATCACAAAGTGAATAGGCGGCGTTGAGGACCGCTGAATAGTTTTTATTTATTAAAAAGTGGTTGCATGTAAGAGATTACTTACAGCGATAACACTAAATTACCTGCAGCAAACGTGAATTCAAAGTAGGTACCAATACTTTAAATTGGTACAAAAAAGTGCATATTAGATTATTATCAGATTATAATCTGGAGTAATAGTCATCCTAAGTGACTGCCATTCACCGCCGAGGCGAAATTGTTATACGATGAGAACCTGACATTTAAAATACATTTTGTAGTTTCATGCATAATGCTGTAGAAAAATATAGATTCGTCATAAAGCAAATAAAACATTAAGGCACGTAGCTGGAAAACTAATCTTTGATAATGTCAACACCATTTCTTCAAGTTCTTAAATGAGCTGATCTTCTTTGTTATTCTCCATGGATGACAAGTTTTTATTATTTCTAAATTTATTTACATACATCGTTTTGTTTTAGTAAGCACAGATGTCGTCAATTGCAATTCCATCAAAAGTTAGTTCACAATATCGAAATGGTATCACTTGTCTTTGTCTCAACTGTGTGAGAACGTCAAACAATATGTGTGTGGCAATACAAGTGTAGGATACTTTAAAAATAAAAAAGAAGGATATAATTATGTATTTGTTACAGGTACTCGTATCTACAGAGGCTAATATCTCCATAAACGTTCATTTAATCTAATATCGTATAATATGCTATACAGAGCAGCTTCATGACCTACGCATACCAACTCACTTCCTGCGGATAATACTAATTTACATTAGGAGATTAGTACATATACATACGCAGTTATCCAAGTTCCATAGTCCTATACTTATACAAACGTAGGATGTCTGTCTGGTAATCTAGAATACTATGTACTAAAATGGCGCCAACAGTCTGCCGCGTGGGCGAGACGAGAACTGAATTTGTCGCCTTTATTGCTTTCATGCAATTCCTTCATATATTAAGTCATAAATTCATACGTTGTGTAATAACAATATCGCATTCCATTTAATGATATTTAGTACTCCGACTATATGGTTAGAGTATTACAATTGATCTATAAACCGCCAACATCAACTGTTATAGGTATCATTTTCCTTATACATATGCTACATATAAACGTAAATACGCGGTTAATACGTGTTTCATAATTTGTTATGTTACGAGCCAAGTTATATAGCGTTATCCTTCTTTCAGTGTGGAAGACATGAAATTAGCTAGCACAGTATAGATTTAAGCTTCTAACTTTTAATCATTGCAGAACTTTTAGATTCCTTTTTTTGCCATTTACCGTTATGGTACTTAGGCCTATATCTTTCTCTATTCTAGTATCATTAGGTAATGTATGTAGAAAAGCTTTGAAAAGTAAGAACCTAACTTCAATCGAGTTCAAGCTACTGTTTCGTTGCTTTACGAGTCTACGAAGTCTATTAATAATACCTTATATTAAATCCTTCGAATCTAAAGTGTGAACAAGCAAGTCGTCTCCCATATGCAGCGACTCAGAAACACTAATGTGGATGCACTAAATTATTCTATATTTGGATAACATTCGCGGCGCTCTGATTCAGAAATGATGTTTAAGATTGAAATTAGAACGATTTCGATTCACTTAGCTTCGCTTGCGTTTTCATAACGTGTATGCTCTTTATAATGAAACTGATATTGGGTATGAATTTAATATTATATTTAGTGTGTTTTCCTGTTCACATCCTTGTTATTGTGTAATAAGTATAAATGTAGGTTTAAATAATATTTGCAGTAATAAATTCTTCACCTTGATCCCCTTTGTTATTTAAATCTTGATAATTAGAAAGAAATATGTAGAAATTACAGGCTTTCTATCGCAGTACCAGCTAGGATTGACAGCGAGTTGATAAAAATGCTTATAAATGATGTTCCCTTTTTACATAATATTACTCACTAGATATCTGTTTAGTTACTTTGCCACTCTTCTCTGTTCTTGTACCTCAGCTAGTTTGCAGAGAGTTTTGTTCGTAAAATGCGCAATGGTTTGAAAGCTTGCTATTTTTACACAATTATATCAATTCCCGCTGGGAAATACAAGTCAGCGATTCTTCGCACGGAGCAGAGTCAGGTTGTGTTTCTATTTTAATCATCTAAGCCTATCAGTAAAGCCACTCCGCGCCCCAATGGAGTCATTTGCATGCATCTCGTAGGCGAGTTCAGTCCACCCACGGTTACACTGATCGTAAATTTCGTCCTTTTACTTCCAAGAAGCGACATTTTCCAGGGGACCAGATGTCCATTTTTCCGGAAAGGCCTAATTTATTGCATATCACGGCAAAGCCATAAAAGAGTCTTTGAATTAAAAGACATATGTCTGAAATGTGTTTCTGACCTCTTTTATTTTGTGAATTATAATGAAGATAATAATTATAGAATACCGGCGCGCGCAAATACAGACTATTATTGTAGACCGACATGAAGATTCTGCTTAAAATTGTACCAGTATGATATTAATTGAGAAACGTAAGTGTTCATATATTATATGTTCAGTTAAAGTACAACACTTTATTGTCATTTGAAGAATAGCAAGCGGAGTAACGACCCTAGGTTCGATACAATCGGAAAGACCATTCTTGCCATCAGCTCGATTCACTTTCTAGTTAGCGGACGCTATTGTTAGAAGCATCTAATTTATCTCATGTAAAAGTCATTCTCGTTTGAAACACTTGCTTATCTGTAATAAACGCTCGGAGAAAGTTCCTTCTATAGGTAGGTACTTACTTAGACTTAACAACTACATTCTGTTATGATATTGTTTCTGTAATACTAGCTGACGTAACATTTCATAGAATGTACTCGATACAATTATATTTAAATATATCGTTTATGTAAGTATGTTACGTTCTAAGAAAAGCTAACCATCCGCGTAGAAGAGTTGCCACAGCAGCAATTAATTAACTGACTCATGCTTTTGGCTATTACTGATGCGAAGGTTAAGAGACGTGCAATGCAATATACTTTAGCTCTAAAATTAATCCATCTCAATAACTACGGCCCATTACAGAATTTCGATTATTCCGTGCCTATTAACCTAAGTCCTAAAAATTCTGCCGATTTTGCAGTCAGTTCATAAGAGAAGTATGTAATTCGAAAATAGAGAATCAGTCACTTCAGCACTGACGAAGAATAATATACCTCCCATTATATGGAGTCATGATGCGAGACGCCGACTCACCCGATTATTCACCGTGTAATTTTGTCATTACGTATTAGGGGCACAGCAGCTTAAGAAATAAATCTATCAATAAATATTTACATTGTAAGGTGATTCGCAACATTGCACACAATACAACGTTAAAATTTCGCAGACAGGATATATTGGCATCACAATTGCTCATACATCTTCATCAAACTTAAAGCTGAAAGCAGTTTCCATATACTTGTTTCTTAGTACTGATTTATTGAAATATATTTGGTTGATGACGTAGTTTTCTGAATGTCGTCTAGTCAGGTACCTACGTTTGTTGTGTCGTCTGTGTGCGTTCATATTATTTAAAATTTTGAACCTACTCATTCGATATTTATAAATGACACTGATTTTTTGAAAGAGTTAGTAAACATACCGAGGTTTTAGAAAAGTTGCAAAATCTACGGTCCCGCATTAACATCAGTGAATAAATGAAGTTTGCACGGAGTCATTTTGGTAAGCGACTACCCCCATTATTCACCTGTGTGAACTTGGCACCCTACTTGCAAAAATCGTTTTTTTTTTTGCCTGTTCTTGAAAAGCTTGGTTTGTAGTTGATTGTAGTAAAAAAATTTTTGTTTGTAGTTGAACCGAATTTTTTTTATGGATCAACCAAAAATAGCCAGCACCCGGATTTATAAAAATTCAATTCTAACGGTTGATTTGTATGAAGAATCGTTAGTAGTTGTTTGTAGTGAACGAATTTTCGTTTGTAGTTGAACCGAAAAAATGTTATGGGTCAACCAAAAATAGCCAACCCCAGATTTATAAAAAATCATTTCTAACGGTTGATTTGTATAAAGAATCGTTAGTAGTTGTTTGTAGTGAACGAATTTTCGTTTGTAGTTGAACAGAAATTTTTTTATGGATCTAGCAAAAATAGCCAGCCCCCGGATTTATAGAAATTCAATTCTAACGGTTGATTTGTATGAAGAATCGTTAGTAGTTGTTTGTAGTGAACGAATTTTCGTTTGTAGTTGAACCGAAAAAAAGTTATGGATCAACCAAAAATAGCCAACCCCAGATTTATAAAAAATCATTTCTAACGGTTGATTTGTATGAAGAATCGTTAGTAGTTGTTTGTAGTGAACGAATTTTCGTTTGTAGTTGAACCGAAAAAATGTTATGAATCAACCAAAAATAGCCAACCCCAGAATTAAAAAAAATCAATTCCAACGGTTGATTTGTATAAAGAATCGTTAGTAGTTGTTTGTAGTGAACGAATTTTCGTTTGTAGTTGAACCGAAAAAATGTTATGGATCAACCAAAAATAGCCAACCCCAGATTTATAAAAAATCATTTCTAACGGTTGATTTGTATGAAGAATCGTTAGTAGTTGTTTGTAGAGAACGAATTTTCGTTTGTAGTTGAACCGAAAAAAAGTTATGGATCAACCAAAAATAGCCAACCCCAGATTTAAAAAAAAATCAATTACAACGGTTGATTTGTATAAAGAATCGTTAGTAGTTGTTTGTAGTGAACGAATTTTCGTTTGTAGTTGAACCGAAAAAATGTTATGGATCAACCAAAAATTGCCAACCCCAGATTTATAAAAATTCAATTCTAACGGTTGATTTGTATGAAGAATCGTTAGTAGTTGTTTGTAGTGAACGAATTTTCGTTTGTAGTTGAATCGAAAAAATGTTATGGATCAACCAAAAATAGCCAACCCCAGATTTATAAAAAATCATTTCTAACGGTTGATTTGTTTGAAGAATCGTTAGTAGTTGTTTGTAGTGAACGAATTTTCGTTTGTAGTTGAACCGAAAAAATGTTATGAATCAACCAAAAATAGACAACCCCAGAATTTAAAAAAATCAATTCCAACGGTTGATTTGTATAAAGAATCGTTAGTAGTTGTTTGTAGTGAACGAATTTTCGTTTGTAGTCGAACCGAAAAAATGTTATGGATCAACCAAAAATAGCCAACCCCAGATTTTAAAAAAAATCAATTCCAACGGTTGATTTGTATAAAGAATCGTTAGTAGTTGTTTGTAGTGAACGAATTTTCGTTTGTAGTTGAACCGAAAAAATGTTATGGATCAACCAAAAATAGCCAACCCCAGATTTATAAAAATTCAATTCTAACGGTTGATTTGTATGAAGAATCGTTAGTAGTTGTTTGTAGTGAACGAATTTTCGTTTGTAGTTGAACCGAAAAAATGTTATGGATCAACCAAAAATAGCCAACCCCAGATTAATAAAAAATCATTTCTAACGGTTGATTTGTATGAAGAATCGTTAGTAGTTGTTTGTAGTGAACGAATTTTCGTTTGTAGTTAAACCGAAAAAATGTTATGGATCAACCAAAAATAGCCAACCCCAAATTTAAAAAAAATCAATTCCAACGGTTGATTTGTATAAAGAATCGTTAGTAGTTGTTTGTAGTGAACGAATTTTCGTTTGTAGTTGAACCGAAAAATTGTTATGGATCAACCAAAAATAGCCAACCCCAGATTTATAAAAAAACATTTCTAACGGTTGATTTGTATAAAGAATCGTTAGTAGTTGTTTGTAGTGAACGAATTTTTGTTTGTAGTTGAACCGAAATTTTTTTATGGATCAACCAAAAATAGCCAGCCCCCGGATTTATAAAAATTCAATTCTAACGGTTGATTTGTATGAAGAATCGTTAGGAGTTGTTTGTAATGAACGAATTTTCGTTTGTAGTTGAACCGAAAAAATGTTATGGATCAACCAAAAATAGCCAACCCCAGATTTAAAAAAAATCAATTCCAACGGTTGATTTGTATAAAGAATCGTTAGTAGTTGTTTGTAGTGAACGAATTTTCGTTTGTAGTTGAACCGAAAAAATGTTATGGATCAACCAAAAATAGCCAACCCCAGATTTTAAAAAAATCAATTCCAACGGTTGATTTGTATAAAGAATCGTTAGTAGTTGTTTGTAGTGAACGAATTTTCGTTTGTAGTTGAACCGAAAAAATGTCATGGATCAACCAAAAATAGCCAACCCCAGATTTATAAAAAATCATTTCTAACGGTTGATTTGTATGAAGAATCGTTAGTAGTTGTTTGTAGTGAACGAATTTTCGTTTGTAGTTGAACCGAAAAAATGTTATGGATCAACCAAAAATAGCCAACCCCAGATTAAAAAAAAAATCAATTCCAACGGTTGATTTGTATAAAAAATCGTTAGTAGTTGTTTGTAGTGAACGAATTTTCGTTTGTAGTTGAACCGAAAAAATGTTATGGATCAACCAAAAATTGCCAACCCCAGATTTATAAAAATTCAATTCTAACGGTTGATTTGTATGAAGAATCGTTAGTAGTTGTTTGTAGTGAACGAATTTTGAACCGAAAAAATGTTATGGATCAACCAAAAATAGCCAACCCCAGATTTATAAAAAATAATTTCTAACGGTTGATTTGTATGAAAAATCGTTAGTAGTTGTTTGTAGAGAACGAATTTTCGTTTGTAGTTATTTATTTAAAAAATATATGAAGTTATAATTTCGATTTTTTTTTACTATAGTTTCTAGTTATTAAACCTTTTGCCTGATTTGAGGTTTGTAGTGGAAGAACTTTTGAGACTGTTAGAAGAGAAATTCATTAGAATCGATGAAGTTGAGTAAAAATCGTTTTAGAAAGATCTCGACTGAACAACTTCGGTTGAGAAGATGAAATGGAAATGGAAAAAGTTGAGTAAAACTCGTTTTCTCGGAATCTGAACTGAATTACTCCGGTTGCGAAGATTGGACGATTACTACAAACGTCAAAAAATACTTGAAAGATGCTCGTAGAGTTTAGTAGTGGAAGAATTTTCGATTGTTGTAGAACGAAAATTGATTGAGATCGATCAAGTTGGGTAAAGGTAAAACTCGTTTTTTAGCGATCCAGACTGCATTACTCCAGTTGCGAAGATTTTAACGACCACTACAAACGTGAAAAATGACTAAAAGATGCTTGTAGAGGTTAGTAGTGGAAGAATTTTCGATTGTAGTAGAACGAAAATTGATTGAGATCGATCCAGTTTAGTAAAACTGACGACTGCCTCTGTTTCGCAGTCGGTAGTGGTACCGCCTGCGGCGCTGGAAGTCGTGGGTTCGATTCCCACCGGAGACAATTATTTGTGTGACCCATTTTTTTTTTTTTTTTTACGTGAGGGAAAATCCTCATGGATGTTATGCCGGACTCCTACCGACTAAAAAACCTCACGCAACGCCCAACAGCCTATGGTTGTGAGCCCCGGGTAAGCCCTCGGAAGGATGTTCCAGGACTCCCAACAGACCTACAGCCGCCTCTGCAGCCTCGCCCAGGGGGTGGTTCGGGTGCTAATCCGCGTCTTTGGGGGTGGATTTCGGGTGTGATCCCGTTTCTAAGGGGGGTCGTGCGTGAGTTCCTCTCGTCACGCTGCCGTCATGGGCCTGCTTCTGTAAGGACGGTGAGCGACTCTCTCACCGTCCTCAGGCCCCGGTCATGGAGGCCGATAGTCCTCGGCGAAGACACGTCGGCGGCGTCCAGGCCGCCGACTGCGGAACTCGGGGGGAAGAGTTCTCTCCCGTACCCGCCCCGCCGCCTCTTTCACGAGCATGACCTGCTCGCAGAAAGAGGCGGCGCAGTCCCACTTACTCCCGCTGGAGAGCATGGCTATTTTTTTTTATTTGTTTTTTATTATTATTTTTTTATTATTTATTATTTTTATTTGTGTGACCCATAAATGTTTGTCTCAAGAGTCTGGGTGTTTTAATGTATTATATGTATGTATTTAAAAGTATTTAAGTATTAATATCCGTGGTCTGATACCCATAACACAAGCAGGTTATTCCTAGCCTAATTTGGGATCAGATAGCGTTGTGTGAAATGTCCGTGAATGTTTATTATTTATTAATTATTTATTTTTAAAAAACTCGTTTTGGAGTGATGTCGACTGAAATACTGCGGTTGTAAAGACTACACTGCTTCTACAAACGTCAAAAATGGCTTAAAGATGCTCGTTGAGGTTTGTAGTGGAGGAATTTCCGATTGTAGAACAACGAAATCTGATTGGAATCGATCAAGTAGAGTAACACTCGTTTTGGAGTGATTTTGAAAGAGTAACTTCTGATGTAGGTAGCTACTTGACGACTACTAAAAACGCGAAAATCGACTAATTGAGGTATGTTGTAAAATAAGATTCGATAGTTCTAAAACAACTTGAATATCGGAAGAATTAATTGAGAAAATTCCGATAGGAGCAGGAGAAATTTTTATAGCCGTTAAAAAAAAGTTAAATCTAGGTGGTAAAAACAAGAGGAACTTGTTTTCGCATCATGTTCAATGAATCGTTCTCGTTCAAAAGGATAAACAATTACTACAAAGGGCAGAATCGAGTGAGGAAGATCTGTAGAGGTTAGTGGTAGAAGAATTTCGTTCATATTTTTTCATGGGGAGAGTTCAGATACACCAAGTAGGACTGAGCCCGCGATCATTAGAATCAGCGTCGGGAGCGCTAACCACTGTACTACGGCCACCCATCCCACCCATCTTGCTAGATGTTACTCTAAATGAAATTCAGGACCAACACATTTTACTTTATTAATTTTTTCGTCAATTTTTCTTTACTGTTTTACTTTGCTATCGCTTTTCTTTTTCCATCTATCTATCGATTTCTTTATCCATTTAATCACACACATACACGTGCGGATCCTTCAACACTCCCCCACCCCTACACACACTCACACACGCACATGCTATATTGTAAGTAACTATAGTAAAAAAAAACCGAAATCATAAATATTTTTTATAAATAAATAAGTATAAACGAATTTTCGGTTCAACTACAATTGAAAATTCGTTCACTAAAAACAACTACTAACGATTCTTCATACAAATCAACCGTTAGAAATGATTTTTTATAAATCTGGGGTTGGCTATTTGTGGTTGATCCATAACATTTTTTCGGTTCAACTACAAACGAAAATTCGTTCACTACAAACAACTACTAACGATTCTTTATACAAATTAACCGTTGAAATAGATTTTTTTTAAATCTGGGGTTGGCTATTTTTGGTTGATCCATAACATTTTTTCGGTTCAACTACAAACGAAAATTCGTTCACTACAAACAACTACTAACGATTCTTTATACAAATCAACCGTTGGAATTGATTTTTTTTAAATCTGGGGTTGGCTATTTTTGGTTGATCCATAACATTTTTTCGGTTTAACTACAAACGAAAATTCGTTCACTGCAAACAACTACTAACGATTCTTTATACAAATCAACCGTTGGAATTGATTTTTTTTAAATCTGGGGTTGGCTATTTTTGGTTGATCCATAACATTTTTTCGGTTCAACTACAAACGAAAATTCGTTCACTACAAACAACTACTAACGATTCTTCATACAAATCAACCGTTAGAAATGATTTTTTATAAATCTGGGGTTGGCTATTTTTGGTTGATCCATAACATTTTTTCGGTTCAACTACAAACGAAAATTCGTTCACTACAAACAACTACTAACGATTCTTCATACAAATCAACCGTTAGAAATGATTTTTTATAACTCTGGGGTTGGCTATTTTTGGTTGATCCATAACATTTTTTCGGTTCAACTACAAACGAAAATTCGTTCACTACAAACAACTACTAACGATTCTTCATACAAATAAACCGTTAGAATTGAATTTTTATAAATCTGGGGTTGGCTATTTTTGGTTGATCCATAACATTTTTTCGGTTCAACTACAAACGAAAATTCGTTCACTACAAACAACTACTAACGATTCTTTATACAAATCAACCGTTGGAATTGATTTTTTTTAAATCTGGGGTTGGCTATTTTTGGTTGATCCATAACATTTTTTCGGTTTAACTACAAACGAAAATTCGTTCACTGCAAACAACTACTAACGATTCTTTATACAAATCAACCGTTGGAATTGATTTTTTTAAATCTGGGGTTGGCTATTTTTGGTTGATCCATAACATTTTTTCGGTTCAACTACAAACGAAAATTCGTTCACTACAAACAACTACTAACGATTCTTCATACAAATCAACCGTTAGAAATGATTTTTTATAAATCTGGGGTTGGCTATTTTTGGTTGATCCATAACATTTTTTCGGTTCAACTACAAACGAAAATTCGTTCACTACAAACAACTACTAACGATTCTTCATACAAATCAACCGTTAGAAATGATTTTTTATAACTCTGGGGTTGGCTATTTTTGGTTGATCCATAACATTTTTTCGGTTCAACTACAAACGAAAATTCGTTCACTACAAACAACTACTAACGATTCTTCATACAAATAAACCGTTAGAATTGAATTTTTATAAATCTGGGGTTGGCTATTTTTGGTTGATCCATAACATTTTTTCGGTTCAACTACAAACGAAAATTCGTTCACTACAAACAACTACTAACGATTCTTTATACAAATCAACCGTTGGAATTGATTTTTTTTTAATCTGGGGTTGGCTATTTTTGGTTGATCCATAACATTTTTTCGGTTTAACTACAAACGAAAATTCGTTCACTACAAACAACTACTAACGATTCTTCATACTAATCAACCGTTAGAAATGATTTTTTATAAATCTGGGGTTGGCTATTTTTGGTTGATCCATAACATTTTTTCGGTTCAACTCCAAACAACTACTAACGATTCTTCATACAAATCAACTGTTAGAATTGAATTTTTATAAATCTGGGGTTGGCTATTTTTGGTTGATCCATAACATTTTTTCGGTTCAACTACAAACGAAAATTCGTTCACTACAAACAACTACTAACGATTCTTTATACAAATCAACCGCTGGAATTGATTTTTTTTAAATCTGGGGTTGGCTATTTTTGTTTGATCCATAACATTTTTTCGGTTTAACTACAAACGAAAATTCGTTCACTACAAACAACTACTAACGATTCTTCATACAAATCAACCGTTAGAATTGAATTTTTATAAATCTGGGGTTGGCAATTTTTGGTTGATCCATAACATTTTTTTTGGTTCAACTACAAACGAAAATTCGTTCACTACAAACAACTACTAACGATTCTTTATACAAATCAACCGTTGGAATTGATTTTTTTTAAATCTGCCGTTGGCTATTTTTGGTTGATCCATAACATTTTTTCGTTTCAACTACAAACGAAAATTCGTTCACTACAAACAACTACTAACGATTCTTCATACAAATCAACTGTTAGAATTGAATTTTTATAAATCTGGGGTTGGCTATTTTTGGTTGATCCATAACATTTTGTCGGTTCAACTACAAACGAAAATTCGTTCACTACAAACAACTACTAACGATTCTTCATACAAATCAACCGTTAGAAATTATTTTTTATAAATCTGGGGTTGGCTATTTTTGGTTGATCCATAACATTTTTTCGGTTCAACTACAAACGAAAATTCGTTCACTACAAACAACTACTAACGATTCTTCATACAAATCAACCGTTAGAAATGATTTTTTATAACTCTGGGGTTGGCTATTTTTGGTTGATCCATAACATTTTTTCGGTTCAACTACAAACGAAAATTCGTTCACTACAAACAACTACTAACGATTCTTCATACAAATAAACCGTTAGAATTGAATTTTTATAAATCTGGGGTTGGCTATTTTTGGTTGATCCATAACATTTTTTCGGTTCAACTACAAACGAAAATTCGTTCACTACAAACAACTACTAACGATTCTTTATGCAAATCAACCGTTGGAATTGATTTTTTTTTAATCTGGGGTTGGCTATTTTTGGTTGATCCATAACATTTTTTCGGTTCAACTACAAACGAAAATTCGTTCACTACAAACAACTACTAACGATTCTTCATACAAATCGACCGTTAGAATTGAATTTTTTTAAATCCGGGGGCTGGCTATTTTTGGTTGATCCATAAAAAAATTTCGGTTCAACTACAAACAAAAATTCGTTCACTACAAACAACTACTAACGATTCTTTATACAAATCAACCGTTGGAATTGATTTTTTTTTAATCTGGGGTTGGCTATTTTTGGTTGATCCATAACATTTTTTCGGTTCAACTACAAACAAAAATTCGTTCACTACAAAAAACTACTAACGATTCTTCATACAAATCAACTGTTAGAATTGAATTTTTATAAATCTGGGGTTGGCTATTTTTGGTTGATCCATAACATTTTTTCGGTTCAACTACAAACGAAAATTCGTTCACTACGAACAACTACTAACGATTCTTTATACAAATCAACCGTTAGAAATGATTTTTTATAAATCTGGGGTTGGCTATTTTTGGTTGATCCATAACATTTTTTCGGTTCAACTACAAACGAAGATTCGTTCACTACAAACAACTACTAACGATTCTTCATACAAATCAACCGTTAGAATTGAATTTTTATAAATCTGGGGTTGGCAATTTTTGGTTGATCCATAACATTTTTTCGGTTCAACTACAAACGAAAATTCGTTCACTACAAACAACTACTAACGATTCTTCATACAAATCAACCGTAAGAATTGAATTTTTATAAATCTGGGGTTGGCTATTTTTGGTTGATCCATAACATTTTTTCGGTTCAACTACAAACGAAAATTCGTTCACTACAAACAACTACTAACGATTCTTCATACAAATCAACCGTAAGAATTGAATTTTTATAAATCTGGGGTTGGCTATTTTTGGTTGATCCATAACATTTTTTCGGTTCAACTACAAACGAAAATTCGTTCACTACAAACAACTACTAACGATTCTTTATACAAATCAACCGTTGGAATTGTTTTTTTTAAATCTGGGGTTGGCTATTTTTGGTTGATCCATAACATTTTTTCGGTTCAACTACAAACGAAAATTCGTTCACTACAAACAACTACTAACGATTCTTCATACAAATCAACCGTTAGAATTGATTTTTTATAAATCTGGGGTTGGCTATTTTTGGTTGATCCATAACATTTTTTGGGTTCAACTACAAACGAAAATTCGTTCACTACAAACAACTACTAACGATTCTTTATACAAATCAACCGTTGGAATTGATTTGTTTTAAATCTGGGGTTGGTCATTTTTGGTTGATCCATAACATTTTTTCGGTTCAACTACAAACGAAAATTCGTTCACTACAAACAACTACTAACGATTCTTCATACAAATCAACCGTTGGAATTGATTTTTTTTTAATCTGGGGTTGGCTATTTTTGGTTGATCCATAACATTTTTTCGGTTCAACTACAAACGAAAATTCGTTCACTACAAACAACTACTAACGATTCTTCATACAAATCAACCGTTAGAATTGAATTTTTATAAATCTGGGGTTGGCTATTTTTGGTTGATCCATAACATTTTTTGGGTTCAACTACAAACGAAAATTCGTTCACTACAAACAACTACTAACGATTCTTCATACAAATCAACCGTAAGAATTGAATTTTTATAAATCTGGGGTTGGCTATTTTTGGTTGATCCATAACATTTTTTCGGTTCAACTACAAACGAAAATTCGTTCACTACAAACAACTACTAACGATTCTTTATACAAATCAACCGTTGGAATTGATTTTTTTTAATCTGGGGTTGGCTATTTTTGGTTGATCCATAACATTTTTTCGGTTCAAGTACAAACGAAAATTCGTTCACTACAAACAACTACTAACGATTCTTCATACAAATCAACCGTTAGAATTGAATTTTTATAAATCTGGGGTTGGCTATTTTTGGTTGATCCATAACATTTTTTGGGTTCAACTACAAATGAAAATTCGTTCACTACAAACAACTACTAACGATTCTTTATACAAATCAACCGTTGGAATTGATTTGTTTTAAATCTGGGGTTGGTCATTTTTGGTTAATCCATAACATTTTTTCGGTTCAACTACAAACGAAAATTCGTTCACTACAAACAACTACTAACGATTCTTCATACAAATCAACCGTTAGAAATGATTTTTTATAAATCTGGGGTTGGCTATTTTTGGTTGAACCATAACATTTTTTCGGTTCAACTACAAACGAAAATTCGTTCACTACAAACAACTTCAGTCTTCTTGGGCTCCCATTTTCCGCACTTAGGTCCGCCACTGGACCCATTGTACGTGAGTGTTGGCTGTCACTCCAGCCAACCCAGCTCCGACCAGAAGCGCAGGATCCTCTTCGGGTCCTCACACGCTTCCCGGAGTGTTGTGGGGCTGCCAACTACAAACAACTACTAACGATTCTTCATACAAATCAACCGTTAGAATTGAATTTTTATAAATCCGGGGCTGGCTATTTTTGGTTGATCCATAAAAAAATTTCGGTTCAACTACAAACGAAAATTCGTTCACTACAAACAACTACTAACGATTCTTTATACAAATCAACCGTTAGAATTGAATTTTTATAAATCCGGGGGCTGGCTATTTTTGGTTGATCCATAACATTTTTTCGGTTCAACTACAAACGAAAATTCGTTCACTACAAACAACTACTAACGATTCTTTATACAAATCAACCGTTAGAAATGATTTTTTATAAATCTGGGGTTGGCTATTTTTGGTTGATCCATAACATTTTTTCGGTTCAACTACAAACGAAAATTCGTTCACTACAAACAACTACTAACGATTCTTCATACAAATCAACCGTTAGAATTGAATTTTTATAAATCCGGGTGCTGGCTATTTTTAGTTGATCCATAAAAAAATTTCGGTTCAACTACAAACAAAATTTTTTTTACTACAATCAACTACAAACCAAGCTTTTCAAGAACACGCAAAAAAAATATCGATTTTTGCAAGTAGGGTGCCAAGTTCACACAGGTCCATTATTCCTATATTATTATAATGAAAAGTAAGGCCAGCGACACACTCTTTCCGATTTTAATAGAACGTACTGATTGCAGTAGCGTCTATTCAAATCGTCGTAGAAGTCGACCTACAAAAGTCTATCGTGTGCACATGCCGTAAAATGTAAGAACAATAATCATGCATAAAACCTTGTCTTATTAGGTCCTACTAGTTAATTAAGAAGGAAATTCGAGCGAAAATTCTCCTTAGTATGATTTAACTTTAAAGTGAACTTTTAAATCGCGCAACATTGTGTTGTTAAATATACCCACGTCTTTATATAAATTACAGACAGTTTTACCACTTTTTATGTGTTTGATAATCGTATG
Source organism: Miltochrista miniata (assembly GCA_933228765.1). Taxonomy (NCBI): domain Eukaryota; kingdom Metazoa; phylum Arthropoda; class Insecta; order Lepidoptera; family Erebidae; genus Miltochrista; species Miltochrista miniata. The sequence goes on from OW121751.1 coordinate 26,203,137, forward strand.
ACGTCAGGAGTGCATTGTCCGTGTCGTGAAACCGTATGCGCGAGCGCAATGTAGCCGCGTGAAATGAAATCGTTTCAGAACTTTGAACTCCGAAGATCGTTGTTTTTGATAAAATGCTAATACGCATTATCACTTTTGTAAGAGTTGCGCGAGCATTCATCACTAAGATTGTGTATTTGATTAAATATTTTTCTCTGTAAAATTTTTTTTTCATAGCTGAAAAATATAATTATATTAGTCTATATATATAAAAATCAATGCCACTTTTCGTTGTAATTTTATAACTCAAGAAAGGGCTCACCTATTCAAACCAAATGTTCAGGTTTTGTTCGGACTATTTAGTAGATGGTTTATGTGAAGTTTGCACAAAATCGGTCGAGCGGTTCTTTATTTATCACGCAAACGAAGTTGCGCGGGTCAGCTAGTAATTTATAAATTTTATTTACTTTCCTGCAATTGAGTAAGAAAAGAGGACTCTCAGTCAAATCTCGTATTTGCGCACCTAAATCGGTGCATTGAAAACAAACAGATTAGTTGGCATGCAATTAGAGCGTCGAGCTTGCGGTCCTTGCTAAGTGCTGCCCTACGGATTACGCTTTCGTGATCACCGCGCTGTGTTTACCTACCATCAAAGTGGACGTTTAGCATTCGCCTCACTTTGTTCTATTATTGATCGATGAATCATTGATCTACTAAGCTGAAGCGCTATACTTATCAACTATTTACAGAACCTCCCGGATGTACTTTGCCGTATTTATGACATCTGTTTTCAAGTTTTTTGTTCACCATTTGTCATTGACAGTATATTCTTGAAGGAAAGCAAGCATTTTTAACACGCTTCTATTAGCTTCACTTGTAACTATGTATGTAAAAAAATCTTGGAATGTTAATTTGACCCACTTCCCGTCTTTCGATCAGACTGAAATTTTGCACACGCTCTGAGTTCTGATGACAATACATGACTGGCTAAAAAACGTCATTACAAATACAATATGGCGGCCTCCCCAAAATGGCGGACTGGCTGTTTGAAATCCACCCCCATGATATGGGTATCGAATGAAAGGGTTTGCTGTCAGGAATACGAAAAAAATTGTCACGTTACTTAAATCCAATATGGCGGACGTCCAAGATGGCGGACAGGCTATTGAAATGCACCTCCAGGATACGGGTATCAAATGAAAGGGTTTGCTGTCAGGAATACGAAAAAAATTGTCACGTGACTTAAATCCAACATGACGAACATCCAAGATGGCGGATTGGCTATTTGAAATGCACCCCCTTGATATGGTATTAAATGAAAGGGTTTGCTGAATGGGATCAGAAAAAAGGAATAAAATAAAAACATTTTTAGTGCGTGCTAAAAGCGTGTTTTTTAGTTTTTTAAACTATTAATTATTCTTGAGTAGATTATACGAAACACTTTTATAGTTGACTAGATTATACGGGACTTTCCAATTTGTCACATTCAAATCACTGATTTTTCAGAGGTTTTCAGACTTTGCTTATTCGTTGCACCGGTTACTGACTGGTGCGATTTGCTGGATAGTGTACTTATGTCTAACTAAACCATTTATGTTTCATACAATGTTCCTTTCTCGTACCCCTTAAGTTCATAATAGTTGGCGGTCAGGCTTTCAGTTGAGTGAAATCTTACTTGTCACCGCACATAAGTGCCAAAGTACTCCTCAGTGAGACCAGCACGTGAATAACTCATGTGTGCAAATGCGTTCATTACAAAACTTGATTAAGTTATAATACTGTTTGTAGATGTTTACATTTTCTTATATTTCGTTATATACAGTAAAGATAAGAAAGATAACTAAGCGGCCCATGATGGCAGCGTGACGTGAGGAGTTCACGCACGCCCCCCTTAAAAGCGGGATCACACCTGAAATCCCCCAAAGACGCGGAATAGCACGTAGGCCTGTTAGGAGTCCTGGGACATCCTTCCGAGGGCTTACCCGGGGTTCACATCCATAGGCTGTTGGGCGTTACGTGAGGTTTTTTAGTCGGTAGGAGTGCGGCATAACATCCTTGAGAATTTTCCCTCACGTTAAAAAAAAAGCACTGAAAAAGAGTAGCTGCGCAGATTTCCATTTTTAGATTTCAATGTGATTCAGAATGTAGGCTCCTCGTTAGTAATCGTTATGTTTTTTCGAACTCGTTGCTCGACATAGCATAGACAGTTAATTACTGACATACGTGTCGTCATGAATGTTATAAGTGTAGTAAAGTCAGTCACCTCGCACACGGGGGCGCGCACGTGGGCACTTGCCAATGAACTTGACACCACAGCATGTCGCTGTGCATGCTAATCCTGTCATTGGGATGCTTGTTGCTTATTTCTTCTTTACTTTATTATGGCCCATTCCTTTTAATGTAGGTGCCAATAAGATTACAGACAAAGATACGGTCGACTTGATCGAAAGTAGTCACCGTAGTATATGGATGTTGGAACACCAGAGGTGGAGACCTTTTATAGCACTAAGGTTTAAATTTAGGCATCCCAAATAGCATTATCAAATTAACATTAATTCAAATCAACCGTGAGACAATTTAGCCCGCGAACTGTCTAACTGAAACAGTTGGAAATTATGGAGTATCTTACCAATATATTTTTGGAATAGGCAAAGGAATTTAGAAGCAAACACAGAATTTCTAACATCCGCGCCCGAAAGTCGACAAATCGCTTTGTGAAATTAATATATTTGCAATTCCTTTCGTTTTAGTTACACCGCTGTATAGGAACGCGATAAGATGTAAAATAAACTATGAACTCTGATCGTGTGAAAAGTGTATCAACCTATGCCCATTAAGGCCTCTCTACATTCAAGGCTACTATAATAAGCCTAAAATTTACACACATCCCTACGCATCAATTTTCACCCGCACGCACATTTTATGGTTGTTGCGGACACGCTCTCTATGTACCTGCGGTATAATGATTTAAATTTAAGGCTCTTTGTGAAGGTTGACTTCTGCTGAAATATGAAAATTGGAAAGTTGCAGACTTTGTCTAGCGCATTAATACGAGAGCTTACAAATAACTATACATATCTGAGTTGAACTTTATATACCTCCCTGTTCATAACTGTTAGTAACATTGGGGACCTGCAGAATTAAACATTAGTATTCTATGTGAATTTTGCTAACTTGTGTTTTGACATGATTGTAGTTTTGAACTGAAAAATAAGCTTTGGTGACGACCTTCTTAGTCATATTTAATACGAATACGATTTCTTTGATATCAAATTCTACAATTTAGTGGAATCATGCCCAATTTAGACTCAAGCTAATAGCGTAGCGTGGGTGCGAGCGATTCAACAATTCGGTTCTTCATTTGTCTTGTTTATCGATTAGCCAAGAATCCGCGCCCATGGGCCAACTTATGTCATTTGGCCGGGAGTCAAGGACGATGCCACGCGGCTAGTCGGTGCCGAGCCGGCCTTATTTGGCGATTGGTGGGCGCCAGTTTTACGACTTAGCCTTTTTTCTACGTCGTTTTGATGTTACCTACGTTATTTTATATATATCATGTGTATGTGTGCCCATGTAGACACATCTAACCATTGACCTTTAGTAGTTTCTTCTTTGTCATATTTTTTCAAGGGCAATAATTTACTCAGTACTCTTATCACGTCAGGGTTGGCTTCAACAAATTACTTTTTATGTCGGCAAAATAAGTACTAAATAAAATTGTCTTAGTAATTGTTTTTTGTTTGATAATGTAATTTTATTAAAATGCTTAGAATAAGCTCATGAATGACCTGTCTAAAACATTATAATTATACTCTGTAAGTACATGTATAATTGTATACACCTCCATAATCCACAATTTCTATGTTGACTACACGCTCTTAAAATGTATTGACACTTAGTCAGGCAGTTCATTATTATAGCTACAAGAATGCGTGCAATCCAAAGACATAAGTAACTGTTCGGTTCTCTGATGGGCTCTGTTGGCTGGAAAAATGGAACGTGACATTTTAAATTTGGCGCAAAGCTCGCGACATTAATCTGGCGCGTCGTCGCCCTCGTCCATGCCGTGCGTGGCCTAATCCGCCCGCGCTCCCCGAACGACCCGGCAAGATGGAAAAATCTCGGAAGACTCGCATCAAATTACCAGCTTTAAAGCGTAGAGAATTCCCCTGAGTTCGAGGCGACACACCTTGCCTTTCAGAGACGCCCCTAAATAACGACGAGGTGTCCTTCGGGAAGTTTGGAAGGTTCGGGTGCGCGCGTGCTTTTGTCATAGTCATACTTTTCGTCGAGTTTTACGTACGAGCGACGTGCCTCGCACTTCGATTGAGTTTTGAAAGCGCGTTATACAAACTTTACTAATAAAATTCTTGTTTTTTAGTTCTTTTTAAAAATGTCTTTCCGTACTTATATCATTATGTGCCTATAGTCATACATAAACGTAAACACGTCAAACACAATATGGGGCATTGTTGTTAATCAACTTTCCAACCATCAGAAGTCTTGTAGTCGAAATTTGGTCACGGACAATATTCCTTTTTCATTGAGTGGTTGTAATAACAAAATACTTTGTAAATACGCCTTACATCTGTTCAACGAACGGTCTGTTCAACGAACGTTCTCATACCAGCAATGAACAGATGCTTTAAAATAAAGCGATAATATTACTCTAAAGCATATCTTCAGTAATGCAGAGTGGCTAGTCATTATGAACCCAGAAATCTAAGTGCAACTCTACCAATTTTCTGCAGATTGTATTACGTGCTGGCGGCAGCCGTCTTATTTCCTCTCTAACAAACACTCTCTTTTCTGCACATTGTGTTATTTATTGAATAACAATATATTGCCAATCTATCGATGCATATCAAATACTGATATAAATATAGCTCTCCATACATCAGTAAGAAGGTATTGATTGTTTATTGACAGTAAATCTTGGCCACTTAATCCAGCAATTGATTAGAAAGTTTTTAAAAGTAGTCTAGTAAGTTCTATAGTTGAATTTGAACTATAAAGTAGTAAAATGTTGGAAATTTATGTGTAAATTACTGAAGTACCTATTTATCTACTACCCACTTCTACTTCGCGCCCACGTGGAATTAGCTCAACCTTTTGTATTCGACAGGTACTCAACAATTCAGACGTCTTGTAAAAAGACGTGTATAAACCGCCGCCTCTGGCGTGAAATTTGCTCACTTGCGGCCATCTCAAGGAGGTTGCTTTAAATTCCCCACTCCACTGCCTCTTATTAGTTCTATCCACACACTCAATTCAGACTTTTCATTAAATATCAAATTCGTTCTCTTTCGCTTATAATTATAAATTTAATTCGTCTACCCCTCATCCTTTTAATAAAATTAAAACATTAATTCTAAAACTCAGCCACCGTTTCATTGCGTTAATTAGTTAATAAATGTGAATGTGAAGCTTTTCCCCTTGCGGTACAGTATTCAACTGTAGCGGTGGTAGAGTTCGCTTCGCTAGATAACTATAACACTTAGCAATAAGATAGCAAACGCGTTTAGTGTTGAAAGGTAAATGTGCCTCGTAAAGATATTTGCACAAAATCCAATCTTGTATATGTCAGTGGCGTCGCCGTAATGAATTCAACAATAATTAGAGCCGGCGCGAGAGAGCGCTCGCTGAGCTTACCGGCGGATGTCACAAATCCTAGCCAAAGGCCGGGGCGTGTAATGCAAATAACAGAATTTACCTGGGACCAGGAATCCGCGCCCTCACTACGTGGATTCATAATAACAGCTTTTATTTCCTCAACTAGCTACAACGCTCTCTTTTTGTCGGTTAACACGTATTGTTTACTAGCGAAAAACGAATGCCTTACAGTAATAGAGTTTTTAAACTCGGCTTTTTCAGGTCGCATTGTAAAACGTACTTTTTGGTTTAAGGGTTCAATTGTCATTTTTTTTTTTTTTTTTTTTTTTTTTTTTATGAGATAACACAAATGTCATCTCATAACAATTACAATCTAGCCTTGAGGCTAATAAGTAATTTAGATTTCACTTATTTTACTAAAGCTTACAGAGTAAAGAATGTGTCCATCGGCACTTTTCTTATTGTCTCTAATTATAATAGAAAGTCACTTTGTTCTTGTGTTCTTCAAGTATAGCACTCACTGCACTACTTTACACTAATTTCACTAAACTAGATCAAAAGGCTTAGTCCTTTTCAGTCTCCTTAAAATGTCCGTGGTGTCAAGAAGCTGAATTGCCTCGACATTCACATGTTTTAGAAGTCTTTGTTCGTGAGCTTCGGCATATTTTTTTATAACCTTTATAACAAGGTCCACTCCTAAGTCCCGGTGGATATCCTTATTCCTAATGTACCAGGGAGCATTTATAATACTCCGAAGTACTTTATTTTGGAATCTTTGAATTATCTCAACATTGGTGCGTTTTGTACAGCCCCAAAGCTGAATACCATATGCCCATACAGGCATAAGTACTTGTTTGTACAGAAGTACCTTGTTGTACACTGATAATGTTGAATGTCTGCCGAGTAGCCAGTACATTTTCTTGAAGCGTAAATCTAACTCCTGGCGTTTCTTTTTGACGTGTGCCTTCCAGCGTAGTTTTGCGTCAAGCGTCATACCCAGGTATTTTGCCGTATTTTCATATGGTACTATTTTACCGTTAATGTTTACCGGTGTATAGTTAGGTTTTTTGTTTGTGAAGTCTATGTGAGTCGATTTGGACTCATTTAGTTGAATTCTCCATTTTTTTGTCCAAGCAGTGATGGTGTTGACGGCCGATTGAAGTTTCTCAATGGCTTTTTTGTGAGTGGCACCTGTTGCCATGATGGCTGTGTCATCTGCGAAGGTTGCAATAACATTGTTTTTTATATCTGGAATATCGCAGGTGTACAATAGGTACAAGATAGGGCCAAGTACACTTCCTTGTGGTACTCCAGCTTTTATTTATTTGAGACTAGAATAAGCTTCTTCTTGTCTTACTCTGAATGTTCTCTCTGTTAGGTATGATTCTAAAATATCTGCAAATAGTTTTGGTAGCAGTTTCCTGAGCTTATGAATAAGGCCTCTATGCCACACCTTATCAAATGCCTGTGCTATGTCTAGGAATACTGTAGAACAGACTTTTTTTTCCTCTAGTGCTTTTTCAATGACGTTGGTGATTCTGTGAACTTGGTCTATCGTGGAGTGTTTTTCTCTAAAGCCAAATTGATAATTGGGAATTAGTTTTCTTTCTTCTATTATAGGCTTAAGACGTCTCAGAAGAAGCTTTTCAAATAGTTTTGAAATGATTGGCAGCAGTGATATTGGTCTGTATGATGATACATTTTGAGGAGATTTTCCTGGTTTGGGGATCATTATAACTTCAGCAACTTTCCAGATACTAGGCACATGTTTTAGCCGGAATGTGGCGTTTATAAGGGTTGTAAGTTTAACTATGGCTTTACGAGGAAGGTTTTGAAGGACTTCGCCAGTGATAAGATCATATCCGGGCGATTTCTTTTTAGCCAAGTTTTTGATAATATTATTGACTTCTTTTGGAGTAACTAGTTTTATTTCCAAGTAATCATGGCAAATGACATCAGATGTTATGTTATCAGAGCTTCCCTCGTCGTTAGTTCGAAATATTTGTTGTAGGTGTTCTGCAAATATAGTTGCTTTCTGCTCATTACTCCTGGCCCAGTTGCCATCTATTTTTTTTATGGGTGAGGCATGAACAATAGGCTTTTTTAAACTTTTAGTGACTTTCCATAGTGAATATTCGGTTTTTTCACTATTTGTTAATTGACTAAGGTAGTCTTTTGTTGCATCATCATGATAGTTTTGTATCGCTTTACTCAATCTTTTTGTAAGTCTGTTCAATATTGTTTTGTCAGGCGGATATCTAGATTTTTGCCATTTTTGTCTCTGAATTCGCTTAATGGCAATGAGATTTCTTATTTCTACTGGATATCTGTGGCTTGCAACTTTTGTTTTTAAGACTGGAGTATTTTGCCAGCTGCAGTTTTGGATGTCGGTCACAAATTTTGACACTTCTTTATCTAATTGCTGTTTATTTTTTAAAGGTACTTTGAGATCAATAATGTTGTCTAAATCAAATTTGAAACTCTCCCAGTCAGTGTTTTTATTTACCAACATTGGATTGCTTTTTTTTTTAATTACTGTCTCGCTTAAGGTTAATATAATAGGGGAATGATCGGAATTCATATCCAGTCCTTCTTGTATATTGAGAAATGTGACTGATAGGTTCTTGTAAATAAAGAAGTCGATCAGATCTGGAGTTCTTTGCTTATCTGTAGGCCAGTAAGTGGGTTTTCCTGTTGAAATTGCATTGCACTTGATTTCTCTCATAGCACTTAGCAGTTCCTTTCCTTTACTGTTGGTTAATCGGGATCCCCAATATGTATTTTTTGCGTTGAAGTCACCTCCTAATATAAATGTGTTACCAAGAATTTTAAGTAGGTTTCTGTACTGCTCTATTTTCAGAGCATGCTTTGGTGGGCAGTATATAGCTGCTATGGTAATTTGATGAAATTTAGTTTGGACCCTTACGGCTACAGTTTGTATGAATTCTTCTTCATATGTATGTTCTAGGTAATGGTAGATGTTCTCTTTTATTATGACGGTGCTTCCCCCTCTCGCAGTGTTGACAGGATGCAGTGCATGATATATTTTATAGCCAGTAATATGGATATATGATTCTTTAGTGAAGTGAGACTCGGAAATGAGGCAAACATCAATTTCTTCTGTGGCAAGAACAGCCTGCAACTCGTTTCGATGTTTTAGGAGTCCGTTTGCATTCCATGCCATAATTTTTAGTGTGTTCTTCATTTTTGCGTCATATAAGGTAGTTTGGTAGCACTACTTTCTAGGTTCTTCAACCTTTGATCAAAAGAAGTTAAAATATTTAATATTTTGTTTATATTTTCGCTCGTGTCGGAGTCTCCTGACATGAGAGGCTGCGGACCATGTACCAGTGGTTGTGGCGGTTGCTGCTGCTCTTTCATCATTTGGGCATAAGTCACATTATTTTGAGTAAAACGTAATGCCTGTTTTTTTTTACTACTAGGGACCTGAACGATAGCTGTAGTTACTTTTTTTTTAATTGCTTTGTTTTTTAGTTCTTGCAATTCTCTTGCTACCATGCACCCTCTATAGTTTGCCGGGTGTGGCTGACCACAGTGTACACATTTGGGTTTTTCTGCTATTGATTTAGTGCAGTCTTTGGTCAGATGTTTACCAATACATTTCACACATCTAGGTTCCTTGGAACAATATTTCTGTGTATGGCCATATGCTTGGCATCTTTTACACTGAGGTATTAGTTTGGATGATTTTAAAGGCTGCACTTCAACCTTACAGCCTAGTATAGTCTTAATACCATAGATCTGATTTATGTTTTCGTCTTTTTCAAAGGAAAGCATAAACATATTTAGAGGTTCCTTAGTCCTCCAACTTAATTTGTTTATGGCTTCCTGGATTTTAAAGCCTTTGGAATCCAGATCTTCCACTATTCTAATTGGCAAACAAGAAGAGGGTAAATTTTTAACGATGACCCTAATCGGCCTATCTTGTTTGTTCTCATACGAGTGCCATAGGCAATTATTTTGTAATAATAAATTAGTAATTGCCCTGTAGGAGTCTTCGTCCCTGGCATTTACTTTGACGGTGTTCCCACTCATCATTTTCACCATGAAGGAGTCCTTATTTGAGCATGTCAATAAAAGGTCATAAAACTTCTGGTAGTTTTTAATGTCTTCTACTATGACTGGAGGGGGTGGGGATGCCTTTTTTGCTTTTGGTTTCTCAGGTTCTACACTAACCTGAGATTCAATAGCGCTTACTCCTTGCGATGGAGGAGATAGTGAGGTGTTCAACTTCCTCTTCTTCCTACTTTTCACACGAACCCACTCAGTTTCCCTGGCAAGTTCCTCTTCGTCAGTCTGATATTCGACAGTTTTCTGGGGCTCATTATTTGCAGAATGTTCCGTCTGAACAGTTACATTCCTTTGTTCCTGAATTACTTTCAGCTGTTGTTGCAATGATTCGATTTGGCTACTGAGGTCTTTCACTAGCTGTTGCAGTTCTAGACGCTCATTTTGTTCCTCTTTGTACCGGGAGTACAATTGATGTTCGAGTTCAGTTTTGAGAACTACTTTGTTTGGAGTTGTCATGATTAAATTCAAGTTATAATTATAAAACTATAACTTACCGCAAATCCGCACAATTATGCATGATTCACTTACGACTGTATGTAGGTCATCGCGACGGCCGTGACGGCAGTGCACGTTTGAGTAGGCTGCTGCGTCAGCACTTGTACACGAGCGCGCACTTATGCAAGAAAGTGCGTGACTCGACCGTTCTCGCTAGAAGTCGATCGACCACTGTCAACTGACAATTGACATAGCGATGTAATTACGCTACGAATACTGCTTTGGCTCAGGTCAGATTAATGTTTTAATTAACTACGTAATTTTTTGAGTTTCAATATGGGTAGATAATTTAACGCCGTTTTTTAGGGTTTCATAGCCAAATGGCAAAAACGGAACCCTTATAGATTCGTCATGTCTGTCTGTCTGTCTGCCTGTCTGTCCATCCGTCCGTGTGTCACAGCCACTTTTCTCCGAAACTACTTAAACCAAGTTTCAATAGCCTATGCTATATTTTTTTTTTTTTTTTTTTTTTTTATATTCAGCTCGCCAAATTGACGTCGCCACGATGGATAGCCGTGGCGCATCTTGCGATTGGGGGCCACTTCTTACAGCGGTCCTCAAGTTGGCGGCCCTGTGATGTGCCTCTTCACGCTCCTCTTAAAGAACCCGGGGTTGTAACATGAGGGAAACACGTGTGCGGGCAGGTCGGTAAATAGATGTATTCTGTGAACCGCATTAGGATTCTTATATAAAACTAGAAAAAAAACAGTAAATTTTGGGGGTCCCCATACTCAGAACTGAAACTCAAAATTTTTTTTTCATCAAATCCATACGTGTGGAGGTATCTATAGATAGGTCTATAAAATGCTATTGAGGTTTCTAAAATCATTTTTTCCTTAAGTAAATAGTTTGCGCAAGAGACACTTCCAAATTGGAAAAATGAGTGCACCCCCCCCCCCCTCTAACTTATAAACTGAGTATAAATCTAAAAAAATATATGATGTACATTGCCATAAAAACTACCAACGAAAATTGGTTTCAACGAGATAGAGCTGGTACTTTTTTTTTTAATACGTCATAAACCGCAATTTTCGGTTAGAAAAATCACTACCACTGCGAACGTGTTAAAACATCAATCAAAGTTACAACGAACTATAAGAACTTTTATATTATGTTACTGGCTGCTACGAAACCCTTCATGGGTGAGTCCAACTCGCACTTGGCCGGTTTTTTATGAAATACTGTCGATTTTGAGTAACCAATTGACACAACTGGCGACAATGCGATCACAATTACCTTATAATATCTCTAGAGGCAGGTGAAATAATTGAACGGACAGTATGGGCCTTACCACGGCCGCAGTTCTCATAATTATATTATGTAGTAACTCGAGAGCCTCCCTGCACATTATGTCACAGTCGCATAATGTCACACTGTATTGACAGTCAATTATCACCATATTTGCATTATGACAAGTAGGGCTCTTCTGTCCTTTGAGCACCTATTCGAAGCGTACATTATTAGCATCTTGATCTTATAAGGTGATGGTAGAGGTGGTGTTGTTCGCCGCCTGTATATTTTACTAGCGAAATGTAGGCAAATTACCACTTTCTTCTAGCTCTGATTGAATATCAAATTTGATGTATTTATAACACTAAAATTCAACAAAGGTGCAAAAGGCAAAAAGAATTAAAACTATTCAAGAAATCTATATATATAAAAATGTTGTGTGCGTTTGTGTATCTATTAAAAACTCAAAATTTACTGAATCGATTGAGCTCAAAATTGGACACGATATACAATAGGATTCAGAGATGGTTTTAGGCTACTTTATACACTTTTATCATAACAGCAATAACAATAAAATAGCTTTAAAAAGTGATTTTACCAATAGATTATGGCGTTGGTCGTTTTTAAGCTATTGCATAGCTTCTATCGCGGGCCTTGCGTGGAGACCGAATCCAGAAATTGTGTCACGAAAACGAATCACACTCTCGGCTACCTTCGGCCACGTTCGTGTATCTCGTCTTGCACTTCATAAATTTTTTGTTTACGTCAATTATGAACTCTGCAGTCGTTATAATATTATGTCAAATAATCCAAAAATTGATGCTTGTACCCAGAATCGATCTCGCGCCTTCTGCGTACCGATCCGCGTCTTAACCACTCGACCAAAGTTGAATTAAGAGTGTTGGTCGAATTTAGAGTTCTTAATGTGAAATGACAATTTCGATGCTGTCAATTACATTAGGTGCTGTCAATTTACTTCGTCTGAGAGTAGCGAAAAATTCTAAATCTATGGTCTAAATAAAAATTCGACTATAGGTGTATAGGTCAAGTATTGTATTCTCTTTGGTATAAGAGTAGCGAAAAATCCTAAATCTATGAGTATAGGTATTCATCATCTATGTACACTGATCTGTGTTAATAATACAGATCAGTGTCTATGTAAAACAGTGAACTGTACTCGTATAATTTGTGTAAAAGGTGTTTTAATTATGAATAAACAAAGTGCATTTATTAATAAAGAAAGTCACGAAAAATAGTAAAAGAAAATGAGTGAGTACTCTATATACATACATTTTATTATTATTATCACCAATGCAGTATTATTTTTTGTTTTGTTAATTTATATATAATACTGCTATAAAGATAACCAAACCCGGGAGTACGTTCCCATGGGAAGCGGGAAGAAAATTTCACGCTGACGTAGCCGCGAGCGCCATCTATCCCATACGTATGTACTTTAAACGTGTCATAAAAGTCACAACAATACCATACATGCATATTTCAAAGAATGTCTATTATTACCATAAAATTTGTAAAAATAGTTTTTAAGTAGATAAGAAGAAACCTATTGTTTTATCTTTTAACTAGCTAACCCTCGCAACTTTGTTTACGTCACACAAGGTCTATGAAATTAGAGGTAGGTATTTATTAATCATACTCATCAAGTAGCGTGTGAATCTGCCCTGTTTGCTTAATCAAAATAGAGCTTAATTGTTAAAGCTATTCCTCAGTATTGAGTTTTCCTCAGTATAAACAATTTACATACAAACACCGGAGTGTTAGAATTTTATTACATGTATCAATGTAGTAGACGTAACGTGTATAAAATGACATCAATCAAATGTCATCAATATTCTGAAAAAGAAATTAAAAATAGATTTCACAAACTCTTTTGAAAATACATACTGTACCTACCTTAGAGGATCGTTATGAAGATAACAGGATAGTTAACAACCATCCATAGAAAATAGATGGTATAATGCTGAATACCGCAAAGAACAATCGGCGCGGCATAGAATGGGGCCTATACTGATATCCTGGAGGATTTAAATGATGCCGATGTCCTGTGCCTGCTGAGGCACACACACGCCGTCATGCATGTCTGCAGGACAACGTGCAGGACAACGAGCAGGATGAGGCAGCGAATGGCCGGACTGAAATTAAAATCGACAGACGCAAGAGATGTGGTGGAGGCACTAATTCACGTACCTCGGGAGTGTCGTGTCAGAAACTGATGGGATAGAAGAGTAACCTACATCATTTCGAGTCTCGCCAAGGCCAGAACAACCTTTACACAGCTGCGCCCCGTAGGCAGTTGCGAAAATGGACACGAAGAGTGAAACTCAAAACAAAGTAAACGTTAAAACTGTACTGCTAACTGCTATACGGATGCGAGACATGGAAGGTCACTAAAGACATTTCGCACCAGCTACCAGCTATAAGTCTTCGTCAAACGCTGCCTCCAATGGATCCTCGGTACATACGGGCCCGAGAACATCACGAACGTAAGACTATTGGAACGCTGCAGTGAGACCCCTATCCACCAACAGATCAAACGTCGGAAGTGTAGCTGCTGCGCTGGATAGGACACACGCTGCAAAGGGACCATGATCACATCATACCAAGGCAAGCCTTACTGAAACTACTGGTAGGGTTTCAAAAACTGTTCGATAGTAAGTAGGTACATTTATTGATAGTGGCTATAGGCTACATAACATAATGCTAAGATTAATAGGAGCGGTGCAGCAATGAGGAATGTTTCGAAAACGGAAAACATTTCATCGTTATAAGAGTATCCGTTGGGCCTCTGCGTAAATGGTTGAAGTTACATAAATATAATTTATTACAAAATAATTGTTCTTCTTAAAAAGTTCTAAAACAAAATACCTATTAAGCTATTGCATAGCTTCTATCGCGGGCCTTGCGTGGAGACCGAATCCAGAAATTGTGTCACGAAAATAAATCACACTCTCGGCTACCTTCGGCCACGCTCGGCCACGTTCGTGTATCTCGCACTTCATATACCAACGTGTACACGTGAGCGTTTGTATAACGTGTACCTATGTATATGAAGTGAAGTAGGGTGAAGTGGGGTGGGCTGAGGTGTGTAGGGTGGGGTGAAGTGAAGTGGGGTGTGGTGAGGTGAATTGGCGTGAGGTGGCGTGGGGTGAGGTTAGGTGGAGTGGAATTTTGGCCTTTTGGACTTTGGCCCTTGGGACTTTTGGACTTTTGGACTTTTGAAGACCCAAAAGTCCACAAAGACCGAAAAGTCCCAAAAGTCCCAAAAGTCCAAAAGTCCAAAAAACCAAATTCCAAAAGTCCAAAAGCCCAAAAGGCCAAAGTCCAAAAGTCCAAAAGTCCAAAAGGCCAATAGGCCAAAAGTCCAAAAGCCCAAATGTCCACAGTCAAGTAGGTACTTGGTACTTTACTTTGTTGAACATAGGCCTTAAAATCTTACTTCTTACTAATATTATAAATGCGAAAGTTTGTGAGTGTGGATGTTTGTTACTCTTTCACGCTCAAACCGCTGAACGGATCGGGCTGAAATTTGGTACAGAGATACATTATAGTCTGGAATAACACATAGGCTACCTTTTATCCCGGGAATAACTTCCTGTAACAAATTTTACGCGGGCGAAGCTGCGGGCATCAGCTAGTATTCTTATATAGAAATAATTATACTAGCATAGTTGGAAAAAAATGCTATGTAATAGCTTTACCGCGGCAGTCCCCGAGTGCCACACGTCATTTTTTTTTAAATTATATTCTGCCAGCTTCAGAACAAAATATTATAAACAACCTATTTAGAAGGTACCTACCAGATTGATGTTTTTTAAGAGAACTTTGATTGCGGCCTCCTTGCATTCAGAATAATAAAAGAGAGTACTTACCTAATAAAGAGGTCAGATATGTTTTGCATGTTATTTTTGAACTTTTTGGACATTCGGAATTTTGGAGTTTTGGACTTTAGACTATTGGAATTTTGGAGTTTTGGAGTTATGGAGTTTTGGACTTTTAGAATTTTAGACTTTTAGACTTTGGAGTTACGGACTTTTGGACTTTGGACTTTTGGACTTTTGGACTTTTGGACTTTTGGACTTTTGGACTATTGGACTTTTGGACTTTTGGACTTTTGTACTTTTGGACTTTTCGAGTTTTGGGCGTTTGACATTTTGGACTTTTGGAGTTGGAGTTTTTGAGTTTTAGAGTTTTAGACATTTAGAGTATTAGAGTTTTGGAGTTTTGGAGTTTTGGAGTTTTGTAGTTTTGGAGTTTTGGAGTTTTGGAGTTTTGGAGTTTTGGAGTTTTGGAGTTTTGGAGTTTTGGACTTTTGGAATTTTGGAGTTTGGAATTTTGGAGTTTTGGACTTTTGGACTTTTGGACTTTGGACTTTTAGAATTTTAGACTTTTAGACTTTGTAGTTTTGGACTTTGGACTTTTGGACTTTTGGACTATTGGACTTTTGGACTATTGGACTTTTGGACTTCTTGACTTTGGACTTTTGAACTTTTGAACTTTTGGACTACTAACTCCTATGTATATTTCATGATATTTCTTTCGATAAATAAGGTCATGAAGAAGTTTCACTTCTTACGTGGGTACAATAGTACACGCACACATTTTTTTTTAAATGTACCCATCATTTAGTTTATTACTCATTTCTCATAGGTACATAAAACCACCATTAAAAAGTCACAGCGAAGCGTGGCGGGGTACCGCTTGTTTATTTATAAAATCGGCAAAATGAAAGTGACTTTAAAATTTAAATCCCGTGTGAATGTCTTTGTTAGAAGTGCAAGTCAGGGCGAATGCGTTCAAAACGCTCAAACTCGATTTGTGATGGCCACAAAAACCGCGTGAGTGGCCCGTTGCAAGTTTAACAGTCGTATAATTCGCCGAGCATATTGGAAAACTTGTAATTGGTTTAGTTTTATGTTCTGCCAATATGTTCTAACTAGAATTATATTTTTGTACGTGATCGTATCCGACTGGGTCAAATTGAGGAAGTCTTACTTGATGAACTTCAATTATTTTTTTCACTGGTTCAGTTCACACTGCGTGTAAATAAATGTTTAGTTTAGGCGATTGATTTTTATTTCCACCTGTAGTTTTATTGATCCACCTGTTTACATAATGTGTGTGTTTTAGATAGGTAGTAAGGTAAAAAAAATAATTCTTACTTAATTTATAATTATTGAATAACCAATACCTAACGTTCCTTTTCTCTTTACAGATTTTTGCCCGGAGTCATATAATCAATTTAAAGAAGCCTACTACAAAGTAAGTTCTACAGTTTAATTGTTATCGTAGTTAAACTAAGTTATTTACCTACCGCAATGACAATTTCAATACAAAACCTACTATAATAAACACTTCCACTACCTTTTGTAATATTTAGTCTAGTTGAACATTTATTACCGTATTTTAATATCGTGCTGTTTCTCCTTTTCATATTTTCATGATTATGCTCTTGGCAAAATACCAAGATCTTGCTCGCTTATCTTCCAACTTTTGCTGAGTATAAAGACTCAATCCTTGGCGATATTTCGCTGAAATTTTATCAATACTTTATTACTTTAAACATTCACTTTCTACCGATTTACTGTTAGACCCGTGTATGATTGCTTGACTAATTAAATTACAGAATAGTGTCTTCTAATTAAAATCGGGTTAGATGCCACCTTTTGACTTAAATCGATATACCATGAAGTGTAATGTTTCATGTATCTACGTATAAATATTTTTTTTAATATATTAATGTGTGCATTTCCCGATAGACAAAGCAAATATTGCTCAAGGCTACCTATCCAAATTTGTTATGTTTGTTACTTTGTTTTCAATTTTTTTGTTCGATGAGCATTCATCGGTAACCTTGCACGATTTTGTACAATCGTTCAAACACAATCACATGATTTTGTCGCACTAGTTAGCAGATGCGTGTTACATTTAACTAAATTCTCAAGGAACAAACATACAAAGTCGTATCGTTTCCACTCAGATATTCATGAAAGAAGACTTGTTAGTTGTTTTGTTTATTCCAACCGTCTGAATTACTTATATGTACCGTTGTTTGCGTAAGGTTCTGCAGTGGAGCAAGGTCTACAAAATTACAGTAGGCACTATAAAATGAACAATCTTGTTTGTACTGAAGTTGCTACGGTGATCCTAATTAATAAATGCTAGGCCTTTTGAACTCTACGCGCCTACATAGCTATATAATACCTACCTACCATAAACACAGGGGCATGGGTACTTTCTTTTAAAAATAACCTGTACTTACCTGAAAGATTGCTCTATAAACTTGGATCCTTATTGCATAAATGTCAAAGTTTGTTTTTGTTTCTTAAAACAAGTTGCTTGTGGCAAAAATATAATTTGCGACATCTTAATGGCTATTATAAATGTCTCTTAAAAATATTTTTTTACTTTTTGCTTTTAAAAGTCGCGACGTTCCTCTTCTAAAATCGTTAGTGATTCTGTGCATGATACAGCGTGTTTGTTTTATTTCACTTTTATATTTATGAAACCTCACGTCGTCGTCGTCATGAGTGTCCAAGTGATCAGAATTCTTTTCTTTTAACGATCGTTATACATATCAATTGCTGTTGTTTCAGGCTGTAGATTTATCTCCTTTGTGTCTCAATTATTTGGAATGGGTTCCGATTAGAATACAATAGATTTTTTAAGATTTTTTATTGGATAAAATCTAATATCCCCGTTAAGCAGTTCAATCAATGAAACAAATCGGCCTATGGGAGTCCACTGCTGGACGTACATAGGCCTCTCCCAAATAACGCCTCAATACACAATTAATTCACTTAGCAGCAGCAAACTTAAATGCTTTTTTTTTAGAAATCTGTTGAACTCGACTGAGAATCGAATTAAAGCCGGGAAAACGCAGGTCCGAAATCGTAAACCGTGGACAGGTAGCGATCTTCACAACTTTCATATAAATACTTCAAGATTTGAAATTTACATGATATCGAGCAAATACCTTCATCCAATTTGAAACTTTCATCTTTGAAAGTGTAGAAATAGTTAATATTATACCATTAAGATAATATGTATATCACGCCAATAGGGGTAGGTACCTAAGATTCGTAATTATTCTCACAAAAGTTTGTACCTATCCATGTAATACCTTCCACCGAACTTTACCCTACCAAAGTTGTAAAAACAATTAGTCATAAATAATTGAACATGATCGATATTACTTTGTAAGAAGACAAAGAGATGTCACACTGCAAACTTTGTCAATTTTGTTTGAAACCGTTAAGCCCCTTACCAGCTCATGTCTTGGTAACAAAAGTGGAAGTAGCATCCAAAGAACTTTTCTCTAGTTGCACAGTCGTACTTACCTTGTCTAGAAAGGGATCAAACTGCGGTGCATTCTCGGCAATGTATTATGCAGTCCCGAATCGGGTGCGAGTGTAAGCGGCTCGGAATCACTCCTACTTGCCGTCTGAGAACACACAAATATTCCTTGGAAATTTTCTATTCCAAAAGTTTGTGGAAACCATTTCGCTTCAAATATCTTTTGTAAATTACTTGCGACGTATCTGATGATTGTAACTTATTGCCGGGTTTGAAGTTCCATGTGTATTAGGGTTGTTTTGCTGGATATGTATTTGATTCCTAGATATTATAATAATATAATGACTCATATTGATTTGGCGAATACAAGTAAATAGAAATCTAATATGCTATGAAAATTTAAGTGCAGTATCATTAGTCAGAAGTATTTAATTACTCATGGTCGTATATAGGGAATGCAATACCGGGATACCGGGATCCCGAAGTACCGGGATCCCGCAGTATTTTTGCGGGACCAGTCCCGCACGTAAATCGTGCGGGATCCCGCGGGATTAGCGGGATTGTGCAAAGGTAAACGCCATGTGTTATTCTGTAAGTGTGTGCACAAACTGATTTGGTTTGAGAAAGATTTTTGTAATTGAAGCATTGGGTGCAACAAGGGCGTTCGATACCCAAAGTCCGTTTTGATGTTATTACATTAAAATATGCACAGAGCCATCTAGTTTCGTATATCAAAAACTCGTTTCGATTACTGTAATCCAGGTGACGTAAGAATCATTAATGTCGGAGGTGGCGCTACGCCCTTGTTGCATAGATAACAAAAGAGCGTTTAAATTGAAAGACATAACGACATGTCTGCAGTTTGAAAAACTTTTTAATGTAAAAATGAATGTAACAAGAGATTCTAGTGACTTTAGATCAGATGCTGGCCAGAGTTAACATGAGTCTCCCTAAAAAGAAGGGTAAAATAGAAGGTAAAGAATAAAAAGGTTAAAGAGAGGTTTGGGCGAAGAATTTACAATATCCACTCGAGGAAAGAAGGTACCTAAAAAGGTTTTTAGACATATTACTACGCGTTCCAAAAAATGTTGAATGTGTGTTAACCTCCATCAAAATGCACAGCGACATTTTTTTGTGACTTTTGAAATATATGTGACAAAGTGCAGCAAGATACCCTCTTAATGTCGTGTTTAGAAAAAGGTTTAAAGTTGAGAGAGAATGAGAGAATGAGAATGTTGGGCCTGACAAGTTGAAACGTGATAATCAAGCTGATTCAGAAGATTAAGGCTACGTCCGCACAGGCAGGCGGCTTGCTTGGCGCCTAGAGCCTGGTGGCTTGCATCCTGGCTACTTGCTAGGATACACGGTGGCCGCACTGAAAGGTGGTTTGCGTGGGGGGTCGCTAGGTGCCTTGGTCATTTGCTTGTCGGCACGTTGAAGAGATTTCACTTTCAAAAATAGCTATATACTGCTCTATATTGGGTTCATACATATGATCACGCCTTTTATCCACGAAGGGGTAGACAGAGGCATTTTAGATGCCCACATTTCACCTTTGAGATTTTGTCCCACGTAATAGGTGGTGAGCCGTATTGCCATGTTGATATGGACAGGCGCAGGCAAGGATTGCCAGCAGTGCCAGCTGTTAAAAATTTTCAAGCCGCCTAAAAAGGCCCTCAACTTGGCTTAGGTACTGCCTCGACTGCTATTTTACTGGCAACCGGGACCAAGGACTTTTCGAAGCACGGAAAATAAATGTCACACAGTGGTCACGAGACGGTCACCCATCCATGAACGGCCACAGTAAATGTTGCTTACTACAGTGATCGTTTACACAACACTGAGTCCGCGGGGCCACGAGCGCTTCATATTGGGTTCATGACATAAATAAGACACGGTCAAGTCATGGGGATTTTTTTGTTCTATATAAGCAATTGCATAATTTTCACTAAAAAATTACGAAGATTTGCGTATGGCCAGAGACACATTTGATCTACTTCTCAGTAAAGTTAAAGGTAAAGTAACTCATTCGGATACTCATCTATTTATGACTAGCTGTGTCCGCGACTTCGCCCGCGTAGAATGTAATAAAAAAAATTAGTTTATTTAGTTTTTTTTTCTAAAATAAAAGAATTTTTCTAAAGTAAAAGTAGCCTAAGTTACTACTTATTACATAAGCTATCTGCCAGTGAAAGTCCCGTCCAAATCGGTCCAGCCGTTCCAGAGATTAGCCGGAGGCCAGAACAAACAGACAGACAAAAATTTTAAAAGTATATATTTTGGTATATGTACCGTAATACATTCATATGCATGCAGTAGAAAGCGGTTATTTTAATATTACAAACAGACACTCCAATTGAATTTATTTGTATGTATGGATGCGATTAATATTTCGTATATTTTTTTCTTCAAAATGCCTCGCGCCTGGCGACAAAAAACCAACATGTTTGTTTACTTGGATACACGCTAAGCTACTCGCTAGGCGCCAAGCGCGCAGTGCGGCCGGTCGCGAACATTCAAGTGCCCGTTTTACTAAGCGACTCGCTAGGTGACTCGCTAGGCGCTAGGCACCAAGCAAGCCGCCTGCCTGTGCGGACGTAACCTAAGGGAATCCGCTGAATCATCTTGAAGAGGTCGACTGAATATTTTGATAAATCTGATTAAAAACACGAAAATCAGAAAAAATAATTGAGAAAAATTGAATATTTGAACGTTGATTGTAATAAATACACATGTTTCACGTACATTATAGTTTCAAATATTATATATGTATTAAAATTGTTATTTATTTTCCTTAAAAATAAATAGTAACATTAAAGACCTATCTGTTTTACCAGTTGGGTGCAACAAGGGCGGATAACACAAGTAAAAAAAACTTGATTATACAATATTTCTGATTGCTCTAAAATAGTTTTAATACCTGAATCTTTTTGCTAAATCATGGGGCTAATAAATAATAAAGTAAATTTAAGTGAAATCAAAAGTAGTAAAATAATATAAGACAACATAACTTTCATTATCAATTTTCTCAAAACTCAATTTTACAACATACGCCCTTGTTGCACCCAATGCTTCAATTGTGACGTAATATATAACCTAATAACGTACTTATTTGATTTTAGTGATTTAATCAGGGAGATTTGACCTTTCTTGTACTATAAAAGTATTCAATTATCTCGTACATTGCTTGCTGGCTATCGGACATGTAAAGTTAGGAGTCGTTTGGCAGACAAAAATTTTGACATGCTATGTTTTCTGCGCTTTCACTTTGTTACATTTTTTAGAGCGTTGCCGTGTTACGGATGGCACGTTAAGCCATTGGTCCCGTTTACCGGTAAAATGGCAGCTAAGTCCCGGCTCGTCTCATCTCATAATGTCCTTTTCTCGAAATGTCCCTTCTCATTATGTCCTTTTCTCAAAATGTCCTTTGCTCGAAATATCTTTTTCTCAAAATGTCCTTTTCGCGAAATGTCCTTTTCTCAAAATGTCCCTTTCTCCAAATATGTGCACTACAGGATTAGCCCCGCTTAATCCGATTTGACAGGTTAGGTTAGGTTATAAAAAAAATCAGCACGAAGGCTAATGCGGAAGCTTCGCTGCGCTCCGCTCCGGCCTTAGCCTTCTAACCTAACCTATCCAAGTCGGATTGAGCAGGGTTAATCCTGTAGTGCACATATTTTGAGAATGGGAAATTTTGAGAAAAGGACATTAGGTATGAGATGAGACCATATGCCTCGTCCTGCCTACCCCTTTGGGGATTAAGGGGGTGACTATTTTTCAGTTCTAGATGAATGAATGATACAGAATTCTATTCTGTTCTCAATGACTTTCAGAAATATGCGGGATCCCGCAAATACCGGGATCCCGCGGGACTGAGATTGCTCAGTCCCGCAAATACCGGGATTACAATCTTGTTGCGGGATTGCATTCCCTAGTCGTATATGAGCGAACTAAATAGAAAATAGCACCAATCGTGTTTTAGTCGGATCATTTATCAAAAGTCGAGAGTGCACAATGACAACTTATTGCAGCTGTGAGTGAAAAGCTTCGTACAAACACCCTACAGTCATCGCTACTAGAGACGAGATGTCTCAACCTGAACATACCTTACCTTGAACTATCGCGCTGACTGCCACACTTTGACCCACTACTTTGCGAAGTACAACGTCAGTTTGCTTCAAGTAGAAGAATCACTTTTAATTGTATTTATGTCAATTAAAAAGGCAATCTTACCTGAACTGATTAACTTGTAAGTGTGTCCTTGTAACTTACACATTATTGTACCAATATATCCAACAAATGTTCACTGACTGGGTAAGCTAATCGCATCTCATTTCCTATGTGTCGCCCGCTGTAGTGGGAAGCACAAATGAGATTGTGGCCTGACGTGTCGTTCCGGAGACCCAGTCGCATTCGACATCCCACCCGAAACCGCATTGCCATGTTACACCCTGTATACAAAACATGCCGCTATGGTAACATATGGTTGCTGATAATTATCACGTTATGTAATTACTAGCCGTAACCCACGATTACATTCGCATGGGTTACACTTTTAAAATGGGTATGTTTTTCCTCATAGAAACCGCATCAGTTATAAAATAATTTTAAAATTGTAATCAACACACACACACAACTGTGAACGGGAAAAACGTTGGCTTTTGCGTCAGAAACCGTATCGCTTCAAAGCTTGGCGAGGACCGCTTTCCTGTTGTCACTACAACCTGATATTGCTAAAAAAAATTGCATCATAGAGCTCATTGAATTTATAATCAGCTCTATGACACCATTACTTCGGATTTTCTTTGCGACATTAGATTGCATTATCCTGTCTTTTTAGGGTTTCGTAGCCAAAGGGCAAAAACGGAACCCTTATAGATTCGTCATGTCTGTCTGTCTATCTGTCCGTCTGTCTGTCCGTCCGTGTGTCACAGCCACTTTTCTCCGAAACTATAATGTCTATACTATTGAAACTTGGTAGCTAGATGTATTCTGTGAACCGCATTAAGATTCTTATATAAAGCTAGAAAAAAAGCAGTATATTTTGGGGGTCCCCATACTCAGAACTGAAACTCTAAATTTTTTTTTTCTTCAAACCCATACGTATGGGTTATCTATAGATAGGTCTTCAAAAATGCTATGGTGGTTTCTAACATCATTTTTTTCTAAAGTTAATAGTTTGCGCAATAGACACTTCCAAAGTGGAAAAATGTGTGTCCCCCCCCCCCCTCCCTCTAACTTCTAAACTAAGAGAATGATAAATCTAAAAAAAATAGATGATGTACATTGCCATAAAAACTATCAACGAAAATTGGTTTGAACCAGATAGAGCTGGTAGTTTTTTTTTAATACGTCATAAACCGCAATTTCCGGTTAGTGAAATCACTACTACTGCGAACGTGTTAAAACATCAGTTAAAGTTACAACGAACTATAAGAACTTTTATATTATGTTACTTGCTGCTACGAAACCCTTCATGGGCGAGTTGAACTCGCACTTGGCCGGTTTATTTATCTGTTTCGATGTCATGAAACATATCATTTACAATAAAATTTTTCATACCTCTGCTGTAGATATTTTTCCAAGTTTGCTTATGAGATGTAACAGTGAGGCAACCGTTTTCCTTAAATCGCTATAAACGGCTTTTCAACGAGTAGCTCCTTTATCGCATTTCACGCAAGTTTCCTCTACTTACACGATTAATTTGAGTCGATAAATCCGCATTAAAGCAGACCGAGGCGCAGCCAACCGCGCCGTTCCGTATCATGCAAGTAGCCGCCTCTATTACGCCTCGGACCGCGTTGTTCTAGCTGAAGCTGCTTCTTCATAGTAAACTCCTTCACCTTATAAAAAGCTAAAAATGTATTTATTTTTATAACATCTTTTTAGTGTTTTAATAAATAAATCATTAAACCAACACTGACGATTGACATAACCCATCGCATCCCGCTGCAGGGAAGGGGAGGATTCTTGAATTGCCTGACCTTAATCTGATATGTAATTGAGTATACCTACTAAATATAGCATTGCGTGACATGTCATAAGTGAAACATTTTTACTGTTTACTATTGATCGGAAATTGGTGAGGTCTAAACGTCGGTTTCATATCAGCAGGCGGGTACGTCACCGGCCGTCGAGACAGACAGACAGGCAGCGTGCGCGGCGCCTGCGAGCCCATTAGACGTCTGCCCGATGTAGAACGCTCGATAAACTTGTAAAAACGTCTTCTACCTATTTAATTTTATACCCCGCTTAAGCTTTGCTATTGGCAGATTTCCTCCTTCTTTTTATGGTTCCGTCATTAACTGTATCGCGCGTCTTTATTTCTCGCTTGTTTAATCTGCTCGTTAATCTTACAATGTCGGTTAAAGTACAAAATGTTCAACAGCGGATTGGTATTTTGTACGCCTACGATAAATTGCATGATTACAAATCGTAACCACTAAAGTAACGCTCTTGAAGGGCCCGGTTTCTCTACTTGGAAATGTCAGAGTGCAGTCGCCAGTTCATAAAATCTAAGATTTGAAAATACGTTAGGTTGATGGAAATAAATCTTACAAGGTTTGTACTTGAGCAATAGTTATAGTGCTAGCTAGAGAAATAAATTGATATAGAGCAATTAGTAAAGGAATCTTGAATGGATTCAATGATTTGCGGCATTTTATCGCCAGTTTCAATTGCTTCAAATATCCCATAAGGCCATAGCATAGTTATGGGATCTACATTGATCTATACTACAGCGTAAATTGATTGAGGTGATCGTGACATCATGATTATGTAAAATTAAACAATTTGCGCTATTTAGCTCAAATTAAGTTAAACTTGTGATAATGGATCTTTACAACTGACAAACGTTACTTAGCTCAACAAGCAAACCTTAGTTCAACAAACAAACGACTAAACAAATCCTACTATCCTACTTCCTACTAATATTATAAATGTGAAAGTTTGTGAAGATGTTTGGATGTTTAGATGTTTGGATGTTTGTTACTCAATCACGCTCTAACGGCTGAATGGATCTGGCTGAAATTTGGTACAGGTATAGAGTATAGTCCGGAATAACACATAGGCTACTTTTTATCCCGGGAAAATGTTCCCACGGGCAGTGTGAACGGGAATAAACTTTCACGCGGGCGAAGCCGCGCGCATCATCTAGTATTTTATAAAGTTCCAACGGAGAGTAGCTGTGCCAGCTGTGCATATTCAAAAAATAATACTTCATTAACATTACAATACAAGTTGATAGTCTAGTGAGGGATATTTGAGGTTTCATGAGACAATTATATTTCTTTCTTTACGGCAGGCAGGCAATCAAATTAGTCATTGCAGTCCTCTACATTCATTCCTTACGACATCTCTGGTGGGGTGAAGACATATACCTTGAAAACTATAAATCTGGCACTGAATAAATGTGATTCTGGCAGTAAGTAAAACGAAATAACAATAAACTTTAAAAGTTAACATTAAGAAGCGCGAACCTATGCCACACCTCCAGCGGGGGAGTGATATTGGCGCAAAATATTTATGGCTCTATGTGATAAACTTTATGTCGCGGTAAGAGTTTTATTTCTCTCGTGAAACGACTATAACTTTTTCGAATAACGTAATATAAAAATGGGAGTATTGGCCAATAAAATAAAATATTTTGTTCATATGCGTTACTCTTTAAGTATTCTAAATAATAAATGAATAGACGTTTAAGTGTAAGGACTTTACCAATCACTTTTATGCTAATGTATTTATAAAGATAAGAACCCCGCCAACGTATTAAATCAATTTAGTGCGGGTCTTGACTGTAATCTAAACTAACTTACGGAAAAGTAACTCTTGACAATTTATTGCATTGCAAAGTTATTCCGAGAAATAACCTCGAGCGCGACATATTCGGCGATTAAATTCTTATAAACTCCTAATTAAAACGTGAAGAGGACTTCAATAATACTTTGCCGGTTGTCGGAGCACGAACCTACGCGAACTTGGTTACGCAATTCGTTGGAAATATTCAAGTTTTCCCTTCGGCAAGACGTTATCGCGGGTGCTCTCAACGCGGGTGTGGGCGGGCGGGCCGCTCCCCGCGGGGACTTAATTTGTTGCTCTCCTGGCGCCTCGCATCTCACTTTCAAACGGTGTAACGCAACCTTACCACATCCCCTTTCTCGACACCGCGTAGACATCATGTTCGCATTCGACGCGCCTCGGTTTGACTAGATCGAAACACGACTGTATCTGACTCTGCCTCATATCTTATTTATCATTCCCGTGTTCGATCGAAATAAGATGTAGAAGTGAATGTTAATCATTGATACAGTTTTAATGAGATTTCTCTTTCGATTCGTGCCAGAAATATCGGATTCGGTACACATGCCCCTTATTTTGGTTGCGACTTGTACTCGTTAAAGTTGTTTTAGCCCTTCATACTTTGTATTTTTATTTAATTAAAGAGCAATACTTTATGAGTGATACCAGTTGTATAATCCACTCTGATATTTGATTTGAATGGTAGGATATACGAGTACATTATTGCCTCCAACATTGACATCGGCGACTATCTTATTTATTTTTACATCTTATTCATCCATTATCTGCCTTTTTTTTCTCTGCTTTATTAAGTTTGAAATCCTGATATTCCTGAACTGTTGTAAATGTCACGATGACGGAGGAATTACCTACCTATACCTAAATCCATGCTCAAAATATACGTCCATTTTCTTTCAAATTCTATACTGTAGATCTGCATGGCACCAACAGCGCGACAATCTAATCACAATACCATAAAGGAGTGCACCGTAAAATATTTATGGGCGCGGGAGCAGGCACGCTCCGGTACCTGTTTCCACCGTGGGCCATCTACCTCTATCAATGTCAATGGTAGTTCTCTGTTCAATACAACAGGCAATATTTTCGTTCGCTGCGTATAAATTAGTGTTTTAGTATGATAAAATCAATTGTGCCACCAGCTAAAATTATAGTGTAATAAGCTAACATTTCAAAGGTTCAAACTACTAATAGCTAAACACACCAAAGTCAATGTCTTAAATATGCACTAAAGTATCTGATTATCATTTTAATTTGCACATAAAGAAATTGTGTGTATGGAGGGGTCAATTAAGCAAGTCCTGGGACCACGGCCGACGCAGTGCTCGTTATACACTCGCTGTAACTGGCGTCGACCACTGAACTGTAACGATAATGATACCGCGTGGGTTGTACCCCATTCCTACACTAACGTAAGCTAACTCCTCTCGTGGGAGACCCTAAAAGCCACTTCGTACCAACTAGGTATTCCCACATTTGGCAGTCTCGCAAAACTTTGCGGTTTTTGTGGCACATAAACAACTAGCACACGTGTGCGACTGACCGCGTGTATCGATTGATTTGACTTAAAATGCATAGTTTTGAGCCGCGATGTCAATCGGTTTCCGCCAAATTTTCCGCTGCGGGTGGTTGGCAACCGCATTGTGTGGTGTGCCCTTAAAACCCTTACAATTTGGGAGCCTGATGCGGTAGACGCTTCGTGAACTTGTTCAATAATGTTTTCATACATACATACAGGCCTTTAGGCGCGTTTGGTCCAATTCGCGGGCCACGCCTTTATCTCCGATGGGGCAGGCAGAGGCGTATTATATGCCCACATTTCCTTTTTTTTAGAATTTGTCCCACGTAATAGGTGGTGAGCAGTATTGCTGTGTTGATGTTTTCATAGAAGCATAGTTGTTTACACTTTCCGTCTGTAATCACGTTGATTACAGACGGAAAGACGTAGACCGTGTTCGCATATCGGCAACACTAATCATAACCATAGTGAGAGCGATCGACCACTGAAAGCTTTTTGAAAGCTTGTAGTGACGTGCGATGAAATGTTCATGCGGTGATTTCAAGTCGATGGCTCATGCGAAAGTGACAGCCACAAATAGAAAACCGTATATTTACCATGTTCATTTTATTATATTGGAGATTGCAGCTGAAACCCTACATTTTTCGATCACAAATTGTATTTCTAATGCAACATCTACATTGATAACAATCTCGTTATAAATTATCGGTATCTTTGATTTAATAGATTGATTCATTATTATACAGTAATAAATAACCCTTTGAATGAAATATGTATTACGAGCACAGTCGCAAAGGCAGCAATTGTAGGTAAAAAAAAAGTACTAGTTTGTGTTCATATTCATTCGCTATCGTTTTCGTGATAAATCGCTAAATAATGCTCCCTCTGTCGTCCATCTAACCCCGCCCCTAATGTCTTCTTAATGCTGCATGGAGTTGTCACATTGCACATTTTGAACTGGCGTTCCTTTACGTTTTGCAGAAAGTATTCACTTCATCTAAAATTCTTTTGAAAGCTTTCTAATTTTTTATTTTAGCACACCTTGTGAAATCAACATAAATACTTAATATTCATTTTAGGGTTACTTGGTGATATAATAGTCGGCTCCGATAGATCTATAAGTGTAGCGAATTCAAGTATGAAAAGCTCCGCTTGAAAGCTAGTTTTTTTAGCTCGCGTTTTGTTCTGTCGGCTCGCTGCGCCCTCCTTTTGTTCCACGAACGTGATCTGTCCCGAGATGAAGCCCACGGACGTTATTGCTCTGTTACTCTCTTCAATCGAATTTGCTGCACTCATCGCATTGTAGTTGGTTAGTTTATAAAGCACATCAAGTTTATTTTCCGTTTATACCTCCATGATTGTTTACCAGGGCGTTTGTGGTAAGCAAAATCATTGTCCGTTAGGCATTATTTCGACTGTTATCGATGCTCTTTACTTTGAAACCAGAGTTTAACACTTTCCTATTACCTATATCCAATTTTAATGGTATTCAGCAACCCACCCGTCAAGCCAGAACCTCCTAAGAAAAGGTAGTATAGAAATGCAAATATTTTTATACTTATTCGTTAATACATCACAACAATACCAGTTCAGAACTGTAGTGACATTTATTTAATTGAAATAATTAAAATATACAGACACATATAAAAGTCAATATATTTATACGCTTGTCACAACAGTGGCGCCCGTCTGTGTTGTAAGCGATTCGCACTGGAGCAGTTATCTCAGTATCGCCTGACTACAGTGACTACGCCCGTTGTGCTACCATGTTTATTTTTAGTGTCGCGTGTATATACACTATTGAAACAAAATTTACAGCGATAGCTGTGGCTCGCCACCCACCGGACTCACTGATACCCAAGGCTTCAAATGACAAGCTACCGCTATTTCAAAAATGTCTGCTATTTTACGCGAAAATTCCCGCTCATTCGATGAGCAATAATTCTTTTGTTCAACGGGTGAAAGGTCCATGAGATTACTTTTATTACATGGTATTAGAGGGCAATTCTTCACGTTTAAGGGTTGAAAATCTTTTAAAATAAACTCGATTTCCATGAAAACACAGATAAGCCAACCAGAGATGAAAAATAAACTAGATACTGATGAAATATGTAGGTATACTTTGACTTTCTGTTTTTTTTAGCCTTGCAGAACGCAATTTCGTTTGGCACGTGAATCGCACTCGTCGTCGTTTTGACATGCTAATGTGTCGATCAAATTGTGCGATTGAAAGTATGAAAGTTAACGCAAAACCCTTCACATTCTTGGGGATAAAAAGAGATTTACGGATCCTAATACCCTAGTTCGTCAAAATATCATTACTGGTACGACGACGCGGCGACGGTGCGCGGCGGCATGAGGTCCCCCTGTCAGGCAGAGATTTGGTGTAACTTAGTGACTGATTAGCAATTGGTGTGAACTGGCGGGCGCGACAGGTGGTCGGGGAGCCCTGACCCACGGCCTTTCGCCTGATTGATGGCCACGTCCCATTCGTGTTCTGACTTGGCATCTTACATTTGATTTGTACTTCGTCTTACCTTAAGACGGTTCACGGTGTTGACCTTGCTAAATAAATATTTAATTTGGTTGGGTTAATACTAAATCCTTTTAAATTTTATTTGTTTATACCTACCTATACTTTATCGTGTATTGTGCCGATTGTGCGTAAATTGGGAGAGGTCTACATCCAGCAGTAGACTGCTATATTAGACTGATACCTACGTTATACCATTGACATTTTTAAGTATTATAACTATAGGTACTAAATTTGTAACATAATAATGTAAGTAGGGTAGGGTGGGGCTTAAAGGTCCGCGGGTAAAAAGGTCCACCATGTCTATCTCAGACATTATAAATGCGCGAACGAAACAAATAGCAGGCGTATGTAGGGGGTGCGGGAGGGGTACCCGCGTGGCCTCTCGCTGTGAGCTCGCGAGCGCCGACGAGAGTGTACGCGATGCCGGTGCAAAAAAATCACGTGAGTAAATTTTTTCACGTCACTAATATTTAGTCTGACTTTTGTGCTTATAACATTACAGACCTGAACTTTTATTAAAGGTGCAGTAAAACATATACAGTTTAACGAAAAGCCATTGTTTATTGAATTTTCCCTGTAGATTTTTTTCTATAACCTTGAACTTCAATCAAAATACAGTTGGGCATAAAGGTCCACTCTGGACCTTTATGCCCCACGGTGGACCTTTTAATCCTATACAAAATATATCATTTTATGATATTCTTTTCAGTATGCGGAATTACCAGAGAACCACCGAAAGAGGTAAAAAGTCTGTCCAGATCATGCAACGTGCGGTTAAAGCTAGTTACAAACGAAAATAAATCCATACGTCAAGTTTGTACTGACTACGAAATTAGTAAACTTCTCAAATAAGATTTATTGCATGCCTCAAAGAAAATTCAGAATCACCACGATTTGGTTTGTATGTATTAATTGCGATTCAGATGACGAGTAAAAAGCTCAACTAATTAAGACGGAAATAATGTGCCAGCGAAGATAAGTAATGTTGTTTAGTTTTTTTTTATTAAAATAAAGACTGATTGATTTCAAATAGTTTCCATAGCGCCATAAGCTAAGAAATGTTGTTTAGTTTTTTTAAATTAAAATAAAGACTGATTAATTTAAAATAGTTTCTATTTATTTACTTGCTGTTATAACCTTAAAAAAACTATTTAAATATACTGGTCCTTTATACCCCAGTACTGGTCCTTTTTACCCCACCCGTGGGGCAAAAGGGACCATACGACTCGACTTAAAAAAATGCAAATATCTAGGTTATAGATAGACATTACCTATGTTCACTTGTTCTTTCTTGTAAATGAAGGATAGCGGTATCCATTGCTAGAAAACATATTTTAATGAACCTTATACATAAATAGTTACAAGGCAATTTACGTAAAATGGACCTTTTAGCCCCACCCTACCCTACTACCCGTTCGCTCTAACTTTGCCGCTGGCGTAGAGGCGTATACCCGAATTTTTAATTACACGAAGTAAATTGACAGTAGCTAATGTCACTTCGTCATAGAAAATAAGCAACATTGTATGAAGAAGTGACATTAGTTGCTGTCAATTTACTTCGTCTAATTAAAAATTCGACTTTAGTATGGAGCCGAGCGGCAAAGTTAGAGCGAACGAGCAGTAGGTACATATTTCAGTAAATTTGTAAAAAGTTTGTTGTCTCCCCGTGAGAAGTGAGGTGAAAAAACTATTACGGTTCCTGAGATACAGCCTCATGACGGACAGGCAGGCGGAGCGCGATGTCTCAAGTCCCGTTTATACCCTTAGGATACGGAACGCTAAACATATCTCGTTGACGCCAAATCAGATTTAATCGACAATCATCACAATTTTTTTATGTGAATTCAACCAACGTGTTAAAAACAAAGTCTACATAACAGTCGCATCCCAAAAATTTCATGTTTAATATCGATTGTTATAATTATTATAACTGACTGGTCCCACGCTCGATCTCTTGGTCTAAAAACTCAAGTGACCTCGAGTTTAGCTCATGCATATTCACAAACCACGGTGAACCCGGTGGCTCATCTGTAACGGTCCTGTGACCGGTTGTATGAGCTCATTGTTGGATATGCCCTGCGGTCGTCGGTCGGGAGACGACCTTAACCCCGCTGGCAATAATTATACACTATTTGATTGCTACAAACAAATAGCCCTTTCAATATCTGCTTAGTGACCTTTACGTTATTTTAGCACCACTTCAATTTATTGAAAATCTTATCATTATGTCATGCCTAGAATAAAACTTTGAAGGTCTACAGCACAATCGACCCAGTCACTTGCGTTAAATTTAACAAAACGATTGTAAAATATCGTCAACTGTTATTAAATAATGCCAATTCATATTGCCTTTTATGTTCGCTAAAGGCGTCAAGTTATTAAGAGAACCAAGGTGGGTCAGTTGTAAACCCCGTGAGAAGTTTTATTATAATTAGGTGTTTGATACAGTCGCCCGGAAGGGTGTATAGTTCAAAATAATACAGTGACTTTCGCAGCATGTATATAATGTAACATTGTGACATTATTACGAGTAGGCGATGGACCCCTTATCACTTGAGCTACCCCCTACTGTCGACGATGAAAGCATGAGTATTTTTGTTTCCAATCGTAGATGTGTTTATTTTTTGCACATAAAACATACTTACTACCCGTTCGCTCTAACTTTGCCGCTGGCGTAGAGACGCATACCCAAATTTTTAATTACACGAAGTAAATTGACTGTAGCTAACGTCACTTCGTCATAGAAAATAAGCAACATTGTATGAAGAAGTGACATTAGTTGCTGTTAATTTACTTCGTCTAATTAAAAGTCCGACTTTAGTATGGAGCCGAGCGGCAAAGTTAGAGCGAACGAGCAGTACATATTTTTCTTCAGTTTTTTTAAGGATTACTTTGTTGGAATACATCGTGATCGCCTATGATTAGTTTCAAAGCGATAAGAGCTTGCGAAAGAAAATATTTTGTTGCTGGTACCTCGGTGATAAAATAAATTTGTTCACTGTTTTGTTCAGAGTAAATTTTTATATGAACTGTCGTTTAGTACAAAAGTTAGATTGGTCATGTATTTTACTAGCTGTTCTCGGGTTCTGACCGCGTCGAATTTGCTCAATGTCGTTTTTAAACCGGAACAAAATATCGCATTACGTCACATGAAGTAATATTCTAATGTACGTCTAGATTTCGCTTTAATCCAACTTTAATTGGCATCGCAGAGGTCGTAATTTTTTGGTAACTAGTAATTTTCAATTCTTTTTGTTCGGTATTCAGTGAACAATCGACTTTCTCTGAAAATTTCCACGATTCCTTCCGTTAATTTTGTATAAAATTGTTAGGATACGTCACCAAAACTTGGCGCGCTCTCAAATTCGTCTTAGTGTAGAACAGTTAAACAAAGCTGGGTGCAGTAATGCATTTTACATTTTGAAGGATCATTAAATTGCGCATTACACGGCCCGGCCGCGTCGAGAGGCAATTAAAAAGATCTGCTAAGACGAAGCTCGTAAAAATGAAGTCGTGTTTTCAACTGATTAAAATTTGTGCTCTAATCTTGTGCACGTTGAATTTTTAATCAAATTCATTCGCAAGTCTACCTTAGCACTTTGTATCTTTGACCCAAACTGGGATTGCCATGGAAGCTACAAATTCAAGTGAATCGTGTATAAGTATCTCGCCTCTGGTGTTGCAAACGTTCATAGGCTACGGTGACCACCAGTCCGCCTGGTGGGCCATAATGCTTGTAAGCCACCCCAGTGGTATAAAAACAAAGGTTATTTTGGAATACTAGCATAAGGTTTAATTTTACTGCAATCGGCCTAATGATCACGTAATAACTATGCGTCACGTATACTAATATGATAGAAACGGAACTTGCTACAGATCTATCAATTAATACACAAGCTGTATCAGCTTTCAGGTGAACGTCAATTAATGTACCTAGAGCATCGTTCATCCACAAAGACGATCTAGTGAATAATGGATTGTCTGAATACGAGTACCTACCTATGTAATAGATAGCAATAAGTATTTAACTTATACGATAATCTAATAATAAAAATATATCTTTTAATATCTGATCCTGATAAGTATTGATAGGTACTGTTTTTTTTTATAAGTAAATATTGGTGGACATTCTCAAACAACATAATCTAGCCCAAATTAAGGTAATTTAAGCTTGTGCTATGGGATCTAGACGACCAATAGACACACTTATATATTTCTAAATACATGCATATTATACATAGAAAACACTCAAGCTTCAAAACAAACATCTGTGGATCTCACAAATATTTGGACCGACCCTGGATTCGAACCATCACGACTGACCCTTTCGCGGCAGTCGGGTACACTACCGAAGCACCACCGAGGCAGTATTTCGAATACGGGTATTTTGGGCTAATGCATTTTAAGTAAAGGCATTCTGATTTCTGGTATTTTATATTTTAATATATACCCATCGATGCAGCTATTTAGTGTTCTCATGTTGGCATATGTTAGAATCAAGAAATCTTTACATGTAATTTTGTTAATAAAATTTGGTGGGCGAGTCCGACTCGCACTTGGCCGGTTTTTTTACTATTGAGATGTGGATTTCGGAGGGCACGGCTTGTAATTATAGTCTGCGGTTACAAAGACATAAATGTTTGTTAATGTTAAACAGTGATAAAACATAATTCTTTTTAAACATGTAATTGTTTAATCAAGCAGAAGGCTAATTACAGTATAAAGTATGGTAGCACAATATTATTGTTTTTTTTTTTTTTTTTTTGAGCCCTAAGGCACCACCCGGGAGCGAGGGGTGGAGGTAGAGAACGCTACATGCGTACCACACGGCCGGCCGTGTGATTATGTCAGACTCTTACTGACTAAACTCTACCTTGAGCCTCTAGCCCTTGGGCCTTGGAGACTCGTCGGAAGCGATCACCCTTCTAGGGAAGGGTGACGCAGCGTCACTCAGCTAACGCTGGGCATACGCTTGTGAAGTACTTTAACGGCGGGGGCACTAAGTATCCCCCGTCGTGGACTGATGTGTAGGGAGCGAATGATGGCTCGGGTACCTAACTTGGGTGGGGACCAGATTCCTGTGCTGCACGAAGGCTTAACAGGTCGCTGGTTAACCTATTCGGGGGATCGGATAGTGAATGACGCGGCCTCCTCGTAACATGAGGCGTGGTTGGGAGAATTTGACGCGGTTCGTAGTCCGCTGCTTCTCTAATGAGAGGATTTGAGTGCTGTGTTGCGTTGTTGAAGAAGCGGGTCGAACTCGCTTTAAGGTACTCCTGCATAGTAGGGAGGTCAAGATCTCTATGTAGATCTGCGTTACGAGTATACCATGGGGCGTTAGCCGCCCGGCGACAAAAGTTATTCTGAACTACTTGCAACTTGTGAATGTACTTGGGATTTATGTGAGCGAATACTGGGGAGGCGTAAGTTAGTACAGGACGTATACATACCTTGTAGAGTGTTCGCTTGTTGCGAAGCGACATCCTACTATGCCTACCTAGCATACAATCGAGCCTACCTAGATAAAACCTAGCTCTTTTTGACACTCGGCGAATGTGTGGGAGGAAAGATAGCCTTTCGTCAAGAGTGACGCCAAGGTATTTTGCCTCCCTTCGCCACGGTATCTGGTTGCCAAAGAGAGTAGGTGCCTGCGGAAGTGGCCGTTTTTGTGTGTCTCTCCGTTTCGCGTCGAAGCGGATTGCAGCGCTCTTGTCTGCGTTCACTTCGATGCGCCACTTGTGAAACCACACACCTAACCTATTTATCGAAGGCTGTAGCCTTTTTATAGCTGACGCGACCTGAGTGCTATTTACGTACAACGCCGTGTCGTCCGCAAATAGCGATAGCTGTACTCCCCTAGTGGGAATGGGTATATCGTTGGTGTATGCAATGTACAGTAACGGTGAGAGGGGGGACCCCTGTGGGACCCCCGCTGTTGGTGTACGCGGTGCTGATAAATACCCCTCGTGCCTATAACGAAAGCTACGGTCAGCCAGGAATGACTGAATAAGCTTGACGAGCCGATCAGGCATTCCTGACTGATAAAGCTTGTAAACGAGCCCTACGTGCCAAACCTTGTCGAAGGCTTTGGCCACATCGAAAAAGACCGCGACCGTCTTTTTCCTTCGTGGGTAGAACCCGTTTAAAGCGTACTCCACTATTCTGTGGACCTGTCGCGTGCAGCAGTGCTGCGGTCGGAACCCGAATTGGTGTGGTATGATGACGTCGTTCTGGAACAGATACTCTCTTACGTGACAGAGTATTGCTCTTTCGAACAGTTTGCCCATAGCCTTGAGGAGGCTAATAGGGCGATGATTAGCCGGGATGTGTAGAGCTTTACCGGGCTTCGGAATGCCGATTACGATTGCCATTTTCCAAGGAGTTGGAAAATGACATAGGTCGAAGCAGGCATTGAAGATGAGAGAAAGTACTGTTAGTACCTGGGTTGGCATATGCTTTAGTGCAGCATTGGAGATGTTATCGGCACCGGGAGCCTTCCTGACTTTTAGCCCTCTGACGTAGGTTTTCACCTCGTCAGGTGATACCGCAACCGCGGGTGCTGTCAAAGGGAGGTTGTTTCTCCGGTTTACTTCCCTCTCCACCATGCGAACGTGGGACGTATCATACGGCATCTTGGAGGGGGAACATTGATCTGCAATGCTGTCTGCAAAGCATTCCGCCTTTTCCTCGTCTTCAAATGCGAAGGAGCCATCAGGGCGGCTGAGTGGAGGGATGGTGACAATGGGGTCCGTACGAAGTGCTTTCGCAACTTTGTAAAACGCTACATGGGACGGAGATACCTCCTCCATGAGCTCACCCCATCTGTCGTTCCTCAGATCACTCAGGCGGGACCTGAGTTCGCGCTTTAACCGGTTCGCCTCCGCTCTAAGAGCGGGAGTCGGGTATTCAGCGGCTCTTCGCATTGCCGCCCGTTTAGCCTTCAACAGGTCTTTGACCTCCCGCGGCAGGTTACACTTCCTAGGAAGTGTAACCTCTCTCGAGTTGTCCTTCACCGTTGAAGATACTAAGTGCGTGAGTGTATCGACACTAGCGTCGATTTTGGCCCGGCTGTCAAAGTGTTGTGTAGTGAGACCTGTGTGTATAGGGGAGGTGGGGTCATCCAAGGCTGTCGCCAAGGATGACTTCACCTTTTCCCAGTTTGTGAATGTCCTAACGTGTGGTCGTGTTGTATCCGTAGGACCCAACTTGAGCATGACTGGAAGGTGATCTGACCCTAGGTCGTCTAAGGTCTCGATCGCACCGAGCGCTAACGATATGTTTTTAATAATGGCCATGTCTAGAACATCGGGCGCATGTATTAAATTATCTGGGAAATGTGTGCAGTCATAAGGACTGTACACTTCCATTTCTAAGGTTGATACTATCTCTCGGAGACGCCTCCCACTCGTCGTGGTTTTACGACCGTTCCACTCAGAGTGTGGGGAGTTGAAATCGCCGAAGAGGATAGTATGTTCTCCTAGGTTTAGGAGGGCCCTGAAATCACTTGCAAGTGGTGTTTTTCCAGATGGTATGTAAACTGAGACTATCGTAAGGGTTTGGTGGCCCGTCATAGCTAGTTTACAGACCGTCGCTTCCATGTTTTTAGCATGGGAGTTGGGATGTGTATGCAATGGAGGTCGCGTCTATAGTAGATCGCGGTGCCTCCGTGTAGTTGTACAAGTCTGTCACTACGTAACAGATTGTACTTTGGTAAGGTGTACTTACGACGGTCCCCTGGTTTTAGCCCCGTTTCCTGAAGCAGAATCAGGTCATACTTTTCGCTTTTAGCGAACTCTTTGAGCTCGTTAAAATTCGAAGATAAGCTTCGAACATTGAATGACATTAGTGTCAGCCCCCTTGGTCTAATCCGACCTTTTGGTGGCATATTTGACATCTTATCCTTCAAGTGCAAGTATGAGGTCCTGGTGCTCTGCCAGCACAATGGCCCTATCGATTGCAGTGCGGGCAGTACGGAACCTACCAACCATTAGCGAGATCTCCGAGAGACGGCTCGCTAATGGTTGCATAACATCGCGAAAATACGCGATGTCCGCACTGGCGCCTGCTACAAATCTAGCTGGTGCTCCAGTCCTAGCTGGTGTGGTGTGCGGTGTCCGCGATGGTGTGTGCGGTGTCCGCGCGCGTGGTCCCCAGACTTGAGGAGCGGGGGGTGTGGGTTGCGGCTTGACTAAGCCTTTCCCTAGAGCCGGGAAGTTCTCGGCTCGGCCCGAGAAGTTCTCGGCTGACCTAGCTACTGCTGGGGGAGGGGGCCGCTGCGGGGCCTTCTTTTTGGGGGCTACCTTAGGCTTCGGAGCCTTCGGACAACCTCTGTAATTGGCTGTGTGACCCGGTTGGTTACACAGCACGCATGCAGGAGGTGTCGCCGCGTCCTTTGTGCGTTTGCACTCCGCTGTTGCGTGAGGTGAGAGGCACTTCACGCAGCGCGGAGGTGCGGTGCAGTTCTTAGCTGCGTGGCCGTACAGCTGGCATCGGTGGCATTGCCCCGGCATGCCAGTCTTCCGTGGTGGCTCTACAACTAGGTTGGAGAGACCACACACGGTTATCTTCTTTCTGAAGATATCCCTAGAAGAGGGATCGTTCCTTAGCACTACTAGTGCTAAGGGGTACGTCCTTCCCGTTCGGCTTCTATTGTTCTCCTTTTATAGTATTCTAACAAACGTTCTTAGATTTGCTGAACATACCATAACCTCAAAAGTTGTAATTTTAGCCCCTCTCTAATAAATGGAGTGCAGAGGGGCATATGGCGAGACTTGTGTCTGTAGTCTGTGACTCTGTTACATTAAACTACGTCACTAGGTCACGGGGATCATCTGTTCAAAGTTTGAAATAAAACAAACATGATAACGTCATTAGGATTGATCTTTCACTATAATAGTGTTAGAGAGGGGCAGTCAGGTGAGAAGGATCTCACGGCTTCTTGTTTTATTTTCCACCATAATATTTCAATGAGAATTACAGAACTATATTAAACCGGGAAACATGGTGACTGGTGACACTCCGTTGCGAATTGGTAAAGGCAAAGGGGACTGCCTTCCCTTTCCTTTTATGACTAGAGGAGGTCCTGCGGTTTTACCAGCGTATTTTCCTGTTCCCGTGGGAAATTGGGAATACGGTAACAAAATATATGTCACCTAGGGTTTGTGTAGTTTTCCAACTGCAAGAATTTTCCAAATCGGTTCAGTAGTTTCGGAGCTTATTCAATGCAAACAATCAAAACATTCCTTTTATATTATTAGTATAGATGAGGATGTAACACTGTGTATTTAGCAGTTTACGTATTCGTCCCGTTCACAATATTTCCAAAAACTACTTTTCTATAATTTATAAAGACGAGTTTTCACGATTATGTTCAAAGTTAATTAAAATCTAAGAATTTATTAAGCAATTATAAATATAATTATTATTATCATTACTTGGTTTTAAACTGTAAAATATAGTCGTAAAATACAGCCACTTTAACAAGTAACAGAATATATACAATTTTTATTTATTTCCTTCTACAGTGCCACGTAATCAACAAAATCACTTTTTTTGTAATTTCACAACAATAAAGCCTAAGTACTTAGCAACGAAACTACCAACAAATAATGACCGTCATTTGTTTTGTCGATCGTCATTTGTTTTGCTGATCTTCATTTGTTTCACCGATCTTCATTTGTTTTGCCGATCTTCATTTGTTTTGCCGATCTTTATTTGTTTTGAAAACTATTTGATTACTTTATACTTTTTAACTAAAGTGAACAAATTTGGCTATATTGCGAATCTGCTATTCTGAGAATCGCATATTTTGAGAATCTGATATTATGCTAATAAGGGCTGCCTCGTTGGTCTAGAGGTCGAAATGTGCGACTGCGGATCACGAGGTCGTGGGTTCAATTCCCACCAGAGACAAAAAATTGTGTGATTCATAAATGTTTGTCTCAAGAGTCTGGGTGTTTATATGCATGATAAGTATGTATTTAAAAGTATACTTATATATTAATATTCGTGGTCTGATACCCATAACACAAGCAGGTTATTCCTAGCTTACTTTGGGATCAGATAGCGTTGTGTGAAATATCTGTGAATATTTATTTCTTATTATTATTAAAAATATCTACTTACCTCTAAATAACAACGGTTTGGCTAACCCACCCCTCCAGCTGAGGCATTGCAGCATTTTGGTTCGAATACTTTTACACAAATTTCAGTTAGAATATCATATAATTTTTAAAAAATATTCCGACTGAAAAATCTTGACAGCTGGAAAAAGGTAACGTTCTTCCTGCTGTCAAGATCTTCTTGCACAAAATATGTGAAATATCTGCCTATCTCTAGGTGATTAACAGGCGTGACTTTATAAATAAAACTACAATTTTGATTTATGGTCGTCAGCTCGAAGACAAACATAATACGTAATATAATTCACGTCATCGTTAAATCATAAATGTCAGATAAGATTGCTTAATCATTACCTTACGGTGCGAACAATATATAACATCTATTAACCTTTTATTCAGTACTTGTATTTAAAACGGTAACATAAATATATCTGTCTATCATAGAGAAACACGATCTATGACTTGTACTAGTCGCGGTGCTCTATGCTGTCTATCTATTCATTTCTGTTTGTTATTTCTTACTAATCTTACTAATATTATAAATGCGAAAGTTTGTGAGTGTGGATGTTTGTTACTCTTTCACGCTCAAACCGCTGAACGGATCGGGCGGAGATTTGGTACAGAGATACATTATAGTCTGGAAAAACATATAGGCTACTTTTTATCCCGGGAATAAGTTCCCAAGGGAACAAATTTTACGCGGGCGAAGCTGCGGGCATCAGCTAGTAATATTATAAAGGCGAAAGTTTTTGAGTGCATATGTGTGGATGTTTGTTACTCTTTCAAGCTCTAACGGCTGAACGGATCGGGCTGACATTTGGTACAGGGATAGATTATAATATGGAATAACACATAGACCTCACTTTTTATCCTGGGAGTAAGTTCCCACGGGAAGCGAGAACGGGAACAAATTTTACGTGGGCGAAGCTGCGGGCATTAGCAAGTTTATCTATATATTAATTTCTGTAAAATTATTTAAATAGACCTTTAAAAGAACAAAAGTACTACCAACTAATAAAATACAAGTAAGTTCGTATAATGAAGGAAAGTAATACAACTTATAAATATTACATACCTACATAAATGTCAAAATACCATTCTCGTCAATCCTTAAATAAACCAACTAATATGTTATTGACAGCTAGTAATTTAAGAGAAAAGAGTAAAAAAAAAATTTTTCAATAAAAAATACAACCGACTTCCAAGAAATCCTGAAAAATAAAATTTACTTAGCACAAAGTAGTATGTATTTTGATTTATCTGATTTTTTATTCAATATCATATTGAAGTCGGCGCCAAGTAAATTCATAGGTTTATCGCTGGTAGTGTCCTTACCATAAGAGGGGTTTAGGGAGGTATTATTGATGGCACCAACTTCAATATTATATTGAATAAAATCTGATAAATCAACTACATATTACTTTGTGCTAAGTAAATTTTATTTTTCAGGATTTCTTGGAAGTCGGTTGTATTTTTTATTGAAAAATTTTTTTTTCAATATTTTAAGTGACGGGTGAACCGAAAAATATATCTATCTAGGTGAAAGTTCTCATCAATACAAATTAATCAAGCCCCAACACAAGGTAGCTGCTGTTAATCGTTAAGGAATTCCCTCGAATCTCTTTTGGTTCCATCATCAGATCGACTCCAGACCTTTATT
Organism: Miltochrista miniata; assembly: GCA_933228765.1. Lineage (NCBI taxonomy): Eukaryota > Metazoa > Arthropoda > Insecta > Lepidoptera > Erebidae > Miltochrista > Miltochrista miniata. The sequence continues at coordinate 26,245,511 of OW121751.1, forward strand.
AATGGTAGTACATTAAAGCACTGAATTAAAAAGTTAACAAACGCACTAGTTGTGCCTATAATTTTCGGTGGATGCCCTCGATTTCTCCAGGATCCCATCATCAGATCCTAACCTAGTTATAATGGGACCACCTCAGAAGTAAACCCTATTCAACAAAAAAAATTGAAATCCGTCTATAATTGACGGTGAACATACATAAAACATTGAAACCTTTCTTTTTTTTTTGAAGTTGGATCTATCAATCTAGGTGTAAAGTTCTCATCAATACAAATCAATCAAGCCCAAACACAAGATAACTGCTGTAAATTGTTTAGGAATGCACTCGACTGTCTTTCGACTCTATCATCAGATCGACGCCATACCTTCATTAAAGTGTAGAACATTAAAGCACTTATTAAAAAAGTTAACAAGCACACTAGTTGTCCCTACAATTTCCGGTGGTTGCCCTCGTTTTCTCCTAGATCCCTTCATCAGATCCTGACCTGGTGAAAATGGGACCACCTCAGAAGTTACCCCTATTCAACAAAAAAAAAAATTTTGAAATCCGTCTATAATTGACGGAATTATCGCTTGACATACATAAAAAAAAATACATACAGACGAATTGAGAACCTCCTCCTTTTTTTGAAGTCGGTTAATAATACTTCTTGCGCACTGATACATTCCCTTTAAAATATCAAGTGACTTAGTTCGTGACAATAAATGCACTTATTGTGCGTACCTATCATTGGATATTGCACATGAAAATCGTTTACATAAACGGACCGACGACACTTTGAGTGATTGATAGTGCATGACTCTTACAGCTCATTACCGGGACTGTTAATAAATCAACATACGTCTATTATCTATAAAGTGCTATACAATAACCACGATATCTGTATTGAATTAGTATGGAGTTTACAGAGGAGTTTAATCAAATAAAACAAAATCGTCTACTCATGATTTTATAATTCGATTGTTCCTGACACCACAAGAGTAAATAAATTAAACACCGAAAACGAATTAAAAAAAATGATTGTTTCAATTCTTTTAAATATTTTTCTGAGTTCTGAGAAATAGCTTGTAGTCCTAAACAGGTGCTAATCAATATTTGGTCATACACCTACTGAAACTTTGTAAATGCCAATAGTCGCTATACTCGGGTTATATATTACGACATATACCTACTAAACTTGTACTAAATTAAACAGTCATGAACACTCGTGGCGTGTGAAAGTTGCCACACACTTTATGTAAAATCAATTAATTACCACCAATTCTCATACATGACATTCTGATGCTGACCTCATGGTAATTTGGTCAAATTATATGACTTCTGTACCCCTTGACCTCCGTGTATAGTTATGACAATGACATGATCATTTGGATCTTAGAAGATGGCTAATAAACTTAGCATCGAAGTATTGCATAAATGCTTATTCCCACACACTCTTAAGATACTATAGCAGGGTATAAGAACTAAAAACCAATACAATTGAGCATAGAAACAGAAGAATACAAATTGATTCAATTAGCTCTACAATAAATTTATTTTAGTAATTAATGCTATACCAACTTGAAAACTCACTAGTATGCCACAAAACTTGTATATAAGGATTCTTTACTTAGTTTTTCACGAGTTTTACAGAAGAGATGCTTTTTTTCCTCCGCACCCAAAAGGTAAAAAACCGGCCAAGTGCGAGTTGGACTCGCCCATGAAGGGTTTCGTAGCCTAAAAGTTCTTATAGTTTGTTGTTACTTTGATTGTGTTTTAACACGTTCGCAGTGGTAGTGATTTTTCTAACCGAAAATTGCGGTATATGACGTATTAAAAAATAACTACCAGCTCTATCTCGTTCAAACCAATTTTCGTTGGTAGTTTTTATGGCAATGTACAACATATAGTTTTTTTAGATTTATGATTCTCTTAGTTTAGAAGTTAGAGGGGGGGAACACACATTTTTCCACTTTGGAAGTGTCTCTTGCGCAAACCATTCATTTTAGAACCCCCAAAATTTACTTCTTTTTTTCTAGTTTTATATAAGAATCTTAATGCGGTTCACAGAATACACCTAGTTACTAAGTTTCAATAGCATAGGCCTTATAGTTTCGGAGAAAAATGGCTGTGACACACGGACGCAGGGCCGTCTTAACCGGGGGTGCAGAGGCGCGGCCGCACCCGGGCGCAGAGCCCGAGGGGGCGCAGGCCGAGCTCTAAACATTTCGATATTTCCTTAATTAAACTTTGGCCATTCCCCCGTTTCGTACACTTACGTCCTACATACTTTAAAATATAGGCATCAACCAATATTAAATAACCATTGTATCTATTTTTACTTGACACTGCAATCTCGAAATTAAATGAGAGATTCGAATTGCTAATGGATCACAATAATGTTTTTTCATTCTTGCATAACATTGAGAACTGTAGGAAAATGGAGCCGATTAAAAAAACACAAGTTTCACCTTACAAGAAAAATTAACATTTAAAAATACAGATATTGAGGGGGAAGATTTGTTTAATGAATTAGAATTTGTTGCCGAATTTAACACTGCCTGTAACAGTAGCCTAAGAAAAACAGTCTTTTTCAAAATTGAAGTTACTAAAAAATTATCTTCGGCCAACCAAGATCCAAAACAGACTGAAAAACTTGGCAATTATTAGTATAGAATCAAAAATTGGTATCAAAATAAACAACATTACTAAAATATTTACCAACTCAAAAGTCCGAAAACTTGACTTTGATTTTAATAATTGAAGAAATATTATAGAAGAAATATGTATGTACCTACCTAATAAATCAATACATATAATAAAATCGTAACAGGTCGCTGTCTGTACATGGAAGATAAATAAGAAAAAATATTATAGGGGGGCTTTATGAACGCAATAGAACCCAAAACAATGATTTTTATAATTTTTGTCTGTTTGTCTGTATGTCTGTATGTCTGTATGTCTGTATATCTGTTTGTCTGTACGGTTGTGCACGCTAATCTCAGTAACCGCTCAACCGATTGCAATGCGGTTTTTTGTATTGTGTTGAGGTTTGCTCCAGTTAACATTTAGCGTTTGTTTTATGTAAATCGGTTTAGAAATAAAAGAGTTATAACACTTTTAAGAATCAGATATTTTGAAAATTTTAATTGTAGGGGTTTCTTTGAATGTGAGTGAACCTAAACTGGCATGTTGGCTTAATCATAAAAGAGCTTAATGATTAAGACTATTTTTAAACAATTCAGTCCGCGCCGAAGGCGTGGACTGAATTGTTTTAAAATAGACTTAATCATTAAGCTCTTTTATGATTAAGCAAACAGGGCAGTTTCAGACGCTGCTTGATGACTCTGATGAAGAAATACCTTTCCTTTCATACACCTTATGTGACGTAAACGAAGTTGCGGGCTCAGCTAGTACCTAATAATTTATTATGTAGTTGTTTTTACAGCGGCAACAAGCAGATAGACAGTTAAAATTAGAGATGCGCCGAATGTGGGTTGAACCGAATTTGAACTACAGCCGAATGTTCAGAATAAAATGTACTATCCCGAATATTCAGCCGAACTATTCGGTTCAAATCAACGCGGCAAACAGGTCAGTCGCCGTGGCTGGCGAAATTCTTTCAGCACTGCTCGCGCAGCCCCCCAGGGCGCCGATTTTTAATCGAACGACTTGCGTAAAGAAAGTTTAGTCGAAATGTCTTTTGTCCCACCTTGAGTTACAAATATTTCACCAGCAAATCTCCGTCTATGCAGGGAATCGCCACTTGGTTGCTATTATAAAGTGTTACGCCTAGGTCTACAGATCATCCTTCAAGCTATAAAAAATCGAAGTTATCGCGAAGGCCTCTAAGTAGAGGATCGTTTATAATCCTCATAGCACACCTCTATAACAAGTCGAAAGGGCAAAGCTTTCAGAGAATTTTTAGATTAAAATTCAGGAGCACCAGTTAAAAAATGATGACAGCACTCCATGTGTGGCCGCACACGCAGTTAGAGTAATTAGCAGAGGATGGTGAGAGGAACGAGCTCATTTTTAATGAAATCAGTTTTGTTTTCCGCCAACAAAGAGTTTAAAAAATAATTTGGATTGAAATGAGTGAGGTGAATTTTAAAATATGAAATGGAAAATGAGCAGTCCACACAGAGTTTTTTGGACCGGTTGTGTGCGGTCGTGTTCTGCAGCATATTAGTGATACCTAATGTCGTGTGACACGTAATATTGTATCTTAAAGAAGAACAAATAAAAACGAATTTGCAATGACTCTGACCACTATTTAGGACTGAGCTAGCTCATTACAAAAATTTCTGCCACTCAGTCCTTTTATCTCGACCATTTATTGGTAGGAAAACAAGTAGGTACTTTGCGAGTTTATTGCGAGTTGAGTGGATTCAATAATGGGTGTTTCGGCTCGCGGTGAAAACCGGGTATTTTTTGGGAAGCAACAATAAGCACTCACGAGTTTTTTGGACTTCAGATTGACCTTGTCACCTAAATGACTATGTTACTGTGCGTCACTAGAGATTTATGTACCATGGCGTTAATTATGGAAAAACGCATCCGTATTCTATAGTAATTAATTTTGTTATTAATAATTTCCACATTCGGTAATTATTCGGCAAATAAACCGAATATTCGGCCGAAACCGAACTTTTCAAAACTTTCCAAATTTACCGAATTCGAATTCGACGCATCTCTAGTTGAAATAAAAAGAGATTACAGTTACCTATAACTTAAAATATGTTAGCGGTACCTTCGGAACCCTTCGTGCGCAAGTCCGATTCGCACTTAAAATAAAACATTGTTTATTTAATGTAGATTACAGATCTTATAGAAAAATAAATAGAATTAAAAAGAAAAGTTTTTTTGGTTGACCGGTGAGGAGGGGGCGCAGTCTGAGCTTCGCACCCTGGCGCTAAATAGCCTTAAGACGGCCCTGCACGGACGGACAGACAGACAGACAGACATGACGAATCTATAAGGGTTCCGTTTTTGCCATTTGGCTACGAAACCCTAAAAATGGGACTCTATTATTGAGAGTTTGCTATCCCGTCTGTCTTGTGTGACAATTAACATTTTTACAAATCATGTATTTCTGTTGTCGTGGTGGGCGATCTAAGGCAAGCTCCCATACAACAAGAAACGTATTTTGTTTTTCCGTTTTTTGGTACGGGTACCCTTCCTGCGTGAATCCGGTTTGCACTCCGCCGCTTTTTTCACACTCGAAGTTTCTTGAGTATTGATTAGCATTTTGTAATACGACCTTTTAAGATTGCTATGGTTAAGTTCCAGATTCAGGTATCTAATTCAACTTGAGTAGTTTCCTTGGGAATGTGTCACGTTAAACAAAAAAAAAAATAACTTATTTTTTTTTGTTTAACGTGAGGGAAAATCCTCATGGATGTTATGCCGGACTCCTACCGACTAAAAAACCTCACGTAACGCCCAACAGCCTATAGTTGGGAGCCCGGGGTAAGCTCTCGGAAGGATGTCCCAGGAGACTGTTATTTTACAATTTTATTGACTGCCTCTGTGGCGCAGTCGGTAGTGATACCGCCTGCGGCGCTGGAGGTCGTGGGTTCGATTCCCACCGGAGACAAATATTTGTGTGACCCATAAATGTTTGTCTCAAGAGTCTGGGTGTTTCTATGTATAATATGTATGTATTTAAAAGCATTTAAGTATTAATATCCGTGGTATTGATACCCATAACACAAGCAGGTTATTCCTAGCTTACTTTGGGATCAGATAGCGTTGTGTGAAATGTCCGTGAATATTTATTTAATAACTAGCTGACCCGCGCAACTTCGTTTGCGTGATGAATGAAGAACCGCTCGACCGATTATGTGCAAACTTCACATAAACCATCAACTAAATAGTCCAAACAAAGCCTAGACATTTGGTTTGGATAGGTGAGCTCGTTCTTGAGTTATAAAATTACAACGAAAAGTGGTATGGTTTTTTATATAGATAGATTTGTTGTTATGCCGGCAACAAAAATACATCGTCAAATTCATTAATACATAAAATATGAGCCAAGTAAATTTATTTATTAAATACATTTCTTAATTCAATGGCTAAACTACTACTTGACACAACTTCTCTTCTAAGCAATTGACATCGTAGTTTAATTGCTTCTTCAGGTAGTCCCAGCCTACGACGTTTAAACAAACCGAACTACTGTAGGCTTTGTCCTCCTAATACAGATGGTCCAACCAAGACCTGGTAACGTAATAACAATGTAAATTTCATCAGCTGAGCGTTCATGTTCATTGTAATGGCTCTTTTCAGTTCTGTCGAATGTAGTCTTCGTAGAGGCCATTCCCGTATTTTACAAAGACTTAGTGAGTCTGTTTCCTGACAGAATGCAATCAGCACTATATGTAGAATAAAGTTCATACCTTCCATGATCAGTCTGCTGACAATATTTGTCGTAAGGATTAAGCGTAGATGGTAACATGCGGTGTTATTTTAATGACCAGTGGATACCTACTACCTGAAGCGTGGTCTTTCATTTTTTCTGTCAAGCCATCTTAGCTTTTCTTCTCGCAAATGTATTTTGTCACACAAAACTTCCGTATAGCATATTTGGTTAATATTATACCAAATAGCGCTTTTTATTTAACTTTATGGCTTTGTAGTAAAATCATCTCTTTGAAGTCTGAAGTAAAACCATATCCCTAACATAAATGACAACGCTTTCACAAATTATGTGTCAAAATAAAAAGTACTTTAAGTATAAAATAAGAGTATTTAAGGAGTATTGATATCAACTCCGGAGAAAATCGACCCCAAAATAATTTACATTCCCTTTTTAGCTCGTTATAGCATAAATTTCAATAAAATACGAAACACGTCTTCAATAAATTATGTTAATAATGCTATATGCCAAATTTTAAGTAAATCGGACCAAGGAATCACGCTATCCCATACAAACTTTACCCTCCTTTTTTATACCTTTGGAGGTGGAATTTGCAAAAATGTTAAAATTACTTTTTTCAAATTGTAACAAACAACGCTCATGCGTAGTTTCATCATCGTATCATTAAGCGTTTAAGCAATAATTGATAATAACTTTAGGTCTCGGGATCGAACCTTCTATATACTTTTCCGGAATAAAAAGTACCCAGTGTGGTGCCCAGGCTATTAAAGAATAATTATACTAAGTTTCATCGTAATCGAACCGGTAGTTTTTGCGTGATGCCTGAACAAACAGACAGACAGACAGACAAAAAATTTTTAATCACATTTTTGGGTTCGGTGTCGGTCTAGTAACACCCCCTGCTATTTATTTTTTTGATATTTTGAATGTACAGAATTTTCACTTCTACAGATTTATTATAAGTATAGATATCTGAATCGTACACACATCAAGACAGTTTTTATCACTGATAATTTGATTCTCTAACGGGGTCGCCTTCCTTTACACTAGTGACACGAAGGTTTGCGAAATATCGTCTGCGGTTACGATAATATCGCATTGTACATATTTAGAAACTTGCATAGGTCGGTGCAGTGTTATTCAATCTCCGACCTATTTGTGGTCGGTAGACGGTATCGAGACTCGAGACTCGCTAACCAACCTGTTATTTGCACTTGTACGGGTGTATAATTTAAAAATAAATTACAGACATTCATTTCGTTACAAGACTAGACTGTGCCCACTACTCCATTTGCTTTTAAAAGTAATCTCAGCGCGTACACGCTATGAACACCTGACATGAACACTATGCCTGTGAATCTGACTATTTGAACGCCTGCACTGTAAAACTGTATCTATCTACTTCTAAAACCAGTTGATAACTGAATATATGATTCGGCGCAGTGCACGTTCTAACTCGTTTAACATAATTATTATTTTAATCACATCTCCCGTCATGGTTGCTGCTTTATTATGTGCAAACTTTATAATGTACCCATATTCAGTTATAGCTTCATAAAACCAAATAAACCTACGTCTGTTCATATAGTATCTTTATAGGGGTTGGTAATGGTGAAAATACATTTATTTGATCAAATTCACATAGAGTCAACACCATAGTTTAGAAGGACGTCAAACAATCACACACCCTTTAAAGTTTACTATTTTAATAGTTAGTCGAGTTAAGGGTGCCTTTTGTAAGTACATGCTGTGCCAATCACCACTAAAACGAAAGGTTTTATTAGAATGAATAAATATTGAGTGATAAAATTTCTGTGGTTTCACAGACTAGAACGAGCGACGGGTTAATAAGTGGGTCAAGTAACCCTTCAGCGTGTAGAGGAGTGAGAGCAATCACATGCGCCGCCCGCCTAATTGAAGTCCAATGTCGTGCGGCCCGCCCACGGTGATTGATACCGCCCTGGCCAAGCCGGCTTCTAATTCGATTGTGACATTGTTTGGACGCGCATCGACGTCACTCCTACGAACCACAATCTAATCTGTACGCACACGGATGATCGAATGAGGACAGCAATTGCTTGTTTCATTTTCAATGGTCAACCAAAATGCGTCGCGAAATTAATGAGCGACGTTTAAGCTTGTTGTATTGCTCTTTATCACTGAAAAAAAGCGCTTCAGCGTATATGGCAGTAAGGTAATGGTGAAGGCCAATTAGTCGCGCCATAGCCATCAATATCCATTAGCGGCGCCGCACGCAAGGCTGTACGACACAGACGCCGTCGCGACGCCGCGCCACATCGCGGTCGGCGACGATGTCGCCGCTTGAGACTACTGCCAATGCTTACTTCATACTTGTGTGTTGGCTTGCCATAAAGGTTTGCACTTCCGTGACTTATCAAGAATTAAGTATACTTAGTTGGAACACCTAGCACGAAAGCCTCTCCCAAGAAAAGTGGTAATGGGAGATATTTTTCTTTACTCTACATTTCTCTACATTGAAGGTTCAAGTTAAATACTGATTATTAATTGTATTGCGATTAGTGTAAAATACTGTAACGCAACTGTTTCTATTTAACGTTCATGTTACCAGTTATGTTTCAACGAAGCTATGAATTAAAGAGTCATTTAATATTAATAAACGTTTCGTCAAGGAACTCGTTTACTGACACATAATAGCACCAAACAAAAACGGTTTTTATTAAAATATCTCCATATTGTTCGAGCATGCACCGGACTCACTCGACTGATCCGATTTAATTTGAAACTTCACCTTACAAGCTATACCAGTGAAGGGTTGCCCTCTGCCCTAATCTTTGAACTATGACTTGACCGTTAATACGCATTTATAATTTGCTCTTCGATTATTTAGTACGGTGGAATGGTAGAATGGTACGCCAAGATACGAATAAATTAGTTTCATGTTTGGGAACAAAGCCGATTCAAAGTTTTGAATAACGGTCACCGGATCGTTGTAAGAATTAAACTTATTGCTCTATATCTGTTGACAGAGTGCTTGTTGTTGTTTGGACAACTTTTAATTAAGTACTGTTACTTCTCAAATTGGAGAAAGTTTGTATGTTTCTAACTAGCTTAGGACCGCTACTTCACCTGTTAACCTTACTACTTCTATAAAAAAATTATATTACTTTCTTGCCAAATGTTTGCAAAATGGGCTGAGTAAATAAGTGTGTGTGTGTACAAACAAGAGTAGAAACCTAATTTTAGAAGGAATTACATATTAGTAAAATTTAGCAGAAAGGTCTTCGATCCAAGGTCGTATTCATAGGAAATACTTCAGAAGTAACCTCTTGTGTTGAAGAAGTTCAGAAACAGTTGACCGATAGACCCCTGCGCCATTAAACTATGACCGACACGCGCTGTCTCTAGCGTCCCCTAGTCCTCACCCCGCAGGTGTGAACTCACCCTTACTTAGGCTGCAGCTACCACGCGCCTCATTTACATCGCCAAGGTATCTTATGCACTGTACTTGCACTCGCATCTCACTTTATAATTCAAATGATCCGCATGAGCGCCCGGTGAATTTGAGGAAATGTGAGAATTTGTAACGGAATTTTAGCTGCTATTTAAAATGAAAGTTTCTTTGTTCTCGTCCAACGTAATATGTTATTCATATCAACAAAATTTCTCTAAACCGATGTGATATTCATCTTATCTTTCTTTACTGTCAAAGTTATTATGACTACTATGTCGATGGCGGTAGCGAAATAAATTTGAGATTACGGTTCCATTGGTTTACCCAATAACCCAACAGTGTAAACAAGTATCATAATTATTAATTTGATTTGATTGACATTTGAGGCGGGTACGGAAACTATTACATACTAGTTCGGTAAAGGCCCCTTTAAGTACTTTACCTATACTGATAATGAATAACCATAAACAAAGAGTGGTTCTTATATTGAATTTATTACAAATCAGATCATCGTTGTTACATGGTTGCAACACTCGTCGTGACTGCATTTTGAAAGGCATCTTTTGTTAAAACTTCAAATCCTTAATGATTGGAAGTACAGTAAAGTGATAGTACTGTGATGCAACATCTCATATTATTGCGTGTAGTAACATCTCATATTGATAACTTGTGTACATCACTGCAACGGAAAGTATCGGCGGTACTTTACCGTTGCGTTCTATACAGATCTGCTAATTGTAGTGGCCTTGCACCTGTGTAATCAAATTAGCTGCGTTACATCATCAGCTCCAGCTCCCATTATACTAATTAACACTAGCAGTGATCTATCTAAACAGCGGCGGATGCGATGCCCATTAAATTTAGACCGAAAGACACGAATACCTACTTGCTGTAGTGTCATGGTCGTTACATCTACATATTTACATTATTTTAATGTACCTACATTACATAGGTCTACAAAATTAACCAACAAAAATGTGAATATGTTTCATGAAATAAAACATATTCATCAGCTCTTTATATCTTATTTAATAACAGTTTGGGCAATAGTCGTACCGGATCAAAGTAATATTTTCGAAACATTATGGCGGTAATGTCGACCTGGCTTATGATGCGTAGGCAGCCTCCAGTCAAGTGGCTACTTCCTTCATTACGTCATTATCGTGATTCACGCAATTTGCTCCAAAGATTTAGACACCGTTTTGGTTAGAGTTCACCTACGACCTCGCATTTGTCTACTGCGTAGCTTCACTTGTGTGTCCTTGCTTGTTCCAAATCTGCTGTACATAAAAACATGTACACGCAGACGTCTAGTCAATCTTTATCGTGAAATCATTCGTCGTGCTATCTTCAAAAACGTTGTTTTATGAACACAAATAAATTTGTGCTTAAACGAAGCAGATAGACCTACTGTTACATGAAACATGAACACAAATCCAACCTTGGAACAATGTTACGATTACGTCATTCATTGAAGTAAGTGCATTTGTGTAGGGAATGAGAGAGATATCTTTGTGCGACTCCGCGGCGGGACGCTGCTCGTGAGATGAAAAGCAGTTTTCTGTTGGGTAAATAATAGAGCGACTGTGAGAAGGCCTCGTGCGCCCAACGCAATTCAACGTATGGGGTGGAGTCCCGTGTCAGTATTGCGTAAAAAGATACACATATAATACTTATATGGATTAAAATATTTATATGTAAACTTAAAATTTATATTGGTGACGAGTGACGACTGACGATTGAAGATTAAAGCCCACTATATTAGGTACTAATACTCAGTCAAACCTAAGGGTAAGCGATTACCTATGACTAAATTCCTTCTATAAGTTTCACTCTCCGAAACAGCACGTCATCCTAAGGAACGGGGATGACCCTACTCAGCAGCAACTGCGGTTAGTCGCGACTTTTTGTAGGCATTTCCCTACTGCCGCTAGAGAAACAATCAAATAACTTCTTCAAAATAATTTTCAAATATATCTCAAAATCTTGTGACACTGTCGTTATTCACAGCTCTGTTTAACGAGCTTTAGTTTGTTACTCCTTTCAGCTGCGGGTTAAAATCCACACACAATTTAGGCAATATGATACCTTAAGTAAGTATTCCCAGATGGCTAATGAAAGTTCCAAGAGCCGACATGAGACCTCTTATTTAGAGTAGACGATGTCGAGCAGATGACGCCCAAACAAATCTCAATATCTGGCATATGGTATGAATATTTAGATCAGGAGAACGCAGTGAGCGTTTCTCTGCACGGCTATAAGACATCGAAAATAGATTGTGCGAACGGGGTTAGACGCACCTGTTATTTGGCTTTCGAGCGGGTGCGGTGCCGGGAGTGCGGGGTGGCAGATTCATTAATAATGGCCCACAATGAGACGCCATTATTTACGAGTTGTGGCAGTAGAGTTCAACGTCATCGCATTTCTCCTTACTACTAGTCCCATAAACAGTGTTAAGTTACTGAAATATATCCCTCACAATATCCTTACTATTTGTACCATTGCAGCATTGTACCTACTCATCAAATTAGAATAACTTAACTCAATATGGTAACCTCTTCGATAGGCTTATTATTGATTATAAGTACCTTGATGTATATTCAATGTGCCTAATTCTGTGACAATGCCTTCCTTATGGAGTTAGATCCGTCGCCTTATTAGGTGAGACTGGTATACATCTTTGGAATTGATATTTGAGCAGCTCCATATGAAACTTGTTTTTGTCATCAAAATCTTCTTTCTACATTCCCTCAATGAACAGTTGGGATACGAACGACCTTTATTTAAAATTAGCAACTTCATTTACATCACTTCAGACTCATAGGAAGGTGTGAAACTGCCCTGTTTAGAGTGATCCTTAAATTTTAAATTCTAAAGAACCCCTGAATTCTAGGCGTAGAAAAAGTTGAGATGATGTGAATTTCTGAACCCTCAGTATTGAAATTTTTGTGACACAATCCTTGAAGTGGGAGTTTACTTCAAAGATTGTTTCACAAAATATTACACTAATAAAACACTCAAAATCGGACACGCGTTAAGAAGTAACATCTGGTAAACCATGTTGTCTTTTATCCCCTCTCCCAAAGGAACTGTGCAAAACATCGGATTCATAAGTATCCTAGAGCCTTTCTTGGATTATAAGCTCAGATTGTGCCAAGTATCATTGAAATTGATTCAGTAGTTTCGGTGTAATACTTGTTCAGAATACTGACAGACAAAAAATTACATTTTCGGCTTCAGTATCGATTAGAGTTGGAGAATGCCCTCCTGCCCCCAATACAATTAAAATTTTCAAAATATCTTATATTACAGATTCTCGATTCTCTACAGTTTTAATACATGTATAGATTTACCCTGTAGTAATAAATATTTACTTGTAACAACCATATCAAAATTTATTCTACTCCGTGTCAATTTTATGATTCTAAATATCTAATTTTTGTTACGTATGATGGCTGCAAAAGACGCGATGATTGGCGTTTTGTAATACAAAGAATCTTTTGTGTGCTCATATATTTTAATAGTATATGACTCATCACAACTTTAATGTAATGGATGATCTTAATATAAATACATACACAGTACTCTACTTTGTAGGTATAATGATGTTTTCATGAACAATGCTTGAAATTAAGGCACTGCCATATACGATTGCCTAAGAATGGTGAAACAGGCTTGGACCTTGTTACTTAAATGATACAAGGTGTTGCCAAAGCAATGGATCAAATAAACAAAAGAGTTATCGGACCAAATTCGTGCATGAGCAGTCAGATAGTCTCAGTAGAGTCTCGGTGAGATGAGGTAAGCGACCTTAAAAGCCACTTAGCACTATGCGCTCTCCTCGCCTCGGCGCCTCTCGCTGTGTTTCTTATTACTTAGCGAATAATTCGGGTAATAACTACAGTAGCTACTCAGAGAACTCCCATTATATACCTGTATTACTTTTTATATGATTGCTCTTTATATTTATTTGTAATCAAAAAGACTAAAATGACTTCGCCAATGTTGGACAAAAACCTTGATTCCATCTCCATTAAAAATTAATATTAAGTAGCAACTACTCTTGAAAGAAATCTACTTAGTAAAAAAAGTACGTGTATATTCATAATTCGCTTCAGTAAGTGAAAATAATTAGCTTCTGTTTTAGTCCAATATAGTTACTTAGTCATAGAAATAAATATTTCTAATTATCATAATTTTGCAATTAAAAGTCTAGTCTACAATAACAATTTTTTGTGCATTGCCATATCCGTCTAGATTTTTATAAAGTAGAAATTATATTATTTGTATTTATTTTTGTTAGTTTTAAAAGTTGTATTTTGGTATAATATAATAAACGAAAATCACGAAATAAAAAGAATTACCCGAATATTTACAAAAATAGATTCACGCAATTCTTATTACTTATCCGGAAACGATTCCTTCACATTGAAACGTCAAAAGGAGGTTTAAATTTGCCTGAAATGAAATTTTAAATCAAGTTATATCCAACATAGGAACACAAATAACTGTTCACATGCATAAAAGTTTAATGAAAAGACATAACTAATGAATTCTGCAATATGTAGGTACTTTCTATATTAGGCCAATAGTATATTTGTGTTTACTTAACCGTACCTTGTGTACTGTTGACAGTAGACAGCCGCTGGTTCCAAATGTTAAGTTGGATGGAGAGAGTTAATTAAGGTTTATGCACAGTCATCAAACTGACGTGATCTTCGCCTGCGAAACGTGCTCAGGAGCGCAACTTCACTTCATTACTTTTAATTAAATCCTGGGACTGATTTAGTTCGAGCTCAAAAGTCATCCACCATACACTCTACAGCCTTCGACATATCCGATATATCTTATCAAAAATGTATTGTCCTAGAAAGACTTGCGAACTTGTTTATAAACTTCTCAGATAAGTGAACAATCCTCTTGGAAAATATAAAGTTTTGAAACTTAAGTTATTTAGAATCTTCGATTTTCTTTCTTGGAAAATAACCCTATACTTCTGGTTCCGAGACACCTACACGTTCTCTTTGAAATGAAATTATTCGCAGCGATAACGCGAAATTAAATAAATACGTCAGTCACGTAATGCAATTTCCGATGTAATTCAATTCTCAATTAATTAAGTTTGTTAACTCTTGAGAAAAGTTAGTAGACAATATTTTATTGGAATGCATCTGTTCAGTATCTTGCACGTGTGTGGGAAAAAAGTAATCAATAAATCACAAGTGGTTGCTCTTCGCTCTTAGCGGGGGTTGGCCAATTACAACGTCGCGCTTCAAGGAAGCTAAGCAGTTTCTAAATTCTTCGTATATTTAATTTAGCTTAATTGGTGTGTGGATACACGGCGGCAGGCAGTCGACCGAGAACTGGAGCCTCTTTGCTGGCGAAATCGCGTTTAAAAATGGACCCTTGCGAATACACACTGCATTCTCTACTCTTACCGTCTGACTGATATTTGTATGTTCTTGTAGAAGCTCAGCAATTCCTAACGTTGTAGAAGGTTGTTCATAAATGTGGAAGACCTCAACAATTGCATAGTTTACTTAGTGTCTGTGTCGTGCACCGCCAAATGCTTATAGATAAACACATTTTAAAAGTTTCCATCATATCCATTCCACCAATGGCCAGTTTGATAATATTACACGAAGGTTGTTGTTCCCTGAACGAAATATTGTGTTTAAATTTAATACCTACATTCTATTTTCAATATTTCGCAAACTATGGACATGAATGTTAGGATGACGTCAACGGTATCTTTAAAACGTGACAAACGCCGTCTTTACAGTGTCACAAAAGGAAGGGACAATAGTGTTTGTGGGTGCTCAAATGGCGATGATATGAATGGTACAGGAAACTCGGAGCGTGCGCGGTAAACTGATGTAGAGATGAGCGAACGTGGGCGCACCCCCACTCATTGACCGATATCTGACATATTTTATTAATGACATTCATATGAACGTACGTGTTATAGCTGCCGACTTAATAGACACATCATCATAAGTCCAGCTGACTGACTGCTACTGAAGGTCATAGTGGCCTTCCCTCCACCAAAGATAGGGCAAAGGTATAAGACCAGCCAATTAAAAGAAAACAACGTATCCGAATGGTTTTTACACCTCCTAAACTCTAGTGTCGCTGCTACGGCGAGATAAATCTAACGTGATCATGAATCTTCTGGGCTGTCCATATGCAACCACGTACAAAGGGGTATGCAGCAATATTGCTAACATCATGCCAGCAATAAACATTGTTCTCGAAATGTTCTCCAGCATCCGAACAAGGAGAGGTGCGGTGTACGTTTACACGTGCGGCGATTGGTAAATGTGTTTTTGGTATGTGTTCATGTACATTGTGTGCTGTACATAGTTATGTATTTATCTGTGTGAGAACTGCGTTCGGCGTGGGTCGGCGCAGTGCATTTTTTGCGAGCGCGAGATGAACGGCAGGTCGATGAACTCCGCCGCTTGTCTCGGTACCGAATTTTACCAGCGAAGCGCATCTTCCAGCCATCTTATTTGGGTGCAGTTTTATTGAACTACCTATATTATGTTTGATCAGATATTTTGTACTACTCTATCGATTCCCACATACACTAAAATGACTCTATGTAGAGCAAATTTCCATTTCTCCAAATACTCAATTGATTTTTTTTATGAATATACCGTCTAATATAAGTTAGAAACTGTCTATTATAATAACTCTGTATCTCTGACCAGTAGATAATATTTAGGTTAGTTTACGTTACACTATTAAAAAATATTAGACCCGCGACGATACGTCTGTTCTGTACACGTAGTGAGCGGGCGTAACAACAAACACTCCTATCTGTATCATTTCATTGCTCACCCATTAGACGGCGAAAAAACTCTTTAAAACAGCTAATTAGCACCGCTGCCGTGCTTACTTCTCGTCTTTCATCCGAGAAGAATGTACGACCGACGCGTGCTTTGTTATTTTATGAAGCGCAATAAGCGACCAACTCGAGTATGAAGAAACCTCCCGCCAACAGCCGAGATAATGTGTAATAAAAATTCAGAACAGTTTTTCCACGATAACGATATAGGCTAGTGATTTAGTTTTAATGCTGTTACTACCAATTAATTACATGTAAAAATGAAACAGTGTAATTTATTGCATCCTACCTAAGAGCTCGTGCCAGCTAGATTCTCTACACAAATGTTATACATTAAATAAATGTAATGTCATGTCAAAAACTGACAGGACATTAAATTTGATGACAGGGGTAGCCATCTATTGTTTTTTAGCATTGTTCACAAACCCTCTACTGGGCCTGTCCTACAGCTCGAAATTTACCAGCAGTACTTAAAGTTGTAGTACAGTACCTACTTAGGTAAAGTTAAATTTATTTACACTCCAACCAAACCTACGTACGTACATACATGCGATATTATTTCCAAATCAGAATTACAAAACGTGACTGTTTGAATGTGCAAGAGAAACCGTCAGTCACTTCATCATACTTTCACATTTAAAATATCAGTGACTCATTTAATAACGTTATTTATGATGAGTGCAGTTTGGCTTGCAAGAGTAAGTCTTATAAATTTACGGTCGAGATCGTGACTTAGCCCACGAATATTATCTTATGAGATTTTTATGTATATTAAAAGTATAATTGCTTCAAAATTTTCCTAAAGCATTTTACTTTCTTGTGTAAAAAGTATTTAATTTATTTCTAAATATGCGAAATTTTGAATACTTTGATATACCAAAATTAACTATTACTAAATTACTTTAATAGCAATCGAATCGCAGATCGATAAACTGGCTCGCGCTCTATGTAGCTATAGATGCAGACATTAAATTGTTCTACAATATCGTTACCTGTATTATATTTAGAAGGCGTTTTTATGCGAATTTGTGATCAAACACCTTGGAAGGCATGGTATCTACAACATTCGTCGAATCTATTTTCCACCGTAAGTTTAGTCTGGTGTAGACGGCTAGAGTATCACAATAGACTTAGCCTGCCTATGGTGGTAGTTACTGTAGTCTTCCAAGCTTTAGCATGTTACACTGTTATCTCTACTGATTACCAACTTCTCATACCATGTATATAAACACGAGGTTTACCTCTGAGACCTTACCAAATCGTTCGCTATCAAGGCGACAATTCTTCATGATACGACTTAAAAGCATAAACGGAAACTTATTTATGAAACCTTTTTGTATCAAATGTTGCCGTGTGAGGAAAGGAATGTACTGGAATTTGAAAATATTTACTCATCCATTATTACATGAACCATGACTATGCAGGAAGCACATCAAATTCCATTGTTGAAATAAATAAATTATACTTTTATCAAGTTAATTATGTGAGGCGAAGTCCCTCGACTGGACCCTTCACGGGCCGTTGTCCAATAGTGGTTTGGAAGTTGTATGTTACTAAGCAATAATATTTCAAAAGCATAGTGCTGGATTTAATGATACTGAGAAGAGGTCAACACGTCTTGTCTTCATTGCTCCCGGTGCAATGAATACTATTTCAAAGATAAATAAATACAACTTACAACAATCACTCCTTTATTATTTTAAACCAGACAAGGCGTTCGTATATAAATATTATTATTGAGAATAGATTCTTAAAAACCTGCTAACCCAGTTGGGAGAAGGCTTTTCCCACCCCATTCAGGAAAAGGTTCAGTTTACCCTGTCCAAATTGCAGACAGACCTTAGTTTGCCGAGAGCTTCAGAAAGCTTTTTACTAGTTTAATATCTAAAACGGTATTAACAGCATCTTAACAAATATGATTTGGTAGAATGGGGAACATTGGGGGATACTTTACACCAATTTGTTAAATAATATCTAAGAGTATTTCTAATAGGTACATTATTTTGGTGTACACACTAACGACTGTAGATATGGCTAGTCAAAACATAACGAATTACTTAAACTGAAGTTAACAATGTAATGGCCTTGTGTCGGCCATTGACCACTATTTTACAACAAATGGTCTGCAGCTCCGCATTATAAAGATGATAGCCAGCCATGTAAAAAATGGCTAGATATTTTGAGTCGAATGACTATAAGAAGCGATTAAACGAGCTTTTAGACGTCACGCTTGGTGGCGTGAACGCAACAAAAACGAGCACACGTCGCATTCGTGACTGCCGCGGTGCTCCTGTGATTGCCGTACTGTAGATACGAACTTATGTCTGCCTTCAACTAAACAAAATATTAACCTAGCAGGCTCAAAAATACGTCATGTTTGGACACTTTATGACCAATGCAATATTATGGCAAACTTGTCGCTTAAACACCGTAGATATCAAAACATTATCAATCAGGGAAATTTTCAAATATCATTGCTTAAACAACTCTTTAAAATCGTTAGATTTCATTCAAATTAAATTATTTTAAAAACATCAGCTGCATTGTAATGGAATATTTTGATGGCAAATGTTTGGAGTTATGAAACGTGTGTGGTGTTTTGCACGTTTTAGTTTGGCGAGCTGGTTGCGGTGCGGGTAGGGTAAGCGTGTCCTCCGGCAGGTCACGCGTTACACAAAACTCGTTCTGCGCCGCACTTTCGCCGCGCCGCATGTTGTCTGCGCTGGAGTTGGAGTTGCGTTTGTGTTGCTAGCTCACTTGCACGCCGTTACACCTTTGTCAAACTTGCATGTTTTAATTCTTTTGTTGTGATTTGTGATCTTTAATTTGGCAGCTTAGACATTTGCACCTCAAAGCACCGTCCGATATTTAGACTAGCAAGTAGTACTTACATACCTAGGCACTTCGTACTTACCTACTTCATGCTAATTTAAAATTACATTTTACATGAAGTGTAATCAAATGAAGTGGCAGAGTAAGTGTAGGTAAGATTACCTACCTACTGGTAACAAAGAATAATTCATCTGAGTTATTTAGCCTCACCACAACGTGGTGTGGTTCTAATTACTTGCTATTAGCAAAGATTTAAACATTTGGAAAGCAAAAACTTTTACTAGCATTGTCTTGTGCTCAAGAAGTGGAAATAATCAGTGCAACACATTGACCGGCTAAAACTCTACAGTTGTACACAATTGACGGGGCGGCGGAAGTGTGGCAGTGGCGAAAAGCTCGCAACTGCATGAGGAGAAAGGAAGCGGCGCGCCGCGCGGTGTGATAAGGCGGCCGGCTGGCGTCGGTCGCGGGGCGAGGCGTGCGTGGCGGGGTCGCGGGGCGGGTGCGGGGCGCGGGGTGCGCGCGCACGGCAGCCCCCGCGCCGCGCCGCTCGCCTCCCGTCAGTCGTCCGCCGACTCTGCTTGTGCTTGTGTGACTCGCGCCGCTCCGTGCACCGCACTCGTGCCCCGAACACGACGCGTGCCGCCCCGCTGTGGCCGCGAACCGCGACCTCTACACTACCGGCGAAACGTTTCTCCTAACTTAAGTGCAACTTGCTATGTTATAACTTACGGACATTATACACTCCCTTTACCCGGCTTGTTTATCCCTCATCATGTAAGTGTTATGCTCATTCTATTAAAAGCGGCATGGTTCTGTCGAAATTCGGAACTCGCGACAAAGTGAAATAAATCGTGAAAGTTTGTGAATTGAAAAAATGCCAGTGAATTTATGGGGATTGTGTTTGATAATCGCAAATTTTGTTAGTGTTTTCTTTGTTTGTGGACGGAGTAAAATCACCAGCGTTTTCCGAAATTCGACGGCCAAGTTTCCAACATTAGGAGCGAGCGGTATGTTTGTAGTGCCATGGTGGCAGGCAATGGTGAACCTTCCCGCTCGCTCCGTCCCGTATGTCGCTAGAGCGGCGCATGAGAGCTTTCGCCTTGGTGAACTGCTAGGTTCAGTTCGGCCTGCGCTACTCGCACAACAAAACCCAACTCAAAAGCTTTCATCGGTACTGCCTGTAATGTAAAAGTTACGCTAAGTATAGAACTCTTCCTAATCCCTTGAGAAACTTTTCTCTTTCACTGTGAAATATTTGTTAGTAAGCTTCAAAGCTCTTGAGCTAAAGTTTTCCTGTATTTGTCTTCAAATTGATGTAATTTCTCTACAAATGTTACTATCATTCACATCATCCATCCCCATTCATACAAAGGTTATGTCATTTCAACGTCAGTTTTTTTATGCGTGCTCAGGATACATTAATCATGTAACGCAAAAAAACTAATGCATCCTGTTCCATAGGATCGTTTCAATAATTCTAGTAGGTAGGCCTTTATGTACCAAGTATGACTTCGTGTGCTTATTGCTAGCGCTCGACACATGGCCTCTACAATCCTGGTTCTGATACTTTATAAGTGCTCATACTTACATAAAGATAATTTTTACCAGCTAAAATTTAGTCACATGGTCTTATCTGTAAATGAGATACCGTTACCTATAGGTACTATGCTTATGTACCTTATCGTAATCTCTTTAAAATCTACACGACGTTGATTTCAGCTAAAAATAGTAGAGATTTAAATTCTATAATCTTTAAAACTGGCTACAAGTCGCTGCAAAATACAGGATAAGCATTTAGTGTATGTGTTTGCAAATACAATTTCCGGAATTGCAAATTCAAGGAAGACAGAGTAACGGTCTAAGTAGCCGTGGCAATTTTAGAAAAAACAGTACTATGAAGTTCACAAGGGTTTGTCTACTGCGAGGGTAACAACTACCTGCTCTAAACCTTAAAAACTAGTATCAATAGAGCCGCTCAACTTACATTATTGTCCCATTTTAACACAACTAAGAGCAATTTGTGAACGAAATTATGTCCAAAAATGTTTGGTAGTAAAACTTTATTGTACAGTGTCCAAGTAAAAATATTCACTTACAAAAACCTCTTACTTTAACATCTACGACATAGCCTACTGCGTTGAAAAGACATTTCTGTAAAAACTTGTCATATAAAAATATGTTAACAAAAAATAACAATTGATCGGTTTTGTCGTATAAAAAGCAGACAGGCTAAAGAACTCGCGTTGTACCTACCTAATTACGTTTTCAAGGATATCGTGACTAAACCAGTATGCCAGTACCAAGAAGAAACTGATACTTTGCTTATACTGACTGCGATAAGCCGACTGCTATCTACGTTATCTTATCTTTGTGAAACTAAACATATCCCAATTAATTACATGACCAAATTGTTAAATTTTATAACGAGCTATAAAATGTATGTCACAGAAATAGCTGAATAATTTTTTGCAGGAAATCAAACAGAAATATTGTTACATGTAACACAGCCTTTGTCTAAATTATTATTCGCTTAAGGCCCCGGTCTCAAGTGACGAGGAGAGGTGCAAAATGAAATATTTTTGTTGGCATTTAGTAAACCAAAAAGTAGCCAAAAATATTTTTGTAATCTACAAGATGTGTGTCAAAATATGGTTTGATAAAAATTGTAAATTGATTCTATATTGTGTGCAAAAGATTATAGAATGAACCCCAAATTCATTAGATGAATACATTTTATGAGTTATTTTGTTTTAAGTTTGGTTTTCTTCAAGTTTGAATAAGTATGAGTTTTTACTAGACTCAAATAAGCTACCTATAAAGCATTTCTTTGTCTGAAGGACGCGTGTCGCGTATGTTCAACGTCGTTAGCAATATGGGAAGCCTTAACCACTTTAAATGATAACCTTTACTAAAAGAAACAGGCGAGGTCGATATGTACAAAAGTCATTCCAAATATTTATGTAAAAAAATAGTATGTACCTTACCTACCTACTTAATGCTAATCTGTATTCCACCGCCACCGTATCAAATACAGTTACGTAGGTACGTACCTATATTTTTTGAAAAGAAACTGTATCTACGTACGAACTAGAGTTCTACAGCTCGTCGCCTTTATTAAAAACCTTTACAAATATTTCTCTCTGTAAATATTGTACACTTGGAGAAAATACAGGATTCTTTATGGCCAGACTGTTCAACGGCTATAACAAGCATCTGTGTCTGGACTACGAAAATTTGTTTTAGCATTCTTTGCCATCATATCATCTCTTTATCCCAGAAATAAACTTTGTTTTACGAAAATCGTTTCTGTACTCTAAAAAGATAATTGTATGTTGAATTCTTGCATTATCATAACAGATTTTTCAACTTCCAATGAAATCGACATCGATGCTAAAAGCAGCTGGTTTATAATACCAGTAAAACCATACCTCTAATAAAATAATTATTTTATCCAAATAGTTAATTTAAACACGACAGGTATTTAATTCTCAAGGACATGTACTAAAAAAAGCTAAAAAGACGCGGAAGTAAACTATAAAGAAACCAGTTTAATGCAAAATGTGAACAAGCAATGATTCTAAGTTTGCTAAGATTTCAATATTTGTAATGCACAGAAAGGTCTTGTCGCTTGACTTTTTGATCACGAGTTCAAAATGTTCATTCAGTATATTAATCCGGCTACGCTAGCAGTGGCAACATGACTAGATTTTCACTCAATCGCCCTGCCAGACCTGGCACTTCTAGCGATGTTAGCAATACCTGATGCGTTAGATTTTCAGGTGTTCCATGTGCATTCCTATCGCAGGACATCTATCCATCAACACAATACGCATCTCCGAACTAAGTCAATCGCTGTCATGTTTTTGTATGTGTATTTCGCTACAATCTTATGGAATACACATCTTAAGATGTTGTTACTTTTGTCTGCTAAATGAGAAAAACATTGGCCAGTCTGCTTGGTTTACACCTAGGTTCTACGCTCAATAAAGGAGCACATTAACATGCTGCAACTATAGCACCAGAATGGTGTAATTTGCGCCTCGTAAATTTAAGCCGTCACATTTTTTTCGCCTCTCTTGCTAATTACCAGTCCACCGACGTCCCCTGAGACTGCTAAATGTGTCTCGTGCACGTCCCGAATGCGAAAGTAGCGCCAGCTAGTTGCTATTTGCCTTGCACTCTGTAAACAATAGCTTTTGAGTTCGTTACCATGGCCGAACTTCGATTTTCAACAAATTGTTTGTAAAATGTAGCGTGGTGCCGCTACATATTACAAACTTGTTGAAATAATTGGGGATTTACCTAGTTATTTTATTATTTCAATAAAATAATACAGGTAACTGGTAAAAAATATCCTCAAAATTACTGCACTCAATCCTATCTTAAGTCGCTAGCACAATGTAACCATTAAACCACTGTCATAGCTGCCAAATATAAAAAATTACATTGCAAAATGCAACGATACATTTGGCATACACATCATCATTCGGATTCCAGTTCTGGTTGCATCCCAAGTCTGCATAAGAACCCGACGTCATCTTTTCCTATGTTTCTTCAGCATTTTTCACACCATACGCCCTTGCAACAACTACTCACAGCCAAGCCCAAGAACAATCTATCATCATTTCGAAGTTTGTGGACCTGCTCGTTCGACCTGACCAGACTTTTTGTATGGATCTTTAGGGTCCGTTCACACAGACCGGCTCGGAGAGCATCGGCGCGCACTTTTCTTTTCACACAGAACGGATCGTATACGCTCGGAGTCGGTCGGAGCGGAGCCGCCAACTATTTCACACAGACCGGCTGAAAGAGGATGCGCTCGGAGCCGGTCGGATGCGCTCAGAGCCGGTCGGATGCGCTCGGAGCCGGTCGGATTCATCGAGTGCATCGATTCACTACAAAGGCAGTACCAGTATTCCAAGTTTTGTTTTCGGTGTTAACGGGTGCTTTTCGGAAAATGGTTTTAGATAGCTCCGATGAAGAAATATATTAATTTTTCATCAGTCATGTTTCGTATAAGTGCACACAACTGTTCTGTTTAAATTGTGCTACCGAAATGGCGGTCGGCGTGGGGCAGCGCGCACGCAATCGGAGCCGATCGGCTGCGCGAGCCGCAAAGAGCACGCAATCGGAGCCGATCGGCTGCGCGAGCAAGAAAGAGCAGGAAATCGGAGCCGAACGGCTGCGCGAACGAGAAAAGTACGCGATCGGAGCCGGTCAGCTCCTCTTATTATTTCACACCAAGCGCGTTCAAGTATTCTTACTGACAAAAGCAGTGCACATGCAAGAATAAACCTTACTTCAAATAATAAAAGCTCTGTTTTCAACGTGATACAAATCTGCTCTGCTCTCCGAGCCGGTCTGTGTGAACGGACCCTTAGTGTGCAATGAATATCCAACTTGTTATTGTTCTGCATAAGGGTCCGTTCACACAGACCGGCTCGGAGAGCAGAGCAGATTCTTATCACGTTGAAAACGGAGCTTTTATTATTTGAAGTAAGGTTTATTCTTGCATGTGCACTACTTTTGTCAGTAAGAATGCTTGAACGCGCTTGGTGTGAAATAATAAGAGGAGCTGACCGGCTCCGATTTCCTGCTCTTTCTAGCTCGCGCAGCCGATCGGCTCCGATTGCGTGCTCTTTCCCGCTCGCGCAGCCGATCGGCTCCGATTGCGTGCGCGCTGCCCCACGCCGACCGCCATTTCGATAGCACAATTTAAACAGAACAGTTGTGTGCACTTATACGAAAACATGACTGAAGAAAAATTAATATATTTCTTCATCGGAGCTATCTAAAATCATGTTCCGAAAAGCACCCGTTAACACCGAAAACAAAACTTGGAATACTGGCACTGCCTTTGTAAATCGATGCACTCGATGAATCCGACCGGCTGCGAGCGCACCCGACCGGCTCCGAGCGCATCCGACCGGCTCCGAGCGCATCCGACCGGCTCCGAACGCATCCGACCGGCTCCGAACGCATCCGACCGGCTCCGAGCGCATCCGCTTTCAGCCGGTCTGTGTGAAATAGTTGGCGGCTCCGCTCCGACCGACTCCGAGCGTATACGATCCGGTCTGTGTGAAAAGAAAAGTGCGCGCCGATGCTCTCCGAGCCGGTCTGTGTGAACGGACCCTAATTATGTTGCGTTGGAGGCAATTGCAACACGACGCTTGGTGTATGATTGAGTTCAAACTGGATAAGATACCGAGGCCTTAATGTCTAACTAGTCCTATACAATCTTTTTTGCCGCTGGACATCTGTAAGAAGGAAATCCATATAGAATGTTTATCAATGTTTGCAAAAAAATAGAAATAGAAAGAAACCCATTCGTCCTGTAGAAAATCTCGAATTTACGATCTGTGCAAATATTGTGCCACGCAAAAGATGAATCCTTGCAGACCTATTCCATGTTTCTTTGTATGTCGGGTATTTTTTTACGAAAGTTTACTGGAGGCATAATGGTTCAACACGCAAAAAAATCAATCACAATAGTTCAATCGCAAAAAATGAGAGAACTTTAAATTGAAATGGACCACTGCCACCCACTGCACTGCATATAATACGACTTACTTAATATGCTAACAGACCACCAGAAGAAGTATTTTTTTTGTAAACTGTTCTATTAGAACTAACAACTATGGCTGATACAGATAACAGCCGACGGCGCCCACCTTGAATATAATATAATTATTGGCAGGTGGTGACTTGCAAATTCATGCTAAATCGCCATGTGTTATAGACTTAGGGTGACAGACGGCAATACTGCCGTTTGCGAATTTTATTATTATTAAAATGGTATTATAAACCAGTTCTAACAATGTTACATTTATTATTTCAGTTAAAAATTTACTTTGGTGAACTTCCTTTTAAGTACTTAATGTAATGGATGGATATTATATATTTTCCTTAACGATATGAGTCAACAATGCGCACAGACGCACACTGACCAACGAATATGAAACCGTGCGAGGAATAACAAATGGTGACATCACTACATCGCAGTCGAACCACATGCGAAACAAATTTTAATCATCCAATTTCCAACCATCGCTGTTTAGCCTTATGATATAAATTGCCATACAGGCTCCTTAAGTTATGACCTTGAACGCAAATAGCAACAGTAGTCTAGATTGATGAAAATATCGCGCGTGAATTCTTAAAACTTGGTTAAATTATAATAATCATCCAGACAAACATCGAACGTTTTAAGGAAAACACACGGTATGATTTGTTACCTACCTAATATGCAGAAAAGAAAACGTTTCATAGCTCGGCTGCCTATCTATCTGTTGAAGAGGTCTTCCTATCTTAGCCTAATCCAGAAAATATGTTATTACTTATTTAATTTGAGTATTGCACCGATATTTGTAGCTTGGAAAATTGCTGACCCTACCTGAAATGAAAATCTGCGGGACCTTCATCCTTTTTGGAAAAATGACATATCTACGCACGTACAGTTACGCGGTACGCCTCACATATTAATAAGAGCATAATCTAATCTCTAAGGTCTAGTATATCTGAGATTACATTAAATGCTCACTGTGACCGATCATGCGTGTCGAAGGTGAACGTAGTTTTTACCAAATCTGCGATCAACCGTGACACCTTCCAAGGTCACTACGCAAGCAGACTTGCCGCGCTTTCCGCCATCGGCAATTGTCCAACGGCCTTGCTGTCTGAACAACTTTTTACTCTCCAGTTGTACGCTCTATTTGATCGACGCCATCGCTGGATACTTGTTGGTGATAAGGAAACGAGAGACAGTAGACCGGCTGTTTCTTGTTGCAACAAAGTTTAACACGAATAAACTGATACTTAATTAAATTGCTTCAGACATTTCTAAGGAAATCGTAATAATATTCCATAAAAAAATACTACATAGCAGAAAGTTTGAGCATATCACCAATAACAGGAAATCAATTTCAATTTAGTAGGTGACGAGTGTGAAAGTGTGCTGCAATCATTATATGAATGTTACTCATTTAACTCATTATTACAAAACATAATAGCGGCACGTCTTGCAACAAAGAGTATATAATGTAACTTTAAAGACTGCATTACTAGTGAAGGTAACTCGTCATGCAGCACCTTTCAAATGGCTGCAGCACGAGTATCGAACTGTCGACCTTACCCTAATTTTCTAGCGAACCTAATTCAATGGCCAATCATTGAGACTTCATAAAATCATTTTACATTTACATTCACTTCTGAAATTGCGCAACTCTTTGTTGTGTGTACTATTTCAATCGAAAAGTACGGTCGATTCACCTTATGATTATTTTGTATGTGTTAATTTGAAAGTTCTTTTACGATCTGTGAACTAGGGTTTCCAGGCGCGCTACTTGCGTACTGATTGTCTTGATAGCTCAGTGGCCAGAGCGCCCTTCCATTCGGTGGGAGACCCAGGTTCGAGTCCCGGTCAAGACTGTGGATGCAGCACGGCGTCTGGCTACCTTTTAAAATAAATAAGTTTAAAAATTTAGATACTCTACCGTACTTCTCGAATAACTATTTAATCTACGTGATATGTCTATGGTAAATTGATCGAATCGACGATCACACAAAAGCCCGCTACCGACTGTTTTTCCCCCTCCTGCGCCCACCCTGTCTCCGACCGCTCTCACGAGATTCTTATTTAGATTCGCTTCCGTCTGATTGCTCTTGGTAATCTTTTTACTGGGTTATTGAATGTCTTCCCCGTGCGTGTCGAGCACCGAAGGACTCTCCAAGCTATCGGCGACAACCTTAAAGGAATCGTCTTCCAATATTTCTTGAAACCGCTACTCAATTTAGAGAATAAAGCCATGTCCCTTTGCTTTGTGTGTGTTCGTTTTGATATGGTGGGTCAGTTGCTATTATGTAGTCGTAACTATTTGGCGTTTATATTTCCGAATTTTAGAACTTGTATAAATTCACTATCCTTACTTACTACCTGCTCAACTTAACCGTTTCATATGCCTGTCTTTGGACAGGAATTCTCCGGCTTTCCGACAGCATCATTATTTAGGATGCTATAGAGTAAAATGTTTAAAATTGGTATATTGTTCAATAATAATTGATATCATTTACAATATACTCGAGTGGTCCTTAAAATCGTCGCAGTCCGTCGTAACTAGATTTGGTCAACCGCAACACTTCGTAATCATTGTTACTTACCCGTTTCCTAGTTACACAGTACAATCTAATTTCACGCCGCCTAATTTACAAAGTAATCGGTTCTATTTCGGCAATTTGTTATTGTCATACGAATAATGCGGTAAAGGTTTTTCGCTTATAGTAACCAGGTTTATTGCAACCTCACTTCAATCTTGTTGAACTGCTGGTAAATATCTTAAAAATCTGTGCCACCCATGTACAGTCATAATTATATTGTAAGAGCCGTTGGAGAGCAGTAATTTAGAGCAGGTCATCTAGACAGGCAAAGAATGTAGAATCGAATAAAATGAGACACAGCTGCGTTTGTTTGTACATATTATTTTAAAAGACATATTCTATAAAAAATCTACTGAAACATTTTAAACTGATCAAATAAAAGGCAGGCAAAAAAATATTATGTCGATGATGCATCTTCGTTTGAAATAAAACAAGATTTATGCACGGTGAAGAGCGCGAGGCTGCCTTGCCGCACACTGAACTATTTCCAACCAGGTTATGCTTTAAATAGCACATTACGATAGTATTTGGTTTCACGAGTTTTTCACTATTCCAGCCTCTAGACGTTTGTTGTGTAGTGGCATCGCCTACGCGAAAACATTTTCACAGCGGCCATTCCTCTGACGCTTTAACATTCCTTACATGCAACAGTGAATATGTTACATGATTTCATAAGTGTTAAAACTATTTAACAGTTACTGTATTATGAGAGGATATAATTGAGACACACAACTTTCAACCTTGTCAAGTGTTACTATCTTGTTAATTTATATTAACAGTAAGACCAATATGTAGCCATAATATATTGTCATTGCGGTATGTATAGGTACGCAGACGCTTAATTTCTAACTAGAGCGCCATTATCATGAAATTTAATTGTTAAATTTTAGTCTCTTTGTGTTTACATCTTCATTAGTCTAATTAAGTTGTATGTGTAGCTAGCTACCTTATAGCTTAGACAGCAGGTTGGAGACTACGTTCTGCTATATTAAGGTACTTTTCTGCCAACATGCCAGCATTTGTACTAAAACGTTACATTCTTGCAAAACCTCTTGCACACCTTTTATAGATTACAATGTATTTTGCTGCTGGCGATTAACATAGAGACAGAATGAGACCTGAACATAATTTAAAATGCCTAAAATATGTTGCCAATGACGACACCGTGCCGAGCTGAACTAGCCGGCACGCTGTGGTCAGTGGGCGCGGGCCTGAGAGCGGCCGCCGCGCGTGCTTGCTAACCCGGTAGCCGCTTGTGCTTGGCTCCGGGGCGAAACGCCCGGAGAGTAACCAGTGTGTTTTGTTGTTCGCAGAGTTGAGCCCCGCATCGCACCGGCTTGCTCGCTGACCGCCGAGCCGCTAATCTAGCTTTTTACGCGCCCCACCGTCGCCCGCCCAGACCCGCACCGGCTGCCGCCGCCATGCTCGCGCACCAAGCACTGCTCGCCCTCTACTAAACTCAACCGTCATCATCGATAAGAACGCGTGTGATAATAATAATTTAATACTCGCCTAAATAAGCTTGCAACGTCGGTGTCTTTAATTCTAACTTAATTGTTAATATTAATCAACTAGTAATTAGGAAGCTAGCGTATAGTCCGCGCGTCCATCGCCGCGGATCCGTGTGTGTCGTAGTGCAGTGAGGGTGCGTGAAAGCCTACGGCCGCAATCCCAGCAGCAGCAGCACGCTCCTCGCCTGTGTACAAGTGCATGCTGAGAGCGCGTGGGCGCGCTCGCACCACGCGGCCTATGCGCCGCACCCGCTCTGCGTAATCGCGCGCGCCTTTCCCGCTCTTCATTAGATGGCAACAATGGCCACCATGGTGAACATGAATAACCTCTTAAATGGAAAGGACTCTCGTTGGCTGCAACTCGAAGTATGCCGTGAATTTCAACGCAACAAATGCTCGCGGCCTGATACAGAGTGCAAGTTTGCACATCCTCCGGCTACTGTGGAAGTCCAGAATGGAAGAGTGACCGCTTGCTACGACAGTATCAAGGTGAGTGATATATTATAATTATATTTTGGTATCTTTAATAGTCTACGTCTAAATCCTAGATAGGTATAGACTCCTATCCTAACATCAAAATCTTATGCAGTTGCGATTTTCCGGCTGAACGAGAAACAACCCCTCAAGGCGACATTTCGCCGCCGCTATTCCACTCGCCGACCTCAATCCCAAGGCTAGCTTGAAATGACGTCACCCCGCCACCGTCACCGTCTCGTTCGCCTGCTATTGTATGAGAATTGGCATAGCGTTAATATAATGAACAGGACAATGACTCGGCATCGATACGCTTTTCTTACAGTGCCTACTTACTTAAAGTTCAGTTTTTTATACCAATACTTGTATTTAACTCTTTTTATAGTTTAGTAAATCATAGTTTCTCTATACTAATGTATTTTTTACTGAACTTCCACTTACAAACTATTAATAGGTATGTACAACGACATTTCGGACATAGGGAATATGAATGTTTTACATCGATTTGCACGAATAACAATTTATCGGCAAGTTTGCGCGGCTATTATGTACTGTAGCGTTATCACGTCAGTAGAATGACGTGATAACATGTAGGTATTTCGGGCGAATGGAGCGCGATAAAAATTAAAACTGACATGTAAACAAGCACCTCCGACGCTGCATCGCCTCGGGTCGAAGGCCTTATCGCGATTATGCCCACTCGTTCGCCATTTCAAATAAATAACAGATTAAAATAGTGTTTTTATTCATACGCTTTCTACATATTTTATGTTGCCTGGTTTGCTCCACCTACTTAGTTACATAATTTAATCACTCTTTTCTGAAGGTAGGTAGACACTTATTTCCACTGCTGAAGGCAGGCCTCTCCCAAATTGCTCCACAAATACGGTCCTGCGCCTTTCGCATCCAGTCAGTCCCTGCTACCTTATTTCAATACTCGCTCGCATCTCTAACTAGAGTGTACGTAACAAACAACGGAAGTCTTGTAATTCTTAATGGTTTCTTCCCTACGGTTCCTCATTAGCTACCATAGTCACACCTTATATTACCCGTAGGGGTAGGCAATAACATACGCTCACACTTCTCTAGTAGAATTTGGTCCCGAATGTCTTATTGAAACAGATAGACCAGTTATGGCTGTTCATTTTATTCTAGCCGCCTAATAGTTAAGAGCTTAACGACTTGGTGCTAAATAGTGGCAATTAACATTAATTTGCTTTCCAAAGCACGAAAAGGCTCGTCAATAGAAAAGCTAGAAACTCCCTCCTGTCACTACTGACCTTAGATTACGTCACCCTGTGATTTTGCTACCCACTGTTAATGCCTCTTTAAAACAGAAACGAAAAGGCATTTGAACAACAGGCACTGCAATATTTAAAGCCAGGAAAATATCATCACAGTCAAGACTGACGGACTACAAACTGACTACGAATGAGGTAAAACATTCATGCCACTCTACAAGAAGGACAGAACTGATAAAAGAAAAATATTCGAAATCGGCAAAAATACTGTCCCATCCCTACTAATATTATTAATGCGAAAGTAACTCGTGTCTGTCAGTCTGTCTATTACGCTTTCTCGCCTAAACCGCTAAAGCTATTAAGATGAAATTTTGTGTAGATATAGTTTGAGTCCCTGGGAAGGCTACGTTTTAACCGATTACGCAAAAATAGGGTAATGATTTTACGCGACAACGACTTTTACGTGGACGAAGCCGCGGGGAACAGCTAGTAAATAATATAAAAGCTGTTTCCTATGTTTATTCCATGCGTATTTTTCTCTGATACTTGCTTGAATAACTGGATCAAGAGATAAGACGCATCGAGATGGGGAGCCCGTCAATACTGTACTGAGTACTTACTGCTTTTTTCCGTCTACACTCGTTTCTATTCAAAATACCAATGTCTATTGGAAACATTGCCGGCTAGTTTATAAAATGGTATTATCTAATGCATTCGACTTTTATATACGTTTCTTTTTGTTTCTATTTGACCGAGCGAGCTTAGTTTGTCATGATTGTTGATTTAACCGAATTTTCGTCATAGAGTATAGTGGAAAAGAAAGAAGTTTGCTATAGAGTAATTTATAAACTTATCTGAATACTAGAGGACGTCACGCGATTTCACCCGCATAGCTTCTGTTCCCGTGGAAATGCGGGAATAAAATATAGCCATGGCACCCAGGAATAGTGTAGCTTCCGAACAGTGTAATAATTTTTCAAATCGGTTGAATAGTTTCGGAGCCTATTCGATGCAAACAAACAATCAAATCTTTTCTCTTTATAATATTTTTATAGAAAATTTGATGGTTAAATAATTTACTAAATTTAGGCATTTTTTTTTTACAAGCTTTTTTACAAGCTTTTCTTCATATATTGTGAAAACGAATATGTTTGACTGTGAATATGGTTGACTTTTCAATTTATCTCAGCGTACCTATAAAACCTTTTATAATGTTCGTTAGGTACTGCCCACTCAGAGCCACTAATATGTGTATTCTCGAGACAAGGCCTGTCTCAAAACGTGTGAACGAAGATCTGGACATGTGACTCATAACTAGTTTCTACACAATTTTTACACACACGGAGGTCGTTTCATTTACACAACAAAAATTATTACATAAGCTAACGTCTGGTCTAGCATAGCATGTATTACGTTGCTACCAACTAACTCATTAACTTAAGCCTAGATGCTAGATTTCTTAGCGTTGCTAGCTGTTCTTGTTATTTTGTTACTAGTTGGCGCATGGATTTTTTTTCCCAATCTCTCTTTTCTTAGCGTACTTATTCCAGGGATAAAAAGTCAAAAAAAAAGTAAATAAAGTGTTATTCCAGTACCAAATTTTAGCCGGATATGGCTAAAATTTGGTTCAGCCGTTAGATTTTATTTTACTATGGTTCGAGAGTGAAAGAGTATCTATCAAACTCAAACATCCAGACAACTACACAATATGGACTCACAAACTTTCGCATTTATAGTGTTAGTAAGATTATTTATCAATGTATTATCGAAAATTTCTTTACATGACCACAAATAACTATTTAGCTGGTAGGTGTCAAACACTAGACTTTCGCCTTTTCAACGGTTATATATACAATATAATGTACTGGTTTAGACTATCGTCGTACAGCTATTGGGCTACCTACAAGGTTTTACTTGCTTCATCCAATGTCACTGGTGTCCAACCGCGTAAAGGCATAAATTGCACAATAGCTCTCTCCCAGTTTAGCTGCAATAGTGTTCGATATTTTTCACACTGTCTGGAAATTTCTGTGCTCTGAACCGTGTCCTCCCTATTCTATACACTAGTGCTATACTTTGTAATACAAACGTTCACAAACGACATTGCGTGGGCTCAGATAAGTCCCTCGTGAAACGAAAATAGACTGAAAATATTTATGTTCGCCTATAATACGAATATTCGTTCTTATTTGATATAGGTACATTCCATTGCTTATTAAAATGAAGCGCAGTTCTTAATTTTATTGTTTCTTTTATCTCCCTTTCTAATACAATGCGAATGTTTGTGAGTGTGAATGTTTGTTACTCTTTCACGCTCTAACGGCTGAACAGATCTGGCTGAAATTCGGTACAGAGGTAGATATAGGTCTGGAATAACACATAGGCTACTTTTTATCCCGGGAATGTGTTCTCACGGGAAGCGAAAACGGAAACAAAACTTGACACGGTACATAATAATTAAAAATTATCTTCGACGCAACATTGCCAAATATTGAGGCATCCAATTGATGAGGCGAGTACCTACCTTCTTTCCATGTCACACAACTAAAATCAATTGATATTGTGATATGAAAGTACACAATAAAAATCTAATTTATAGAGGAACAGTGACCTACTTATGTGGGTTGTTTTGTTGCGTATTATTTGAACAAACATCCTTATT
The DNA here is from genome assembly GCA_933228765.1 of Miltochrista miniata. Lineage (NCBI taxonomy): Eukaryota > Metazoa > Arthropoda > Insecta > Lepidoptera > Erebidae > Miltochrista > Miltochrista miniata. The sequence continues at coordinate 26,280,029 of OW121751.1, forward strand.
CACCGCTACTGGATATATCATCAATAACATGATTATTTATGTGCCATCAATATAGTCCTCTAATGCAACCTACCACAGCCGGGCAAGTGAAAAGTTGGAGACGTCTTCAACGAATATAGAACCAGTAAAAGTTGTCATCGCTCAAGCGTAACGTAGGCAGGTAATCGTTGACTGATCAAACAACCAGTGTCTCATCCCACACCTCTCACTCACACCCCCTCCATCTCGCGAAACGTCTCCTGTGATTAAACCTTCAATTACGCGATATGACGAGAGGGTCATATTTGATTAGGCTACGTGTTGTGTTGATTAAACCAAGCTTATTGCCTGATTCACTTACCTATATAGCCCACGCGGATGATAATCTACCTGCAAGCGAAACGTGGTGTCGTCAAGCTGGATTTGCAAATGCCTCATCGCATCGTGAAGACGCTTAAATTGCTGATATTAAAACGACCATGAAACACTGACCGCTTGCTATGACGAATCAGTCACGTACTTACTATTTATAGCGACTTAAACAAATTTACTCAATGAGGTTTTTAAGCATTTTCATGTCAAAGAATGAATGTTTGTCTTTAAAGTATAGCAATAAGATCAATTTGTTATGGAATGTTAATATTTCCAACCCAGTTTTAGGTTCTTCAGACTAGCCCTTTCTGGCTTCCAGGTCCAAAAAGGAATTCTGGCAGGTACTACAAACAGATTCTCTTAGTCACCAATTATAGATATTTAATTATTCTATTGTTCGCCAAAGGAAATCATAGGTCCCTATTGTTTGTTTTAATTTCAATAAAATTAAGGAAACTAAACTACAGTAAGCAGCATTATCACTATGCAATAGTCTAACAACATAGAGTCTATTTATGAAAATTAAATAAGGAAAAATAGCTTACAAATTACAATCTACATAAATATGAATTCAATAATCGTGTCACACACACATACTGTTAATCATCAGCATCACAAACCACTAAAAAAAAGATTGAGAGAAATAGCTCATTCGTCTACAGCAACTACCTAAACCAAATATTGTTCCTATTTCTTGCAAAATAAGTGTGACCAATAATGAAGTATACGAGATACGAGAGCAGCGATCCAGTGAAAGTGCGCGTGGGCTCCGAATAAACCCACTTCGCACAGCTTGCAACTTCATACGTGGGCAGTGATAGATGCACCAGCAGTCGCCTCGCCGACCCGTCGCCATCTCGAAATAGAAGTACATAGTCAACTGGTCCACCCACAATCTCGCTTTCGATGCATCTCGGATCTGCAAATCAGTTTCCTTTTTTAATTCTTTTCTTAAAATACCATGTTGCCATGCAAATTACAAATCTAATACAACTCAAATTTGCTTCCGAAAAATTGACATGTTGAAAAAATAATGAAGCCAACTTAATGAGGCATCAAATCAGCATAACTGGTCGGACTGGTCATGCAAAGTAAACTTGCGGCAATTTTAAATAACCGGCCAAGTGCGAGTGGGACTCCCGCACGGAGGGTTCCGTACCAAAAAACAAACAAAAAGTCGTACCTATTTGTTGAATGGGAGCACCCCTTTTTTCTTTTTATTTAACGAGATGGAAAATCCTTAATGCCGGACTCCTCTCTCTCAACAAGACAAGCTCTCGAAAGGATGTCCCAGTAAAGGTCCATTTTGTTTCAATTATTTTTTTTTTTTTATGAAAATACAATGCTCGATATTCTGTGAGTATTTCAAGCGTCTACTGGTTGCCCTCATTACCTATTAAACACATAGCAACGCGCGCCTTAGACAGTTCGCGTTGCTCTATAGTGTTATACAACGCGCGTCTTTAGACAGTTCGCGTTGCTCTATAGTGCTATACAACGCGCGTCTTTAGACAGTTCACGTTGCTCTATAGTGTTATACAACGCGCGTCTTTAGACAGGTCGCGTTGCTCTATAGTGTTAACTATCCTTGTATAGATCCTCTACGGTAGGTACAGTATATATTTCAAAAAGAGTTTGTGAACTGTATCCTTAATTTTTTTTTTCAGAATATTGATGACATTTGAATGATGACATTATAAACACGATATCTACGTCTACAACATAAATTGTGTGTTTGTACGTAAATTGTTTATACTGAAGAAAAATCTAAAATATGGACTATTTGTTTACTATTTCCAATGAAATAGCTATCTTTGAAATATTACACCTACCTAAAGTAATCTGCTGAAAGCGTTGTTCACTTTTTAAAGAACAAATATTTACGATGAAAGTCGAAAAATAAGTTAGTATGTGACCCGTATAATGTTCAATCATGGCGACACGAAATTATTTTCATTGAGCAACATTTGATTGTGCTATACCTCCTAAAGTATTCATTTAATTTGCATGGTGTAAAGGGAATGAATAATCTTGATGAAATGTTCAAATTAACTAACGTATTTAAATTGTGAAGGATACCTTATTACCGAATATATAAGACAAAGTCGCTAAAAACACGTTTGTTGTATGGAAGCCCCCCTTAAATATTATTATGTTTTTGTTTTCAGTATTTGTTGTTATAGCGGCAACAAAAACACATAATCTGTGAAAACTTCAACTCTCTAGCTATCACCGTTCATGAGATACAGCCTCCTGACGGACAGACAGACAGACAGACAGACAGACAGACAGACGGACAGCAAAGTCTCATGAATGGGATTCGGCGGGAAACTTTCAGACAAGCATTACATTGTGTTTTAATAATTTTTCTAAACTAGTGTAATTTCGAGTGTTTATGTGTAATTTATGGTGGATTATTAAACATAAAGGTTCGACAACGTGCAAAAGTGTTGGAAAGTGATAAAGCGCAGTGAAACGCGAGTTTTTAGGTTTGTCGACGAATTCCACAGCAAGCCCTAGTAAGGTACCACCGCCTTACTAGAGTAGAACTTAGTCCAAACTTGGACATACATGAATACGCTGCTCATAAGAAGAATCATAATATGAAAATGATATATATTTTCACAATGAAATTTACTTGACTTTGGCATACTCTCAAACCGAGAAAGTCCAAGAACAAGAAGAAAAAAAAAAAAAAGTCTCATGAATAGGGTCCCGTTCTTTACCCTTTGGGTACGGAACCCTAAAAACGCTATCAATCTCAAACTTCATACCATTATCTTAAGGCTAAATGTCATCCATGCCAAATCTGAGACTTCGTTATGACGCAAGTGAGGGATTCACATGTAGAAATTAAGTCATCGTATTATCAAAAGAATAGAATAATTCAAGTTGGCCCATAATTTTTAAAACAGGAATAAAACCCGCAATCTTAAGACTCTACCAAGTACTATTTATACAAAGCGTTTTCAATTCTTTTATAAGCATTTCTAGGCATAAATGAAAGAAAAATGCTTTGATAAACTTGTCATAACGATTCGATCGTTTCAAAAGCGAGCTTAAACTACTGCTAACAAATCTGCTCCCAAAGCTAGCTTAGCCACTCCTCTTGAAAGGTTTTCAACTTTGCCAAGTGTTCCACTGCACAACATTCAGTCCATTCGGGGCATTTAAAACCGGCCAGCAATCTGAACTTCTCGGCTTTGTTTGGCACGTTGGAGTTGTTTCACATACTGTATATGTCGGGTCAATCTGCTATATTTTGAACCGATATTTTTTTTTACAATATAAAACGGAAATAAGGGTAGATTTTAAATTTCCTCATCTATTACAAAATGTACATGTTCTGAACTTATGTGACGTAAACATTGGCAGCGCATTTACAGATAAACACTTTTTTTTTTTACGTGACTGAAAATCCTCATGGATATTATGCCGGACTCCTACCGACTAAAAAACCTCACGTTACTGTCAGAATTTTCTCAGAGGGACATACTCCGTAAGACGTATCCCTTCACTAGAAGCTTTATAGACGTACAATGTATTATCTCCTTAAATATAATACAAAAACAACAATCAATTTAAAAACCATTTATTTCAAAAGTAGACTTCGGAACTGAAATTACAGCAATATAATAACAAAGAGACTAATGAAGATACAGGTTAGTAATGAATGGTATTTATTCCTCTAAATGCGCGATGCATCGGGTTCGGTTGCGTTGAGAGTGGCGTTCATTAACTTTGTGCCGCTGCCAGCGTTGTGGAGCACCCGTCGCGTACCATCGTTTGCATTAGTTTTTAAAAATCACTTACCCTGACCTAGATGGAGATCCATCCAGCATGCTCCAAATAATTGCTGCATATATTAAAATGTCCCTTTTAATTGTATTATTTGAAACGGTGACACATTTCAGTAAAGCAACTAATTGCGACAGACTTTAAGGTATATCAAAGAAAATTTTAACATTTTCACTTAAAGCTTGCAAAATATATACACTCGAGAGCAATGAATCCGGGTCACTTAAAGAATGTTAAAAATCTCGGAAACTAAAAATGATAGGTTAATGCAATAAATTGTATTTAATAGACAATGTAATACTCCTTAAATGAAAGTAAAAAAAATATGAGTCACCATACATTTTATTAACACAAAATTACATAAAGAAAAAACTGCTGATCTCTCCTTAAAACAAAAATAGGAAACATGAAATTTTTGAACTTTATTACGATTTTCTTGAATTTTAATACTTCGTATTGCCTCCTCGTGCTTCCATAACTGCGTTTACGCGGTTTGGCATGCTGTACACCAAGTTCCTTATACGAATTTGGGGAATATTCTCCCATTCCTCTGTGAGAGCAATTTTGAGCTCACGAAGCGTGATTGGGGGAGGGTTTCGTTGTTTTCCGCATCTGCCTAGCTCGTCCCAAGCATGCTCGATCGGGTTGATATCCGGGCTGCGCGCTGGCCACTCCATACGAGTAATGTTCATCTCTTGAAGGTAGTCATTCACAATCCTACCTGTATGAGGTCGGGCATTGTCATGCATAAATATAGCATCCTCACCTAAATTGACCATAAATGGACCAACGTGATCATTGAGGATTTCTTCCACATATCTTACGCTAGTTAAAGAGCCGTTTTCTATGATCACCAGCTCTGTGCGACTTTCAGAAGAAATTCCGGCCCACACAAGTACAGACCCACCACCGTAGGCTACTTTTTCTTCTATGCATGCTTGCTTGAATCTTTCCCCTGGTCTTCGATACACTCATGTGTCTTCCATCGTGCTTGTAGAGCATAAATTTTGATTCGTCGGAGAACATAACTTTTGACCAATCTTCAATACTCCAATTTACGTGGCTCTGGGCATACCTTAGTCTCGAAATACGATGCCCACGCTCCAGTTTAGGGCCGTTTGCAGGTCTAAGGGGTTTTAAGTTAGATTCAGCAAGCCGACGTCTTACTGTCCATGCACTTGGGTTACTTCCTCCGAGGCGTCGAAACTGATTGGTGAGTTCAGTTCCTGTGAGAAAGCGATTTCGAAGCATGGTGTTCACCAAGTATCGGTCTTCTCGTGCTGTGGTACACCTGGTTCTGCCCGTTCCTGGTCTGCGTAGGTTAGAACCAGTTTCTTCGTAACGTCGGAGAACTCTTTGTACTGTTGACAGCGACACACCGACAGTCCTGGCTGTATCGCGCTGACTCCGGCCGGTTTCCAGCATTGTAAGTATTCTGGTGCATTCTTCAGGCGTAAGCGACATAATTTCAGCTTGATTAATGAATATAGAGCACTATCAACATGGTTTATGTACCCACATAAATGACAGATTACAAACAAAAGCAACACCAAATGCTGTAATTTCGTAGTTCCATCTTCGAAAGTGGCCCTTTTTCAAATTTGATTTTTTTATGATATAACTTTACAATAACTAAGAAGTTTTAATACCTTCATTTAAGGAGTATTACATTGTCTATTAAATACAATTTATTGCATTAACCTAGCATTTTTAGTTTCCGAGATTTTTAGGATTCTTTAAGTGACCCGGATTCATTGCTCTCGAGTGTAGTTAGCATAAATTCACGAGATTCTCATTTTACTTTAGCAACAACTTGTTCATTTTATGAAGAGCCCTAATTGGTGTACTTACTGGGTTACGCAGTTATAAATAACAGATTTTAATAAGACGTCCAACTTTCTCGTTGCGTGATAAGTGGAGTGTCACGTTCCGTTCCCTCTCAGATTTCACCACATCGCCGCTTAAATTGCACTTCGCCTGCCGTTCGTGCGTACCTCATGCAATTGGCCAACAACCCGATATTACAACATTTATGAAAATAAAAACCACCGTTCCTTTACTAAATTAACCCATATAAATCATGGGTTTAATTTTTCTTTTTCCTCACGATTTGTGTTAATTTTTCCTGAAAGTCACTGTGGAATTTGTTGCTTCTAAAAACGTCACTATCTAAATTTAATCTTTTCACCGAGCGCTGAGCACCGCTGAAAAATACTGTCGTACCGTGTCCATTTGGTAGAATATATTTTTGGAGTTTGTTCTCGGTCACATAAAACCCAACATTCCACTTTCAGTTGCATACCATAATTATCTATATTAACCTAAAATCATAAAGATATTTACATCTGTTATTTCGTCATTAGTTTTACACTAAAATAAAGATTGGATGAACTCTATTCTCACTATAGTATTTCTAGAGTCGTCAATAAAAAATACCACGAATCGTTCGCGAATGAGGAGGGGCGGCGCATTCCTACATGCCGCGCATTTCCATCCGATATTGCGCCGCCATTATGCCCTGCTCCTCGGCTCCCCGCCCCGTGGGCCTCACCCCGCCGCCCTTTAATTAAACAGTGAGGCCCGAGAGACACGTCTCCAGCAGCATCGTAGAAAATCACGTAAATAGCTCTATAGTTATTTTCTTGATAAGTTCTATCCTATTGATAACAAAATCGATCGACTTCCTTGTTTTACGACCTATTTTCGGAGATATTTGGACTGGTAACCCTTAGGGAAGTCGTTTCAAGTTAAACAAAGTCTCCTAAATGACTATAATCCCCCTGGCAGTGCAAAAATAAGTGTAAACGTAGCTAAGAAGTAATTTTTCGCCTGGGTGTAATAGCAAGCAAAATAGGCTCCGCTACATTCGTCGTTTCCATGGCAATGGCTAGGTGAAACAATGCGTGTAATTCGACGACATTAACCTCCTTTCTCAACACATCCGCGTAATAAAATAAAAGCGGCTCCTACAGGGCTCTTAACGATGCTAGAGGCCCCGGCGTCGTCGGGTGTAGGGTGTAATGAGCGCGACTTATCTACGCTCATTTGCATGTCGCTCGAGTACCAGCCTCGACCTTGGCACCTAACACGCATCAAGATTCACGCTTTACAACGTGCCGAATTTGACGCTGCGATGAACTCAAGCTCAGGTATACTACGCACGCTGACACTGCTGGAGAATATTGTACGATAGTGAAATGTAGTAAACTAGTGAAGCAGCTAAACCTGTCGACTTTATTGCATCTTTGCCGTATAACACTCATAGAACAACAGACCTACTATAAGATGATAATATTTTGGAGCTCCGTTTTCTTAGTGGTGTCTTATTCGTTTAAAATGTATTTTAACAAGCCGAAATTAGGCGATCGCCTAATATCTCTGATGTTGCAAATTCCATAAGCCACGATGACCTCTTTCCATTTTCCATCCTTCCTGATATTAATAGTACTATAACAACTTTAATTTATCCGTTTCTACAAGGCGTTTATGGCTGCAGGCTGCATTTGTTACGCATTTACAATTATTATGTATCGTTGTAATTAAAGAATGCATTGACTTGGATTAGTGCCGCTTTCTTTCACATTTGCTTTTACCGCGGTCATAATAAACGAAACCCATCATTATGCTGTCCGCTAAAATATTCTTGGATCGTCCAAGTAGACTGGTTGCCTAGTCATCATTTTTTCGTTTCTTTATCGATAGGCAATCGTTTCGCAAAAGTGCACTTTCAGCCTGAGGCAAGGTACACGGACTCGACGTGCCGCTTTAGTCCCGACGACGACGCTTTACATGACAATTGCGATGTCCCTCGGGCCATCTTCTTCGTCGCAACTCTCAGATGCTCTAGTGCCGTCGCCGTTTCACTGCGCTGTGCAATATCGAACATTTTATTAATATATACTCTGCATTGCATACATAGGTATGTTTATAAGCGTTTTACAATGACGTCGCCGTCGGTACAGCGCGCTTTATGAAGAGAAAGTATTTTTATGCGTACCTACATATTGTATTTTTGCGCTAGCTGGAGCCAGTGAAAGGTGTGAGAGTAAAGATCTGTGACCTATGATATCTGACTTAATTAGGGCGAAGTCTCAGATTATAATGTCGTCAAAAAGTACAGTAAATAAGAACTTACTCTATATTTTAGCTGTTCTTTCGTTCCTAGGTTTGTATAATTGAATATATTCACTAGTCGCGTCACGCGCGTCTCCATCCAACTTAGCATCCTTAATTGGCCTGCGTATTATTTGCCAATTAAAGTGAATTCTCATCGAGGACGTGACATGAAACCCGTATGTATTTCAAAGGTTAGAAACTCACGTGTACTATAATGCTACTAATCACGTATACTAAAAATAATATTTCATTTCATTTCACGAGAACAGTGTGTATGACTTGATAGAGATACATCTGTAGCCTCTACGTGCACATAACAATAATGTGTTATATGAGTTACTCATCGCACTGCAAATATTTTAAATTAATGCTCATCGCTATAAATGAGCATACGAACTATTACTCAGTAACCTACTGAAATCGACTGTTGTTAGACATCAAATACGGGATGTTATTAAATGTTTGCTTTGCCTGCTAAGTTGGAGTTCAAGCTATTTTAGTATACATATTAAGCAGAGTGGATAGGCACGACACGCAAACGCAGACAATGACGCTAAGAGCGATGAGAATGATAAAGTAACGCCCTTGATTAGTATTCGGGCAACATAACAATGACTCAACCGACCTATAAAGCCAAGTTTTGTACCAAAACAATATCCGCGGCCTCGGATAGGAAACTATGATGTAACGATGTATGTTTAAAAATATTCTCGAACCGATAATGTACACACGGAATGTGTTATTGCAACACGTGACTTGAGGCGATATTCACGTACAATTTGAAATTACATCTATGTATTAATACGTGAATCGAAAACTTTGTACATACCCCTTTTTTTGCGCGAACACAGCCAAAGTTTTTTTTGGAGAAAATTGCAGAAAGCTGTCGAATTTCCATGGCCAACAGGTCTCTAGTACATATTTAGAAATCCTCTTAGCTACGGCTGTCTAAAACTTAAACGAAATACTTAAGTCTTTTTGGGATGCATGCAAAAAAATGGTCTCATGTTCGGCGATTTATTTTCTTGTTAATCATTTCATTGTGCCTGGTACAAAGCATCGAGATTCAAGGCCAAGCGCATCTGCAGAGATCGAGTTCCTGATCCGTTTGGGATGCCTCTCGCTCGCTCCCGGTCGGCCGGCTGGAATGCGTGCAAAATAAACAAGTATTACCGGTTTCGTTTCGCAGCGTGCGCCTTGCTTCGTACAATCCTGACTCCCAACGCAACCTTTTCTCTGAAACAATATTTTGCAGTTGTTTTAACAGGAATGTTAATATTATCGGAAAGATTAATTTTATGCCGTTGAAAATAGGCATGTAATCGTAATTCTCAAATATTTAACACTTGACAAGAGGCAATACGGGCTGAATCTTTTTCGACTTTTTGCGTTATGATCTTCAAAAATAATACCTTTTTGACATAAGAATAAATTACATGTATGTTTCTGTTCTCGTCTTTGATGATACCTTATCTATAAGAGCATCTTGAGAAAATGCTCAAAACTGCCAACTGAAAAAACCGGCCAAGTGCGAGTTGGACTCGCCCATGAAGGGTTTCGTAGCAGCAAGTAACATAATATAAAATTCTTGTAGTTCGTTGTAACTTTGATTGATGTTTTCACACGTTCGCAGTGGTAGTGATTTTTCTATCCGAAAATTGCGGTTTATGACGTATTAAAAAAAAACTACCAGCTCTATCTCGTTTAAACCAATTTTCGTTGGTAGTTTTTATGGCAATGTACATCATATCTTCTTCTTAGATTTATCATTCTCTTAGTTTAGAAGTTAGAGGGGGGGGGACACACATTTTTCCACTTTGAAAGTGTCTCTTGCGCAAACTATTCAGGTAAGAAAAATATGAAGTTAGATACCTCAACAGCATTTTTGAAGACCTATCTATAGATACCCTACACGTATGGTTTTGATGAAAAAAAAAATTTGAGTTTCAGTTCTGAGTATGGGGACCCCCAAAATTTACTGCTTTTTTTCTAGTTTTGCATAAGAATCTTAATGCGGTTCACAGAATACATCTAGTTACCAAGTTTCAATAGCATAGGCCTTATAGTTTCGGAGAAAAGTGGCTGTGACACACGGACGGACAGAGAGACGGACAGACAGACAGACAGACATGACGAATCTATAAGGGTTCCGTTTTAGCCATTTGGCTACGAAACCCTAAAAAGACAAGAGACAATGATCGCCCAATTTATAAAATGCTTTAAAATTAACCCCTTCAGATATTGAAGTAGGAAATATGTGAGATCTTAACCGCGATATAACTTTTTGCTTACGTTGTTCGATCGGTTCTGCACTGCAGCTGTCCTTGCGCACGCACGAACACCGATCACTTCCAAAGCGACAGGGATAGTTTTATCAAATGCCTAATGTTTTAAAGTCCCTCGTATTGCCTCTTAACATTTGTAGTGACCATTAATTTTCGTAGTCTATGAATACAGTTGTCCAATAAGTAAAAGACCAAGACACCTCACTATAATGATTTGATGTGACTAACCACAGAAAAATTGTTATGGTTATACCGACACATGTTAGGTACATAATGGAGCAATGTGCGTTTCCGTAAAGAAAGTCTCATCTGTCACAAATGTTTTGCTATTATTATTATTATTTGCTCACAATTAACCCCAACCAAGGTGAGACTTGACGACCAATAGTGGGGATCTTGCCAGCTTCTCAGGTATTCAATAGATAACAATGAAGTTACTACCCGTTCGCTCTAACTTTGCCGTTGGCGTAGGCTTATACCCAAATTGTTAATTACACGAGGTAAATTGACAGTAGCTAATGTCACTTGGTCATAGAAAATAAGCAACATTGTATGAAGAAGTGACATTAGTTGCTGTCAATTTATTTCGTCTAATTAAAAATTCGACTTTAGTACGGAGCCGAGCGGCAAAGTTAGAGCGAACGGGCTATACAACAGTTGTCTGAGACCCTTGAGTCGCTGTCTGACGAATCACCTACTCTGATAATTATCTACATATCCGTCAATTTGATCAAAGTCTCGTCTATCGCGACGCATATCAAAACTGTTGAACTTTTAATAATATTTAAAAAAGTCAGTAAAAATCTTGTAAATTATATTAAACTATGTAGTCGTTGATGAAGCACCGGAGCTAATTTGACGGTGTCTTTTTACGATGGTGTTGCCGTTTGAGTTAGCATCTTGAGACGTGCCACTCATTATCACGCGACATGGGGACGAGTGGCGAGTGACGGTGTTGGTCTGTTCCCCGATTCTCGTTACTTGTCAAGTGTCTATCATTTAGCAGCTGCACCTTTTCACTGCTGCCATTTGATTTCGAAAACTATATGCTTCAAGTCCATAGTGTTCATTCTGCTTATGATCATACAGTAATTTCCCACAGATCTTCCTCCTGCCCATTGCTCTCTTTATGTTTCTAAGCTTTTGGCTAAAGTTACCTCATTACACTAGCGACGAGAATATCATCAATTGCTAATTCGTTACCTTGTCTAAATTATGTTTTAATACGGCTGCTGAAAATTTTGCAAGTAATCAATTAGTTTTAACACCCCCAGTTTCCGTGCAATTAACCCAGTGAGATGTTTTTTTAAGTACAAAGCCAGTTCACGTCGGAATTATCGTGGCACAGTGTATTAAAGTAGAGCCGGCAGACTTTTTGTCGGAAGGTTCGTTAGTCAGCGCGAGGTGGCGCCGTTACAGTACGTACTCGTGCTCGAGTGCGCTCCTCCAACTCTTTAACTGCCTACATGAAGGACACTCGACACTGCACTCTCCTATTATAAACTGCGCTTTTAATGGTTTACGCCGATTTTAATTATTTTCGCCATTTTTGTCGACTTCTGCTAAAAAGACACGAACTACATGTGCCCCAAAATTGTACACTAGTGATGCAACTTAACTGCTTCCAATTTTTGTCGCAATACAATTGGATTCTTTTGAATCACACAGCTGATTTATAGGTATTTATAAGGTTGTGCTATCCCAATTTAAGTTTTATTTAATTTGCTTCTATCAGTGAATCAGTGTGACGTGAAACATTTTAAAAATTATGTTTTTATTCGGTTCATACAAAAACAATTATTTCCTCCTTATAATATTAGCAGCTTATTGGATTACATCTTCGTAGCCATATACTAAAGCGAGTCACCCAGTTATATCGTTTTTGTACCTACTACAAGACTGAGTCATTTAATATTTATATATCTCCTTAATTCTATGCAATATAATGAGGCACTTGTTCGAATTCTCAGTATGAGTACTCTTCAAACCGAGACGAACGAACCACCTAGCTCTGAGCTCTTAACGAAGACTCTAAGTTTCGTCGAACCTCAGCCACGGACACTTGTATTTCTACTGGTGTGTTACAATCCACTGACTACCTAAGCTTTGACGACTGCCCTCGTGAAACTAAATCAATATTAGGTGATAATCCTTTTAGTTTGCACCAGCCTGATCACATAGGATGTGCGTACACCAACCAGCTCACAACTCTACATGTCGGCGTGCGATAATGCAACCGTTCCAGCGAAATCGCGAGTCGCGAATCTCTACTAAACGGTCGGGTGTGCTCCACCACCGCGGATTACCACACGCACAATATCCACCAAATTGGATAATACACTTAAAATACAATCGCGCTATGAACGCGCTGTAATCTAGTGACGCGGCTGCCGATGAGCATATTAATTTGTCTCTGGGAATAGGATTAGCAGGCAATGCCGGGGTGTGGGACGCACGCGGTGTTCGTTATCGCACCACCGGTTTACTATTTTGATTCATCACAGAGGCGCTCTTAAATTTTGCATCTCTATTATTTGGTAATTCTAATTATAATGTGCTTGCAATGTCTCAAAATTAGACTATAGCATTCCACAATCACAAGTTGAAGAGAGTGACTGGATGTGAAAGACCCACGTCCACGTCGAGCAGTGAACTGTCATGCAGATTTGATAATTTTTCGTTCGGCATATTAACTGTAATCCTAGTAGCCTGAATACTTAATACCTTGAAAACTAAAATACAAGAAGCTGCACTAGGTATATCCAATGTGTAACTGCTAAGTAGTACTACTACTTTTACGTAATACTTTTTGAGTATTGGATGGACAAAACTGCTACAGCTACTTCGCTAAGGGCAATAAATATTTCTTAGTTTGACAATCGGATAGTAGTGGTGAGCTGTTGGGCGCCACCACCATCGCCCGCTCATGCCGCCGGCTTCATCTTCCAACTTTCAGAAAGAAGTGTCAGAGTTCCGCCTCGCGAGAAGTTTTAAACTGTACACTTTGTGTTCTTTATTGTCTGCTCAGGGTTCGTCTATCTGCGTGAAATTTAAACGTCTACTTTACTGAACAAATTGCTACACATAAACTTTAAACATTCAAAATCCTAACATTCTTAACAATTAAAGTACTTACTTACCTACGTTATCTTAATACGAAGGGTTCCACAAATGACTATGGCTTGTAACGAACAAACATCTGCAATTTCTTAGCAACGACATTGTGTTGTTAATAATAATAACCGTTGGACTCTTATGTATTGAGGACATGTTACTGGTTTTTCTTAAAGCTCCGCCCTTCGTGTGTCCTCTCTACAACGCTCCTCCCTTCGGGTCTTTCTCTACCCGTCTTGTTGAACTGAAAAGCTTTATACTTATGAATTGACGAGCGGTATGATTCGCTACTCACCTTTATAAACAGAATAAAAGCAAACATTGAGAGACCGTCTTTGTTACTCAGAATGTTTTACTATTGAGATGGTCGTCGCATACATAAAATTCTGTCTGACGGGCTACAACTTTCGAAAGTGTATCATTAAATTTTACCTTCACTAGTCATGTTTAGAAATTGTACTCGTCACAAATATGCCAAGTAAAAACTTCATTTAACTCGCTTATAACGATAATGTTCTTTTTGACAAACTTAGTATATGAAGATCTGTCCTTTAATAAAAATAACTGTAACGTTTCTAAGGTTTAAAAAAAATAAAGAAACACAAACATTATTTCCCCATGTCGGTAAAACATACTTCATTGAGTGTATTTCAATTTTTTAACAAACATTACCTTGGGAAGGAAGTATGTATTATGTATTTGATCCTCAGGTCAAGTTAACGTAATCCCTTTATAATCGAAACCTTTTCAAAGGGTTTTTGATAAAATTTCGTCCCTGAAAGTATTCGCATCAGTGGTAAACCCGGTAGATTCAGATTAAGTTTGGTCAGCAGGACTTAATGAATGGCGTCAGATTGTAAAGCAGCGCTGCGTCATTTTGCTGGATTACACAAGTAGGGACCGATAGTAAAACAATACTTGAACCCAACGTTTTTACGAGCTGATCTCAAGCTTAGATAGTAACGACAGGAAATAAACAGCGAGTAAAGTCATGTTTGTAAAATCGCACACATGACGTACAACGAATTTGCTTTTTAATACACATAAATATTTACTACTTATTAGAACGTACGGTCTCTTTAGATGAATTAATCCAAAATGAAGGCAGGTATCTAAGAAGCACGTGGAAATCGCCACACTTTATAATGCAAAAGATTTGCAGTACATGTGTTGTAGTTAATAGATTGAGTGTTTAACAAATTAGCAGTATAATTTGCCGTACTGCATATGATCATGACAATAGACCGGTAAGTGTGTTCACTAGTCGGGTATTCTACCATTTTATGTAAATGGCCTCCGATAAACCTGCCTCCATCGCCGCGACGCTCATTTGCATTCATAGGCTCGTAACCCTTCCTCGCTCTTCCAGAGCTTATGTGGCCTCATCCAGATCGCTCCTACGTAAAACTTGGTGCTTTGCTTTTTGCACGATAATTTACGACTCCCTATGTAATACGTCCAGGCTACGATATGAGTTCGTCATGTATCTTCCGCAGACCGTGAGGTCGCCGTTCGATTTACATATTATATTAAACTCGCCGTCGCCCGAGCCCTATTCCTCTTCGCCACCGGCCGTTACGCTCCAACTTTTCTCAATTTTTCCACCCATAAAGCGCCCGAAACGAAAGTTTCTCCGTCCGCTTCGTGAGGTCGAGTGTAAATACACTTTTTATAATGTACTTAGTCACTCTGTCGCCCCCTCAGAAAAGACTTCGTTTAATAAGGACTTTCTATAACTTAAATTTTTTTGTTGAATCACTTTTTGCTGTTTTGCTAACGTTACTAATGCCAAATTTTTAATTGATATTATAAATTACAACTAAGTTGGAAAGGAACAACATGCCTCGAAAGGCAGAAAGGTTACTAATAATTATTATTTGCATATAACATCTGTCGTTTATAATATACCTAATTAATCATAGTCTTGAAAACTACCGTTCTATACCGGAATTTTGATGAAAAAAATGTATATACGCAAGTGTGAACCTGACACCGGTATTGTTCGTGGAACAGCAGTTCGTTGTTACTCATTACTCTTTTACGCTGAGAATGCACCAACTTTGTGTGTGATACCCTGATATTTCACGCTCTACTCCGCGTCAACTTACCTTATACATTTATACACATTGCACATAAACAGGAGGAATTCAATTAACTTTAGCGAGAATAAAGGAGACTAAAACGTCACGCCCTCTCACCATTGATAATAATTTATGCGTAGGTAATTTTATGAGAGGCAACGTTATTTTCTTTTATTCTAAAGGTAACTACTCCAAGCTTCCTTTGTTTGATGAAATAAAATAAGCCTTTGGATTTACGGTTTCTTGTTATTCTAAAGCTAACCCGTAGTTATTGATAATTTTCAATCTATGTCTGAAATTTATTAAACTGGAAAGTCAGAATTACAGAAATCATTATCACAAAGTATAGCAATTTGGAGTGTTGTATTGTCTGCCCACTCAGTGCCCAGTTCTTTGTAGTCCCAGTCGCCTGTGAACTCACCTTAATTAGAATCTTTCAATGTCATTTTGTCTTGAAATATGACGTAATTAGAAACGGGAAATGTCAGCGGTAACAAATCCTGAAATCGCAAATGTCAACCTACAATCAATATTATTTGATGTTTATTTTGTTATAACCTTTGGTTCTAGTGTAACTGTTGTAACTGCTGGGAACTGTGGGACATCCTTACGAGGCCTTATCCGGGACTATTGACCAGTAGTGAGCCAGTAGGAGTCCGGCAAAGCATCCATGAGGATTTTCACATGTAAAACGTAACGCAGTAAAACTTTTTTTTCCTCATACAGCATGGTAATAATTGTTACGTGTACTGTCATAAAACCGGTGACAATCTAGAGCCCGATGGAAGCTCTTGTATCACGCAACACTCCCCCGCATTGGGCCCCTCGTTAAAACTTTCCGAAATATGACGCACGCCTGCAACCCTTTTTGTTATTTTTCCTCAACGCGCGTAACTCGGTCGCCCACTGTCTTTGATTTTATGTGGAATAAAGTCCCAGTTTTTTATATCTGCAAAATTTGCACCACCAAGTTACTTTGATGGCCTGATCCTTTGATTTGGCTGTATTAGCGATGGATCAAAGAATGGGCGGCGGGCGGGCGGCATGCTCGTGGCGTCGGGCGGCCCGCCGTCGGTTGACTCTGGCCCGATAGCGTCAATCTAACGCTCAATTAGCAGAATGCGATTATCCGATTCGGATCCAGAATCGCGGTCGTCTCCGCGTCGCCCCAAGACAAGCGCGCCAACTTTATTAATTAAGCCGTGTCTTATCTCTTGTTAGCACTCATTCTATTATTTGTCTTTTCATCGCTCATTTCCATAATTTCATCGGCGAGTAATTACTTACCACTAACGCGAAGCATTTCCCATTGTGTTTGCATATTTTGCCCTCCTTTGCAATGTAAACTTTGTCACAATTTAGTTAGCTACGATAATTCGTGGATCATCACAATTTTTTTTAGCAAGCAAATATTAAATTTTAGTTCAACTACAACACTATTGTTTTTCATTTTTGTGAGGATTGATATTTGCTGTTAAAACGATGAGGAGGAAATAGTTCAGTATGGGGGTGGACACGGTTCCCTCCCCGCTGTGTTTAATTAGCTTAATTGACATCCCGATGTCCGAGCGTTTGTTTGCTATATCGCGTTACCGTACGTACCAGCCTGCTCGCCGCGCCGACGCTTCGACGCCATTGTAGTTGACCCCACACTGAAAGGATTGAATCACGTAAACTAGGGACTACACCGGCCGGCCACGACAGCAAGTTATCTTAAAAGAAATAAAATAATAAGTAGGTAGCTACTTATTTTGCAAAAGAGCCACATCGACATCATAGTATCGAGTAGGCGCGTGCAAAGCCACCTAAATGCCGAGTCAGCATGGCGTCATACGGCGGCGTCTAAAATACATTCTGATTCCACTCTTCCTATGTGAAAAGGTAAAAAGGCCACGAAATATTTCTTTAAATTGCCCGGGGAATAAATTGTAGTCTGTACGTGAACTGAACTTTAATGGTCCTTTACTGCACAGTTTCACAATTTTCAATAGTTGCTTATCTGGCAGTTCAATAGAATGAAGGTACATTTACAGTATAACTTTTCGGTGTGACTCTACTTTAATACAATTTGACTTTATTGTAGAGTACAATTATGTACTTAGTACTTAGTTACCTAAACTAACATTCACCAAGAGATGTCTGTAGTACTTACTATACTTATCCGCCGCCCAGCTGTCTGTCTGTTTGTCCATGATGAGGCTGTATCTCAGGAAGTGAGAGCTGAAATTTTCTCAGGTATTTCTGTTGCCGCTATAACAACTAAAACCTACTAAAATCAGAAAATAATAATATTTAAAGGGGTTTATTGCAGATTTCAATACGGAATCCTCCGTGCGCGAGTCCTAAATCATACTTGGTCGGTTTTTGTGAATTCTTTTTCGGTTGCGTAAAATCGAGATGAATCCGAAGGTAATTTAACATGTAATTGAATTTCACAGAACAGACAGCAGTCTTGAATGTTGAACGATGTAGACGCTTTTGGCTTTTCAGCTACCATCTACATCAGTTGAAAAACTCGTGCGACTCATCTTATAATACAGTATTGTGTTAAGGTTAAGTCTCTAGTCTCTATCAACAAGTGATTGACTGTTCTAATTAATATCTCCCTGTATTTCCATCATACAAGCGCGTGTGATTAATCCGCGCTGAACAAAGAAACCATTTCCGTAAGCCCTCTGACTATCGATCATTCACCTCGTCGCATAAAAATATTAAATAATAGGGCGGGCGCCATTGTCCAACCGAGACGTGCGTGTTAGCTATAGTTTCGGCCGCTCGATATAATGTCGACTGACCTCCTGCCAAACGTTATTATGACGTGAGCCTACCGGTTCACACTACTCACCCATTTTTTTTTAGTTAATTATCGCGAGAGTCAAGAGCCAAGGCCACTAAAGCCTTTAAATAATTTTCATCGATTCATTCCTTTTACGAAACGGAACAACTTTACTTTGTTATAGAATACTAGCTGATGCCCGCGGCTCCACCCGCGTGAAATTTTTTTCCCGACCACTCTTATCACTTAGGGGTATGAAAACCTACCGATTATAGGTAGGTACTTACATATAATATTTTATAAAAATCGATCAAGCCGTTTCAAAGGAGTTTGGCAACAAACATAAGAATAATTAATACATCCTGATTGATTTAAACTTAAAGAACCCAATTCTTAAGTACATAATGCAATACACGTGGTAACTATGACCTATTTATTCAATTAAGGAATGTTCGCACTCATATCACTAGTCCCATAATAAGCTCAATCATTTCAGTTTACCTACTACACCGGACATGCTACTTTGATCGATGACCAAGTACGGGGTTGAGATACTATTCCACAAGTATGTCCGACATCTATTATATGAAAACCCCTTTGACACATATCCAATGGAGCCCCTTTAACTTTGCCATTATTGGCGACACATCTAAGGCAGTTTGCTTTCGTTCTCTATTCCATAAAATAGAGTTATCAGGACTAGTCCATTTGTATTTTCATATTAGAACTGGTTAGCTATGTACTCTTATTATTATCATATGTATAACTCCGTATCATCGTCTTTTTTTTGTTGGCTTAGGCACTTCTAAATGAAAACAAGTTTCAACTATTTAATTTCGATTAAAATTTTTAGACTTAGTAAATTTTTTTTTTCTCGCCAAAGAGACTGCGGCGGCTGTAACCTCTTTGAATGAACTACATTATGTGTCGCCAAGACTCTGTACATTATTATAAAAGATTTTTTTTATCCAAGTTTCATTTAAGCTCACAGTTTTTGCCATGATGCTGTGGAAATTTTTGAAAGCATTTTTTTGCGTCGAGTCGCTACTTTACAAATAGACAGAAACAATTTTGGCATTTTCTGACAGTATTGCAAATCAGTTGTGGATGAATATTGTTTACATTTGGTACATTTTCTGTAAATTCTATGCCCCCAAATTGCTTATTGGCGGGTATGAAAATTTCTGAATTTAAAATGCTTAAAGCTAAAAGTAATATCGAAACGAATGTCGTCTTCTGGTCGTATCATTGTATACCATACATAACTTAGTAAAATGCCCATGCACGCCAAAGCGAGAAAATTCCATCTGCTAAGTTATTTATCTATGTACATAATAATAAGAAACCAAACTGACGGAGCGCTGAAGTTCTGTATTATTTTTATTGAATCTACGTTTAAGTTCATCATCGCATAAATAGTCGTATCGTTTGAATTGAGTTCTCTTCGAAAGATCTATGATATCGTCCGGATAAGTTGGATTATAAAGAAACGTTCTCTTCGTACGGCGGCTCAGAGACGGATTTAGACCCCAACCTTGCACTTTGTGACACCTCCATGGCATTTGGTACGAGTGTTATACATAACCATACATACATTATATTTAAGAAATGAGCTACGTATCTAAATTAGTGTATAACTATCCTATTAAAAATTTTAACGAGATTTTACCTTTCGCAGAAATGTAAAGCTATAAATAAATGTAACAAGGTCGTAAGTACCACACATCAAACTTCATAATAATTTGGTGTTTTAGTTTTGCAACATGACTTTAGATCCATGCGCTGTCATGTTTTAAATAAATACCGAAAATGTAGCATATTATATCATCAATGAAAAATACAAAATCTCTTTTAGATTTTATTTATTGGATTAGCTGAATCCATATCTATCGCGAATCGATGAATTCAATTTAGATCGGCGTTGAGCATGCAAGGGCATTAGCGGCGTTCATCGATCGGTTATCTCTGTTCGCAACAAAGAGAGATGAAATTTTAATCGGTCGCCTGTCTGCCATCACAGAAGTTAGCCGCCACCGAACCGAGAGAGCTGCGCTCCTATTGTAATGAGCGTGCCCGGTCGCTGGTGGCCGCTCCTCTCCTAGGCGTTTGAATAATACATGTATCGGATCACAGTAGCCTGGACGAGCGAAGCTAGCTAGCCACCAACGTGGGTCACTCACTGCCGAATCGATAGCAGCATTCACCCTTTACAACGTAATATAATATTCTATTTGCACATTTGTCACGTGAGTGTCACGATAAGATAATCGCGTGTACATAATTTACTGTACCTATGTATCTAATGCCGAAATTTTCCTTCGACAAACATTCTATTTGTTCTGGTTGGTATGGTTTAACAATCAGGTCACTGTTATTCAATTTCAATCACATTGTTTATGAAAACGTTTATGAGAAATGCCCTCACTTCTATACCTACCGAGAGAAGGTGTGTGGTCAGCATCTGAATTCATTATTAAAATTACATACATACATACATAATGGTCACGCCTTTATCCCCGAAGGGGTAGGCAGAGGCATATTATATGCCCACATTTCACCTTTGTATAATTTGTCCCACGTAATAGGTGGTGAGCCGTATTGCCGTGTTTAAATGGACAGGCGCAGGTTGTGACTGCCTGCTGCTGAAATAAAGCCTTCAACTTAGCTTAACGACTGCCATTTTACTGGCAACCGGGACCAACGGCTTAACGTGCCTTCCGAAGCACGGAAACGCTCAAATAAATGTCACAAAGTGATCACATGGATGGTCACCCATCCATGGACCGGCCATAGTGAAAGTTGCTTACTGCAGTGATCGTTTACAGAACACTGAGTCCGCGGGTCCACGAGCGCTTCTTTTTTTTATATATATTTTTTTTTTTATATTAAAATTACTCCTAATGAAATTAGGTAAGTAGAATTCTAGAAATGCTGTAGTTTATTTACCAGATTTTTATTGGTCAAAATTAACAGCTACATAGGTACTATATCTCTATTCTATCTCTGCAAATACCTTGTAAGTCTATCTGCAATAAAAATACGTAGGTAGGTACTTACTGTCAAAACTTCAGAAATTTTTAGAAGTAAGCCTGTTGAATTTTAATATCAATACGAAAAGATATTTAATAAGTTGTAAACTTGTGTTGGAGGGTTCTCGCCGCAAGTTTGATACTGCGGGCACTGACGACTACAGGCAATCTCGTTAAAATGTGCTATGAAACTCTGCTATGGGTTTCATACGATTTATGAAATCGTATTAAACTCCTAAATACATAAGTTCTATACTTGCTGATATACCTTCAGTAGCCTTAACGTAACTTATGATAAGGTTCAAATATTTTAACTATTATTCCCTAAATATATAACAATTTTAATGCAAATAAATAACAATTTTAGTAGTATCTACTAATAAAAACATCATTGTATCATTTATGCATTGTACGTAAATAATAAATTATGAGGAAGCTTAAATTATATGAGACAGCTTTTAACATAAAATTTGACCCAATTTTTTGTAACATTTGCATAAATTCTTTTTCTAATAGCGATTGGAAGGGTGGCAGGAAGGTGTCCACTTGTACTGCAAGCGGTGTCGTTAAGGGTGTAGTGTCGGTCCCTTATCGCGCGCCACTACGCGAGTAATGACGCCTTCGATCGTCGGCTAATGGCCTCCGCGGGCCCACTTAGATACGCGCAAATGAGCATCGAGAAGTACCGCCAGCCGCCAGCCAGCCATCGCGATTACGCGTGTACACATTACATAGATTGACATGACTTGTTGTGCAGACCGAAACAACGCTGGCTGTGCAAAAGCACGCAGCGCTCAGCTGTGCCGGTTCCTTTGTTTGACAACGTATGTTGTTTACGTTTCTACATAGCGCATGACTATTTATACATACAAGCGTTTTTCGCAGTACAGTTTACAATAGTACGCGTGGTGGAGCTCAAGCGTTTCTGTTTCATTATGACGAACAGGCGCAGACGTACCCTGAAGAAAGCTACGCACGCTTTCTTATATTCTAAGCACGACCTTCGGGCTACGTGTACGCCTTGATCAAGTAACCTACACGTACCACTGACGTATGACGTCAAATTCAAATGTGCGTAGTGGCCTCTATACGTGGTAATTAGGCCTTAACGTGCTTATCGACTATTACGTAGGACGAAGGCAAATAGCTAAATATGTACCTACGTATAATAAGCCTCTGCTTATCCCTTCGGGTATTAATAAAGGTGTAACTATAGGTATGTATGTGCGGGGGTCGTGGCTGATATCTTAATTTTGTACTCAGTGACTTCAACCACGTAACGTCAGTTTCATCAGTAGGTATCACAGATATATTTTGCCAAATCCAAATAAATCTGTATAGCCCGTTCGCTCTTAGTTTGCCGCTGGCATAGAGGCGGTATGGGAGGCGACCTGCAAACTTAGAGCGAACGGGTAGTATAATATTTTTTAATAAAATGAATCTTAAAAATTATAACTGCCCGTCTACTTAGTTGCCCATTAATATTTAATGACTGGTCTTAAACTGAGTTGGCAAATACCATTTGAGTAATTCTTATGACATTTATTTTCATCTCACTCCTAACATAAAACATAATTTCTTTTTAAATGAAAAATGATGATTCTTAAACACTAAGATAGCAAAAAAGCATATGATCCATTTAATGCAAAGCGGTTATTAATACTGCAGAATATCAACATAGGTTACTATTAGGTACGCCAACGGTGCTTTCATTCTTAATAGTATATTAGTTGTCCACCCGGTCATTTAAAGTTTTATGTTGTCATATAAATTACTTGATATTAATGTAGTAAAGAAAATAATAGGTGCTAGAACTATTGACGCCTGCCATAAATATCCGCGCTCGTCCTCTTGTCACTATGAATGATTCAGATTGAATCTCAATTGCTGAAAATATTTAAATGTCGATAGTTCTCAACTACGTCACTTTTTAGTTCAACGGTTCGTAGCATAAAGCTGTAGTGACGTCACGTCACATTTGGTTCAACAAAAACCGTAGGGATCAGTGGTCGTAACTATATTCGGTCGGTCTGTTAACCTAAAATTTCGATTTGTCTGAATGGTGTCATTCACCCGTGCTATATTCTCGGCGGTCCTCCGTTGTAAAAACATTCGCTGGCCTGTAGAGAGCTCTCGGTTGACACATGTCTGCCAGTGGCTTATAGCTTCCCTCGTCTAGTGTCCTCGTACAAATCCATGACATTTTAAACGCTTATCTAACACCTAGTAGCATTAACATGATTTTGTACGGAATACTTGACTATTTTGATTTATTTTTAGAGCTGTAGTATGCTGACATTTTTATCTAAGTAAATTTCTTTAAGTGTTTGCAAAATAGTAAACTTTGTTTGGAGCTATCCTTGAATCCGTAACTATTGTCTTACAAGGATAACTTAATGACCAGTTGAACTACCAGCGTACTAAGAAAGTTGAATTACTTCACTAAAGCATCTCTCACAGTAAGGTCAGAGCCATCTACCGTTTGAGTGAGGCTTATCCATGATATTTCAATCTTTGTCACGAGTCATATAAACTTTACCAAAAGGTAACCCGAGAGAGGTTATTCTTGTCGTCCACATCGTTTGTCACCTATAATGGTCCGATATAAATTTTTATTTCAGTCTTGAAAATAAAATACAATCCACCGTCCGTTTCTTCTGCACTTTGAATTTGTTTTTATTAACGTTATCGTATTCATAAAATTATCAGAAGTTTATCAATGTATCGAAGTGCAAACTGCATAATATTTTTTTAAGTATAAGGTAACTACCAAAATTTTATCGATATATTGTATTTATCACACAATTTTCTATAAAAGAACTCATCCTGGACACAATGTGGAGCTCTGTTATACTACGCACTAGATTAGTATGATGTACGTTCATGAACGAGCAGTTTCATATCGGGCCCGTGTTATAATATAACTACCTAAAAAGATGTTTGCGACACAACCAACAATGCAGGGACGCCGCTATGGCGCTCTTCTTGCTGTAAATGGAGTGCGCATTAATACCCAACTATGTAATAAATGTTATTGTTTGTCATAAAGTTTGTTTTATGAAGGTCGGCCACCCCGGTCCATGACGCTCTCGGACCTTTAATAAAGTTTAGCGTTCGTTTATACCCTCACTTACTGGTTTAGCCACTTTTATTTCGATTATTACTTCAGCTTTATTTCCAATTGAAAAACGACATGAAACCTGTAAGTCATCAACCGATCACGGCAGATAAGAAAATCCGCTTACTGCTCTATAAAAGCAGACAAAATAAAGTAATCCTATTTTTGATATTTCGAAACGTTATTTGTGTATACTCGGTGTCTTGCGATGCCGACGTCGCAAAATCGCAGATTCATAACAAAAGTTTTGCTTAGATTCGCAATTCTGTTTTCTATTTTTACTGGTTCCAGTTTGCGATATTTTACTTTAGTAGGGTATGTTTTAGCTTATTCATTTACTTTTAGAGAAGGTAGTAGCTTCGATTCGCCATTTGTTTTTAAAATGTATTTAGTTATGCATACCCGATATGAATCTCTTATTATATATTATTGACTGAAAAGTTTTCATTTTCCTTGGCAATCGCTTACCATCAGACAGGGTCCATTTTTTAGGGTTTTTTTTATTTGTGACCGCGATGCTGTAATTCGTAGCCCGCTACCTCAATTGTTCAGTAACTGATCATCTGATGAGAAACCATTATTTGTTGATGTTGATTGTGTGTTGTCCGTTGTCTGCAGTGACCATTCACTATCTGGTGGGTCGTATGCTGCTCTACCACTCTTGTAGTAATAAAAAAGCTTCACCTTTCAAAGATTTTTTTCGTGTTTGCTAAACTAAGTGCTCTCACCCCCTCGTGTCACACCTGCTCCAACATTCAATCGCTGCAACTTTAATCCCCCAATCCGCCACCATCGCCCGACCGCACATCGACGCGACGCTATATATTTCAATTAATTCGACCATCCATTTCCGTCGCGAACTTACCGTCGTACACCTAATAACCCCGCCACTTCGTAGTGATACACTTATGTGTCAAATGAGTGACTTGACGTCTTCCATTCATTACTGATTATGTACCAGATCTCGCAAATTATTTCCCATTAAAACGATCTTAGTTTCATGACTTCGCAATAACGTTTTCTACAATAAATCTTGATTTACAAGAGACTTCTCGCTTGTTGTCACGATTTAACTTTAAAAGCTCAATTCATTACAAGTTTTGTTTTGCATAATAATGGCTTGTTTCTATAGAGCTTCATCGCTGGAGGCCGTTGCGTTTCATTAAACTGAATAAATGTCATATCCCGACTGAGAGTTGAAACATGTTGTTGTATTATCTTCATTGTTATTCCTAGCTACAAACACTAATCCTAAACCTTAAAACATACTAGAGCCAATACATGAAATAAGGTAGTAGTAAAACTTGTTAGGAGTCCTGGAACATCCTTCTGAGGGCTTACCCGGGGCTCCCAACCGTAGGCTGTTGCGCGCTACGTGAGGTTTTTTAGTCGGTAGGAGTCCGGAATAGCATCTATGAAGGATTTTCCCTTACGTTAAAAAAATGTTGTAGTAAAACTAATATAATCTTAATCATGGACCAATTATTTCACACTGAAGAGAAGGGTTTGATTTCCTGCTCTACTTTGAACACGGTCACTCAACTTTCTGTTAACCAGACCAGTGTATCTAATATTATCTGGAAGCTATTATTATCATATTATTGGTATAAGAGGACACCGCTGAAAATATCTTAGGGAACCAAACCAATCTGTGGGCTCGAAGTAGATACCTTTTGATGTTCTAATAATTTTTATAGGTAAGCGTTATTTTAATAGGTAACATTTGACGTCTGTCAGTTTTATCTTCATAATCAGAATGATGAATGAGAAAATGAATGAATCAATACGGACTTAAAAGATATGTGAATTTTAAAAATCATGAGGCGAATCCCTGTCTCATTATTATTTTTCTCTTGGAGCAAATTAAGACAAGTAGGTACATAATTTGATTGTGAAATTGAATTTACTAATGTTACCTATTCAAATGACTCCACTTTAAGATCTTTAGTTGCAACAAAATGTTTTGAAATTCATGATACTGTCGACTTTTTCAATGAGTAATTGTGGAAACGACAACGGTTACTCATCCGTGTACAGTTCCGTAAACCGTGACTAATCTAGATAGTACACGATTAAAATTGATCAAAACGCTACACAACTCTGCCTGTTTATTACTAGTTGTTTGTGTTGTTCTTGATAAAATATTGAAAATACAAAGTTCTTCATTAGGTACATACAACGTACAACCAACCACATTTGTAGCCATTTCAACCTGCAAAAAAACCTAAAACAAGCACTTCTATTACATAATTATACCGTTGATGTTAACCCAGTTTATTTTGTTTGGCGAAAACCTCAACATGTACGATTCATTGTTTTTATTTACTTTTTAATAGAAACCTGTCAAGATTAGAATACATGAAGTGCTACGGTGCCACAGAGAGCAATCAAACTTATAACAAAACCCTTTTTGCGTTAAAAAGAGATTTTTAAGCATAGAGCAAACACGACCTATGGCTCTGGTCGCGGTGCTGTATGTAACCACCGTACAGATTACATGTACATGATACGTTTATAAAAAAAACGTATCAATTTTGGTGCCTGAATTACACATCGACTCTTTCAGAACATTTTTATTCGCGTAGTAAACAAACCCATCAAACTCACTTCATAGACAATATGAAATCCAGTGTACTTGTAGAATAGAGATCAGTAATAGAATCCATATAGCAGATATTAATCTGGAATTTGACTCTACGACCTTCGCATTGACCTATCTAGATAGGATTCAAGTAAAATCTGATGTCATAACTTAAAAAAAAAGAATAAAATTAACCTATAAAGTTCAGAGATGATGTCATACAAGATAGGTAATAAGTTAGATCTTATTTCTCATTGGCACGCCAGAGCCGGCACCGCACATGGCGGTCATGAAGCTGAATCAACAGAACCAAGCTCCCCTACCGCAATTGAATGTACTTCATTTGATTCCGATTGTATTAAACCCCACTTCGACTCCAATTAAGGATTTCAAAGGTTCTTAATAATAACGACGTTTTGTAGACCTTCATTCCACATTTGAGGTTGTGTCATGATGCATAGCAGTTTTTGTGACAGGTATGACGTCACTTCTTCTGATAGCCAATTCAATGAACGTCAGTCACACGTTACATGTTAAAATCGTATAGCATTGCAAAGTTTAGGTACACGGAGCTCGTGCGTTTGGACAAAAACCGCAAACAAACTTTACAGTGAAGTTACATTGTTGAGACAACACGGCGTAGAGGCACAAAGTAATTAGATAGCCGTTGTATAGCTCGCTTGTAAAGCGCTTTTCCAATGAACGGTTGTACAGACTCGGTGTTTAATTGCAAACCACACCGTAACGGACAGCGGGCCTTTTTTGTCCAACCCTGCCCGAATGAGATGAACCACGTATTCTTCAGTGAGTCGCTCCCCTAATCTGAATACATTTTAGACATTCACATTAATTTAATTCGCTTAAACTTTACATTTTGAATTGAAAACATACCATTTTAATTAACATTGCATGAAGGGAAATTTTGTAACTTCTCCTCCGGCCTCTTAAAATTTTACCGTTTCGTTTTGTACAGTCTTTTATTAAAAGCTTTTTTATATTTCCTGAGTGTGACACAGAAAATAGCCATTACAAAAGCTCAAACCTATTAAACTTATGTAGGTAGTTTACTATTCTTCTATATTCAGCAGTTTCGCTTTCCCTTTTGGTGGCAATTAAATCGAATCAACTTATTTGTAAACTAAAAGTTTGTCATCTCGATGTATGTGGAGGGCGGGACAGTACACCCGCATTCGGTGCCACGTAAATAATTCACACTCTCACGAACGAGTTGGCCGAGTCGGATACCGCATGTAATTCCGCATTTTCACACAGAAAGGTTCCTGAGTACGCATTAAACTTTTTGTCCAACCCCGAGCCTATTCACGATTAATTTACTCGAATTCTATTGCGCAACTTAGTATTTATTCAAAGGGTTTTTCGTAAATACTTGGCTTAATTGACATCCAAAGCTCCGCACTCTCCGTTCCCCTATAAATTATTCATTTACAGTAGTGTAGATGACAATAACTGTATTATTTCGTCTGGGTATAATGAGATGATCCTGTTACGCTGCGGGAATATCAGATCTTGTTAACATACGTTAGTGACAAGAATATCTGAGCGAGCTGGTTTAATTAATTACAGTATGTCATTAATAACGACAAGGAAGGCGGTGGTATGTTGTGGCTGGGGTGTGCGTGATGTAAGACGACACCAGGGAACTCCGCGGTCGAAACAAACTGCGTGCGACTAATGCAGTTCGTGGCGAGCGTGCTCGTAGCATCGTAGCACCCACCGCTACGACGTACATTTATTTCGTCGACATCGTAGCCAACGGCCGAACTCAACCAAACTTGTACTGTTTTTATTCCTTCATTCCTTTTATTTATCAATGATTTATGTTTCATTTTAAAGTGCAAATAAGCAAGCAACTTTAGTATTGTTCTTCAGTGAGATAGAGTGAAAAATATCTGCATAGTGTTGTGAAACATCGAACAAACAGTTTTTCGTGCGCGAATAAACCGTTCGTAAGCCTGAACAAAGAGGTAGTTCCGAAACAATCAAATTAATTTTCTCCGCTGTTGTTTAATTAGCACCGGCTCTTGGATGGCGCGCCGGGAGGTAGATGTTTATCATCGGATACAATCGCACCCCCATCCCCTCCGCTCTCCAACCAAACCCATTATTATCAAAGTCAAGACTATACCGGAGTAACTTTGGTTCGTCACTTTTGCTCCCATTGTTATTATTAGCGACATTGTTTAGACTAATTGACTTTAACGTAAACAAATCGAGTGATCCTACTAATTGTGTAATCTTTTTTGTTTCAGGTAAATATTATTTTTATGTGGAAATAACTGTATCCATGATAACTTGATCAGTAAGTACGTAAGTATTAACTAATAATATATATCGAAACGTTGTTTAGGTAACGCCTGGAGGCATTATACTGTCGTGGGGTGGGAAATATGAAACAGAATAGTTTTGTGTGAAGCCTCACCGAGTTAATCTGAAGCCTTATTTAATTAAATTGTAAGGGTAGGTAGACGACGTCGCTGTCCATTCCGTTCACGACTACGCTCCTGTACAGACGCCTTCTGTATTCGCCAGTTAGTTTAAGGAATTTTCCACAATTTGGTGAGCATTATTTCATTTATTTTCACCCCTAGCAGGAGTTATTAGAGAGAGCTATTTTGTGAAATATTTGTGAACTAAAATCTAGGGCTATCCTTAGCGCTGCTATAAATACAATTATTTTAATTACTAAGAATCTCAACTTCTGGGCAGTAAATTTTGCAATTTATTATAAGTAAAGCAGCCAACTTTAATTCCGTAACGTGTACAAAGTTAATAAAACAAGATACTGTCGTGTTGGCTTTTACGTCGACTTGTTCAAGTGTAGTGCAACGCTATCTAATCTAATTATACACAAGGCTCTTCAAAGAACTTGTGAGGAGCCAGTGCAGCTATTTAATCTATAATTAACCCCTCTTTACCATAGGGTACACGCCCACCCCACCTTCTGACGCACCTTAGATAATTGCTTTCCCTTTTAATTATAAGGTCACACGTATATCGATACTTAAATGTATACAGAGAATAATACTTAATTCGCCCCAACGATAAGAGATTATTTTCACCGGCTGACCCGCGTCGACCTGACCCCATCCTCTGACCTCGGCACGATGATCTGCACCCTTCATTCTACTAACCTGTTTTACGAGATTAGCTGCGATAAACACTTTACCTAGTGGAATATTAAGCAAACTTCCCCTGAAGTATACGAAGTTATTTTGTAAAATTAACAGTTAAGCTCCGTTAGAAAGTAACGTACACGCTTTCAACGTAACATTACAGTTTCCTCATTTAGAAATAAATACACATTTCTTTGTATGGTAGACGAAGTTTATTTCATATCGATATTAAATGTAATACAGTTGTTTCAAAGTCGTATGTTTCTTCTTTCATACAAGTATAATAATGTAACATTACCCAAGAAAATCCCTCATAAACAGATACCAACGAAGCTCCGTAATTGGAAAAAGGATTTAATCAAATTGGAAAATACTGCGCTCCGCTACTTAATATTACCGCTGAATCACGAACGTATAAAGTAACATACGGCTAGTGTATTTCGTCGACGGACTAAACGGCTGAGCTTCGAGCCTCGTATTTGTAACACGGAGCGTTATTAATAGCCGCGATAGCGAGGTGGCCCGCGGCAGAGCACGATATTTGGGAAATCCGGATTTGCATAGGATAATGGAGAGCGCAACGTTGCACTCAATGTGGACGCGTCCGCCTTGTGCACACTACCTGCCCCGCCGCGGTTGACTTTCTGCATACGGAACGAGATGTACCCAGTACCCAGTACCGTGCTCGTATGGGTTTTTAAATTAAATTCGCTAAGAAGCGTCCCATAAGGTTATGAGAATTTAGATTCGATTTAAGTAAGTATATTCTTTACTCATTTTTTCAAACATGGTGTTCAGAAGTTTTTTTTATTAATAAATTAGGTATTGTATTACAGTATTTAAAAGAAAATCATAACAACAACACATTACTTAAATCTTATTAATTAGAGTCCGATAAGTAAAATTATCCGTGTCAGCGTGAAGCGTTGATGGACAAATGAAAAAACACAGTCATGAGATTGCTCCATACTTGATAATCGCAATGCACCAACCTCAATCAGTATATTTGTATGAACACCATTAGTGCGGCAAAAAATAGGAACAATAGTATGATAATTGGCGAGGGGTCTAGCGGTGGCGTGGGGCTGGGGGTGTAGTGACGTGGTGGGGGAGTACGGTCGCGTGCCTGATGTATGCGCCGCCGCCGCGACGGCCAGACCCGCCGGCGCCACGACGCCGCCCCACAATGCAGATATCGTGCATTCGGCTCCATTCCACACTAACGGCCGTCCTCACGCCTTCACTGTTTATTGCCATTTACGACCACGCGAAACTTAACTAACATGCTGAGGAGGTAAACACGAAACCGCCCAATATCGACCGTCAAGCAAATCGATCCACTCTACAAATTCACAGTTTACTGGCCCACACTTGATTGATGATCCGCGTAATGACCCAGGAAACTATTTCCTTCGTATTTCCTCTACTCAATAAAACATGGAATACGCTTATTTATATATCGATGTCACTTTATTCGGAATTTGTCAATGCAGGCCGCCTAGTGCCGAATATACTCAACAGACCGTCATTTGTCATGATTATGGCTTCTTGGGGATTGAGATATGAATAGATTTTATTATTTTGTTTTACACGTATTACTGAGTATAATATAAATCAAACATTTTCGAGGATAGATAAGTACAACACGTTTAAAGTGAACCAATGACGATCACGTTCACGCCCAAAAATAAAATCTTTTGCCAGCTCGAAGAGTTAATTTGACGAGAGCTCCATTAGAACTAAGTATGTTTTGACCTTTCGGTCGCGGTCATACGACCTTATAGATGAGATGGCACAATTAGCACGTACAAAACTCGTCAGTCACGGCTTGGCGCCGAGTAGTAATTACGGCATTTCATCCTCAATAAAAGTGCACTCAGGCGCCGCTAGCGTCGGAGAAAGCTCCCTGTCGTCTATAAAGCTAATGTGGACATATAAAGATTTAAATGACGGTTGTGATGGCAGAACGTGAACGCAAGTAACTCGGGGCAGCTTAGTCACAGAAATAAACAACATTCCTAGCCGATTACGTTACAAAAGTATGAAATAATGTAAGAACTTACTGTGATGTATTTAGGCCCGAACTTGAAGCACAAAGGAGGCTTTTTATTCAAGGCTATATCCACCTCTTGAAATGATTGACCCTCAAATCATTTTCCGTAAACAATTCGGATTTTTGTGTTTTACACGGTTCACTTCCTGAAGGAAAAGTCGTGCACCCCTTTCCAACTCGAAACTTATATGGAAAAACTTTTTCAAATAAACTTTACGAAATACTTTCATGTGTAAATAGAAAGAGAAACCTTTACCAATATTTATCTCATTATGTAGCGGCATAGGCTAAATAACGGCAGTTGTATAGCGTGTGAGCAAACATTTTCGCGATTAATCTGGGAATACTGTACTATATCGGGGTGCTGGAGGCGGCACATTTATTTTATGTGCCGGCAATGTTACATACGCCATAAAAGTCGTTAGGACGGGCATAACGTCTCGCCGTCGTCTTGCCCGCTTTAATTATATCCAGATAATGCGGCACCGACTGCGCCCTACGCCCCACATTGTCGTTGCCTTCAACCTTCGTGACATAAACGTAACACGATGCAATAACACACCGCTCCTCCTAATGCACCGTCTGTACACAATAATACCTTAAATTACCACATTCGCTGTAGAAAAGGGCAATGTAAAACGTACAAAGTTTCGTTTTACGTCGTAAATCATTGCGGTTAATAATTTCACTCCGTTTTGAAAATTGATTTATGCTTGCATATTTCCTGGCCCCCAAGGCTTTAAATGAGCTTTGAGTACTTTATTTACAAATGAAATACTTTGGATAGGAGCAACCCAGAAGAGGTGTGTCAAAATTATTAAATAAAGTAAGTTAATTACAAAATCTGCTATAAATATTGGAGTGTTAATACTCCGAACTAAAAATACCCCTATGGGGGTCTATTGCACCGATTAGACCTAAACTTTCAACTATTTGGAGTAGTCCGAAGGTTGCGATTAGAAAAGGAACAGCAAATATGACTTTTGCACTAAACATTAATTTATGTATCCTCATTATGGTACCTACTAGTACACAAACCATGGGTGTTTACGATGCTTTTGCACGACGTCGACGGTCTCAGGACGAGTGTACGTCGAGGCGCTACGTTGAAGGCAGGGGTCGGGCATAGATGGAGATTTATCACGCCCGCCGGAGCCGAGACTACAAGTTCGCGCATTAAACGAGTCCGGGACATTAGCCGCCTGCAAGATGCCGCCCGAGATCATAATTAAGTGCCGCCCAATTTATCGGTGCGACCCGAGCCCGAAAACTCCGCTTGAAGTTTCCTTATCGTAGGTACGCTGTAAAGGATCTTTATTTTGTTGTTAGTTCTCTTCATATTATTTTATCTTTAGTTGTTTTGTTTATTATTTGAATCCTACTTCCTACTAATATTATAAATGTGAAAGTTTGTGAAGATGTTTGGATGTTTGTTACTCAATCACGCTCTAACGGCTGAATGGATCAAGCTGAAATTTGGTACAGCCACTGTATAATATATATACTGTGGTACAGGGATAGAGTATAGTCTGGAACAACACATAGGCTACTTTTTATCCCGGGAAAATGTTCCCACGGGAAACGGGAACTGGAACCAAACTTCACGCGGGAGAGGCCACGCGCATCAGCTAGTGAATTTATAATTCGAAAAAAAATTGCTACGAAAAGTTTTTTGCAGCTTTGGAAGTGGTCTAACATAACCATAATCTGTGTATTATCAGAATATCAATAACATTATAATAAATACTGTGTATACTCATTAAACAAACCGGATTAGATTTAATCTAACTTAAAATAAACTAAGAAAACAATATCACATAGCAGATGACACTAACTATCCTATTCACAGAGACGCTGCTGTTCTGTGAAAAGAACCCGATATCGTTCAACGTTTTCTATTAACTTCGATACAAAAGCAAAGAAAATACCGTAACAGGAACGTCCCAGAAACCTTTGTTGTGATACAACTATTGTTGTCTCCGGTACTATAACAGATCATCGATGTTAAAAGTCAAATACCTATCTTCTCTATTTAACTGGTACATTGAATAATCCTCTTCATCATCATAATGATATTTATGATTGGCATCTACTTTCTGCTGGTACTGCACCTGTTTCTAATTTTGTGTTTTATAATTATGTTGTTAGGTACTAGTTTCCTCCTTTTAGTCTTGGTCCTTTGGATATATCAGTTACAGATTGTTTATTTCTTTTAAAAATGCATCACGTTTGTGTTGAAAAAAGTTCTAGGACAATCTCAGCGCCTGAGCAAGTTATACATACATATACTGAGCAAGTTATATATACATATGGTCACGCCTTTATCCCCGAAGGGGTAGGCAGAGGCATATTATATGCCCACATTTCACCTTTTGTATAATTTGTCCCACGTAATAGGTGGTGAGCCGTATTGCCGTGTTTAAATGGACAGGCGCAGGTTGTGACTGCCTGCTGTTGAAATAAAGCCTTCAACTTAGCATAAAATGAACTACTTATTTTAAATTCTACATAAGCCCGCCTTATTTTAAATGGGTCATAAAATGTCGGACCCCTGAATTCCGGCCGTGTGTCAGCTCCATAAATAAGCTGGAAAGTCAAAGAGAGTAAAGCACATGCAATCAAACGCTCAGTGTAGACGCTTAGACTAATTACTGCAGCAGCAGGGTTAAACTGGTTAGTGAGGCCGTCAGGCACCGTGATGGTTCCTAATAGCTGCATGGCCCCGTCTCAGAAGTGCTTTAGGCTAACGTTACGCGTCATTTAAACCAAGTGTAGCCTTTTCATTTATGGTCTGAAGCAGCTCTTATGTAATGTTATTTTTCGTTAGTTTTATTTCATTGCACTTAAAAATTCGTAGAGTACTTACCTAGTTCATTGGATTAGCAAATAGTTGATAAGCCTCCCATATTTATTCCCGAGAAAGGTAAAAAACTATGCTCACACTAACAGCCTAAGCTGGATGATGAAAAGATCTAGCAGTCCACTATTGGACCTCTCCCAAGTCACGCCCATATCGCATGAA
The DNA here is from genome assembly GCA_933228765.1 of Miltochrista miniata. Taxonomy (NCBI): domain Eukaryota; kingdom Metazoa; phylum Arthropoda; class Insecta; order Lepidoptera; family Erebidae; genus Miltochrista; species Miltochrista miniata. The sequence continues at coordinate 26,315,487 of OW121751.1, forward strand.
ATAATAGTAATAAGTTATGATATTATCTGTAACATATTCCTGGTCTATACTAAAAGAACTACTTCAGTGTACCTAGTTTTTATTACCTTAAATAAAGTCAGCCTAAGACATTCACTTACCTAATATTTTTTCATCCCACGTCACGTTTGTAAAGGCAATTTACGGAAGCCTATAAGTAACAAGATTCATTAAGGCGGTTACAAAGTGGCGCGAGCGTTCTTAAAGCGAATGGCTCTCGAGCTTGCAGCATTCATAATGGCCGTACGAGCCGGCCGAGGCGCCGCCACCCGCACAATTTAATGAAACACCTGGAGAGTTCGCGCCTGCTTCTGTTGCATTAATCTCGCAGCCCGTGGTCCCCATGTCTGACGCCGGCAGTCGCCAATATACACTTCCGTGCCAAGTTTACTGACACCACTAATGCTTTATTGCGAAATTTTGTTCCATACGTGGCTTTACCTTCGATATTAAGGTTTAAAACTGGCCAACTAATATTAAAGACTGGATAAACAACGAGTGACCAGGTTTGCCGGCGGCAAAGGCTAAAGTGGCCGAGATAACTCCGTGCACGAATGCATATTTTAACGTTAAACTACGGCACCGCGATGCAAACTTGCCCAGAACTTCATCGGACTGCATAATTCGTTCTTTAAGGTTTTTTCTACGAATCGCGACAATTATTGAGTCCGAAAGCAATGACTAATTAAATTAATTACCGAGCCAATTAGGTACCAAAATTTTTATTCGATTAGAATAGTTTTGATTCCATCCAGCTTATCAATATTTATTATTGAAATGATTGACTATTTGTGACACTTCTATAGTGTTACCAAGCTTCGAAAGGTATCGGGGACCTTTCGAAGCTTGGAAACACTAGCAGATTATTTTACATACATAATAGCCTGTAGCTTATTAGTCAGTTAATTCGAGTTGATAGCTTGAAATCAAAGTTATTCGTCGCACGTCAAAAAAGTAGAGCCTAATTCGTTAAATTTTGAAGACAGTATAGTATACTATTTAGTAGGTGGTATTTCATGGCTCGGCCTTAACAACATTAAGTGCTTCAGAACTTGATTTATTTTAGCAATAAAAGTACTTTCAAAAGAGAGATTATTTTACTAATTCATATTCCCTGGTTTATGACATTCGCCAGAACATATATTATTGTCAGTTACTGTTGCTTTATTTATTAACTAAGTAGTTGTTAGTTAACTGTGTGCTAATTGAACACTTGAGACTGAAATCCGTTAGAAACTTTTACAGTAAACAGTTATGATTACTTAACACCACCTAGACAACATTATTTACTTAATGATGCTGGCATATACTGTTAGATAAGTTAAAGGCTGAAGATATTAATTCCACACTCATAAAATAGTCATAACAGTTTCACAGATTAACAGGTAACGTTACAATATTTTGTAGTCTCTCAATAGATATAACTAGCGGACGTCACGCGGTTTCACCCGCGTAGCTCCCGTTCTCGTGGGAATACGGGACTAAAATATAGCCTATGTCACCCGGGAACAGTGTAGCTTCCCAACAGTGAAAGAATTGTTCAAATCAGTTCAGTAGTTTCGGAACTAACTCGATGCTAACAAACAATCAAATCTTTTCTCTTTATGATACTAACGTATAAATAACTTGGGCAAGTGTTCTACACAAATCATTTTATGGTTTCCGGGACCCTATTCATGAGACTTCGCTGTCCATGTGTCTGTCTCGCTGCCCGTCTCGAGGCTGTATATCGGTAACCGTGATAGCTAGAGAGCTGTAATTTTCACAGATGATGTATTTCTGTTGCCGCTATAACACATAAAATCAGAAAAATAGTGGGGCTTAAGGGGGGCTCCTGTACAACAAACGTGAATCCTGACCTCTCCGTGCACGAGCCCGACTCGTACTTGGCCGGCTTTTGTTAGGAACTATTAGAGAAACCTTTCATTTGGTTTGTAATTAAACATCAGACACTGCCTGAAATTTCTTACAGCTCAGTCTGAATAGGATTTTCTGAAACGAAAATTATGAACAACTAGCTGACGCGCGCGGCTTCGCCCGCGTGAAATTCGGTACCCGTTCCCACTTCCCGTGGGAACATATTCCCGGGATGTGAAGTAGCCTATGTGTTATTCCAGACTATAAGCTATCTCTGTACCAAATTTCAACCCGATCCGTTCAGCCGTTACAGCGTGATTGAGTAACAAACATCCAAACATCTAAACATCCAAACATCTTCACAAACTTTCACATTTATAATATTAGTAGGAAGTAGGATTATTTTTGTTGTACATTCCACTGTTATTATCTAATTTATGTTAGATGTCCGAAACATATTAGGAACTAATTCTTTTGTATTGTAGGCGTGTTCGGTGTTATGTCAGCAACGCACAAGCGCGGCGGGCGACGCGCCGCCCAGAGGCCGCGATAAAAAATACGCATTGAGCGCTGAGCGTAAACACGCGCCCCTCTCGCATGACGCCTCATTAGCCACTCCCCTGTACCTCTATAAATCATTTTAAATTCAAATTCTACTTACTTTCAGAATTGCCTTGGCTTACCTAATTCCCTACCCGGCCTCAAAATTTAGCAAATTAGATTTCACACTTCCTTTTCTTTGGTTTGTCCAAAAAAATTACGTCTTTTTGGACGTCTTGTGTGATTATTACACGACTTCCACTCGACTGAGAAGTTTTTATTGTACTTTTTAACCGACTTCAAAAAAAGGAGGAGGTTCTCAATTCGTCTGTATGTATTTTTTTTTATGTATGTTAAGCGATAATTCCGTCAATTATAGACGGATTTCAAAAATTTTTTTTTGTTGAATAGGGATTACTTCTGAGGTGGTCCCATTTTCACAAGGTCAGGATCTGATGAAGGGATCCAGGAGAAAACGAGGACAACCACCTAAAATTGTAGGGACAACTAGTGCGCTTGTTAACTTTTTAATTAAGTGCTTTAATGTTCTACACTTTAATGAAGGTCTGGCGTCGATCTGATGATAGAGTCGAAAGAGATTCGAGCGAAAACGATTTATAGCAGCTACCTTGTGTTGGGGCTTGATTAATTTGTATTGATGAGAACTTTCACCTAGATATATTTCGGTTCACCCGTCACTTAAAATAATGAAAAAAAATGCTTCAATAAAAAATACAACCGACTTCAAAGAAATCCTGAAAAATAAAATTTACGTAGCACAAACAAAGTAATATATATTTTGATTTATCAGATTTTATTCAATATCATATTGAAGTCGGCGCCAAGTAAATTCATAGGTTTAGGGAGGTATTAGTCATGGCACCAACTTCAATATGATATTGAATAAAATCTGATAAATCAAAATACATATTACTTTGTTTGTGCTAAGTAAATTTTATTTTTCAGGATTTCTTTGAAGTCGGTTGTATTTTTTATTGAAAAATTTTTTTTTGCTATTACCAACACACTACATTGACCAATTTACTCTAAAACTCTTTTATTTATTTTCACATAACTGAAAGTCAGATCGAACCTCGGAGGAAATTCGAAAGACATTTGGAATAAAATGTTCTCTAGCAAAACGTATAGGCCACGTGTCGCGGATGCTTACTGCCTATTCGATGCGGGACTTGGCACATGTCGAGCGCGTCTATTTCCGTCTGTCCCCAAATATTTCTGGCAGCTACTTACAAGCGTACAGGTGGACTTCGGGTCGTTTCATGAGTTCTTGTCATTCATCGGCACGTTACCTACCTAATTGCTTCTCTTGTGTGTCGATTGATCTAAACTTGTGACTGGCCAGCCAATAGAAAAGAGACGAGCTAATTGGCTTGAACGCATGGCCGGCACGCGCCGTGCGCATTGTCTGTGTCATCGATCTTCAATCACAAACGATCAATCGTTCTAATCGATTAACGGCTACGTGCCTCATCGGCTAATCCGTTTGTGTACGGCTACTTGCTATCGATTGTTTTGATGAGGATGTCAGTGTGAGTATCATTGACGCAATGAATTGAATACTTGTACATTTAAATAGTTAGATATTCTTCCTTTTAGCGTTCCAGTTGCTTAGATAGAACCCGTACCTTGATTTTGAGCCCAAGCTGATTGGGTTTCAGGTACGGCATTGGTGGGTGCGACTGCCGCCGTCAGAACTCTCAACCCTGCAAGAATTCCTCGCCAGTCTCGTTCTTATGTCCGCAGATGACTTAGACCCCGAAGACCTTGGTGGGGCTCATCCTACATACATTATCAGCAGAATACTTTTGTTCATTGAGACACTCATACTTTCCGAGTCTAATCCAGATGCATTCAAAGCACTTGGATGTTTTCTGCCATTAGTCGTATACATACGTAAAGTAGCATACATACTTACATGAAAGAATAAGTAGTGTAACAAAGTTGTCTGCGGGCGGAGCGAGGGCACACCATTACATTCGTGAGTTGTTCGTTAACACGTCATAGTAGTTTCCGAGTGCACTTGGCCGTCTATTCCTCTCATCTTAACGAGCCACCAAACGTCTCGGTTCATTGATGTCGTTTTCACATAAATCGGATACCAGTGCCAAGTCATAATAAGTTATTCATGACGACTCTTCAGTGTTTGTATCATTTTACTCGCGTGTTGTTCCCACGTACCTCCCACCTTATGTATATTGTTTATATTATAAGATGGAGAGTAGTGATGATACTGACTTGCGGCTAACCCCTTATTGTATTGCAAGTGCTCATTGTTGTGTATAAAGGACTCGAGGAGGATAGCGCGCTCGGTTTACTCCGGCACTATCACACAAAAATGTTATTAGTTTTGGGCGGTTATTGCCCACCCTGCTTTCGTACGACCCTCCCTTTGCCCCTTGCGTACAAAGAGGCTATATTGAAAGTTTTTGTTTAATTTCGCGGTCTCATATGAAAAGAAATGTGTATTTTTGGTTTAGATTACTTCCTTACTAATATTATAAATACGAAGGAGCGTTATAGTAAGTAAACAAAGGTTTTGAAATGGGCAACATAAACATGTAACCCAGCCCAGCTAAAGTGATCGAAGTCCAATTAATATAACGTAATGTGTTCATCGGGGCGAGCGCGCGGGTCATCCGTCTGAGGCGACGCAGCCATTTGTATCGACGCAGGCATTCGTCACACTAATCGCTGCTGTGATACACCTGCACCAGCTTGCACTCGATAATACTGCGGCGCAAATTATACCAAAACCACAATGTATTACCCAGTTCAATTTAAAAATAAAAGTTCATCTCAACCAATTCACTGTAGGTATTCACAGTAGAGTTCGAACAGCGACAGCTAATAAACACAAGTTTGAGTAACCCAATGGACTTATCATAGTAATGATGAAACGTGATCACCCGTTCAAGTTTCACAAACGGGTGGGTTCGAATCGAAACTCGGCTAAAGTAGACGGCACGGAGTAACAGGAAATAATAACTTTATCCCAAGCTTAAACTGTGAGAGGACCGTCCAACTAACATTATGCCTGCCAGTAACAAGTTAATCTAAATGCAGCCAACTGCTTCCACTAGCTAGTTGTAGCACGCATCGGCGAAGTTTAATAACTGAGAAAATTTGGAGCATGTCTGCATCTGATTCAGCTAAAAGTTAAAGATTCACACTTGGCCATGATTGTTTTGGTAGGTACTGCAAGCTCTCGAATAAGCTACTCTTGCACAGAGAACTGCAGTGATATCATCGGGCATGCTTTACAAAAGTTACTCACTAAATCACTTCAAAAGCTTTTCCGCGGACGTTATCAGCGAGGAAGTCCCCAAGTGAAGTACGAAATGTCGTTTGTTTCTATAATGATTTTCTGTGCGATAAGGACTTCCCTATTTATTTATTTTTTTCACTCAGTAAAATATGGTGGAGGAGGCTCGTGAGACGATAAACGTCTACGAAGCTCTTCCCGTCACGTAGTGCGACAGTTAATTACGCGGATGTAAATAAATCATCATAGACGGGTGCGGCGGAGGGCTTCGATTCCGAAAGGCAATTATCTCGCGCCTCATTGACTTTGAAAATGAACAGGGCAAGAGCCACGCTCCCGACACGCCTCAGAAATATTTGACACCACCTAAGACGCGGTTATAAGGAAAAATCGAGTGGAGGATTTCTGGTGGCTACGTGCCCGGCTCACGGCAATCGTGATGCATGGAGGGATTTTCGCACATACACCCAATATCGAACCGAAACTGCGGTCGCCACCCACCCCGTTACACACTTATTGGAATGATATCGAATGAAGTCCGCCATTTACGTCTATTTTTAAAGCTCAAAAACGCCAGCTTCCTAGACAGTCCAATATTCGTATTTTCTACATTTTCCACTACTCAGTCATTACACTCGTCGCCGTAGAATGTACGTAGTAAAATGGTTGTTGGTTTTGATGTTGTTTTAGTTTTACAAATAATTAAACATCCTTTCTTTAATCTGACTTATGTATTCTTCTAAAAAAGAAATTTCATGAATGCTTGAAATGGGTATGGAATTATGGATACCGGTGGTATAATGGGTAACTAGGGTACAAAGATAATGGGTTTGAAGACTCAGGAAGCAAAACTGGAATTCATATGAAAGGACTTTGTATGCAACTCTGACTATACAGTTTATAAGATTTTTTTAGACACTCGTCAAGGTCTTATATTTGTAGTCATAACTTCCCCTAGAATAAAAATGAATTCATATTTATTGCTTCGGTGGTTGATTTATAATTAATCATGAAAAATTTCTAATTTCAGGGTCGGTGTAACCGCGAGAAGCCTCCATGCAAATATTTTCATCCACCGCAACACCTAAAAGATCAGTTGTTAATTAACGGCCGGAATCACTTAGCACTGAAGAACGCACTTATGCAGCAAATGGGCCTGACACCTGGCCAGGTGTTGCCTGGCCAAGTGCAAACTGTGGTAAGTGATGCAACTCGTTACGTTTACGATCTGAGCTTTGAGCGATCGGACCTCACACGTATGTAGGAAACTATGCACGCAACACACAGCTTTCGGTGTATTCGCTACTCTGTAATTTGATAAGCGTTCTTTATTGACACGTAGATTATAACAAAGTATCGTGTTTAAGTTGTGCCTAGTTCATACATGTTGAAGTAGATAAGTATCAAATACAAAGTTACTCGTAGGTACTGCTCACTGAAAATACATCCACCATCTGTAAGTAAATTACTTCAATTCCAAGTTTCGTCGGAAACTTAATCATGTGCACGATGAAAGTTAATGGTAATTTACTTTCTTAAAGGCTGTGTACAACTGCAACTAGTTCTGTAATTTAATTTAAAGTTTCATTCTGAGTGTGTGAACGTATAATACAAAGTAAAGAGTAAATTGTATTTATCTTAGAACATAATAGTTACTTCTCAGGCACAACTTAAACCATGTCGCTCTGAGGCCGATCGCTCTCCACCGCTTGAGCATGTTTGTCGATTCGTTCCTTAAATGGCATGATATTCTCAAAACTTACTCACATGTGTATGACCTGGGTATAAGCGGTAACGCATTTAATTACCAGAACATTGTCCTCCTCACTGTCGCTAACAGCGCGTCCCTGCACTGCTCGATATTATTCCTGTTGCACCATAGCACTGGTGGTGCTTTCACGTTTAACTAACATTTAGTACGAATTACTCTTACTTTCGATCCAAGAACTAACCCGTTGTCCGTAAAGCTAGACATTCTTCAATTGATGTTTTATTATCGGATGTTCAATTACAACCCTGTAGAAGTCGGCTATGACTTTCTTTACGTTTGTATTCATAAATTTAAAGGATGGTGGTGCAATTGTGAGATGCCTGGAGAGAAAGGTTATGGTTTTTGACTGAGAGGGGAAACGTCATTTTTTTAAATTCTAGCTTTGTGGAAAGCAGGTTAGACGGAACGGTTCAATAGCTCTATAGAAATGGTCTAAATGAATGCGTTCAATGCACCTCTGTGGTTCGGTGTAAGTGGTGATATCGAGGCAGTGTGTTGGGACGCGGTAGTGCGGGCGCGGGCCGACCCTAGCACGATAAGTAGCGTGTTTGTGTGGTTGTATGTCGAGGTGGGCGGCGTGAGCGGTGCGGGTGCGGCCGCGAGCCACTACACCGCGCTGGACCCGATCAGTCTCGCCCTGCTCGCCCCGCAGGTAACTGCTGCCGAGCTAGTTGCACCACCACCGGCCCTCGTTCTACCTCATGCCACCTCCCCTTCACTCCACTCATACACTCTAAATATGCACACCAGCGAATGTGAACCTAACTAAATCCTTTTCCTAGTTAAACCTGTCCTTTTGTATACTTACATAGGTGGTCGGTGGGTAGCTTTACTTAAACCGTATGCTTATTTCAATTTGTTTCTATAAATTGCATGTGGTGGTACATTAAAAGCGTGGTTGGCTCATCTTGGATTAATAAGATTTTTTCTATTCTTATATTAACACTAACTTGTTTTGTAGTTGTTATGCTTTTGTAATGAGTCCGACGCCAGCTTTAAAGAGGATTTGATAAATAATGATTGGTTTACTTAAAATTTCGTATAACCACAATATAAATTAATAAAAAATTGTGTACAATTTAGCATAGAACTTGTTGTTAAATGCAGGCAACGTCGCCATATTTGTCGGGCGTACCTGGCGTGGGATCAACGTACGCGCAATACTATGCGCCGCAGCTGATGCCTGCAGTGCTGGGGCACGACCCTTCTGCAGCCGCCGCCTCGCCGCTGGGAGTTATGCAGCAACCTGTGCTGCAACAAAAATTGCCTCGCACAGACCGCTTAGAGGTGAGTACACCGCGCAATATTTATGTCCACACCCGAGTTGTGCTTCTGTTGTTGCGAACGCAGGGACCGACTTTATTATTCGAATATATTCAGAATACTTAGTAGGGAATCATAATAACTTACAAGATATTGTCACGTCGGTCCCTGTTGCAATTTCAGCCGTTTGTCAGCTGAACGCCCGTCCCTTAATGTCACAAGCGGTACTTCCACTCCGACCAATTGAGCCGACGAACTGCTTACGCGGAATGGAACTTGTTCAACAAATTTCTTTAATCATTCCAACTTCTACTTTGAAAAGACAATATTTTTACAAAAAATATCCGCTTTGCCCTTCTTGAATTAAAGCACTTATTAAAACAGAAACGCAGAAGCCAGGTAAGCCTCCGAATGAAGCTAAAAGTTATAGGCCTATATCACTGTTGTGCCACACATACAAGCTTTTCGAGAGGCTATTACTCAACCGCCTCATGTCTGTACTTGATACTGCACTTATCCCGGAACATGCTGGTTTTTCCCTGGTAAGTCATGCTCCAGCCATATCTAAAATCTGACTCAATATATTGAGGATGGATTTGAGCTGGGCCAAATTACAGGCGTCTGTCTGGTCGATCTCTTAGCAGCATACGACACCGTGAACATAGGGCGGCTTCTCACAAAAGTTGGAGCCATAACTGCTGATGTGAAACTGGTGGAGGTACTGAGGGGGCAGCTGTACAACCGCCGGTTCCAGGTCCATCCATCGAAAGACAGAAGTAGGTGGCGTTGTCAGAAAAACGGGCTCCCCCAGGGAAGTGTTCACGCACCCATTTTATTCAACATCTTCACCAATCACCAATGACCAGCCCTGCGCTCCAAGTACAAAGATGTTCCTCTACGCCGATGACTTAGCGCTGGCAACTCAAACCCAGACATTCGACAAAGCCGAAGAACATCTTAGTTCGGCTCTGATGGGGTTGGAAAGCTATTATACATCAAATGAACTAAAACCAAACCCATCAAAAAGTGTGCGCCCTCCACCTGCGCAGCCGGGATGTTAAACGTAGGCTCAGGGTTACCTGGTTGGGGTCTGAGCTGGAGCACTGCTTCCATCTAAGGTATCTTGGTGTGACATTGGACAGGACTCTAAGCTTTAAATTACATTGCCTGAATACTAAGGCCAAGGGAGGGGCCCGAAACAACCTGCTCCATCGCCTGACAGGCACGGCCTGGGGGGCAGAGCCTTCGCACAACTGCACTGGCTTTATGTTTTGCTGCGGGTGAGTATGCGGGTCCTGTGTGGTACTAATCGGCTCATGCCAGGCAGGTTGATGTCGCTCTGAACGATGCCTGCCAAATTATTGCAGACTGTTTAATGCCCACTCCTCTCACCATGCTCTATCTACTGGCGGGCATCGCACCACCTTCTACGCGACGAATCTCTGCTTGCCTACTGGAGAAGGCAAAACAAGAAACCGACTTTCGACATTGCCTATGCGGACACTAACCACCTAGAGCCCGCTTAAAAAGTCGCAAGAGGTTCATCCGCAAAACGAAAACCTCACACGAACACCCTGTAGCGATGAGAACCTCACTGGAAAGAGAAACTCCCACCACCTACTGATTTCCTACAGCCTCAGGAGAAACTACCTCCAGAACTTGATCTCCGATGGCCGGTACGGAGGTCTCTCAATCGCTTACGCACTTTGGTAGGCCGGTCGAGACAACATTTATGCAGGTTGGGAATGCGAGACCCGGGCTAAACCGCATCTGACTGTGGAGCCCTAGTTCAGTCCATGTTGCACTTGCTTTCGTGTCCACTGTGTCCAACCTCCTGCACCAAGAACGACCTTAATAAAGCTACTGGCAAGCTACCGGCAATCTATCTGAAAGTCAATAAAGAGTGAATCATTGACACGAAAGAAGAAGCAGAAACGTTCGTAATTGGAGAGTTCATAAACCCATCTCAGATCTGAATAAAATATTGCTTTATTTTAAAGCAAGAAACAAGTACAGAATGTGGATGAAGTTTCTAAATTGAACACTGACCATAACGTAAGAAAGATGCTTCACGCAGTGATGGTTTACAGCGCACTGGGCAAGCGAACCTACTATCAGCATTATGCAATACCAATGCTAAGTAGGTATAAGTTCACACACATATTTATTTATTACTTTTCTGTCTAGAAATTGTAAAAGGGTTCTTAATTAAAGACGAAAAGAACCAACTGGCTAAAACATTGAAAAAACCTAACGACGCGACGGTAAGCCGATCTTTGTAAAAATAGGTGCAAGAGTTCGAAATTCGCTTCCACTCATTTTTATCTTAACTTCATTTCTTTTAAGATTAATCAATTGTTCAAAAGAAAAATTATTCATTTCAATTGGTCGGAGTGGAAAGACAGGTCGCAGGCGCGCGGCCTCACTGGCCACTGCGTGAGCGCTTTGCGAGTATCACACGCTTAGCTCCTCTGGTGAAGGCCTACACTGTTGACATGGATTAAATCATTCTTGACTAGTAGTTATCAGCGTTTCGATACTCTATAAGTGCCCAACCATTTGGACACGAATTTAAGAATAGGATCTTTGAATAGTCTCGAACTAATAGCGAAATAGTTGCGACGGATGCGTAAATATCGAAGCGTTAGTTTAATTATTCTCAATGTACAGTATCGATTACAAAGCGGCGTCCGGTCGAGATAATTCGATCTATCACAAGTAAAATGTGACGCAATACAATTTATACTCGTCACTGCCGTTTTCGCGTTTTTCGCTATATTATTGTTGGTCAATAACGTACGTACGTAACGGTCGCGTAGTTATTGAGCAGCACGCGCGCAGCTAGGCTAGGGCTAGGTGGTAGCGCGTGGGTCGCGAGGCGAGCGGCGGACATGCTGTGTTGGTGGTGCAGGTGTGCCGGGAGTTCCAGCGCGGCGCGTGCAAGCGCGCCGAGTCCGAGTGTCGCTTCGCGCACCCGCCGCCGCCCGTGGGCGCGCACGACGACGGCTGTGTCACGGTGTGCATGGACGCCGTCAAGGGCCGCTGCGTCCGCGACCCCTGCCGCTATTTCCACCCTCCCCTGCACCTGCAGGCGCACCTTAAGGCGCAGGCGCGCGGCGCGGTACGCCACCAGGCTGCACGCTCGCGCGAGCTTCTGTTCTTCCGCTTGGTTTCGCTCGCCGCGACGCCGCTTCCGTTCGCAGAGCTTTGTTCTGTTAAGTTCGCGCTCGCTCGCGCCACGCTTCCGTCGCACTCACGCTTCACTTTTATTTTATTTTTATCTTTCGCATAATATCACCTTACGCCGAGCTTTAGGTGTATTCTGTGCATCAATTACATCGTTATTGTTTCTGTCCCGTCCTGCGACGCTTGGCTTCACGTAGACGGCCGCCGCAGTCCAGCAGCCGGCAGCGAGCGCGACTTCGGAGTCCGGCAAGAAACGGCCGGCGCCCGCCGAGCTCGAGCCGCCACCGGTACAGCCGCCAGCTTTGCACGCTTCTCCTCCGCTCCCTTCCCGCCCGCACGATCCTTCCGCGCGCCTCTCCCTCCCGACGACGCGGGCGCGGCCGCGACGCGGCGCCACGGGCCGCCCCCGCCCCTAGCGCCGCGCCGCGTCCCGCTCTTTCCAGCGCGCCATCGGAACCCCCGTTCAACCGTTCGTTTCTCGTTTCAGATGGACATGAAGAGCGTCGGATCTTTCTACTACGATAACTTTGTGAGTATCCGTCACCAGACCGCGCTCGAATCGGGCGACCGTGCAAACTCTATAACGTCACTAATCGACATCGTTGTCGTTTTGCAGGCTTTCCCCGGCGTGGTACCGTACAAACGACCGGCCGCAGACAAGGCGGGCGTGCCCGTGTACCAGCCGGCGACGACGTACCAGCAGCTGATGCAGCTCCAGCAGCCGTTCGTGCCCGTGTCATGTGAGTACCCCGCGCCCGCCACGTCCGCCCCGCCGACCGTCGCGGCGCCCTCGCCCGCCGCGCCTCCGCCCGCCGCGCCGCCCGTGCCCACATCCGCGCCCGCGCCCGCTCCGCAACCCCCGCCGCAGCCCGCCGTGGCGCCGCCGCCCGCCGCCACGCCGCCCTCGCCCGCGCCCGAGGCGGCCGTGCCCGACCCCGCGGCCGTCGCCAAGGAGATGGCGCAGAAAAATTACATGGCCGCGCTGGCGTTCGCCGCGCAGCACTCGGCCATGGCGCAGGCCGCGGCCGCGTACACGCAGCAGGCGCTGAAGGCTCGCGCCGGACAGGCCGCGGCCGCCGGCATGCCGGGCCTCATGCGCGCGCCGTACATGATGCGCGGCGGCTGGCCCGCGCAGCCCATGCCCATGCCCTACTACCAGCAGCCGTTCATGTACGCGATGCCGCCGCCCACGCCGCCCAGCGCCGCGGCGGCTGCGGCGGCTGCAGCGGCGGCGGCCGTCAACCCCTACAAAAAGATGAAGACGACATAGAGCGGCGCGCGGTCGGCGGGGCGCGGGACGCGGGGTCATTACGCGTAGAGACTCGTACGTGTGCGGCCGAGTGGCCCGCCCCGGCCTGTCGGGGCGGTTAGCGCTAGAAGTGTTGTCACATTTGTATTGTATTATTGTAAGGACGAAGCGAGCGGCCTCACCCTCGCGGATGTCTCGGTAGTTTTAGGCTATACATATTATATATTTAAGTATATATATTTACTACTGTATCTCTACTCGTCGTTATCACCTTATGCGTGTATATTTCTCGTATCTACGGCCCCGGTAATAATAATGCTTGACATGCATGACTGTACGTTTTTATTCCCTCTTGTCGATCGTCGTTTATCGTGAGTACCTACCGTCGTACTGAGAATTGAGCGCTTGGTCCGTCGATCCCGCTACGTACACGCTTGTTCTCGGAGAAGCTCCGCACGGGTGCGCTTTGGCCGATGTCGAACCTACCTAGCGGTCACCGGCTTGCGGCGGCAGGCCCGCACCTAACACAGCCGCCTTCTAATTTTCGCATGGAATAGAATCCACCCCTGTACGTTTGGCTCATCAGGTACTGTTCTCATTATTCTAGATGCTCCCGCGTGCGCTAAGTGTGCCGGCGTGCTCATCAGTAGTGGCGCGGGGACGGCGTGCGTCGTCCCCGTTCTTTTTCTTTCGATCGCACATCCTTCTATTTATTTTTAACGCTTTCTGTTACATGCCTTCGGAACGAATGACCGCTTCGACCGTCCGCATTGCAATCTTTTGTGCTTTTTGTGTCGCGCGACAGGCTGTGCGCCCACCAACGCGCCGTACGTGGTGTACACCGACGAGCGCGGACAGGTAACGAGTGCGTGCGTGTCGCTCCCCTGTCACTGCCACACCCCCCACACCCCACACCCCCCTCGCACGTAGCGAGACCAGACGCCTTGCACGGTATCATATCTTATACAAGAGACCCACACATGTTATCGCACATATTAATCTAAATCACGTGCGAATTACGAATGGAACGCGCAACGTCCGTCAATGCAACGCAGACACGTCAAAATGCATACCTGTTGTGATCAATCTAAAAAAAAATTAGAACATTATTCTCAAAACGATTCATCATTACAAGTCATTGTAGTTTTTTTGTACATATTGACATGTTTTATCTTACAACGGTATAAGAGGCGTTACAGGGTCCAGCATCTAGTTATGAATTTGATTGTTTGATTGAGATTTCAAGCGTCAAAAAATACAATTCATAACGTCTTCATTAGGTATTTTTTACTCTCATCGCGCCTACTTCAAAATATTCTTCAAAAAGTTAGCTTACGTACTTTCTGGGCAACAAACAATCCATTTCACAACGTCTACATGCTGAACCTTCTTATCTGGCGCCATTACTATCGTCGGAAAATAAAAGTGCTGTCAGTGTTATAAAGAAACTAACTAACTTTGGACCGCATTTGCATTTTGTCGTGTGTGCAACGTAAAGACAAAGACGCGCGACGGTATTGTGACCAATGAAACCATACAGATACTGTAACATTACGTCTCTTCAGGTTACTCGATGTTAAGATATATGACACATACCGTGCCGGTCGACATAGCTCTGCTGGTCCGTTCCGCTCCGTTAGCGAAGTTCAGCTTGCCCCCATAGACGCGCGACCTGCGCCGTACGCCTCTCCGGCCGTCCTCTCACCGCCTCGCTCTAACCAGTACGCTACCGCATATCACCTCGACACGCTAATCTACCGCTTATTATGTTTTCTTGACTAGCTCGAACGCGATGTATACTTATTGAATAAATGTTTTGAAAGATTATATTACACTAATTGTAATGTAGATGTTTATATTGCTAGATTTACATTGTATTGGCCTAATTGAAATTTGACAATATACAATTTATCATACATACGTAATTTTTGATCTCATCTAACAGTATAAGTACCTTTGCATTCTCCATTAAAACATCTACAGTAAAAGTATTCTTCGTGTAGAAGTCTGAGCTTGCTTTTCTATAAGCCTTGTGTCAATGATATTATTATACTAGATATGTTGCGTCCATGGTCTTCATCTTTTAAAACCTAAGCACGCAAAGCCCACAGCGCATACGCTCAACTAAAAGCATTTCACTGATATAGGTGCTGTTCAGATATTAAAAACATTGACAGAACAGTTTCTCTTTTTGATCTATGGAATAAAATTTACTCATCAAAGCTGCACTTCATTTTATCGGATACGAGCGTATGAAAATCAATCACAGTAATACAAATAAAAGCTCAAGGGTTTGCTTTAACATTGTGTAAGCGAAGCAGTATACATCAATGTATATAGATACATTTTACCAACTGGGTGCTTCCTGAGTATCCCTCGTATCTTGACTAACTGCCAAATATTAAGACGTTATCGTGTCTTCGCAATGCACGCGTAACATATCTGCTTCCTTTTTTCTATACATAATATCATTGGCTTCAGTAGACTCTTTAGTTGTGACGCTTCACATGGGCTTGTAGGCTAAACGCTTGTTAATATAACAGCGCACAACAGACACGATCACCGCTACAGCGGGCTATTTACAACATCAGGACAAGGTGCGCTTGTTGAAATGCGCTTTCTAATCACTCAACACGCATCGACCTAAGACAAAAAGGATATTGACTGAAGTAAAACGACTGTATGCATCGTCGCCTGCCTTATGTTCCTCTATCGCTACTACGGGTAGCCAAGCAGGACATAGTATACATAAAACTGACTCGAATTTGCGATCCAATCGGCAGTACATACAGTGAGGTATAAGAAAGGACCCAGCCGATGGTTCCGCTTGTCAGCCGACTCATACTGTTTCTGTCATCATACACATCATCTAGTCATTGTGCTGTAACTGTATCAATTATATTGTAAACCAGTTGATGCTACAACTTACTTACTTGTTGATGATTTTTAGTTTTTGTATAGTGAGACATACTTGCTTTCAAATGTGGAAGAAGTCACTCTACAGTATTGCCTTGCTTACACCCGGTAAGATACAATCAGCTTACTATAATATCCTCAGTATAAGTGATTTCCCGTTCGTAGCCTGTACTGAAACACGCCGCTTGTCACTCGCATGAACGTGCTAATGTAACAAAAACACTCTCTGTCCTAAATATAAATATGCTTCTAATTTCTAATGATCTCCGGCAGTTTCAGTAAAGGTGACTATTAAACTAAATTTAACGAAGCTCTTTTAAATGTGCTAAACAGTTGATGTTAACTGCGCTGTAGTGTTAGTTTGTGTTCATATGTACAAAAAATTTCATACATTTTATTATTTTTGTAATATTTGTGTAGTCAACTGTTTAGCTATCAATGAAATTCACCTATTGGCCAGTGTCAACTATCAAACTGCTAATAAGGGGGTTTTTTTACACTCATTTTTAATGCTTTTTGTAAACAATTTTAAGTACATTATTTTCACGCATATTTGGTAGTTGAATTGACTATGGTGAGAAAAAGATAAATCGAAGTGTTGAATATTTTTTTTTTTATTAAGTACATGTTTAGATGAATAATTTGTATACTTAGAATAGATATGACATAATTAAGGTATAAGTAAAGTAATGATAAGTTCACTTCGAATTATCTATTGTAATGCTTAAAGTGCTTCGCCGTTTGCGGCTTCAATTCCTCGCTTCCGACTTGTTGAGGCCTCTCTGACGCTTATTTCAAGTGTTCACGTAGACGTAATAATATACTTGGTTTTCTTTTGTTTGTCGTACAGTAACCGCACTCTAATGGTCATTATGTTGCAGTTTGTACTACCACTAACATGTCACGTCCAGAACTGTCATGTAAGCTAAAGGTATAAATTTAATTTGTCTATTTACATTATAACCATGCCAACCTACCGATAAGCATGACTCCTCTGTTCCTCTGCGGAGGACACAGGAAGATCTAGAATCATCACAGCCGACGCAGACACAATGTCGTAACTCTCCCACACAGCCTCTTTTAAAGCTTTATTATAGCAACAGTTGGTATTTATGGGTACACTTTGGACGCTACAAAACCTCTAGAACGCCCTCGCCCTGGTAAAAGTTGTCTAGCATCATGCTTAAGCTTTTTTGTAAATTATAGTCACGCTTAAATAAGATTGGCTGCGCAATAATGATTATACTTCAAGCGTTCTGCATGCCATTTAGATACTATATATTCATACCTACTATGTGCATAGTGCAGCGTACTTTAACACCACTCTCTGACGGTTATGGAACTCGTTCACGAGAATAACTCCACCGGTGGGCTCTATATTGACTGTTCTGTTTAATGTCGCATAGTGTTATCTCGACAGTACTGCGAATACAATATAAAGGTGACACACATACATTTTCAGCGCGCAAGTAAATAAAAGAATGCTTGGAAAACCCAATCATATTGTGCAACGAATCTTGTAAAGTTCTTGTAATATTAAAGCAGCAACAAGATTTGATTTCGAGCAGTTTTCGCCTTCCGTGTGTCCCGTTTTGTGTTCATTTTATGTAGCGACTGAGAAACTACACACGCATCTACTTTCTATACCTACTTTCCGATATATATATCGATCACATAGAACAGTCTTAACACGAATAGGGAACTCTAATTCAATACAATGTGCTAGAGTTACTTTTAAATAAATCTAAGTGGCAAAATGATAGACTTTGCTCTTTGATATTACAAAAACTATTTCAGCGTTATTTTTCAGACGGCTGTGCAATGAGGATAATATTCAGTGTCAGATGTATGAATGTCCATAAAAGTGATGAAATAGATATTAGAATTAACACTATTAACAAACGAATTCATAAACAGTCGGTTACTCAACGTTAACACACATTCATATTTACACTAGTCACAAAGACAATGTTTAATATTTTGTTTATTATAGTAAAATATTATCGACTGTTTATGAAGTAGTATTATAGTTCTTTAGAACAGATATACCATTGAATCACAATGCTGGTGGGGTACATACTCAAATGAAGTCAATTTCAATACTATTGTATAAATATCATACATACTTATTTGTATAATTTCGAGTGGAGAATAGTTGCCACTAAGATATTCGATGTAAAAATTGAAAAAAGGCAAATTATTGAATGTCGAATGTCCTACGTTTTACATTATAACTCTTATGTACAACTTTTGCTATGAGGTATTGACTAAAAAGAGGCGATTCAACGGCATTTCTTACATTATTATTCTTAAGTACAACTTTAGCTATAAATTATTGACTAAAAAGATGCGATTCATCGGCATTGTGACGATATTGGTTTGTTTGTAAATGAAAGAAACTTATGACAATAAATACTAATGTTAATGTTTATATATTTGCAGTTACTGGACACCCTCCCGGTGTGCCAAGATTTTAATCGACAAGGATGTGCGAGACCTACCTGCAGATTTGTTCATATTCGTGAAGGTGAGATCATCTATCATTTAACTTACTAACGTCAATACTTACTTTATCTGACTGTTGAGTAGATGACCATAAATAGATTGTACAAAAACGTTGATAAATGTAAACTAATCGATTGATCAATTTAAAGTCAAACTTTCAGATCATGGATAGAACATGTCCTTGTTTCCAAATCCTTTTTATATCTGCATGAGCACATTTAGCATCATCAATAGTGTAGTTTGAATATCTTCAAGTAGCTATCATGTAGTGTTACTAATAATAAACTTAGATTCTTATTTTTTTTACCTATAACTTTTATGTACACATTTAACTAGATACAATAGTTTTCATTAGTTTTGTATTTGCATATCAATATAATCAATATATGAGGTGAAAATGAAGTCAAAGGCGTCCTTTGTATCTATTAATTTTGTTTACACAGAAACTATCAGGTAAGGTTATTGACCTAATTTGAACAAACTTTTAGTTCACTTGAATTTGCTACATGCAACCCGTGAGTTAATCGTAACTGTTAAGAGAGATGTGACCTCCAAGTTAAGAGGCACCTTAGATCTTAAACAGCAACTGTTCATTGACCAGCAGACATAAAAAAATGGTGCTGCTTGATGATGTCCGACCACTGAACGCCTTATAGTGCATTTTTGGATAGTGTCAATGGCTATCCTCCTTACGTAGAACACATAATATATCTGGGACACCTCCATGAGATCTAGAAGCGAAGAACCTATCAGCACTGCAGTAATGGCACAAAGAGGTGCTGTAGCGGGATCTGAGAACTGCCCCATGAATGAATCAAGTGCAGAGGGCGTTGAATTCGCCAACACGCCAGGTGTACTTCTGTTAGGGATACTGACAGCATTCACCAAGCAGGATCACTAGTGCTGATGACAAAAACTGACGGTAGTTAGAGTTTCAGTTAGTGACCCAGTACACTTTTTCAAAAAGCCTTTTATTGCCTAGGCCTTCTATACGCCTCTGGCTGAATACCAGGTATTAGTTATTATTATTTATCCATGGTGAAATAGTAAAGATTATTTAAAAACATGTACAATTTTGCGCGATGCACTCAAGAGTGAACTAAAAGTTTGACTATGCTTTAGATAGTTTGAAGGTGGAAGCCTGAATTCTTAGGTCCAATATACTTTCTTTGGTTTTTCATTAATTTAAGTTGTAAAGGTTTATTGATTTATTGTATAAGTCGGTGGACGACCATGACTTCATTTTCTTCCTGCATTTTCTGTAGAAGAGATAAATTGATAACATTGGTCGTCATTATATACTTACCTGTGTCATGTATAGTTTTCTCATAACACAATGAATATGTTTTCAGATCCCTATTTGTATGTGAATGGCTCATATGTGTATAGTGTAACACTGTGCGCTCGTTGCAGGGTGCGGGCTGGTGGTGGCGGGGTGCCGCGTGGTGGTGTGTCGCGACGCGGCGGCGGGGCAGTGCCGGCGCGCGGCGTGCCGCTACTACCACATCCCCGTCCAGCTGCCGCCCGCGCTGCGCCCCCCCTAACTGCCCCATTCCTCCCCGTCCCCCTCACCTCCCCCCTCCCTTTGTTTGCACCCCGTCCCTTCTGCGTCGCCCGCGCCCGGCGGTATCCATATCGGTCGCGCCTTGGCACACTCGGGAAAGGCGGTGTCGCTCCCGCTCCCGCGCCCGCGCCTGCGCTGAGGTGGTGATATCTTAGTGAATATCGGTTAGTGTTAGCGGCGGGGGAGGGCGGCGTCGCACTCTGCGCCGCGGCCCCCCCTCGTCTGGAACGTTCGGTCCTCTTCGGAAGGAGTGTGTACATAAGTAGCGGGATATGATTATCAGGCACGGTCATGCGATTGTGATATGAATAGATTTCGAGACACCGGAGCCGTTTGAGTAATTTTATCGAGGTCGTACCGAGATCGTCGAATAGTAGTTAGTGAGGTTTCAAATGTTTTATTACTATTGTATATTATTTTTTTTAAGATACGATATGAGTTCCTGTAAAGATGGGTGCGGTCGCCACGCGCGTCGCACGACACTTTGTTGTATATAAGCGATGTAATGTAAGGGTGGTGCGCAGGTGCGCCCGCGACGCCCGGCCCGCCTCGGCCTCGGCCGCGGCCGGTGTCAAAAGTTGCGTCACCCCACTCCCAAGTGAGCATTTTTGTGAGAATTATGTTACTTTTTTACGTACGTTATACATTTATTTTTTGTAGATGACAAGTTTTACACTAGTTTAGATTAAGCGAGTCAGTAATGAAACACCAATAGAGTAGCCGCTTCTCTCCCTCGGCACTAAACTTTTGACGCCGGAGCACAATTCGCGTCGGCTCCGGCCGGTCGCGTCGGTACGTCGTTCTTCCCCTAGGGAGCCATCCCGTTCGCACCGCGTCCCGCGTCACGTCCCACGTCCCCCGACGCAGATGCGTCGCCGACTTTACACGTTAGTATAGATCACGACACTCGTAGAGTGATAGAGGACATATATTCGTAATACGAGGAACGTTATCGGACAATATTGAAACGAAGAAGGCATACTTCCAACCTATTTATCTAAATCCTAGGATAGAACGTCGGCTTTTCTTCCCAATAGATTTTGCTAGATAATCATTCTTTTACTGGCCGATCCCCATCTAACTATGCACAAAATATTACCGACGATCGAGTCCGACTACCTCTCGGTCAATACAGCATAACAAAATAGCTACCTATATTGTTTTCAACACAAACAGTATTAACGTTTTGATCAAATTTATCTGGTATGTATGTAGTAGAGGTGATATGCGGAAAGAGAGAGAGGCGGGCGCGCGCGCGTCGATGACGTCACTGTCCGTGCCCAGTGTGCAGTGCGCAGTGCACAGTGCGCAGCGCACAGTGCGCAGTGCACAGTACACAGTACACTCGCACAGTGCGCAGTGCACAGTACACTCGCACAGTACAGGCAGCGCCAGTGGCGAGCGACGCGCGCGCCCCGTAGGCATCGGAGCCTAATGCCTAATATTATTCCTAGTCCATATCCTTTTTGTTGATCAGTCATGCGATTAATGTTAGAATAAATATTAATAATTTGATTTATTCCTCCCATTTAGTGGATATTTTGATAATGATATATTAATAATGAAATATTTAAGATACATAATACATATTTGATTCTAAATCCTGATAAAGTGACACTACGTTAGTAATTTAGTCGGAGGGATACTTGTGCCGTGATTATATTTTTAGGTATATATTATGAAATAATTCCTAGCGTCGGAATTAAAGAAGTGATTAATGTGTAAGCGTGTTATATTTATTGTCGTAACGTAAGTGGAATGCCATATCGATAAAAGGTGAATATCGGATGCGGAGTCAAACTCATCTCATTAGTATCTCGTTCGTGCGTCGTCGTTTGTGTTATGTATGTTGATTGTTATTATCGGTCGCGTGCTGGTGTAGTGGCTAAGGTGAACACTTCACTTTTATCAATACGGCACTATGACTCTTAAATATATAAGTTGTCATTTTATTTTTTGTTGAAATTTATCGTTTCATGAATTATTTGTTGCCTATAATTTTTATAATCAAAATTTTATGATCTGACGCATTTATTGTAAGACAATCGATTACTTTTATAATTAACTAGTGTGATAATAATGATTATGGTATCAAATTGCCGTTATGAAATATAGAACATCGAAAGTATCCTTCCTGTTTAGAAGGGACTCTTCAGGCCCAAAGTTTCTAGTGGATTTTATATTTTTCTTTTTGTTGTACTTTTAATGTTGCGTGTGTCTTACACATAATATATTTCATTTTTGTGATATTTTAACTATAAAGTACTGTTATTGTAAATCCAAATGGAATAATGATGACCTAATTAAATATTCAAGAATTTATTTGTAAATCACAAAAAAAATGTAAAACTGTAAATATATTGACAAAAAAAGAACTGCAACACGATAATTAATTATTATATCTCTCATCAAATACACTGTAAGTTGTTTGAGTACCTAACTAACGGTATCTTATTATGTAGTATGTACCTAGTACCTACAGTCTACTTAAAGGTAAACCGGTCCAGTGAACAAACTATTGATAATATTGTGAACATTTTTTTATTCACGAACAATCACAGAAAGTACATGACATTGTAATATTATTTATGAAATTACTATGTGATGTGATCTTCGGATCAATTTTGAGTACAGTATAGATAAATAAACAACTGAATATGTGATGAATGCCTTTTATTTCGACGTTATGCTTAGCGACACACCAATACTGAAAGCCATTTGCTGCCTACTCATGAACCAACAAGTGATCCAAGCTTCCACAAACAAGCAGGGGCTTAAGCACTTGGCTCTCCATCTTCCCACATGTATTGAGTAGTCTAACCTCTTTCTAGACTGTCTCATCATGACGTGAACTTGATTTGCTGTTAAACACAGCGGGGGCCCAGGTACTTACTATAGTCCGTTCACAGTTATTTTACCTCTGACAGCTTTGGTTTTCTGTGTGTTAGCATTGCAGTAAAGTCGCCCTGAGTGCCAGAGTAAGAATTTCACCGCATAAAAGTGGGGATTAAAAGTACCTACACGATTGTATTTAAGTTTTATTTTTATGAATATCTGAAAAACATTTAGCATCGTCCCCAACGTAGGCGAAGTTGCTGCTAAGACATCTCAAATAATGCCAGCAAAAGAAGAAGGTAGTTTCGACTAATTGTTGGAGTAGGTACATCAGGGGTTCCCAAACTTATTGGTATCACGCCTCCCTACTGTTAAAATTAATGTGCCCACGCCTCCCCTCAGCCCAGGGAACAGCAAATAGACTTGCCAAACTAGTATTTGTTGTTATAGCGGTAACAGAAATACATATTATGTGAAAATTTTAGCTCTCTAGCTATCGAGATGCCTGAAATAGAACCTCGTGACGGAAAGACAGACATACGAACGGCGAAGTCTCATGAATAGGGTCCCGTTTTGACCCTTTGAACACGGAACCCTAAAACATACAATTATTAAATAAAATAAGAGTAGGTAATAAAGTTTGTAAATACATCTCAGACCTGCCTCTTGTTTATTATCCTACTTCTTTGAAGGACGAAGAGACACGCCACCATCTTGGCCTGCTTCAGTAAGACTGGCGAGCAAACCCGCCGTTCTCAGGCCCTCGGTTATGGAGGCTGGTAGTCTTGGGCGTATTTATCTGCCGCTCCCACCCCTCCACCTTTTTTTTGCACGCAGAAAGACACAGCTTAAGACCATGGCCCTCAACACGGTCTTGAGCGTGAGAATTTCCACACCAGGCGTGCGACCAGGTCTTGGCGTTGCAGCGTCCGCAGTGCTGGTACTCAGGTGTTACCCCCCCGTGTATGCAAAACAGATACTTACCGAAGCACCCGTACCCGATAAATATCTATGAAACGCGGTAGGTGAGGCTACAATGGCGCCTCTTCAGTCACAGACTTCATCACCTCGATATGAGTCCCCAATTCGGCAGCTCAGGGAACAGGCCTATGCCTGGTATTGCTGCAGCTCCTCCAGGGCCCTCGCTTTCAGGTCCCATGGTGGGGTCCCGGGTAGGAGACATGCAGCCTCAACGTTGTTTGTGCGTTACCCTCTTATTATCCTGATGCCAGAGATTCACGTTCAGACTTACAAAAGGTCACTTCTTGCAAAAAGAGTCAAAGACGGATGTGCTTGCATGATTTTGACAAAATTCTCAATTCTGAATTTAATATAAGTAGATAAAAAAAATACACAAAGTAGATTACTAGCCAAATCTAGTTTGCTTCTAAACTTTGTTTTTATTATTGTAATTGTAACCAATGCTACCCATGAATATTAATTAAAAAGGTATAAGAGTTGAAATATTTAAGCTAAAATTGTGCCTTATCCATCTTTTTAAAATTTCCATAGCTTGCTTTTGTGATGTTACTCTGATCCTGACCGCGCCCCCCTGTACATGTCTTCGCGCCTCCCCAGGGGGGCGCGCCCCCCAGTTTGAAAACCAATGAGGTACATGGAAGAAACAAAAATATATTAGGGTAACACAGCAATCAAAGTAGGCAACCTAACTGCTAGAGGTGTAAAATAACTGAACGCACTATAGAGCTGCTGTCTCCCTAGCTAAGTCATAGTTACCTAGGTCCAGGTCCCAGTAGAACAAGATACTTGACTGCCTCGGTGTCGTAGTCGGTAGTGTAACCACCTGCCGCGCTTGAGGTCCTGGGTTCGATTCCCTGGTCAGTCCAAATATTTGTGTGATCCACAAATGTTTGTTTCGGAGTATTTTAGTCCAAACTAAACAGTGACACTATTTCAACTGTCTTTTGTTGTAACATCACCAGCTTGAAGGTAAAGTAGTTACGAAGGGTTGGTACATCCTTTTGGGTTTCGTCATTTCGGCTGCTAGACTACCACTGCATAGGCCTGACTCTACGATTGGTTATAATATAGCCAGCCAAGTGCGGACTCGCGCACAGAGGGTTCCGTACCACAAAAAGCTGTCTAGATATCACGGTTCATGAAATACTTGCCTGGTGAAAGACTGACAGAGAAGTCTTGGTAATAGGGTTCTGATTTTACCCTTCGGAAGCCTAAAAAGTAGTTATTCTAGGGTATTATCTATTTTTCTAATGTCTGTGGGTGTTATAGAATGTCAGCTACTGATCTTACAGGGTAAAGTTCTAATTACAATTATTCAGTTTTAGCCCCTCGCTATAAAATAGAGTGCAGAGTGCTTATGGCGAGACTTTGTCTGTAGCTGTGACCCTGTCGCATTAAACTAGGTCACGTGGATCATCCGTTCAAAGTTTGAATAAAACAAAAATGGCAACGTCAATCGGATTGAACTTTCACAATAAACATGTTAAGAGTGGGGCAGTCTGGTGAGAACGATCTCACGGCTTTCTTGTTTGCCATAGGTAGGTAAGTATTTATAATTTTTCTTACAAATTGAGACATCAGTAATCAGAGCGACATACAAAAGGAGGGATACGATACAGCAAAAGCTGGCATGCCATATAGGTTGACGCTATTTAGGATCCTTAATTTTCGTGGAGCTAACTAAATGGAGCTCTCTGTATAGGTAGCTTTCATTATCGAGCCCCGATGAAACACCTGGGGCTCGCACTCGAGGGCCGATTGAACTTGAAACACCATTTCCAAAGTTCGGTCCCAAACAAAAGATGCCTTTCCACCAAAGATGTAATAGTTATGCTTTGTGGCTATGGATGCGTTAATATTGGTTAATTAATATGCAGCAATCACAATCGTCTGTATGAAACGTTGACAGTTTATATCAATGATATATAAAAAAACTATAGATACGTTACCAACACTTAAAAATGGCAACAAAAAAGTCAGGCATTTGCCTTAATTTTCATACATGCTGCCATAGATAATTTCATAGAAATTCTTTTTTTGAATATAAAAAATATTTGCCATTTTTGAAAGCCGTGATGTTCGTACATGACGTGTCTATATTATAATACGTCGTTGGTTTATATTGTTAAAATGTGCGACTGGCGAATATGATTGGTTGATTTCCGACGCATCCATACGAGTAGCAATGTAGCTTAGCACATCGCAGGCAGGCAGCAACCGTAGGAAGCAATGGCTGCGATCTCACGGTTGTTGCTAACATATTATAGCTACCTAAGAAAGTTAATCCAAAGTTTGGCAAGGCAGCGGTAATAGCCAAAGTCTGCCGGGAATCCTGTGACATCCTTCCGAGAGCTTACTCGAAACTCCCGCCCGTAGACAGGTGTAAGGTATCGTGTGGTTTTAGTCGGTAGAAGACCGGCACTCAAATGTATTGAGGTGGTGAATTCAGATAATGGAGGAGTGGCTCTGGCTGAGGAGGCGTAGTAGAAGTAAGATCAGAAAGAAACATTAGTAGCGATTCAGACACTGATCCACTAGCGAGCCAGACCGTTGCTTCGCTAGCGAGCCAACGGTTTTGCTCGCCAATGGAGCAAAACCGTTTTTTCTTGGCTCGCTGGCTCGTTGAGCGTCAAAGTACCTACGTCGACTAAAAACCGCCAGTTGATCAGCCGAGCCGGCGCGGCGGCGCGGCGGCGGCGCGGCGAGCCGACAGTCTTTTTGCGAATTTGGTGGGATCGCACTCGCTGCTCATTTTAGCTTTTCATTATTTAGCATTATGAAATATTACGTGCTGCATAATCCAGCTTTTCTTGAATCGCATTATGTTATTTACATAAAAATTATCATTAAAAAAAACCGGCCAAGTGCGAGTTGGACTCGCCCATGAAGGGTTTCGTAGCAGCAAGTAACATAATATACAATGATATATAAAAAACTATAGATACGTTACCAACACTTAAAAATGGCAACAAAAAAGTCAGGCAATTGCCTTAATTTTCATACATGCTACCATAGATAATTTCATAGAAATTCTTTTTTTGAATATAAAAAATATTTGCCGTTTTTGAAAGCCGTGATGTTCGTACATGACGTGTCTATATTATAATACGTCGTTGATAATATAATAGTTATTTATGATATAAGTGTGGTATGTTGGTCATTACACCCGAGGTGATATTGCACACACTGCAAGAAAACCGAGAGTGTAATGACCAAACCTCACGTGTGTCATACGACGTTTTTCAACACACTTAGTAAAAGTAAAAAAAACTAATTTTATAATTATTCATACTCAAATAAACAATGCTCACAGCACACACGGAAAAAAGTTTGTCAAAAAGGCGCGCTCCGTGCTGATATATTTTTTTCTGGGCGCGGGATGTCAGCTGTTGGATCGTAGGCACGAACAATTACGCTAAACAGCCAAAACGCAAAATGTAAAAAAATCCCATTTTTATGTATTTATAAATTAGTTTCACGTTGAATTATTAATTAAAGTAAATAAGTTGTTGAAAATTTATTATATTCAAGGTGGTACACTTCTTATTTTTTACAAAAAATATGTTAATTTTATTAACGAAACGTATCTAAGTCAACACTTTTTTCCGAGATTTAAAAATAAAACTATAACCCAGTTAAGTTAAGAGCAACTAGAATGCATAAATAATATCTTTCAGCGAGGTACAAACTGAATTTGATGGAATATAAAATAAAACACTAGTGCGATAAAGAGAAATGCACAAGTGTATAATGCCATGGTTTATGAGTGTAAAAGCCATGTGATAAAAACCAATTTATAAGCAAGGGTGTTGAAATAGTACATTAGATACAAGTTCGGTAAGTTGATAATTACAGCCGAGGCCGGCTCGGGCTACAAGAAAGCAGAGGCTGTAATTATCAAAGCGAACGTGTATCATACGACGTTTTATCATATTTGCGAGGAAACAAGGAAATAAATAAAACGGGGACATTCATAAACTAACAAAAGAACGTAGCAAAAAAAAATTTTTAATAAAAAATACAACCGACTTCCAAGAAATCCTGAAAAATAAAATTTACTTAGCACAAAGTAATAATATTTTGATTTATCTGATTTTTTATTCAATATCATATTGAAGTCGGCGCCAAGTGAATTCATAGGTTTAGGGAGGTATTATTCATGGCACCAACTTCAATATTATATTGAATAAAATCTGATAAATCAACTACATATTACTTTGTGCTAAGTAAATTTTATTTTTCAGGATTTCTTGGAAGTCGGTTGTATTTTTTATTAAAAATTTTTTTTTCATTATTTTAAGTGATGGGTGAACCGAAAAATATATCTATCTAGGTGAAATTTCTCATCAATACAAATTAATCAAGCCCCAACACAAGGTAGCTGCTGTAAATCGTTAAGGAATTCCCTCGAATCTCTTTTGGTTCCATCATCAGATGGACTCCAGACCTTTATTAATGGTAGTACATTAAAGCACTGAATTAAAAAGTTAACAAACGCACTAGTTGTGCCTATAATTTTCGGTGGTTGCCCTCGATTTCTCCAGGATCCCATCATCAGATCCTAACGTGGTTATAATGGGACCACCTCAGAAGTAAACCCTATTCAACAAAAAAAATTGAAATCCGTCTATAATTGACGGTGAACATACATAAAACATTGAGACCTTTCTTTTTTTTTTTGAAGTTGGATCTATCAATCTAGGTGTAAAGTTCTCATCAATACAAATCAATCAAGCCCAAACACAAGATAACTGCTGTGAATTGTTTAGGAATGCCCTCGACTGTCTTTCGACTCTATGATCAGATCGACGCCATACCTTCATTAAAGTGTAGAACATTAAAGCACTTAATTAAAAAGTTAACAAGTGCACTATTTGTCCCTACAATTTTCGGTGGTTGCCCTCGTTTTCTCCTAGATCCCTTCATCAGATCCTGACCTGGTGAAAATGGGACCACCTCAGAAGTAACCCCTATTCAACAATAAAAAAATTTTTGAAATCCGTTTATAATTGACGGAATTATCGCTTGACATACATAAAAAAAAATACATACAGACGAATTGAGAACCTCCTCCTTTTTTTGAAGTCGGTTAAAAATAGCCAGAATAAAGCGCGCGGAATTTTACTTGTTCACAACACTTTCTTTTTTTCTTATTTATTATGAGGCAAAGGCACATAAACAGCCAGTATTAATAATAAAGTAAATTAATATTATTTGTTTTGGTTTCACATTTAATTGTCAAAATTTAACACAATTTATTGTCAAAATTAATTAAATTACACAATTCAATGTTTAGTTTACCTATTATATTTTATCTCCCAAAGTCAATTTTATTTATAAAATGTTGACCACTTTTCTGGCATAAAAACTCTTTGCTAAGATTTTTAAAAAGTACCGTTCGTTTTAGACGCAATCGTCCGTTTTACTCTTAGACCATAATATAACACGGGACTAGCCTTTGCGAACCACCGCATACAAAAATATTCTGCCAGTTTTCATACAAGTGAAGGGGGAAACACAAAGACAGATAAAATTTCATTGCATTTAAAAATGTATTAATCGACAAACGCGTAATGGCTGTTGTGTGTTAATTGTTATTGTACAGTCAACTACAATGTAATGTACTAGTTTAATCATATAAAATGATGTACTGATGTACAGGCTTTTCATAAAGCCAAAAGACCAAATGGTCATGTGCAATGGCAGAAAACAATGCTTAAGTAAGGCGCATCCTGTGGTTAGATGATCTAAGGTTTTACTTTACTTTACATTACCGGACTAGGCCGTAATGAGATACATTACGTTAGTGAAATTGGTCAAATAAGAGACCCTTTACAAGCAAATGTGTTATAAAAGTTCTTTTTATAGTTCGTTGTAACTTTGATTGATATTTTAACACGTTCGCAGTGGTAGTGATTTTTCTAACCGAAAATTGCGGTTTATGACGTACCTATTAAAAAAAGAACTACCAGCTCTATCTCGTTCAAATCAATTTTCGTTGGTAGTTTTTACGGCAATGTACCTACATCATATTTTTTTTTAAATTTATCATTCTCTTAGTTTAAAAGTTAGAGGGGGGGGGGGGAGTCCCCCCCACCCCTCTAACTTAGGACACAGATTTTTTATTCACAATTAAACCTAAAACTAAACCTCATATGGCGTCTACTAACTAAGCTCGCGTCTACTAACTAAACCCAGAAGTAGGAGGGCTTCTACTTCTGGGTGGTTTAAAAAAAACCACGAAGACTAAAGGCCGGCGCCCACTGCCGGCGTGGCACGGTATGGCACGGCAAGTTGTGCTGCGGCATCCCGCGGCGTTCCGTGGCATCCCGTGGCATCCCTCACTGCCGGCGTGGCACGGCAAGTTGTGCTGCGGCATCCCGCGGCGTTCTGTGGCATGCTGTGGCATCCTGCTAAAGACCCAGCCCCTCTGACATCGACCAGTTTTGCTACGCGTGGATTCGAAGTTGGTTGTGTCATTATGGTTGACTGGGATTTAGTATTAACTAGCTAAAGCACGCGGCTTCGCCCGCGGTAAATTTGGTTCCCGTTCCCACTTCCCGTGGGAACATTTTCCCGGGATAAAAAGTAGCCTATGTGTTATTCCAGACTATACTCTACCTCTTTACTAAATTTCAGCTAGATCCATTCGGCAGTTAAAGCGTGATTGAGTAACAAACATCCAAACATCTAAACATCCAAACATCTTCACAAACTTTCACATTTATAATATTAGTAGGATAGCACTTCTAGCTGAAGAAGAAGAGAGACAAACAAGAACTGTTAATTTGACGAAAAGACAATTCTGGGTGCATAATTTGTGGAGAACAAGATCTAAAAATGGTGAATTCAGCACGTGCTAATCTCTTGCCACCCTCGGTCAGCGTGAGAAACAAAATACTAGTGACCGACCGAAGTTTCGGTTTCGGTTTCGGTTTCGGCCAGTTTCGGCCAAAAAATTGAGTTTCGGCCGCAGTTTCGGTTTCGGCCAAAACGGGCCGAAACTTTCGGCCGGGCCGAAACCCACGTGTTCATGAATATTGAGTGCCTGGCTCTGCTTGTGACGTGGTTGGGGTCAGCCCAACCAGTTAATATATTACTAACCGAAGATTTCGAGATTTATAAAGGACTTCCAATCAATAGTTAAATAATACAACTTTATTTTAGCCACAAGCAATTACGAGTACAATCATTGAGAAGTATTAGACAGTTATCCCTGTGTTATGTCTGCGACCTCCTTTTTAGGATCACGTTTTTACTTTTGGTTACTGAATCCTAAATATTTAGGACATTACATAACCCTACCTCTTTGTTGTCGGTTCCGTTGACTGTGTTGATCGTCTGTCTGTCTGTCTGGAGGCTGTCACTCATCCACTGTGATAGTTAGACAGTTATTTTTTTTACAGATGAAGTATTTCTTTTGCCGCTATAGCAACAAATAATAAAAATAGATAAAATAATAGTATTAAAGGGGGCCTCCCATACAACAACCGTGACTTTTTTGCCGCTTTTCTTGTACGGAACCCTTCGTGCGCGTGTCCGGCTCACTCGTGCCCGGTTTTAGTTATACACTTCTAGAATGTAACCAAAACCAGCCAAGAGCTAGTAGCAGGGCACCGTGTGGTTTTAGTCGGTAGGATTTCGCAATAGCATCTAGGTATGAGTAATTCCACACGTAAAAGAAAGAAACTCATCTTTAGGTGGAGATATTTCTAAAATAAACACGTGAGAAGATTTATACTGTTGATCGATGGCATTTGGTGGAACTTGCTGCACCTATTGAAAAAATAACCGACTAAGTGCGAGTCGGACTCTCACACGGGGAGTTAAAGCGGGACCCTATTAACGAGACATAAGGTCAAGCCGACCGTCTGTCTCTTAGTCACGAGGTTGTATCGCTGGAACCACGCCAGATAGAGGCCTTACCACTGATGATGTATTTCTGTTGCCGCTATTTTTTACTCTTAAATCCTACATAGATGCTATGCCGGAGTCCTACCGACTAAAAACCACGCGTTGGGAGCCCCGAGTATGCCCTCGGAATGATACATACTGCAGCCGCGTCTTTGGGGGGTTGTTTAGTTGTTATCCCGCTACTTGAGGGGGGCATGCATGAATCTCAAACTTCATGCTATCGTCTAGGGCCTGCTTCTATAAGGACGGTGAGCAGACGTCCTCCGACCCCTGGTCATAGAGGCTGAGAATATAGGGCGCGCCATCGCAGACTGTGCAACTTGGGTGAGAGAGTTCTCTCCCGCTTCCTCCCCGGCGCCGTCTCTTTAACGAGCATGACCTGTTCATAGGAAGAGGGCTATGGTACCGCTCCACCGCCTTCTTGCGCCATTTAAACAATGACGCAAGGGCCCTCGCTTCCAGGTCCCATCGTCGGTCGGGACCCCTCGTCCCGGCTAGAAGACATGCCGCCTCAACTGAGATCATGCGGTATCCCCTTATTCTTACCCTGACAGCCACCGCCTTCAGCGGGCTAAGCAATCCAGCCGCATTGCTGGCCATCAGGATCTCCGCCCATACGGGGGCCTCATAAAGGGTCCTGCTCCACATGATCCCAACGTAAAGTCTCCTGCAGGGAGCGTTTGGTCCCCTGATATTGAGCAACAACCACGAGAGTGCGGCGGATGCCCCCTCCGTCAGTTTTGGGACCAAACTTCGGAAGTGGTATCCGAAGTTACACCGGCTATCGAGTACGAGCCCCTGATACGTCATCGAGAGCTCGATGCCGATGCTGACGCTCCCTATATGTAAGCTGAATCCCGCAGGTGTCCTTTAGGGCTGCGTCTCGTTGCGTTGCTCCTCGCGCCGCGCTGTAATTAGGGTGTCGTCGTAACACGTTAAGCACGTAACAGGTAACCCCGACACCTCTGAGCAACGGACGGCGGACCACGCAGCACCCTATCGTAACCGATGTTCCACAGAAGCGGTCCAAGAACGATCCCTGTGGAACACCGAATGACACATCTCGCCGACCCTCTCTCGGAAAGATAGGCCCCGACAATTCGACGGAGGTATTGAGGAATTCCATGGTAAATAAGCGCCTCCTAAACGCAGCTCCAGGGCAAGGTGTTGAAAGCGTTGGAGATTTCAAAAGTCACTGCCACCACCAACCACCTCACCATGTGCTGTTCCCGCTACTTATAACAAAAAATACCTACTAAAATCAGAAAAAAAACATCCACGCAACAAACGTAATTTTTGTTACGGATTTCTCTGTGCGGGAATCCGACTCGCGCTTGGCTGGTTTTTTTTTCATATGAACACGTGAGTTTCGGTTTCGGTTTCGGTTTCGGCCGAAACTGACCCAGGGGCCGAAAGTTCGGTTTCGGCCGGAAAACCAGTTTCGGTCGGACACTACAAAATACCCACGCGCGCGCCACTTGATCTTCTTCCTCCCTTGCCCCCGGGCACCGACCGGACCGCTGCACAAGTTTCAACGAGATGATGCGGCATGAAACGACGCGCCGCGGCATCCCACGGCATGACACGTCATGCCGCAGTATCTCACGGCGCGTCGCGTCATGCCGCAGCATTCCACGGCATCTTGGTATCGAAATAAAGTAACATGAATTCCAAAGTCAATGAAATAAGTATCAAAATAACTTGATTAGTAAAAAAATCCTTTGCCGTGCCGCCTTAAGTCTTCTAACCTAACCTATCCGGGTCGGATTGCACTGAGTCGGGGTGTTAACGATAATTAATTTCGACCTAACAATTTTATGTATTATTTACATAATTATATCAAATTTTGATTATGTCAAGAGTCGATTATGAGATGTGTTACTTATGCAAACTAATTATTATAATATATGTTGTTATAGAAAGTCATTTTATGGCAAATAAAAGTTATTACTGTTGAGTTGTTAAGGCAAACGTTATTAGTAGGTAGGTATACCTAAATGATAATAGTGCAAGTAAATATTATGATCAGGGATGTTTATGGCAAACAATATTAGTGCAAATGAATTTATGGCAAACGAGAGAAGACCATTAATATCATTCATTCGAATTTTGAATAGTAAGCATTACTTCCGTCAGAAAAAAATCTGAGTTACACCCTAGCCGCGCCTAAAGAAGTTTTACTTCACCATAATAACAAACCCGTGTGTACTGCCGAAGGTTCTAAAAAGTACAATTTTTAAAATCTAACTACTAAAATCTACTAATATTATAAATGTGAAAGTTTGTGAAGATATTTAAATGTTTAGTTGTTTGGATGTTTGTTACTCAATTACGCTCTAACAGCTGAACGGATTGAGCTGAAATTTGGAACAGAGATAGCTTATAGTCTGGAATAACACATAGGCTACTTTTTATACCGGGAATATGTTCCCACAGGAAGCGGGAACGGCTACCGAATGTTACGCGGGCGAAGCCGCGAGCATCATCTATTCTAGTAGTAAATAAAATGTACTCTTTTTTGTAAGCCTGCACTTTTTTTTTACCCCCTTTTAAATCAGATATACTCTATTTCTTCTAAAAAAAGTTGGCAACCCTAGGGGGGACACACATTTTTCCACTTTGGAAGTGTCTCTTGCCCAAACTATTCACTTTAGAAAAAAAATTATTTTAGGAACCTCAATAGCATTTTTGAAGACCTATCTATAGATACCCCACACGTATGGATTTGATGAAAAAAATAATTTCAAAAGTTCAAAAGTCCAAAGTCGAAAAGTCAAAAAGTCCAAACGTTCAAGAGTCCAAAAGTCCAACATTTCAAAAGTAAAAAAGTCCAAAAGTTCAATAGTCCAAAAGTCCAAAAGTCCAAAGTCCAAAACTACAAAGTCTAAAAGTTTAAAATTCTAAAAGTCCAAAAGTCCAAAACTCTAAAACTCCAAAACTCCAAAACTCCAAAACTCCAAAACTCCAAAACTCCAAAACTCCAAAACTCCAAAACTCCAAAACTCCAAAACTCCAAAACTCCAAAACTCCAAAACTCCAAAACTCCAAAACTCCAAAACTCCAAAACTCCAAAATTCCAAAAGTCCAAAAGTCTAAAGTCCAAGACTCCAAAATTCAAAAAGTCCAAAACTCCAAGAGTATAAAAGACCAACAGTCCAAAGTCCAAAAGTTCAAAACTCCAAAACTCCAAAACTCCACAACTCCACAACTCCACAACTCCAAAACTCCAAAACTATAAAAGTCCAAAAGGTCAAAAGCCCAAAACTCCAAAAGTCCAAAAGTCCAAAAGTCCAAAACTACAAAAGTCCAAAAGTCCAATAGTCCAAAAGTCCAAAAGTCCAAAAGTCCAAAAGTCCAATGTCCAAAAGTCCAAAACTTCTAAAAGTCCAAAACTCCATAACTCCAAAACTCCAAAATTCCAAAGTCTTAAGTCCAAAACTCCAAAATTCCGCATGTCCAAAAAGTTCAAAAATAACATGCAAAACATATCTGACCTCTTTATTAGGTAAGTAGGTACTCTCTTTTAATATTCTGAATGCAAGGAGGCCGCAATCAAACTTCTCTTAAAAAACATCAATCTGGTAGGCACCTTCTAAATAGGTTGTTTATAATATTTTGTTTTGAAGCTGGCAGAATATTATTTAAAAAAAAAAATTGCGTGTACTTAGTGTACACACGTAAGAAGTGAAACTTCTTCATAAACTTAATTTTCACCTCACCTTAAATTAAGTCAAAAAGTACAAAAGTACAAAAGTCCAAAAGTCCAAAAGTCCAAAAGTCCAAAAGTCCAAAAGTCCAAAAGTCCAAAAGTCCAAAAGTCCAAAAGTCCAAAAGTCCAAAAGTCCAAAAGTCCAAAAGTCCAAAGTCCAAAGTCCAAAAGGCCAAAAGTCCAAAAGTCCCAAAGTCCCAAGGTCTCAAGGTCCCAAAATCCCAAAGTCCCAAAGTCCCAAAGTCCCAAAGTCCCAAAGTCCCAAAGTCCCAAAGTCCCAAAGTCCCAAAGTCCCAAAGTCCCAAAGTCCCAAAGTCCCAAAGTCCCAAAGTCCCAAAGTCCCAAAGTCCCAAAGTCCCAAAGTCCCAAAGTCCCAAAGTCCCAAAGTCCCAAAGTCCCAAAGTCCCAAAGTCCCAAAGTCCCAAAGTCCCAAAGTCCCAAAGTCCCAAAGTCCCAAAGTCCCAAAGTCCCAAAGTCCCAAAGTCCCAAAGTCCCAAAGTCCCAAAGTCCCAAAGTCCCAAAGTCCCAAAGTCCCAAAGTCCCAAAGTCCCAAAGTCCCAAAGTCCCAAAGTCCCAAATTCCCAAAGTCCCAAAGTCCCAAAGTCCCAAAGTCCCAAAGTCCCAAAGTCCCAAAGTCTCAAAGTCTCAAAGTCCCAAAGTCCCAAAGTCCCAAAGTCCCAAAGTCCCGAAGTCCCAAAGTTCAAAAGTCCAAAAGTCCCAAAGACCCAAAGTACCAAGGTCCCATCCAAAAGTCCCAAAGACCCAAAGTACCAAGGTCCCATCCAAAAGTCCAAAAGCCTAAAAGTCCAAAAGTCCCAAAGTCCCAAAGTCCCAAAGTTCCAAAGTCCCAAAGTCCCAAAGTCCCAAAGTCCCAAAGTCCCAAAGTCCCAAAGTCCCAAAGTCCCAAAATCCCAAAGACCCAAAGTACGAAGATCCCATCCAAAAGTCCAAAAGTCCCAAAGTCCCAAAGGCCAAAAGTCCAAAAGTCCAAAAGTCCAAAAGTCCAAAAGTCCAAAAGTCCAAAAGTCCAAAAGTCCAAAAG
The DNA here is from genome assembly GCA_933228765.1 of Miltochrista miniata. Classification (NCBI taxonomy): domain Eukaryota; kingdom Metazoa; phylum Arthropoda; class Insecta; order Lepidoptera; family Erebidae; genus Miltochrista; species Miltochrista miniata. The sequence continues at coordinate 26,352,120 of OW121751.1, forward strand.
TCCAAAAGTCCAAAAGTCCAAAAGTCCAAAAGTCCAAAAGTCCAAAAGTCCAAAAGTCCAAAAGTCCAAAAGTCCAAAAGTCCAAAAGTCCAAAAGTCCAAAAGTCCAAAAGTCCAAAAGTCCAAAAGTCCAAAAGTCCAAAAGTCCAAAAGTCCAAAAGTCCAAAAGTCCAAAAGTCCAAAAGTCCAAAAGTCCAAAAGTCCAAAAGTCCAAAAGTCCAAAAGTCCAAAAGTCCAAAAGTCCAAAAGTCCCAAAGTCCCAAAGCCCCAAAGACCCAAAGACCCAAAGTACCAATGTCCCATCCAAAAGTCCAAAAGTCCAAAAGCCCAAAAGTCAAAAAGTCCAAAAACCCTTAAATGACATGCTATCCCTGGATAAAGTACTCTTAATTCGAATCCACCGTGGTGAGGAACAGAACAAAGATGGCGCGTAACCAAAAATCGTGACGTGACGTGACGTGACGTGACGCAAATTTTTTTCCAACGCCGATAAAGAAGTTTCACTTCAACAAACAGCGATATCTATTGGTAAAACCACTTTTTAAAGCTATTTTATTCTTATTGCTGTTAAGATAAAAGTGTATAAAGTAGCCTAAAACCATCTCTGAATCCTATTGTATATTGTGTCCAATTTTGAGCTCAGTCGATTCAGTAAATTTTGAGTTTTTAATAGATACTTAAACGCACACAACATTTTTATATGTATAGATAAGTAGGTACCTATGAATGTTTTTCAGTTAACGTTCATTATATTACAGATCAGTGACATTCATACATAGGAATATAAACTCTTTTGCAAAAAAAACGGACACTTTAGATTTTTTTCTCTACCTACTTCAATGAAGAAGAACAAGAAATAGGTTTTGTTAATTTGACAATGCATTGGCATGTATTTTGAACGTATCATTACACTTCATCGAAAACACTTCACCGAAAAACTCTTTCCCGAACGACATTTCGTCGAAAACACTTCGTCGAAACGACATTTCACCGAAAACACTTCATCGAAAACATTTCCCCGAAAAGACACTTCGTCGAAAAACAGTTCACCGAAATGACATTTTATCGAAAGGCACTTCTCCGAAAGACATTTCATCGAAAACACTTTGTCGAAAACACTTTATCGAAACTGCCTTTTACCGAAAACACTTCATCGAAAATCAGTTCGCCGAAAAAGACACTTCATCATTCACAAGGTTGTTCGCAAACTTACGTGTCTCAGCGTAAATGTGAGTCGTTCAACTGTCCAGTGTCCAGAGGACTTGGCAACGGTATCAAGAGACTGGTTCGGTCAAAAGAAGACCCGGTTCGGGAAGAAAACGATGCACAGAACCAAGAGATGACCGCTTTTTGGTGAGTCAGGCGTTGCGTAATCGTAAGGCGTCAAGTGTGGACTTGAAGAAGTAAGAGGAGTAGAAGTTAGCTTGTGGACGGTCAGAAGAAGGCTTTTTTTTTTTCTTATGCAAATCTTGCGATCAGCTTGTAAGCCCTTAGCAGATTATTTGAGGGTAGTTTTTGGCAGGGGAGAGCTGTACCTCCATTGAGGAAACCATCTCTTATTGTATCACGGTTTGTAATTAAACAAAGTCCCATTTGTGTTGCCTTTTTAGTATTCTGGCTTTAATTGGTTCACATAACGCTATGGCTAGTGTGTTTGTGTGAGCTTTTATACGGTCTTTGTATAGTTTAGCTCGATATTCGATTTCCTGTTTCACTGTTCTCATCCCTGTATGTTCATGCAATTCATGAGTTCTAATAAAAAGTGGTGCATCAAATATAGTTTTAAGTGCTCTATTTTGATATCTTTGCAAGATCTCCAGGTTAGCTTTTTTTGCCGTTCCCCACAACTCAATACCATAAGTCCAAACAGGCTTGATTATGCTCTTGTAAATCAGTATTTTGTTTTCCATGGTGACGCGTGATCTTTTGTCTACGAGCCAGTCAAGATTTCTGAGTTTTATCTTCATTTCGTCGCGTTTCATTCTTATATGAGTCTTCCATGTTTGTTTTCTATCAAGATGCATGCCCAGATACTTCGCGGAATCCTGATGTGGTAGGTATTCGTTTCCTAGTTTTATAGGCGGGCAATTATCCTTTCGAAGAGTAAATGTGACATGCATTGATTTACTGGAACTTGCCTTAATACGCCATTTTTTCAACCACCTGTTAATTTTGTTCAGGTGACTCTGTAATCCCAAAGATGCCGCATTTGGATTTTTATGGTTGCAAAGTGCGGCAGTATCGTCAGCGAAAGTGGCGGAGATGACACCATATGTTGTGGGTATATCTGCTGTGTAGATGAGGTACAGAGTTGGCCCCAAGACAGAGCCCTGTGGTACACCTGCTTTTATATCTTTGAAGACAGAGTAGGTGTCGTTAATATTAACTCTGAATATTCTGCCTTCGAGGTAGAATTTAAAAAGTGGGTAGTAGTTGTGTGGAAGTTGCTTTTATATTTTAAATAGCAGGCCCTTGTGCCAAACCTTATCAAATGCCTGCTGTACGTCCTGGAAGGCAGCAGAGCAATATAGTTTTTGTTCAAGAGCTTCCCTTATTTTGTGGACAACCCGGTGTGCTTGTTCCACAGTTGAGTGGCCGACCCTGAAGCCAAACTGATGTTGGGGTATGAGACCATTGTCATTAAGTGTTCGTCTTAGCCTTCTTAAAATAATTTTCTCAAACAGCTTAGACAGTATTGGTAGAAGACTGATTGGTCTATAAGACGAAGCGAGATGGGGGGGTTTACCAGGCTTTGGGATCATGGTTATCTCCGATATTTTCCATAGCATTGGAACATGACCTATCCTGATAATGCTATTAAACAGCTGAGTGATACTGACTATGGTCTTCTTTGGTAACTGCTGCAAGATTTCTGCAGTTGTCAAGCAATACCCTGGAGCCTTGTTTAGTTCCAATTTATTTCTCTTTGGACTTCGTGAGGCGAGCAGCTTGGAATTGGGAGACTCAGTTGCAGATCAGTGTCTAGATAATCCTGAATTTAAATTTTTGTATCCAGATCACCCTCATTCGGAGTGAATGCCTCTTGCAGAAACTGTCCAAATGCCTCAGCTCGATCCTTGTGGGATTTAGCCCAGCTGTTGTCACTTTTTTTGATGGCGTATTGTCCCTTCTGAGGGGCAACCCTGCTCTTTTTAACCATTTTCCATAGAGAGTATTCGTCTTTAGATTGGGGATTCAGGCTAGCTAATTTTGATTGCAGAGTTTCTTCTTCGATGTCTCGAAGGTACTGTTTTAAGTCAGCGGCCGCCTTATTCTAGGAGGAGGCTTTTGGCTGCCAATATCAAGAGTTACCGCCCAGCTCGGGGCCCTAAATTACTCCGTGAGCACCGTGTTGCTCGACTTCAGTTTGCTCGGAACTGTGCTTCATGGACTCTGGAGGACTGGAATAAAGTATTGTTTTCTGATGAAGCTAGAATCTCTTTATGGAGAGGACCGACGCCGGCGAGTGCCGCGAAGACCACGGGAACGCTATGCGGAAGTGTGTTTCGAAGAAATCACTCCTTATGGCGGAGGCCCGTTTTGGGCAGCAATTAATTCCACGGAGCGTACGGAGAGTTTTCATAGAAAATGGAACATTAAATGCACACCGGTACATAATGGAAGTCCTAATTCCATATGCACAACCCACATTGACTGCACTTGGGGAAGATTCCATTTTTATGGACGATAATGCTCGCCCGCACCGTTCTGGTGACGTGGAAGCGTACCTACATGCAAGAAGTTGGGATCCGTCGTTTAGATTGGCCAGCTCGAAGTCCTGACCTCAATCCAATTGAGCATGTGTGGGATGTTCTAAAGAGACGGGTAAGATCAGTGCAACCTGCTCCACAAAACATCAGGGAGCTAAAAAGAGTCATTGCAGAAGACTGGGAACGTATTCCTCAAAACGTTATTAAAAACATCGTGGAAAGCATGCCCAGAAGGACTCAAGCTGTGACTTTGGCAAGAGGAGGTCAAACTCGTTATTAGGTTTTTACATTTGTAACTTTATTTAATTAAAAAAATTTAAAAAAAAATTGTCTTTATTGCCGACCACCATATTGTATTGTTGTTTGGGCGTGTACATCGATTTTAAAGAATCCATCGTTTTTTTTCTTTTAATTGCTCGAATTCACTTCACGCGCATTAATTTACACGATTATAAGTATACAGACTACGTCAAAGAAATAAATTTCATTCATTTAACTAAAATCGACCTTAGAACGTAAATTTCCTTAGGTGCCCGTTTTTTTTGCAAAAGAGTGTATGTTTTTAAATATTTAGGTACATTTTTAACTCTATAGGCCTTAGATAGAATATCAAAAATACACACAAACTTCACAAAATAATCACAAAAATAAATTGGATCTAGGCGGGAATCAAACCCAGGACCACAGAGTGACGACGACTAACGATTGGCGAGCCAATTGTTTTGCTCGGTAGTGAATCCTGTGACCTGTGGATCACCTACGCGCTGGCCGACCAGAGATCTTATAGATCGTTGGCTCGTTGGCTCTTCGGCTCGTTAGTGAATCAGGCCCTTTACGGGATAAAATAAAACATTTTTTGAGTATGGTCACCCCGTGCTGATGTCAGGTCTTTGGATTTTACGCGCGAAACTTACAGACTAGCGTTTTCCTCAGCTAAAAAGTTTTTCAAAACTAGCCAAACTAGGTAGTGTATTTTTGAGTGTTTATGTATAATTTATGGTGGATTGTGAAATATAAAGGTTCGACAACGTGCACAAGTGTTGGAAAGTGATAAAGCGCAGTGATACGCGACTTTTAGGTTTATCGATAAATTCCACAGCAAGCTCTAGTAAAGTACCTACCACCGCTTTACTAGAGTAGAACTTAGTCCAACAGTGATGGGCAAAGTACGGCCCGCGAGCCAGCTCCGGCCCGCGAAAGCATTAAATTCGGCCCGCTGACGGTCCCTCGACATGAATACCTGGTATAATAATGGCATTCGATAATTATATTTTGACGGTCCAGAAGTATTATGTAGATTCTACTGAATATAGCAATAGACATACTCGTATTGGTGAAGTGACTTATTCAACCATAAAATTCAGGGCCTGATTTAGGGTTCCGCGCGCCCTAAGCTAGCTATGAATATGCGCCCCCAGCTGCAACTAATTTAAGTCCTACCAACAAAAGAGACTACGTAAGCTGATCCTAAGTTCCTAATCGTTATTCTTTGTTAATTTGAAAATAAAATAAAACCCGATTCTGAGACTTCTTATGAAGTTATGACTTGATGCATCAGCCAGTAAAAGCGAGATAAAAATACCATCAAAGTACCTAACAGTACCTCGGTACATCCAGTTTCCGATAAATCGAACCAGTGAATCTTAGTGAAATCCCTTCATAACTCAGGAAGTGCAAAATTTATAGCTAGGAACGGTTCGAAAGCCCATGTGCTGGGGATGGCCCCGGCACATTGACTTTCGAACATAGAAAACCGCAAAATTGACTCATCTGTTGGGCTGCTACGATGCCACAGACAGACACACACATACACAGATACACAGGTCAAACTGAAAACACTTCTCGTTTTTCGGCGGGGTTAATTAAATCGTCAGTAATATTGGTGCGATGGTGCCTTTCCAGCCACTCCTCCATGACCGGTTTCACCGTCTCAACAGCACCGTCTCACACTTTTTTTTTAACACCAAAGTGGCAGACAAGCATACGGCCCACCAGATGTACCGGTGGTCACGCACAAGGAGGCAGTCTCTCCTGTCGAAGAATTCAGTCAATTCATTCTGATATTCTGGTGCTCCCACCCAGCAGTGGCAGCTGTACTCCATGTGCGGCCGCATTTGCGACTAAAACAGAAGCAGTGTTTGCGCCGCAGTAAGTACCGCCACGCCCTGTTGAGCGCACCGAGCGGCTCGGACGCCAGCTAGGCCTTATTCTCCAAATCACTTTGGAACTGAACGTCACTGGAGATGTCAATACCAAGGATACCTATACTGTCAGAGTAGGAGAGAGTTGTGCCCTGAAATTATGGCGCTACAGTAAATTGGGTTTTCTTTGCGGTGAATACACAAACTTGTGTCTTAGTAGGGTTGAATTGAACAAGATTTTGTTTTTCCCAATCGGACACTCTATTGCGAGTTGTCTCGATTTCAAATACAAGCTGTTCACAGCTTTCTTCTACTGCAGCCCGAGAGATACCGGTGCGACCCGTGTGACAAGTGTCGCCCGTACTGTCGTCCGCATAACAATGAATGCCGTCAATAGACAACATCTCATTGACATGCAGCAGAAACAGAGTGGGGGACAACACTGAGCCTTGTGGTACTCCAGCGTTTATGACCATGCATTCAGAGCCTATGCTTCTACCGGCCAAAAAGCTGGACACCCATACACTTTGATTCCTGGGTGCCTTGAACGCGACACTGGTGGAGTCGTATTTACTACCACGCTGCCAGGAAGATGGGCGCAGGAATTTAATTTTAATGCACGTATTTGTATTTTCACTAAAATATCAAATATTATTATGTACTTTGGTGTAACCAAATGTTAACTAACAATTTTAAACACGTTGTGAGGAGTTGTTACAATCTGTTTAAAATTGCTAGATATTTTGTGTGCTCCTTTTTGGGAGCACCGTAAGTCACAGCCCTGCGCCGAGCCCAACGCCAGGCGCCCCCTTGATCCTGGCGCCCTAAGCTTCAGCTAAGTTAGCTTATGGGTAAATCAGGCCTTGATAAAATTGCTCAACACCTCAATCACAAACCAACTTACTGATGAACACTTTTTCGCGGTGCTGAAAGTTACATTTTAAACTTGTATTTGAAATATGGCACAGAAAAATCCGTCTACTTCGCCGTCCGTCTGTCAGTCTGTTCTGTCCACCAACTCGACTGTAATAGCTAGAGAGCTGCAATTTTCACAGATGATGTATTTCTGTTGCTGCTATAACGATACATGTTAAAATCAGGAAAAAAGGGGGACTTAGGGGGGGGGGGAGTAGGGTGTCCCATACAACAAATATTTTCCGTTTTTGGTACTAAACCCTCCGCGCGAGGCTGACTCGAGTCTCACTTGGCCAGTTTTCCTATTATATAGGTACCTAATTCTGGCCCTCCCCTGAAACTCCTTAAGTTTTTTGGCCCCCCATTAAATAAGTTTGCCCACCACTGGTACAACCAAAGAAACTTATTTAGAAATATAAGTTCCTTGGTCCAACCTTGGACATACTTGAATACGCTGTTGATAACATTATAGAATCTAGTCTAAGTAACCAAAGCCTTTATAAATTAATTGAAAAAAAAATCATAATTGTTTGTCATAATTGAATTGTCAAATACTGTTGTCGAAATGTCGACGTCAAATTTGTCAATATTATAAACTTTTTCGTGTCTGGCTGCTGATAGTGCTGATATTTATTTTACTGTCTTTACGGGATTATTATTTGTGCGAATATATCTACTTATTCTCATGCATTTACTTTATAATAAACTGCAATGTTGTATCTTGGATTGAGTTACATAAATGTTAAAACAATATAATTTTGGACACCAAAGTCGTATTCGAAAGTGGTAGGTAAGAATTTTATACAAATTAATGAATGTAATCATGGTCATTTGCAAACGAATAGACTTTTTAGTGAATACTTGTATTTTTTTTCTAGTAGTGCCTTTTACAAGGTATAATGTTTGCGAGTTTGAAAAGTAAGATAAAGGAAGAAACTGGTAGCGATATAAGCAAACTAACTAGCAGCTGGCGTAACGGCGCATTCTTGAGCAGATTGTCGCTTAAAGATGATTCCGTAAGTATTAGACGTGTGTAATTTGTTATGAAACTAACAGTGCCTAGCATTACTTACTAGTATATGTAACACACACAAGGAAGAAACTTACCTCACATTGTGATTGTAAAATATGATTCTGACGATGACATCTAGGCCCTACAGTGTTTACCCAAGTCTTATAATAAAGACTCAAATTGTTTTAACTGAAGCTTAATGCTGACAATAAGACTAACAATAAACTACAAAACCCCAATATGTATATTACTAATTACTTATAAAATTTTGTTTCTAAATTACAGAATGTTGTTTGACTTTTTTCTCTATTAGTAAAAATTGCCTCGATCATTATTGACTCACCTTTACAGCAAAAACATAATATAAGTAGGGCTAAGTGTGGTAATTATAATAAACGGGCAAACATTTGTTACTCAATCTCACTCTAACGACTAAACAGATGAGACTGAAATTTGGTACCAGCATAGATTATAGTCTGAAATAAAAATGTGCTTAGGCCACTGTTTATCCCAGGAATATGTTCCCATCAGAAGTGGAAACTGAACTCCATGCTAGCAATGCCGCGAACTTTACAAGTAAATTTCATAAAATGTAATTTTGCTGAGTGTTTATTATTTTGATCCTTTATTACAAATACCCCACCTGACTATACACTATTTTATTGAACAGTCAACAGCAAGTCCTTCCAGTTCTGGTGGTCATGGAGACACAACTTCTGATGTGAGTATTTTGTATTACTCTTTCTTGCCTATATTAATAGTTCAAATGTGCATAGAACTCAGGTGTAATATGGTGTAATATAACATGAAATTTTAAATCTAGAAGTGCAAAAATAACAGAAATCATTGTTTAACTAGCTTGCTCCAAAATAACTATAAAAGTCTTATTATCTCGCTGCGGTAGCTAGGTTTCTAGGTTTACATGGGCTTGTTTCCGCAACTCTACGTCAGTTTCTGCGGCTATTTTGCGTGGGGTCTGCGGTACCTAACCGGCATACGGTCCATGCCATGAAAAGTCGTCACTCATGAATAAATTTTTGAGTAATTATCCCCTCTTTTTGGGTTCTTCACCCAAAGGGTAAAAAACGGGACCGTATTTATGAGACTTTGCTGTCACTCTGTCTGTCATGAGTGTTTCTGTAATGTCTGGGCTGTATACAGCCTCATACATCATCTGCTCTCTAGAGCTAAAATATCACAGATGATGTATTTCTGTTGCCACTACAGCAACAAATACTTAAATCAGAAAAAATGGGGATCTTCTTACAACAAATGTGATTTTTTGCAGTTTTTGGAGCAGAATCCTCTGTGCGCGTGTCTATATCTCACTTGGCCATTTTTCTACTTATCTATACCTACCTACTAATATTATAAAGAGGAGAGATTTGATTGTTTGCATCGAATAGGCTCCATAACTACTGGACTGATTTGAAAAATTCTTTCACTGTTGGGAAGCTACACTCTTTGCGGTGAACATAGGCTATATTTTATTCCCGTATTCCCACGGGAACGGGAACTACGCGGGTGGGAAGCTACACTCTTTGCGGTGAACATAGGCTATATTTTATTCCCGTATTCCCACGGGAACGGCGGGAACTATGCAGGTGAAACCGCGTGACGTCCGCTAGTTTCCAATAAAGACATCTTGGTCTAGTACAGGTCTTGTGTCTTTTAACTTTCAGCAGCTTTGCCTCCTTGGTAAAACCTAGTGCCCCTTTGAATACTCCAATTAGCTTGGGAAAACCTGGGCAAGGAGCTCATTTAAAGTTTTATTTCCTTCCTATTGTGATTTCATTACAACATTAGGTATAATAGCGTTCCTTTGTTCTATTACCTACTGTCTTTGAAACCATAATAGTTTTGTTAATTGTGCCCAATAATGGGGCATTCAATACAGGCCAAAGATATAAAACTATCTAAAAAAATATGATTTTAGTAGAATAGTTCATTTGAATACTTACATACATACATACGGTCCCGCCTTTATCCCCGAAGGGGTAGTTTTAGAATTTGTCCCACGTAGGTGGAGAGCCGAATTGCCGTGTTGAGATGAACAGGTGCAGGCTGTGACTGCCTGCTGTTGAAATTTTTTCAAGCCGCCTAAAAAGGCCTTCAACTTGGCTTAACAACTGCCATTTTACTGGCAACCGGGACCAACGGCTTAACGTACCTTCTAAAGCTCGGAAACGCTCAAACAAAATGTCACATGAATGGTCATCCATCCAAGGACTGGCCATAGTGAATATTGCTTACTACAGTGATCGTTAACAGAACAACGAAATCCGCGGGGCCATGAGCGCTTCGCTGTGAATACGTATTAAATCAAAATACTAGATCATCATGCAGGTATTTTTGTTGTTTGTAGTCGATATCACCACAGTTGGAGTCTTACCTTACGGACCGCACTGGTGGGAAAGTAGATCAAGCAGCGTTACAACAGCAGTATGCCTCACAGTTGGAAGCCAAGTTACGAGAAAGAGATGTCTACTGGGAACAGAAGATCGAGGAGCTAAAGCTTTCACTATCATCAGTGCAAGGTCAGATATTTCCGCCGGTTTTGAATATAATTTAGATTATTAGGTACTGTCACTCTCTTATTAGCCAAATATTCCTGTATTATTTTTTGGGTTCCATCCCTAAAATATAATAAATGGAAACTCATTAGATTATTTTAGCCTGTCTGTTTGTCCATCCGTCTGTCAAGACTCTTTATCTTGAGATCGCGTGAAGGTATTGAGTTGGACACAAACTTAGTACTCAGGTTCATAGTCCCTTATAGCCGTGAAGAAATGACACAAAGTTAGTGGGGGCAAAAGATATGGCCGTTTATGTAGCAAAAAACGTTTATTTCAGCTCTCTCAAGGGAATAAAACTTGAAAATATACTTCCTATTGATCTAGAACTATATATTTGGCCAGTAAAGCCGCCATATAAGGTATAGGGGAAATTAGAAACAAGACATTTTTAATTAAGTAAAACATTTAAAAAAGAATGGTTTCTGCAAAACGTGTATGTAAAAATTTGTACGGAATCCATGGTGGGGAGTCTGACTCGCTATTCGTCTCTTTTTTATAACTATCATTTTGCTAACTAACGTCATCTATTGCGCCATTAGAAGGTACTATATCGGTTTCTTAGTAGTTATGGAAGGAGAGGGGCTACACGTGTAAAAGGCATTATAAATTTACTGAGTTTCGTACTCATTATCGGAAGAAACTTTGCAGGTAATTTTCCGGTCTCCGGTCATTTACAAATGAACGAACGATTTACGGGCTCCCATGTTACGAATTAGTCATTTTCTTGGAACGCCACCTGCTTGAAGGTCAAATATACGAAACTCTTATTTGCTGATGAATAAAATCTTTTAAAAAATAAAATAATTTGTGCGAGACTTGGATTTACGTTTATTCTTACTGTTTAAAAACTATTTTAAAGTTGGTCATAGGACTAAGCAAATCAAAACCACACATTAATTCTGTCCGTGATTTTTTTAGTAATTTTGCAGACCAAGTTAAAGAAAAGGTCTCAAAATAGACCCCTGTGGTACGCCCATAGTAATAGGTGACCCAGTGGATCTATTTCTATGGTCTAAGGAGTTCTATTCACCAAAAACACAGCATTCTATCGCTAAGGTCATAATCCAATCATGTACTGCATCCTTATCTATTTTCAAAAGTTAATGTATTATGATAAACGTTATCAAAAATTTTACTAAGATCGCTAAATATACCAACCCATGGTCAACTTCTTTGAAGAAAGCTGCTAGTTATATAATTGCTTACTTGTTATTTAGTGCGTAATACCTACAACACTAATAACATTCATTTTAGATTTTATAATTTGTTCCCTAAAACATTTAAGTGTGTATTATATTATTGATCCTGCGATACGAGCTAAGATACGATTATTAGCAGAATTAGTTGACTGATATTAGCGAAATGAAAAATGTATAATATCTATCCTGAATAGTTTTTTGATATAACAGAAAATCTATTTAAAATCTACCTTCCTCTGACGACCCTAACCCGAAGATTTGTTAAAATTACGTAATATTGTTGATAGATAGATTTTTGTGTACAGTTCGCTAACTTTAGCGAGGAAACACTTCACGTTGCGGTTTACCTGAAGCAGTAGCTCCTCTACAAAGACATAAATAGAAACTCGATATCTTGTATTGCACTACAGTAACATGAATTTATTTACTTGTAAAAACTCGTTACAATAGCCGCTTACAATTATATTATTGTCTCAAACAAAGACAGAAATCAACCACCGGAAACCTTAAGAATTAGAACATTGAATTAATGTACAGCGTTTTTTATAACCATTCGCTATGCCAACTTGTGTACTTAAGTAGTATTGAAATCGCTTTTTGCAATTAAGAAAAAACGTTTGCGGGTTCTAAAATCTATTCTTAAAAGTATATCAAATATATCGCTACCATAACCAGGTAAAGTATATAAATAAGCCACTTATATGAGTGGTTACTGTAATTACTCTAGTTACATTTGGTTCCAATATTTTTGTTTGTCAGAAGTAGATCCATAGAACTGTCGCTAGGCCTGGTGGCCAGTGTTGGGCAAAAATCAATTGTGGAAACGATTGACAACTAACAATTAAATTTTCAAATTTAATTGCAACTAACAACTAAATAATCAATCGTAATTGCACGTTCTTACAATTACAACTAATTAGTTGTTGCTTGTATATTCTTATGATTACAATTAGTAATTGTCAATCGTCTGAGGCATATTTACGATTAACAATTACTAATTAATTTTCTGTTACCTTTCGGAAACTGGGGGTTAGACAGCTTCACCCAACTACAGAAGAGGCGGCGCAGTGTATATTCGCGCCCTCCAAGGTCGAGACGCCTTTGGGTTTTGACTTTTGAAAAACCGGTGGGCGAGGATTAAATGGCGGAAGGTACCTTTCCGTATTCCAGAGGTGCTTCTAGTGCCCTCCCGATCAGCTGCTATTCCTCGAAAGCGATGCGACGAGGGTTCCGTACTCTTAAGCTCCATATCGAGCCGCGGGGGCCGAGCTATCACATCATCATCATTAGTGCTAGTCCCGGCATGATAATGATCATCATGATGACGATGATGATGATGATCATTATCATCATAATTATATTGAAAACGACGCTTGTATCATTCTATTGTTCCACAATATTTTTATTATTTATAACCTGTCCTGTTTCGCCTCACGGCATTTTTAAAGGTTTAGATGAAAGGACAAGGGGGGGGGGGGGGGGTACTGTCTCATGAAACACTAAAACAATATGTTTTTTATTGTTAAGGTATTTTTTTTTAAATAATGTATATTGGCAAGTGTAGAGATTATCAACAACAAACATCAGAGATTACCAGGTTACAAATTTTCCCCAAAATTAGGGTAATAACAAATTTTGATATTTTTGTTAAATAAATTCTACTAATATCAGGAATTACCAGGTAATAAATTTTCCCCAAATTTAGGGAAATAACAAATTTCAATATTTTGTAATATTTTAAATGTAACAATTATATTTTAGATTACAACATTTATTTTATTTTATTTTTGGGGTAAATTGGAAAATAATAGATAATTTGATACGTTGTAATCTAAAATATGATTGTAACGAATATTAAAATTTCCAATTTCCCTTATTTTGGGGAAAATTTATTACCTAGTAATCTTTTATATTCGTATAATTTATTTAACAAACACATATATTAAAATTTGTAATTACCCTAATTTTGGGAAAAAATATTATCCCCAAATTTAGGGAAATAACAATTTTATTATTATTATTAAATACATATACCAATTATACTTTAGATTACAACGTATGAAATGATATATCATTTTCCAATTTTACCCCAAAAAGACTCCCTATTTTTGGGTTAAAATTGGAAAATGATATATCATTTCATACGTTGTAATCTAAAATATAATTGATACATTTATTCAACAAAAATATTTAAATTGGTTATTTCCCTAAATTTGGGGAAAATATTTTCTCCCAAAAATAGCGAGTCTTTTTTATTACTTCTTGTAAATATTAATAATACAATATATATAAACAGTATTGTAATAAAAATTCTCCATATTTTTGGGGTAAATTGAAAAATAATAGATCATTTGATACGTTGTAATCTAAAATATTATTGTAACATTATTCTGACAAAAATATTAAAATTTGTAATTTCCCTAATTTTGGGGAAAATTTATAACCTGGTTATCGCTGATATTTGTATAACATACATACACATGGGCGTATACTATGCCTCTGCTTACGCCTTCGGGGATAAGGAGAGACTGTATTGTATTGTATGCCGGGACTAGCACTTAATGAAAATGATGATGATATTAACTCATATAGTTACTGTGGGGCCCACCAAATGCAACGTGAGGAGAAAATTTACTGTAAAGATTGCAGTAGGTGTGAGGAGTAGTGTCGGGACTAACGCTTAAATGATGATGATGTGATCTCATTTACTGCGAACCCACCACCAAACGCAATGGACCAGAAAACTGTGCTCTGGGGTTTAGTTTTATAGGTATCACCATACCTACTTTTTAACTTCCATACACAATACCTACGCCACATACCTACATTCCAATATTTATACGATTGTAGGTTCTGTTATCATGGCAGGAACTTACCACACAACACTCACTAGCCTTAAATTTTTCTAAGTGTAGTATTAATTACATATTAAAAACAATTGACGATTATATTAGTCAACTAAAATATTAATTGTGATTAAATCAACTGTAAACCACAATTGATGGAATTAATCGCGATTGATTTTAATTGTCTCTCACAATTAAACAATCAATTGGATTGAATTAGTTGCAACTAATTTAATTGCGATTAAATTTACAATTTTTAGCTCCTACAATTAAAAAAATAATTGATTGATGCCCAACACTGCTGGTGGCTTTCTTAATTGAAATATTGCGGGTTATATTCGCTGTGACGATGACGTGCCAAGATGACCTCACTGGACCCTAAATACATGAGAACTATGCCGCCTCCGGTAGCTCCTAGTAGAATATGAAAAAGCGTGGTTTAGTGTAAACAGAAACTATGCTAATTTGAAGAGAGGGGTAGAAATCACTATTAAATAAATACATTATAATGTTAATTATATTCATGACTGTAATAAGATAATTTTGTTTTCGTATTTTAATAAGCTCCTGCATTCTTTCTCTACAAGGAACTCTATTTTGGTAATTGCCTAATCTGTAAATTTTATGCTCTTTAAAATGTTTTTAATCGCGACCGTACCTACATTTTTTTTATTTTTTACAAAGTTAATTAAAAGTATTCTACGCAGTAGGAAAGGTAGGTATAACAAAGATAGATATAATAGATAGGTACTGTAGCTCATAGTACCTTTGTTAAGCATCTTCAAGACGACTACTTTAGAAACATAAGAACGGAACGCACGTATTATAACAGGCATGTATTAAATATTTTTGTAGTTTAGTAAACATCATCATTTCCAGTGCTCCCTTTTTCGCTATTATTATTTAAAAATCCTTTTAGAATATTATAGAAATTATACTTGTGTTACCCACTTTTAATTTTATCTTTCTATTGCTTTAGATTAAATTTAGGTTCATCATCACGCCTTTATCCCCGAAGGGGTAGGCAGAGGCATATTATATACCCACATGTCACCTTTATATAATTTGTCCCACGTAATACGTTGTGAGCCGTATTGCCGTGTTTAAATGGACAGGCGCAGGTTGTGACTGCCTGCTGTTGAAAATAAAGCCTTCAAATTGGCTTAACGACTGCCATTTTACTGGCAACCGGGACCAACGGCTTAACGTGCCTTCCGAAGCACGGAAACGCTCAAAATAAATGTCACAAAGTGATCACATGGATGGTCACCCATCCATGGACCGGCCATAGTGAAAGTTGCTTACTGCAGTGATCGTTTACAGAACACTGAGTCCGCGGGGCCACGAGCGCTTCAAATAGATAGATTAAATTTAATCTACGAGTATCTTCGAAAAGTACTCATAGTGACATTGACTTTTAAAACACAGCAGCAACAAAAAGCAGCACCATTTTGTCCGATCATTAGTCATTCATTGCAGTTTATTTGTAAATAGTATTGTCTTTCCTACAGGTGAGGAGGCTATAGCAGCTCAAGCAGTAGCCCGCACTGCACAAGCCGAGGCAGCTAAGGCCATCACAGAGCGAGACGCTGGCAAAAGACTCATTGGCGACCTGAAGACTCAGCTTGCTGCCGCTGAACGAGCGCAGGACAAACTTGATGCTATCAATGTAAGTTTGTTTACAATGATTTTATTTAAATAATGACTATTCCAGTTATGTACCTACTTTTTGTCAAAAATATTTATTGTCGTATGAGTTACCGTACCCGGAAACATATATTGTCCCGGAAACCTAAAGGAAGATTTAATTCAGAGGAGTTTAATTTTCCATTCAAATTGAGGACTCATCAACCATTGTCAGCCACGTCCTATCTATCTATCGTAATTCATTGCAATCTACTATCGTAGCACAGTGTTAAATATTTCATAAATAATATTCCCGATTTATCAACACAATTTTCGTTCAGTTAACACCTTCTGAACGATGCTGATGACAAAGCTAGTAATAAAACAAGTATAAATATTTTCTATTGAAAATATCAAGAAGAGATTTTCTAGGTCTCAGACTGTCCAGGTAAGGTCGATGGGTTGAGATGAAATGAGAACTGAAAAAAGTGTATCAATCAAATCCGGACTCTTCCTATCCTACTGGACTTAGGTCTCTCATAATTCATGGTCTCTGCCATGCCTTCAGTGGCCAGTCCCTACGTTAGACCAAAAAAAGTGTTTGTGAGTGACTAGACGATGCGCGCGGCTTCGCGACGGCTACCGAAATTCGGTATCGCTCCCGCTACCCGTGGGAACATATTCCCGGGATGAAAAGTAGCCTGTGTGTTATTCCAGACTGTAAGCTATCTTTGTTCCAAAAAGCAGCCCAATCCTTCAGCCGTTAGATCGTGATCCAAACCTCTTCACAAAATTTCACATTTATGATATTAGTAGTAAGTCTGATTATTTTTTGGTAAAGAGACGATATAATTTGGTAATTAACATAATTTCAATTGCAGGAGGAGTTGGAACACAGTAGGCGCGAGTGGGCGCGGGAGCGAGCTGAGCTGAGCGGAGCGCTAAGCGAGGCGGAGGCGCGGTCGGCCGACCTCGCGGACAACCTCGCCGTACTCAGCGCCGCGTTGCCGCCTGAACATCCACACCATCATATGAACGATGATGGTAAGTCTTATTGAATAGACTGCTTTCTTATGAAAATGGAAAATGGTGGAATCTTTCTTATGAAAATGGAAAATGGTGGAATATACTCTATTCCACTTAAATCACGTTGTGCCGACTTTTACTTTCAGTCCTATAAATTTGTTTATATTTATCTTTATTTTGTTCCACAGATAAACGTGAAGTGAAACCCACGGCTTGTGAAGACTATGACAGGGTGTGTCGGGAGCGTGCAGTACTCTCTCGACAGTTGCAGGAAGCCAAGATGGCTCTCGCTGACGTCAAAACTTCTTGGAGCGGCCAGATCGCGTCGCTTGAAACGCAGGTATTTATGTAAACTGTATAATATTTATACAAATAAGTTGATCGCTCGTGGCCCCGCGGTCTCAGTGTTCTGTAAACGATCACTGTAGTAAGCCCGTGACCACTTTGTGACATTAAGGGCGTCTTCAAATTAGAAGCTTGAAGAAGCGCTTTAGTCGCGCCACCTAAAAAAAAAAGTCGCCGCCTCAGTGGTGCTTCAGTAAATTCTAGTGATGTTCATTAGTTACGTTTGTTACAAAATGGATTCCGATGAAGAAGCATTACTCTTGTTAATTTTATTAAAAACTAGCTGATGCCCGCAGCTTCGCCTGCGTGAGATTTTGTTCCTAGACTATAACATATCTCTGTAGGCACCAAATTTCAGCCAGATCCGTTCAGCCGTTACAGCGTGAAAGAGTAACAAACATCCACATTCACAAACATTCGTATGTATAATAATACCTAGTTAGATAGATTTCTGATTAACAAATTCATAATGCATAATATATGAGCCAAGTAAATTAATTTATTAAATACATTTCTTAATTCAATGGCTTAACTACTACTTGACACAACTTCTCTTCTAAGCAATTGACATCGTAACTTAGTTCCTCCTTCAGGTAGTCCCAGCCTACGACGTTTGGACAAACCGAACTACTGTAGGCTTTGTCCTCCTACTACAGATGGTCCAACCAAGACCTGGTAACGTAATAACAATGTAAATTTCATCAGCTGAGCGTTCATGTTCATTGTAATGGCTCTTTTGAGTGCTGTCGAATGTAGTCTTCGTAGAGACCATTCCCGTATTTTACAAAAATTTAGACTACTTAGAGTGTTTCCTGACAGAATGCAGTCAGCACTATATGTAGAATAAAGTTCATGCCTTCCTTGACCAGTCTGCTGACAATCTTTGTCGTAAGCATTGAGCGTAGATGGTAACATGCGATGTTATTTTATTGACCAGTGGATACTACCTGAAGCGTGGTCTTTCATTTTTTCTGGCTAGCCATCTTAGAATTTTCTTCTTCTTTTCACAAATGTATTTTTGTCACACAAAATTTGAATAAATTAGCAATAATACTTCCGTATAGCATGTTTGGTCAATATTATACCAAAATAGCGCTTTTTATTTAACTGTATGGCTCTGTAGTAAAATCGTCTCTTTAAAGTCTGAAGTAAAACCATATTACGCTAATGACAACGCTTTCACAAATTATGTGTCAAAATAAAAAGTAATTTAAGTATAAAATAAGAGTATTTAAGGAGTATTGATATCAACTCAGGAGAAAATCGGCCCCAAAATAATTTACATTCCCTTTTTAGTTCGTGGTATAAATTTCAATAAAATACGAAACACGTCTTCCATCAATTATGTTAATAATGCTATATGCCAAATTTTAAGTAGATCGGACCAAGGAATCACGTTGTCCCATACAAACTTTACCCTCCTTTTTTATACCTTTGGAGGTGGAATTTGCAAAAATGTTAAAATTACTTTTTTCAAATTGTAACAAACAACGCTCATGCTTAGTTTCATCATCGTACCATTAACCGTTTAGGCAATAATTGATAATAACTTTGGGTCTAGGGATCGAACCGCAAAATTAAGTTGCATTTGAATTCTATATACTTTTCCAGTATAAAAAGTACCCAGTGTGATGCCCAGACTATTAAAGAATAATTATACTAAGTTTCATCGTAATCGAACCGGTAGTGTTTTTTTTTTTATACCACTAAGGTGGCAGACAAGCATACGGCCCACCAGAAGGACTGGTGGTCACCGCAGCCTATGAACGTTTGCAACACCAGAGGCGCCACACTCGCGCTGCCGACCCTGTAAAAACCCTCTTAGACCCCTTTTGAAGAACCCCATACTGTAGGCGTTTGGGAAAACCGAGGCAGGAAGATCATTCCACAACCAAAGCGTGCGCGGAAGAAAACCCCTACCGGATCTAACCGTGCTTGAACGCTCCGGACGTAGGGTGTGAGGATGAAATCCCTGTCTATGGCGAGCGGTGCGATGATAGAAGGTAGCCGTGGGCATCATGTCAAACAATTCCTCAGAGCACATACCATTGTACAGGCGGTAGAACACGCATAGGAGGCAAAGTCTCTCCTGTCGCGAAGAGGTTCCACACCACCTGTCAGTATAGGATCGTTGACAACTCTCACAGCTCGCCTCTGCACCGAGTCAAACGGACGAAGCTGATATTCAGGTGCCCCCGCCCAGAGGTGACAGCAGTACTCCATGTGCGGCCGCACTTGCGACTTATAGAGAAGCAGTGTTTGCGCCGCAGTAAAGCACCGCCGCGCCCTCTTGAGCACTCCGAACTTCTTGGACGCCAGCTTGGCCTTGTCCTCCAAATGACTGCGGAACTGAACGTCACTGGAGATGTCGACACCAAGGATCCCTATACTTTTAGAGATGGAAAGAGATGTGCCCTGGAATTGTGGCGCTACAGTAATTGGGGCTTTGTTTAATTAATAATAGTGAACATTAGCAAATACCTCTTTTGTGGAGCAAGACTGACTTTGAAATAGGGTTGTGCTGGACTGGGGCTTAGAGGACGAAGGCTTTGACTTATTATTGAAGAAATAATATTATTTTAAGATTTTTTTGACAAAGTCACATCTTTATAAAAAACACTAATTTAATATCAGAGTATATTAACTAATGTCCCTTCCCTAAACAGAAATGCCGTGCGTGTGCACGATAGTGGCGCTGCAACTGCGCTTCTAAAAATTGTATGAAAGCAAGTAGTGGTGCGTCTGGCGCACCACTGTAGCGTTTCTTAACGCCTCTTATTTGAAGGCGCCCTAATATGTGAGCGTTTCCGTGCTTCGGAAGGCACGTTAAACCGTATATACCGATTGCCAATAAAATAGCAGCCACTAAGCCAAGTTGAAGGCCTTTATGAGGCGGCTTACAAAAATTCAAGAGTGGGCAGTCACAACCTGTGCCTGCCCATATCAATACGGCAACAACACCGCCTATTACGTGAGAGAAATCTAAAAGGTGAAATGTGGGCATATCATATGCCGCTGCCTCCACTTTTGAGATAAAACGCGTGACCACACATGTACACAGGGTGGAATTTAAATACGGTAGTTGGAGGTAAAGTACCCTTAATATTGTTAATGGCATGTTTTGCTGAAAGGAAATATTCCTTTATTTTTGAAAAGTAAGTAAAACTGCATTCAACGTTTTTTTTTAAATCATCTGTTTAAGCCGGGAATCGAACCTGGGAGATGTGAAAAACAATATCCTGTATTTTATTATACCAACCGAAAAAGTCTTAAATAAGAAACAATTCCTTTTAAACAACATAGTATCTTAAATTAAAGGAAGACCAAGTAAAATATGTTTTTATTGTAAAGCTTACTTACTATCTAAAGAAAAAAAATAGTCTAATTGAGAAGAGAGAGAGAACCTTTTTTTGACGTTGGTTAAAAAAAATCTAGTTTCTGTGAATGGGAATATTCATTCTAGTCACTTAACCAACCAACTTCAAGAAAAATAGAAGTTTCTCAATTAGACTGTTTTTTTTTCTTTAGATAGTTAGTAAGCTTAACAATAAAAACATATTTTACTTGATCTTCCTTTGTTTTAAGATACTATGTTGTTTAAAAGAAATTGATCCTTATTAAAGACTGTTGCGGTTGGTATCATAAAATACAGGGTGTTTTTTTATCACATCTCCCAGGTTCGATTCTCGGCTCCATCAGGTAATTTTTCAAAAATCTTTGAATGCAGTTTTACTTACTTTTGAAATTAAAGGAATGTTTCCTTTCAGCAAAACTTGCCATTATCAATATTAAGGGTACTTTCCCTCCAACTACCGTCTTTCAATTCCAACCTGTATATACGACTTTTTGGATTCCATTCTATTGCGCACTGCGGCATAGGGGGCTCCCCTCGGTGACCTGAGACTTTCATATTTCTTTTTTTTTGTCGGCGCCACATATTAACCTTGTACTCATTACTAGCACCACATATTGTAAAGAGAGCGGAAACCGGAACAGATAGCGGTGTCCCATTATAGGCAAAGAGTTGTTTGTTACACTATATTTACCTAATGAATGAGTATAAGGTCAATCAATTTTACACTACATACATGAAGCGTAGAATAAGTATGCAGCTTCACCAAACTGAATATTGAGTCTACAACACATGGTTACGGAAAAAATAGCCTTCCTGCAGTACAGCGCATCCAAACGGCATGAAAATTGCCAACAGTGGCTCGACACCACCTGCGCCTGGGTCGGCAGTGCGTGTGGATAGCTTCTGGTGTTGCAAAAGTCCAGAGGCTATGGTAACCAGCCATCAGGTGGACCGTAAGCTGTAGCATTGTGTAGTCTTAACCTATTTTATGTTCGGTACTCTTTTAGATGTTTAGTTATATTTGAATTCGATAGTCCTATTATCAAAGTGTGTTAACTAGGTGGCGCGACTGTCGCGGCAGGCAGGAGAAGAAGGCTCAGAACGAAGACGCGTCGAGATTGAGAAGAAAGAGATGCAAGACAAACTAACTGAAATGGCAGCTGACCTTGACAAAACCAAACAGAACTTGGCTAATAGTGAAGCGAAGGTATTTATATTATTTATTTTCAACTATACTAGTAACGGGTAGGTCGTACTTATTGATTATTCGACTAGCTAACTAATACGGCGTTGTATACTGATTGACGCATAACGTACGCTTGTTCCAGTACCTATTACTATAGATTTTCAACATATGAATTGAATTTGATATTTCGATCCATCCATGGAACAAAGTCCTATCTGTTTTTTCTAATATTATTTAGGCAAGGTGTTAACTTGTGTAACTTTTAAACAGTGAGGTTTGAGATTTTTTTTAAATATTGTAACAATGTCCTAACCTAACTAAATATTTACCAAAATATCAACCATCACTCTAAGAGTCCATATGATGCCAAATAGACTATTACTTTGATCTAGATCTCAGGACTCGTGAGGTCTGCTGAATTAAAATTTGAACACCTCAACAACAAATTTCAACACGACTTCAGTTCATGAACTAAAAACTCTCTAGGCTCGAAACACGATTACTGATAAAATCCTCGATAGATTTTTGTGTTGTTGAAAATACCTCGATTTCGTGAAATTTTAAGCTAGATCTCGTATGTTATAAGTTGTTTTTATAATATAAAATATTTATAAGAAAGACAATAGTAAAATTTTCATTTGCACTAGAACATTTTTTCATATTGGTTATAGTTTTTATATAATTAATTTATTTCGTTAAAAGCGCACAAAAACCGATCGCATCTCTCTCTTTCTTGCACGCTAAAATGTATATCTTCTATCTTCTTTTAACAATTTGGCGTCTGGTAGGCTCTTAAGGTTATACAAGTTAGGAACTTGTCTGAAAAATATTTGAAAAACAAATAGAACTATGTTCTACGGATTGGTCGATTAATACCCTCTATTTTCAATTGATATTTACTAATAAGCACTAGGTCGGTCTTTTCTCCCTAATTTTATTTTTTACCTGATGTTTTATGGAACGGGCTTTCGTTATACTAATACGTGCTGCCACTGCTACCTATTTCAATCCTTAGCCTTAAATGTTTCTGCATCCTATTTCTATCTTACCCCAATATTGTTCCTCTTATGATGGCGTGGAAATCTCTTGCATGCATCATCGTTTCTTTAACCTTCATAGCATTATGGTTAGTCAAATAGTTGTATGTTCGTAGAAGTATGTAGTTTAAAATGTTACAAATGGTTCCAATAACCAGTTGTTTATTCCGCAATCTACATTTTGAAAAATTAAGTATTACGTATCCCATTTACAATAACAGCGACTGAACCGATTTGAAAATGTTTCGGATGGTTGTTTTGGTCTCCGTCTCGGAAGGCAGGATCATAACTTGTATAAGAAACGGAATCCCGGAGAGATGCGAAGTTACTAGGATTTTTTTTATACCACTAAGGAGGCAGACAAGCATACGGCCCACCAGATGTACCGGTGGTCACCATAGCCTATGGACGTTTGCAACACCAGAGGCGCTACACTCGCGCTGCCGACCCTTGTAAAAACCGTCTAAGATCCCTTTTGAAGAACCCCATGCTGTAGGCGTTTGGGAAAACCGAGACAGGGAGATCATTCCACAACCCAAGCGTGGTCGGAAGAAAGCCCCTATCGGATCTAACCGTGCTCGAAATATAATGTTTGAAACGACACGAGATGATGACTGCGTTGTAAGTGAGAGTAACTGACGCTCAGGTGGCGCGTCTGAACGGGGAGGTCCACGGCTTGGCCAAGGAGTTGAAGACACTGCGAGGAGCCGCCAGCCTCACGGCCGTGAGTCCCAGTCTCTACACCATATAGCTATACTTGTCACCTCACTAGCCGCCTAGCCGCCTAGTCACACGTAATGGCGCATCACTAGTACTGTCGTTTTGATTTGTAGTGCCATTTAAATTTAGAATTTATTATAATGGCATTTGTACTTAAAGTTTATTGTAATGGATCTCGTATATGGGTACAGTTTGTATATAGGAGCGATGCTTTATTTAGCGGGGGTGAAGAAAACGCAAGGGCCGCTGGTCATACGTACATCTATAAGGGAAACTGGGGACACTTGATCCCCCCTTTTGTTTTTTATCCCTAATTTCTATATTGAGTATCCGTTAAAAAAACCGTTAGTACTAAAATACGTGAAATTTATTTGCTTATAACTGCTGTAAGAGCCAAAAATATGAATATCTAAATTTAGTAGTTATTAGACTAAAATCAATAATAAGGATTCGTACCATGTGTCCCTTATATACGTAAGACTTGATCCCCCCGCTCTGGGTGACTTGATCCTGGGGGATCAAGTCTCCCATATTTAGGGTCACATTATCATGTAACCCATTACTAAGGAGTTAATTAAAAAATGTCATTATTCATTTTCGAAATCACATATTTCTTCATATATCTATATCACGGTTTATGTATTAGTAACGCTCGTGGCCCCACGGTTTCAGTGTTCTGTAAACGATAACTGCAGTAAGCGACTTTCACTAAGAGCCAGTCCTTGGATGGGTGACCATCCATGTGATCACTTTGTGACATTTATTTGAGCGTTTCCGTGCTTCGGAAGGCACGTTAAGCCGTTGATCCCGGTTGCCAGTAAAATGGCAGTCGTTAAGCCAAGTTGAAAGCCTTTTTAGGCGGCTTGAAGAATTTTAACAGCAGGCCACTCCACAACTCGTTTGCTCCACCGACCATCGGCATCGGTTCTCCTACAGAGATGTGGCCAGCCCACTGCCATTTCAAGACGCATTCTTCTGCGAGCTATGTCAACCACTCTGGTTCTCTAACGGAGAACATCGTTCCAGATTTTATCCCTCAGAGACGTCCATAGCATAGCTCGTTCAATTGCACTTTAAGGGCATGGACTAGCTTTATGGTCGTTCCCTGGCACCATTTTTCGGGCACCTCCCCTGGTTTTGTAGGCACTTGGCATATCGTTCTGCAATGAATTGAAAAAAAAAAGGTAGGGGACACTTGAGCCAGGGGGATCAAATCTCCCATAATAAAGTGTACCAAGTATACCCTGAGCTATTTGAGGTTATAAACAAAAATATTTTCAAATGTTTATAACATTACCACTTTATTACGTAAAGAATGGCTAATAATATAGATAATGGCTCGTATTAAATGCATACACACTTAAAAGTCCTATTTTAAATAAATGTTTAGTCACAATAAAAACTCACCAAAATTTTCTTTGTGCCGCAACAATTAATTACTCGCTCGCCATTTGCCAAAGTGTTAAATATGATAGGTTTATCATCTTTAAAAAGTTATCGTGTACTATATACAATCGATATTGCCACTATATAACTAAATAAGACTTATACAGGTTCTGTAAATCGTGTGTACCTAGTCTCCCGTAGGGATCAAGTATCCCCAGTTTCCCCTACAGCTTTTGCAGTAATTCTTCACAAAAATAGTATTATTTTATTTATTGTGAATTTGTGTGAAATGCTCACGCTTGCCACGGTGCATTAATTGGTTAACATATCAGTGCTATAATGCTCTAAGAATATCACGTAAGTTTGTGAAGAATCAATATTCTTATTTTTAGTTATTAATATCTGTTATTGTTTAAAGTACTCGTAGTCCCTCTTGTTCAATGAATAAACATTGAGCAACTTCTACATGGTTAGTCATAATATAAGTGACCCCGTGGCATTTTCATTTACGAGCGTTTTCCTTTCCTCAAAAGGCACAGCAAGCCGTTGTGTTCAGTCGCCAGTCAATTTGGTGAACTTAATATATAAAAAATACATAGCAGTGATCCAAGATTAAGGCTGATTGAAAATTCCATTAGCAGTTCTAATTTGCGCCTTACCGTTTCAATACGGCAATAGTACTATCGACGAGATTATACGCGTTTAGTATGCCTCTGTCTACCCCCTCGGGGCAAAAGGTGATAAAACTCGTTGACTTTTGATAGTCTATCTTCCTTCTTTAACTTTCCTTTATTTCCTGTTCTTTGTCATTTTAGTTATACGTCCAACTCACACTTATAAAATAGTCATTTTAGGTTTTATGTGGGAAAAATAACTTCCAACCAGAATAATTACGGTACTTTAGTAGTGCGTCATTACATGTACTTAATTTATTTAGTTGTATTTAAATGATTGTTGGCATTTACTTAATAGTTTAAATGATTCATCTTATTTTATGATTGAAATATAGAACTGTGTTCATCTTTAGGGTGCTAATATATTGATGATCAAACAGTTTTATATAACGAATGCACTTTTGGCCTAGCTTGCTAGCTTTAAGGTGACTGCAGACTACGCTATTGTGTTATACAGGATGGAATTTAAGACGGTAGTTGGAGGTAAAGTACTTTTAATTTCTTTTTTCTTCTCTATTTTTTTGGGGACTATTATACAACCGTATAATTATGCCAGTCCCATCGTACCTTATTTACATGTTACCTTTAATTTTGAAAATGGCAAGTTTTGCTGAAAGGAAACATTCCTTTATTTTCAAAAGTAAGTAAAACTGCATTTAAAGGTTTTAAAAAAATCCCCTGCGTGAGCCGGGTATTGAACCTGGGAGATGTGAAAAAAAACATCATGTATTTTATGATACCAACCGAAAGAGTCTTTAATAAGGAACAATATCTTTTAAACTACATAGTACTTTGTCTTCCTTTAATTTAAGAAAATTAAAGGAAGACAAAGTAAAACATGTTTTTACTCTAAAGCTTATAGAAAATCAAAACAGTCTAATTGAGAACCTCCTCCTTATTTTTGGAGTTGGTTAAAAATATTGTAGTTTCTGTAAATGGGAATATTCGTTCTGGTTTTTACTCACAACCAACTTCAAAAAAAGTGGGAAGTTCTCTATTAAACTGTTTTTTTTTCTTATTAGATAGTGCGTAAGCTTTACAATAAAAACATATTTTACTTGATATTACTTTAATGTAAGATACTATGTTAGGTTGTCTGGAAGAGATCGCTGTAAGCGATAAGACCGCCGATTGTACCTAGAGTTAATTTTTGATATAATTCTTGTAATCATTGATATGGTGTACAATAAAGTGTATTCTATTCTATTCTATGTTGTTTAAAAGAAATTGTTTCTTATTAAAGACTCTTTCGATTGGTATCATTAAATACAGGATTTTTTTTTCACATCTCCCAGGTTCAATTCCCGGGTCAAGCAGGTGATTTTTTAAAAATATTTAAATGCTGTTTTACTAACTTTTGAAAATAAAGGAATGTTTCCTTTTTAGCTGAGTGTGAACGTGCCTATAGTTAATGTTGTGCTATATTACAATATGCTATTACATAATAGCGCAGTCTGAAGTCACCTTTTTGTGTATAATTGGTACTAAGATTTATTGATAAGTTATTACCGTGTGAATTACTGTTATTATTTATCTATTGTAGATAACAGTGACACGCATTTCGCCTTTGCACTTTGGCAATAAATGGTAAAAAAGCATTTTCCTTGCTTTCATAGCAATAAGAAAATGGTTGGTACATGTATCGGGCAATGAAATTTTTGTGCAAGGATTCTGACACTTCGACGTTCCTGATTTTATATTTACTCTGAAATTAGAAAAAAATCTTAATTTATTTTTATTATTGTGATATGTATGGGCAAGTGCTGTTCCTATGGACGCCTTATACCTGTGGACACAATCGATTCCGACGAAACTAACAACCCTAAAATTATAATGTGAACGCGACCGTAAAGCTAAACGACAAAGCTTTACGGTCGCGTTAAAATTATAATTTTAGGGTTGTTAGTTTCGTCGGAATCGATTGTGTCCACAGGTATAAGGCGTCCATAGGAACAGCACTTGCCCCTACCTATAGAGATAATTTATATTTAATTTTATATTTGTTATTGGTCAACTTATAAAAAATAATAGACTATTGATGGTAGCTTTCAAATATTTTTATATTTGTTATCATGTTGAATTTCAGGGATAAAGTATTTTTACCTGAAGATTATTATTCATTATTTTAATAAAAGCTATTGCGTTCATCATAGCGCCTATACTAGCTTCTGTGAAACAGGTAACGGTTGATCGATTGCCGTTAATAGAAGCTAGTAATTATGCCGTCTGTCGGACGTATAGGAAAAAACGTTTAGACCACTTTACGGTCTATTAATAATAGACATTTTATCTATGGCAAAAGAAATATTCATTATTATAATATGTTAGTTGAAACGTTAAGTCAATTAAAGTACAATTCAACAAGTAATTGTCTAAGATTTATGTCAAAAAACATGGGTTTCAGTATGCACATTTTTACTAAAAACTCTTATATGAAGTAGAGCACAATAAGTAAGTAACACATAGCGAATACAAATCTGTAACTAATCCTACCCGACATGGGCTCAATAAACTCCCAAAACATTTCAACTATAACGCGACACACATATCAATTGAAATACGCTTATTTTGAGAGTTATTGATGTAAGTACTTAACATTATATTATCGTGTATCATATTTGGGTAACAAACGAGTATTGTTTTTTGCACAAAGCTTGCTTCACACACTGCGTGGGATCAAATCGATATCTTACAAACCTGTGTTTTGTTATCGGGACCGTCGCGTCGTGTAGATAAAGTGATTAGCAAGTTTCATCGTGTGATAAGATGCGTACATAGAAACAAGTACAGTTGTATGTTATTTTTTCTGGTTCTGAATAGCTATCTTATACACCCAAATTTAAAGAGCCTTTATATAAAATCAAACACAAGTTTAGAGAAAAATATATATTTACATAATAAAACGTTGTTTTTAGTATAAGGATTAACTATAATTAAATTATAGACTTCTAAATGATTCAATTTTGATGTAGTGATAACATTCATACATTCCAAGTAAGTTGAGATGACCAAATTTATTGTTTATGTTGCGAAATTATGAATTAATATTTAAATTAGTTCCTGTTATTTTGATTTGTGTGCAATAAATTATTTTGGTGATATATTTTCTTTTGATTTCATCATTTCCCCTTTTGGTTTGCATGTGGGTGTAGCTTGACTGCTGGTGTGTGGCATGATCTAAACACTGGGTTAACTTTGGTTTCATAACACGCCTTCTTTACTAATTTCACTACTGACGTTGCTAAAATACCTATAACTTCTGTAACAGGTAGTTCAATGCATGTTGGATTAAATCACGTAACTACAGTATGACTCAGTAAAGCAATAACAAGTAGTAGGTATATAACTCATAAGTATTGTGCTATTAAACTAGTGATCTGGAACGTATCGTGCAGACAATAAGATCTAATTTCACGTGTAAATAGAAAGGTAGTTGACATTAATATTGTAATAGTTTTCCGTAAACTTCAATAGGTGTTATAGAACTGCAAAGCTCTTGTTTATACATACAGGTGTTTAGTGTTTTGTTATCTGTCGACCTAGACACTTGTGTGCGGAGTCGCAGTCGTGTGAACGCTCTAGAAATCTAGTTTTGTTGATAGAAAGCATTGCTAGTACCGTAATCGAGTGAAATTTTTATACAGTGGGAAAACTTGTAGTTTTATGAGTAGTAATTAGTGCTGGTTTGATGTGATACAAGTATTTTTTAGTGGTAGCTGTTTAAATTGAACGATATACCAACAGGTAGGTTTAGAAGGTGTTGTTTATTTTGCGGCAAGTAAACACGTGATGTAATTTTAAGCGTGACTCATGCAATCTGTCGTCACGGTATATAAAATTCGTTTTATGAGTTCGATTGCTACTGATATTACTCCACGGAGAATCGTAAAAGATGAAAATAGATATATTTTGTTATCTAATTTTTTATCTTACTTAGTTCTTGCTTACGAGAGAGGCACTCTTCCGTGTGAGTTTGATGTAGTCGCTCTGTTCGTTCCCGAGTTTTGTGTAAAACCGTGCAACTATTCGGCAAATCTCTTGATTTAGTACCTAGAGTATGTTATTCGAAGTGGCCTCGAACCTGTTCTTTTGTGATAACGGCAGTGTGAATAATAAACAAATAGGTAGATTGTATAATTTCCTGTATTGAGCTGTTTTTTAGTAATATGTGTTATTAGTAGCTATCTCTATATTGTGCCGGATAAAGAACTTGTACAGATCTATCTTAAAATAGCTCTTTTAAGGTCAAGTAGGTAGGTAAACTGGTTATTATCTATCCATAAACAAAATATTTGGAGTTTTATCTAAGATCACAGCAACCAGCTGCGATATTGTAATCACATTCACGTCGCAATTAAAACGGTTGCAGGATATAATTATGGATTTGGAAGGCCGTATAGGAGCTTTAACTGAGGAGAATAAAGGATTGTCAGAGGCCCTGCAGAATGAGAGGACACTGGTGAAGATCCTCAAAGAGAAGTTGGATAAAGGCAATACACTGTATGAAGAACAAAAGGTTGAGGTAAACCACCTCAACTCACTGGTGACGGAGATGCAACATGACGTTCTGGATTTGCAGAGAAAATTTGATAAGTGAGTTTTACCTTTCTGTTTTAAATTGACATATTAAACTTGAATGTATGGTATCATAATGAGTTGCTTTTTAAGTGTTTAATTTTAAAGAGCGCATACTCAAGAATTCTGGTTCCATAAAATAAGAAATACAGGTTTAAAAGTTGTGTTACCAGACTACTTTCGCTTTATGTTTATTACACAATTAGGGAGTACTTAATTTAAGTGATTTAGGAAAATTCATTCATTCTTCAGTACTCCCATGGCACGGCGGAAAGCAATAGTACCTATCCGAACAGCGTGGTATCTCGGATCTTCCGGGAGAGCTGTAGATGTTTCCGGTAGACGTTTTTGGCAAGATTGAGACAGCTTTTGTATATTTTAGATTTTCCATATTTTGGTTTTAGAAGCGCAGGTCTCTTTTTAGAGGACTAGTGGACCTCACACAGTTTATAGCCTATGTCATCCAGGGCTAGTGCAGTGAAAGAATTTTCAATTCTTTTTTTCAGGCTTTTGGCATGGCAACTTGGCACTTGTAAGCTCATGAAAATAGAGGGAGTTCTCAGGGGTTGTATATAAAGTAACTTCAAAAGCGAGCCTCAAACGAGGTAAACAGATACAATCTGACACAGACAACAGAAAAATTACCCCAAAAACAATCTCAGCTAGCGTTGATTCTGTTTGATTCTTGACTAGGGTCAAATGTTATATTTCTTGATCTTTATCTATAATATATTAGTTGCGGCTAAGACTTTTCTTAGCCGCAACTTTTATTATCTATCATCCCTCTAAATTGACTCTCATTCGTCGTACCTGATAAAAGTGAAATTTCTGGACATGTTATCTTTAAAATTTCAGAGAGAAACGCGAAAAAGACGAAGCGTTACTCCGCAACGCTCACATGTCGCAGACGATAGAGATGAGCCAGTGCAACGTGCGGTACCACCAGACGGAGGTGACGGACCTGAAGCTGAAGGTAGCCGAACTAGAATCTCTTATAGCGCAACACAAAGAAGTAAGTTAGATCACACAAGTAGGTACTTGTTTTGATAAGCGTACGCAGCTGAGGGCCTCGTGAGAGATTATAAGTACGTCTTTCGTCACTCATTCTGAAGCGACTCGTGGATTGCTATTATAGATCACTATCTACCTAAATTCACTTCAAAATGAGAATCATCCTCGAAAATGCATCCCCTTCTTTTTTTCAAATCGCTTACCTACATAGCAAATGTTCACGTGTTTCGACAGGAGGAAAATTTAAGTGGTGAATGACCCTGTCAGCGAATTGAGAAAAGGCAGGCTGTTGCTGCTGTCATTTCAAATTTTTCATTCCACAAAGACAAAACGTTCGTTCACCCACTATACTGTCATTAGGAATTACATTACTGATAAACCAGCAGCACATTTGTAAGGAATTGGGATATCGCCATCTTCGCGTTCCTGTTGAGACCATTTGTCTTCACTCGAAAGGTGCTCGATAGAATTCGGCAAATTTACTTCTCAGAGACCGACTAGTGTAGCTTTTATTTTATTTATTATTCAATTGACGATTATTTGCTTGACAAGGAAGCCTGGAAATGATCTGCTTGCTCTACTGCATTCACAAGCAATAGTTTGTGATTTTTAGTTTAAATTTTGTAAATAGAGCACAAAAAGAAAAGCCCGTCGAGTTTCTTGCCAGTTCTTCTCAAGCGGGCCGCGTTCCGAACTGGTGGTACTATTTGCATTGTATTCATTGACGTGTCGCAAGTGCCTATGTATTAGGATTATGCGAAATAAATGTTTTTATCTACTCTGATACTATAATACAAAGATTATAAAATTGAAATCAATACTATTATGACAAACATTACGCACAGGCCAAAAAAAAAGTTTTATTACGATACAGGTCTTGTATGGACACCTATATCATAATAAAACTTTTTAATCATTACGATACACCATAAACAATCTCCAGCTGAAAAATAAGTTTGAACCTCTACTTTAAAAAAAAATTATGTCTCCAGAGTAGCGAAAAATCCTAAATCTATGGTCTCCGCAGCCTAAAAAAAAAAAAGAAACACGCATGCGCAATCGATGTTTGCGCCTTGGCGCCAACATTTTACATTTAAATTAAACAAAGTTTGGTTTTGTTTGTAAAATAAATTAGTTTTTGTGTAAAAACATGTCTTAAAGCGAGGATGGTGGTAATTGTACACCACCAGACATTCTGGAAACTGCGTCAAACATGACCATGAACCTGTTACCGGCGAAATCAAGGAGCAACTATATATCACAACAAAATGAAATCAGGTATTATAGTATGAGAGTAGATAAAGTAGTGTATGACACTGTACATAACTTGGTCTTATAACACTCGTGTGATACTATAAAAAAACTCGCCTACGGCTCGTTTTTTTAAAACACACTCGTGTTATAAGAACCCTCATTATGCAACAGTGTCATAAACTACTATTTTGAGTTTGAGTTTGAGCTAACACTAGTCGGTCTCTGAGAAGTAAATTTTGACAAATTCTATTCTTTTCTGTTCTTATTATAGTGAGTGTCCAAACACTCGCTATCTACTCGGGATAGGACATGTGTCAGATTTTCCTTTTTATAGGCCGACTATATGATTACACCAGTCGAATTATTATTGTATTGGTTTGACCCTCACCATTTATTTTTATAATATTTAAATTTCATTCCAGAATCAAGCTGCGTGTATGTTATTAAAAGAAAACGACGAATCGCGTAAAGTCGAGATCGAACGGTTGAAAACGCAAGTCGATGAACTTAATCAAAACGAGAATGTACTCAAAAAGACTATACAAGACTTAGAAACTGAAATCTGTGATAAAAATAAGGTTAGTTGATAATTTTGCTATCGGCTTTACTTTCGCCCTTATCATTTATTTTATTGTGCGAATAAAATAATTATATGTATTATTATTTATTTATTATTTAGTTATTTATTCCATAAAACATCTATCATTACAGGTTTCCCTAATGCAATAGTGTTACAAAATCAACAAAAACTACTATTTACAATAAATATACAACTTAAGTAAAAATTCCAATACGTATTTTAGTAGTGTATCCAAATATTTGAATTCTTGTCGCTGAGAAATCAGAAACAAGGATCTATCAGTTAGTATTGATTAACACGAAGAACATTGTTATCTACATTGTTTGTCTACCTATAGCAGGCGGTTAAAATTCTTATGAACATATTTGTCCTCCTAAACGGCTGGGCCGATTCAGATAAAATTACACACAATTTAGACTCGGCAGATGGTGCTGCAATCGGGTTTCAGAGTTCACATAGAGTAAGTTCTGCCGGGTCAGCTAGTATTAATATGAGTTTAATCTAACGTTTTCAGAAAATGAAGACACTAGACAACAGAATATCGGATATGAAGAAGACGTTACAGCGAGAACTCCAAACCACCAAATCCGACCTCTCCTCCGCCGAGGAACAAGACATTAGCAGAAGGTGAGGGAACTAATCTTTTGTTGGCACTAGTACTCCTCTCTATGAACGCTCGAATCTCTTAGTATGCTAACGCAAAGACTCACAGATTTCCTAAACTAACATCAAGTGTTGGTGTGAATTCCACTATTCTTCAGATAATTTCCTTAACGTACTTGTAAATTGTGCACAGAAAACAACAAAGTTCTGAACTAAATATTTACTGATCACATACAAAATACATGTTCTGTCTCCGGATTCTAACATATTTTTTTTTTTATAATAATCTTTATTTATCCAAAACGTACTACATTTGAGTCTTAAATCTAAATTCAATTTCAAGGTAGTTGCTGCTTTAATATATCTCAATAATGATGGTTCTGCTCTCTAAACTAGGCAGATGCCTGTGTTTTAGATACAGCGTTCAGTGGTGCGTATTAATGACAAGGTGCTGCGTATCAATAATTAGAATTTCAAAATTACGCCCGCGCGTCTTTGTGTGTGTGTGTGTGTGTGTGTGGTTGAGTGCGTGTGCGTGTTTGGTTAGATAAATCAATTTATATTGAATGAAATTCACATCACCACCCATATTTTGGTCCTAGGTATTGGGCGGCTGAACCTATTGATTCATGATTTATAGTTCTTAGTTTCAGCTATATCGGTACATCTGCATTTTTGCAGCATAATCCAGGATATTAAATCACCGTACATTTCTTCAGATACCTAAAACACGTGGTACTACGGTTCCTGACATCACGAGAACTAGAGGCGCGACAGTTAACCCGAGCACTAGCCGCACTCCTCAGACTATCCGCACACGAAGAGGCGTTACTACGGGCCGCCTTACCGCCAAGATCGGGCATAGCCGCCTGGTTTCCTAGTCTCAACACCTGAACTAAATATATATAAGTAGTATACACATTCGCCGTTATGATATGAGACTGGTCTTTTGGTATCACACATGTAAACTGATTAGACGCCCAGATCTGGGTAAAGGCATTCCCTTAATATTTTTTGGGGAGCCTTTACAACGCTGGCCAGACGAGTTGGTGTCTATAGTTTTATTTCAAGATTTCCTTCTCTACGTAATGAATACTTTTGCGAAAATGTTCCTTTGGTCGCCTTATACATCGTAAATCATTTTTACTCATTCCCGTCACCACATGTTTTTTTTTTTAAATAAATAAATATTCACGGACATCTTACACAACGCTATCTGATCCCAAAGTAAGCTAGGAATAACCTGCTTGTGTTATAGGTATCAGACCACGGATATTAATACTTATATATGTCTCCGGTGGGAAACGAACCCACGACCTCCAGCGCCGCAGGCGGTATCACTACCGACTGCGCCACAGAGGCAGACATTTGAAAAGGCAGATTTTACAAGTAGACGACTTTAAGTTTTCTGATAAACTGCGTGATTGACACCGACTTTCAGAATGTTTATTAGTGGCCAATTATAGTATTAAGGCGACTATATAATAAATGTACAATTTGTACTGGTGATTGATGGCACTTGGCGAATCTTGCTGCTCGCCTTGAATGGAAACAATATTTTTTTGACATTGTTTATTTGCAAAGGTGTGATTAGCCAAGATAATAAACGTAGGTGATCATTTAAGATAAGAAACATACTATCGTCACTGGTCCTGCGAAAACAGATATTATTATTCTAATCTGACTTCAAGTGTAACTTGTTTAGTAACTTTTTTATTAATTAAGGCTTGTCTGTAGCCTTTCTTATTCATCGATTTTTTTTTATATAATGTCCACTGCCATCCAACCTCGCCATCTCTGCGTCGCCGCGTCGCTTGCATGTGAAATTGCATTTGAGTCCAGAATTTTTGATAAGGCCCTAAATAATCTGTTTAAAATTTGTTTATGCCACTGCTTGTCTTCCGACATCCATGTAAATTGCTATACGATTGTAGCAATAATATTCATTGCATAATAGATTTACTCAGTACAGAATATATAAGATCAGTATTAAGAGAACGCTGAAACATTTAATTATAAGTATTGTAGAAATTGATGGCAATTCTATTGTTACAAGACGACGAATATATACTACTATCCTTGTCTTATCCTCAGTAGCAAAAGAGATGGCGATAAGTTTTGTTCTGTCAGTTTTTAGCAAAAGAATTGACATGATTATAGTATTTTTAAATACGAATATTAATGTAAATTGGATTAAAGTTGCCTTATAGTTGCTAGTCATTATTTAAAGTTATATTTACGGTATTTATAATGGTGTGAATGTTTTAATTCCAATGTGTACCGGTGTTATTCGATTATGTTGTCAATTATTTATCATTGCTATAATTATTTGAGAGTTAATATCGGCGGTAACGTGTTAGATAGTAATATTATGGTCTCAGTAAAGTCTAAATTATGTTATGTAAATGATAGTTAAACGTAATTATAACACACTGCCCGTTTACATAGTTATTTAAGCCCCCAAAATACACAATGAGGATCAGTAAAGGTATAGCAAATTCCAAAAAAAATGTATCCCCGTTATTCTCTAGGACATCAGAATGATATATCTTTTTGAATTATCTAAATCGGACTATTACTTACGGAGATATTTAGCAATGAACTCACACTCAAACATAGTTACAAAAATCAAACAAAACCCTGCGCGTCTATACCGCGGCTCCGGCTAACTGGCAGCGATTTGGGTGATGTGACGTCACAAGCTACCGCGTCGGACACTCGGCGAACTTTTCTAGTTATTTGGTCACAACTTCTTTAATTTTCGTCGTAGAACAAAATTTTTTGCACTGTTTAATAAGAATTTCTTAGGTCTATAAATCTGCATTGTTACCTAAAAAGTTACGGATCCTCATTAAAGTATGCAGAAGATGGATATCATGGACATATATTTAATACCAGAACATTTCCCGCATCAAGCAAGCAAGCAAAATTTGCAACGTAGGAATAACAAAATTATTATCGTTCAATTATTCATATTATTATTTAAAAGTTTATGACTTCTAAAACCCGTGTTACGGCTACTCATTTTAGTATTACTGCATGTTCTTTACGGTAATTTTTTATATGTCCATGACTGTTATATAAAAATGTATTATATGTATAAATGTAAAACTCATATGCTCGCTATATTTTAGCCAGACTATAAGCGTGTTCTTTACCCCTAATATTACAGGTGCTTTTAATATGAGGATGCAATGCATGGTACCTTATGCACGTATGCGTATTACAATGAGAGCATCTGTATAATATTTTTCACATAATATTATATTAATAGTTGATTAAAGATGAGTTCCGGCCTTTGCCTAAAAGGTCGTTAAAATGGGGCCCCCCACGAGTTTAAGTTTCAGCTTGAAGAACTTTTCTTTTTTTTTCATATAAATAAAGTTTGTATTACAATAAAGCACGATATTTGTTATGTAAGTGTTCAATTAAACAGTTCATAGTTAAATAGTTTGTACCGTCAGTATTATTTACAGTTAGGTACAAAATTGCAAACAAGTAAACACAATTACCAAAATAAAATTGTTGTATGTAGTGTTACAGTAAAATAATAAGCCCCAGATCTAAATCATTTTGGGTCACTTTAGCAATAATAGAATACTAGCATAACTGTTAACTTGGTTGAGCAAATGCACAATGCGACATAAAATCACGGTACTTAATAAGAACAAGACTTCGATTCGCATGTTTTTCACTTTTATAAAACTTTATAAGAAAGCAAACAAGTAGTAAGTACCTACATATTGTGAGTCAACTTGAAATAGCCCCGCAAGTTGATATTGCCACGGAACCTTGTCACAATAACAGATACGTGACGTAGCGCGAGCGCGGACGGTGTTCTTTTAATACTGACGGCTTGATTTCACATACGTCACCAAGATGGCCGCCAATAGCAATATCAACGTGCGTGGTTTATGATATTTATCGTATCAAAAGCGATCAACGTATGTATAAAATGAACAACATTAGTGTAGTATCGTTACGGGCTTCTCCATATACTGTATTCAATAAATAAATTCATGTTTAAAATAAAATCATAGCATGCAGCGTTGTCAAATGAAGGCACATTTTGTAATATATGTATGTAGATAGTGTAATGTACACAATGATCTGTTGTTATAAATGTATTGTTTCTAGTTTAACTTGTTTAAAGAGATTTATTTTTTTCAGACACTCAAATATTTTTTTAGCTTATATCACAGTATTATAAACAATGTTCTGTATTGATTTAGATTGTACAATATATGTTTATATAGTCTGACTACTTCAAATATATTTTTGATTTGTTATTTTGTGTTTGTTTTAATGAATGCGTTGATATTTTAGAAACAATAAAGTTATATAACAAATATTTGTATGTATTTCTATTGTACCGATATTTGATTTTGACCAACTAAACCGACCAACTGTTGTACAGAATGGAACTCAATCAAGGACTATTCCATTCGGACCAACTGGCTGATAACATATTCTTTGATTGTTCTTTTCTGTGTAACAGTTAGTCAAGGCGGAAAGACAGTAATTTTCGTTTCGTAATTATCAGTCTGAACAGAGTTCTGATCCACAACGTTTTTACGATTAATCGAAGTTGTCTTTGCGTCACCTGAGTAGTCGGCATAGTATACGCCCACATTTCACCTTATGTTTTTATGTCCCACGTAATAGGCGGTGAGCCTATTGCCGTGTTGAAACGGACAGAAGCAGCTCGTGACGACCAGCAGTTGAAATTTTTCGAGCCGCCCATAAGGCTTTCAACTTGGCTTAACGACTTGCATGTAACTGTCAGCCGGCACCAACGGCTAGACTTCCGAAACATGGAAATCCTCGTAGGTAAATGGAAAAGTCAGAGATTTCTCCAACCAGTAGTAGTGGAAATATGTTCCGTGGGTCGATTCCCAGTACTTTCGCGCTAGAAGCTCCGTGACAGAACTAGTGAGACTTATTCATAAATCAAAAGACTGGGAAAGTTCATAAGGGCGATAATTGGTTGCACCTATGTTTTTTAAATGGCTATCACAAAGATAAATAATTGGTGAACCCAATTTTCGACCTTATGTACTTGTCAATAGTATTATTTTATCGATCTTCATTTGTTTAAAAAATAATTTACTGCCACGGAAATACTGGTCACTTCAGTCACGGAACTTCGTGCTCGGAACTAGCGGGAATAGATCATTCCATGGCGGTACTAGTGAGATTTTTGGCCCAATAAGTGGTTTCGTGTACACTGATCGGTAATAATACAGATCATGTAAGTATTTTTTTGTCGTGTTTCGTGTAAGTTATTTTTTTTTAAACAAATGAAGATTTTGAAGGATAGGTGCCATACGACGACTTCCCCTCTGTCAATATACAAGTCCAAGCTGCTATAAGCAAATGTCAGTCAATCAATCAAAACAGCCTATAGCAGTCCACTGCTGGACATAGACTTCTCCCAAATTTTGCCCTTGCGCTTTGCGCATCCAGTCAATCCTTGCAACTTACTGTAGGTCGTTACTCCATCTGGCAGGGGGTCGGCTTACCCCACGTTTACCAAGTCGCGGTCTCCAGTCCAGAACTCGCTTGATCCATCGGCCATCAGTTCTTCTACAGATGTGGCCAACCCACTGCCACTTCAAAACGTACTCACTCTAGTTCTCTGACGGATATTG
This sequence comes from Miltochrista miniata, assembly GCA_933228765.1. Classification (NCBI taxonomy): domain Eukaryota; kingdom Metazoa; phylum Arthropoda; class Insecta; order Lepidoptera; family Erebidae; genus Miltochrista; species Miltochrista miniata. The sequence continues at coordinate 26,391,547 of OW121751.1, forward strand.
TTTCGGATCTTATCCCTCAGAAGCACCCCAAGCTGATTGCTGATTCCATCGCTCGTTGTGCAACTTTAAGGACATGACTAGCTCCACTAAGTGTCCACATCTCGGCACCGTAAGGTCATAACTGGTAGACCGCACTGGTTAAAGACTTTGGGATATGGCGTCGTCTTCAGGCGTTAAAATAGTGTAAGCGAAGTGTCCGTATAGATTGCGGAGCCACCTCTCCCTTTTAAGAAACTCACTGCTTATTTAGTACACAATAAAAAAAAATGTAGGTAAATTTTTGGAATTTGTAGGCCAATAGATAAAAAGTTACATCCATTTCAAAGTGGCTCCTCAATCTAAACATTTGGATTCAGGAGTTTCTGCAATTTCTTAACCAGTGGTTCCCAAACTTATTTTGTCTACTGCCCACTTTGAGAATAAATATTTTTTTAGCGCCCCCATTTTTTCACCTATTTAAAAACCACTATAACTCCAAATTAAATTAATTAATTATTGTGACCTATATATGTGATGTTGTGTAAAAAAAAAAAAAAATTATGTATATTAACAGAGAATTCTAAACGAAACTTTTACTATAACCCGCAACTTTAAACCTGAGCGCAGTAGGTAACATACAACGGCGCTTAGGTCTCAAGTTAACTCTTACGGGCTCCACCTGCCAATAAGAATGATTATTGAAACACAACTTTATAGTATTAAAACAGAGTATCTTTTATTAAAAATATAACTAAAATAATCAATCCTTATATAAAAACTAATGTGAAGGATGAATCTGATGCTGTTTAATAAGTTTGTTGATATCAGGTTCCAATTTACTTAAGAACAGTCGCAAGTCGCCACGTTCGGTAACAACCCAACAAGCAAAATAGTCTCAGAACACATGTGTTATAGGAATAAGACACTTATAAGATTCTTATATTGATTTTGGCGTTCGCAATTACTCTTACATGCGTCTCAGAAAATGCTATTTGGTATTTGATCACGATTATTCTGATAATTAGCCTTTTAAGGGCTTATAATACTATGTATACAGATCACTATAAGCCGCATCCTCATGTAAAAGCTTTTAGTAAGAGCAATCAGACTTAAGAATGAAGGTTCTTATAACCAGCACTTGTAAGCGCTTTTAAGATTGCTTATTAGGCTACTATAGACCCGTATCTCCTACTAAAGCTGCCCATAAGTCTAAATACACTTGATTCCATTTACACTTGTTACTTAGTTTTATAAGCGCTAATAAGTACAATAGTTGAATCCGTTACAAATAAAGTAGTTTTATAAAACCATTTATAAGTCGTAATTGAATCTAGTTTAATGCGAGCTTATAATGATACAGCTTTTACTAATAACATACTTGCCACATGCTATTATAAGTGTAATGATTTTATACGAGCTAAGTTCAATACTGTTATTGTCAAACAAACACTTGTGATTCGTTGGTAAAGTCATTATAAGATTATTTACCCTTGCAATAGGTGGTTTGGGCCAAAATAGTTCTTTTGATTCGCAGTACGACCTTGTGAAGTTCAAGTCACAAAACCTGGCAAGGGTTCCTTATATTGAACTATGACTCAAATACAGAAGAAGTAACACCAAACCACTTAGGTGGTGATTATGCTCATGAATAAATATGACAAACTTGTGCTGTTAGTATTAGAGCAAAAGCGCATTAACTCAAAAAAATATTAATTACTTAAGTACACAAATCGTCAATAAAAACATACCTGCATAGATTCATGAACACAAATACCAACTACAGGTGTTATTTCAATATTAGGTTGTATATTTAGCGTTTTTCTTATTTCACCACGGATCCCCAAAAGATAAAAACATGGCAAGTGAATGCAGCGACTATGAGAAATTATAGAACCGAGTTTGTCTATAGAGGTATAGTAGAACACTTCCAAATGCTAAACTAAAAATGGCTCCCGAAAATGACTAATGGGGAACATTTTGTTATTTTAAAATAATGAATACGAACGTATAATTACTTATTTTAAGAGGGGCTTTAAAATTTTCACCAGAAACTTGGTATGTTGCACGAGAAATACGAGTTCCCAGTACGTTTTTGATTAACATTATGACATACGAGGACTCTGAAAAATTATCATAAAACTTGCCTTATTAATGTCCAAAATATTATTAGTAAGTATTTTAATAAAGTTTTTAGTATTATGTACATACACAGAGTGTGTAAAACTCCCAATATTGATAACTGAATGATTGACTGAACGAAATGAACGAAATGAGAACTTGTAGAACAGTTGTAAAGTGCATAAGAATCTAGTTTAGTTTTCTAAGAGACTATTAATAGATTTGGTAGGATTGTATGGTTTTACAAAATGCCGCTACACGGCTGTTACAGTCGTTAGTTGAATTCCATGAGGGTACTATTAGACTGTTTAAAAACTTAATACACTAATAAAGTGGGCCCTTTTCCGGGCTTGTAAGCTCTTATGAGTTCGTTATAAGTCTATTGAAAATTGGTCTTAGGATAATTATAAAACCGCTTTTTGCTTGTTGGGAAGCAAACGATTTCTCTTTTTAGTAAGCAGTGTTGTCACAGCACTAAATCCACGTTCACACAAATATGACGATGGGAATGCTATCAAGAATCGTTGAACGATTGACCACAATCCAGGGTACAATTGAGGGATCGGTTTTTGAAGCCAAAATTCTTGGTAACCATTTTTGAACTTGATTTTAATTTCCTCGTTTGTTGTCAATTCTATAAGTTCTTCTTCCAGCTGAGGTGACATTGCTGTGTTGACATTTGAAAACGGATCCAACACCCAGTCTGGTATTTCCAAGTTCAAAATGTCCTGGTATCGTTCGGTGAAGTCAATGTGGAGGTTTTCCAAATGTTGGCAGTAGGCAAACAATTCGTCGTTACTGCATGATACTGATAAATTTGGAAAATTGGGAAACTCACGTCTGCCCAGATTCTTTTTGTGTAGAAGCAGTTTGACTGCGAAAGCAGCAACGACGTTTTTTGTTTTAATTAAATTTAGTTTATCGCCTTGCAGTTGGAGATTCATGCCGTTGAACAATTTATACAGGTCTGTCATGTAAGCTATATCATTCTTTGATGTTATGAGCTTGTCGTGCAATTTTGTATCTTTAGTTTCCAAGAACTCTATAACAGAGTCAAACAGGTTGTAAAATCGAGTCAGACAATTGCCTCTTGATAGCCAACGAACTTCAGTATGAAACAACAAACGGTTGAAATCCTCGTCATTAGTAACACAAAGCTGATGAAATAATCTATCATTCAAAGAGCTGTTGCGGATTTTATTGACTGCTTTGATGACATATTGCAGTGATTGAAATAGTTTTTCACTTAAGTTTCTAGCAACTAAATGTTGTCTATGAATAACGCAATGTACACCAAGGACATCTGGAAATGTATTTTTAATAGTGACCGACCGAAGTTTCGGTTTCGGCCAGTTTCGGCCAAAAAATCGAGTTTCGGCCGCAGTTTCGGTTTCGGCCAAAATGGGCCGAAACTTTCGGCAGGGCCGAAACTCACGTGTTCATGAATTTTGAGTGCCTGGCCCAGCTTGTGACGTGGTTGGGGTCAGCCCAACCAGTTATATGTTACTAACCGAAGATTTACAGATTTACAAAGGACTTCCAATCACTAGGTATAAAACAGAATCCTAAAAAGGTGATCTAGGACATTACATAACCCTACCACTTTGTTGTCGGTTTCGTTGACTTCGTTGGTCGTCTATCTGTCTGTCAGCAAGCTGTAACTCATGCACAGTGATAGTTAGACAGTTAAATTTTATAAAGTTGATGTATTTCTGTTGCAGCTATAGCAACAAATAATAAAAATAGACAAATTAATAATATTAATATTCTCATACAATACATGATTTTTTGCCGCTTTTCTTGTAGGGAACCCTAAGTCCGACTCACTGTTGTCCAATTTTAGTTAGATATATACTTCTAGAATTCGAGCCAAGAGCTAGTAGCAGGGCACCGTGTGGTTTTAGTCGGTTGTAGTTCGCAATAGCATCTATGAGTAATTCCACACGTAGAAGACAGAAACTCATCTTTAAGTGGAGGTAGATAATTCTAAAATGACCACTTGAGAAAATAACCGGCCAAGTGCGAGTCTTCACGGAGGGATTAAAGCGGGACAATATAAACGAGACATGAAGCCTAGCCGTCCGTTTGTCACGGGGTCGTATCGCTGGAATCGTGCCAGATCAGAGGCCTAAAATTTTTACTGTACAGTAGTCCTACCGACTAAACACCACGCGTATCCTACCTAACAGCCTAAGGTTAGGAGCTTCGAGTATGCCCTCGGAATGATGCACACAGCCGCGTCTTTGGGGGGTTGTTCAGTTGATATCTCGCTTCTTTAAGTGGGCGTCTATGAATCTCTCACGTCACGCTATCGTCTAAGGCCTGCTTCTGTAAGAAAGGTGAGCAGCCCTGTCACCGTCCTCAGGCCCCCGGTCATGGAGGCTGATAGTGTGGGGCGCCGCCTCAGACTGTGGCACTCGGGTGGGAGAATTCTCTCCCGCTTCCTCCCCGCCGTCTCTTTCACGAGCATGACCCGCTCCAGTCCCTCCTTGCGCCATTTAAACAATGACGCAAGGGCCCTCGCTTCCTCGCTTCCAGGTCCCATAGAAGGGTCCCGGCTAGAAGACATACCGCCACAACTGAATTCGTGCGGTATCCCATTATCACCCTGACAGTCGTCGCCTTCTGCGGGCATAGCAATCTAGCCGCATTGCTGGCCATCAGGATCTCCGCGCCCATACGGGGGCCCAGTATAGGGATATGCTCCGCACGATCCCTGTAAACCAGGTACAGTATCCTGCAGGGAACGTTGGGTCTCCTGATATTGGGCAACAACCGAGAGAGTGCGGCTAATGACCCCCTCTCGGCTCAGCTCGATGCCGATGCTGACGCTCCCTATATGTAAGCTGGATCCCGCAGGTGGCCTTTAGGGCTGCGTCTCAGTGCGTTGCACCTCGCGCTGTAATGAGAGTGTCGTCGTAATGCACATAACACGTTACGCTGACACCTCTGAGCAACGGACTACGCACCTACTACAGAAGCGGTCCTAAGACACCGAACCTATGGAACGCCGAACGACACATCTCGCTGACCCTGCCCTAGCCAGCTCGGGTAAGTTATGGCCCTCTCGGAAAGATAGGCCCCGACAGTTCGACGGAGGTAGAGAGGCATTCCATGGTAAATAAGCGCCTCCCAAACGCAGCTCCAGGGCAAGGGGGTTAAAAGCGTTGGCGATGTCAAGAGACACTGCCACCACCACCTCACTCTGTTCTGTTGCCGCTATAACAAAAAATACCTACTAAAATCAGAAAAAGACATCGACAAAACAAACGTAACTTTTGTAATGTAACCCTCTGTGCGGGAATCCGACTCGCACTTGGCTGGTTTTTTTGAACACGTGAGTTTCGGTTTCGGTTTCGGTTTCGGCCGAAACTGACCCTGGGGCCGAAAGTTCGGTTTCGGTTTCGGTTTCGGCTGGAAAACCAGTTTCGGTCGGACACTAATTTTTAAGTACGCTATGAAGCCTTTATGGCACCCTGTCATAGCCGGAGCGAAATCCGTAGCAACTGAAATTATATTTTTCAAAGGAATCTCTTTCTCATCGCAAAACTTTTCCAATGTATTGAATATGGTTGTACCTTTTGTATCGGTCTCTAAATTTCTAGCAAATAATAGTTCTTCACATATTTTCTCATCTTTAATAAACCTCACGTAAGACAACAACAATGCTTCATTAGTTGGTAAAGTGGACTCATCGAGCTGAATTGAGAATTGACTTGTCCTTAGGTGATCGCACAATGATTCTTCAATGTTTTCAGCCATTTCATCAATTCGTCTTTGCACAGAATTATTACTCAAAGGAATTTTTCGGATAATATCTGCGGCCGGTTTATGAAGCACAGTAGTTATTACTTCATTTATTGCTGGCAATATTAACTCTTCTCCGATGTTATGTGGTTTGCCTTTTTGAGCAATTAACAAAGAGATATTGTACGAAGCTCGAAGTCCGTCGTCATCTTGCTTAGCAGCCGCCGAAAATAGTTTTACTACACTTGGCTGAGTATTTAATTATGCTTCTTCTCTAGGTCTTGAAAATATGCTACATTCTTGTCTTTCTTACCTGGATGCATTTTATGCAAATGATCTTGCAGCCTTGAAGGCTTCATTGCTTCATTCGAAAATGTTTTTAGACATAGAAGACACAAAGGCGACGATCGGTTTGTCGGATTTTCAATAAATCCGAATTTAATATATTCCGCAGAGTATTGCCGTCTCTTCTTTTTTACTTCCGACATTGTTTTGCTTTGAGAAATACGTTCAACTTCGCGAGTAGAGGAGGCGTAAGTACTGCTCATCTATTGCGCGCGAGACCACAAATGAAAATAAAATAAATATAACATTGTTTATATAGGAATGCTTAAGCAGCACGCACCGACAGGAATAAAACAAACATGCATAAACTCGTTTATCTCATTCGACGCTCAATCGTACTCAACAAGTCCGAACAAGCATTCAATGAACCAGCCGACTGATACAGGAATGCACAATTCGGGTTATTTAACAAAAACTTGTTAAAACATGATAGATATCTACGAGTACTAATAACTATTATTTTTTTCTATATTAAATAAAATAGGACAGATATATGAACTACGCGAAGAGAAATATAGAACCGAGTTTGAGCAATCTTTTAATTCATATTAGTTGATGTTCACAAGTTGTTGTTGAGAGTCGAGAGCTCTTGCAGTTGTTGTTTAAGAGGCCTCTTAGCTAAATAAAGTTACAAATCACCCCCCGCCCGCCCGCCTCTACACAACGCCCCCATTTTCTTCTGGGTCTCTTACCGCCCCTCTTGAGACCTGCAGCGCCCACAAGGGGGCGTTATCGCCCACTTTGGGAAAGACTGTTCTTAACGGAACCGATATATTTTATTGATTTTCTTTTTGTATCATTTAGTACGCATTATGTATGGTACCTTCTAGCTATTTCCGCCCTATCCTACCGGAATTCAAGAAGCTACGAAGTTCTTAGTACAGGGCCCCCACTGACCTGTAATAATTATTACAGGTCAGTGAGGGCCCCTCAATCCCTTTGCGCTCGGTAAGACTAATTCGTAGTGTGCCTAACTCGCGTTACGTCTAAATGTCATTTACAATTCGCTTTCAGCCTAATTAGCTTTATGCCTATATAGCAGTTGGTCTATTTCGTATATGGACTACTTCGGCATATACCTAAATATTAGTTGGTCTACATCGCGTTATGCCTAAAATATTAATTGAGTTGAATTCTTAATTTGTACACAGATGAAATCGTTGTCATGCAGCTGTAAGGATATTTGGACTTTTTAATGAATAACATCAGTTTCATGTTATCTATACTTTTTTTTAACGTGAGGGAAAATCCATCATGGATGCTATGCTGGACTCCTACCGACTAAAAAACCTCACGTAACGCCCAACAGCCTATGGTTGGGAGCCCGGGTAGGCCCTCGGAAGGAGGGGTGCTGGGAAGGACAACCTCCGAGTGGTGCATCCTGGTAACGTGGACGACGACGTGGGCCCATGGCCAGTAGTCCACCAAGGAGGGGGGACCTTTGTGGCCGGTTTATAGTTGTCTGCATGCGCCCTGTTATGCAGAGCGTACTTAGCGGAGAACTCTCAGGGCGACGAGTACTTCGCCACTAAGCGATCAGTGACGAAGTACCTAAACGGTCCCATGGGGACCACTGTTCGGCCGAGCCGTAACCCCGTCTGGCAACAGACGGGCACGGTGGCTCTTTGGAGACGCGAGCAAGAAAACCTCTGTAAAAATTACACTTTCTGACGCCCGGCAATGGGATGCATCGCTGGGAGGAACTCAGTGCCTAGGGTGTCACTCCCATCCTTCCCATCCTCACATCCATTCCCTCATCCCCACTCCCACCCCTACGTCGGCGGACATTAAGCGTAAAAAATCAACTCACTCTGGCGTTCCAAATGTCCCTAGAATACGGTGACCGCCTTCCATCAGGTGGGCTGACCACGATGCCACATGTAAATATTTACCCCAACTTAAGAGGCTTAAGACTAAATCTCAGTAGGTCTAGCTATTATTTGACCTATTTAGCTGTTGGCCTACATCGCAGTAGGTCTAATTCGCGTTATGCCTACTTCTCCTTTTGATTAGTCATAACGCGAGTTAGGCCAACCGCGAATTAGTCTTACCGAGCGCAAAGGCCTCAATCCATGTCATATTTTTTTTGTAACTTTCTTTAATCTAAAACTCCTAGAGCATAGTAAACAAATTGTAAATTAGTAGATTCCTTAATCAATTATTTACCATTGATGCGATCACTTTAAAACAAAAATTCAATGATTTAGATTGAGGAAGAAAACGAAACTTTTCGTAGCTTCGTGAATTCCGGTAGGATAGGGCGGAAATCCTTATAGTAGGTACCCTACATAACCCTCCGGAGCAGAATGCGTACAAAATGATACAAACAGCAAATCAATAAAATATTATATATACATAAGTTGAAGGCTTTATTTCAACAGCAGGCAGTCACAACCTGCGCCTGTCCATTTAAACACGGCAATACGGCTCACCACCTATTACGTGGGACAAATTATACAAAGGTGAAATGTGGGCATATAATATGCCTCTGCCTACCCCTTCGGGGATAAAGGCGTGAACATATGTATGTATGCAGTTTCGTTAAGAAATTCAACAAACTCCTGAATCCAAATGTTTAGATTGAGAAAGCCACTTTGAAATAGATGTAACTTTTTATATCTATTGGCGTACAAATTCCAAAAATTAACAAATATTATTTTTTTATTGTGTAGGTACTAAATAAGGAGTGACTTTCATTTAAAAAGGAGGATCTCAATCCACACGGACACCTGCTGGCCATAGGCCTTTTCCAAATTTCGCCACAATACACGGTCCTGCGCTTTGCGCATCCAGTACCTGAAGCCTTCTTTTCATCTGGCGTTGGCCTTTTTTGCCCGTGGTACTACTGGTACTTAGAACCACGAGTAAAAAAGTTACCCGTGGTACTACCAACCGGTCCCAGTAGCAGTGGCGGCTGGTGGGTCCTCGATCTGGTGGTGCACTTTACCTTCTTTCTTGTTTTAAATTTAGGTAGTAAGCGTTAATTTTATACCTATCAACTTTATTTTGAAAAGTTTTGTATAGTTTTAAGTACTTAGGTACTTAGTTATTGTTTATGCTCATTTTCACACACTCCACACACTTTGCACGCAATATAGAATAGAACTAAGAACAACATAAAACAACTAACAATTTAAAAATCAAAACAATCAATACATATTTAACGCGTCACAGATACTGCGAAACAATACCAGGAGAATTCGAATTTCGTCATTAACAAAACATCGAGGACTCTCGGACTCTCGGTAATCTTCGGATTGCCCGAGTGCGTGCGGCGCACGAAAAGCGACTCATTGCCCGGTACATTTTCTATGAACGATGTTTTGTCTCACGCGCCAGGCGTATTAGCTCGTTCCCAGTACAAGTTGTATGGGCAGCCCTCGTGCACTCGGGAAAGCGCACGCCGATTTTTGGTTACAGGGAATCTAGGCTTTAGTAATGTAGCAAAGAGCTTAAATTGTTTCGTCATAAGTAGACATGTTATTAGTTTTGAGTTTTTATATCTTTAAAGAATGTGTTAGGTAAATAGGTACCTAATTGCGAGTAATTTATTAATACATTTTGTTATTTTTAAATACTTTGAGCTGGTGGTTCACTGCACGAGCGCACTTAAGGTACAGCCGCCACTGCCCAGTAGTACCAATGGTCTTCATTTGTCTTTACCGATCCTCATTTGTTTTACCGATCTTCATTTGTTTTTACCGAAAGATCGTTTTCACCGATCATTTGTTTTTACCGATTTTAATTTGTTTTTACCGATCTTCATTTATTTTTTATCCAGTAGTACCAGGGGCAAGAAAGGGGCGTTTGCGTGCCACGTTTACCAAGTCGCGGTCTCCACTCCAAAACTCGCTTGCTCCATCGGCCATCAGTTCTACAGATATGGCAGGCCCACTGCCTCTTCAAAACGTACTCTAGTTCTCTGACGGATAACATCGTCTCGGAGCTTATCCCTCAGAGGCATAGCTCGTTCCATCGCTCGTTGTGCAATTCGTCTCGGCACCAGTGGCGGCTGTACCTTAAGTGCGCTCGTGCAGTGAACCACCAGCTCAAAGTATTCAAAAATAACAAAATGTATTAATAAATTACTCGCAATTAGGTACCTATTTACCTAACACATTCTTTAAAGATATAAAAACTCAAAACTAATAACATGTCTACTTATGACGAAACAATTTAAGCTCTTTGCTACATTACTAATGCCTAGATTCCCTGTAACCAAAAATCGGCGTGCGCTTTCCCGAGTGCACGAGGGCTGCCCATACAACTTGTACTGGGAACGAGCTAATACGCCTGGCGCGTGAGACAAAACATCGTTCATAGAAAATGTACCGGGCAATGAGTCGCTTTTCGTGCGCCGCACGCACTCGGGCAATCCGAAGATTACCGAGAGTCCGAGAGTCCTCGATGTTTTGTTAATGACGAAATTCGAATTCTCCTGGTATTGTTTCGCAGTATCTGTGACGCGTTAAATATGTATTGATTGTTTTGATTTTTAAATTGTTAGTTGTTTTATGTTGTTCTTAGTTCTATTCTATATTGCGTGCAAAGTGTGTGGAGTGTGTGAAAATGAGCATAAACAATAACTAAGTACCTAAGTACTTAAAACTATACAAAACTTTTCAAAATAAAGTTGATAGGTATAAAATTAACGCTTACTACCTAAATTTAAAACAAGAAAGAAGGTAAAGTGCACCACCAGATCGAGGACCCACCAGCCGCCACTGCTCGGCACCGTAGGTCATAACTGGTTGAAGACTTTCTTCTGCAGGCATTACAGTTAAAATAGTTTCAAATGTGTGCGTCTGTTTGAATTTTTGAAATTTGACCAACAGGCGTCGTTAGATTGATAGATCAATCTTACCACAAATTGTTAGATCAATGCAATCTAACCACTGGTAAGGGAACATATAAATGAAACAAAATTTTACATTTTAATATCATTTATTATAATTATTTACAACTTACGTAATAATTTAGTTTAGGAGTAAACTGCAATGTCATGATCTAGTCTACACTACAGTGCAGCGATTTTCGTTTGAAGGCACAAAAATCTAGATACAAAAAGTTTTATTTATTTGCTTTGTTTCGTGAAATATATTAATGTGCCTAAACAATACATAGCATCAAATACATAGGTATTATAAATTATAGAACAGCTTAATTGACTAGACGTGGAATGTCATCTAATAAATCTACAAGAATTCTATTCTTTACCATTCCTCGATTTTTTATTAGCATAAATAAATTTTATTTACTTATATCATTTTTTATAATATCTATAGCAATATGTGATATTTGGTAATAAAGAAAATAGCTTGTAGCCGGTAGGACGTGATAAGTTTGAAACGAGAATCACACAATTTCTTACAAAGATTCTTACAACTTGAAACAACTATTGTCTACCCCTTTCATCAGTCACACGCCGCTACCTCACCGACACCACCATCACATCTCACATACAACAACATGGACATATCACAATAATTATGTCGTCAACAAATTTACCTAAATCGATTGACTTTTCCATAAACTTTGATTTAACAAGTCACACCTTCCCCAAACCCATATTCTATTATTATTATTTCTAATAACAACTTTATGAAGTCTATACTTTCAAGAATGTAAATTTGTCTCTTTTATTAATAGCTAATGGGAACTAAAACAGCAAGTGTAGTGCAAAATCCATAATTTGGTCTATCTCTAGCTGTTTATTCTGCTTTAGCAGTCTACTCTTACCTTTAAAAGGTTAGAATATTTAAAACAATGTTATGTAGTTCTCCGTACACAGCCTTTGACTGGCTCTTACGACATGAGCGTAATCGAATAGTTTCACAAACGATTTTTATGTTGAGCCGACTTGGTCGGTGTACACAGAAGACAGAATTCACAGCAGGTTATCCACAACAGTATTCATTTTCCTCCTTTATCATTGGTAGGTAAATACTTACCAAAAATCTAGTTAAATGCTATCAAGGTAGATAATAATTCGAGATATAGGTACTTTAAAACCTGCCTAGTTTTACCTATTACTTTTACTAGGTACGATTTTAGTACATTACAGAAAAGTAAGTATTCGATGTAGTAGGTACTAGCAGAATAGTTACTGGCAATAGTTGTCGTTTTACGATGATATTAGTTCCTCTGAGGTACCTAATTATGTATTTTAAATTTTACTAAAGGAGATTTTCCACATTAAATGGCTCTGCCGATCATTTCCTCTGAGCTATCCTTGGTGATTCTATAAAATATTCACTTTCAACTTAACTACCAAATCAAGTTCACATAAACCGCGCAAAATTCTACATTCTGTGGTACACCGAAATAGTCCTTTAATCACATTTTTATAATGTTTTTGTGTGTAGTCGTCGCTGCAGCTTAGAGCTTGACCTTGCCGGTGCAGATGTCGGTGTAGAGCTGCGGCGTGACGGGCACGAAGTCCGCGCCCTGGCGGAAGTACAGCGGGTCCTTGGTCGTGTCCGGGTCGAAACCCTCCTTCTGGTACTGGAGCTTCTTTAGTTTGAACGTGCCTGTAAAGTCGAAGTATAAGTGAGGGTTTTCTGCATGGCTGTGGTCTTTTAACAATAATGTGGCGCACGGTACAAGTATGGACTACCCCTGAGATACGAAAGGTTCTAAGCATGAACCTTTATAATAATTATATCATAACCAAATTTTTCTTTGTAATTTATAATAGCGGATTCCTTCATTAAGAAAATTGTTGAGATAGTTCACATATTATGTAGGCTGATTAAGTCCGCATGATGCCATGCCGCCATTAAGAATGATGATGAGTTGTACATGTGTTGTACCCACTGATCGACCGTTGCGAATTCGAAATTACAAGTATTGGAGCAAAAGACCGACATCACAGGCAGCGGAGCTACCATTATTATTCCTGCCTGCCTGGCAGTACACCTATTTTTTCAAAAAATATTTAATTCAATAATTATTCCACTGCGTATCGTCCCCATATGTTGTGTCGAATGGATCCGGTGATCATCACAGAACACACAACTTACGAGTTTCTTTAGTTTGTCTAACAAGCAAGATTTGTTTGAGCAGTTTCTTAAAATTGTTTATCTACTCTGATACTATAATACAAAGATTATAAAATTAAAATCAATACTATTATGACAAACATTACGCACAGGCCAAAAAAAAAGTTTTATTACGATACAGGTCTTGTATGGACACCTGTATCATAATAAAACTTTTTAATCATTACGATACACCATAAACAATCTCCAGCTGAAAAAGAAGTTTGAACCTCTACTTTAAAAAGAAATTGTGTCTCCAGAGTAGCGAAAAATCCTAAATCAATGGTCTCCGCAGCCTAAAAAAAAAAAGAAACACGCATGCGCAATCGATGTTTGCGCCTTGGCGCCAACATTTTACATTTAAATTAAACAAAGTTTGGTTTTGTTTGTAAAATAAATTAGTTTTTGTGTAAAAACATGTCTTAAAGCGAGGATGGTGGTAATTGTACACCACCAGACATTCTGGAAACTGCGTCAAACATGACCATGAACCTGTTACCGGCGAAATCAAGGAGCAACTATATATCACAACAAAATGAAATCAGGTATTATAGTATGAGAGTAGATAAAGTAGTGTATGACACTGTACATAACTTGGTCTTATAACACTCGTGTGATACTATAAAAAAACTCGCCTGCGGCTCGTTTTTTTAAGACACACTCGTGTTATAAGAACCCTTATTATGCAACAGTGTCATAAACTACTATTATTTGTATGTAATAATGATTGCTACAGTCCGAACGAGACGTAGATATAGTATTAGGCTGGTTTTAGAGTCGCGCTGACCGTCGGCGCTGACAGTCAAAGTAAAGTGTATGAACTAAGGAAGCCTTTTAGAATAACGCATAGCTATCTAAGCTAGCTACTCTAAATCCAGCCTAAAGTGTATGAATTTCTAGGAAGTGTTTTAGAATAACGCGTAACTATCACGCGTGCGTTGGTCAGCGCTGACGGGTAAGCGTTCGTACGCGTCGCGCGTCGGTGCCGCGTAGCTGTCGGCGCTGACCAACGCACGTGCGCCTCTGTATTCGGTGGGCGTTCTAGTGTCGCCACAATGATTAGCACGATACTGAAACGTCTCGCACTGATGAGCTACGCGCTGAGCTGTCAGCGCCGATGGTCAGCGTGACGCTGAAACCAACCTTAGATTCACGCTAACCGTCTGCGCTCACAGCAGAAATGTATGAACTTCTAGGCAGCGTTTTGGAATATCGCGTAGATATCAGCGCGTGCGTTGGTCAGCGGCGAGGGGTCAGCGGCCGTACGCATTGCGCGTCGGCGCCGCGTAGCTGTCGCCTGTCGGCGCTGACCAACGCACGCGCGCCTCTGTCTTCGGTGAGCGTTTTAAGTTTCGGGCTGAGCGGACCCGCCCAGTCAGCGTGAGCTGTCATGACGAATCGCGAAGTGGACACAAATCCGTACTCCACAATGACCAGCGCGATACTGAAACGTCTCGCGCTGAGCCTCAGCGCTGACAAGCTACGCGCTGAGCTGTCAGCGCCGATGGTCAGCGTGACTCTAAAACCAGTTAGCCTATGAAGTTTTAACACATAGGCACATCTGCCATCTGTCAGACTATATCTACCTTTAAATCTATGAGTACAATATGTGTGAATAGCCCGTACCGGTGATTTCAATGTTATGAGTGAAGCGTAGGAACAGCGGGCGCGCGTACGACGGCAGCGAGTTGTCCAACTCGCCCGCCAGTCGCGACAGGGACAACTCACGCGCGGGGTCCGCGATGGCCGCCATGCCGGCGCGACCCTCCGTCATTGGGATCTGGAAATAAGGACCAAGTTATTGCTTATGACTATGACTATGATAAAGGCGCATAAGGTACATCGAAGCACGGTAATATCATTACCGTGATATAAGTAGATAAGTATGTGCGTAAGTAAATAAAGTGATGGAAATTGGTGTACGACAAAGACTTCTATATAAACTGAGGTAGACACGCCTACTCTAACAAACGAGATTTCAAAAGCAATCCTCAAACACACACATTGCTAAGACTACACTCACTTATAAAATAATATTTACGTAATTGTCACCACAATAGCAATATACGAAAAGAACAAGAGTAAAAGAGAAGGCGTATGGTCTCCGATTGCAAACCGAGTACTCTCGAAGTTTTGACTCACTACAGTGCGAGCAACGCTGCTAATTAGCTCAGTTTTTAGGTTTCAAAAATCGTTGCGTAGGGCATGTCTGCCTCAGTTTTTAAAGAAGTCTTTGGTGTACGAGCCATCATTTGTAAGTGCACATCAGCTCATTTTCTTTTACCTCATATTAATTTGCACTATGTAGATGATCAGTACACAGTTACGCATTACAACAATATATCAGCATTATCACTATACCTACAATAGGTATATCTATTTATAATGTATGTGACTATCATTGCGAGCAAATATGAGGACTGTGTGTTCAAGCCGCAGTAGTTGAAGATTGTGAATTGGTCACTCGTACAATATCTTTATCTGGTCACTCGAATAATCAAGTATCTACTTAAGTACCTCGAGTGCTTTTGAACTGATTTTAATTTGCTCTAGTCGCGGGCATTAACTGTTTGGTTTGGCAGTAAAATACGAATGCTTCGGTGTTCCAACATTTTTGATCATGATAATTCTGGTCCCATAGTAGCATAGCAGCTGATTGATCTAAAGAAAAAAGACCACCTGATTCAGAAGCGACTTGAACCCGTGACCTTAGCCTAAAAAGAGCAAGCTTGTGTAACGAAATTATTTATTTAATAGATATCGTTGTTTTAAATTAAAACTAAGTTACTCCCAAACTAAAGTTATATTTATTTTGTAAAACCTGCCTGAGTGTGCTATGCTTATGCTGCAATGTATTTGCAGTTTAGTTAGTAAAAAGACCATGAAATTCTCTTTCAGAAACCGTTTTACTTGATAACGTGTAATATCATTTAGTACACTACCGGTCTACAACCGATCGTTCCATACATTTGTTTGTGACATTAAAATGTGTTGTCGTTAAAAATTGATGTGTATCGGGACTATCAAGGTTATACCTACTGTCACTGCTATTATTTGAACATTGGACATAGATAATGTAGGTATGACATAGAATACCGTCAACATCAGAAAATGGGTAATTAAAAAATAATCACCGATAGGGCAAAATCGGCAAAACAAACATATAAACACGAAACGTGATTTATGATTTTATTGCCACATTGTAATTACACCTATTATCTACTACCTATCACATTTTTCTGCCTTTAAACCATGTGCATTTTTGTAGTAAGTCATATTAGGAGGAGATTTTCAAGGTCTGAAATTGCTCGTAACGAAGCCGTGACATTGATTTGACGTGATACTTACGTTAAGCAAAAAAGCTACCAGTAACATCAATCAACCAATCAAATTAGTTTACCGCAGACCACTTTTGACAGACCACATTGATCAGGAAACTACAGCACTACGGGATAAGGAACAAGGCCCTCGATCTTCTGACTTCATATTTGAACAATAGAACTCAGAGGGTCGATGTCGGTGGCACACGTTCGGGGGGATCGGTGGTTACTATGGGCGTCCCGCAGGGTTCGATACTCGGACCATTTTTAATTTATATTAATGACCTACCCTATTACGTAGGGGACACTAACGGGATTGTTTTGTTTGCAGATGACACTTCCTTAATTTTCAAAATTAAAAGACAACTAGATGACTATGACGATGTTAACAATGCAATCCTAAAAGTAGTACATTGGTTTAACACTAATAATCTTAGCCTGAATGAAAACAAAACTAAATGTATTAAATTTACCTTGCCCTATGTAACACAGGCAGAAACCAATGTGCAACTTAATGGCCAAGAGTTGGAACTTGTGAAATCTACTGCGTTCTTAGGGTTGACGATCGATTCTGGATTGTAGTGGGGCCCACATATTGAAAAACTGGCTGGCAGATTAAGTTCAGCAGCATTTGCTGTCCAAAAGATTAGGCATTTGACTGATGTAGAAACAGCGCGAATAGTGTACTTCAGTTACTTCCACAGTGTAATGTCGTACGGTATGCTACTATGGGGATTGCCCCATTGTATTTATATCTGCGGCATTGGCCGCAGATATAAATACAATTTTTGTTTTACAAAAACGGGCCATAAGAGCCATATATAGATTAGGTCCAAAGGTCTCTCTGCGAGAAAAATTTAAAGAAATAAATATTCTGACTGTGGCATCTCAATATATTTTTGAAAATCTTATGTATGTTCAGAAAAATTTATCTAGTTTTACTAAGTTAAGCGATAGACACAATGTGAACACCAGACATAAAAACAACCTTGCCGTTTATCATTGTAGACTGAACAAAGTCAGTAATGCTTTCCTGGGTAACTGTATACGTTCGTTTTTACAACAAAGCGAACCAACCAAGCGAAATTAAAAGCATGCCCCTAATTAAGTTTAAAAAGTGTATAAAAAGTAAATTGTGCTGCAGGGGCTACTATACAATTGACGATTATTTGATTGATAAGGAAGCCTGGTAGTGATCTGCTTGCTCTACTGATGGAGTTTTAGTTTATAGTATCTACTTATTGTAAATATGTAGTGCACAAAAAGAATAACCCGCCGAGTTTCTTGCCAGTTCTTCTCAAGCGGGCCGCGTTCCGAACTGGTGGTACTATTTGCATTGTATTCATTGACGTGTCGCAAGTGCCTATGTATTAGGATTATGCGAAATAAATGTTTTTTTGAGTTTGAGTTTGAGTTTTGTTTGTCTTATGGGTTTGTATTTGAAGATTTCGTTCTCACATTCGGTCTCCAAGTTATAGAGGCGAAACTATTGTTATATACCCATGACGAATACTCCATGATGGCACGGTGCTTCTGCTGTCACGTACCGAGGATTTCGATGTCGACGACATTGTTTTTAAATAGTAAAGATTTTGAACACGACCAGACCGATGTCCAAATCAATCAAATCAGTCAAATCAGCCTATAGAAGTCCACTGCTGGACGTAGGCCTCTCCCAGTTTACGCGACAGTACGCGGTCCTGTGCCATTCCCATCCAATCCCAGCCTGCGACCTTTACTACGTCGTCGGTCTACACGTATGAGCTGAGAGTAAACTTACGGAGACTCCATAGACGACACAAGGCTTCTGATCTAGGCAAGGCGACATAGCATCCTCCACTTCAGCGGTGGCCACATTCTCCCCCTTCCACTTGTACGTGTCGCCCGTCCGGTCGCGGAAGAACAGGTACCCAAACTCATCCGCTACGAGGATGTCCCCACTCACGAACGCCGCGTCTCCCTCGCAGAATATATTACGCTCCAACTTCTTTTTGCTGTCGTCCTGAAATTTAAAATGGAAATTAGGCACCTACATAAAATTATCGGCATTCAAATGGAACTCGTTGCACAGCGGAACAATAGAATTTACAAATACAAAATAAATGTGGGAATAAAATAGAAAAAAAAAAGAGTCGAAATTATTAGGAATTCTTTTGTTAAAATTATCTGTCATCAAAATAGGACTTGTTCCAGTAGAACAATAGAATTTACAAACACAAAGTGTGGGAACAGGATAGAATAAAAAGTCGAAATTTTTTGAAATTCTTTTGTTCTGTTGCAAAACGTTTTATATCCTATATAATTTCTATATTATACTAAGATTAAGGAAGCAAGTAGGTAGCAAGCGATCGTTTTTTTAGGTTGACGAATGAATTAGATGAATGAATGCATAATATTATGTTTTGCCACTGCTGATCTTTGGACTTCGGTCGTGTTTTTTATTCATACCAAAATGGTACACTGGGCACCTAAGTACTTATAAAATCATCATCATTAAATACATATATGTATTGCATTACTTATGTTGACATTATGTTTTGCGTAACTATGTCGAGAGATTTGAAGATTGGTAGCCCTCATGAAAAACATAACTCATAGCGTTTAGAATCGCACTTGGAACCTCGTAACAAATTACAGTTTTCAGATTATGATAAATTCTGTTTGTCTTTTACAGAGTTGTGGAATGTGAATGAACTTCAAAGACCCTGCCACACTGCGGTGACTAATAAACGATTTTCACAAATTGTAATTGTAAAATAGCTCACCTTATCAACATATCCATAGTACTCCCTGGAGGCGTTACCCTGAGCAATAAGACCGATAAACATGCCCGGCTCATCTGGAAATAATGATGATAGTACGGATATAAGCAAGGATCTGGATACTGGTGCCTCTAGGTACCCTCTTTCTATTTAGGTATGGTATTCTGTAAGAGAGACGATGAGGGTAATCCTGTCATACTTAGGTAGGTTAGAATGTTTTTATGGGCAGACGGATAGAGGCTTATTTTTATAGCATACATAAGGAAAATAAAAAAATTGCTAGCTGTAGTACTCCATCATCAATGACAAATTTAGTTACTTCAAGTTATTGTTTTGGTACTTTTTCTTTCTCTTACAATCCTGGGTCTGGCTCTCAAAACTTTGAAATGAATTGTCTTACAGGGTTGTCACAACTTGAAAGCCCGTTTCTTTAATCTAGTCAGTTTATAACTCTATCTAATTGTATACGACTCGATGAAATACCTATTTGGAGCCATCTTTTTGAGTACCTAGTCTCTTGCTATGTAAACTATTGAGGGTAGGGGCAGATCGGTGTCAAGGAGTTTTAGTGAGTATTCCCAGTGCTATCATGATCAGGTGCTGGGCGACCCTCACACGAGCCCATGCCTCGCCAGCATGGGTAGTCCGTAAGCGGAGCTCTCCTTGTAAAAAAAAAAAAGGTATAAAATAGACTAAAGTGTGGTGGGTACCTAGATTTAGCGGTACTTACTAGGCTTGCATCGTATACAGCAGCCGTCAGGCCCGCGGACCAGCTGGCCCTGCTCGTCAGATCGCACCAGCGCGATAGGATGCATGGCCGTCGGCACCAGCTTCGGCAGGAAACCCACTGCGCCCACCGTGTTGTCCACGTTTACTGGTTCGTGGAAAAAATTAAACAGTGTTTATTCAAATTTACATTCTTACACACTAAAAAATGTAAAGCAGCTTGTTGTTTGATAGACGTAAAAATGTCACCGAGTATCATTGCTGTCAACCAATAAATCAAATTAGACTGAGGCGATCGCAGGTAGGGACTGGCTGTAGAAGTTTCACAATTACGAAGTTCATTCCTATATTTATAATGCAGTGCTAGTGTTCGGAAGCCTAAAGTAGATTCACTGGATCACTGCAGTTTGACCTGCCAACGGAAGGGAACGACCTGAGATTACTCCAGTCTTGTCTAGAGTCCAAATGACTGACTAATAATTTCCTCATCGTTTAGACATAAGTTGTTCTACATTTATCTTATGACAAATATAAAGTACGTAGTATAGGAACCTATTTACTGCGATAAACTGTGCAATGAGACAATGCCCTGATTAGGTTAATGTGCCCATGCTTATTTACAATTTAAAACACAGATTTGCCCTCAAAGTCAATTGGTGGGCATGATTAGTAGATAACGTTGATGAATCCTGCCTGGTGCCTAGTGTAATTGTGACTTTTGACTTGTCGTTGTCGTTATACACAGATATCAGAAAAGAGATATTTTTTTCTGATTTCTGTGTTGTTATACCTACCGACCTTGTGCTGCGTATTTTCAGTTAAATAAAACATAGTTCCATTGTTGTCAGGAAATGATTTGATCATCATGACAATTTTTGCAAGATAATTCTTTGTTGGTAAAGAACTTTTTATCCAAGACCGATTCCATGAGTCTCATACGAAGCCTCTCTCGAAGCCGGGTGGCGAAACGCCTAACCGCAGTCCCCGCATCGTGTCAAAAAGAAACCCAGCTTTCGGCTTAGTACAGTAGTAAGAATACACATTTTATAACTATTAACGGGATATTTACCATGTAACGTTTTTATTGAGTATCCGATATTTCGGCGCTGTTACAAGCGCCATGATCACGGATGAACTGGAGTGCAGCGAGCTAGATGTTTGTAGGTAGACCGTAGCGATCTACCCTCCTCCGGACACGTTTATTACGCACATTAACACAACTGTCATCGTTCACCGTATCGTCCCGCACTCGATCACGATTCCGGCACACAATACTCACTGTATCACTACGCGATGCTTTTTCAGCTGGTTTTCGTTTTGTAGTGAAATGAACAATCACTGGATGCCAGGCACTCGACAGTTGAAACCCATCTTCCCTATTGAAGGTTTTATACTTTTTTATTTCTGAGGAAGATGGGTTTCAACTGTCGAGTGCCTGGCATCCAGTGATTGTTCATTTCACTACAAAACGAAAACCAGCTGAAAAAGCATCGCGTAGTGATACAGTGAGTATTGTGTGCCGGAATCGTGATCGAGTGCGGGACGATACGGTGAACGATGACAGTTGTGTTAATGTGCGTAATAAACGTGTCCGGAGGAGGGTAGATCGCTACGGTCTACCTACAAACATCTAGCTCGCTGCACTCCAGTTCATCCGTGATCATGGCGCTTGTAACAGCGCCGAAATATCGGATACTCAATAAAAACGTTACATGGTAAATATCCCGTTAATAGTTATAAAATGTATAGTAATGACCATGTTAGTTTGAAATCATAAGAATACACACTTTCATGATATGTAAGAATGACTATTGTATCATACAAGTATTAAACAAAATGTCCAACTTACTTATGTTGGCGTTGCCCTCGGTTGCTCCATAGATCTCATTTATCTGTGGCACCTTGAACCTGTACAAAGATAATATAAATACCAAATATTAATTTGGAGTTGGGTACTTTTTTCTAGTTGACGAGAGAAGCCTTGTTATGCAACTGCGAGGCTTGCTAGAGGAGTAAAGTGTTTAAACAGATGTTAACCCTTAAATGCATATTGTTGCCAAAAGTCTACAAACTACTTTTGTACTTTTAAAAATTGACACATGTGACAAGTGTTTCTGAATGTATGTTTATATCATAGCCAATAACATAATGAAACAAAAAATCATAAAAGAGAGTCGTTAGAAATTAAAATTACCGCGCAATTTGACATAACATAAGCGAAGGGGGAAATAGTTGATTGTGTGATAATTAGTGATTTTTGAATTGAAATTTACTGAGAAGTAATTGCTGAAACGATTTGAAAAAATAAGAAATACATTAGACATATGGTAAGAAACCACTATTATAACGGTTTTTTGGCAATTTATCCTGGATATGTCAGTAGCTTTATTCTAAGGTATGTTGCCAAATGTCTACATCATGCGTTAGTTTTATTTTGTCTATTTGGGTATAGTTTTAGTATTTTGGTTATTTCACTTTTCTTTTCAACATGTGTGGCTCGCTGGCAGAAAAGGAAATCGAGACAGCTCTTGCTGCTTTACATGATGGTGAGGTCTCCGAAGATGGTGAAGATTTCGATGTTGATAATATCGATTATTATTCAAATGTAGGGGACTTATTGCATGAACTGGAAGATCAACCCTTGAACAATAACAATGACCCTCCCATAGTCTATGAAGAGGAGCACTTGTCAGGTGGTGCATCCACGGCGGAACCTGTGGCGGGAACCTCATCTCAAATATACCATACTTGCCCAAAAATCACAAAGGACTACAGTGCCTATTTGGGCGGAGTAGACCTCATTGACAGTATCTTAGGAAGGTATAGGATCAGAATAAAAAGTCGAAAATGGTATCTTCGGCTTTTTTTATCACATGATGGACATGGCGGTTATAAATTCTTGGGTGTTGTATAAGACTCCTACCGACTAAAACCACACGATGCCTTACAACAGTCTATGGCCGGGAGTACCGGGTCAGCCCTCGGAAGGATGTCACAGGGCCATCTAGGCGAGGTAGCGGTGGTAGTCTGCCGGGTCAGACTACCACCGCGGCCTCGCCTAGATGGTTTTGTACTATCCCGCGTCTGGGGGGGATAAGTGGGTGCTATCCCACTACTAATAGTGGTGAAGAGACATGCCACCGTCTTGGCCTGCTTCTGTAAGAACGACGAGCAGCCAACTCGCCGTTTTCAGGACCTCGGTCATGGAGGCCGGTAGTCCTGGGCGTAAAGCAACCGGTGACAACCTCGTCGCTGACTGCGGAACTCAGGAAGGAGATTTCTCTCCCGCTGCCTCTTTCTCGAGCATAACTTGCTCGCAGAAAGACGCAACAGAGTCCCACTTTCCCCCGCTGGAGACCATGGCCCTCACCATGGTCTCCAGCGTGAGAATGCAGAATTTGATGCTAAAAAGCACTGAGGACCTATGAGGCCTGTTCCACCTAAAAATGTTAGAATGGATGGGGTTGATCACAATTAGAGAAGGTGTGATACAAAAAATAGGTGCAAATTACCAGGATGTAAGGGGTTTTCACGAACAGAATGTATCAAGTGTCAGATGGACCTTTGTAGTACTAAAGACAGAAATTGATTTGCCGCGTTACATACATAAATAACCGCTAGGATTATACGTTATTAGATTTTGATCTCACCTACCGCATTGTTATTTATTTTTCCCTAGACGCATAATGTAGCCAAATGTCTACATACTGTATTTTTTCAAAAATATACTTTTTAATCAAACCAAGATTTTTTTTATTATTTTTCCCTTTATGTGTGACTCAAAATCTATACTGAAATATTTATTTCATAACTAAATAAAAAATCATGCATTTAAGGGTTAAGGACATCTGTTTAAACACACTAGTGTAGCAGCCTAAGCCGGCCGGGAATCCTGGGACACCCATGGAGTAATTCCGATTGCCCGGCGCTAGACCGATACGCAGGAACTGTGTGGTTTTCGTTGAATCGAGTGGCATATCATCCGTAGTGGAACAGATCTTCAAAGATCTTTCAGAGACATGAAAATTGTGCGGTGTGATTTTGCATTGAAAATTCTCATTATTATAAAGCTGATAACGAAATGTGGAACATTCAGGAAATACGGTATGAACTGGTAGCTGCAATGCGTCGGGGACACAGCTAAGTAATAAAGTATTGAGCGCAATATCGCCATTATCTGTGCAGTTATTCTCATTTTAGGGTTCCGTAGTGTACTTATAACTATAAGGAACCGTTATTAGCTTCATCGTGTCCGTCTGTCCGTCAGCTCTACAGGAATTTGTATAGAGCTAAGCAAACCGTAAATAAAAGGATGAATGATGAGATGGACTAATATTGTCGGATGCGATGCTGAAGAGGGAAGTTTGTAGATCGACTGCCTTGGTGGCGCAGTGGTGAGTCGGTATGCGAGTGCCGTACTGAGATCTTCGGTTCCAAATATTTGTATGACCCGCAAATGATCGTATTTTTTGAGTTTTCTATGTATGTATTTAGAAATACATAAAGTATGTTTGTCTCAAGTCTAGATCGCTTAGCACAAGCTACCTATATTATATTACTGTAATTTAAGTTAGACTTAATAGTGTGAGAATATTTCAAAGACAATAAAAAATGTGAAATGCAGTGTTACTAACCGGTCGACTATCTGTTGCCAAATGGCGGGTCGCATGCCGTTGCCGACCATGATGCGCACGCTGTGCTGCACGTCGACGGGCTGGGCCGGTTGAGCTAGGAGGTAGCGGCACATTTCGCCGATGTATTGGGCCACCTGTCACCACATTAATAAATTATAGAGGTACATAGACAAGTCATAACAAAGGAAAAGAAACATTCTTACAAACGCACAGAGCGCGGTATACATTGCATCCGTGTGTGTTATGAGCACAGTGCTTATGAGCACCTACGAATGGGGCACACACACTTTGACCTTTGAAGGAAATAACAGATGTTGTCCAGTCCACTTTACTGTTATACTGTAACTTGGGCACTCTCCTTTTAATATGAACAATGGACATGTACAGGAAATTTATAGTCACAAATGGAATTAGGTAGGCGTTATATGGAGGGAATCCATCGTATAATAAAAGAGAGGAGGGCGAGCAACCCACCACACACCATCTATCCATTAACCCTAACCGATAAAATATTAGGTAAAAAAATCTGGATCACGACATTATCTTCCTCGTGGCTTGGCGTCGTTTCGTATATCTATATTCATAACGCTTAGCATTGCAATGTCATTGACAGAAAACTGCATCTTGTCACAAGAAGCATTCACCACAGTTGTCGTTAGAATTGGCTCAGGCCAAATACGCTGTAATCCAGACACAACTTTCAAATAATATAATAGCTACATACCGTGCATTTATACTTGATACAATCGCTCCAATAATTAGACGCGGAGAATTTGCTTCGGATCACAGAAGGGATGCCATCAATAAGGGCCGCGCCAGTGCCGACCAAGCCACCAGCCGTGTGGTACAGCGGTAGAGGATTGTACATGACGTCTGAAGACTTGAGACCCAGGAGGTGGACGGTGGCTACCACTATCAGCAGGTATCTGGGAGACAATACATGGACTTTAGACCCGGTTCTTGAGAGGGAATAGATTAAGATTAGACTGCATATCATTTAAAGCTGACCGCTGTGTAAAGAACTCAATAATTCTACTTGCAGCGGTCGGCCTGTGGGAAATAAATACTGACTACATTGATTATATCATCTCGTTTGTCAAACGACAGATAGAGATGGGACTTGTGTAAGAAATAACTTTCTGCAGCAGTCGGCCAGTAGTTAAAATCTATGTTGAAATAGGTAGTCAATACTGAAAAGCGAGTAATCAAAACATTCCTACTTAGTTTTATTGCCAACTTCACTATAAGTTTTGGAAAGCCTTACAATAGCATAACAAGCAACATTTAGTAAGTATACAAAGCTATAAGCCATATTTTATCGATATAATAACTTACTTGGAGTTCGGCAGAACAGCAGCTTTCGGCATGCCAGTAGTTCCAGATGTGTAGATATACAGCAGGGTGTCCTTGTAATGAAGTGCTTCAGTGACGGTGGGATAGTCGGGCATGTGTCGGTCCATCTCGGCGCAAAGGTCCAGCACTCCCGGGGCGCATTTACCATAAATTTGGAACAGCTTCAACCCATGGGGGAGTTGGTCGCGAAGCTCTCCAATTGCTGCGTGGACAAGTTGAGAAAATTGTTACTCTAAAGTCCAAATAAATTAAATTGGTGAGACATTTATTACACAGTTCCAGTAGCGCAGTGGAGCATGCAACTGCTGTGCTGCTTGGTCACGGATTCAAATCTCAAATCGGAATAAATATTTGTGTGATAACAATGTTTGTTTCGGAGTTTGGATATTTTCTATGAATAACTGTATAGTACCTAAAATAAATAAATTGTTTCAATCAGCCGACGCTCAATGACGCTCGGACTGCAGAGAATATTGTGTAAGTAACAACTGTCCTGGCTGTTGGCTATTGGTTTTGAAAGACAGAAGGTAATGAAAAGTTTTCCTTATCCCAGTCCCTCTCCTATCACAGCCTTTTCCTATCCTGAAATCCCTTTCTGATTTCATCATCCCGATCCCATCCTCTCTCCGCCAAGCCAAGGTTGCCGTGCCTATGTGCTGCGTGACTAGGGGCGAGCCTAGTATTAGCGTGCTTATTACCCTGGGACCGGGCGAACCCAGAATAAGGTTAGCCTTACTTGAACAAGCGGGGCTCTGTTCAGGTGGACATGTTTTTCCCTTGCTACTCGTGGGAACGCAATGGAATTAATAAATTTAAATACCCAGAATGACGGCGATGTGGTTCGCAACCCGTCACGTCACGTCTCCCATCGGGGCGAAAAGTGGACTGTGGATAGCCGCTTTGCTACGTTGAATGTAAGAGGAGGTATGAATGATAAAATTGAGGAGGTATGCAAGATTATGCGAGAGAGGCGATTGGATATTTTGTGTGTGAATGAGACAAAGCGGAAGGGATGCGACACCACGACACATGGAGCCTATACGGCCTACTGGTCAGGCGTAGCCACAACCAGCGCGGCGTGCCAGGGTGTCGGTGTAGTACTTTCCGCGAGAATGAATGAATGTGTGACAGATTATGAATGTGTGAGCCCAAGACTCGTTTGGTTGAGGCTAAAGGTTGGACTCACCCGCATCTTTGTGTTAGGAGTGTATGCTCCTCAGGATGCGCGGTGGCGCCGGTCCGCAAAAGACCAGAGTGAGAGGCAGGCATTCTGGGAGAGTGTGAATTATATTCTGGGTAAATGCAAACGAAACGAAAGGATTGTAATGTTAGGTGATTTTAATGGATGGGTTGGAGTGAAGCGTGATGGATATGAAAGTGTATTGGGAAAGTTTGGGGATGAGCGAGTGAATGAAAATGGCGAAAGTCTGCTAGAAGTATGTTTGGATAGGAATCTTGTGGTAACCAACACCATATTTAACCACAAAGATATCCACTTGTATACAAGGAAACAAGAAAGCCAGAGAAGCATGATTGATTTTGTGATAGTAGACGCAAGAATGAGAAAGAATGTGCTGGACACCCGGGCATACCGCGGTGCCGGGATTGACACAGATCACTTCTTGGTAATTAGCCGAGTAAGAGGTCTGTTTCAGCGGTGGCGGCATCGTGCGCATAAGCCCATTAGTGTACTGGAGCGCATTAAAGTCGAAAATTTGAAAGATATAAGCGTGAGAGAGGAATTTGTGAGTAAATTGAGCGAGAAATTCGAAAATTCAGAGGAAATATGTGAGATGGAAGAATTATGGAAGATGATTAAGGAAGGTCTCGTAAAAGTTGCAGTGGAAGTATGTGGATAAGCAAAAGGCGACATGGATGTCAGGTAAAGAGTATGTCTGCAGAAGTTTTAAAAGTTTTGTCTGATAAGAAGCAAGCATGGTTGAACTGGCTGGCTACAATGGCCAATCAAAGAATGCAGAAGGCAACGGATGAGGATGTAAAAATGGCAAAGGATGAGTATAAAAGGTATAAGCGTGATGCGAAAGAAGTGATGAAAAGTAAGAGAGAGAATGATGAGGATGACTTTCATAACAGGTTATCTGATGACTTCCAACAGAATATAAAATTCTTTTGGAAGTCTATAAGAACAATGAGGACTGAACAGACTACCTCACAATTTAAACAAATCAGAAACCATGATGGTAGTTTTGTGATAGGAGAGGAATGTGTGTTAAAAAGGTGGAAGGAATATTTTGAAAGTTTATTTGAAAAAGAGGATATGCAAAGGGAGACTCATGTCTCGGAAATGAATGAACTTGATAATGAAAGCCACTTAAGTATGGAAGAAATTGTGGAAGCGTTGAATAGTATGAAATTAGGAAAGGCTGCTGGGATTGATAGAATTTCTGTCGAGATGCTGAAAGCGGGTCGTGGCGTTGTAGCTTGCCAGCTGTACCGCCTTTTCAATCTTTGCTGGCGAAATGGCAGAGTACCAGAAGAATGGTGCAAATCGGTCATAGTGCCGCTGTACAAAGGTAAAGGGTCACAGCAAGAGTGCAAAAACTACCGCGGCATAAGCTTGCTCAGTGTCGTAGGCAAATTGTATGCGAAAGTTTTGATTAAAAGAGTGATGAATGAAACTAAAGGAAAAATGTGGGATGTACAAGCAGGATTTATGAAAGGAAGGGGATGCACGGATCAGGTCTTTTCACTAAGATGCCTAGCTGAAAAGTTTTTGGCAAAACGCCAAAAAGTCTATTGCATCTTCGTGGACTTAGAAAAGGCCTATGACAGAGTGGTGAGGAATGAACTGTGGTCAACACTGTTCATGTCTGGAGTGAACAGCAACTTGATACGAGCATTGAAATCTCTATATGAGGGCTCCAGTGCTTGTGTCAGGATCAATGGAGCTTGCACAGACTTTTTTCCCATCGAAAAAGGTGTGAGGCAAGGCTGTGTAGCGTCACCATGGCTGTTCAACCTTTATATAGACAGTTGTTTGAAAGATCTACAAGAGTGTGCGTATGGACTAAAAATGAATGAGCTAACCGTCAAATGCCTCCTTTATGCTGATGATCAGGTAATACTGGCATCATCGGCGGAGGAGTTGCAGTTGATGGTTAATGTAATGAACGATGCGCTTAAAAGTAGAGGAATGAATGTTAATGTAAGCAAGACAAAAGTAATGGTTTTTGAAAGAGAGAAATGTATGACTGATTGCTCGATATTGATCGAAGGAAAGAGCGTGGAACAGGTGAAAGAGTTTGTTTATTTGGGTTCAAAATTTGCAAGAGATGGAAAGTGTGACAATGATATTGAAAGAAGAGTTTTGGCAGGAAATCAAGTGAATGGAGCCATTCACACCTTTATGAACAGTCAGAACGTGTCTAAAAAGGCAAGGATGGCTGTACATAGAGGAGTGCTTGTCCCTACACTTATGCATGGTAGTGAAAGTTGGGTGTGGCAGGAGAAGCATGAAAGTAAAATTAATGCAGTGGAAATGAGAAGTTTGCGAAGTATAGCTGGAGTGACATTGATGGATAAAGTAAATAATAGTGTGATAAGGGAACATTGCGGCATGACAGAAGATGTAGTGACTAAGATAGAAAAAGGGATGCTCAGATGGTTTGGACATGTGGAGAGAATGGATGGAAATAGGCTGACGAAACAGATTTATGAGGCGAGAGTGAATGGGCAAACTGGTAGAGGTCGACCTCGGCATACTCAAGTCGATAAAATCGACAATCTTCTGAGAAAAGGCCAGGTCAAGAGTACCCTTAACCGAAGAGCATGTATGAAGACACTTATGAAAGTTGAAGAAGCGAAAGTTGTTTGCCAGGATCGTAGCAAGTGGAAAGCCATAGTCTCTGCCTACCCCGTTGGGAAACAGGCGTGATGTTATGTATGTATGTATGTTTCAATCAGTTTTCTAGAGCCTAAGCACAAGCCTATATTACCTATATTGGGAGTCCTGGGGTATCCTTCCGAGGGCTTACCTGAAGCTCCCAACCGTAGGCTGTTAGGTAGGATACGTGTGGTTTTTATTCGGTAGGAGTCCGGCATAGCATCCATGAAGGATACCTTAATTTGAATATAAATAATTACAACCTTCGCGCAGAATCAGAGTCATTCTGATTAAAGTTCTAAATTATATCTTTTGTATCTTCTGGGACACGAACCCAGACATTCATCGCATCTATACTTAGCAGTACTGCGCAATTTAATTCTTTGAACAAACATTAGTAATTTAGTAAACATAATTTAGGCAAAGATAATATGTAAGTAAAGTCACTTGTTCTGTCTCCCAAGTAGGTTATCAGCCGAAAGATAGGTCCGTCACCCGAGCACAATATATATTTGTTATTTTACTCTTATATCACATGTTTTATCATCGAACAAAGGTACTTATCACCTTCACTTACAGTGCTGTGAACTCCCGAGTTGTGATAATGGTGTGCTACTGTAAGCAAATAATAAAGAGAACGTTTTATTTGCTGGTCAAATTAATATTTTAAGAGACGGTAAAATAATAATAACTTCCACCAAGTGCGCTTTTTTTTAACGTGAGGGAAAGTTCTTCATGGATGCTATGTTGGACTCCTACCGACTAAAAAACCTCACGTAACGCCCAACAGCCTACGGTCGGGAGCCCCGGGTAAGCCTTCGGAAGGATGTCCCAAGACTCCCAACAGACCTACGGCTTGGTAGCCGTAACCCCCTAGACGAGGCTGCAGTGGTCTGCAGCCTCGTCTAGGGGGTGGTTCGGGTGCTATCCCGCGTCTTTGGGGGGGTTTTTCGGATGTCATTCCGCTTCTTAGGGGGGCGTGCGTGAATCCCTCTCGTCAGGTTGCCGTCATGGGCCTGCTTCTGTAAGGACGGTCAGCAGCCCACTCACCGCCCTCAGGCCCGCGGTCATGGAGGCCGATAGTCTTTGGCGAAGACACGTCGTCGGCGCCCAAGCCGCCGCGCCGCCGCGCCGCGGCTGCGGAACTCGGGTGGGAGAGTTCTCTCCCGATCCCGCCCCGCCGCCTCTTTCACGAGCATGACCTGCTCACAGATAGAGGCGGTGCAGTCCCACTTACTCCCGCTGGAGACCATGGCTCGCACCATGGTCTCGAGCGAGAGAGTGTCTGTCCACTTCCAGACCACCACGTGGTCCACCAAGAAGCATCCAAGCGACCAAGACTGGAAAGCAATGGATCTCACAAACAAACCTAGTATTAAATTCTCCCGATTATCATGGTTCAATTGCACAACTTACAGGACTACTCACAACCTTACTTCCATTGTTCCTGGGAAACCATGATCTATGGAACAGCAACGACCAAGATCAGGAAAGTTAAACCAAGCTTGAACTCGATTAAGTCCCAGGAGTGGTTATAACAAGGATATTGAATAGAACCCGTAATATTTATTTACCGTCCATCAAAAAATGAGCTTTGATGACGCATACCCTAGCAAAACACTACGACGATGAAGTAGTAAATATTTTTCATAAACGGATGATACGTACTGCTCGTTCGCTCTCGCTCTAACTTTGCCGCTCGGCTCCATACTAAAGTCGAATTTTTAATTAGACGAAGTAAATTGACAGCAACTAATGTCACTTCTTCATACAATGTTGCTTATTTTCTATGACGAAGTGACATTAGCTACTGTCAATTTACTTCGTCTGATTAACAATTCGGGTATACGCCTCTACGCCGCCAGCGGCAAAGTTAGAGCGAACGGGTAGTGTAGGTCGGTATTGAATGAAAAGCTTCTTTGCTACGAACTGCTGTAGTGTAGTGTAGGCCAGGGGTCAGCAACCTTATGCCGAATTTTAAATTACAACATTTTTCAAGAGCCACATAATCTTTCTCGGTCATACGAACACCGCCCCCCCCCCCCCCCCCCAGAAGTGGGATAAGACCATAGTCCGCGGAGTGAGACTGCGGACCAAGTGTGTCGCGAGCTCTGGGATCCTTTTCCAAGGGCGTACCCAGAACTTATGGTCATGGGCAGATGGTAGCGGGAGCGCACCATGTGGTTTTTGAGGATTTCCAAACGTAAAAAAAAACAGGGTTTGGTATATCCACTAAAACCATGGGGTGTTCCTTCTTGTCGCTATTGTTGAGTTACAGAAAAGGCAAGCGTACAACTTCTGCAGTCCAACATGCGCTGCCTGCAACAGGCTGGACTCTGTGGGGTTCAAAAAAAAATACCCACTGAAAAGTCACTGCTGCGACCCTAGAACATGAAAGGCGCGTCTTAGTCAGTCGTGCGACTGACTGAGACTGCTGGCATAAAACTCCCGTCGTCGTCGACCACGCGTTCCCTTTTTTTAGAATTTGTTCCACGTAATAGGTGGTGAACCGTATTGCCGTGTTGAGATAGACAGGAGCAGGTTGTGACTGCCTGCTGTTAAATTTTTCAAGCCGACTAAAAAGGCTTTCAACTTGACTTAACGACTGCCATTTTACTGGCAACCGGGACCAACGGCTTAACGTGCCTTCCGAAGCACGGAAACGCTCAAATAAATGTCACAAAGTGGTCACATGGACGGTCACCCATCCAAGGACTGACCATAGTGAAAGTTGCTTACTGCAGTGATTGTTTACAGAACACTGAGTCCTTCTTGTCGCTATTGTTGAGTTACAGGAAAGGTAAGCGTACAACTTCTGCAGTCCAACATGCGCTACCTGCAACAGGCTGAACTCTGTGGGGTCTAAAAAAAATTACCCACCGAAACTACACTTCACTGGCCCGTTACGGACATCGCAACAGAATCCTATTAGAATGAAAATGGTGCTCCAACTGGTCCGCCCAAACTGGTGCTCCATATAACGCTTTCGAGCACAAAACACCACCTATACGCGTGGTTGCTTGTTTCTCTGCTAGTAAAGCCGTTGTAGTGTTTATAAAAAAAAATGAATGTTTTGATAATTTTGGGTGGAACTAAAGAGCCGCAGCTTTACTTCCAAAGAGCCGCATGTGGCTCGCGAGCCGCGCTTTGCCGACTCCTGGTATAGGCGACAGTTTGATATTGGTATATCAGCTTGAGCGCCTTGAGCATTCATGCAGTATTATGTAAATATCCTAAAAATGTAAACGTAAGACACATCGATGAATGAAACTAATTATTTTGGTTACATATCATATCTACCTACCTAGTAATCAGTTTTGATCCGAACGATATGCTAGGCTAGGATACAATTAATTAAATATAGCGATAAAATATTTTGATATTATAGTTTACTACCTAGTTAAAATATTAGGCAAAATTCCTTTGTTAGTTTGTACTGCAAAGTGGTTTGAGTAGTAATAGAATCAAGGTTATCTTGGTAATTGGGTGATATAGTAAAAATTTTAATACCTACCTATTCAATCTATATTTTAGAATTATTGTAATAGGTACCTACATAGTTAGTAGTAAGGTAGTTGACTCAGATCAAAATTATAAAATTACAAAAATATAACCATAGTTCGCCAATTTTCTAACAAACTAGGGAGTGAACCTTTTAATGCTAGTCCGATAAAAGACGGTAAAGGGACATATGGCACAGTTGTCGTAATGAACCTAAAGGATGATTCCTTTGTGATTACCGACAGTACCTACACTTACCTATTTCTAGATCGGAAAACCTGAAGCGAACTCAAATGAGCTTGAAACTAACACTAACTTGTAAGTCATTCAGTCGTTACATAATATTGTAAGACAC
Organism: Miltochrista miniata; assembly: GCA_933228765.1. Classification (NCBI taxonomy): domain Eukaryota; kingdom Metazoa; phylum Arthropoda; class Insecta; order Lepidoptera; family Erebidae; genus Miltochrista; species Miltochrista miniata. The sequence goes on from OW121751.1 coordinate 26,425,271, forward strand.
AAATTCCCATAAATAAGTGTAAAATACAGTAGGACAATTTTTACAGGGCGTCATTTAGCACAAATTAAGCCAACATAAACTTGTGTTATCTCCGATGAACAATATTGTTGATCGTAGTGTTACGGATCTAGATTAATGTAAAAACATACTCTATTTGTATGTTTAATAATTAATCTGGATATAATACTAATTTTTAAATACATAATAGAAAACATTCAAACTTCTCGAAGCTCACCAATATTTGTTCTGACTCGGGGTACGAGACCATAATCTCAGCAGCGCAGTCACTTACACCACTACCACGATCGAGGCAGTGAGCAAACATAATTTAGAAAAAAAAACAAGATTTACCATCAGCCAGATGTTCCGAAAAGACAACAGCCTTCGCTTTAGCCACTTGTATGCAATGGAGCAGCGGCTTGTGACGAAGGTTGCTGTTGATGAGGGCGGATACAGCGCCGACCTTGGCCATGCCCAGCCACGTGTACACGTACTCCCCGCAGTTAGGCATGAACACGCAGACCACGTCACCTCGCTTGAGACCCAGGTGCTCCTGCATTACTCGAGCCACTTGGTTTGATTTGGCAGCCATCTGTAAAGAATGGTAAAATGTGAGTATTTGCTGATTTACGTGATTATTTGTGTTGGGTTATCTTAATTACTAGATGGTGCTCGCGGCTCTTGAATTTCGGGTACCCGTTTCCGCTTAACGTGGGGACATATTCCCGGGGTAAAAAGCCTATGTGCTATTCCAGACTATAAGCTATCTATTATATCAAATTTCATGCCGATCCGCTCAGCCGTTACAGCGTAATTGAGTAACGAACATTCAAACAACTTCATAAACTTTCACATTTTTTGGAGTTTTTGCGTCCAAGCAAGACTTAGACCCCTTGGACGGAGTAAATAGGTAATTAACTGACCTCGCCAAAAGTCCAGGTGCGGTCACCGACGACAATGAAGCAGGGCGCATCGGGGTTCTTGATCGCACGCTGAGTAAACAGTTGGGCAACAGTCGCGTCCTGCCGGTCCCATCGCTTCGACCTGATCATGCCGTTCGCGTAACGCCATAGGAATCTGAGAATAGAACATAGATTGTTATTTTTTCAGGAGATTGAAGATCGTGTCTTCACGAAATCACTGAGTTACAAGAGATAACAATAAAGTCTCGTAAAAACGTCTAGACTATTTTACGTGGTAGATCAAATATCCGTTATACTTTCGATTGTTGGCACTTGATGGAACTTGTTATAATACATTATGAAAATTCACTTGTACTATTCCACTTTTATTTTAATTTAAAAATACCTGACCGGTAGAGTGTAAGAACCTTTGATAATGCTTTAAAAGCGAAACCGGTCAGGTATTTTTAAATTAAAATAAAAGTGGAATAGTACAAGTGAATTTTCATAATGGTAGATCAAAGGTGGTACTTTTATACCCGGCTGTGGCTGCAGCAGAGTAACTCTGTGTAGGATTGAGAGGGAAAAGATTACTCATTAAAACAATACGGTAATAAACCGTAGGCAAAAGAGGAATCCATTGCGACATGGCAAAGGGATGCTTTCGGAAGTTGTATCTTATTATTACGCTCCCGTATCGTATCAATTTTATTCCTTAGCAAGTGGAAATAAATAGTTTCTACCCCTTTAAAGGACATTAGTCTATATTTTACTGTATTTTGCACATGAACCTACTGTGGACTTTATTTTATTAGGTACCTACTCCTTTGTAAATAATGTTCTTTCTACCAGTAAATGCAACAACTTATTACACAGCAGTGAAAAAAAAGTACAGGAATGCATATACTGTATTTCAATAGCTTTGCGCAAAAATGTAAACAAACACATTTGATCCTATATATCCATAGTTACTTGCAATTAAGTATTCACCCTGATTATATTCCAGTACCCAGGAGTCATACAGTGTTCTTACAATTATTTCGACACCAAATAACTTCTTTATGATAGTTTATTTTCATTTAAAATACCTACTCAGGATATTAAAATATTCAATGATTTGTCATACTATATTTTTCTACTCATCTGTCTTAGACAACGATTGTCAAAACACGACATGTTTACATTATTGCCAGATCGGGCAGGATTGGACTATAGAAATCTTGAAATGCTTAGACAATATCGCGATGAAAATGCAGCTTTTTACTTTAGTTTTAACTCTAGGTAAGTTCTCGGGCGACGCAGGTTCGTGGTGGAAAGTAGATTCCATTTATTATTCAATAAATCGATTACGCTCTTGAAACATGACGATTGACCGCAGATGGTTTCGTTCTCAGTGCTTTTATGTAGCTTAGATTAATATTATGGACTATTTCTGTAGTAGTATAGATATAAATCGATATAAGATTCGTGATCAATATACATATAATAAAATCGTAACAGGTCGCTGTCTGTACATGGAAGATAAATTAGAAAAAATATTATAGGGGGGCTTTATGAACGCAATAGAACCCAAAACAATGATTTTTAGAATTTTTGTCTGTTTATCTGTATGTCTGTATGTCTGTATATCTGTTTGTCTGTACGGTTGTGCACGCTAATCTCAGTAACCGCTCAACCGATTGCAATCGGTTTTTTTTATTGTGTTGAGGTTTGCTCCAGTTAACATTTAGCGTTGGTTTTATGTAAATCGGTTTAGAAATAAAAGAGTTATAACTCTTTTAAGAATCAGATATTTTGAAAATTTTTATGATTAAGCAAACAGGGCAGTTTCAGACGCTGCTTGATGACTCTGATGAAGAAATACCTCTCCTCTTATACACCTTATGTGACGTAAACGAAGTTGCGGGCTCAGCTAGTTTTGCATAAATACAGAGACAAATTGTTCTCCTAGTAGAGTTTGGGCTGTGGCTTGGGTAGTCACATATTGCGTAAATGACGCTCATTTCCGAGTCAATTGAAAACTTTTCGATTATAAATCTTAATAAAATCGCAGGCTAATCAGGAATGTATGTGTATTACGTGGTATAAGCTAGGTATTAAAGCATTTGATACAAATATAGCCATAATGATAGGTGATCACCTTGGCTGAATACAAAGAGTTTATCTATGCGCATTCTTGATAGATATGCCGCACACACGTGCAGATAGCAAAAATTATAGATGAATTGTAAACAACAATAATTGAATGCATATAGAATATATAAATATGGTAGGCATTCTTTGAAATCACTGATAATAAGATTAACACTACTAACCCAATCATTCATGCCGATACAAAAAATTACCTACTTTTGCGAAATAATAAAATTGGCGATAAAGTCTTAATTAACTAGCTAGGAAATAACAAACAATCGCTAAGACTGCTTATAGTACGAGAGCCCACGACCAAAATTTTTGTCTCATAGCAATACAGCCAAAACCGCATCAAATCGATAGATACGATTATCCTGAACTCGAAAATACCAATATCAGACATTTTCCGCGTAGCGTTTGATCTGACCGAATTTTCAAAATTGTCAAAGAATTTTACCGAACTGCATCATAGCAATATGTCTGATTTGCAGACTGTAGTTGAATGATAGTACTGAGATACCGGAAACATATTTTTCAGACGTTAGTGGTGTAGCGCAAACCCGTAAAATCACTTAAAAAAATTAAAAATGAGACAAAAAAAATGTCTCATAGCAATACGTCTGAAAATCTTTTTTATTAGTAAATTTTGGTTATTTGATGCGAACAAAACAATTTTCAGACGGAAATGTGAACGCATTAAATTTTGAGACCGTTTTGAAAATGTTAACAAATTTTACCGATCGGTATCATAGCAATATGTCTGAAAATTGTTGGACATGATAAAATAAGTTGTCCACATGTGCAAAAAATTATATCAGACAAATTAAGTGTAGCACCTTCTCTATCAGACAACTTTTCGATACTCAGATATCAAATTCTAAGGTTTTCTTTTTAGTTTTAGGTTTTTATTATCATGTATGTATCATTTTATTGTAATGTTGTATCAGATAATTATATTGCAAGATGAGCCACACTATCGCATTGGGTGTACACACCTGTAATGATAGTGGTGAGAGAAGTGAATAAATAAATAAATAAATAAAAAAATATAAATATAAAAATCGTATTGAGGCATCTTGAATTCTCCGTTACAAACCAATGAATACGTTGCGACCCTGAATTTATTAGATGATAATTAACAAAGAATTTACCCGAAACCGTAACATTGAAGTTGAAGGACTGAAATAAATCGCACAAAAGGAAACTGGGATGAAGTTGAAAAAAAAAACGGTTTATTCAAAGTTACAAAATATTCTCGTATTCAATCGCTGTCGGATTCGGAATCGTCGTCCAGGATGTGTCGGCCAGGCGACTCCGAAACGTTATTTTCGTTTTTGGGAGTATATGCTACACTTAAATTATTCTCGTTTTTGGGAGTATATGCTACACTTAAAGTGTCTGAAAACAGGTTTTTGGTAATCATGGCAGCAATACGAAAAGTTAAAAAAAAAAATTATCCGTATTGCTATGATACAGGTCGGCTAAATTTGTTGACATTTTCAAAAATGCGCTCAGGCTATGTGCTACGCGCAAAATGTCTGAAAACAAACTTTTTCGTAATACAATTATAAAATCTATGTACATTTTCACTATCAGACGTATTGCTATAATACCGACTGCCTTTTTTTTTTGACACAGCAGAAATGGCCTCCCACGCAGTTGCTACACTTTCGACCGTTACTACACACCTAGTCGGGTTCAGAATCATACAATCTAACGATTTTATAGGGTTTTTGCCGTATTGCTATGAGACATGGTTTTGGTCGTGGGCTCTCGTACTATTAGCGTTTCCTTCTTAAGATCTTTAAAAGAATACTCAGGAAGCTTAGTAGCCTCACAAGAGCTTTGAATACCTAGCCGCCGAACAAAAGAAATGATTGCTAAATGAATCAGACTTTGAACTGGCATAACAGACAGGTTTATTAAGTTTATATCTATGATTATAATCGATATTGTAGAGATAGACATTCAACGTGCGCTGTACATACAATAGTCGTGTTTTGATATTGAATTCTATAAACAATTTCACTTATACATATAACTCTTATGGAGATTGACCGACCCGCCGATAAGGTACGCCCATACTACTAGTCTAGGCCACTTGGTGCCCAATGCTCAATGCTGGGTGCTGGGCATACGCCTCCCCTAACGATAAAGTTTGGTGGGCATTTTCGACCACCTTACCAGTCTTTTCTTTTAACGTGAGGGAAAATCCGTCATGTATGCTATGCCGGACTCCTACCGACTAAAAAATCTCACGTTACGCCCAACAGCCTATAGTTGGGAGCCCCGGGTAAGCCCTCGGAAGGATGTCCCAGGAGGTCACCTTACCCGTCTGTTCCGATGAATATTGGTACTTTCATGGTTTATTTCAAGTTTCCCTTCTGTAATGGATACTTTTGCAAAAGAGTTCCTCGCTTCTTACGAGACTCACGGAATGAATTGGAGCTGTGACATTATTATAAAAAATATAAATATTGCTGGACATTCTCACACATCATCTAGCCCAAACTAAGCTAAAAAGCTTGTGCTATGGGATCTAGACGACTGATACACATACTTAAATATTTCTAAATACATACATATTATACATAGAAAACACTCAACTCCGAAACAAACATTTGTGAATCACACAAATATTTGGACCGACCCAGGAAGCGAACCCAGGACCTCCAGCGCCGCAGGCGGTATCACTACCGACCTCGCCACAGAGGCAGTTAAACTTTGTACTTTAGCCTGCCACCACACGGTAAGTAAATACGAATATTTGTTTAATGACTAAATCTGCGTGCAATGCGTATAGCCTACATAATAAAAACATTTATGAAAAAACAGAAAAGGTAAACGGTGAGGAAGCCTTAAACGGCACTGCGGCTGTGTGGCTGTGGCAAGTCACGCGACAGTGTGACGTAAACAGAGGCACTGGTAATCCCATAATTAAATGAACACAACACGACCTCCGTCGCAAACAACCTTAGAAATGTTATGAAAAGTGTAAGAAGTATATTAGTCCATTGAAATGTTACAATTTAAGGACCGAATATTGCATTTCTTAGAGGACGCAATTTTATTTTTGGGACATGTGTGGGGAGTCAATAGAAGCTTAACCTCAAGTTTGTGGGGTCGCCACCCTTGTCCCCCAGCCGCAAACTTAAAAAGGGGTGAAAACACTTTTTTCCCAATATCTCGGAAACTATAAGTCTTACAAAAATTTTGTGAAATCATAATTTGTAGCAAATTGTTTTGCCTACAAATATGTTGAACAAATTTTTGCCCTATATTAAAAACTAGCTGATGCCCGCAGCTTCGCCTGCGTGAAATTTGGTTCCTACACTGTCTCTAACCTATCTCTGTAGGTACCAAATTTCAGCCAGATCCGTTCAGCCGTTACAGCGTGAAAGAGTAACAAACATCCACACTCACAAACATTCGTATTCGTAATAGTAGATAAGTAGATAGATAGATTTCTGATTAACAAATTCATAATACACTAGCTGATGCCCGCAGCTTCGCCCGCGATGGCGCTGTATGTGAAAATGATTTTCCCGCTTTTCTGTTGAAAAATTTCCTGAATTTTCTTTGCTATAAACCTCATGGAGGCCAAGACCTTACCAACGAATGCAAAACCGCGGAAATCGGTTCGTGCGTTCTGGAGTTATAGCGTCAGGAAGGAAAACCCGACTTATTTTTATATAATAGATAGTATATGAGTTATGTAAATTTATTTATTAAATGCATTTCTTAATTCATTGGCTAGACTACTACTTGACTTAACTTCTCTTCTAAGCAATTGACATCGTAACTTAGTTCCTTCTTCGGGTAGTCCCAGTCATACTGTAAGCCAACGACGTATGGGAAAACCGAACTACGGTAGACTTTGTCCTCATAATACAGATGGTCCAACCAAGACCTGTTAACTTAATAACCATGTAAATTTCATCTTCTAAGCGTTCATGTTCATTTTAATGGCTCTTTTTACTTCTCAAATGTAATCTTAGTAGAGGCCATTCCCGTATTTTACAAAGACTTAGTGAGTCTGTGTCCTGCACCGAATGCAGCCAGCACTATAGAATAAAGTTCATACCTTCCATGACCAGTCGCTTAGGACTGCTGACAATATTTCATTCTAATGCACAGTGGACACTACCTGAAGCGTGGTCTTTCATTATTCCTGGCAAGCCATCTTCGAATTTTCTTCTTCTTTCACATATTTATTTTTTGTTATACAAAATTTTCAAAAATTAACAATAATATTTCCGATAGTACTATAAAGCAAAGTCATGAAAATGACAGTGTCAATCGGACTGAACTTCCACAAATGTGTCAAAATAAAAAGTAATTTAAATCAAAAATAAGAGTATTTAAGGAGTATTGATATCAACTCCGGAGAAAATCAGCTCCAAAATAATTTGCATTCCCTTTTTAGGTCGATAACGTATAAATTTCAATAAAATAAGTAACACGTCTTCCATCAATTATGTTAATAATGCTTTAGGCCAAATTTCAAGTAGATTGGACCAAGAAATCGCGCTGTCCCATACAAACTTGACCCTCCTTTTTTATACCTTTGGAGGTGGAATTTGCAAAAATGGTAAAATTACTTTTTTCAAATTGTAACAAACAACGCTCACGCTGAATTTCATCATCGCACCATTAACCGTTTCAGCAATAATTGATAATTACTTTATACGACTTAAGTTCCTTTTTTATTTTATAATAAGCATAATTTTCCTGGATGAAAAGTACCCAGTGTGGTGCCCAGGATATAAAAGAATAATTATACCAAGTTTCATCGTAATCGAAGCGGTAGTTTTTGCGTGATGCCTGAACAAACAGACAGACAGACAGATAGACAAAATTATTTTTAATCACATTTTTGGGTTCGGTGTCGGACTAGTAACACCCCCTGCTATTTTTTTTTTTTATATTTTTAATGTACAGAATTTTCACTTCTACAGATTTATTATAAGTAGGTATAGATTAGAGAAGTTATAAACAAAAATTGAAAATAAAATTATAAAAAAATTATTTTTTGCTCTGTGGCGTTTTTTTTAATTTCTCTTAAAAGATCATCTACAAGATAAGTGTGAGGTATTTTTTTTGTAAAATGTATAAAAAAAAGTTATAGAGCAAAAAAGATAATTTTAATAAAAATTTTCTAAAAATTTTGTAAAATTTTTTGTTTATACATATTTGTAGGCAAAACAATATGCTACAAATTATGCCTCTACAATTTTTTTGTAAAACTCATAGTTTTCGAAATATTGCGAAAAAAGTGTTTTTTTCCCCCCTCTTTTCAAGATGGCGGCCGGGGGACAAGGGTGGCGACCCCACAAACTTGAGGTTAAGCTTCTATTGACCCCCCACACATGTCCCGAAAATAAAATTGCGTCCTCTAATAAATGCAAAGCTTATTATGTAACATTTCAATGGACTATATCGACTACATTCTTTTACAGTGTGTTGAAACGACTGTTGTCACTTGAAAGGAAATTACGTTATACTAGGTGCTTTATCTTTACATGACTAAAAATAGTCAAGAGTGCCTGTGACCTCATGTAGCAGCCTCATGAAGCTCATGTGCCTGTGATCAACGAGCTCTGGGGCAGGCGCGCTTCTTGTGTTGAAGGTTCAGACTGTTAGTAGCAAATACTTACCAAAATATAAAGTCAATTCATAGCTGTTCCTAGCAGTCAAAAAAGACCGACACCAGACTTCTAATTCGGAAACGGTAATGGAAGCAAAATGCAAAGACATACTCGTAACAGTAAAGATAAAGAACTTACTGTTATTGCAAAGGTTTTTATTCCAAGTCATGCAGAATTGCATATTCTTGTGTGACAATGAGTAAAACACCAAGGTACATACTTGAATACCGACTAAGATAAGAAGTATAAGAACCCTTTTGAACAGCAACTGTAAAGGTACTTATGAACTTGAATTCCGACTGAGAACCCCTTTGAACACAAACTGTAAAAGTTGTATTGATGTCAAATAGATAAAACCCGAGTAAAAGTCTCGAAGTAGCATTCGAAAGAAATTGGTCATCGACGATAGCAAAACAAAACCGTGCGTCGCATCGCTCGAGGTTCCACGGAGGCAACTGGAGGCAACGGAGGGGTCCAGCGAGAGCGAGAGTCGCCGCCTCAAAGCAATTACGACGTAACAATAAAAACAAATCTACATTCAAATGCGATACAGTGTACAATTTGCAAAGGTCACGCCATTGAACATTACGTACATTCGTAACAGTCTGACACTTACTGTAACGGTGAATATGGTAACGGGATGGAGTAGAAATGACAACACCTCAAATCATTAGTTGACTTTACAACACCAACGAGATGATTTATCTCGTTGGTGTTGTAAAGTCAACTAAGGGAACAGAATCAAAGGAGCCATATTGTAAACAAAGATTGTGATATGACATAAACATTTTTATTATTTATTTATTATTATTAGCCATTTCAGAAACCAAGTACCTACTTAAAAGTAGAAAAGCAAGTTATCTTCGAACAAACGTACAGATTGCAGTTTGCATGTATGCGAACGCAGTGTCTACGAGCATCTACGAGCTACGAGCTCTGCTGCATCTGGCCTCGCTCGCTCTTACCAAAAATTTACTAGTACTACGTAAAACTGTCAAAAGGAAAAAAATGTCACTAACAGATGTTTCAATTTCCAGTACAATACTTTGTTCAAAATGTGTATAAGCTGCAAACACGGAAACAGTGCTCGGTGCATTGCCGCGTTTGGTTCGAAGATAACTCACTTACTTTGCTTTACTATAGCATTTAGAAGGTAGGAAGGGAGGAAGGTAAGAATTTCAAAATAAAATCCAGCACCTACCAAAATGTCTGGCCAGCGTGGTGAAAAAATAGCAGCAATTTGATCTTTGAGCAGTGGGCGTCATGACGCGCCAAAGGACAGAAATGACGACAATTTCATAATAATGGCCTTATTAGGTATTTATTATTGTCATTTCTTGTCTTGCTTTACCTTCATCTCTACACTGTCAATAGTGTTGAATAATATTGTTACTGATAGTGCCTTGCCGGCTTTATTGTCTTCGGCTAAAGTTCAGTTCAAAAATAGCCGTACGGACGGTGATGTAAACAATGTATCTCATCGGACGAACCGGATTGTTGATAACAGAAAGGTCAAATTATTATAAGCACAAAGCTACTTCAATAATTGATACTGAAATATAAAACTGAAGTGTTTGTTTCGTTCAAGCGACGGCGATAGACTAATTAGCATGATGGACTTATGTTCTTCTGGGTCTAATCTCGATCCCAGACAAAAGTAATACTAATTTAACAAATAGTTAGCCCGCGCAACTTTTAATGATTAAGGCTATTGTAAAATAATTCAGTCCGCGCCGGCTGGGCTGTTCTGAATTTCTGTAAATCCTAAAAACCTTCCTCTTAAATCATAGTCTAGGTTAGGCACATGACACTCATGGCACGGTTAGTTATGGTCATTAGTCTTTTAGACTTGGTCTTTTTTTATTTATCCAGGGGATACCAGTGCCATTTGATTATGCTATGGAGATAAGACATAACGAGAGATCCTGATCACACTACAAGGGGCAATATCACTAAGAATTGGTTTGAGAAACAGAGTACAAAACATTAAAAAGCGGAACGGTCTATTAAATTTCAAACGAAACTCCCGAGTCAGTGTTCCATCAGTAGGTGAACTGCGAGCGGCGTGAAGGCTAGTAGCAGTAGGATTAGGTTTGGACTATCGCCAATTACGAATGTACCAGTGAGTCGTCACAAGTTGGTGTAGGTTAGCAAATTTATGACGTAGGATATCCGTTGTGATGTGATGTAACCCATTTTATCGTTTTGTAGCTTTACTGTACAGAACTTTCACCCGTAAAATACCTACTTATACTAAAACGGATGTCCAGATAGCGCAAGATCTGTTCACCCCCAACACGGTTCCTTCCTGCTGGCGTGACGTGTAAGTTTGACGCAATCTTCACACCCTCAGGAATGAGAATGCTCAAAGCAACCCCCAAAACAAGCAAAGTAACACAACACCAGAACCTTCAGGAGAGACCGTGTTGGTAGTCAATGTCTTTTTTTTTCCGTCTTTGTTAGATGGGTGATACTTAGTTTTCGAGAAGCTGGGCTAAGGGATGCTCACAACTTCTCGATCTGAGGAGATGGGGAAAAGGGAAAAGTGTTAGGGTGGTATTACCCGTTCGCTCTAAGTTTGCTGGTTGCCTCCCCTACTAGAGATGGGGAAAAGGGAAAAGTGTTAGGGTGGTATTACCCGTTCGCTCTAAGTTTGCTGGTTGCCTCCCCTACTACCTACTACGCCTCCACACCAGCCTCTACGAACTTGAGAGCAGGCTATACATCGAGATGGAGTTATCCGGGGTGCTCGGAGCTAGAGGAACTGGTAAGGATTGTGTAATTTTAATCGGTTGGAGATGGGCATAATATGAGTGAGGATTTCGACACGTTTAAAAAAATATGTGCAACTAGGACTTGTAAGCTTCAGTATTATGTGAAGATCAAAATAGGAAATTAGCATACTTAATAATTAGGTTCAATCAAAATGACTACCTAATCGTTATTGCTACAAAATAAGGTAAAAATATAGATAACGTAATTGTAATATGTGATTTTGGCCACAATATCAGATGATAAGCTCGTTATCTAATTTGTGCATGGACATTTTGCTGCAACTGTCGTGATTTTGATAACGTAAATCAACACATAATAAAATAGTAACAGGTCGCTGTCTGTACCTACATGGAAGATAAATAAGAAAAAATATTATAGAGGGGCTTTATGAACGCAATAGAACCCAAAACAATGATTTTTAGAATTTTTGTCTGTTTTTTTGTATGTCTGTATATCTGTTTGTCTGTACGTTTGTGCACGCTAAGCTTAGTAACCGCTTAACCGATTGCAATGCGGTTGTCTTTCTTGTCCTAAGGTTTGCTCCACTTAACATTTAGTGTTTATTTCATGTCGATCGGTTTATAAATAAAAAAGTTATATCACTTTAAAGAATCATACATGCACATATGAATCTAAAAATGGGTAAATCTAAACTGGCGTGTTGGGTTAATCATAAAAGAGCTTTTATGATTAACTAGCTGACGTCACGCGGTTTCACCCGCGTTGTGTGAAATGTCCGTGAATATTTATTTATTTATTTTTATTTATTTAGTTCTCGTTCCCGTGGGAATACGGGAATAAAATATAGCCTATGTTCACCGCAAAGAGTGTAGCTTCCCAACAATGAAAGAATTTTTCAAATCGGTCCAGTAGTTCCGGAGCCTATTCGTTACAAACAAACAAACAAACAAAAAAACAAAAAAAAACAAAAAAAACTAAAAAGCAAAAAAACAAATCTTTCCTCTTTATAATATTAGTATATATAAGCAAACAGGGCAGTTTCACACGCTGGTTGATGAGTCTGATGAAGAAATACCTCGCCTTTCATACACCTTATGTGACGTAAACGAACTTGCGGGGTCAGCTAGTTATAAATAGATTTGCTATGAGGAAGGACTATCTACCTAGCCTAGCAGGTTTTTATTTACTACATACACGCTTGTCATAATCTCTTGGTAAGATAGGCAAACTAAGTATTACATAGAGTAGATACTTATAAGTGAACATTAAGATTCTTGGACTCATTTATCATATCCTAAAACTAGTTATTTCAAAGATCCGATAGACCTTTCTTGGCCAAACTGACTGCCTCGGTAGGTGGTAAGCAGGTAAGCTTCGTTCGCAACAAATAGTTGATCAAAGGTGGTAAGGTAAGAGAAGGCGACTGCTGTGCAAGGCAAGGCAAGGCACTGACTGCTCTGCAAGGTCCCAGGTCAATACATAATTCGTGTGATCCCGAAATATCTGTGTCAGAGTTGGATGTGTTTTAATGAATTAATACCTAATATATTATTTACTTACTTATTTTAAAAATGATTTTCTGTGTCTAAGTTACATATTATATTATCACAAGCTTAAGGCGGGATAAATGGCGCTGTATGTTTTAAAAAAGCCCCGCCATAGGTCAGCAAGTTTGAAATCGTGTTTCTGATACCTACTCGCTTTGGCTGAGCAGACAGACAGCGTGGCTCTGAATTATATAATCGATTTTCTATAATATTGAGGCCAAACTGCATATCTACTGGCCGGCTTTATGTTTACGATTTGTGGATTTAATATTTACCACATCACTTGCTGTTAACACATGAATGCAATAAAGTTTTATATATAATTACTAGAGACCCGTTGCACGTTGAAATTGAAGTTATATTTTACAAAAAAAAATAGTTTTATTAATGCATTTCTTCTCCGTAAGTATAAACTTTAGCTTAGCTGTGCAGTGTTAAACACGTACATCAGTTCGCGCATTTTTCTTTTAAGTAGCATAAAGTTTTCATTTCATGTAAAAATACTTATATAGTTATATTTAAAGTTTAATTTAGGTAATATGCTATTATTATATTACAGAAGCCAAAACGAATATTGTCGAGTTATTAGGTTTTATCCAAATAACTCGACAATATTCGTTTTGGCTTCTGTACCCCTGATATTATATAAACTTAGCTTTATCAGACCGAAATTATTTTTCTTTCTTTGCCGATATAACAACGATATACAACGATTTCCTTTTAATTAAAGGATTTAAAGGTTGTTCTCGTGAAAATCCCTTCAATTCAATCAACAACATTCGACAGCGACGCTCCCGTTTTCCGGCTAACAGTTTTTTTTTTTACTACTTAGGTGGCAGACAAGCTTACGGCCCACCGGAAGGTTGGTAACCGTAGCCTATAGACGTTTGCAACACCAGAGGCGCTACACACGCGCTGCCGACCCGGGCGCAGGTTGTGACGACCCACAGTTGAATTTTTTCAAGCCGCCCGTAAGGCCTTCAACTTGGCTTAACGACTGTCATTTTACCGACAACCGGGACCAACGGCTTATCGTGCCTTCCGAAGCACGGAAACGCTCGTAAATAATTGTCACAAAGTGGTCCACGTGGTGGTCACCCATCCATGTCCGGCGATAGTAAATGTTGCTTACTGCAGTGATCGTTTACAGAACACTGAGTCCGCGGGCCACGAGCGCTTCAACAACAGTTTCTCTATCTACAAATAGATTGGCCATGACTTACAATTTCTCCGTTAAGAACAAATCACAAATCAAGTTTATAGTCGTCTTTGATATTTCTCCGTAAAAATGGGGTTATTGGCTCAATAAAATTTATAATCATTTAAAGCCAAATGTCTGGTAAAACCGCAGAGCATTCCATCTTTTCCTTTTTATACGACATACTAGTATTATGTATAAACCATTACGTATAGGGACAATCCTAGAAAATTTATAGGTGTGGGTGTGACGGAATAACACGCTGCGCTGCCGACTCATAGCACTGTAAATTCCTCATGATCATCAAACGTCACTTTCAATGATTAAAACTTGTCCAGATGTTAAGCGTTTCTTTAAACCTGTGCCCTGTTGAAATCTATTATGTGCATTCAAATTTTCTATAATAATTCAATTCAAAAACTAACTTCTTTTAACAACTAACTCTTTAATCATTACATACCTACCTATATCATCTACCTATACGAATATAATTATAAAGAGGAAAGATATGATTGTTTGTTTGCATCGAATAGGCTCCGGGAACTTCTGGACCGATTTAAAAAATTCTTTTACTGTTGGGAAGCTACACTCTTTGCGGTGAACATAGGCTATATTTTATTCCCGTATTCCCACGGGAACGGGAACTACGCGGGTAATGCAGGTGTTCAGAACGTCGATTGCTTCTATCTTGATTAATTGCTTATTCGGACACTTTGTAAGTTACAAATTGTAACCTACATACCCACGGACTGTAATAATATGTTGAGGATTTGAACTACATGGTACGTTCACTGAAATAAATATAACCAAGCTTATGTCCTCGAGATGTAGGCAGAGGTGAATTACAAACCCATACTTTCTCAGTAGGCTTATTGGTCCTACAAAATAGGGGCAACCGGAAACTTTATTATACAAAGAACAAAATCAACAACCATTTTTTGAACCAAAATTCTAGCAAACAGATGTCCCACATTCATAAATACAAAGTCTGCATGCCGAGCATTTTTCCAGGATTTGGAGCTCATTGCACTTTGAAATAATATAGGTGTGACATTTTTTTATAACACAAGGCGCCACAATCTCGCTGCCAAACTTAAAATGACAACCTATGAATTGAAATCAACCTATGGGAGAAAATTGAAGCACCCCCAGGGGCCATACTACTATCACGTGCTGGGATAAACATACCTAGGTACCTGTATTTTAAATGTTAATGTAGTATAATGTACTTATCTTGGTGGATATTAGCATATTACTTGTAATTAGGGTTGCCAGATGGCCGGGAAATCCGGGATTGTCCCGGAATTACGTGTCTTGTCCAGTGTCCAGGAATCACACTTTTTAGTCCTGGATTTCGAATGCCTACCACGCTCGCGCACGCTTCGCTTTCGAGTCATTTAGTCGCTTAATAAAATAAACTTTGTTAGAAAATCAACATCAGATTACAATATTAAACATAAAACCACTTTAAATACTTCTCTTTTGCTTATTAAATAAACACGAATACTAAAATCGCATGTCTGAAAACTGTTTTTGAGGTCCTTCCAAAAGATTTGCCAAATGATAAAATTTGGGCTCCCTTTTTTTCGAACTAACAATTCTAGCGATTTTGTCAATTTAAAGAAAATAGATGGTTTTGTTCTTTCAATTCCAAGAAGCAACGCTTTCTGTGAACGAATTTTCAGCCTGATGAATAATTTATGGACGAAAGAGCGAAACTGAATGTCCATGGACTTGATCAAGTCTGATCTGCAGATTCGCATCAATTTAGATGCGTCTTGCTCGCAAATAATGTCTTATTCTGCAAAACCCTGGCGGAGAAAGGTTGCAAAATATGGCAAAATCCAGTGACAAATACTTAAAAAAGTCTAGTCTCTTATCGTTTGATTTATTTACTGAGCCAAAATAATTGTGATTTTAATATTCGAATTTATTTATTAAGCAAAAGAGAAGTACTTATGTTTTGTTTTAAAAGTGGTTTCTATGTTTAATATTGTAATCTGATGTTGATTTTCTACCAAAGTTTTTAAACGACTGAATGCAAAGCAAACGATCTCAATTTTTGTTTCAAGTATTATTTTTATGTGTGTAGTTGTTTTCATACCAAATGTAAAGTAACATAAGTTAATTTTTTCCAAAGTTTTATTTAATGAATAAGTAAAAGCGAGGTGGGGTACCAATAATGTGTTTTAAGTTTTGTTAAATATTATAAGTGCTTTACAAAAATAATTTCCTTTTTGTATATTTTCCTACCGACCTAATACGTAACCCTCGAATTGTCCCGGAAATGAAATGCCTGTATCTGGCAACCCTACTTGTAATACATATCTAGGTGGATGTTTTCAATCATCTTTTCGTTATATTTACCTCCCTCGACTAACAAAGTAACAAGTATATTTTTATCATGCTGTTTTCCGAACACGATTTCATATAAGTACAAACATAAGCACGTAAATATAGACTAGGTATTTCAGCTGAAACTGTAGCGTGTGTCGTTAAGTAAAAGGCAGGGTATCATTAAATTTAAAAAAAAACGTGCTAAGTGCCAGGCGGACTCGCGCGCGTTGGGTTCGTACCAAAAAAAACGACAAAAAAAAAACGCGTTAGTTGTATAAGTGCCCCCCTTTATTCCCCCTTTTTACTGATTTTACTATTTGTTTTCATAGCGGCAACAGAAACAGCTCTCTAGCTCACACGGTTCCTGAGATACAGCCTCATGACGGACAGACAGACGGACAGAGAAGTCTCATGAAAAAAGTCTGTTCATAAAGGGTAAAAAGGCGTCCCTACTTTTTACCCTTTATGAACGGAACCCTAACAATAACGTTGAATTCTGCAAAAATGTGCAAGTAGGTACCTGCCTAACCTATTAAATATTAGATACTAGCTGACCCTGCAACTTCGTTTACGTCACATAAAGGTCTGTAAAAGATAGATATTTCTTCATCAGAATCCTAGGAGCGTGTGAAACTGCCCTGTTTGCTTATCAGAAAATAACCTAAAGATTCAGTCTATTCTTAAACAATTCAGAAATATTTTACAATACCCTTAATCTTTAAGTTCTTTTATGACTAAGCAAACACGCCAGTTTAGAATGACCCTTACATTCAAAAGAACCCTTGAATTATAGGTTTAGCGAAAGTTAAAATGTCTCTAATTTCTGAACTACAAAACCATCCTTAACGTACTACCTTTCCAACACTAAAAAAATATTTGAAATCGGACCACGCGTTGAGAAATTACAACTGAAAAACTATTTCGTCTTCATCCCCTGTCCCGCAACAACCGCTCAAAATATCGGGATTAAAAGTATCCAAGAACCTTCCTCGGAGTATAAGCTTGGAACGTACCCTACCAAGTGTCATCAAATCGATTCGGTAGTTTCGGCGTGATACTTATTCGGGATACAGACAGACAGACAGACATGAAAAGTTTAAATTACATTTTCGGCTTCAGTATCGATTAGAGAACGCCCTACAATTAAAATTTTCAAATTATCTTCCATGTACAGACTCACGACCCCCTACAGTTTTATTATATGTATCTATATATATATATATATATATAGATATTTCAATAGGTACCTACATATTTTTACGAACATATGTTTACGAAAATTTCTAACAACGCCGCCTGGTCCTAAAGTATGCTAGGATTAACCTGCTTGTGTTGTGAGTACCGGACCTAGGATTTACAAAGGATTTAGGTAGTATATTTTTTGTTAATATTCATATTATTTATCAATACCTAAATAGTCTGATAGATAGTACCTATGAATATAAAGCAACCCAGACTCTCGCTCTCGTCTTTCGAGACTTAGACTAGATTAGGCACCGCACTGCTCCGTGGTGGGGAACGAACCTACGACCTAGTGATCAACAGTCGAACTATACGACCACTAGACTAACGATGCATTCAAACGAATAGGTACGCAGAAATTAGTAGGTAAGTGAGTATTTACCTACATTTTATATTATTTTAAAATAAACGTTTTGAAATATTTAAACAGTGACACGTAGAAAATTAGCCTAATATGGAATCTCAACTACTGATAAGCATAATTCAAAATAGAAAGAAAAACAAACTAATAATCGCATACAGATTACAATACCAACCAATGCTTTACTAAGGCAGAATTATATAGTATTGTCATTGTGTGATACCTTTGCTTTGTAGCGCAATCGGTAGTACCTACATAGTACTTTAAATCACCTGAGTTCGTAGACCACAAAGTAAATGGTCTAAGCCTAAATAGCAAATCGATCGTACATATTATATTTATAAGTATGTTCACCTTCGCCCATGTTACGTCAAATACAATGAACAATAACATATTCATAGGATGTCCTCAGCTGTCCTTAGAGGCGCCAAACATTTCATTCTACTTCCGAAAAGGTAGCTACATACTTTAAAGTTTAAGGATTAGCAAGGAGCGAAATGTAATGAGTATTTGTCCTTCCGGAGCGGTAGATTAAGTAAGAACTTTTTAATTACTTGTACCAGTTGTACCTGTATCTAGTCCAGATCCAGAACTACTTACTTGTGGTAGGTACTTGCATATCTAGAAGACTAATTTATTTTTTCTAAAATGTAGGTGCTACGAAATTATATTATCCACATAGTTAGTTATTATTAGTACGTACTAATTAAGTAGGTATTCGTGCTCAATATGCCTACCTAGTAGACGTTTGCAAGGTTTGAGATGATTGTATGAAACATTGAAACCCAAAAAAACAACAACAAAAATGTGTTATTCAATAGACTGGAAAACGTGATCATAAACTCAAGTACGGTGTGTTGACATTCAAGTCGATACTTCTATTTGACGTTTGGTAAGCGCAGTAGAATAAATTGATAGTAAACTTACTTGACATCTCTCGGTAGGACTTTGATGAAAACATAGATTTGCTTCTTGTACCGGTACACACATGGTGCTATTGCAAGTATAACGAAAATCGCAGCCTTAGAGAGAGTACTGAGCACGGCGGCCATCGCGGCGGCCAGTGCCATGAGAGCGACGAGTGCTGCTAGTATTGCGTCCATGCTGGCGGCCGGCCCAGTAGGGCGCACTGCGGCTATCTATACACCGGTAACAGATAAACAGTACCCGTACGTGGAGATAGTTACGCGATCACTAGTCTACGCACTGGTTACGCGTGCGTCCATCGACACCGAATACTTTTATATAAATGCGGAAGGACGCGTCCGGCGGTCGACGCGTCGTGTTTGCCGCTCAACCGGCCGCGTCAATGGCGAAGCGTCAACCCCGAGCTCCCCTCGCGCCAGCTGCACATGCGCCGGTAACAGCTGATCCCCTAGTGGTAGCGCTGTCACCCACCCTGTTTAACTCATCTGGACTTGCGGATAAATCGGATCTAAATAATACCGTTACAACAGGCAATAATTAAAAATTTCGCAGACGACTTTACTATTGACGTTTTACATTATTCTTGACACATAGTTGGCAGCCAGTCATTCTGCATTTAAATATTCGTTTTTTACTACAGTAGATCAATAGCGGTAAATTGTAGAAGTTATAAAACCTCATTACATACGTCCTTCTATCTATAATGAATTATCGATAGTCGATATCTACACTCGTATCTCTATTACCTATTTTATAATGCTGCGGAACACTAGATAATAAGGTGGAACCGTCTAATGGCTGTACGTGTACGTTGTTGGTTGTTGGTGACGCAGCACTTTTAGCTATCGCATGCAGTATCATCTGTCATGCATAGTGGGTGCTTATTATATTTAGTTAAGTCTTATGAAATTTTAATTATACAGAGAATCTAGAGGCGATAGACGTTTAGTAGTTCCTCAAGTTGGATTTTAACCCGCGCCCTGCGTAGCCGACTATCTAATTCTGACTCGCTGGTTCACATCCGGCACGAAGGACCATTAAGCGTAGCTACTTATATCTATATTAATATTGTAAAGAGGAAAGATTTGTTTTTTTGTTTGTTTGTTTGTTTGTAACGAATAGGCTCCGGAACTACTGAACCGATTTGAAAAATTCTTTCACTGTTGGGAAGCTACACTCTTTGCGGTGAATAGGCTATATTTCATTCCCGTATTCCCACGGGAACGGGAACTACGCGGGTTAAATCGCGTGACGTCCGCTAGTGTTTTATAATTAAGTCGTAAAGTAAGAAGTACCTGCCTTTTAAGCATTATAAATTACGTTTATTATAATTATCTACTCGTTTATATTAAAAAAAACTGTTTACATAATATCTACATCTATATCTTTTCTTAACGGCAACGTCTATGACCTCACTTTAAATATCTACTTTATTAACTGGTAAAAGGCCGCAGGATTCTGCAACCCGGCAAAGTTTATTCATACCACAAACATGTTATTTATACCATTATAAACGAAACTTTGATCATAATCCTTTGAACGGTTATATATTAAAATACCAGAAATCAAAATGCCTTTACTTAAAATGCATTAGACCAAAATACCCGAATTCGAAATACCTTAACATTCAAAATACCTTATTTCAGTACACCTTACCGTAAAATGTCTAAATTTAAAATGCAAATAATTATTATATCAGAATTCAAAATACAAATTTTCAAATATCCTTAATTTAAAATACCGAAATTAGAATACAATGTGTCACTGTCACTCACATGTTTTGTTATTTGGCTTTAACTTATTTACACCCCCCCCCCCCCCCCCCCCCCACCTAAGTGAAGCCGCAGTTGTAGCCGTAGGTCTGTTGGTGCTTGGGTATCCTTCTGAGGGCTTACCCGGGGCTCCCAACTGTAGGCTGTTATGTAGGATACGTGTGGTTTTTAGTCGGTAGGAGTCCGGCATAGTATCCATGTAGGATTTACCTCATGTTAAAACACTTTGATTCAGAGTTACAAAAGTACTACAGTGGGCTAACGAAAAATAAAAAAAATAACCTATCCGAGTCGGGATACTCTGAGTCGGGGTGTTAACCATTCACAGATATATAGCATCCATGTAGGATTTAAATCATGTTTAAAAAAAGGTATTTTGTGTTTGAACATTTTAGGATAAGGTATTTGATAAATTTATTTTTTGGGTTTCGGTTATTCGACCGTAAGGCATTTTAAATTATTTATATTATAAATATTTGCCTTTTGAATATTGATATTTCGATTTCGGGTATTTTGGGCTCGGGCATTTTAAGTAAAGGCATTATGATTTCTGGTATTGTGACGGTATACCCCTTTGAACACCATCTACCTTATCTCTGCATCATCAAAAGGTTAACTGATAGACTAGAAAATGCCCTTGGCTGTCTGCATTCGTGCAAAAAGTTGAGAAGGTTTGATTAAAGTGAAAACTAATAATATAATAGTTTAAAAAACTAAAAAACCCGCTTTTAGCACGTACTAAAAACATTTAGGTCACGTGAATATTTTTTTCGTATCCCATTCAACAAACCCTTTCATTTAATACGTATATCATGGGGGTGCATTTCAATTAGCCAATCCGCCATCTTGGATGTCCGCCATGTTGGATTTAAGTCACGTGACCATTTTTTCGTATTCCTGACAGCAAACCCTTTCATTTTGATACCCATATCATGGAGGTGCATTTCAAATAGCCTGTCCGCCATCTTGGACGTCCGCCATATTGGATTTAAGTCACGTGATTATTTTTTTCGTATTCCTGACAACAAACCCTTTCATTCGATACCCATATAATGGGGGTGGATTTCAAGGAGCCAGTCCGCCATTTTGGGGAGGCCGCCATATTGGATTTGTAATGACGTTTTTTAGCTAGTCATGTAATGTCATCAGAACTCAGAACGTGTGCAAAATTTCAGCCTGATCGAAGGACGGGAAGTGGGTCAAATTTCCAAGATTTTCTTACATACATAGTTACAAGTGAAGCTAATAAAAGCGTGTTAAAATAGAAGGAAATAGTGCATCTCGTGAGCTCAGATGGAAAAACTGCAAAAGCAATCAGTATTCGGGAATAACGCTGGGAACTGAGGATGAAACAGACCAAGGTAGTCTAAACTATGTAGGGAATACCGTACTGTCAAGAGTGGGTTTACCTACCATATTAAATAATAGATATAATTTCCTTCTTCCCTAATAGAACTATTTGCAGTACATACATCACAATTAATACTTGTTACTATGACGTCAAAACAAGCAGCACCATATCACTATCGCTTCAACGTAGGAGGGAAAGTCCAATGACGTTTTGGAGGATGACCTGGTTTTGTACCTATCTCTTATAAATGATAATATTATGTTCATGATATTGGTACCAGTCAGTGTGGCACTGAAAAACTGCGAGCTAGTTATTTATTGGTACATTTATATATTAATTAAATTATCCTGTGCTACATGGAAGATAAATAAGAAAAAATATTATAGGGGGGCTTTATGAACGCAATAGAACCCAAAACAATGATTTTTAGAATTTTTGTCTGTTTGTCTGTATGTCTGTATGTCTGTATGTCTGTATATCTGTATATCTGTTTGTCTGTACGGTTGTGCACGCTAATCTCAGTAACCGCTCAACCGATTGCAATGCGGTTTTTTTATTGTGTTGAGGTTTGCTCAAGTTAACATTTAGCGTTTGTTTTATGTAAATCGGTTTAGAAATAAAAGAGTTATAACACTTTTAAGAATCAGATATTTTGAAAATTTTAATTGTAGGGGTTTCTTTGAATATGAGTGAACCTAAACTGGCGTGTTGGCTTAATCATAAAAGAGCTTAATGATTAAGACTATTTTTAAACAATTCAGTTTCAATTCAGTCCACGCCTTCGGCGCGGACTGAATTGTTTTAAAATAGACTTAATCATTAAGCTCTTTTATGATTAAGCAAACAGGGCAGTTTTAAGACGCTGCTTGATGACTCTGATGAAGAAATACCTTTCCTTTCATACACCTTATGTGACGTAAACGAAGTTGCGGGCTCAGCTAGTACCTAATAAAACTATAGGGGCCAGGCCACGCGTTGCTGTGGCTAAGGTTTTTCTAACCCGGTACTCCCGGCCATAGCCATGTAGGCTTTTCACAAAAAAAAAACTATCCTATCTCTTAAGTTGGATCAAACTGCACACGGTGTGCAAATTTGGTTAAAATCGGTTAAGTAGTTTAGGAGTCCATCGCGGACAAACATCGTGACAGGAGATTCATATATGTTATGATGATAGTGAAGTCAAAACTGTACATTAGAAATATTAAAAAAAATGTTCAACATAAGATACCGAAGACAAAAATATAGTTAGAATTTTTTTTGTCTGCTTGTCTGTTTGCTCTGCTTTGTCCGGAAGGATCTCGAAAAGTACTCAATAGATTTGATTCAAATTTTGCAAAAATAATAACTAGGGGCAGTGTCTTCAAATAGGCTATACATTATCACGCTACATATCCTAGGAGCTAAGCAGAGAGCAATCAAATTGGCATTATAACATAATTTTCACGCGTAGGAAGTCGCGGGCAACAGCTAGTAGACCTATATAGCAGTCCACTGCTGGACGAAGGCCTCTCCCAGTTCACGCCACAACACACGGTCCTGCATCCAGTCCCTGGCTGCGACCGTTTCTAGGTCATCGGTCCATCTGACGGTCCAATATTTAACTGCCTCTGTGGCGCAGTCCGTATTTAACCGCCTGCGGCGCTGGAGGTCCTGGGTTCGATTCCTGGGTCGGTCCAAATATTTGTGTGATCCACAAATGTTTGTTTCGGAGTTTGGGTATTTTCTATGTAGTTATAATATGTATGTATTTTTCAAACATTTATTTAAGTATGTCTATCAGTCGTCTAGATCCCATAGCACAAGCTTATATTAGCTTAATTTGGGATAGATGATGTTGTGTGATATTGTCCACAATTAAAAAAAATACGTTGTCAAGTTGTCATAAAGATACATACCTACCTATGTACTTATTTCTAAATAGGTAGGTACATAAATCCCTACTAATAATATAAAAATGCAAAAGTAACTCTGTCTGTCTGTTAAGTTTTCACGCCTAATCCGCTGAACCGATTTTGATGAAATTTGGTGTAGAGATAGTTTGAGCCCTATGGAAGGACATAGGCTACTTTTTAACTAACTGCACAAAAGGAGTGTAATGATTTTACGCGATAACGACTTCTACGCGGAAGAAACCGCGGGGATCAGCTGGTATTATTATGTACATAAAAATCATCCAAACTCCGAAACAAACTTTGACGAGTCAGACCAATACCTATTTCTTCCGACCGGAATTCGAACAGGAGACCTCAGCAGTGGCAGTTGATAAACTATCAATGCGTCATCGAGGCAGTCAATAATCTTCTTAGTCAATCCTTGGGAAAACATGAAATCTGAAAGAGACGGATTTGTTTTGACTAGTGTTCATATCTAAAACAACGTGTATTATGTTACACTTTTCAAACTCAAACAATGTCCCATGGGATCCAAGACTACCAGGTCATTTTAATAATAAACATAATGTTTGATAAATATGACTGCCTCGGTGGCGTAGCAGGTAAGTGTATGCGACTGTGGTGCTGCCACTGCCGTGCTGAGGGGACGGGTCGGAACAAAATATTACTTTGTGATCAACAAATGTTTGTTGCGGAGATAAGATGCTTTCTATGCATAGTCTTATCCCACAGCTTACGTAGGTACTACGCCATCTCGTATGAACCTAAGCAGAGCGAATATAATGAGATCGTTATCAGACTCGTCTCTCCTCGTTGTACGGTCGTTCGCTGGTTCCCTCCGGCCGACTTTGTCTATTTCCTAACTTTACCACATCCAAACTTGTCCACTTCGTAAATTGTCATCATCCTAACTTAACTTGACTACTTCTCGGTTCGTCGTCTTCTTAGCTCCTTTAGTTTAAAATTGGTTAAGTGCTTTATTGGTTAGCCAAGTTGGATGCCAGCGAGGACACAGCGCTCCATGGTTACGGAACCATTAAAACAAGCCCAAATCATCCGGACCTAGCGTTCCAGGAATAGAAAGTGGTTAAGTTAGGATGTGACAGACTACTTAATAACGAATAAAGAATAGATTGTCTTGTCTAAGAAGTAGACAAATTAGGAATAGAGGAATAACAATTCAGGAAAAGGACAACGTTGGAGTGGACAATTTAAGAAGTGAACAAGTTTGTACAAAAGTGGTTAAGTTAGGAAATAGACAAAGTCGACCGGAGGGCGATCGTTTACAGATTATTATGTAATTTTGACTTAGTAAATACAAACATTATAACTATGCCATTTTGCGACACAGCGGCGTAGGCACGAGACAGTAGGTATGTAACAAAATTTTACAAGTTGTATTCTCTCTCATCTGATGGTTGGTGAGCGTATGTAGTTATTGCTATGTTGAAATAGACAGGGGCAGGCGGCTACGTGCTGTTGGCTAAACGACTATGATGATCCAGGACCAGCGGCAGGCTATGTGCCTTCGGAATTTCGCATGCATGGAAAACTTGTGAATGGAAATGTCAAAACGGTCACCCATCTCAGGAACTAACGTATCGTGAGATGCTTAACGTGGCAATTATTAATGTACGCAGGATATTATATCATTTGCTACCTCTCTGCATCTTAGTGTGAAGTCCCAGTTGAATACAAAAATGGACCAGCCAGTTTGCAAGTTAGGTTGACTTGAGCTAGAGAGACCTAGAAGGATCCATTTGAATCCAACTATAGCTTTCACTCTTCACTCCAGTGTCTGAAGTATTTTAAACACTTCTTTTTTTAAAATATTGGATCTGTAATTATGATTGAATACTGTATACCTACCAACTTACATCATTTTAAGGCCCAGCTTGCTCCCTCTGCTACGCGGTGCTATACTTCAACTGGGGATACTACTGACCGTAATAACTTTGTACTAAAGTTCTGTTTTCCACGGCAAACCAGCAGAATTTCAACAACAGGATACACGGCGTTCCAGGGGAAAGGAAAATTTTAGATAAGTAGAATAGTAGTTTTCGATACAAGTGTGGGATTTCTGTTCTGTTATTACAACGAGTTACGACAGGTGTTGACCCGAGCCGAAGGCGAGGGTAGACAGTCGGAACTAGGGAATGCAATACCGGGATACCGGGATCCCGAAATACCGGGATCCCGCAGTAATTTTGCGGGACCAGTCCCGCACGTAAATCGTGCGGGATCCCGCGGGATTAGCGGGATTGTGCAAAGGTAAATGCCATGTGTTATTCTGTAAGCGGAAGCGCACAAACTGATTCGGTTTGAGAAAGTTTTTTGTAATTGTGACGCAATATACTGGGTGTAACAAAATTACCTCTCCAAATTTCATGAGATGACTTGGCATCGGAAATCAAATACAAATATTTAATAAAAAAGGGGGGTAAATTTTTTCATTTTTTTAATTTTTTTTTATCGCACATAAGAATTCATTTTTTACCGCGGCAATTCGAGGTAACATGGTCGCCGAGGCAAAACAAACACAGAGCACCCGTCTGGCTGTCGTTGTCACTTTCTACTGCCGCTCAGTAGCGATAGAAAGGGTTAAAAAGGGAATTTATAGGACCTTTAAAATGGCTTTACGGTTAAAGTATTCATGTGATTTTTTTTTCTTCATTTTTGTAATGTTTCTTGACTGATGCCACGTCACGTGACGAAATTTGGAGAGGTAATTTTGTTACACCCAGTATTACCTAATAACGTACTTATTTGATTTTAGTGATTTAATCAGGGAGATTTGACTTTTCTTGCACTATAAAAGTATTCAATTATCTCGTTCATTGCTTGCTGGCTATCTGACATGTAAAGTTAGGAGTCGTTTGGCAGACAAAAATTTTGACATGCTATGTTTTCTGCGCTTCTAATAATTTGCAGTAGCTATTTTATTAGTTATATGTATATCGGTTTAATAATCTCAATACAAAAGTAATATTAAATAATTTATTTTTCCTTGTGCCCCGCGGACTCAGTGTTCTGTAAAAGATGCACTAAGACTGCAGTAAGTTACATTTACTATGGCCGGTCCTTAGATGGGTGACCACTTTGTGACATTTATTTGAGCGTTGCCATGCTTCGGATGGCACGTTAAGCCATTGGTCCCGTTTGCCGGTAAAATGGCAGCTAAGTCAAGTTGAAGGCCCGGCTCGTAGTAAGGTCGTAGTCTCATAATGTCCGAAATGTCCTTTCTCATTATGTCCTTTTCTCGAAATGCCCTTTCTCATAATGTCCTTTTCTCGAAATGTCTTTTTCTCAAAATGTCCTTTTTGCGAAATGTCCTTTTCTCAAAATGCCCTTTTCGCGAAATGTCCTTTTCTCAAAATGTCCCTTTCTCCAAATATGTGTTAGGTTATAAAAAAAATAACCACAAAGGCTAATGCGGAAGCTTCGCTGCGCTCCGTTCCGGCCTTAGCCTTCTAACCTAACCTATCCAAGTCGGATTGAGCGGGGTCAATCCTGTAGTGCACATATTTTGAGAATGGGAAATTTTGAGAAAAGGACATTAGGTATGAGATGAGACCATATGCCTCGTCCTGCCTACCCCTTCGGGGATTAAGGGGGTGACTATTTTTCAGTTCTAGATGGATGTATGATACAGAATTCTATTCTTTTCTCAATGACTTTCAGAAATATGCGGGATCCCGCAAATACCGGGATCCCGCGGGACTGAGATTGCTCAGTCCCGCAAATACCGGGATTACAATCTTGTTGCGGGATTGCATTCCCTAGTCGGAACGAGTTTAAATAACAGTCCCACACGTTGTATTGAACAACTATTTTTAATACAGTTGCGAAAAAATTAAGCAATTTTATAAAATAATAAAAACACAATAAACCTGAATATCCAAAATGGCGCCAACCGTAAAAGAATGTATACGTTCCTAAGCAGAGACTATGGCAGTGCACTTCATACAGCCAACTTTTTTTATATTTATAAATTTAATTTGGCCGATACTTATATTAATTTATGCTTAAATTTTAATTAAAATTACTTTTAATCTGATATTGAAACAAGTTAGTGTCTTTTTTAGAAATATTTGCATGAATCACATACATTATTTTGACAGTTGGGAAAGAAAACTCACGAGTGCGGGAATGGTAAAGAAAAAGCACGAGTGTGTAATAGCCCACATCCCGATCGCTATACGCCACTTTTTGAGCAACTGTATTAAAATAGTAGTTTTCGATACAAGTGTGGGATTTCTGTTATTACAACGAGTTACGACAGATGTTGACGCGAGCCGAAGGCGAGGGTAGACAGTCGGAACGAGTTTAAATAACAGTCCCACACGTTGTATTGAACAACTATTTTTAATACAGTTGCGAAAAAATTAAGCAATTTAATAAAATAGTAAAAACACAATTAACCTGAATTGTCCAAAATGGCGGCAACCGTAAAATAATAATACCTACCTAAGCAGAGACTATGGCAGTGCACTTCATACAGCCAACTTTTTTTATATTTATAAATTTAATTTGGCCGATACTTATATTAATTTATGCTTAAATTTTAATTAAAATTACTTTTAATCTGATATTGAAACAAGTTAGTGTCTTTTTTAGAAATATTTGCATGAATCACATACATTATTTTGACAGTTGGGAAAGAAAACTCACGAGTGCGGGAATGGTAAAGAAAAAGCACGAGTGTGTAATAGCCCACATCCCGAACGCTATACGCCACTTTTTGAGCAACTGTATTAAAATAGTAGTTTTCGATACAAGTGTGGGATTTCTGTTATTACAACGAGTTACGACAGATGTTGACCCGAGCCGAAGGCGAGGGTAGACAGTCGGAACGAGTTTAAATAACAGTCCCACACGTTGTATTGAACAACTATTTTTAATACAGTTGCGAAAAAATTAAGCAATTTAATAAAATAGTAAAAACACAATTAACCTGAATTGTCCAAAATGGCGGCAACCGTAAAATAATAATACCTACCTAAGCAGAGACTATGGCAGTGCACTTCATACAGCCAACTTTTTTCATATTTATAAATTTAATTTGGCCATGCCTATATTATTAATGTTTAAATTTTAATTTTAATTACTTTAATCTGATATTAAAACAAGTTAGTATAATTTTTCATAAATATTTACACGAATCACTAAAACTTCTATGAATTTTTGGTTGGTTTTTTATTTTTAATAGACATTATTTTGACAGTTGGGAAAGAAAACGCACGAGTGCGGGAAAGGTAAAGAAAAAGGCACGCGTGTGTAATAGCCCACATCCCGAACGCTATACGTCCCTGTAATACGCCACTTTTTGAGCAACTGTATTAAAAAGTTCTTTTCTCAGACTACAACAGATTTTAGTGTTGAAATTGGATTGAAAATTTTTGAGCTATCGACCAAATGACCTTATGGTCCAAAAGGTGTACAGATCCTTTATTTCCCGTGACACTACTGCATTGGTATATATCTATATGGGCACAGATACTGAATAAATAAGTACATAGGCACACACAACGTTGGGTCAAAAAATATCCCGTTCTTGTCTGAATAAATATCGGGTTAAAAAGTAAACTCACTAAGCCCACAAAAATCTCATTTCATTTTGCCATAGACGTGTGAGGTGAGAACAATAAGAACCGGCCGATTGTGAGTCGGGCTTGCGAAGAAGAGTTCCGTACCGAATACTGGCAAAAAATCACGTTTGTTGTACGGAAGCCTTAAATTTAATATTTTAGTATTTTTTGTTACAGCGGCAACAGAAATACATCATCTATGAAGATTTCAGCTCTCTAGCTCTTAAGGTCTTTGAGATACATCCTCGTGACAGACAGACGGACAGTGAAAGGATAAGGGGCAATGTGATCCTTCACGCCACACGAGAGGTGTCTGCTGTACCAGACGTAGATTCAGCCCTGCGTCGAATACTGCTTTCACATTTGGGATGACTTTTTTTTTTTTTTTTTTTTTTCTTCTTGTTCTTGGACTTTCTCGGTTTGAGAGTATGCCAAAGTCAAGTAAATTTCATTGTGAAAATATAAATCATTTTCATATTATGATTCTTCATATGAGCAGCGTATTCATGTATGTCCAAGTTTGGACTAAGTTCTACTCTAGTAAGGCGGTGGTACCTTACTAGGGCTTGCTGTGGAATTCGTCGACAAACCTAAAAACTCGCGTTTCACTGCGCTTTATCACTTTCCAACACTCTTGCACGTTGTCGAACCTTTATGTTTAATAATCCACCATAAATTACACATAAACACTCAAAATTACACTAGTTTTGAAAAATTATTATAACACAACATAATGCTTGTCTGAAAGTTTCCCGCCGAATCCCTTGGGATGACTTAGCGATTTATATTGGACTAGCTGACCCGCGCAACCTCGTTTGCGTCACATGAGAGTGACAAACAGAGTGGTATAGTCAAAGACGTATCATATATAGACACGTAATACACGAACATTGCGGCTTTCAAAAACAGCTAAACTTTTATAAATTTAAAAAAAGAATTGTATAAATTATCTGTGGTAGCATGCATGAAGTCAATATCAGAGGAATGTGGGGAAAAAAGGAAACTTGAATTTCACTTACGGAGTCATAATATGGTTAATGTATTTACGGGTAAAGTACGTAAAATTTAAATTTATAAAATGTTAATGTAGTTTATCGGGTTAGTAATTATTAACGTAATTTAAGTCATAAAATAACAATATCATACAGAAAAAATTATTTAATAAGTAATAATTTAGTACCTAGTAAGTAATCCAAATATTTGTAATTTAAATCATTTTAATAATCTTAATATATTATTATTATGTTTCATTATTTTTTTAAAGAAATATGATTACCTAAATAAAAAAAATATTCAAATAACAAAATAAAACATTAGTACAAAATCTCCCCGACATCCCCTTACAGGTCGCGGGCGCCAAACCACAGACTATAGAGTACATTTTCTTTGTGCATTCAATAAGCTTGCCGCCATTTTATCGATCCGAGAAAATGAAATAATATTATTATTTCTATTGTACTTACGCATGAAATGACACGTTTTTATATTGAATAGTTGCTGTGTAGCTTGTGCATCATCTGAAGATACATGAAGGCATGTTTTTTTCGAGTTTTCCTTACTAACAGAATTTAAAACAGTGCATAATAGAACTTTCGCTAACCCTACAGCCGCGTCACAGATTTTCAGGTAATTACCTTCTTTACGTGTTGCCATTTTCAAGTGTCTATAACGTATCTATAGTTTTTATATCATTGGGTATAGTATTAATATTTTAAGTAGGTAATATAATCCCGTCGCATTTACTCTCGTCGCGTGTCTTAGTATATTTATTAGAGAGTTATGGTAGGTTTTAATATTGTGTGTTTTGAGTGATATAATGTTTCCCGTCAAATTTATTTTTGTCCGTTTTTTGGTACCGAACTCATCGTGTGCGAGTCCGACTCGCACTTGGCCGGTATTATCTTTCAGTTGACTGGCTACTGCTGCAGAAAACGTTTACTCCCGATGCGTAGTCGAGTTGCGTCGCTCATATTTTAAAAAATATTGTGAAGGTTATTGTAAGTGAACCTTGAAAGATGGGCATATTCTGTTCAGGACTTTTTTTTGTAACTTTTTAAGAGGAAACATTTTGTAGTACAATTTTTACGTCACTTTAACCATTTACGCAACGTACGCAATGAAAGCCCACAAAAGAAATAAATTTTCCCCGTTCTTAAAACATTATTCATGGCTGCTCCGCTCCTATTTGTCTTAGCGTGATGTTATATAACCATTAGCCATCCTCAATAAATGGTCTAAAATACTGTGAAATTATTTTTGTAATGCAACCAGTAGTTTCTGAGATCCTAGCACAAACAAACTCTTCAGTTTGATAATATTGTGAGCTAACCTTAAAAGAAAGACAAATAAGTGTATTGTGAGCGAACCTTAAAAGATAGACATATGCTGTCGCGGACTTTTTTATAGAACTTTTTAAGAGAAACAATTTAGTAATACACAAGTCTTACGTAACTTTAACCATTTAGGCAGCGTACGCCTCGGAAGCTATAAGACGGTAAAAATAATTCCCCGTTTTCGACACATTCTTCATTGCTGCTCCGCTCCTATTCATCTTAGCGTGATGTTATATAGCCTATAGCCATCCTCAATAAATGGACTATCAAACTGTAAAAGAAGTTTTGAAATCGAACCAGTAGTTCCTGAGATTCTAGCGTTCAAACAAACAAACAAACTCTTCAGCTTTATAATATTAGTATGGATGATTGAAAGCGGTAGGTGACATTTAGATGCAAGGTACCTAAGTATTTTTTTTAAATCTGGAGATTAAGATGAGTTAGAAATCCACTTTTCTCAGTTGCAAAGCCAGTAACTGGATGTACATCTTGGAGCAAGGTGTACATACTATAGAAACGGCACGCACCACACCACTGATACACAACTATCTGCCACTAACCAGTGATTAACACTCGAAACACACAAATTACGTAATTAATCACACAAATAACGAGCACTCGATTCAACGCTGACTAACTACGGAATGGCGGCAAAAAATTGTTCGTTTTTAAAGTCGCAATTGGCGCCACAGATTGAAGCTAGTCGTGCATTATGTACTACAAATCTGTCCTGCTCTTTCTTATGAACAATTTATGCAAGTTAGAGCAAGATAGGCATAGTTTTGAAGATACAGCGTATGAATGAACGGCGAGACGCTGACGTCGCTGCCGTGGCCCAGCCTGGGCCATTCACGATGTATGACAAGCCGCCATTAGCCCAAGTTGGGCCACATCACACCGCATAGGATATATTGCTACGAACATTTTCACGATCATTATAGTGAACATTAGTTCGATGCTCGCCAAAAAAAATATATATTTCACTTCTTTACACTTTTGACAAAAGGCTCGATGCAAATTCGTTCGAATGCTCGATAAAACGCTCTCACGTAATATTGGCGAAAATGTTCATTACAAGAGAATGTTCAAGTCTATGAAAAAATTTAGGTGTGGGAAATAATAAATGTAAATAACATATTGTATGAAAATATACAATTTAATGTAGTTTTTTCAACATATCCCATCATACCATAAAATAAATTTTATAATTAAAATAACAATAAAAACATACCAGTAAATTCTCAGTCTTACAACACCAGACTGCGAAATTCAATTGATATTGTATACTTAATATAAATTAACATATAAACGAGGCAAGTAACAATATAGACTTGAGATAATAGCTGATAGCTTGATCGATACGGACAATATACAGCATGTTCTAATTATACAGCTATAAGCAAAGACTTCTATATAAACTCAGGTAGACGCGCCGTACTCTACCAAACGAGATTTCAAAGACAATCCTCAAACACAACATTGCTAAGACTACACTCAACTTATAAATAATATTTACGTAATTGTCACCACAAAAGCAATATACGAATAGAACAAGAGTAAAAGAGAAGGCGTATGGACTCCGATTGCAAGCCGAGTAAAAATGAATCTACAGTGCGAGCAATGCTGCCAATTGGCGCAGTTTATAGGTTTCAAAAATCGGTGCGTAGGGTATGTTTACCTCAGTTTATATAGAAGTCTTTGGCTATAAGGCGCTCAAAAAAAAATGCTATGGCAAAAAAAAAATAGTAAAATTAGTTGTATTTGTATGTTAAACGATAAGATAAATTCCTAACTTTATTTTGTTCTATTAGTGTAGGCAAGCATGCGGTCTACCAGATTGAAAGTGGTCATATTATAGCCTGTAGACGTTCGCCATACTAAAGGTGTTATACTTGCGCCCTATTGCCGTGTAGAAACTGACAGGGACTTCAGAACTAGTTCTTATTTTCAAAAAATAAATATGTTGACAAATGTACTTTGAATGGTTTCAAATTAAAGGTATATTCGGAATGTTAAAAATATTGATATTTATCTAGATTTCTCTCGTCTGGGTATTTTTGTGAGCCTAATAGCTGTACAATTAAATGCTACCGGATTAATTATCATTTCTGGAGCCAACTGTACATTGATATTAAAGCTAACTTAGAATAACATGATGTTGTGACTAAAAAACGTTCTACATCTATTCCAACACCTCAATAACCGTTATGGATGCTCTTTTAAGTACACAGATTTTCGATATTTTTCAACATATTTTCGGAAGTCAAAAAATCGGATGCACAATTACAAACTTTAATTTGGAACCCATTTCTTAATGCAATAAGGTCGAAAGTGGCACGGCACTAAGCGGCTGCTTCTAGACCCGCACAGAAAATTAGTCTGTAATGTTTTCAGTTTTATTTATACACGACATTCCTATTTAGGTGGGTTCCAAACTTAGATCATCTAACCACAGGATGCGCCTTACTTAAGCATTGTTTTCTGCCAAGCCAATAGACCATTTGGTCTTTATTGTAGTTGACTGTACAATAAAAATTAACACACAACAGCCATTACGCGTTTGTCGATTAATACATTTTTAAATATAATGAAATTTTATATGTCTTTGTGTTTCCCCCTTCACCCGCTATGAAAACTAGCAGAATATTTTTGTATGCGGTGGTTCGCAAAGGCTAGTCCCGTGATATATGGTCTAAGGTTCCAAATGAAAGTTTGCGTCCGGTCATCTTGATATTACTTGCATTGATCTCGCACATAAATAACAAACAATAAACTAACATCAGCCTGTATATAACACAGCTAAGAAAATGCAGGTACATTGTATAGTATGTAAAATTGTTCAATAAAATGCTTTGAATATAAATAAAAATAACAAAAATCAAGTATTAAAAAGAACATGATTTAGCTCTTACCAAGCTTTGTGCTATATTTAATTTGTAGGCATCAACCGCCAATCCAAAGTAACTAATTTAATAGTTGCCCTTTTCGATTTTATCGAGAAAAAACAATGTTTATATAATTTGTTCATTTCTCAAAGATAATGGGTATATCTATCTAAACTAAATAATATTCCTATACATGTAAAGAGTGTTTCTCTATAATTTAAAGTAACAGTCTAACCTCAAACCCCCACCACAAAATAATAGGAATAAAAAATACAACGCTGAAGCTCTAGTATTGTCATAGTGTAAACTATTCAGGAACGGTAATAGTTATACACCAGGAATGGAGATTCGACTATTATACCAGTAATGTCGCAAAGAACTATAATTTACATATTTAACACAAAATATGTATTTATAATATATATGTACATAGATTGAGCATTAATTTCTAGCCAGCTTCTCAAGCTCTTTCGCATTCATTTATACTAACACCCGAAATTCCCATTAACTTGTCTAGCTAAGCTAAATTATTGAATAGTGCTGACTGAACCGAGTATTTGATCACAATTCGAGCGCCAGGACATCGCAAACTTCATTGCGACGTCAATTGTAATTATTTTATTTATTGGTGTGAAACAGCCGAGTGGAAACTGAGTTTTTGGTGGCGACACTAAGGTTAACGACGCTGTCGCTGAGCTACATATTATGTACCTATCGGAACTTGAAACTCTAATTTAAATCTCGGTTTTTGGCTTTTTCAAAATAATTTCGATGTTTTACATCTGCCATGCGCCAAGTGAATGTTCACAATCTTTTTATTTATGTACACACACACCAAGAATATGGACAACATTGCTAAAAGCTTTAATAAAAATACAAAAACTACTCACTAACGTTTTAATTGTTCATTGTTCTATTACCTACAAACTTGTCAAGATTCAAATAAAAATTACATACCAATTATACGGACACTTTTAATTACTCAAATATTTTATATTATTGTGCAAATTTATGCAGCTGTTTAAAACAACTAACTAAAGGTAAAATTTATTAGACTGACTTTAAAAACAGATAGTTTTTGAAATTTAAGAGTAATTCATTAAAATAACAGACATGAAAAGTTATTGTAAAATGAAACCGAAAAACAGATAGTTATAACATAAATGCATATAATAACAGGTATCATAGTGTTTTAGTCAGTCGCTCGAAATCGCTATATTATGAGCGAATTTCATAGTAGATAGTTCATATCATGATAACACAATATATTAAGTCGAAAGGCTTAGAAAATAGGGCTTAAGGAATAGCTTATAAGCACTTTTCAAGTGGTACCATATATATATTCTAGATGAGTTAGAAATAAGCAGGTAAATAAATCACAGTCTAATATGTCCGCTAATAATTTTGTTGTATAAGTCCTCGTTTAGAGCAATGTAGCGGTTTTGTTTCCCGTCTAGATAGTATAATTTGTCTGACTTAACTAATTTAGGGTCGAACGCTTCCTTCTGCAAATCAGTCTTCTTCATTTTAAAGGTACCTGAGGAAAAAACATATGTGGTATACTTATTATAGTTTTAGCAACAAATCAAGAGAGCAGTTGAATTTTGTCAAAGAAAATTGTTTTTCATACGGCGAGACTATCTGTGTATGTCCTGTAGTTTTGGATGATCCCGAATTGTTTCATTAAAAATCTTTGTGCATATCATTAACTATCAGAAGACGTTGGCCTAGGCGAGACCGCAGTGGCGGCCGTAGGTCTGTTGGGAGTCCTGGGACATCCTTCCGAGGGCTTACCCGGAGCTCCCAACCATAGGCTGTTGGGCGTTACGTGAGCTTTTTTTAGTCGGTAGGAGTCTGGCATAGCATCTATGATAGATTTTCCCTCACGTTAAAACAAAAAATAAGGCTTTCCAAATAATACCGACTTTAAGAGGACGTATGACGCCAAATAGACTATTATCTTGATCTAGATCTCAGGATTCCTGAGGTCTAATGAACTAACATTACAACACAAGCAACTTCAGTTCATGAACTAAAGATCTACTAGCCTGAAAACACGATTACTAAAAAAAACCTCGATACTTTTAATTTTTGAAAACACCTCGTTTTAGTTAAACTTTAGGCTGGATCTCTATAATTATCTATAATTTAGATATTATTTTTAATGTATAAGAAAGACAATACTAAAAACTTCATTTACACTAGTCGGTTTTTTTAATATTTATAAAAGTTTTCTTTTTATCTGTAATTATTTGATTTTTAGCTTTCACATCATTTCGCGAAACGCGCTCCAAACCTTCTCTCTCTTTCTTTCCTCGCGAAATCTGTATGCGCTATCCTTTACCGATTACGTTTAGTCTGGCTGCGCGCCTTGTAGGAAGCGGACCTATGCCCGATTGCGTCACACAATGCTCAATTACGACATCGATAGATCGATTAAAAAGCTTTTGAATTCCTGAAGTGGGGGGGGGGGGGGGCTGTAGGTGCATTAAATCTTCATTTGTGTAAATAATAAATGTCACTAACTATAAAAGTTATACATATAAAGACCAAAAAATGACTAAAAAGGAACATAAAAAACGTTTTTCGCTCGTTGAATGAAAGAAATAAAAAGCTAAGAACCGTATTGATTGTTTACTATCCGATATAAATTTTCTTCATCTTACTTAGTTTCTTCACGAAGGCTTGTAGAAACTGGGGTGTTACTTTTGAACCTAGGTCGGTATGATTTGGCATATTATCTCCTCGATATTGTTGCCACCGAGAATCATCCGAGTTCTCAATGGCGTTACGGAATGCCTGTACCAGGACCTCGTTCGTAGGTCAGCACCTGCACTGCTTCAAGTGACGTCGGCTTGGGCCTAGAAGGTCTTCATGGGGCTCAGACCTTTTCTGCATATTAGCATCTGCCCAGCTGCCTTCAAGCCCAACCATATTTCAAACCCGACGCAGCTTTTATTGGCTGCCAGGAGCAGCAGCTATGAATTGAATTTTCATCCCCATTGGCAAAGTTGAGAGCGACTGCTGTCTTACCTCCCCAAGTCCGATAGGTTGCCTAATTGAACGGGACGCTTTCTAGGAACAATAATAATAAACCGGCCAAGTGAGAGTTGAACTCGCCCATGAAGGGTTCCGTAGCTGCAAGTAACATAATATAAAAGTTCGTGTGGTTCGTTGTAACTTTCATTGATGTTCGCAGTGGTAGTGATTTTTCTCGGCGAAAATTGCGATATATGACGTTCAAAAAAAAAGAACTACCATCTTGATTTCGTTCAAACCAATTTTCTTTGGTAGATTTCATGACAATGAACATTATATTTATTTTTTAGATTTATCATTCTCTTAGTTTAGAAGTTAGAGGAGGGGGGGGGGGGGATACATTTTTCCACTTTGGAAGTGTCTCTTGCGCAAACTATTCACTTTAGAAAAAAGCATGTTATAAACCTCAATAGCATTTTTGGGGACCTATTTATTGATACCCCACACGTATGGGTTTGATGAAAAAAAAAATTGAGTTTCAGTTCTGAGTATGGGGACCCCAAAATTAACTGCTTTTGTTTCTCATTTTATACAAAATTCTTGATGCGGTTCACAGAATACATCTACTTACCAAGTTTCAACAGCATAGGCCTTATAGTTTCGGAGAAAAGTGGCTGTGACACACGGACGGACAGACAGACATTACGAATCTATAAGGGTTCCGTTTTTGCCATTTGGCTACGGAACCCTAAAAATGTCATACAAAACCCAGAAACCGCCACTACTTCCTAGTAGTGGCGGCACTCCTGTGCGAGCGAGTCGGTGCCGGAAGTAATTGCACGGAACATAAAACAATGGAGTCGGCTAATTCAAGTACAAATTTAAAGACAGTGTAAGTATTTTAAAAAATCTTTAAAATATAACACTGTCTTTAGGCTTTCGATTTAATAGTAGAAAATTGCCGGTTATATTTTAAAAACAAATTTATTGTTTAAAAATACTTGTTGATTCACATAAAAGAATAATCATTTTATTGAAGGTACTAATGAAAGAAAAATGAGTTTTTTACTGAATGATGATGCTGTTGGGCGCAACAGCGCCAGGTCCTCGTGGTGGGTCTGGACGTGGACACTCTCTCGCTCGAGACAATGGTGCGAGCCATGCTCTCCAGCGGGAGTAACTGGGACTGCGCCGCCTCTCTCTGCGAGCAGGTTATGCTCTTGAAAGAGGCGGTGGGGCGGGTACGGGAGAAAACTTTCCCACCCGAGTTCCGCAGTTGGTGCCTAGGCATCGGCGATATGTCTTCGCCGAAGACTATCGGCCTCCATGACCGTGGGCCTGAGGACGGCGAGAGGGCTACTCACTGTCCTTACAGAAGCAGGCCCATGACGGCAGCGTGACGTAAGAAGTTCACACACGGCCTTAGAAGCGGGATCACACCCGAAACCCCCCAAAGACGCGGTATATAGCACCCGAACCGCCCCCTGGGCGAGGCCGCAATTGTGGCCGTAGGTCTGTTAGAAGTCCTGGAACATCCTTCCGGGGGCTTACCCGGGGCTCCTAACCATGAGCTGTTGGGCATTACGTGAGGTTTTTTAGTCGGTAGGAGTCCGGCACTAGCACTCATGATGGATTTTATCTCACGTTAAAAAAAATAGTATTATTAGTATCTTTTTCTGCATTCAGTCTTTTCAAGAAGTGGAGGCACTGGCGAGTGCGTGTCCCTCTCGGAGACTTTGAAAGAATAAAGAGTGAAAAACTGGAAGATGAAAGCGTAAGGAGTATGTATGTAGGCTTAGTCAGTGAAAGGCTTGCAAACTCGAGCCTTTCCGACTTAGATGTGGATGAATGCTGGAATACACTCGAGAGCAATGAATCCGGGTCACTTAAAGAATCCTAAAAATCTCGGAAACTAAAAATGCTAGGTTAATGCAATAAATTGTATTTAATAGACAATGTAATACTCCTTAAATGAAGGTATTAAAACTTCTTAGTTATTGTAAAGTTATATCATAAAAAAATCAAATTTGAAAAAGGGCCACTTTCGAAGATGGAACTACGAAATTACTGCATTTGGTGTTGCTTTTGTTTGTAATCTGTCATTTATGTGGGTACATAAACCATGTTGATAGTGCTCTATATTCATTAATCAAGCTGAAATTATGTCGCTTACGCCTGAAGAATGCACCAGAATACTTACAATGCTGGAAACCGGCCGGAGTCAGCGCGATACAGCCAGGACTGTCGGTGTGTCGCTGTCAACAGTACAAAGAGTTCTCCGACGTTACGAAGAAACTGGTTCTAACCTACGCAGACCAGGAACGGGCAGAACCAGGTGTACCACAGCACGAGAAGACCGATACTTGGTGAACACCATGCTTCGAAATCGCTTTCTCACAGGAACTGAACTCACCAATCAGTTTCGACGCCTCGGAGGAAGTAACCCAAGTGCATGGACAGTAAGACGTCGGCTTGCTGAATCTAACTTAAAACCCCTTAGACCTGCAAACGGCCCTAAACTGGAGCGTGGGCATCGTATTTCGAGACTAAGGTATGCCCAGAGCCACGTAAATTGGAGTATTGAAGATTGGTCAAAAGTTATGTTCTCCGACGAATCAAAATTTATGCTCTACAAGCACGATGGAAGACACAGAGTGTATCGAAGACCAGGGGAAAGATTCAAGCAAGCATGCATCGAAGAAAAAGTAGCCTACGGTGGTGGGTCTGTACTTGTGTGGGATGGAATTTCTTCTGTAAGTCGCACAGAGCTGGTGATCATAGAAAACGGCTCTTTAACTAGCGTAAGATATGTGGAAGAAATCCTCAATGATCACGTTGGTCCATTTATGGTCAATTTAGGTGAGGATGCTATATTTATGCATGACAATGCCCGACCTCATACAGGTAGGATAGGATGACTACCTTCAAGAGATGAAC
The DNA here is from genome assembly GCA_933228765.1 of Miltochrista miniata. Lineage (NCBI taxonomy): Eukaryota > Metazoa > Arthropoda > Insecta > Lepidoptera > Erebidae > Miltochrista > Miltochrista miniata. Next base: position 26,466,039 of record OW121751.1, read on the forward strand.
ATTACTCGTATGGAGTGGCCAGCGCGCAGCCCGGATATCAACCCGATCGAGCATGCTTGGGACGAGCTAGGCAGATGCGTAAAACAACGAAACCCTCCCCCAATCACGCTTCGTGAGCTCAAAATTGCTCTCACAGAGGAATGGGAGAATATTCCCCAAAATCGTGTAAGGAACTTGGTGTACAGCATGCCAAACCGCGTAAACGCAGTAATGGAAGCACGAGGAGGCAATACGAAGTATTAAAATTCAAGAAAATCGTAATAAAGTTCAAAAATTTCATGTTTCCTATTTTTGTTTTAAGGAGAGATCGGCAGTTTTTTCTTTATGTAATTTTGTGTTAATAAAATGTATGGTGACTCATATTTTTTTTACTTTCATTTAAGGAGTATTACATTGTCTATTAAATACAATTTATTGCATTAACCTATCATTTTTAGTTTCCGAGATTTTTAACATTCTTTAAGTGACCCGGATTCATTGCTCTCGAGTGTATTATGAAAGAAAGTGTAGTGGATAGTGCAAAAGAAGCATGTGGGAGTGCAAAGAGACATGAACATTCGAAAGGTGATGCTTGGTGAGATGCAGACGTTCAATCCTGCGTAGCAAAAAAGAAGAAAGCGTGTTTGGATTACGTCTCATCTCGATCATCTTGCCAGGATTTGGGATTGATGGTGCGCTGCTTCGTGCTGTGTACAGTAGTCTACATATGTGGGATGTACGGCATGTGTGCGGGTGGGAGGCAGCCTGTCTCCCTGGTCTGACGTCAACATTGGCGTCAGAGAGGGTTACGTGCTGTCAGCCCTGCTGTTTGTCCTGTACCTGGACGATTGTCTTAAGAGAGTAAGATCGATGAATGTTGGATTGCGAATGGGTGACTTACTTGTGAATGTGAACTGTTTGCTGTATGCAGATGATGCCGTGCTCATAGCCGAATCGCCATTAGAACTACAGTCTCTAGTCACAGCGATGAAAGATGATAGTCTAATGAGAGGCTTACATTTGAACGCGACTAAAACGAAAGTGATGGTATTCGAAAGAGAAGAGGATAGAACGAATGCCAGGATAATTGTAAATGATGTAGTGCTGGAACAGGTGGATAAGTTTGTATATCTTGAATGTGCATTAAGCAGGGATGGACGGTACACCACTGATGTAGAAAGGAGGGTAACTGCGGGAAATAGAGTGAATGGAGCGTTAGGCAAACTTTTGGGTACCAAAACCCTAAATCAAAAGGCCCAGCTCGCAGTGCACAGTGCGGTGCTGATACCTACGCTAATGTATGGAAGCGAGAGTTAGGTATGGCAGGAAACGCATTAAAGCAGAATAAACGCGGTCGAGATGCGTGCGACGCAAAATCTGCGGACGCTCGCAGATCGCGTTCGGAATGAAGATGTAAGAAAGAGAGTTGGTCTGGAAGAGAGTGTCGGTGTTAAAGTAAGGAAGGACATGCTACGATGGTTCGGGCATGTGGAGCGAATGGGAGATGAAAGAATGACAAAACAGATATACAACGCGAAAGTGGATGGACGTAGGAGTCGGGGAAGGCCACGACACACCTACCACGACCAAATTAATCGTGCGTTAGTTGAAGGTGGTGTCAAGAGCCGAAGGAACCGATGTGCATGCATGAAAAGAAAAATGAAAGTTGAAGAAGCAAGTGAGGTGTGTATGGACCGTGCCGTGTTGCGCTCGGTTCTTTCTGCCTACCCCGCAAGGGATTTGGCGTGAAGGTAGATAGATAGATAGTATCTTTTTTATCATTGTTCTTTTACAGTAAGAAAGGATTATTCGTTCTTCATAATTCGCCTCGGTGCGGTGGTGCATTCGGTAGTATAACCGATGGCCGCGCTGAGGCCCTGATTTTATTCTGGGGTCGGGTCGAATATTTGTGTGATCAACAAAATGATGTTTCGGAGTTTGGGTGCTCGATAGTCCGTTTGTCGAGGATGGTTTATAACATTACACTTCAACGAATAGGAGCAACTATGAATAAGTTTCGACAACGGGAAAATTTATTTACTTTTGAGAGTATACGTTGCGTGCGCTGCGTAAATATATATAAAGTTAAGTACATAAAAATTGTGTATTGCGAAATTGTTCATTTTAAAGTTCCATAAAAATCTCCTCCTATTTTTAGGTATAAGTAGTATAATACGGTCAATTTAAAAAAAAGTAAAACTATAAAACTAAAATCTGAGTAAAACTATTCACACAAAATATCTACTCCATTCTATTCATTGTTCGCCAGTGCGTTGTGAATTGTGATCCGCTCCTACTTGCGTTACTATCGTAATCTGTCACTGACTGACGCGGCGGCCGGCGCCGCGCTGCGTGAATATGGCGCGCGATCTGTAGCAGAGGGGCTCGGGGGTAGCGGCAGTGAATCATGCGATTTGGTTAGGGTCAGACAAGCTCTTAATAAGAGATGGCATATAGGAGTATATGACTCCAAGTTCTACAAACTTCGAGACAACCGGTTCAGTTTTAACAGTTGTTTCAAAAAGCTCCCAGATATGAACTACAGCAGGTCATAAAATAGAATAGAATAGAATAGAATAGAGATACGAATAGGTCATCATCTTTATCTGAGTGTAATTCTTGATTGCCTATAGCTGCGTATCGCGGGGACCTAGTGTACTTTAAACTCTCACTGAATAAGTAACTTCTGCTGTGGCTGATCTTCGTATTGTGGATCACTTCGTGACATTTATTTACAAGCATTTCCGTGCTTTGTAAGGCACGTTAAGACGTTGGGCCCCGGTTTTTAGTAATATGACAGTCGTTAAGTCAGGCTAAAAGCCACATGGCGGGCTTGCAAAATTTCAACCATGCGGGTAGTCACAACCTGCGCCTGTAATAGGACCAGCGCCTACTACCTGGGACAAAACTATAACATAAATTGGAGGCGTATACTATGCCTCTGCTTACCCCTTCAGGGTTAAAGACGTGACTATATGTATGTATGTATGTGAATAACATGTCACTTACCCGTCATATCCACTTTAGTCATAACCCGCATGAACATAGGTCTCGCGTACGCGGGCAAGTCCCTCGCCAGATCCTTAGCCAGCTTGTCCAGGTCTAAAGTATTGTCCTCGTCAACGATGCCGCACATGCCCGCTCGACCTTCTACGTTTGGCACCTGAACACAAAATGTAATATTTATACATTATAATAAAATGATACAAAAGTCAAAACTGTACATTGGAAATATTAAAAAAAATACTCGCTGGGTGTTCAACATAAGATACCGAAGCCGAAAATATAGTTAGAAAATGTTTTGTCTATTTGCTTTGTCCGGAAGGATCTCGAAAAGTACTCAATAGATTTGATTCAAATTTTGCACAAATATTAACTAGGGGTAGGGTCTTCAAATAGGCTATTAATTATCACGCTACATATCCTAGGGGCTAAGCAGAGAGCAATCAAATTGGCATTATAACATAATTTTCACGCGTACGAAGTCGCGGGCAACAACTAGCAATCCTACTAAAATTATAAATGCTTGAGTGTAGATGTTTGTTATTCTTTGACGCTGTAACGGCTAAACGGAACTCGCTCAAATTTGGTAGAGAAATACATTATAGTCTGGAATAACACATTGGCACTTTTTATTGCGGGAATAAGCTCCCGTGGGATGCGGGAACGGGAACAAAAACCACGCGGGTGGAGTCACGAGCGGGTATTTCTTATGAAACTATTTCAGCTTTCAGTCACTGTACAAGGCCCGCGGATTCGTCCGTGATATAATTTTAGTCAAAAGACTTTTTTGTAGTTTCATAGGTAGTATACAAGATGTCGTTTGTGAAAGATAAGTACAATAATGTGTTCAACTATATCCAACTGCCTGGGCGTACTACCTACTTAGGTATAGTAAGAACAAGAACATGCAGAAATACTAAAATAACTTTTACAATTATGTTGTACAAAATAAGAATGTCACATGAAATATAATTTATTGTGATCTGAGAAAATTTTAATATCTAATACTTTAGTAAAATACTACATGACAAAATAATAATGAATAGTCAAGTTTTACAATTGTAGACATTAAATTAATATTTAGGACACTACTCATTTAGTCAACAGAACAGGTGGGAGTTGACGCATTTTATTTTCTAACGGATATTGTCATGGCGCTATGCCGGAACTCTACAGGCTAAAGCTATTATACAATTAAAATTATCTTATTTGACGACACTAGGTTTTAATAAAAATCAATACCTGCCTAATTCGAAAAAATACAAGTAATTACTGCTGTAAATACAGAGAACTTGTACTTACACCTTAGTTTTATAAAAAAAAATAGTGGTCCGAGTTTTTCATCGTCATGATTAATATTATAAACGGCTTACTGTACACTACATTTTACTTCAGTTATTGTAATAATACAGTGTTCCAAATTGAACCTCTTTTTCCGATTTGAAATCCAGCTGAACCAGACTGAGGTACCTATGAAGGATAGAAATCATTTTCTCGCAATTATCACCAAGTTTTCTGTGTCTAAACTCAGTGTGGTGTTAAGAAAAAATATTAATTGTTTGGTAACTGGTGTCATTTATTATCGAGGTGTTTTTTTTACTACCGTAAATGGTTACAATCCTCCAGGTTTCGTACACGGCGTAAAGGAATATTATCACTGCTTGACTTTTTTCGATCAAGTAGAGGCATAAAGCAACACGATCTCCATTAAAGGGAAGGGCCTATACATTTTTACCAGATAAATAACCGTCTTTCATAATTATGTAGCAGAAGGAATCGTATTCTTATACATCACAACAAAAGCACTACAAAACAAAAGTTTACACGGAATTACACAAAACAATTAAAATAATATGTATATTCATAATTTCAGACACACTATATATACCTACTAGCTGATGCCCGCAGCTTCGCCCGCGTAAAATTCCGCTTCCCGTGGGAACTTATTCCCGGGATAAAAAGTAGCCTATGTGTTATTCCAGACTATAATGTATCCCTGTACCAAATTTCAGCCAGATTCGTTTAGCCGTTCGAGCGTGAAAGAGTAACAAACATCCACACTCACAAACTTTCGCATTTATAATATTAAAGTAAGATTTGTTATTAAATTTGGAAATGTGTATTGACAGAGGGAGAAGGTTTCGTATAGCGCCTCCCCTCCCGATCAATGTTGAGCGTGTTGCTCGATGGTTATATGTAGTACCATATATTGATAGTGTTTATACTCACAAGTACTCCATACACGACAGCATCTCTGTGTCCCGCCACATTAGAGATAGCGGCTTCGACTTCCGTGGTCGAAACGTTTTCGCCTCGCCACCGGAATGTATCACCGGTTCGATCCCGGAAGAACAAGTAACCTAACTCGTCAGCTACGATGATATCGCCTGAAAACAAACACGACTGACGGTTTTAAACCTTTATACCTTTTTTAACGTGAAGAGAATCCTGCAGGGATGCTTTGACGGACTCCTACCGACTAAAAACCACACATATCCTACATAACAGCCTACGGTTTGGAGCCTCGGAGAAGACCTCGGAAGGATACACCAGGACTCCCAACAGACCACTGCGGCCTCACCTATGGCGGGGTTCAGGTACTATCCCGAGTAGTGGTGGTTAATATAGCATATAGCAACATTACAAAGCATGCTTTCTAAACATAGCATATAGCAAATGCTATGACTGCTATCAGTTATTGCTAAATGCTATCTACGATTTTCAAAACGCTCATAGCAGGTGTGTGCCGTCGCAGTGCGCAGCACCGGAATATCGCGTGCGCGGTTTATAGCATTTAGCAATAAAGCATCTAGCAGGCAACGCGGTCTCCAGTCGTTACAAGCACAGAGTACATTTGTATATTATGAGATAGAGACGTCACTCGACTAAGTGACGACACCAGCGGTGCCAAGCAGCTATTACAAGAAACTTTCTGTCTGCGTGGCCATGAAATAAAAATCGAGTGTAACAAAATATATTTAATTAAACTTGAATCTTTTAGAAAAATTAGTTTTAAGATCGTAAAAAATAATAATAAACTACCTTGGGCAGAAAAGTAGTCTTACTTATATGACCCTATGTAACGAAACCATACCGCGATTTAAAAAAAGGCACAGTGCCATCTATACTGCATTTCAATAGCTTTGCGCAAAAATGTAAACAAACACATTTGATCTTATATATTCATAGTTACTTGCAATTGAGTATTCACCCTGATTATATCCCAGTATCCAGGAGTCATACAGTGTTCTTACAATCCTTTCGACACTAAATAACTTCTATAAGATAGTTTATTTCATTTAAAATACCTACTTAGGATGGTATAAAATTCAATGATTTGTCATACTATATTTTTCTACTCATCTGTCTTAGACAACGATTGTCAAAACATGACATGTTTACATTATTGCCAGATCGGGCAGGATTGGACTATAGTTGTGAATTTTTAACTAAAATATTAGATTTTTTAATATTGCGTACAGCGCTAACTACCACGTGTTTCTGGAAACTCTTACGTTATAATGAAACGAAATTAAATATCATGACAAGTCTCAATGTAACTGCAACGTTGAGAACCTACGTAAGTTGGTTACATTATAAAATTCAATGCTCAGTTCTAAGTGATAACACCATGGTTACAAGGTAACAATTGCTGTCGGTCGCTCGGCGTGTGTTTTTGTTTCACGCACCGGCGGCGGCGGCACCGTGCGCACTTTGAATTTCCAATCTCGGACGGATTAAGTAATAATAAGTTGGTAGTTTATCGGAACTAGGTACTGTTAATACGTTATTTTGTTTGTCGTTGATCTATTATAATAATACACTTTCGCAAAAATGTACCTACGCCTATTTTTTTTACGTTCATGACATTTTGTTAATTATTTATTAGTAAATGCATCAATTAAAGATAGTTCTAAGCCTGTAAGGTACAAGAGAAATTTTTATTTCACTGTATTTTATATACATATAGTCACGCCTTTAATCCCCGAAAAGGTAGGCAGAGGCATATTATATGCCCACATTTCACCTTTAAAATTTTGTCCCACGTAACAGGTGGTGAGACGTATTGCCGTGTTGAAATGGACAGGCACAGGTTGTGACTGCCTGCAGTTGAATTTTTTTAAGCCGCCTCATAAATGCCTTCAACCTTGCTTAACGACTGCCATTTTAATGGCAACCGGGACCAACGGCTTAACGTGCCTTCCGAAGCACGAAAACGATCAAATAAATGTCACAAAGTGTTCACATGAGTGGTTCTAGTATTTTAAAGAAAGAGGAAGAAGAAAGAGAAAGAAGAAAAGGCCTCGTGACGGACAGACAGACAAACAGTCACGTTTTTCAGCTTTAAGTACGAAACTCTCATAAAAAGTGCTTTTTATGTCAATATTTAAGAGTTGCGATTTAATATTAACAGTCCGTTCGATCGTGTTATATGCCCGCATAAATAAAGCATGCTATAAAATCGCATGAAATACAGCATGCTATAAAAATAAAGCACATATCATCTAGCAAGTTATTTCTTTATAGCAACTTTGAACATTACTAATCCCGAGTCTCTGGGGGGTTTTTCGGTTGCTATACCGCTTCTAAGGGGGGAGGGGCGTGCGTGAACCCCTCACGTCACGCTGTCGTCTAGGGCCTGCTTCTGTAAGGACGGTGAGCAGCCCTCTTACCGTCCTCAGGCCCAGGTCATGGAGGCCGATAGTCTTAGGGAAGACACGTCAGCGACGCCCTCGTCGCAGACTGTGCAACTCGGGTGGGAGAGTTCTCTCGCAAAGTACAAAATGTCGCCATCCCAATACATCCCGAGGCTGTCTTCAGAGGCGACTAAAGGAACACTATCGCAAAAACATCCATTGCGTAGAGAAGGAAAACTCGAAATGAAACCCGGTTGTCAGTAAAATGACAATCGTTAAGCCAAGTTAAAGGCCTTATGGCCGGCTTGAAAAATTCAACTGCGGGTCGCGGTGACCTGCGCCTATCCTTTTCAACACGGCAATGAGCTCACCACCGTTACGTGGGTCATGAAACTATAAAGTCAAATGTGGGTGTATACTATGCCTCTGCTACCCCTTCGGGGATAAAGGCGTGGTTATACGTATGTATGCAAAATAGTTTATTCTACAAACGGCCGATCTCTTCAGTACAGTATCACTGATTTAGAGTAGCTACGAGCGGTTTATTAATACATCGTATGAAATGAAATCACTTTAGATGTCTGTTCGCTTAGATCTATGAAACTAATCAGCGGATTTTAATCCAATTTTCAGCATTAAATAGAGTGATTCTTAAGGAAGATTTATCTACTAATATTATAAAGAGCAAAGATTTGTCTTTTTGTTTGTTTGTAACAAATAGGCTCCGGAACTACTGGACCGATTTTAAAAATTCTTTCACTGTTGGGAAGCTACACTCTTTGCGGTGAACATAGGCTATATTTTATTCCCGTATTCCCACGGGAACGGGAACTACGCGGATGAAACCGCGTGACGTCCGCTAGTACTTCATATGTTTAACAAAATAAATACTACGTTAAAGAAAAGGCGAAGTCATTCAGGTTAGGCATGTGTAAGTAACGTACGTAATGCGTTACTTGTCATGTGACTCGCTCGAGTACCATGACAGTGTACGTTACTCGACGAAATGTATCATGACAAAATATAGTACAATCGGGACAAACGTGCCGTCTGCGGTGTTGAATGTCGATATTTACTTCGCGCGCTTTCCATGCAATCGTCACTCGTCACACGTTGCCGTTCCGCACGTGTGTGAGCGAAAAAGCGTCATTTGTTTAGTACTAGCCGCCACGCGTTACTCGACTCGGGCAGCACGACCGGCAGGCGACAAGTTTATTTTAACTTTACGTTGACGCAATAAGGTCTATTTTTTCTCAATGCTGCTTCGTTCGTATTCATTACGTTACGTACCTACCTATGTTTGACCCCGTGATACTTTGCAGTTTGTTTAGTTAGCGTTTAATAATGAAGAACCGCGCATTCTATTCTAAAAAAGTAAAAAAAAGCATGATCATTGTAAATAAAGTTGATTTTTAAATACATTAATATTATTTTTAATAGTATTCATGGGTAATAATAATAGATTTATTATTAACTAGCTGAGCCCGCAACTTCGTTTACGTCACATAAGGTGTATGGAAGGAAAGGTATTTCTTCATCAGAGTCATCAAGCAGCGTCTGAAACTGCCCTGTTTGCTTAATCATAAAAGAGCTTAATGATTAAGTCTATTTTAAAACAATTCAGTAGTAAAATAGTCTTAATCATTAAGCTCTTTTATGATTAAGCCAACACGCCAGATTAGGTTCACTCACATTCAAAGAAACACCTACAATTAAAATTTTCAAAATATCTGATTCTTAAAAGTGTTATAACTCTTTTATTTCTAAACCGATTTACATAAAACAAACGCTAAATGTTAAGTGGAGCAAGCCTCAACACAATAAAAAAAACCGCATTGCAATCGGTTGAGCGGTTACTGAGATTAGCGTGCACAACCGTACAGACAAACAGATATACAGACATACAGACAAACAGACAAAAATTCTAAAAATCATTGTTTTGGGTTCTATTGCGTTCATAAAGCCCCCCTATAATATTTTTTCTTATTTATCTTCCATGTACAGACAGCGACCTGTTACGATTTTATTATATGTATTGATAATTCATGGATATTGCCAGTCCTAATCCTGGAGTACATACCTACCTACTACTAGTCACATGTTTTAGTTTTATCATGTATCTAGATTATTTAACTAATTAAGGTTAATTCATAATAATTCAATTTATTATCTGATTTCTACAACAAAACAAGATTACTTTCAGTAGGTAGGTACATAAAGTATGAAGGAAGATCAACTGTTTTTACATACCTATATAACGTATTTTTTACTTCATTAACTTGCACACATTCACACCAAACTAAAACTAACTACTAACAATTTTCAAATAAGTTTATTAGATCTATTATTATACATAATATCTATTCGAACACTTAAATTTACTTTACTGCATACAATTACACATAAACCACATCATACGTTACTTTATTTACACCTTAACACATGCAGTACATTCGCATTAGCCAAGTCACGTTCAGTTAGGACAACGTACGACACTTCGTCCTGTGACTGTAATGCGATGCGAACGAATGCTGGATTTGGCGCGCACGCAGCGCGCGATTAATATTTTAGAACTTTGTGCCGCCGCATGAGATTGTCATGATAAAAGTCATAGTACAAAGTAATGTGACGCGGTACAAAATGTAATGCCATATGACATTACTTTTTAGTGTAACGTTTTGCGCATGTCTAATTCAGGTCAGCGAATATTTTCCAAAAATTCTAACTTCTACCGGACTATTATGAGTTGAAGGCTAAAAATATCTAAAACGTACCTGATATGAAGGCAGAATCGTTATACTTGAACACGTGGTTGATAACTTTCTTGTCCGAAGCGGCTTTGTCGACATATCCATAGTATTGTCGTGCGGGATTATTGGTCTGTATTTTGCCAATGAATACTCCCGGCTCGTTTGGTTGTGTCAACTGTAAGCATAAAATAATAGACTTCAGAGTGTGAAGAGGACAGGAATGTTTTTATATTTGCAAAGATAACAATGTTTGCAATGTTGTGGAGCCGGCGTAGTTTGGTATTTTCATATCTCTATTTATTTATTTATTTACACTTTATTGTACGCCAAGTAAATAAAAATATGGTACACAAATACAGTGCAAGAAGATGTACAATAGGCGGCCTTATCGCTAAAAAGCAATTTCTACCAGGCAACCTTTGGATGGAGAAAGTTGATTGAAGGTAATGAGTGATAGTTCTTAGGCGTACTCTTAGATCGATTATAACTTTATAATTAAATATACAACAATTTCTAGATAATATAACACAAAACACATAAATCTCTATTTGTTATAAGCTTTTATTTAACTTGTTTTAATAATAGGTAGGTGTGTATTACAAGCATGAAGAAGTTACAGCGTGAAATGACACAGCTGCCTGCTATTGTACTTAACAGAAAATTAATCACGGCATTATGCCGTCAATTTTTTTATGATAAAGGTCATTTCCTATATTACATACTCATTACTTCTTAATTTGAGTACTCATACAAATGCGCCACGGCTTTCCATCAAGCTGGCGACGTCAATTTGGCGAGCTTGACCCTAGTAGACCAACAAGGCAGTCATGTAAAAGTAAAACGCGTGTGTGTAAGCTTATGTGTTATTCCAGACTATCTATACTAATACACTCGAGAGCAATGAATCCGGGTCACTTAAAGAATCCTAAAAATCTCGGAAACTAAAAATGCTAGGTTAATGCAATAAATTGTATTTAATAGACAATGTAATACTCCTTAAATGAAGGTATTAAAACTTCTTAGTTATTGTAAAGTTATATCATAAAAAAATCAAATTTGAAAAAGGGCCACTTTCGAAGATGGAACTACGAAATTACAGCATTTGGTGTTGCTTTTGTTTGTAATCTGTCATTTATGTGGGTACATAAACCATGTTGATAGTGCTCTATATTCATTAATCAAGCTGAAATTATGTCGCTTACGCCTGATGAATGCACCAGAATACTTACAATGCTGGAAACCGGCCGGAGTCAGCGCGATACAGCCAGGACTGTCGGTGTGTCGCTGTCAACAGTACAAAGAGTTCTCCGACGTTACGAAGAAACTGGTTCTAACCTACGCAGACCAGGAACGGGCAGAACCAGGTGTACCACAGCACGAGAAGACCGATACTTGGTGAACACCATGCTTCGAAATCGCTTTCTCACAGGAACTGAACTCACCAATCAGTTTCGACGCCTCGGAGGAAGTAACCCAAGTGCATGGACAGTAAGACGTCGGCTTGCTGAATCTAACTTAAAACCCCTTAGACCTGCAAACGGCCCTAAACTGGAGCGTGGGCATCGTATTTCGAGACTAAGGTATGCCCAGAGCCACGTAAATTGGAGTATTGAAGATTGGTCAAAAGTTATGTTCTCCGACGAATCAAAATTTATGCTCTACAAGCACGATGGAAGACACAGAGTGTATCGAAGACCAGGGGAAAGATTCAAGCAAGCATGCATCGAAGAAAAAGTAGCCTACGGTGGTGGGTCTGTACTTGTGTGGGCCGGAATTTCTTCTGAAAGTCGCACAGAGCTGGTGATCATAGAAAACGGCTCTTTAACTAGCGTAAGATATGTGGAAGAAATCCTCAATGATCACGTTGGTCCATTTATGGTCAATTTAGGTGAGGATGCTATATTTATGCATGACAATGCCCGACCTCATACAGGTAGGATTGTGAATGACTACCTTCAAGAGATGAACATTACTCGTATGGAGTGGCCAGCGCGCAGCCCGGATATCAACCCGATCGAGCATGCTTGGGACGAGCTAGGCAGATGCGTAAAACAACGAAACCCTCCCCCAATCACGCTTCGTGAGCTCAAAATTGCTCTCACAGAGGAATGGGAGAATATTCCCCAAAATCGTATAAGGAACTTGGTGTACAGCATGCCAAACCGCGTAAACGCAGTAATGGAAGCACGAGGAGGCAATACGAAGTATTAAAATTCAAGAAAATCGTAATAAAGTTCAAAAATTTCATGTTTCCTATTTTTGTTTTAAGGAGAGATCGGCAGTTTTTTCTTTATGTAATTTTGTGTTAATAAAATGTATGGTGACTCATATTTTTTTTACTTTCATTTAAGGAGTATTACATTGTCTATTAAATACAATTTATTGCATTAACCTATCATTTTTAGTTTCCGAGATTTTTAACATTCTTTAAGTGACCCGGATTCATTGCTCTCGAGTGTATTATAAAGAGGAAAGATTTGTTTTTTTGTTTTTTTTTTGTTTTTTTGTTTGTTTGTTTGTAACGAATAGGCTCCGGAACTACTGGACCGATTTGTAAAATTCTTTCACAGTTGGGAAGCTGTACTCTTTGCGGTGAACATAGGCTATATTTTATTCCCGTATTTCCACGGGAATGGGAACTACGCGGGTGAAACCGCGTGACGTCCGCTCGTATACTACATATACGAAAAAAAATTACTCATACTCATAAAATAGTACCTACTTCATACATGAAGCTATATCACTGGTTTTTATACACTATGCAAGATTTTCATCGAAATTGATTCAAAATTTAAACAATATTCGTAGCATTTATAATCATTACGTACTTGACAAAGCCCTAAGGAATCCCGTACAGGCTCTCCAGTCTCTTGGTCCACCTTGATGATGGCGATCGGGTACACTTTCGGGAATATTCGGGACACGAACCCAATGGCTCCTGGCGTGCCGTCGAAGTTCACTGTAGTACAGGGAAAAGAAATGGTATTGTATGAACGCTCATTGGAAGATTCATATAATATTTACACGTGACAATAAAATCCAAAATTATATAAACATACTTAAAACGTTATACCTATTTACAAAAAAAAACTTTTTCTGTAAATGTTACGTTTTAACTCAGAGAAGAACAATGTATGTGACTTTTCGTAAACTTTACCTACTCGTATTATATTATAAAAGGCATAGCTATATTTCATACTAGCTGAAGCCCGCAGCTTCGCCCGCGTGAAGTTTTGTTACCGTTCACGCTTCCTGTGGGAACTTATTCCCGGGATAAAATGTGGCCTATGTGTTATTCCAGACTATAATGTATCTCTGTACCAAATTTCAGCCCGATCCGTTCAGCCGTTTGAGCGTGAAAGAGTAACAAACATCCACACTCACAAACTTTCGCATTAATAATATTAGTAAGAAGTAAGATAGTAAGAAGTAAGATTAATATTTTAATTAGTGTATAATGTCGTGAGAATTAAATAATTAATTTATTAATTACAACACAATTAATGTGTATGATAATTATAGACTAAAATAATAATACTCAAACCCACCAAGTTTGTGTTAGTTCAATGTCAAAAAATACATACGCATGGGCAACTAACTGGTTATTGTGCGAAGTACTATGTTTTTTTATTTACTACTAGAAGATGGTAGCAGCTTAGCCCGCGTTGGATAAGATTTGCGTTTGATTTAATTGATTCAATAAATATTTATATTCTACTAGCTTTGCCCTCGTTTCGACTTTATTCTTATAAAAGTTGCTTTGGACAGAATTTTTAATTTTTCCTCTTTCAATCAGCTTAAAGCGTTTTTCACGATAATAAGTAGCTTTTGTCTTTTCCAGGCTTTATTTTACTACTAGATGATACTCGCGGCTTCGCCCGCCTGAAATTCGGTACCCGTTCCCGCTTCCCGTGGGAAAATTTTCCTGGAATGAAAAGTAGCCTATGTGCTATTCCGGACTATAAGCTATCTCTGTATCAAATTTCAGCCCAATCCATTCAGCCGTTAGAGCGTGATTGAGTAACAAACATCCAAACATTAATGATATTCGTAGCATTAAACATTCAAACATCTTCACAAACTTTCACATTTATGATATTAGTAGGAAGTAGGATAGTAGGAAGTAGGATTCTTAAAAAGAGTAATAACCAACCTCCATACCAGTTCGTGGAAAAATGAAATTTTATGCTAGCGAAGCAAAGTGCGATCTCTAGTTCAATAAAATAATCTTTGAACACCAATAGCTCAAAAAGGTATTAACAGTAATACACTTTGGCACAGCGGGTGACATCGCTGACCTCCAGACTGTTAACGAATTAACACACAATCGAACTTACTCTAATCCATATTATGCATAACTTAGAATAGCTGTATATTTAAAACTACTTTAACATTTAAAGCTGTATGTATGCTAGATCATTACTTCAATACAGTTGTACTTATTGAAGTAAAACTTCTTTAGGCGCGACTAGGCAGTAACTCAGATTTCTTTCTGACGGAAGTAACGCTTACTATTTGAATTTTGTTGAAACTACGTTTCCGCTATACAAAATTCAAATGAATAATATTAATATAACATTTGATGCCGTCAATAGCAAAGAAGCTTTACTTCAATTGCAAGTAAAGGTTACACGCACACACTATTTTTTGGATGATTTAATCGGTTTTTTTATAGATAAAAGGGATATCTTGAGAAATTCTACGAAAATGTCAACCGTTTGAAAACGGCGCGCGTACGTTATTAGGAACAGTATAAGCCCCGCAAGTTGGTAATGCGCTGGAACCTTGTCATGATGACAGCTAAGTGACGTCATCGTGACGTAACGCGAGCGCGCGCTCGCCTCGCGAAGCTGCGTACGGTATTTTTTTTAGTACTGACTGCTCGACGGACATACGTCACCAAGTGGTAACCAAGATGGCCGCCAAGCGCAATATCAACTTGCGGGACTTATACCTATCCTATGTTAGATAACTGAGGGAAAGTAACCCACTTCTCTAGATGTCGTCACAAATATAATCTTTTGTCAATATCGATAAACTAAAGCGAAAAATACTGAAATCAAACCGCAATCCTTTCTAATAATAAACAAGTGAAACCGTGAAAGTAATATATGTAATTCTTTCTGTTGGTTACGCTTTTACGCCTAAACCACTGAGTCGATTCTGATGCGATATCTATGTTTTGTACTCACCTATGTTAGCATTCCCTTCCGTTGCTCCATAGAACTCGAGAACCTTCTTTATGTTGAATCTCTTGATGAAATCATTCCATATCTAAAAAAAAATAAAGAATTAAGTACATTCAGTAAAGTACATTTTCAACACCCTTGCTCATAAAGTGGTTTTTATCACGTGGCTTTTACACTCATTAACCTTGGTATTAAACACTTGTGCATTTTTTTCTTGATCGCACTAGTGTTTTATTTTATATTTCATCAAATTAAGTATGTACCTCACTGAAAGATATTATTTATGCATTATTTTTAAATCTCTTAAAAAGTTTTGACTTAGATACGTTTCGTTTCAACACATGACTAAAAATAACACTATTTTTGTAAAAAATAAGAAGTATGATAAATTTTCAACAACTTATTTACTTAAATTAATAATTCAACGTGATATTATTACTGTCACAAAAATTTAATTTTTAACATTTTGCGTTTTGGCTGTTTAGTTAGCGTAATTGTTCGTGCCTACGCTCCCATAGCTAACACGCCGCGCGCTGAAAAAAAAACTATCAGCGCGGAGCGCGCTATTTTTATTTTAAAAACCTTCTGTCCAAATAAACTACTACTACTACAAACCTTCTGTCTGTGCTGTGAGCATTGTTTGTTTGAGTACCTACGAAAATTATAAAATTTGTTTTTTTACTCGTAAGTGTGTTGAAAAACGTCGTATGACACACGTGAGGTTTGGTAATCATTCTCGGTTTACTTGCAGCCCTCGCCTACGGCTCGGCCTGTGTAATATCACCTCGAGTGTAATGACCAACATACCACACTTGTATCATAAATAACTATTATAACATTTTTAAACGGAGTATTTGAAATACAAGATACATTTTCGTCGTAAATCGTGTTTGCTACACCAGAGGTGCTAAATAGACTTGTTTTATATTCTTAAAATATATAGTAAAAGAGCTTAAAATCATCCATTTCATTATCAAAATTTGTATGTTTCAAATAGTTTCTCGTTTCCATTAAATACAATACATGTTTTAACATTTAATCTTGTATTGTTATTCTAGGATAGTAACAGACTCACGGTCCTTAAAGCAGCATTTGTAAAACTAACCCCAAATTATATAAAAAAGAAAGAAGAAAAAATAAGAGGTTATAATAACCGAGGAGTGATAGATGATGAGAGATAGTTGGCTCTTTGCCTATGGGAAGGGTGATGTAGAATGTCTTCTTACTTACTTGCAACCGTAGCCCATTGCCATAGATGACACGAACTTTGTGCTGCTTGTCTGTGGGCGAACTGGGTGTTGCCAGGATGTAGCGACACATCTCACCGATGTAATGGGCGCCCTAATGAAAAAACATATTTTTAAATTATTAAGTAAATATTGAAGCCTTCTATGTATTTGGAATTTGTTTATACCACTAAGGTGGCAGATAAGGTTACGGTCCACGGTGATGAAAGGCGTTTTGGAAAATCGAAGATGATCATTCCACAATCTAAGCATGCTCAGAAAATAGCATGCTTAGATTGTACCGCATCTACAACTACTACCCTTAGTCCGATAGGGGTAAGGTCCCCTATCGGACCTTACCGCGCTCGAAAGCTCCGTACGCAAAGACACATTGAAAGAGGGGCATTCAGACATGGACCTATTGTCGTCAGCAGCCCATATTTTCCTTATTCTGAGCTTCTAGTACGCCAATCACACTCTGCTTTTACTTGGAAAATATGTGTAGGTAATTATTAAACTGTCTCGGTGACGCAGTTGTATTTTTAACCATGCATGTATTTAGAAATATTTAAGCATTATTTATCAATCGTCTAGATTTCATAGGACAAACTATATTGGTTTAAGTGTGCTAACGAATCTAAGACAGATTGGCACACAGCTTACTTACAGATAGATATACCTTTCATAGAACGTAATTATGCGCCGCTTGACCCCGTAAGGTCGCTAAGCTGTTTTAAATGGTTTTGGTCATAATAACAAACAACAATATATTTGTTTGTAAGTACACATTAACGTCACCTGGATGGACTCTTTAAAGGGGGGTATACACTAGACTAGCCGAGCACGAGCGGAGCCCGAGCCAAGCCGCTCTGCTCGCGATGACAAGTGTCGCTCGAGGCTCGTACGTCGGTCCACACTACACGAATTTTGGCTTGACTCCTGCTCGGCTCGTCTAGCGTAGAGCCACCTTTATAAGTCGAGCTTTTATTGTCCAAACTAAATAAAAAAACATTTCGACCTTGGAAACAAATCCAAGATTACCTACTTATTGTAGTTAGTGATAATAGAGCCTAGATAATTCTTTGCGGTTCATTCAAGTCAGTCACACGTGCAAGAACCTACTGCCAAACCAAAAATTTCAATGAGAGAAGGAAAATTCGAATCAAATCCCTGTACCAAACAGTGCAGCCAGCGTGTTTCAGAGGTACAGTAACGCTCAAAACGATAGAGTCAGCCCAGCCTGTTCTGCAGTGGATTGCGATAGGCTGGTTGGATTCATTGAATAGGTTTGGTCTACAGGCTCTCCCTCACCGGGAGCATTCGCGTGTAATGCAACATATTAGATTCGACTTTGAGCATTACGTTACAACCTGCCTCCCTGACCGACGAGCATTCGCGTTTAATAACATTTAGTATAGATTTTTCGTAATGTTAGCGCATTGATGTTACAAGTTGTATCAAAACGTTACACATTGTATCATTACAAGGTGCGCAATGTAATGCTCGGTTCTCCTCCCTCACTGCTGTAATGCTCGACTCTGTAATGTTACATTACACGTGAATGCTCCCGGTGAGGGAGCACCTTTATAATAATAATAATATTTGTGGACAATCTCACACAACATCATCTAGCACAAATTAAGCTAATATAAGCTTGTGCTATGGGATCTAGATGACTGATAGACGTATTTATATATTTGTAAATTTATACATCTATACTAATATTATAAAGAGGAAAGATTAGTTTTTTTGTTTGTTTGTTTGTAACGAATAGGCTCCGGAACTACTGGACCGATTTGAAAAATTCTTTCACTGTTGGGAAGCTACACTCTTTGCGGTGAACATAGGCTATATTTTATTCCCGTATTCCCACGGGAACGGGAACTACGCGGGTGAAACCGACGTCCGCTAGTATTATAAATAGAAGCACCCCAACTCCGAAACAAACGTGGATCACACAAATATTTGGACCGACCCAGGAATAGAGAACCCAGGACCTCTAGCGCGGCAGGCGGTTACACTACCGACTACGCCACAGAGACAGTCTAATGACACGGAGCAAATTTACAAGCCACAACCCAGCGAGTTCGCGAGGAGCTTGAAAACTAGCTCCGTGTCATCAAGTTTTTTACAATCTGTTTTGAATGCCAGAAATCATCAATGAAAATTTGAATTTTGAATTCTGATATATTTTGAATTAAATTTAGACATTGTACAGTAAGGTGTACTGGATTAAGGAATATTAAGTTATTTCGATTTCGGATATTTTGGGCTCATGCATTTTAAGTAAAGGCATTATGATTTCTGGTAAGTATAGTGACGGTATACCGTTTTGATTATCCCATTTGTCGCTCCATCGCTAGCCTTTACACTAGCCAACTATCAGCTTGTAAACTCACCCCATGTCATAGAGGCTTATAGCAACAGCAGGCAATGACCTGAACAACTTGAATATTGAAACGGATGATACATGAAATTCGTGGCATTGGCGTGGCTCCTAATGTCATTAACACTGTCAATTGAATTGAGTACTATCATGAATAGTTTAATTTGAAAAACTACTTTGTAACGATACGATAGGTACTATTTTTATACGAAAAACCGTACTCATAAAATATTTATATTATTAAACGTTAAAAAAACGACGTAAATGTGTTTAATCTAGTTGTCTAGACACCTGGCAGAACAAAGGCAAAGCATACCTATTTCGAAAATTTTCACACACTGAATTGAATCCAGCTGATTTTGCACACAGTCCTAAGACTTTTTAAATTCATTTGGGTATGTAACTACTGCAGCAGGGGGCACGGATTCTAGTATCGGACTCAGGAGAAATATTTTGTGTAATCCATAAATGTTTACTTATTTTAAAAAACTTTAATTAAAAAATAAAGTACCACTAGGTAGACAGCCCAGCCTAGGTTTCAGAACCTTGCTGATACGCCTCCTATTGCGATAGCAAATTCCACTGCAAATGGTGTAGTGTATAGGTGTATGTTAGGCCTCTGTCTACCCTTTGGGCAAAATAATTCGTATTATTGACTCACCGTAGCTTGGTATTTAGCACAATCCGGGAAGTATTGCGATGCCGAAAACTTTGGCTTCAAAATAACGGTACAGCCCATTAAAAGTGCTTGGCCCACGCTGACTACACCACCAGCTGTGTGGTACAGTGGCAAGGGACAGTATAATCTGTCTGAAGTCTTTAGGCCCATATAATGAAGCGCAAGTGTTAAAAATATGAATCTGAAACAATATTTAAAAAGTCAGTTTTGTAACATGAAAAATGCTGGCTAATTTGCAGCAAGTATTTGTGGGTATCTGAATGAACGTGAGAAAAAATAAATAAATGTTGTCTTTTTTTTAACGTGAGGGAATATCCGTCATGGATGCTATGCCGGACTCCTACCGATTAAAAAACCTCACGTAACGCCCAACAGCTTATGGTTGGGAGCCCCGGGTAAGTTCTCGAAAGGATGTCCCAGGACGATCAATTTTGTCTATACATAATGCGGTCTGTGTTTTATTAGACTGGACAGGTGCCTGTGGACAGCAGCCTGTTTAGCAAATCCTTTAATAGTAAAATATTCACGTAATCCAATTAATTTGGAATACCGTAAACGTTTCAAAATAACCATAATAAATATTTTACTCAAACCTCTTTCTTGTAAAAAAAGTTTTTTTTAGTCAAAATTAATTAAATAGAATATAAGTCCGTTGAGTTTATTACTGCTTCAGTACCGTTATGGCGGTACATTCCGCAAGGACCATCTCAACGGTAGTCACAAGACGTAAAAGTAGCCGCCCACCCGAGAATTATAGGTTAGAAACTGCGCAGTAGGTCTATTACTATAAGTCTATTTACATCAACTGTAATCACAAGACGTAAAAGTAGCCGCCCACCCGAAAATTACAGGTTAGAAACTTCGCAGTAGGTATATAACAGTCTATTTACAAAGATTTATAACTTGAGACAATCATTATATAGATGAGGCAGATCATTTTCAAAAGTTTTTGTCAAACTATCATGGGTTCATAGCTGATGCAACAGAAGATTTCTAGAGTGAACTGACCCCCCCCTCTCCATAAAGTTAAGTCAGAACATCGTGGATGCAAAAGTCCGAGGGCCCTCTCTAATAGTTCGAATTGGAAGGGCAGTGCGTATTTTCTCGCTTTCCTTTTAGCCATCTTACATGAACATCAGGTGGGCCGTGTGTTAGGTCGCAGGTATAAACTGCATGAAAAATGCGTAGGGCCGTGTGTCGGTTTCGCGTGATATTATTGAGTTCAAATCTCACCTTGAATTAGATATAACAGCAGCTTTAGGTAATCCAGTAGTTCCAGAAGTGTAAATGTATAAAATTTTCCCCAAGAATCCATCACCGTCTGCCAAAGTCCATGGTGCAGGGGGCGTCGTCTCCAATAAGTTGGTCAAGTCCGTAATACCATCTCCACTGCCCTCATACTTTGGATTAGAAGTATTAAGAGGACGATGCGTAAATTTAAATAATTTCAATGATGGACTGAGTTCACTTAAAATGTCTTGAACAGCTGAAAAGACAGGAAATTTAAATATTCAAATACAATGATTTACAGGGTCCTAAAGTCAATGTCGTAATAACAACAACTAGCTTAGTCTTTATGCAAATGCGATGAATTTAAAATAGTATTTCTATTTAAGAATTTTAGTAATTGTTACTATAACTACTTCAACTACAACTACAACAACAACTAGTTAAAGCGCTCGTGGCCCCGCGGACTCAGTGTTCTGTAAACGATCACTGCAATAAGCAACTTCCACTATGGCCAGTCCTTGGATGGTTGACCACTTTGTAACATTTATTTTGAGCGTTTCCGTGCTTCGGAAGGCACGTTAAGCTGTTGGTCCCGGTTGCCAGTAAAATGGCAGTCGTTAAGCCAAGTCAAAGGCCTTTTTAGGCGGCTTGAAAAATTTCAACAGCAGGCAGTCACACCCTGCCCCTGTCCATCTAATTCAGCAATACGGCTCACCACCTATTAGTGGGACAAATTCTAAAAAGGTGAAATGTGGGCATATAATATACCTCTGCCTACCCTTTCGGGGATAAAGACGTGACAATATATATTATTAGTAATTAAAAGTCATAAGGCAATGACAGATGAAACACATGACTTTACCAACATAACGCCTACACTTTGCCAAGAGTTTTGTTAGTCCACGTAATAAGGAGCAAATATTCTAACGCGTATTTTTTTTTTAACAGGCCATCGAACCCGAAACCTTAGCATAGTAAGTAAGTTCAATAGACTAGCACTCATCAATACAGTCAAATTTTAAAGATTTCTTAATCGCAACTTTTGTTCACTTTGCTGTATAACTTTTGCTTTACGTGTTTTGATTTTTTAGATCACATACATACATAAATATAGTCACGCCTGTATCCCCGAAGGGGTAGGCAGAGGCATAGTATACGCCTACATTTCACCTAATAGTTTTATGTCCCAAGTAATAGGTGGTGCGCCTATTGCCGTATTGAAATGGACAGGTGCAGATTAAGACTGCTTGCTGATGAAATTTGAACAAAGTGGTCACATGGGCGGTCACCCATCTAAGGACCGGCCATAGTGAAAGTGGCTTACTGCAGTGATCGTTTACAGAACACCGAGTCCGCGGTGCCAAGAGCGCTTTTCATCACACTGATAGGTATAGAATACAAACAATGTAGTTAAACTTTCAAAATCTCGTTTTTGCCGCGCTTTATGAATTCATGAATGAAATTACATAACCGCATGGTTGCATTAATAGCAAACTACGCCAAATTACGCCATATAATCTATTTTCGTACGAGATAAATTATATACTTACTATACAAATCTACATTTTTTCTATTAAGTGGATAAGTTGATATCCATCAAATGTTTTTCGCTTTTCGCAAGATTTCCGGTGATAACTGTTCACATTCCTATCGAAATTTTTCTTCAAGACTGCTTCAAGGCTTGTTGGCGTAAACTCGCGTTTTCAAGTCATCATTACTGGCTAATGCCGTGGTATCTAAGGTGGTGTGTGCAGGGCTTAGTGAAAAAATGGTATGTGTTCGTTCACTAAGCACATCACACACCGCCGTCAAAACTTTCAGCATTGCAATAGGCTCACCGTATTACGTGGAATAAAAAGTCGCAAAATGTTGGTGTATAATATGCGTCTGCCTCCCTCTTTAGGGATAAGGGCGAATGTATGTACGCCAAACAAGAATCTTATGCGTAAAAAAACGTATAGTAACCCATTATCGTAGATATAATAGTTGTGATTTATATTGTGATAGTTTGTTTGTTTGGGGAGCAAATTTCAGGAACTACTCATCCGATTAGAAAATCTAGTTCATTTCAAACTAACGTGAATCAAACCTTTAATTTGATGGCGTTAACAACATTAATGTGATCAACACAATTCTGTAGCAAATCACATTAATCATAAATCATACATTATCTCATAAATCATATTAGATAATAGCAGTATGAAGACCTTATCTACCAGCATTAAATACATTACAATACCTAATGTTTGGAAATTTGCCGGATTTGTGTGACGTTACAATTATCGATTCGTTTCCATAGGTAATGTGAGTCTGAAACCTTTTTAAGAAAATTTCGCGAACGGTTTAGCTTGAATTTGACATTGTTTATAATGAGAAAAGTTAGGACAGTAAATTACTATAAGTATTTAAAATAAATTACTGCCGAATTGCGATGACCATCGAGTATCTAGTTAACGTTAAGCTAACGTGTACAGTTAATTACCTTCAATGTATACTAAGTACCTCTATACATTGCAGTCGCTTTCACCGGAGTGGCAAATTAAAATTATGTAAATTCAACGTTAGCGAAAAAGATCTATCTAACAGAAACATTATTTCGCACCACTGCACTGGTAAAGCAATTTCGTGGTCGCCTGTACATCTAGGCTGAATAAAGCTACTTATGAATAAGTACTAAACTACCAAAATTTCATCATAATCATTAGTGCGTTAAACTTGGTTGCCTCGTTTTGAAGACTGAGGTAAGCGTATACTTATACGCTCGTTGGTAATGTTATTTTTGCGACATTCTCAGTCAAAGTCATGACATGAGATCTAGACAAGATATAGATAATACACAAACTTAAAAATATATTTTTTAATACATAGTGTACGTAGAAAACAGCCACACCTTGAAACAAACATTTGTGGATCAAATAGTTTTTGTTCCGCCCCGGGATTTGAACCCGAACCCTTTTACCGGCAGCACCTACCTACCTAATTTTGTGTGTTGAGTGATTTGTTTTGATTTAATATTTTTAGCTTACCTGATTGATATTCCTCTGAGAATATTAAAATATCACATTTTGCTATATTGATGGAATGTACCAGGGCCTTTCCTGTTTGGTTGGTATTAATTAAAGGTGAGATCCCACCGAGTCGCGCGTTGCCCATCCATAGAGCTGGTTGCTGAGGACAGTTGCTCACCAACAATCCAACAATGGTGCCCTTTTTGACACCCTGTGCTTTTAATACGGCTGTGACCCGCAAACTATAATCTTCGACCTAAAATTAAAAAAAGAATATAATTAAAAACCAGAAATATAGGTACCTAGACATGTTATTGAACTTAGATATAAATTCATGAAAAGAGTAACCAGCAAGGTAATTAGTGGTAGGTTCTTATACATAGAGCAACGCGACCTATGCAGCAAGGTAATTAGTGGTCCGAGGCCCTGTGCTTCCACGGACCTCGGATGGGGCCACCTGCGGGATCCAGCCTACAAGTAGGGGGCGTCAGCATCGGCATCGAGCCCTCGATGAAGTATCTGGGGCTCGTACTCGATGGCCGGTGGAACTTCGGACATCACTTCCCAAGTTTGGTCCCAAAACTGAGGGGAGCATCGGCCGCACTCGCGCGGCTGATGCCTGACATCAGGGGACCCAACGCTCCCTACAGGAGACTGTACCTGGGGATCGTGCGAAGCATGGCCCTGTACGGGGCTCCCGTATGGGCGGAGACCCTGACGACCAGCAATGAGGCTAGACTGCTGAGCCCGCAGAGAGTGATGGCCGTCAGGGTGATAAGAGGATACCGCACGGTCTCCGGTGAGGCGGCATGTCTCCTAGCCGGGACCCCTCCATGGGACCTGGAAGCGAGAGCCCTTGCGTCACTGTTCAGATGGCGCAAGGGGGCGCTGGAGCGGGGCTAAAGGCCTGCGTCTCGAGAAATCGAGGCCCAGCGGACCCTGCTCCACCAGGAAACCGTGGAGACATGGAAGGTGCGACTTGAGCATGATTCGCAACAATCGCGGCCGTCAGACCGGTCATGGACGAGTGGCTGGAGAGAAGACACGGTGCTCTCTCCTACCGGTTGAGACAGATGCTTGCCGGGCACGGTAGCTTCGGTAGGTATCTGTGGCGAAAACACCGGGAAACCACGGCCGAGTGTCAGCACTGCGAGGACCGCAGCGATGACACGGCGCTCCACACGCTGGCGGAGTGCACGGCGTGGGCACAACAGCGCCAGGTCCTCGTAGTGGGTCTGGGCGTGGACACTCTCTCGCTCGAGGCCATGGTGCGATCTATGCTCTCCAGCGGTAGTAAGTGGGACTGCGCCGCCTCTTTCTGCGAGCAGGTCATGCTCGTGAAGGAGGCGGCGGGCCGGGTGCGGGAGAAAGCTCTCCCACCCGAGTTCCGCAGTCGGCGGCTAAGGCGCCGCCGACGTATCTTCGCCGTGGACTATCGGCCTCCATAACCGGGGGTCTGAGGCCGGTGAGAGGGTCACTCACCGTCCTTACAGAAGCAGGCCCATGACGGCAGCGTGACGTGAGCAACTCACGCACCTGCAATTAGAAGCGGGATCACACCCGAAACCCTCCAAAGACGCGGGATAGCACCCGAACCACCCCCTGGGCGAGGCCGCAGAGGCGGCCGTAGGTCTGTTGGGAGTCACGGGACATCCTTCCTGAGGGCTTACCCGGGGCTCTCAACCATAGGCTGTTGGGCGTTACGTTTAAGAAAAAAAGGTAATTAGTGGTAGGTTTTTATACTTTTTATACATAGAGCAACGCGACCTATGACTTTAATCAGGCGGGGAGGCGTCATACGGAGACGTTACCCTCTGTCAATACACAACTCCAAATACCAGCCGGCCGGAAAATTACCCGGCACAAACGGACAGGCAGACATTTGTAATTGCTTTTTAGTACTAGTAACGTTGTAAATACTGGTAAATGAATGGTAAACAAACGTGGTAATTCGTTATTTATAAATCAGAATGATAATGACCTGTAACAATCTGTTATCATATCAAAAAAACATACATATTGTATTGTTTAATCATACATTCGCAGGTTTTAGTAAAATACTGTGATTTTGGTTTAAATAAAATCTTTTATTTGATTTATTTGTAAGCTACCTATACAAAACTCTTAAATTTGTAAGAGCATAAAATAAGAGTTAAGTACCTACTGGGTTGCTTTTGAGTATAATAAGGTATTTTTACCCGAACTGCCGAAGACAGGAGGGTAATGTTTTTCGAGATAATGTATGTATGTATGTATGTATCCATAATTCTTTGTCACGTCCTACAGCCTGAACGGCTTGACGGATTTTGACATGGGAGGTGTCATTTGATTTGTCGTGATTGTGTGAGTGACACCAGGTACATTAAAATTTCTGAAAAATCAAAATGGCTGACTTTTGGCGCTAAAATGACAACGTTGATTTTTATTCTTGCACGCTCTACAGACTCAACGGCTTGACGGATTTTAACATACGAGGTGTCATTTGATTCGTCGTGATTGTGTGAGTGACACCAGGTATATTAAAATTTTTGAAAAATGAAAATGGCAGACTTTTGGCGATAAAATGTAAAGTTTGATAATTTTTCTTGGACGCTCTACAGCCTAAACGGCTGGATGGATTTTTAAATACAAGGTCTCATATGATTCGTCGTGATTGTGTGCGTGACACCAGGTATAATAAAATTCATGGAAAAATTAAATGGCGGACTTTTGGCGTTATAATTATTTTACTGCGATGAACGCAAAACTACTGAACCGATTTCGATGCGGTAATATGTGTTTATAAGGCCATGTTCAGACTTAAATTCTAACATTTGTATGATTGCAATCGGTTGAGTAGCACCAGAAATATAACCAAAAATATAATAAGTAAGGTTGAATTTTGGTGATGTTCCTTCACTACACGAAAATTAATAACTCCACTACTAACATAACTAAAAAGTTTTAAATAAACTTAATTACCTATTTAGAATACAAAAAACCCGACTGCCAAGTAAACATACAACTGAAAAGCAAAAAACAAGCTCTACATATCTTTTGTGATTTTCCTTAGCTACTTACCTACTGTTTTACATTGTCGGCAACATTTGCAGGCGGGAAAAAGCTTTGGTTTAACAAAATAGCTACATGTTCGTAGCTATTTTGTAAACCACCATTCGCTTGACATAGCTTCTTCCTGCCTGCAAATGTTGCCGACAATGTAAAACAGTAAGTAGCTAAGGAAATCACAAAAGATAAGTAGAGCTTGTTTTTTGCTTTTCAGTTGTATTTTTACTTGGCAGTCGGGTTTTTTGTATTCTAAATAGGTAATTAAGTTTATTTTTCGTGTGAAGATTTCCACGAATCCCATGTCATGCCATACGTAGGTAGACAATTAAAATCAACTGTAGTATTTTAATTGTCTACTGAATATTAATAATGCTTATCTCTTACGGCACAGATAGGATCTCGACTTGTATCCTGGTATATTCTTCCGAGGGCTTACCCCGACTTACCCGGGATGGATATCCCGGGTAAGTCGGGGTAAGCCCTCTCTCTATATCCATAGAGATCTATGTCAATCTACAGCCTTTTTGTAGTACTAAAGGTAGGCCCCTACCCTAAAACCTACAATAAAAATACAATAAAATTAACGTTGTAGACTTGCCGTTGAAGGTCGATGTAGAATGAATATAGCAACTTTGACTTTAAATAACAACGTAACGCGATGGTAAAGCCACAATGACGTAGTCATTTTTTGTTTAAAAATGTGCCTCTAATGACCTTTGTTAATGTAAATAATAATTAAGTTGTATCTTAAGCCGGAAAATACTCCACTCAACTCAGTTTAATATGGGGAGCTCAACCTTACACTCCTTTCATCTAACTGTGCTTCCATAATGCTATTTTATTCAACTAGCAGACGTCACGCAGTTTCACTCGCGTACTTCCCGTTCCCGTAGGAATACGGGAATAAAATATAGCCTATGTTCACCGCAAAGAGTGTAGCTTTCCAACAGTGAAAGAATTTTTCAAATCGGTCCAGTAGTTCCGGAGCCTATTCGTTACAAACAAACAAACAAAAAAACAAATCTTTCCTCTTTATAATATTAGTATTGATAAAAACTCGAACTAAACTTCATTGTTTAAAGTGAAAATGGCATACTTAAATGCAATTTCCTTTGAGAATTTATTGGTATTCCGATAAAATTAACGGGGTCAATGGCACTGTATCAGCGGATGAATTTGATGGACTTCATTTTTGGGGTTCCGTACCCAAAAACGGAACCCTATTCATGAGATTTCACTCTCCGTCTGTCTGTCTGTCTCTCTCACTGAGAGCACCGTGTCTCCTCTCCAGCCACTCGTCCATGACCGGTCTGACGGCCGCGATTGTGGCGAATCCCCCCTTTGGTGGAGCAGGGACCGCTGGGCCTCGATTTCTCGAGACGCAGGCCTTTGGCCCCGCTCCAGCGCCTCCTTGCGCCATCTGAACAGTGACGCAAGGGCTCTCGCTTCCAGGTCCCATGGAGAGGTCCCGGCTAGGAGACATGCCGCCTCACCGGAGATCGTGCGGTATCCTCTTATCACCCTGACGGCCATCGCTCTCTGCGGGCTAAGCAATCTAGCCACATTGCAATCCACCCATACGGGAGTCTCGTATAGGGCCATGCTTCGCACGATCCCCAGGTATGAGCAACGTCTAGAATTACTCAGAAAAACAAAAAGTGTTTTTAAATCAGGATTTGTCTAGAAAATGGCTAAAAGTCGAGATATCAAGAGAATAATGTCGACAGTAATTTGAAAACCTTGAAGAATCTTTTTAGGATTCCGTACCCAAAAGGTAAAAATGGGACCCTATTGAATGAGACTTCGCCGTTCGTATGTATGTCCGGCTGTCTGTCCGTCACGAGGCTCTATCTCAGGAACCGTGATAGTTAGAAAGCTGAAATTTTTACAGATGATGTAATTCTGTTACCACAATAACAAGAAAAATAATAGATTAAATTAGAAAAATAATAATATTTTATGGGCTCCAATACAACAAACGTGATTTTTTTGCCTTTTTTTGGTACGGAACCCTACGAGTGCGCGTCCGACTCGCATTTGGACGTGTTTTTATAACTTGTGGAGAGTCAGAATTGTTTTGCTAATGATGAAGGTAATTTATTTTTTAAACACCATTGTTAAAATATTTACACATATTAAGTAATTTATTTTTCAGACTATGATTAGGTTAAAAGTTAGTGTGGTAACAAAGGTTTTTTTGTATGTTACGCAGACATACTTTAAACAAAAAATGAAAATTATTCAATGAAATAAAAAACCTAGGTAAAAAAACGTTCAATCCCTTAAATTACCATCCATCCATGTGTAGTTTTCCAATGCGTAGATGCCTATGTTTATGTACCACGGGAACTATAGTACTGATTAAATTATCTTTACTCTCACTATACCTAGTAGGTATAAGTGACCTAAAACTACGGTTCACAGATAGATAGCGCAGAGGTCTATAATATTTTGATAAGAAAGTAGTGACTTAACTTAATATTTACTTTCGGTGTTATTACGATAAGTGTTTCGCGAAGCAGTTTACAAAAAAGGGACGACTGCCTGGTGTTATCAAAATTTTATAAGAAAGAAATTGCCAGCATTCGAAAAAGTAGTCTGTACTCAAAATACCTACTACCCGTTCGCTCTAACTTTGCCGCTGGCGTAGAGACGTATACCCAAATTTTTAATTACACGAAGTAAATTGACAGTAGCTAATGTTACTTCGTCATAGAAAATAAGCAACATTATATGAAGAAGTGACATTAGTTGCTGTCAAATGACTTCGTCTAATTAAAAATTCGACTTTAGTATGGAGCCGAGCAGCAAAGTTAGAGCGAACGAGCAGTATCTACTTGTTTTTCTAATGTGCAGCAAACACAAATACACATTTGTGGTTATTGAAGGAGGTGGGGAGGGGAGGGGTCTCGTTACGGAGATGCTGTGTGGTGGACACTGATGACGGCGTGAGTCCACTATTTTTTAAGAACTGTACGTGAGGTATCCTCACACAACACTGCCTCTTTCTGCGAGCAGGTCATGCTCGTGAAAGACGGGAACGGGAGAGAACTCTCACACCCGAGTTCCGCAGTCAGTCGGCGGCCTGGGCGCCACCGACGTGTCTTCGCCGAAGACTATTGGCCTCCATGACCGGGGGCCTGAGGACGGTGAGAGGGCTGCTCACCGTGCAAGAAGATGGCAACCTAATTGTGTTCTTTCTCCTCAATTATCCAACTGTTGGCAGCTTGAAAAAGTGTGACTATACCAGAGTTTGAAGACATCAAGGTTGATTGAATTCTGACCTTGGATGCCAATTATAAGAAACATTCTTGGCAATTCAGTCATATTTTTAATTTATATCTGATGCATGTATTAAATTTACATAATATGCTACCTTTGCTTTCACATTTTAGTTTTGGTTTTGTAGCAAAATTAATGCACTCTCACAGGTGCACTAAGTTTTTCTCAGCATTATAAACAGCTTTCACTTTTACAAAAAGTGTATTAAAATTATTTCTGCTACCAATTCATCCGATGCCTGGTGTTAGCTTTCTAACTATGATACACTATGGAAGAAAATACCAGGCAACTCTTTGTACCAAAAATGGTTATTTCTGAAGAGCAAGAATATCAATGTTTGGCAAATTGCCTACTCAAATCAGTGTTCCTATAACTTAGCTCAACATTAGGCAATACAGTGGCTCAGTATTCGAAAAACCTTTGGTAGGTACAGTCAATATTTTAATGCTCGAAATGTTGTATGTTGTTTGATGGTTTTCAAAAACACTTTGAATAGTCTCACATCACAGACTATTCAAAGTGTTTTTGAAAACCATCAAACAACAGCTGGGTCATCAGACACTGTTTAAATTTAGTCTGTCCATTGTCCAAAGCTTTAAATAGGTTTTCAATAACAATCTTGAAAATGTTTGAAAATTTCATATCTAGAAATAAAAAGGTTCCATAAAAAGTTAATTGGTTTCTTTACATACAAACTTTGTGTTGATGTACACACAAACATCATCTCAAATTGTCATAATAACTCTAACTAGTTAACAAATATAAGCTAAAAGGATTGCTTCAAGGTAAATTATATGCTTAATTTAAGGTGTTTAAGTAAGTGCTATCACTAAGAGTCAGCTAGGAGTCGGGTTTTTTTAATTTTATTGGCCGTTTTAGTTTCAAGCTCTTTTTACTACCGATACTAAACTTTTTATATAATTCGCACATCGAAACATACATTATGTTGGGATATTTTTTAAATAACCTTGGAAAGATCTTCATTTTGATGCCCTTTTTGATAAGATTAAATGTTTTTTAAATGACTGTGAATTAATATAGTTTCTGTTACCATTAAAATATATACCAAAGACACTTCTTGTAAGATTAATAAATATCTCTTATTTGAAACCTCATTCATTAAATTTGTTTAGCCACTAAGTCTATTGGGGACACAAAGATATTACATAGATACATACACACATTGTCAAACTTAAATGTTACGCTCACAGGCATTGGGGGAAAACAAAAATATTAGGTACTTAATTTATTTATATTTTGACATTATTGCATTGCCATAGGTATAGTCATCTCTCTGTCTGTACAATACAAGAATAAAGAACAAATCAGATTTCACTAGTAAAAGAGATCAAGCTACTTTTGAACGTTAGAAATGGAATCAGTCAATGTTTTTCATTGATCTACTTTCCTTTTTTATGCAGTGTAATGTCACATTATATCATTTTAAATACATAATGTGTTCCTATGTACACATACCTCCTTGAAGCTCCACACTTCATCTTGGAACAGGAAACATGGCTTATCAGGATGTCTATTCACAACTTCATGAAAGACGTCTGGTATGGTGTAATTATTTTTTTCAAGCTTTTTACTGTTTTTCAAGATCTTAACATATGACATCAGTGCTCTAAAACAAACAGTATATTTGTATAGTATGGTTGGAACATAGCTTTTAATAAGGTTGTAGCAGTAAATTGAGAAATCTTTCTTAATCTCCAGTTTTTACTACTAGATCACCATTTTTCCATCAACAGTACCTAATACAAAAACAAATTCAACTAGGTCCTCAGGGTTTAGGGTCAATATTTTGGCAGTGATTTCTTCAAAAGTTTGACAATATTTAGCACATATATCAAGATGACGTGCAAGCTATCCTTACCTTAGATCTCGCGGGGCAGTCATCAGGGCTACGTAACACCATCTTGTATGGAAGACTAAGACGTAAGCGACGACAATAATTGGAAGAAATATTAGCATGCAACAAAATCCTTGTGACATCCAAACCGCGGCACAAGCCGCTAAGAAAGCGGCTATTAAGACAACCATCACGACTGCTTTTCTCGACGAAACGCGTTTAACTAACAGGCGTAAGCAATAACCCCAGTGACGATGACGAGTGCGACCCACTATTACTTTGATTGAGCGCGGTCGTCGCTGTCCAGTTAGCATTCATTCGAATCAATGATTGTTGTGGCAAGTTTTTGTTGATAAGTTTCAGGAAACAATCAATTAATGACACATAAGCACATTTCCTAATTCTTGTAGTAAATATCATTCAAGAACATAAGTTATAAACAACTCGTATTCATAATTAAAAATATTTCCATAATAATTTTGTCTTTCGAAATTATTAGCAATTTCTTCTTCTTCTTCTTCTTTTAATGAATGGCCCTCCGTTTATTATATTAGCAATTTGGTGTTGGCTGAGTCTGTTAAAACTTGACAACTGACAAATGAACTGACACTGACAGCTTTATTTTTTTCTAATTCTTGGACTTTCTCGGCATGAGAGCACCTATGCCAAAGTGGCAAGTAAATTTTATATCGACGCGAAGATGTGAATCTTTTACATGTTGACTATTGTGGCCGGCCGATACAAAACGCAATAGTAAGATAACCTATTAGTACTCAATTATATTATGCATATAGTCACGCCCCTATCCCCGAAGAGGCAGGCATTGAGAAAGTATACCCCCATATTTTACCGTAAAGTTTACTTACGTTTTCCCACGTAACAGGTGGTGAGCCTATTGCCGTATTGAAATGGACAGGCGCAGGTCGCCGCGACCAGCAGTAATTAATTTAAAGAACATTAAATACAGTGTAACTATTTACTGCATGTGACAATGTAAGTTTTATTTTTCTTAACGACTGGGTTCAATTCCCGAACTGTGCAAGAGCTTTTTTAAATCTATGCATGCAGATCTTCTTTTCCTTAAAACCGATGACATAGTTTCCAAGAACGAACAGATCTATGTGTATGTCTTATATTCGCCCCGAATGTTACACTCTGTATAGTTCCCAAAAATAAATATTTAGCTCGCCAAATTGACGTCGCCACCAGCCTGATGGAAAGCCGTGGCGCATCTAGCGATTGGGGGCCACCTCTGACAGTGGTCCCCAAGTTGGCGGCCTTGTGATGTGCCTCTTCACGCTCCGCTTGAAGAACCCGGGATTGTAAGAGGAGGGAAACACATGCGCTGGCAGGTCGTTCCAGGTTTTTATGGTTCGACAGAGAAGCGATCTTTTGAATCGTTCAGTTCTAGCAAAGATTCTCTCCACTGTGTGAGAGTGGCACCTCTGTCCAGCACGCGTTGTTCGGGATCGGAAAGGAGAGGGCGGGATTAGGTTGATTGAAGAGCTCTTCAGAACACTCACCGTGATAGATACGGTAGAATGCAACAAAGACGCAATAGTTCTTCGCTGCGCCAACGGCTTCAGACTATCCGTAACCTCCTGGCTGTTGATAATGCCAATAGCTCGCCGTTGCATAGAGTGGAGACCAGCGCGTCAAGCAAGTACCTCGCGGAGTCGTCCCAAAGGTGAGAGCAGTATTCCTCGCAAGGACGTATCTGCGTCTTGTATAGCAGACACCTCTGGTTCCGCGTAAAGAACCGCTTCACCTTGTTTAGGACTCCTAGTTTTCTTGAGGCTAGCCCAATATAATATTTGTAATTGAGCTCGGGCCGGACGTCTATGCCAAGGATGTCCTGATTGTCCCCCAGTGATATCGTTGTATTCTGATATTTTCGTTCACTCTATAAAGCTGGATAGTTTTTCATCTTTTTGCCATTAATAGATGATTCTCGGTAAGCGCTCGTAGTCCCGCTGACGCAGTGTTTTGTAAACGATCACTGGAGTACCTAAGCAACTTTCTCTATGGCTGGTCCTCTGATATTGGTGACCCCTTTGTGAAATTCATTGGCGAGCGTTTCCTTGCTTCAGAAGGCATTCAAGCTGTTGGTCCCAGTAGTCAGTAATATGGCAGTCGTTACCCCTTTACCAGAGTCAGCCCCGGATAAAGTGGATTCTCGAAGAAGTACCTATATTATTCTCCCAAATTACACCTTTTTAGTTTATGCTTTTATGTCCCACGTAATAATTTGGTAAGTATGTTGGCACAGGTTGTAAAATTTTTCAAGCTGCCCATACGTAAGGCCTTCCGACTCCCATGTTATTGACAACCGGGTCCAACGGCCGTGCAAAACAGGGAAACGCTCGCAAATGGTAGGTGAAACCTCAAGTACTTGCCTACCTATAACGTATTTTGAAAACTCACATTATTTGTCACTCGCTCCCAAACCTTGTTCCCAATTCAGTTGCGTCTATTCTATTTTTAACCCCCGACGGAAACCCGGACGGGGTGTTATAAGTTTGACGTGTGTGTGTGTGTGTGTGTGTGGTGTGTGTGTGTGTGTGTGTGTAAGTCTGTCTGTGGCATCGTAACGCCCAAACGGATGAACCGATTTTGATACTGTTTCTTTTGTTTGAAAGATGGGTTAGGGGAGAGTGTTCTTAGCGCTATGTTTTATAAAAATCGGTTAAGCCATTTCAAAGATATGAGGGGGGATGAAAAATTGAATGTGTTCAAATATACCCGTGTTGGGTATCAAATGAAAGGTTATAGCTTATACATCACGATACTGTAAGTTTTATGAAAATCGGTTTAGCCATTCGAAAGATATGAGGAGTGGAATGTATTTCTAATTCTGTAACCACACTCCGCGCAATTCGCATTAGCTCTGAATAATTGTTGATAGACTATACGTATGTTGATATTAAAAAACCCCTATAAAAAGCAGGAAATAAAAAATTAAATTAAAAATTTAAAAAACCCCCGACTCACAAAAAAAGAACAATAAAAAACCTGTAAAAAGTAAAAAATAACTATTATATTATGACCTATCTACCCTAAGTATTGAACCTTTATTATTATTATAGGTAGCTATATTATTTACGTATTCATATTTTTAACTAACAGTTTGTCTCGTCGGGGACCGCTCACCTAATCATAACCTAATCGTACGTCTGTCTCACAGAAATCAGAAAAAAGGAGAAATGGCATGCGCGCGTATCGGTGTCCGTACAATCTGACAAAAATGGTCAGGTTTGTCGTGAGCGGCGTGTCAGAGTGATCAGTCTTGAGTTGATTGCGACAGTGAAATAGTTCAAAATGCCGCCTTGTTCCGTCACTGTATGCAAAAACCGAAGTAACATAAAAAACTTTACTACCCATGGCATCACTTACCATATGTAAATACAAGTAATTCATTGTATTTATTATTAAATTCAATTAAAAACAACAGCCGACACATATTTGTTACTGCTTACTGTGATATAGCAGTATTACCGCAGTAGACGTAGACTCTTATTGTGTTCAAATACATGTCGTGCTGAGTAGTACTAACTAAGTTCGATACCACATCCCACGACGCAATGGATAGAACGCGGGTTACGCGGGAAAGAATCGTACACGATTCATGAGTCGATTAATACGCTCGCTGCATGGAGAAGCGAGTTAGGGATGTATCGGCATGTGGTCATTCAGATCAAATATCGGGAAGTTATCGATAACCTTTTCCTAGGAATATTTTATTTTATAGATTGGAGAGTGAATGTTCAATATTTTTAAAACATATTTCAATTATATTACAGTGTACAAAAAATGTAAACCAGAACAATACAGTAAGTTTATTTGAAATAAAGTGAAGGTTAGTGAGTTACCTACATAGTTAGGAATGTGTTAAGTGCTTTACTGTGCTTGTGTTACCTTTTAATAAATATCCCTAAAAGGGATCCCATTCTAATGGCTTGATGGGTATTACTTATATGTTTTGCACGCTTACACTGTTTTAAATGCACATTTATGTATGGCATGAATTCAATATTGGTTTTGAAGCTTTCTATAGGATTATTTTGGAAATTTCTGTTTAATTAAAATAAGGGAAGGCGTTTACAACAAATTATTATCCAAATATGTATATATTTAAAAAAAATCTAGACCCAATAAAGCGACAATGAAATTAACTATTAACTGGTTTTTGTTACTTTTCTTGTTGCAAATCACCCTCTTTTATGCAAGATCAAAGTAATATGTAACCAATTAAGATTTGCTATTAAAAATTTACTATTCTTGGGTTTTCACAGCCTTCGCATGTGAGGTTTAAAAGTAACATTGCAATTAGATGCTTATATCAAAAATGTGCCTTGCGTTGTCTTTACAGATTTCCAAAAGATCCAACTTATAAAAAGAAATAGATCGATGCTACAGGGCGGCCAGATAATTGGTTCCACACAAAAAAATAGTACCATATGCTCAGTTCATTTTGAGCCTGAAATGTTTCAGCCTCTAAAAATAAAGCGGAGTTTTGTTATGTCATGTCGCCGTTTCTAAGTAGAAATGACCAACGGCTTAACGTGCCTTCCGAAGCACGGTAACGCTCAAATAAATGTCACAAAGTGATCACATGGATGGTCACCCATCCATGGACCGGCCATAGTGAAAGTTGCTTACTGCAGTGATCGTTTACAGAACACTGAGTCCGCGGGGCCACAAGCGCTTCTTTATTACTATTATTCAAAATAAAAGGTCCTGTGCGTTGCTATAGTTATGTAGCGGATCATAAAAATGTGACATTATTTATTTCATTTACTTAGTACTAAGATTGTGATTGACTTCATGTTAATTAAATGAGTAAACACAGTATCATTTGTTTTTAATCTAACCACGCATATATACAATACATAATACAGGTCACTATTATAGTTATAAAACATTTAGGTACTTCCCAATAAGTATATCACAAATGTTTTTTCACATACATTATTCTCTAAAACTGTATACAACTATCGATACTGTACCATTTCTTAAAATATTGCCCCATCACTAGAGCTATTTCATTGGCAAAGAAACCGACTTTTTTGGCCAATGATTTTGTTTGCAGCAGCGGAGCTGAGGTGTGATTGGTTTTTACTATTCCGATGATTGGTCGGGTTGATTGCGTTGAGCACGGAGTGGGGCTCAGCTAGCGACACCCGGTTTTTATACATTTCCTTACTCAACAGCACATCTCCTTTTTTCTGATATCTGTGGTCTGTCTCTATTTAGGTACAGAGCGGTCCCCCGGACGAGACCAACTGTTAGTTAAAATATGAATACGTAAATAATATAGCTACCTATAATAATAATAAAGGTTCAATACTTAGGGTAGATAGGTCATAATATAATAGTTATTTTTTACTTTTTACAGGTTTTTTAACTAAAAAGCTTGAAGAAAGTTGTTATAAATAAGCTCTGATCGGAAAACTGGATGAGGCTGTTCACAATTCTGCCATTAGCAGATGTCTAGCAATTTACTCGGAACTGAGTAAGGACCTTATACAGATGCCTACATTATTATTCATCGCAAGAAACCTCCAAGCCGTAAGAGTTATAGAAGCATGACCATAGCGCGGACGCACGAAGGCACGTACTCACTACAAAAAATTAAAGCAATCCGCTGAAATGCAACATGAAGCTTGATCTGTGGCATCGTATTTCGGAATGAACGAATTTTGTTAGGGATTTTTATTTTGAAAATAGACATAGTAAATTATATCTAATATATACGGAGTACATGCTTGTGAAGATGATTTTATTATCTCCACAGTTCAGGTCCACTTTCTTACTTACTTTATAGAAGTCACAGTTACTGTCTTTTATGAGGTCAGTACCTACCTAAGATTGATGAGTGAAACTAGTAACAATAGGTACCTACTAGAGAATTGTGTCGGGGGTTGTTTTATGTATAATTGAAACAACAATTAATATTTTCAAGGTGTCATTTATGGGTTACACAGTCTAGGTATTCTTCATTTACACTGTATCATATCAGCAACTCAGATGCCGCAACCGCAACTGACTGCCACAACGTGGTGGCAATTTATCCAAGGACCAATTTTATGATTAATATTTTACTTTTAATTACTAAAGTTACATTGCTGCCTTGCCTTGCATTGACCTTGTCTGTCGGCAAGGCAAATACCTTGTCTGTCGGCAAGGCAAATCGTTGCAAATGGTTGCAAATGGTAGATTAGGGCAAATGGGAATCCTAACACCACACAGTCTTCCCTTCAATTACCATCACGTTGGTCAGCGTTTGCAGGTCGAATATGTCTACTATATTACAATAATCTCGGCAAAATACTATAGGCCGGCCCCAAAGAATCAGAAATACCAAAATGCATTATTTCAACAGCCGTATTTTAATATCCTTAATGCAAATAGCTTGTTAGAGGAATCAAAAACAACATAATCTATAATAATAAGTACAAAAAGAGGAACTGTTGTAAGCACCCCTTTCGATATTGTGAGCACGCTGACTCATGAAATTCGGCGTAGGTACGAGTAGGTATTAGACGTAATAAATACTTAGTACTAAAAATACACATTTTCATCACACCTCAGCAGAAATGCTATAATAACTGAAAGGTATTCATTTGTCTGTCAACTCAAAATACCCCCTTTTGATCGAGTTACCTTAAACGCGACTATGAACAAACATTGTAGTATCATGAATACTTATTTGTCTTGACGAGAATTGAACCAGATTCACAAACTTCTAAGCCGGGTTTTAGGAACTACCTATCAATCAAATCAAAATTGCTGAACATCTGTATTACTGCTTTTCCAAAAAATATCTGTAGATGTATATAGAACTAGGGAATTCTCAAAGGCATATCCAGAATTAAATTTCGAATTAAAGAATTAGGGAATTCTCAAAGGCATGTCCAGAATTAAATTTCGTATAAGTAAATATAATTTATCACATGATCCGAAGCTCTTCTCTGTATTTACGGCATCGTTGTCTACGTTAACAAGTTTAGAGGTTTTTTAAAAGGACAATTCTTACGGCCGGCCGCTTTGAAGACAAACTTTCTGTCTCTTTCTTGCCCGTTAAGCTTAAAAGCAG
Source organism: Miltochrista miniata (assembly GCA_933228765.1). Classification (NCBI taxonomy): domain Eukaryota; kingdom Metazoa; phylum Arthropoda; class Insecta; order Lepidoptera; family Erebidae; genus Miltochrista; species Miltochrista miniata. Next base: position 26,505,407 of record OW121751.1, read on the forward strand.
GAGAAAGAACGAGCATGTGCCCCATCCACCAAGTCCCCAACAAAATTGGCACTAAAAATTATTAAGCACTGTCCTTCATCCACGTTCATGACATTCCATACGAACTATCGATACATCTTATGGGCTCCCGACATGATCATGCCTTGCAATGGTCAATCACGTTAAATATGAATGGAAGTTGCTTCAGTGTGCGTGATTTCTTTGCATGTGTGTGTGCATCGACGTATATGTACACATAATATTTTACGTGCTTGACAATTGCCAAGTGATCGTGTTATATCAACCTAAAAATAAGTAATAAGTAGCACAACATAAGATAGATATTGCATAACAGTGGCCCAGGTATCTTGTCAGAGTCTTACAAGAAGTCTAACAGTTATAGACTAACTAGTGTTTATAACTACTAATAATAAATCATATTTAAATACTTTCATTTATGGCTTAAGTACATACATTAGCTTAGAGTTTAGACTATACATTTGTGATCTAAAGAGGAGCCTGAAGTACGTTGGACAATGTTATAGGTATAGGTACTTGCATATAACAGTCAACATTATTAATGGCCAGAGACGTTCCCCATGAGAGATTTAATGCGGTCGGGGAGATTTAGGTCAATTAGCTGCGACGGTGAAATATAGATAACATTTTCTAAAAATGCAATATTATGCAACACTGTCCAACTTACAACAGGTTCCCTGCTTTATACGACGTATATACTATTATTGAGCATATTACTTATCCACGTATCGCTTTAACGTCAAATGTTTATTAAACAGCCTCCTGTAAATACTTTTTCAATTTTCTCAACAATAACAAAAGTCAATTATTTTCCTAAAATCACAGTCTAATTTGTCCTGAGATGATTCTCTCATATTCTTCATTGCCCAATGGAAGATATTTGCCTAATTGCGGGTCCATATAGTATAGTTTGTCTTTTACCACCGCCGGATTGTATCCGTCCTTTTGTAAGTCGGTCTTCTTCATTTTGAATGTCCCTGTGAAAAGAGAATGATTAATATTCAGTTTCGAAAATTCGAACTCTAGAAGGCAGGTAGGAAATACTAGTTATTACAGCTTACTATAGGCTGGGAAAACATTAATGCGCGTATCCATGAATCGCTGAAAGGTTTGCCCTGCGGTGCGTATTCCGAATATCATATACGAGAACTGTTATAATCCAAAACGAGTGCTAAATGCGAAAATATGTTAACAGGCAACAGTGCCATGTCCTCAATTAACCAATCAAAACGATATACATAATATGTGAAACCAAAATCCTTATGCTTACCAGTCATATCAACGCTTGTCATAATCCTGATAAATATTGGGCGTGCGTACTTCGGCACATCTTTGGCAATATCTACAGCGAGCTTTTCCAAGTCCAATGTACCTTCTAAGTCAACTATTCCGCACATGCCTGCCCGCCCGTCGGTATTGGGTATCTGTTGAATAAAGCATTCTTTTATGAATAAATGTTATATGTAGCAAGTTTTAAATTTTGACGTTTTAGTAAGTATTAGCGTTTTATTTCCATGCAACTACAACAATGAGTAAGAAACCATCAGAAGAATAAGTGAGGTGCACTACGGGGCAATACCTTCATTGCATTAGGAATGAACGACCTACGTTCCTAACACTTTTTAGGTAATTTGACGTTCCATGCATAGATCATAGAACTAAAGACAGATGACGCTTGTCGAACAAGAAAGTGAGGCCAAAAAAGCAAATACTAAATCCAAAAGTGAGTAATATATCGTGGCAGTGCTAAACACTGTTCACACGTAACGAATAATTCTCATTTATCGTGAATAACGCAGTTATATTACGTCATTATTCACGTATTCTCTAGCGAGTCTACACTTTTGGCTTTAGTATTTGTTTCTTTGGCCCCACTTTCTTGTTTGACAAGCGTCATCTGCCTTTAGTTCTATAATCTATAGTTCCATGGTCAGGTAATCCTGTAATCTTTGAAATATTCAATCGTCATTATCTTACGAGCCGGTTACGTCAATAGCCCTCTCTTCAAAACCCTCCGCTTCATCTTTTCAGTAAGGATACTAACCGTCCACCCTAGAACACTATAACTTACCTCTACTCCGTACACGACGGCGTCACGCTGATCGGCAACTCTTGACACACATGCTTCCACTTCAGTAGTAGATACATTCTCACCGCGCCACCTGAACGTGTCGCCGGTGCGATCCATGAAGTATAAATAACCAAGCTCGTCAGACAGTAAAATATCACCTGGAAATTATAAAGAACAGTTTATTTCTATGGAATGTCCCTCATTTCGTAGGCTACCAGGCCGGACGCGCACCGACTCGATTTCCCGAGCTTCTTAAAAGAATTTATCACGTAAGGAACCCTGCTAAAAACTTTGGGGCGCAAGACTCAGCCTAGAGGAAGACGTGTGCCTTGCACAGTATTTTATGGAGATTAAAGGATCACATAATATTCACACCTGAACAATCCACTTTAAAATATAACAAATGGTATGTTATGTATAGGTATAAACCGGGCACAGAGTGCATGGGTATAATCAAGGCGACTGAGGCCATCAAGGACCGTACAGAATCAGTGTATCCGGATAACTAATAGTAGATCGGTGCTACAGGCGCTACAGGGCCATACAATAACATCGGGCCGTATCATGGAATACCACATGGGTCTCATGGGTATATCACAAAGAATAATGTTACCCTACAATGGATAAAAGGACACAGCGGCTCACGAGGTAATGTCGCAACGGACGAGCTGGCAAGAAGAGGCTCTTCGCTGTCAGTCAGCAATGGGCTGGAACCTATTCTGCCCCTACCATCGGGATGGGCCTGCTAAAACAGCATACAAGGAGCCATCACCAGGATTACTGGACTGGCTAGTGGCTTAGATACATGCAGACAAGCGAAAGAGGCACTGCCGGCAATCAAAACCAGATTCTCTCGCAAAATTCTGCAGACAAACAGGACCAAGATAAGTATGATAACAGGTTTAGTTACGGGTCACAGTCCACTAAACAAACATCTCTTCAATTTAGGTGTCACAGACTGTCCCCTTTGCAGAGCTTGTATGGAGATGGACGAAACTGCTAGTCACATTCTTATGGAATGCCCAGAACTGGCCAGATACAAGGCTAAACACTTCGGTACACCGAGGTCGCTCCAGGAAGTCGTCGGCAACGTGAAGAGTCTGCTAGACTTCTTGGAGGAACTGGGATGGCAGTAGCCATACCACAACCCCCCACTCAAAATAGGCGCTAAAGTGACGTCGAGTTGCGGAAACCAGTCCGTGTAAACCTAGAACCTAGAAACCGGTCACCGACCTCCTACCGACCCTTTTTTTTCCTAGTTTTGTGAGCAATCGGCATAAGCACAACGAGGAAGGTTATAATTACTAGGCCTAAAATATGATCAGGTCAGACTGACCTGAAATGAATGCCGAGTCTCCATGCGAGAACACATTCCTGACCACCTTCTTCTCAGACGCGTCTTTGTCTACGTATCCGAGGTAAGCTCGTGAGGGGTTATTGGGTTTAATTTTGCCAATAAAAACACCAGGCTGATCGGGTTTGGCAACCTGTAACAAATAAAAAAATCGTTTGGTGTAGGTTCTGTAAAACTACAATAGAAGCAAACTACGAGTAGGTAGGTATATCATCATAAATTGATCACAAAGATCACAACAACATGTCAAAAACCACATTAAAATATTACGCAGTTTTAAACCTCAGTTCTCTATTCATGTATTACATTAGCCTTAAAAACAGTTTAAAGATATATGTCACTGTTTTATTCTTGGAAATCATTTCATTATACCCACTAAGTATTAACAGTTTAATATAGGTAGACATGTGAAGTCATTTAGTTAGTCATTTGCAACATAACTTATTGTTTAAAGCAGTTTAGTCAAGCCATACTGGTGATAATTTATGATTTCTATAGAAATGTATAAATGGTGACAAAAGATAATTTGATTTTAGGACCTTTGATCATCTCAGCTACTCCAACCGGTCACAATGACTTAATCTTTTATTAAATTAATCTATCTTAATCCTCGGGAGAAGCGAGGTGACATACCTAACAAATTTAATAAGTAGTCCGGACCCTCTCCAGGCCTGCCAATCTCAAATAAATTCGGCCAAGTCGGTGGTTTTCGATAATACAAAGAGAATATGAAGGAAATTTATTGTTGAAACGTCATTGAATCTGTCTGTTATTCAGAGACGATAGAAAATGAAACAGAAGACAATAAACCTGTAAATTTCAATACACGCATTCATGTCGTACGATCGAGAATCGCCGCCCTGATGTCCCTCTGCTGTATATTTCGTAATGTACCGAAACCAGTTGTATTTCTAACAAAGTATCAGAGTTTACATTTATTACTTTGTTAATGAACTTACGTCGCTTGGCAAATCATTAAAATTCATACTGATTGACGTAATTCTGGGTACTAAAAGCAAATGGAAAATTATTTAAAGGTTGAAGTGGTGAGGCGCTCGTGGCCCCGCGGACTCAGTGTTTTGTAAACCATCACTGTAGTGAGCAACATTTACTATGGCCAGTCATGGATGGGTGACCACCACGTGCATTTCCATGCTTCGGCAGGCACGTTAAGCCGTTGGTCCCGGTTGCCAGTAAAATGGCAGACGTTAAGTCAAGTTGAAGGCCTTTTTTACGTGATGGTTGGATGGATCCTAATGGATGTTATGCCAGACTCCGACTAAAAAACCTCACGCGTCCTGCCAATAGCTTATGGTTGGGAGCCCCAGGTAAGCCCTCGGAAGGATATCCCAGGACTCCCAACAGACCCACGGCCACCACTGGACACATAGAGAGGGGTTCGGGTGCAATCCCGCGTCTTTGGGGGGTTTTCAGGTGTTATTCCGCTTCTTAGGGGGGGCGTGCGTGAATCTCTCACTTCACGCTGTCGTCTTGGGCCTACTTCTGTAAGGACGGTGAGCTGCCCCCTCACCGTCCTCAGGCCCCCTAAGAGAGAGAGAGAGAGCGTTTGAGAGCATTTCCATGCTTCGGAAGGCACGTTAAGCCGTTTTGGTCCCGGTTGTCAGTAAAAAGGCAGATGTTAAGCCAAGTTGAAGGCCTATAAGAAGGCCTTTTTCAACAATTTAACAGTGGGCAGTCACAACCTGCGTCTGTTCATATCAACACGGTAATACGAATCACCACCTATTACGTGGGACAAAAAAATCAAAATGTGAAGTGTGGGCATATTATTATACCTTTGCCGACCCCTTCGGGGATAGAAGCCGTGATCTTAAGCTAAGTAAAAGATAAATTGTATACCTGACACAAGCCTTTTGAGTTTCTAATAGGTTCGCCGGTTTCCTGGTCGACTTTGATGATAGCTATCGGGTAAATAGCTGGTATGATCCTGGATACAAAGCCGATGGCACCAGGTTTGTTATCGATGTTAACTGAAAATTGCAAATTATTATTTTATTATAAAGTTCAAATTTTACCCAATGTTAGACGCATCGACGTTACACTGGAAAGCCGACCTCTACTGGGTTGGGAAAAGGCTCAGAAGATTTTATTAAACTGACAATAACTAGAGATAATTTTTAAAAGCAATTAGTATGCTGACTCAATCAGAAATCGAATGTGAAAAAATTTGGTCTCAAGCAGGATTCGAACCTGCGTCTTCTGGTTTGCCGGACTAGACGCCTAAATGGTGCCTACGTCGCCCCAAGACGTAATGAGGTGAAAGAATTTGACGGTTGATTTTTTCACATTAGATTTGTGACAATAACTAGGTCGACTTGTGAGAAATATCATGTCCATAAAGTCAATTAAGAAACTGTTTGAAGCACTCGTACGCCTCGTAGTCGCGCATTGCTGCGTTAAGCATATAGTGAGTCCTTAGAATGACCATTTGTGACATTCCCAAGAGTTTCGTACTTTGGAAGGCATATTACATTTACCATTTGGTTCCCGGTGGCAGTAACATGTTCATCGTTGGTGTGTCTTACACAGAGCACATTACCAGTGCACGATATTAGTTTCTTAAACTTATTTATGTTAGTAGTCTTACCAATGTTTGCATTTCCTTCTGTTGCACCATAAAATTCGACCACTTTTTTGATGTTGAAACGCCTCACAAACTCCATCCATATCTGAAATGCATTTTTAAGTCATTAGTCGATTGCAGTGCCACATAATCTCTCATCTGTTACGTAACTGAACATTTTCTATTCAAAGCTGTGCTACAAACACAGTGCAACGCGACTAACTCTACAAATTCGCTTTGCTCTGTGGTTACAAAAGATCGTTACCTGTGGCCTCATTCCGTTGCCGTACACTGTTCGTACTCTGTGTTGCTTGTCTGTTGCTGCAGGTTTGCATGCAAGCACGTATCGACACATCTCCCCAATGTAATGGGCTGCCTGAAAGAACATTTGAAAAATATTTAAAAAGAAATCTACTTCTAAACGGATCTTGTACAAAATTGTACTAATACTGATTGAGGCGATAGAGGGGTTGAGACATCACACGGCAGTCGGTTCCAACAGTGCTTAAAAAACTGCCAAGGTTGAGATGTTGAACACAGCCGGGATATTCCTTAAGTGTTAGAAACTATAATAACTGATCCGTATCTTAACACTAAGGTTATGCCGCAACACATGCATATTTCAGTATTTAAGTATCTGTTGCTTTCAAAAAATATTTCATGGAAAGCACACACTGAAAATTCAAAACACTATTTACAACAACAAGATCAATCTCAATACAAAAGATATCAACGAATTCGGTGACTTTAATACAGAGTCGTTTGTGTTTACCATACACGATAATGTGAGGCCGTATACCTATATACTTTTTATAACTATTATCAAAGATAATAATATTATAATAGTATTACTATTATATAAGCAAATTATACAGTATACGCGATTTATGAGCATCATGGTGTCGATTGAGCCATTATAGCAGATTACAATTCAGTCACACTTGACTCAGCCAAAGCAATACACTATAGGTAATAGGTACGATATAAACTTTCACTCCGATATCCGCATACACTTTGATACGCTGTTTATAGCCATATCACCTAGAGTTAGATAAGTATATTGTTCATCTTACACGTTACTATCTGACCTAAAAGTGTTTGTACCTACTCAGTACGCTTTCACCAAGCTTTCACTCACCGTTGCCTTGTACTTGATGCAGTCGGGGAAGTAGTTGGACGCAGAGAACTTAGTCTTTATGATGACTGTGCAGCCGAAGATCATGGCTTGGCCCATTGTTATCATTCCGCCCGCGGAGTGGTACAAAGGCATGGGACAGTATATGACGTCACTTCTTCGTAAACCACCTAAGTAATGGACCCCAGAGGCCATGAAAACCATCCTGAAATAATAAGGTTATTTTTAGTATTATGACATTAACTGTTTTATGCAATTAAAGTTTTATAGAATCATGTTTGGTACGCCTTTTTTTTACTCGCTACGTTTCACCTGTTTTAGTTATCCCCACGTGATAAGCGGTGACAGTGAACCTCCTCCATATTGAAGGACGGGCATTTATGTGATATGGGTACCTGCTGTTAAAATAATTTAAAACCGGCCTTCAATTTGTATAAAGACTACCCCGTTGCCCCACCTTTGTACGTCTTATCTCTGATTTTGTTTTGTGTTTTTTGAAAATTTCAACAGTTATGGCCGTAATCAGCGCCTGACCGTTTCATCACGGCAATCACCATCTATTACGAAGACTCTTAGATCATCTAACCACAGGATGCGCCTTACTTAAGCATTGTTTTCTGCCATTGCACATCACCATTTGGTCTTTTGGCTTTATGAAAAGCCTGTACATCAGTACATCATTTTATATGATTAAACTAGTACATTACATTGTAGTTGACTGTACAATAACAATTAACACACAACAGCCATTACGCGTTTGTCGATAAATACATTTATAAATGCAATGAAATTTTATATGTCTTTGTGTTTCCCCCTTCATTTGTATGAAAACTGGCAGAATATTTTTGTATGCGGCGGTTCGCAAAGGCTAGTCCCGTGTTATATGGTCTAAGCGAAGACTACATAGAATACTTTTTCTTTATTTCTAAACTAAAATACATCTGGTGAAATGAAACCTGGTAACCAATTTTGCCATCACTAAGATCATGAATTACATAAACAATTCGCATCGTACAATCAAAAGTCTATGGTGGATAATATCTACATTCATACATACATATCATTACGCCTGTTTCCTATCGGTGTAGGCAGACACTATGGCTTGCTACGATCCTGGCATACCACTTTCGCTTCTTCTACTTTTATAAGGGCTTTCATACACGGTCGTCGGTTAGGGTTACTCTTGACCTGGCCTTTTTCCAACAGGTCATCAATTTCTACATGGTAATAGTATCTCCATCACTTACTTTGAGGGTGATATTACAGCTGCTTTAGGCAATCCCGTAGTCCCTGAAGTGTAAATATACAACATCTTGTCAGTGAAGCCATCAGTGTCAGACTTGGTCCACGGCGCTGGGTTGGTGCTCTCCAGCATGGCTGTGAGATCGTTCGTAGAATTACCTACAGATATCTGTATAGCATTTGGTGCGAGAGGACGACGAATGAACTTAAACACTTTAAGTTCGGGGCTCAGTTCTTTTGAGATCTCTTGGAACGCTGAAATTACAAAAAAAGATACTGTGACTCATTGACGTCACAAAATTCACAATATATTTCTCAATATATTGTTCATTGACCTCACCAAACGCACAATACGTTTCTGGCAAAATTATTTATACGTTATCCAATGTTATATAACAAAAATCCGTGAGATCGTTGTCACCAGACTGCCCCTCTCTAACACGTTTATTGTGAAAGTGAAAGTGAAAGTTCAATCCGATTGACGTTGTCCTTTTTGGTTTTATTTCAAACTTTGAACAGATGATCCAAGTGACCTAGTGACGTAGTTTAATGCGATAGAGTCACACACAAACTACAGACAAAGTCTCGACATAAGCCCCTCTGCACTCTATTTTAAAGAGAGGGGTTAAAAACTAAATTGATTTGTCTTCTTCGTTATTATGTTTCATTTTGTTTTCTAGGTTCGTTTGTACTTCTGCCTTTAATCTAATCTTTCGTCATAGTCATCTGTGAGTTCGCTATTCCGGGATTTTGCGAATCTGTCTTTCTGCTGTAGAGCGATCAAGTCACGAAAACAAAATACTTACCCAGACTGTGATTTATGATTGCATTTACAGTTGTGTGTAAATAGTGTTAATAACTATATATTACCAAAAGTTAAATTTTATAACTAGCCAATGTTCCCGGCTCCACCCGCGTAGATATCGGCTATAGCGCTAAAAGAATAATATTGTAATGGGCGCACCGAAATGTTCTCTCTAACCTTGATTATTCTATTTTTGCGATTGTGATGAAACAAACGTAAGATATGAAGTGTGACCAAATTTTTCTAATAAAAAAATACGTCGAAATCCATTCAAAAGTGTTTGTCCATCACGAGCAAACCGACGAGAATTCCAAAAAAACTATTTTTGTTGTGCTTAGCACCGTTAATATAACCTATTATTTATTTTATTTTTGAATATTTTAATTGTACAGATACGACCACTTTACAATAATACAATAGAATAGAAGACAGGAATGATTGCAGCAATGGTCGTCTGGGGCATGGCAGCTGTTATAGCCCCTCTCTATAAAATAGATTGCAGAGGGGCTTATGGCGAGACTTGTGTCTGTAGTCTGTGACTCTGTTGCATTAAACTACGTATCTAGGTCACGTGGATCATCTGTTCAAAGTTTGAAATAAAATAAAAATGACAACGTCAATCGGATTGGGTCCTTCGCTGTTTGACACCACGAATTATTGACACCACGGTGTCAATCGCAGAAGAACGTTTTTTGAATTGGCTGTTTGGCACCACGGTGTCAATCGACGAATACCTTATATGGCTTCGTTGATTGACACCATGATGTAAAACAGCAAAGGACGGCTCATTGGCATTTTTATTATAACATAACAATCATGCACAAAAGCGTTTAAATTATTTTTATCATCAATATGCATAATTTACATTTACCAACATTTTATATCAATTAAGGTCAAAATACCTAAAAATAATTTTAATAATTTTTTTTATAAATTAAAATAATAGTTTATACTACAAAACTAAAATAAAAATAAAAGTTAAAATAATATAATATAGTTAATACAATAAGAAATTAAAATAAAAGTTTATACTACAAAACTATTGCTTTAATTTATGAAAAAAAATAACCACGAAGGCTAAGGCGGGAGCTCCGCTCCGCTTCGCTCCCGCCTTAGCCTTCTAACCTAACCTATCCAAATCGGATTATTTGAAGTTATATATTAAAGAACGTAGCTATAGGAACCATTTGGTTCTAATTATTGTTTTAATAACCGTTTTCTTTTCGCCAGTACACAAATCACACTTGACCTTTAAATTGTTGAAAGTGGTCTAAATCAACAGTTTTACACCATGGTGTCAATCGACGAAAACAAATAAGATATTCGCCGTTTGACACCAGGGTCGCAAATTATTATGAAAATGGTCCCAAACAGCCAATTCAAAACACGTTCTTCTGCGATTGACACTGTGGTGTCAATAATTCGTGGTGTCAAACAGCGAAGGACCCATCGGATTGAACTTACACTTTCACTATAAACGTTTTAGAGAGGGGCAGGTCGGGTGAGACCGTCTCACAGCTTCTTGTTATTATTAAAATCCTGACTTAATTTCGAGGATTGGCATTCGTTAGACCAAAAAAACTCAGTTTGATATTAACATCAATGATTTATCTATACTAATATTATAAAGAAGTAAAGTTTGTGTGTTTGTTAAATTGTAAGGGGTAATCTCGGGATCTACTGAATCGATTTTAAAAATTCTTTCACCAATAGAAAGCTACGTTATTGTGGAGTGTCATAGGATATAGCATCACGCTACAACGAATTGGAGCGGAGCAGTAATAGTATATTATGTTTCAAAAACGGGAGAAAAGTTATTCCTTTTGAGAGCTTCGTTGCGTGTGCTGCGTAAATATTTATTGTTATGTAAAAAATATGTACTACAAAATTGTTTCTTTTAAAAAAGCTCTAAAAAAAATGCGCGATAGCATGTGTCTATCTTTGGGTTGGTGCACAATAGCCATTTTGATGGCAATCAATTGTGTTCTACATCGGGATACTTCTTTCATAAACGAAATTGTTCTTAAAAATAATGCGACGGGAATACACGCGACGAGAAACCTTTCTCTTTCTCTCTCTCTCTCTCACGTAGTATTGAATATTAACGACGAGACGTTACGGGAGTAAACGCAACGCGACGGGAACAGGTAATACTCTCACTTATGTGGCGCAAACGAAGTTGCGCGGGTCAGCTAGTTATTTAATAAAGTGTTAATAAGCGTGTATTTAAAGTTAATATGATTCAGTAATTAGTAATAATATTCTTTATTGTTTAATTAACTTTTTTGTATAAAACTCTTTAATCTATATATATAAAAATCAATGCCACTTTTCGTTGTAATTTTATAACTCAAGAACGGGCTCACCTATCCAAACCAAATCTTTAGGCTTTGTTCGGACTATTTAGTAGATGGTTTATGTGAAGTTTGCACAAAATCGGTCGAGCGGTTCTTCATTTATCACGCAAACGAAGTTGCGCGGGTCAGCTAGTATTACATAAAAATTTTAAAAAAATCTTGAATTTTATGATTATCGCCACATAATGTTGCTTGCAAAGTAATGTAATTACAGGCAAACTTGGCAGTAAATGTTAAGTATCGTTCAGAACCAATAATTTAATCTTGACGTTCACATCTAGGTATTACTTTGTGACCCACTTAACTACATGAATCAAGATTACTATTTACTGTATAACTAGTTTTGTATTTTATGTTTAAATATATTCAAGAAACTATGTGGTTCCAATGAAGGTTGTAATTATAAAGTATTTCATGGTTAGTCGTACTTTATGAATTGTAAATGAACTATCAAAACAGCTAGAGGAGTTCAAAGAATAAGTGAGGAGAAAGTACGATAGTGTTTGCTTCGCAACCAGAAACTCAATCCGATCAAGAAGAATGAAATTCTATACAGAATTATAAAATACGAGTATACCTACTAAGTAGATCTCTTGGTGATAGGTACTCGTACTTAAAAAGATATAATTTTTTGTTCTATTAAAGATTTTCAATCAGAGTTCACACTTGATGGAGGGTTACTATATTCCATGTGGAAGGTTGATGAAGAAATAAATTTAAAGTTACATACCAGTTTCAAATTCATCGCTGTACACCAGCGCGTTACAATTGCCGATAACGATGGAATGCAACAGTGTGTTGCCAGTTTGATTGAAGTTGATAAGGGGGCATACAGCTCCAATCCTCGTAGCACCAATCCAGATTGCCGGCATCTCGGGACAATTGCCGATCAACAACCCTACGGTATCACCCCGTTTGATACCCTGGGATTTGAAGACTGCTGACGCTCGCAAACTGTATTCTTCCACCTATGAAAGTAAGCCATCAATTAATCATCTTCCCATAAAAAGTCACATAACATGACGCGATGTTTTGCCAAAAGACTAATAGAGGCTAAATAAAATTAAATGCAACTTACCTAACGTAACCTATAAATTACTTAATTAAAAATATTGACGCGCTCATGTCAGCAAAATAATTATTTTGCAAAATTAAAATTTTATTTAAATATAATGTCCATATACAATGTGGGCTGGGCTAGCTAGCTGTTTTAATTTTAATTAATATAATGAACAAGCGGACGTCACGCGGTTTCACCCGCGTAGTTCCCGTGTTCCCGTGAGAATAGGGGAATAAAATATAGCCTATGTTCACCGGGAAGAGTGCGGCTTCCCAACAGTGTAAGAATTTTTCAAATCGTTCCAGTAGCTTCGGAGCCTATTCAATGCAAACAAATAAACAAACAATCAAATCTTTCCTCTTTATAATATTAGTATAGATAATAATCATCATTAATTGATCATACTGTATGCTGTTGAAAGAATTGGTTTAATAAGACGTCCATAATTCGTGTATATTTATATTTGTAGCTGCAGAGCCTGTCCGATAATTTTCACCTAAAACTTATAGGCCCTTTTGAAAGCCTATTCTACCTTTTAAGCAAAATAAAAAAAACAACGAGTGTAAGTTCACACAGTAGACTGCCGTAGATTTGATTGATTGAGTTCACACGCGGTAGAAGTAAAACTGCATAAATCTCGATTCACACCGAGCCAATACAAATTTCAATTTAAATAAAGTTTCGGTTTAGAAATAAAATGATTAATCAGTTTTCAAGTGGCACGCGACAGTCAACAGGCAAGAAAGTTGCATAGTTCAAATGAGGCTTAACCGAATAGGGTCAAAGTGCCAGTTACGGCTCACGAGGAGCTTTTCCTGCGGAAGTTATTAGTGGTTCAGGGGAAGTTAACTCCACCAAATAATAACCACCTATCACATTGTGATTTGTGACCCGATAGTTATCACTATAGTTGCTTTGCAATGAGGTTTTTTTAATTTCGGTTATTGTGCGTGAAAATATTAGTTTTACTTTTTACGCTTATTAAGTTGAAAGAGATCGCGAATCAAAAGAAAATTGTTTTATGACTTGGACATGATTTCATTTACTAAAAAGCCGTGTTGTAGTTATTTTTTAACTCAACCAGCTATTTAAAGGCTTAGCCTAACTTCCTGGACTACCCTGAGACCCGGTTGAGGAAAGGCTTGAGGAGAGCCAACGCGATGGGTTATTGGATCTCTCCCCTGGTCTAAAGTTCCATATAAAGTCGTCCTAGTACCCCCGCAGCCAGATCGAGAAGAATGAATTCCCCGCATCACCAACAAGACAAAAAAATAAAATATCATTAATATTTTTATCCAATGCTTTTTTCAAACGCGATCATCATTATTTAGTCATAGCAAAAAAATCGTGAAAATACCTAACTAAACCTCCAGTTCAGTTCACATTTCCCCAAAAAACACAAATCAGTATATTTAGCAACCTTAGAAAATAAGTTTTAGTTCCTGAAAGTTCTTTTTTTCGAGACTATTAATTAGTAAAAACATATTTGTACCTACTAATAATTTTTATATTAATTTTATTACACGTACGTACATAATACTTATATCATAAATTATTTATGAATTAAACCAACAGCAATGTTAAACTAAGTTATTCAAAGTTATACTTATACCTACTACATCATCATAATATTAAAAAAAGCGGCCAAGTGCGAAACCGCCTCGTCCAGCGAGGGTTCCGTACACCAGTCCGTCCAACTATCCACTTCTCACATCTCATTTATTCTGAGTTAACTTAGAGGTTTGATTTTTTACAGCTTCAAGGGATCATACACCTTAATATAATGGTATAAATTTCAACTCGATACCTTTACGCATTCACGAGATAAAAATTCTTGACAGACATAAGTACGGACGGACGGATAAGAACGTGATCCTATATATAAGGGTTCCGTTTTATCATTTGAGGTACGGAAATCAAAATTATAAATCTATACTAATATTATAAAGAGGAAAGATTTGATTGTTTGTTTGCATCGAAAAGCTCCGAAACTACTAAACCGATTTGAAAAAATCTTTCACTGTTGGAAAGCTACACTATCTCCGAATAACACAGGCTATATTTTATTCCCATATTCCCACGGGAACGGGAGCTACGCGGTTGAAACCGCGTGACGACCGCTAGTTATTTATAACAATAGGAATACCTGTTGGAAGCTCCATACTTCATCTTCAAATAAGAAGCAATTCTTTTTCGGATGCTTCACCACCATTTCGTGGAATATGTCTGCCATGGAATATCGTCTGTTGGTGAAACTCCTCGCCATCAGGAGAATTTTGATATAGCAGTACAACGCACTGAAAAACAAGACGATTGCCATACATTTTGAAAAATCATTGGAGTGTTAGGTTACAAATGAAGACCTTGCTTCAGCTAATTGGGTAACCTACTGTGCCTTATCTGTACAATCAATTTTGATGTTTATGCTGAACAAGTATTTTACAAGTTTACAACACAAAGTATTTTGTATTCGACATTTCAAATAGATTGTGAAACGTATAGTAAGATTCACTACAAAATATGACTATTTGAATCCATGAATATATGTTACTCAATCAGACAACTACAAGTACACCAATTGGGTCAATATTAGGTATCAGAGTAGATCTTTAAGTTAAACAATTCATAGGTAATATTTATTATCCCATTGGCAGCCTTTCTCAATATTTTCTTTTTTATCTTTTAAGTTATAACCCAGCCAAGGGGGTAAGTGCTCCTTGCTGCAGCATAATCTACTACATCTTCTATAACAAGTGGTATTCATAGGTCCAGGGTGGGTTCAAGGTCATACCTGTCCAAGGCGAATAATTATATATAGAGCTCAGACCAGCCTCTCTTGCAAGTATTGTGCACCTTCTAGCTGGACAAGGTGAAGAAAAGTAAACCTCTGAATAAAACCCTGTATCAACCCGTCTGTAGCAACTGGAGGGTACCATTACCCTCCCAAAATGATTGCATGTCGGTATGTATGGCTAAACTCATAGATACCTAAGCTAAAAATGTTATACAAATTGAACTCACTGGAAATCTCTGGGTGCTGTTCTCGCAGCGATATAAATCCATCTATAATGGAATGCTATAATGTATACTACGCATAGAATTGCGACCACTATGAGCATAGTCTGCCAATCCTGGAACACCCAGGTGACAGCACCTGCCGCCACAAGCACTCCTAACGCGAGCATTCCAATGATGATCTTGGTCCAAGGTATCCTACTTTTTTGCTTTGGACTTTTGCTCGTGGCGCGCCCTTTTTCTACATCGAAGCCTTTTTCGTTCAACTGTAAATGAAAAGTTCTAAATGACGACACGTGAAAATATATACAAGTAACAATTTACACTGGCGTCCGTTCGTTATTGTCGATCCATCAATATTATTAGAATTATGTTTTTGTGATAAGATTACCTAGTAATGTACCATTTTAGATTAAATGCCAGATTGAGTTGACTTGATTTGTTTCTAGAGACTTAATTTGTTTTACATATATGTGTATATAGGTGAAACGTGGGCATATAATATGTCTCTGCCTACCCCTTCGGGGAGAAAAGCGTGACCATAATATTTGAGTAATATTCTGTTTCCTTTTTACATAGGTACTACTAAGTTGATGAGTAAGCATAACGCCTTCCAAATAGAAAATGGTTACTGAGGCTCATTTTCAAAAATAATAATCGGTAATCCGTACTAATATTATAAATGCGAAAGTAACTCTGTCTGTCTGTTACTCTTTCACGCCTAAACGGCTGGAGCGATTGAGATGAACTTTGGTATAGAGATAGTTCGAGGCCCTGGGAAGGACATAGACTTTACAACATAACATACACTTTTAACCGATGGCGCAAAGGGATTTTACGCGATAACGACTTTTACACGGTATTAGCCGCGGAGTTGTGCTGCGGAGAACAGCTAGTAGCAAAATAAATTGACATTCATATTACCTCGAATTTTTGATTCTTGGTGTTATTATTGTTATTCATGTTATTATTGAGTGATATTTCATTTGCCGTCATGTTGTCGTTTTTTATACAATTTTTAATTTGAAATTGACTGATTCACACCACTTCAATGATCATTTTTATAGCAGCATCTGACTTGAGTACCACCTGAAACAAAAGAACAACTGGTCAGTATTATTAAAGGCTAGATCGGACCCACGTGGAATTTTGTTCACGTCCCCGCTTCATGGGAACTTATTTTCAGGATCAAAATTCCAGACTATACTTAGTATGTTCCTGTACAAAATTTCGCGCGCAGCTCCGTTGAGCAATTAGAGCGTGGAATCCACCAATCTACGAGGATCACTCACAAAATTTCGCATTTATAATAACTATAAACATGGAACGACCTGCCCGCACACGTGTTTCCCTCATCTTACAATCCCGGGTTCTTCAAGAGGAGCGTGAAGAGGCACATCACAGGGCCGCCAACTTGAGGACCACTGTCAGAAGTGGCCCCCAATCGCTAGATGCGCCACGGCTTTCCATCAGGCTAGTGGCGACGTCAATTTGGCGAGCTAAATATAAAAAAAAACTAAGAAGTAAGATATTGTTTTAATACTACGCCGTACATGTATGCAAAGTTATGGGTACTGTAATAGTACTACGTAATATTATGTATTGGTGCTTAGACAGTCAGGAGACAAGAGACCTGAGTAAAAAGTCCACGTCAACTTCAACTGCAGCTAGAATAGCTTATCGATTGAGGAAACCTTGGCGTAGCCGTCCGCACCCACACCTAACTCAAAAGAAATAGTAGCTATCTAAATAAATAATAAGAGCCAGTTCCTTGAACGTAGGTCCTGTGAATTACAACTAGTTTGCTCTGCCATTAAAGTCAGTAATTTACGCATGTCTGACTATTTTACTTTTACATTTAAAATTTTTGGTTTCGGAGTCTGAGTAATTACCTCTGCTTTTTTGCGGAAAAATGTTTTTAAGGTTTTGTATACGACTTGGTTCGTTGTAGAAACCAACAAAAAAGTGTACAAGTTCAGAAATCGTTTTTACCAATTATAAAATTAAAAAATCAGTCTAGGTACAGAACCGTACATGCATTTACTGCCTTTTTTTAAAAGATTTTAACCGAACAAAAAGGACAAAGTTATCCAATGTCAGAGAGTCTTTTTTACATTAGAAATATAAAACAGCAATGATCTCGGTTTAAAATCCTGTAACAAAAATTGCATTACATCGTTCGAAGGCTCTTCCGCAATCCGACAACGTAGGGACCGGACGGGTACTCGTTGAAAGGGTTTTTGAAGGGGTTTTTTTAAGCGCTTAATCCAGAAACCCTGTGAAACGGGTTACCCTTTCGAACGGGTGTCAAAAACCCATTCCGAAAGGGTTACTCTTTCAAAACCCAGTAACACTGTAACTTGGGTAAACCATTCCAACCTGAGACATTGAAATATAGGTTTTATGACAATAGAGTTAAGTTTGGAAATTGCATAACTACGATTGCACAAGACGCTCGGCCGGCTCGGCGCAACATTGTAACATGTACTCACTACAGTAGCGAAGTTGCCGCTACATTGTAAACATGGAATAATATTTCTTGCACGAATGAGAGTAGAGTTCAATTTTACATAATGCACATTATTTTTCGTGTCTATACTTGTTTTTTTTTTTTTTTTTTTTTTTAAGCTATTGCATAGCTTCTATCGCGGGCCTTGCGTGGAGACCGAATCCAGAAATTGTGTCACGAAAACGAGTCACACTCTCGGCTACCTTCGGCCACGTTCGTGTATCTAGCACTTCATAATTTTTTTGTTTACGTCAATTATGAACTCTGCAGTCGTTATATATTATTATATTATGTCAAGTAATCCAAAAATTGATGCTTGTACCCAGAATCGATCTTGCGCCTTCTGCGTACCGATCCGCGTCTTAACCACTCGACCAAAGTTGAATTAAGAATGCTGGTCGAATTTACAGTTCTTAATGTGAAATGACAATTTCGATGCTGTCAATTACATTAGTTGCTGTCAATTTACTTCGTCTAAATAAAAATCTAAGCGCACGGCAGTGCGCTGGCCAAGTTCTAGCAACAGGCCGAGCGCATGTCGTACTCTATTTACACGAACCGCTTCGACCCACTTTTGACCCCCCTGTAGCTCAGTGCCTATTGCAAGTACAGAAATAAAATTGTACGTACGTATTCATATACTAGTACTAAGGTAGTGTACCAAATTTCATAGATGTAGCTTCAGTAGATCCTGAAATATGACCCTGTGAATATAGCTATTTTTGGCACTGACTGACTCACTCACTCACTGACCGGTCATCAAAACCTCTAGGCCACTTCCAATTGTCCTAGCGTTATGAAATTTGGCACACAGACCAGGTGTTATATGTAGATTAAAGAAAAATTGAGAAATTTAAGAAATCGGTCAAGTGTGAGTTGGAAAAGGGTTACAAAGTTTGTATGGGACGACAGGATTCCTTGGTCGGATCTTCTTCAAATTTTGCATAAATCATCTCTAACATAATTGATGGAAGATGTGTTTCGTATTTTATAGAAATTCATTCCAGAACATGGCTAAAAAGGGGTTACAATTGTTATCTTCGGGGGGATTTGATTCGAATTTGTATCAATACTTTTTAGTCATGAGAGGACTCTTTTGATTTAATTTACTTTTTATTTTCACACATGTCATGTTTAAAAACTCAATCAGATTTGAGAAAGATGTTGTCAATGTTTTGATTAATGTCAATCAAATACTCTATACATACAAATTATGGAAAAGTCAATACTGCACATTGAATATTGTTATTCATATTTGCGAAATATTTGGATCAAATCCGTCCAGTAGTTTAGAGATCAGCAAGCATTCTAAAGGATGACTTACGCTAGACCGTGCCGGGTCCGAGCCGAGTGTCGGCCGTAGCACGGTCACCGAGCCGGTTGCGTTCACGACTGCTCGGGCGAAGCTAGGTGGCACTGTATTCATGCAACGGGCCGTGGCCGAGCCGAGGCGGGACCAAGTTGTTTCCGAGCGTTTTCCGTAGTTCAGCTGTCACTCAGTTGCCGCTCGGTTTAACGCATTTATTTAGCGCGAAAAATTCTAAATCTATGGTTTAACGTGAGTTTGTCGACACAAAATATATATAATATTAATTGACGTTGCTGCGGCCGGCACTCGGCTCGGACCCGGCACGGTGTAGCGTGAGTCATCCTTTTATTCTAAACATAAGCTATATATTAATGTTATGACATTAATATACATTTATAAAATAACCTTGGGGGTAAGCAGAAGGCTAATAAACTATGTCAATTGGGATTAACCTATTGGATTGATTAAACTGAAAATTTTGTAAGAATATTATTAAGAAGTATGTAAGCTTTAAACGTGGACTTCATATTATAACGCATGAGTTGGCTTAATCGAAAATCTAATTTCTTATAAAAATATTTATGAATCAGTGATAAAATGAGAATACAATGAGGAGGGGGGGAAGGGAGGGGTATAAAATAATGTCATGTATACATAATGCACACTTTAAAGCTTATTAAAGAAAAAGTAGGTACGGTTTCTTGAAAAAAAGTATTGAAATCCCACCAAAAACATCCCTGTTGAATAGGAGGCCAAGTTCCTATGAGCTAATTGTTCGCCTAAAAAAGGGTTGAAATCCAATCCAATGCCAAGTGTAGATGCACTTTAAAATCAATCATAATCATCTTCATCAACAGCCTAATCCACTGGTAAACATTTGCCATTTCCAAGACTCGCCACCACACTCAGACCTCAGCCTTCCGAATCCAGCCACTACCCACTACCGCATTCACGTCAACGGTCCATCTGGCCGAAATTCACTTTACCATACACCCAACTTAAAATAATATGGTGTAGTTGTGAAAATACGTAGGTACCTACTTGGTTAAAAATATCTAAAATAATGATACTTCTAAATTAAAACTTGGCAGGTTTTCGTGGAGTACGTAACACTTGATTAATTGTATAATTAAATTTATTATGTATATAATTAAATTAACCTGCCCAGTTCAAATTTAGAAGTATCATTATTTTAGATATTTTTAACCAAGTAGGTACCTACGTATTTTCACAACTACACCATATTTTAAGTTGGGTGTATGGTAAAGTGAATTTCGGCCAGATGGACCGTTGACGTGAATGCGGTAGTGGGTAGTGGCTGGATTCGGAAGGCTGAGGTCTGAGTGTGGTGGCGAGTCTTGGAAATGGCAAATGTTTACCAGTGGATTAGGCTGTTGATGAAGATGATTATGATTGATTTTAAAGTGCATCTACACTTGGCATTGGATTGGATTTCAACCCTTTTTTAGGCGAACAATTAGCTCATAGGAACTTGGCCTCCTATTCAACAGGGATGTTTTTGGTGGGATTCGACTATAGGTGTATAGGTATTCATCATCTATGTACAAAAGTGAACTGTACTCGTATAATTTGTGTAAAAAGTGTTTTAAATATGAATAAACAAAGTGCATTTATTAATGAAGAAAGTCACGAAAATTAGTGAAAGGAAATGAGTGAGTGCTCTATATACATACATTTTATTATTATTATCACCAATGCAGTATTATTTTTTGTTTTGTTAATTTATAATACTGCTATAAAGGTAACCAAACCCGGGAGTACGTTACCATGGGAAGCGGGAAGAAAATTTCACGCTGACGTTAGCTGCGAGCGCCATCTATCCCATACCTATGTACTTTAAACGTGTCATAAAAGTCATAACAATACCATAAATGCACATTTCAAAGAATGTCTATTATTACCATAAATTTTTTAAAAATAGTTTTTAAGTAGATAAGAAGAAACCTATTGTTTTATCTTTTAACTAGCTGACCCTCGCAACTTTGTTTACGTCACACAAGGTCTATGAAATTAGAGGTATTTATTAATCATACTTATCAAGTAGCGTGTGAATCTGCCCTGTTTGCTTAATCAAAATAGAGCTTAATGGTTAAAGCTATTCCTCAGTATAAACAATTTACATACAAACACCGGCGTGTTAGAATTTTATTACATGTATCAATGTAGTAGACGTAACGTGTATAAAATGACATCAATCAAATGTCATCAATATTCTGAAAAAGAAATTAAAAATAGAGTTCACAAACTCTTTTGAAAATACATACTGTACCTACCTTAAAGGATCGTTATGAAGATAACAGGATAGTTAACAACCATCCATAGAAAATAGATGGTATAATGCTGAATACCGCAAAGAACAATCGGCGCGGCATAGAATGGGGCCAATACTGATATCCTTGAGGATTTAAATGATGCCGATGTCCTGTGCCTGCTGAGGCACACACCGCACACACACGCCGTCATGCATGTCTGCAGGACAACGTGCAGAACAACGAGCGCCGCTGAAATGCTCAATCACGTGACGTCTGACCGGCAATCGCTAACTCGCCTGCTGTTCATCGCGTTTATGGTACGAAATAAGACGTCCGTTCAATTATCGGCTGATATTGGCCTGTTTTAAGAGCTTATGGTAGGCCACCAGGATGAGGCCGCGAATGGCTGGACTGAAATTAAAATCGACAGACGCAAGAGATGTGGTGGAGGCAATAATTCACGTACCTCGGGAGTGTCGTGTCAGAAACTGATGGGATAGAAGAGTAGTTACCCTACATCATTTCGAGTCTCGCCAAGGCCAGAACAACCTTTACACAGCGCCCCGTAGACAGTTGCGAAAATAGACACGAAGAGTGAAACTCAAAAGTAAACGTTAAAACTGTACTGCTAACTGCTATACGGATGCGAGACATGAAAGGTCACTAAAGTAAAGACATTTCGCCTTTTGGGCTTTTGGACTTTTGGAATTTGGTTTTATGGACTTTTGGACTTTTGAACTTTTGGACGTTTGGACTTTTGAACTTTTGGACTTTTCCAAAAGTCCAAAAGTCCAAAAGTCCAAAAGTCCAAAAGTCCAAAAGTCCAAAAGTCCAAAAGTCCAAAAGTCCAAAAGTCCAAAAGTCCGAAAGTACAAAAGTACAAAAGTCCAAAAGGCCAAAAGTCCAAAAGTCCAAAAGGCTAATAGGCCAAAATTCCAAAAGCCCAAATGTCCACAGTCAAGTAGGTACTTGGTACTTTACTTTGTTGAACATAGGCCTTAAAATCTTACTTCTTACTAATATTATAAATGCGAAAGTTTGTGAGTGTGGATGTTTGTTACTCTTGCACGCTCAAACCGCTGAACGGATCGGGCTGAAATTTGGTACAGAGATACATTATAGTCTGGAATAACACATAGGCTACCTTTTATCCCGGGAATAACTTCCCGCGGTAACAAATTTTACGCGGGCGAAGCTGCGGGCATCAGCTAGTATTCTTATCTAGAAATAATTATACTAGCATAGTTGGTAAAAAATGCTATGTAATAGCTTTACCGCGGCAGGCCCCGAGTGCCACACGTCTTTTTTTTTTTTTTTACTTTTTTTTTGCCAGCTGTTTTATATGAACATTCAGCAAATGGTTATGAATTTATAATAAAATGTCTTGGAGGGCAATCAGTCCAGTGACGTGCGCCCAACACGTGTGCCATTCCTCACAGGTCTCTAGGGGACTTTCTTTTCAGCCTTTTGAACTTAGGACTATTACTCATCAGGTGCGCGGTTAGCGTATTTGGATGGTTCTCCAGTCTGATCCTGTACGATTTTATAGAGTGTTTAATCTCTTCTTTAACTGTTTTGACCTTAAGCTCGTGGTGTAACTGTTGGTTGCTTATGAACCAAGGAGCATCGGTTATCATCCTCAGCATTTTGGATTGGAACCGCTGGAGTATCTCCAGATTTGAGTTGGATGCTGTGCCCCAAAGTTGAACTCCGTAAGTCCAGATTGGTTTCAGTATACATTTGTATAAGAGCAGTTTGCTTTCAAGTGACAACTGCGATTTCCGCTCCAGCAGCCAGTACATTTTTCTGAGTTGGATCCCCAGTGCTTTTCGTTTAGTAAATATATGTTTCTTCCAAGTGAGGCGGCGATCCAGACAAATTCCAAGGTACCTCGCTTCACATGCCTGTGGTATCTGTGCTCCATTGAGCGACACTGGGGGACAGGATTCTATACTTGTTAATGTCATTCTCATTGCTTCGTTCGGCTGATTTCATTTGGTTTGTATTTTCAATACCTGGGTGAATTTCAACATCTATGAATTTTTACCTAATTTTGGTGGTTTTTTTAGGGTTTCGTAGCCAAATGGCAAAAACGGAACCCTTATAGATTCGTCATGTCTGTCTGTCTGTCTGTCCGTCCGTGTGTCACAGCCACTTTTCTCCGAAACTATAAGCCCTATGCTATTGAAACTTGGTAATTAGATGTATTCTGTAAACCGCATTAAGATTCTTATATAAAACTAGAAAAAAAGCAGTAAATTTTGGGGGTCCCCATACTCAGAACTGAAACTCAATATTTTTTTTATCAAACCCATACGTGTGGGGTATTTTTAGATAGGTCTTCAAAAATGCTATTGAGGTTTCTAACATTATTTTTTTCTAAAGTGAATAGTTTGCGCAAGAGACACTTCCAAAGTGGAAAAATGTGTGTACCCCAGGTCCTGATCCCACCATCTCCTTTCCGATCCCGAACAACGCGTGCCGGGCAGAGATGCCACTCATACACAGTGGAGAGAATCTTCGCCAGAACCGAGCGTTTCAAAAGATCGTTCCTCTGTCGAACCATAAAAACATGGAACGACCTGCCCGCACACGTCTTTCCCTCATCTTACAATCCCGGGTTCTTCAAGAGGAGCGTGAAGAGGCACATCACAGGGCCGCCAACTTGAGGACCACTGTAAGAAGTGGCCCCCAATCGCTAGATGCGCCACTGCTTTCTTACCATCAGGCTGGTGGCGACGTCAATTTGGCGAGCTGAATATACAAAAAAAAAAAAAAAAAAACTTGCTGCTACGAAACCCTTCATGGGCGAGTCCAACTCGCACTTGGCCGGTTTTGTTATTTAATGAAATGATACATTATATGTAATATAGATTTTTTTAATATATTTAGCTTGCCAAATTGATGCAGCCGCCGCCTGATGGAAAGCCACAGCGACATCTAGCGATTGGGGGCCACCGTCCCAGTCTGTAAGACTATAGAAAGCAGCCCTCAACTTGGCAGCCCTATGATGTGCCTCTTCACGCTCCGCTTGAAGAACCCAGGATTGTAAGAGAAGGGAAACACGTGCACTGGCAGGTCGTTCCAGATTTTTATGGTTCGATAGAGAAACGATCTTTTGAATCGTTCAGTTCTAGCAAAGATTCTCTCCACTGTGTAAGAGTGGCACCTCTGTCAAGCACGCGTTGTTCGGGATCGGAATGGAGAGGGTGGGAGTAGGTTGAAGAGTTCTTCAGAACACTCACCGTGATAGATACGGTAGAAAGCAGCCAAAGATGCAATAGTTCTTTGCTGCGCCAATGACTCCAGACTTTCCGTTACCTCAGGGCAGTTGATAATGCGAATAGCTCGCCGCTGCTTAGAGTCCAGCACGTCAAGCAAGTACCTCGCGGAGTCGTCCCAAAGGTGATAGCAGTATTCGATGCAAGGACGTATCTGCGTCTTGTGCAGCAGACACCTCTGGTTTGGCGTAAAGAACCGCTCCACCTTGTTTAGGACTCCTAGTTTTCTCGAGGCTAGCCCAATACATCGCTCAATATAGTATTTGTGATTGAGCTCGGGCCGGACGTCTATGCCAAGGATGTCCAGATTATCTGCAAGTGGAATCGTTGTATTCTGAAGAGAGGGTAAGGGTAGGAAAGGGGTTTTTTAGCTGTAAACGCACACGCCTGTGTTTTACGGGCATTGAACTCAACCAGGTTCGAGGATCCCCATTGTGAAATGCGGTCCAGGGCGCATGCCATACTCTATCGAAGGCTTTAGCGACATCGAGGCTTATAGCCAACGACTCACCGTGCCTCTCCATAGCCACACCCCAAACATGCGTCACGTATGCCAGGAGGTCACCCGTAGATCGTTTTGGCCTAAAGCCATATTGTCGATCATTGAGTAGCGAGTGATCCTCGAGTTAGCGCATGAGCCGTTTCTTGATGATCAGCTCAAATATTTTACAAATGATCGAGGTGACGGCTATAGGGCGATAGTTGGCAGGGTCCGACCGATCCCCTTTCTTGGGATCGGTTGTACGTTCGCCACCCTCCAAGCCTCCGGCACTTCCCCTAAAGAGCGCGTTAATGCTGAAGCCAATTCGGCAGCACATTTTTTCAGCACCACCGCCGGAATGCCGTCAGGACCACTGGCTTTCCGCGTGTCGAGTGACCGCAGCACCGCCTGCACATCACACTGCCGGATGACAATTTCTGGCATTGTGTAACTACAATCGGCGATGGTGGGGGGCTGCATGCCACAGTCGTTGACCCGGGAATTGGCCGCAAAGAGGTTGATTAGCAGGTCGCCTTCCTCTTGGGCCTTGTGAGCCAGTGATCCATCGGGGTAACGCAGCGGTGGCAGCGAGGGTTGGCAGAAGTTAGCATGCACAACTTTGGCCAGCTGCCAGTAGCCACGGCCTCCCGTGGGGTGCGAGGCTAGCTCCCGACCCAGCCGTGCGACGCGCTGGGCATCCGCTCTCTTGAAGGCGCTCTTGCTGGCTCGCTATCGTCGGTGTCGTCACTTCCCTTGTTACCAAACTTACCAATTTGCCAAATTTGCGACAACTAACAAAAGAGACCCCGCTTCGGTACAAGTACGGTCAACATCAAAAGTAGCTTAACACATGTCAAATTTACGACATAGATTCATGAATGAAAACTTAAACGTAGGACATGTTAATGTTGTTGAACTTGTAATTAGAGTATATATTTATAAAAAGATTATTACAAATAAGTATTACGTGTAAGTTTTCATTTATGAATCGATTTCGTAAGTTTAAAATGTGTTAAGCTACTTCTGTCGCTGACTGTACAAGTATGAATGCCCCCACCTTCATACAATGATTGGGTAAGCCTAGGTTACCCGAAAAAACCCTTTCGTAGAGGTAACCCCTTCAAAGGCTTAACTCAATTGAAGGGGTTACCCCTTCACGTAGATACCGTAATAAACGGGTTAGCCATTTCGCTAGGTTTAGAAGGGATACTCGATGAAGAGGTAACACTGCGATATGAATTATCCTATCGTTCAGATTACCCTTTGAAAGGCTTAACTCGTAAGCGGGGTTGTCCGGTCCCTATAACAGACTAATGATTTTATACTCATCAGTAGGTACGTGTAATTCGTCACGGATGACATCTCTTTCTTAATGATACAGGTACTCGAGCAATTCAATTAGGTTAAAGATGCAAAACTTTTATCTGTTAATCTGAGCATTCCAGAGACCTATTAAAAATTTGCCAGTTTAGATAACCAGCCCCGTGTGGCGACGGGAGCCCCGTGTGACGACAGGAAGGAGTAAAAATTGTAGCTACCCCAATTTCCCCGAGGGTGTCGTACGAATCGACTACGGGAACACTTCCTCAAAACGATCCATGGCGTAGAGAAAGAAAACTCGAATTGAAACCCGGTTGTCAGTAAAATGACATCGTTAAGTCAAGTTGAAAGGCTTGATAATTTTCAACTGCGGGTTTTCAACTGCAGGGACGACTTTCGCCTGTCCATTTCAACACGGCAATAGGCTCACCACTAATTACATCTATACTTATAATAAATCTGTAGAGAGGTCAATTCTGTACATGAAATATATTTTCAAAATAACTATCAGGGGGTGATTAGTGATCGATACTGATGCCAAAAATGCAATCAGTACAATTTTTGTCTGTCTGTCTGTCTGTATGTTCCTTATAGGAACAAAAACTACTCGACGGATTTTAACGAAAATTGATACAATTATTCTTCATACTCCTGGGCAGGTTATAGTATACTTTTCATCACGCTAAAACGAATAGGAGCTGAGCAGCAATCAAGAATGTTTTGAAAACGGGGAATATTTTTTACCGTCTGAGAGCTTCCGAGGCGTACGCTGCGTAAATGGTTACAGTTAGGTAAAAATTGTGTATTACGAAATTGTTTCTCTTAAAAAGTTCTAAAAAAAACTCCGCGACAGCATATGTCTATCTTTTAAGGTTCGCTCACAATAACCTAATTTCTCTATCTCTTAAGGTTTGCTCACGATATAATGAAACTGAAGAGTTTGTTTGTACTAGGATCTCAGAAACTACTGGTTGCATTTCAAAAATTATTTTACAGTTTAATAGTCCATTTATTTAGGCTGGCTAATGGCAATATAACATCACGCTAAGACGAATAGGAGCGGAGCAGCCATGAATAATGTCTCGAGAACGGGGATTATTTCTTTCTTTTGAGAGCTTTCATTGCTGACGCTGCATAAATAGTTAAAGTTACGTAAAAATTGAATACTACAAAATTGTTTTTCTTAAAAAGTTATATAAAAAAGTCCTTGACAGCATATGCCTATCTTTTAAGGTTCACTTACAATAACCCTCTTATTAAGTTTTAAAGTATGAGCGACGTGACGGGAGTAAATTTGGTCTGCTGTGGCAGCCAGTTAACTGAACGATCAAAACCGGCCAAGTGCGAGTCGGACTTGCACGCAATGAGTTGCATACCGGAAAACGGATGGGTGGAAGTAAAAGCGACGGGAAACATTATATCACTTTAACGAGAGGTGTTAAAATCACATCCTTCTCACTCTCATGTGATGCGCCATAATGAATACAAGCGACGCGACGCGACTATAATAAGCACGACGGGGGTAAATGCAACGGGAAACATTATAATACCTACTCGAAATATTAATACCATACCTCACTCTCATGTGTCAGCTAGTGGTACATAAAAGGTGAAATGTGGGCGTATACTATGCCTCAATCTCTATATGCCCCTTTAGGGATAAAGTCGTGAATATATGTATGTATGTGTGTATAGATAACAAACCAAAAAAAATAAGTAAGGAAAATTATTGATCTATTATCTACATGTAATCTGCCTTAGTAATACTAGGTATAGTAGCATTGAACATCGTGTCGATTGAAAGTTTCTGCGTGGTAATTAAAGACTGTGTCTTCGGTAAGGTACTGAGAGTATAATAATACTACTGCATTCATTTCGTATTCCTGAATGTCGAATCGGACTAAAAGACTCAGTAGTCCGATGATTTATAATCATCTGCATCATCGGACTACTGAGCCGGAAAATTCTCAGTAGTTCGATCATCGGACTATTTAATCGGACTACTGATACTAGGCCAATTTTCATTACTATGGAAAAAATCCAATGTCTTAGGGACATTTTAAAAAAAAGGGCCATTCATTGCTAGAGCTCACATTCCTTTTTAGGGTTTCATAGCCAAATGGCAAAAACGGAACCCTTATAGATTCGTCATGTCTGTCTGTCTGTCTGTCCGTCCGTGTGTCACAGCCATTTTTCTCCGAAACTATAAGGCCTATGCTATTTAAACTTGGTAACTAGACGTATTCTGTGAACCGCATTAAGATTCTTATATAAAACTAGAAAAATAGTAGTAAATTTTGGGGGTCCCCATACTCAGAACTGAAAATCAACATTTTTTTTTTCATCAAACCCATACGTGTGGGGTATCTATAGATAGGTCTTCAAAAATGCTATTGAGGTTCCTAACATCATTTTTTTCTAAAATGAATTGTTTGCGCAAGAGACACTTACGAAGTGGAAAAATGTGTCCCCCCCCCCCCCCCCGTCTAAACTAAGAGAATGATAAATCTAATAAAATTATGTACATTGCCATAAAAACTACCAACGAAAATTAGTTTGACCGAGATAGAGCTGGTAGTTTTTTTTAATACGTCATAAACCACAATTTTTGGTTAGAAAAATCACTACCACTGCGAACGTGTTAAAACATCAATCAAAGTTACAACGAACTATAAGAACTTTTATATTGTGTTACTATAGCTGCTACGAAACCCTTCATGGGCGAGTCCAACTCGCACTTGGCCGGTTTTTTTTAAGTGCAAAAAGAAAAAGAATGGGAGCTAATAAAAACCTATCAGCCGGTATAAAAAAAAAATAACAAAAAAACAGAAAATTACACCTATCTACCTAGTATTAGAGCTTAGATACTGATGTATGTACATTATTATAGATTTCAAGTCATTTTCGCGTTTACTTCTGACTTTGCTCACCTCTCGTCACCTATACTGATGTACCTAGTCAAAATTGATGATCAAACGAACTTACCAAGTGAAGTCCGATCACAATTATGTGAGCAACTTCATTCGAAGCGATTTATGTTTAACATATATTGTAGTTAATATGTTAAACATAAATCGCGAAGAATGAAGTTGCGAAATATAATTACATTCTCAGAGACAGAGGTGACATAATATATTCTGCAGGTACATTAATACTTTTTTGATGTTTTAGTTTTTAGCAAACCTTAGTAGGTAATGTAATATTCTTCATCACGAAACGAACACAATAGACTCGGCGTACCTAGGCATAATTTAGAAGAGGCGCAACAAAAGTGGGTCGTGTCGTGGACATTAGCTAATGTACAATCACAGTTTGTTTAACACAAAGGTAGGTACTATGCCTTATTGCTCAGTCAGTGGTACAAGCAGTCAATGGAAACCTCAATAGGCTTGATGTGAAATGAAAGTGAATGCCAATGACCTTTGACGAACACATAATGTGCCGTAAAGTAATGAAAATCGAAACCGACAATTGAATGTCATCTTTTGATTACTTTAAGCCTTTATACCCCAGGCACAGTGTACACACATTTCACCGTATACGTTTTTTTGTGTCAGAAATATAAGTCCTTTTGTAACATATCATAATTTAAAACCGTAGGCTGTTGGGCGTTACGTGAGGCTTTTTCGTCGGCAGGAGTCCGGCCTAGCGTCCATGAAGGATTTTCCCTCACGTTAAAAAAAAAATCATAATTTAATTTGATAAAAGTTCATTTTCCATTTTAAAATTAGCCTAGGTACTAATTGCTTTTCAAAATTATTTCCAATAAGGGTTAGGTTCGGAAGGTCTGGTACCTATGCAAACTTATTATTTAATAGTAAATGTAAAATAGTCTTATTTCCAATCGACCTTAAGCATTTTTCTTGTGAGATGATATTTTAGAAGTAATTTTAGTTGTTACATTATAAAAATAAATAAGTCAATTATCAGGTCAAAAGAAGGACATCCACCTCTTCGGTCAATGCTACGTTGATTCTTCGTTTAATGCCTACACATATATTATCTGTAAAATAGCAGACAGTTCGGTAATCAATAAAACATTTTAAATAAAAAATAGAACCGACTTCATACAAATCCTTAAAAATAAAATTTACATAGCACAAAGTACCTAATATGTATTTTGATTTATCAGATTTTATTCAATATAATATGAAGTCGGCGCCCAGTAAACCCATAGGTTTAGGTAGGTATTATTAATGGCACCAACTTCAATATTAATTTGAATAAAATCTGATAGATCAAAATACATATAAATTTTATTTTGAAGGATTTGTATGAAGTCGGTTCTATTTTTTATTTAAAATTTTATATTTTATTATTTTAACACGTTCACGGACAGAAACCATTCCTAAAAAATTGTGATATGACACACAAATTTTCCATACGAAATAGTATCACGCCTGCGGACGCACTGCCACATTATTAGATTTTTCAAGTAAGTGTTGCGGCAGTAACGGCCAAAGACGTAACCGGTAGTAGGTAGATCGCCCGGCCACAGAAGGAGTGTCACGATCACGACATGATGTCCTTCAATGTGTGCGTGAGAGACTTAACTTGTGTGCACGCGTCGGAGTGCTTGATGTGACACTAGCTGTCTGTATTACAGCCTAAAACGTCACAGAGTCACGCCGTTCCTATGTGTGTAATGAAAAATCTTCGGCTGTAAACGTAATTCCACTTTTGATACATTTAAAATCACCGGCTACAGCCGTAGTGCCATATTATGAGAGTCAGGATGTACGGTTCTCGACGTACTGTCCGTGAACGTGTTAAGTGACGGGTGGACCGAAAAGTATATCTATCTAGGTGTAAAGTTCTCATCAACACAAATCAATCAAGCCCAAACTCAAGGTAACTGTTGTAAATCGTTAAGGAATTCCCTCGACTGTCTTTCGGTTCCATCATCAGATCTACTCCAGACTTTCATTAAATTGTAGTACATTAAAGCACTTCTTAAAAAGTTAACAAACGCACTAGTTGTCCCTACAATTTTCGGGGGTTCCCCTTGATTTCTCCTAGATCCCATCATCATATCCTGACCTGGTGAAAATGGGACCACCTCAGAAGTAAATCCTATTGAACAAATGAAACAAAAATTGAAATCCGTCCATAATTGTCGGAAATATCGGTTAACATAAGTACATAAAAAAAACATACAGACGAATTGAGAACCTCCTCCTTTTTTTGAAGTCGGTTAAAAATAAGAAATGTTTCCTTTGTTTAACATCTATGAAGAACACAACATTAAAAGAAATTAGCGAAATGCAGGTCAAGCGTGATGCGATGATCAAGGGACTCCCTATTGGATTCATATTTATTTGTATACCTAACATTTAATTTTGTTTAACTTTAACTACCCATTCCTAATAATATTATAAATGCGAAAGTAACTCTGTCTGTCTGCCTGTTACGTTTCACGCCTAAACCGCTGAACCGATTTTGATGAAATTGGTATAGAGATAGTTTGAGTCCAAGCGAAGAGCATAGGCTACTTTCAACTGACTGCGCAAAAGGAGGGTAATGATGCCACGCGATGACGACTTATACGCGGACGAAGCCGCGGGGAACAACTAGTTCTCTATATTTCCTCATTGTATCACACGTGAGCTGCTAAACCGATTTCACTCATTATTTTGGGCTTTTATTGTAGTTTTTGTTATGGTCTTATGATCGGTAAAAGGTTGTTATAAAAAAGAAAAAGATGAGAAGAATTTAAGAAAGTTCAGAAGAGTGCGTGGAAACTTTGAAAAAATTAAAGAAGATAGTACTTTAGGTAACTTTTCTAGTATAATGTACCTAATAACAAGGAGTTTGAAATACCTACTTACCTATCTATACAAATAAATAAAATTGGAGTGTCTGTTTGTAATATTAAAATAACCGCTTATTTCTGCTACATGCATATGAATGTACATACTTTAAAATTTATACTTTTAAAATTTTTGTCTGTCTGTCTGTCTGTTTGTTCCGGCTAATTTCTGGAACGGCTGGACCGATTTGGACGGGACTTTCACTGGCAGATAGTTTATGTAATAAGGAGTGACTTAGGCCAGGTACTTTTTATTTAGAAAAATTCTTTTATCAAAATAAACAATTTTTTTATTACATTCCACGCGGACGAAGTCGCGGGCACAGCTAGTCAGTCACATAATTGCAATTTGCGCGTTTGACAATTGCCTGATACATTAACAAATACATCGGTCGGAATTAAATTGATATGTTTTGAATATTTCTGAATAGAATAACTTCTGTTGCGTTATTCATTTTTCTATGGTATCCGTATCTACCAAAAACTTGAGAACGCGAATGTTAAGCTTACGAACACCCTTTTCGACGAAATGGTTTCTATTGCTATTTTGGATCAGATCTCGGACAAAATGTTTTAACAAACCTACTGTTACTACCACATTAAGATCACGACACGAGGAAAAATTGCACTTGACGTGTAAGGTAAAAATATTTAATAAAAAAACAGATTATTCTGAAAATAAACTTTACCATTTTCTAAAATAAAAGGGGTTCAGGGTTGAACTGTTCCTTCTTGTAATCATTCATTATCTTTTTAAAAAGGTCGCCATCTCTAAACCCGGTACTAGATAAGCGTTTTTAGAACTTTATTTAAAACATCTAATGATGCAATTTATATGAAAAGTCACATTGTTTAAGGGGTGGATCTGTGATTAATTATAAGATGAACGACGTAATACCTATACAGTAAGTAGACTGTATGTAATAGATATAGGATTGCCGTATTACATAACATAAGTAGGTAGTGCCTATTGTGTACCAGGAAATATCATCGTTAGCAGAAACTATTATTGACGTTTCTGCAAAATCTTTTAAGGAATTTTACGAAACCATTTATACCAATGTTTGCCAAGGTTTTACGCATTCAAACAGTTTTTTTTTAACAAAACCTCATTGTCTTTACAATGTAGGGACAAGGCAACATAACATCATAAAATAAGTAAATACTTATGTACGTAGGTACCTAAAACTAAATATATATAAAGTGTCTGTTAGTTTGGTCACGGTTGTATGGGGCTATGGGCTCTAAATCTAATAGAAACTAGGAGAACGGCATCGCCCCAATAATATATAACTCTATGGCCCCAACGCTGACAATCTCACCCGCCTATGTAG
This sequence comes from Miltochrista miniata, assembly GCA_933228765.1. Taxonomy (NCBI): domain Eukaryota; kingdom Metazoa; phylum Arthropoda; class Insecta; order Lepidoptera; family Erebidae; genus Miltochrista; species Miltochrista miniata. Next base: position 26,539,364 of record OW121751.1, read on the forward strand.
AAGGGGTAGGCGGTAACCGGGAGATAAACTATTGTAAAATATGCTAATCGAAAATGGAAGGTGCTCAGTGACCTTAGCTAACTGCGAAAGAATACAAATTGCCTAACTTGCGTACCTAGTAAAATTTTTTTTTTTTTATTAAGAAATTTAGAGTTATCAAAATTGTCTGACTCTACTGAAGGTTCGGAAATGCTTAGTATAATCGAATACAGTTTTTAGGGTTTCGTAGCCAAATGGCAAAAACGGAACCCTTATAGATTCGTCATGTCTGTCTGTCTGTCCGTCCGTGTGTCACAGCCACTTTTCTCCGAAACTATAAGGTCTATGCTATTGAAACTTGGTAGCTAGATGTATTCTGTGAACCGCATTAAGATTTTTATATAAAACTAGAAAAAAAGCAGTAAATTTTGGGGGTCCCCATACTCAGAATTTTTTTTTTCATCAAACCCATACGTGTATCTATAGATAGGTCTTTAAAAATGCTATGGAGGTTTCTATCATCATTTTTTTCTAAAGTGAATAGATTGCGCAAGAGACACTTCCAAAGTGGAAAAATGTGTTCCCCCCCCCCCCCCCCCTCTAACTTCTAAACTAAGAAAATGATAAATCTAAAAAAATATATGATGTACATTGCGAAAATTAGTTTGAACGAGATAGAGCTGGTAGTTTTTAGGGTTCCGTACCCAAAAGGTAAAGAACGGGACCCTATTCATGAGACTTCGCTGTCCGTCTGTCTGTCTGTCTGTCTGTCTGTCTGTCTGTCCGTCAGGAGGCTGTATCTCATGAACGGTGATAGCTAGAGATTTGAAATTTTCACAGATTATGTGTTTTTATTGCCGCTATAACAAGAAATACTGAAAACAAAAACATAATAATATTTAAGGAGGGCTTCCATACAACAAACGTGTTTTTTAGCGACTTTGTCTTATATATTCGGTAATAAGGTATCCTTCACAATTTAAATACGTTAGCTAATTTGAACATTTCATCAAGATCATTCATTCCCTTTACACCATGCAAATTAAATGAATACTTTAGGAGGTATAGCACAATCAAATGTTGCTCAATGAAATTAATTTCGTGTCGCCATGATTGAACATTATACGGGTCACATACTAACTTATTTTTCGACTTTCATCGTAAATATTTGTTCTTTAAAAAGTGAACAACACTTTCAGCAGATTACTTTAGGTAGGTGTAATATTTCAAAGATAGCTATTTCATAGGAAATAGTAAACAAATAGTCCATATTTTACATTTTTCTCCAGTATAAACAATTTACGTACAAACACACAATTTATGTTGTAGACGTAGATATCGTGTTTATAATGTCATCATTCAAATGTCATCAATATTTTGAAAAATAAATTATACTCTGTTAAAATTAGGATGATAATTTTGATAGCTCACGCCTATGAAGTACCGTATTTGTTTATGTCAAAAATACCTCAAAAAATTACCGTAGCACATAGACGAGTACCGCCCACATATCGTAGTGAAGCGTCTTACAAGAATACCGCATAATTGACCATAGACAAATGAATCGAATAAATCGAATTAAACTATATTATCTTAAATGAAAGTAAAGTGATTACGTGGGAATCTACTAGTTTTTTTTTTGTAATACTAAGCATGTTTTGTAATATTAACCTAAATATTAAGCACGTTATTAAATAATATAAATATTATAGGCGCCATATTATGCATACCTAATATTGGATTTTCGTTCAAAAAATAGAATAAAAGAAAGATTGTTATGGAGCGTACAGATATTATGCTGGCACACTTAGATTTTTTAAGAAAAGCTAAAAAAATTACAAATTGGGACTCTGTTATTTTTCTCGATGAGACGTGGCTTAATGCCAATCACACCGTGCCGAAAGCATGGACCGATGACACAGCACTGTCTGTTTCAAAAGTACCCGAAGGCAAAGGACAGCGACTTATAATTACACATGCAGGATCGGCAACTGGTTTTGTACCTAATTGTTTGTTAGCCTTCAAATCAACGAAAACAAATGAGTATCACGTAGAAATGAATTTTGAGAAATTCAAAGAGTGGTTTTTGGTGTTACTAGAAAATTTACATGAATCACATATTATAATAATGGATAACGCGCCATACCACTCCGTGCAAAAAGACAAAGCTCCAACATCAGCCAATAACAAACTGGAATTGATATCCTGGCTCCAAAGCAAAGGAAACAATGTTAAAACAAGACTGCTCTGTTTAGTTAAAGAAAATAGACCAAAAAAGCCAATATTCATTTTGGACGAGATTGCTGAGCAACGTGGCCATACAGTTTTCAGATTGCCACCGTATCACTGCCACTACAATGCCATCGAACTGATTTGCGCTTATATCGAAGGTGTTTTTTTCTTTATCCTAGCACCTGAATTGGTAAAAACAGATAATTTACGTTATTATTTATATTATTTATTTATGTTTTATAGGTCATGCAGCCAAACACAATACTTCTCCACCGTTTACTGCCAAGAAAATGCTCACACTTTTACAAAATGCGTGTGATAATGTTACTGCGGAGGACTGGAGGAAAGTCATAGAACATACGAATAAAATTATTGAAGAGAACAGGGAGCGCGATGTTCACTTTGATAACATCTGTGAACAGCAAGAATTTATTATTTGCCTTGGTGATGGTTCGAGTAGTGATGAAGAGGATGACGATTTAGGTTGTGCACCCCTGAAAGAATTAAAATAGTAATTTAGATTTATTTTTCGTTTCATTTCACCTAAGGCCCTTCCTCGGCAGCGGGTAGGGAGCGGGGAGAAATATCCTTCCGTAGTTCCGCAGTCGGCGACTCGGCGGCCTGAGAAAGGCGAGTTGGCTGCTCGCCGTTCTTGCTGAAGCAGGCCAAAACAGTGCCGTGTTTCTTTGCCCCTCTTAGTGGCGGATAGTACCCAACTCTCCTCCTCTTCCCCAAGTACCGAGATAACTCCCCGGACGTGGGATAGCACCTGAACACCCTAGGCAGGCCTAAGTGGTCGCCAAAGTCTGCCAGGAGCCCCGGGACATCCTTCCGAGACAGTTGTAAGTCATCCTGTGGTCTTAGTAATTAGGATTCAATAGCATCCATGTTAGATTCCACACATAAAAGAGGCTCTTCCTCAACAACGATTTGGGGCTTGCGTATATTCTACTGAGCAAGTTCATTAGGTACCGAAAAAATATGCGCAAGATCGTAGTCGTGAGAGGGCTTTTATTTTATTTTTTTCATTTCACGTCACGTCCTTACGTGAATTTAATTTAAAAAGGTGTAAGGTGGCTCCTGAATTAATATGGACGTCGTCAGTCAGTCAGTTCTTGTTTTTAAATATATAGATAATAAAAACGTTTTTGTTACTATCGATTTCAAATTTTACTGGAACGATAATCGAATAGATTCATTACGATTATACACTATGGGGTGCACTATTCAGAGCTATCAAAATTATCAACCTAATTTTAACAGAGTATAAACATAGAGTTCACAAACTCTTTTTGAAATATATACTGTACCTACCGTAGAGGATCTATACAAGGATAGTTAACACTATAGAGCAACGCGACCTGTCTAAAGACGCGCGTTGTATATCACTATAGAGCAACGTGAACTGTCTAAAGACGCGCGTTGTATAACACTATAGAGCAACGCGAACTGTCTAAAGACGCGTGTTGAATAACACTATAGAGCAACGTGAACTGTTTAAGGCGCGCGATGCTACGTGTTAATAGGTAATGAGGGCAACCAGTAGACGCTTGAAATACTCACAGAATATCGAGCTTTGTATTTTCATAAAAAAAAAATTGAAACAAAATGGACCTTTACTGGGACATCCTTTCGAGAGCTTGTCTTGTTGAGAGAGAGGAGTCCGGCATATCATCCATTAAGGATTTTCCATCTCGTTAGATAAAAAGAAAAAAGGGGGGCTCCCATGCAACAAATAGGTACGACTTTTTGCTGTTTTTTGGTACGGAACCCTCCGTGCGGGAGTCCGACTCGCACTTTGCCGGTTTTTTTTTTAATTCGTCATATACCGCAATTTCCGGTTAGTGAAATTACTACCACTGCGAACGTGATAAAACATCAGTCAAAGTTACAAAGAACTATAAGAACTTTTATATTATGTTACTTGCTGCTACGAAACCCTTAATGGGCGAGTCCAACTCGCACTTGGCCGGTTTATTTATCTAGAAAGGAGCAATTCGTGGCACTACCAGGCAGCCTCGTCGTCTGACGTAACTTTTATTTAATCTGTGATCCGATATGTTAAAATAGAACTTATTTTCCAAATATTGTCTCGTTAATAATTATTATCATATATTTAGGATATTTCCTTTACTCTTATTTATGTATTGTTACATAAAGCTATTGCATATGACCAGTTTCCTGTTCTTGTAAAAACTTTTCGACACTTTGTAAATTTTTACACGGATTGTTGCATAATTATTGTGACGAGGTGAGTAAACTGTTTGAACACAGTACGATGAGATGAGGTTAAGCTGTCTATAGACGATACGTTACATAAAGGCTTCTAAGAGCACCATCTATTGAACAGAATGACGTCTCATTGATGGTAATTTAGAACACCACTAAAGACAAATTTACTTTTAAACAGCATGAAAAATGCGAATCTAAAAAAACTATCTGCACGACTCGTAATCCATATAGGTACGTAAGTATATAAAGATTTATAAATTACTAGAGGGCCAGGCTGTTGCTGTGGCTAAGATTTTTGTAACCCGCTACTTCCGGTCGTAGATTGGGCTTTCCAAAAAAATACTATCTCATCTCTTAAGTTGGATCAAATTGCACACGGTGTGCAAATTTCATCAAAATCGGTTCAATAGTTTAGGAGTCCATCGCGGACAAACATCGTGACAGGAGATTTATATATATTAAGATTAAGATGTTATTTGCAGACGTGACTGTATTATGAATTACGTGAATCTACGTGTTCTCTTTTAGTTGGAAATAAGGCTTAAGTATCTACGCTTTAGCTATTTTTTAATCTGTGATAAGGCTTCTACTTAGGAGGGCAAGGTTCGTGCCATGAATCGGTGCCATTCTGGAACTGCAGGAACAGAAATATATAATTTCCACACATGCTCATCTCTGTTCAGAAGCTTCCCGTACTTACAAATTTTCCATCAGGTGAAAATGAATGCAAAAATTTGTAAGTACGGGCAATAGGAGTAGCTATACATATACTTACTGTTAGATCATTTTACAAGGTAATTTTGCCTATAGGCTGTTAGCCCATAAAAATGAGAAACTACTTTGAATTGTACTTACATTAATTACAATGCTTTGTCTTTATAATTTCCCACCGCCTGCATCGTGGAATCGTTGTCGTCCAGCCTTTATGGCAGGTGAAAATCGTGTGAAGTGCTATATGCCAATTATAAAAACATAATGCGTCATAATGTTTTATGTATGTAGTGAATATTAAATAATCATTGTAAAGGAGAAAGTATCTTCCGTATCATTCAATTTTTTTATCAATTTTTATTCTATGGTCAAGGGTCAAAAGTGAACGTACGGTTTACGAGTCACCTTAAATAGAAGGTAAAGTATGTATACATAACAAGTAAACAAATTAAAATTCTATGAATGAGCTATAGAATTAAAAAGTATAAATATTAGAAGAATGGCATAAGTAGGAACAGATACATACTTGTAGATATTAAAATTAATTAAAAAGTAAAACTTACAGTAACTATTTATTTTACCAAAGGACACAATCCAATATAGGTTGGTAATCCTAGGGAGTCGAGTTTAAGAAAAGAAAATTAATTATTTTAGCATCGTAGGAGAAAATGTTCTTAAATATTTTTCAATATTGGTATGCAATGTGGAAGAAATGTTACTTACCTGATAAAGAACTAGCATAGAGTTCATAATACACAGACTAAAACATAAAGTATTAATGCAACTTCATTTGGAGGGCCGAAAATACTTAAATTCATGTACCGACTTTACAGAAGGCAGCACAGCACTATCGCCTACTTATCATAGCGATCTTATATATTACAAAATATATAAACGAAAGGTAATGAGAAGATGAAATAAAAAAAAAGATGATAATTTTAAGGCTGTTTCCAAGTTCAAGGACCTTGACCATGACACATAAATTGCCATCGGACGTTGACAAAGACTTGCACTAAAGTACACTTTGCCAGTGAACCTGGTAAGCATACAAATTAGCGAGAGTTTACAAATGTGACTAATCTACAATTTTGCAACTGTCCTTAGGTAGGTACCTACCTGCTAAGATGGTACGATCATCAGTAGGTACTGGCAGGCATGCAAATACCTGCATAAAATTACTAAAGGCCTGTTGAAGATGTGAATCAACAATGTTGAATTTTTGACTCAATTCGGTAATATACTGAAAAGCTCGCGCTGACGAATCGGTGCACTAATATTTTAAGTTGACATTGAAACTTAGTTCGATATCAGTAATGACTCTGTGTGAGTAATAAAACTCACGCGTACTTTAAATAATTTATTTCCAGGAAAATCAAAGAAATCTCTTTAGATAAAATTTCTTCGGATTCTAATTTTATAGATAAGTAGGTAAGCGCCATTACCTACCGATACCTAATCTGTAAATAATAATCGAATACCGAAGTGAAAATATTCTATTGTATTCAATTCAGCTGTCGAGATTACCCGAGATTGTATTTTAGATCCCGCTCCAGCGCTTTCCTGTCCCGTGTACCACAGTGAGAGCCCGATGGAAAGTTTTCGGGGTATAAAGAATAGCCGGAATTTAATTTAGACGTAACGCTAGTTAGGCGTACTGCTAATTAGTCTTACCCAGCGCAAAGGTACAAAACAATCTGAGAGCTTTTCTATATTTATTAATGGAGGACGATTTTATCAAAAGATACGTCGATAAAAAAATGCCAATATTTCCACAGTACATTATTGTTTTATGGGATGACCAGACCACCATATTCCTCTTAGGCGAGGACATTTCATAAGTCTCTACTTAATGATTTTCTTTTCAAAAGTAGGTTACATACAATCAAATCCGTATGATTGAACTATGTGCAATAGATACGAAATTCAATTAAATTTAGTTCGAATATAACCAATGTCACGGTGATTGGCTTTCAGTCATGAATTGATGTCGTAATACCATTGCACATTGTTATTATATTTCTGTTAGTCCAGTAAAATTAGAAAAAAAAGGGCAATCTCGAAAAAAATATGAGAACCTAGTCACTTTCCTTAGGAATTCGTTGGGGCTACCACCTGGCGGGCGGTATTAATTTAGTTTTTGCGGATATTGAGTCCATTGCATTGAATAACTCTTTTATTTTCAATTTTACACAAAACATGATCACTACAAAAATTTTAGGAGTTAACAAAATAATAATTTAAAAAAAATAAGCCATGGGGATTACTAGTAGATACCTACTTATCTCGTATTCATTTGCGCAAAGTGTGTACTAGACTTTTAGTGATAAAATGATGCCCGTGTCATCATTCACGGCAAAAGGCCACACACCACATAGCCCTGAAAAGACGTAAGTATGTACCTAATTCTGTTTTATATTCTGCTATTTATCAGAACATCTTTGCCAAAGATGTGTGTTATCGGTAATTTTGACAAACAGCATTATGGCTAAGACGTGTCTGCGTAACAGTAGTAGTAATTATTTCGTCTACGTCCTTACGTCATCGTCATCGCTGTGAAGCGACGCGAAGGAACATATTCATCAAGAACCGTGTTCCACATGAAATCTAAGATTGTTTAGTAACTTATGTAGTTAGTTTAGTAACTTTGTTATCTGTGGTAATAGTTACAGAAATATTATTATATTACGGTTATTACGTTAAATGTGATGTCATCTTATCTAAACTGAATGATAACATAATTTTTGACAATTCAGACCTCGTATTTAGAATATAATATCATAATGTAAAATTATATCATTAATATAAACATCAAAAGCTGCTGGTCATATTTTTTAAGTGTCTGCTGCTCTTTGTGCCTAGATGAGTGACAGAGTTATTCTAAAATTGAGTTATTTAGCTCAAGTCACTCTCACATTAGAGATCTACCAATAGTTGTCACCCCGAATGTAGATTTTTAAAAATTAACTCGCGCTGAAGGATTGAAAAGTTTCAACTCCGGGTCGCGGCGACCTGTGCCTGTCAACACGGCAGTTCAACACGGCAATAGGCTCACCACTTATTACGTGTAACATAAAACTATCAGGTGAAATCTGGGCGTGTACTATGCTCTGTCTATCCATTCGGTTATAAAGGCGTGATTATATGTATGTATGTATGTATGATGGATTGAATACATTGTAAACTATAAATTACAAAGCAGAACCGGAAATCTCTCGTTCGAACAACCTCTAAAATCGAGAACTTATCGATATTTTTTTTATAAAATTCAGTTCAGTTTCCAAAGATGTACATGAAGGCCAGGATGTACAAAATGATTGTTTACAAAGGTTTATCTTTGATTATTAAAGAGGTATATTATTATGTACAAAATTACTGTAAGTAAGTATATATTTATTTACCTGCTGGACCGACATTCATTGAGCAATAAGTCATCTGCGTCAAAGCGGCTCCTTTGTTGGTCGTTAAAGGATGTTAGTATAACTAGTACCCATCATTAACAAAACATCTATAAGTACGTGTAAATAATGATATATGGCCAACAGTTGATCAGATAAAAGACATTTCTAAGTGCATAACAAGAGATAGATCTTCAAAGATGCTATGCTTTCATCTGCCTATGGCCGCCAGTCCCAGAAGGATAACCCCAAGTGGCTATGCTTATCATGCTAAAGATGAAACTACAGATTGCATACTAGGTATTTATTTCATTCAAAGTCAGTTAAAAAGACTGAAACTTACAGCAAAAACAGAGGTTAGTAGATAGGTTTGGGGAAAATTCGCTACCGAGGGCCACCCTTCTCTGGGGTTCAACTTCGTTCTGTTAGTAAAGATATATTATATATTAGGTATGAATAGTACTACCTAATTATATATTTTATCCAAATTAAATATACCTATTTACAAAATTTATTCAGTTTTCTTTTCGTCTTTGCCTCCATGCCCTCTATTCCTGAAGATGAAAGCAGGAAAGTCTTGATTAGTGTCGTAGTACTCGTAGCACTCGTAGTACGATTAGATATTCTGTGTCAGTGCATTCTACCAGTCTACCAACGATGCCTAGACGAGGGTACTCTTAGTAAGCCTTGTCGGAACTTTCAATGATGCCTACTTCACTCCCCACCGCCAGGAACTAATGGAACAATGGGCATGAGAACTCTATCAACTCAAACCACACTGTGCTCCAATAAGGGTCTATATCTATGCGGTCATGGAGCCGTGCGCACTCTCGGACTTAGTACAGGCTTCCTGGAACATCACCGCGGTTTAGTGAGCAGGTATTGCAGCGAGACCAACTAGGTATATACTGACCGACATTGGATTTAGTTTGCCGTAAAACTCGTGTGTTATCATTATCATCATGCTATCAAATTTCATAATGAACGAAATGTTTTATTTTTGCTTGTGAAAATTTTAGAACCCCAATTCATTTACTTTTTTCATTAAACAACTTGAAATTTTAAATCCAAAGAATAATTATAATTTACATAGGTACGTTCTGCTTATAGATAAGTAGTTATAACATATCGCACCTTGATTTCGAAACCGTTACTAAACGAAATTTTTACGAAATTGAGTTAATAACGCCATCTTTTTTAAATCGTCAGTAACTACCGAATGAATTTGACAGTTTATTTAATACCTCAATATTACGGTAGATAGCTCTAAACCAAAACGTTACTAAACGAAAATTTTAAACAAACGCTAATGACATAACCGTTATTAAACCAGTTGTCACCGGTCATTTGAGGAGTCGACGTACAAGTTTATAATAAAAGTGTAACTATTGATATAAGAACGGTTGACTTTCTCGTTAAGCTATATTATTTACTTATTTTTATTGTATAAAGTGTGTTTTTTTGTTTAGTCACAGTTTTTAACTTAAAATGTGTATTTTATTTTTTCAAATTTAAAAATAAAACCGTTACCTTTTGTATAATCCTTATAATAAAAATTCTACATAAAAGTATGACATAAATATTTAGTTTCAAATTGTGATTATTGGTTTAGTATAGTTCTTGACTAACTTGATTCTCATATTTACGGTTAGGATTATTACAATAAGTATATAAACAGTGGTAGTATTATTACAATAAGTATACAAATAATAAGTATAAAACAAATACAAAAGATTTATAGATGACTGTTTAGTTTAATATTGTGTTATAATATTTTTACTTAGCTAGAGCTCCGGGTAAGCCCTCGGAAGGCCACCACAGCGGCCTCGCTCAAGGGGCGGTTCGGGTGCTATCGCGCGTCTTTGGGGGGTTTCAGGTGTGATCACGCTTCTAAGGGGCGGTGTGCGGGAATCCCTTACGTCACGCTGCCGTCATGGGCCTGCTTCTGTTAGGACGGGGAGTAGCCCTCTCACCGTCCTCAGGCCCCAAGTCACGGAGGCCGATAGTCTTCGGCGAAGACACGACGGCGGCGCCTAGGCCGCCGACTGCGGAACTCGAGTGGGAGAGTTCTCCCGCGTTCCCACCTCGCCGCCTCTTTCACGAGCATGACCTGCTCGCAGAAAGAGGCATCGCAATCCCACTTACTCCCGCTGAAGATCATGGCTCGCGTTATGGTCTTGATATTTCTTCCCCATTCCCTTCCCCACCGATACATACCGAAACTACCGTGCCCGGCAAGCATCTGTGACAACCAGTAGGAGAGAGCACCGTGTCTCCTCTCTAGCCACTCTTTCATGATTGTCTGACGGCCGCGATTGTAGCGAATTCGCCCTTTGGTTGCTCAAGTCGCACCTTCCATGTCTCCATGGTTTCCTGGTGGAGCTGGGACCGCTGGGGCTTGGTTTCTCGAGACGCAGGCCTATGGCTCCACTCCAGCGCCTCCTTGCGCCATCTAAATAGTGACGCAAGGGCTCTCGCTTCCAGGTCCCATGGAGGGGTTCCGGCTAGGAGACATGCCGCTTCACCGGAGATCGTGCGGTATCCCCCTATCACCCTGATGGCCATCGCTCTCTGCGGGCTCAGCAATCTAGCCACGTTGCTGGCCGTCAGGGTCTCCGCCCATCCGGGGGCCCCTAGGGCCATACTTCGCACGATCTCCAGGTACAGTCTCCTTGCAGGGAGCGTAGGGTCCCCTGATGTTGGGCATCAATGCCCCCATCAGTTTTGGGACCAAACTTCGGAAGTGATGTATGATTTTCCACCGGCCATTGAGTACGAGCCCCAGATACTTCAAAGAGGACTCGATGCTGATGCTGACGCCCCCTACCTGTAGGCTGGATCCCGCAGGTGGTCCCATCTGAATAGGAAGTAGTTTTCTGTTGATATTAACTAACTAACTAACTATCTTCAAATATTATTATTCAAAATAAGTAAATACGGTGACTGTAAGCTTCAATTAAATGATAATTATTAAAAGAAAAATAAAGAGTTATTTGCCATTTATAATTGTACTTCATACGTTCGTTTAATAAATAGTGATTTTAACTATTACCTTTTATTTTATCAGTGTCTTTAAATATATTTCACACTCATTATTCTGTCATTTAAAATAGCTAGAATTTTATTTTTACATAGTAACATTCAATTCATACTAACATTACAATATTCAATGATAATTGAAAAAAAAGTTATTGCAAAAGTGTTACTATAAAAATTAAAATTATTATAAATCAGTAATTATTTAAATTATCTAATTATGTGCCTTCACATCTTGAAAAGGAAATAATAATTTAATAAGTAATCTAAGACATACCTCATAAAAGTTCATAAGTTTTTCATTATGAGGTATTTAATAGGCCAAAAATCTTAAATTGCTTCTCCTGTAAAATTTAGTTATTTTGTTTAGTAACGGTTTCGAAATGAAGGTGCGATATGTACATGTAAATTATATTAGCATCTTCAAACCAATTATTCTTCAAATAACAACACTACATCTGTGGTTCTATTAATTGCTCAGTACATATAATCTAGGTGAGCATTACCAACTGTTTACATTATTGTGCAGGTAGGTATGTCTGGCTTCAATTAAATAATCTGATATTCAACAAATACAGCCATCCATTTTATTTAACATCTTATGTAAGTGGTTCTACGGATATTTTTGATGTTTGTGTTCGATATGTAAAGTCTCGCATTGTTTCCTGAAGGCAATTCACCAGTTGCCGTTAGGCTTACAATAGATGATGGCCATGTTGAAATGGATCCGTAAGGCCTCCCGACATTCTTTTTTTTAAATATTTGCAACATATCTAGCCCAAATTAAGCTAGTATAAACTTGTGCTAATGGGATCTAGACGACTGATAGACATACTTATATATTTCTAAATACATACATATAATACACAGAAAACACCCAAACTCCGAAACAAACATTTGTGGATCACACAAATATTTGGAGCGACCCAGAAATCGAACCCAGGACCTTCAGCGCCGCAGGCGGTATCACTCACTACCGACTACGCCACAGAGGCAGTCTTTAACAACTAGGTACCTCGTGATTGTGAGTTGGGCTTCCGAAACCATGACTTTACTTGCCCATAACGGTTCCCCATCTCAGGGGGCGACCATAGTGTAAGATGTAAACACAGTGATTGTTTACAACTTTGCGCAAGCGGCTTCATACGTAGCTAAACGTAGACAGTAGTGCGGTTATGTCTATCAAATCTTATCAATTCATCAGTACCAATTAATTACGTAGGTAAATAGGTAGGTACATACTCGTAATAAATCAGATTCTAGTAATGTGAAATTAGCATTGCATGTTAACGTTTAGATACATTATATCTATCAACAACCAATTAAATATTAGTTAAATAACTTTTTTTAAGTAAAATAATGGTTATTTTGCTAATATTTCATTCAAATCTTCATCTTTAGACCTCGAATATAAGCTAGGAGTTCATACCCTTTATGAGCACTCAAAAGATCCCAAACACGGTGGCATTGTCATTTTGTGTTTCTTAGTTCTCGTAATATTTTTTTCACTCATCATCAAACGAGCTCAACAATACCATACCAAACATTTGTGATTCAGGACATTATTTACTATTTTCAATTCAATTGACCGACCCAGGTTCTCCAAGCGAAGTGTGAAGGTGAAAAGGCACATCATTGGGCCGCTAACTTAAGGGCCATTGAGAGGATTGTCTTGTGGACTGAGAGTGACCCTGATACTAGATGTCACCATGGAGTATCATCAAGCGGGTGGCATCATTTTGGCGAGGTTAATACATGGTTAAATAAACATCGAGAAGTGTGTCAGAATTGTCCTACAAGATTTGTACCCATTGCAAGGCAATGAAAGCCTTGTAAAAAAGAAGTGTTGTAGAATTCCTCTCCATCGATGTCAACTGGAAGGGTGTCGATACGATTGGACAATAACGTATACTTAGGTCTCCTAACCGGGAAAAATTTGATCTATGAATTTTTTACGTGTGGAATACCTATCTGCGGCGGGCGTGGGTAGGTTCCTCAGAAAGATGTCCAAGAATTTCAGGTCAACTTTGGATCATCGAGGTCTTGCTCAAAATGAGCAAATCCATTTAATGTATCCAATTCAGTGTGGATTATAAATGATGTGCATAGGTACAGCTTTGAATGCGAAGTGGAGGATGAAGAAAAATGTATATTGAACAATGGCCTTGGTAATAACTTAATAATGAACTTCAACATGCAGTTTTGCAATTATCGTTATGAGTTCGCTCGTGTCTTGTAATCGCAAACACTGAGCTGAAGATACCTAATGCAGGTAGGTTCTTGATATAATAATATCTAACTAGCTCATTAGATATTGAAGGTCTTAGCTGTTGTTATAGGTATACTGTGATGTGAGCATTAACTACGAAGTTTTTATTACTCGTACATGCAAAAAAAACAACAATGATGTGTACCTAGTCCTACAGAATCAATGATGACAAAAGTAGGGCGTAATGCACTTGCAACACTCGAGAGTCGAGACTCATCGTGTTAGCGAAGCTTTGCTGCACCGAGCTAAATATGGGCGTACCTAATTATATTTATGTTCACATAACACGATCGAAAATGACGATTAAGGTAGATAGAGAATATTAAAGTACTGATGTGATCAAGAGCCCTGGGGTAATCCTCCCGAGGGCATACCCGGGACTCCGGGCCATAGGTAAATGGCAGCGCATCGTGTGGTTTAAGTCGGTAGAAGTCAACAATAACATCCATTTCCAGACGTAAAAAAAGGTATGGTAACAAACTTGTCTGGCAACGGTCAGGTCGGTCAGGCCAGGTCAGTGTCTGCAAGAACATACCAAGATCTGAATAGGTATCTTTGCAGCCCCGTGTGGTTGATTTCTACTGAATAGTTATCTTAAATGAAGTCCATGTTCTTCAATATACCAAAGTTAATAAACAAAATTGAATGCAAAGAAAGCAAACTACCCTATAGCGATATGAATTTATAAGTAAATCTTGCACTGTTCTTTTCGAAACTACTGGAAAAGACCAATATCACCAAAAAAAAAGTCTTCGATAATATAGAAAATTAGAGATATAAATATTTAGGGGTTTACTTATTTCAGTTATTTCCCATGTATGTGCCCGGAATGGTGGCAAAAGCAAGGTGAAAAAGAAACCTCTCGGCAACAAGTAAGATGTTGGTTGCACTTGCACGTATCAATGCTGAATGTTCCTGATTTGCAGCGAAACTAAAATACGAAATTTTGGTCAAATACACCACTATATCAGAATCTTACCCAATAGGAATGTGTATATCTTACCTACATACATTGCAATCGACAATTTCGTTGTACACAAAGTGTGAAGAGAACCCCGATTCGAGCAGGTTAAGCAACCACAAGAGCAGTCACCAGTAGTAGGTTTGTTTGATAAAGGTATATTATATACTGGTGATTGCAATGGTTACATGAAATATTGTTACTTATTCTGTAGTAATATTTCAAAAATACGCAGGTACACATTTTAGAACGCAACAATCTCAAAAACTAACTGAAGTGTGTATTCACTACTGTTGTCTTTATGTTTAAAACCGGATTGCTTTCGAGTAGCAACCTTCCAAATAACTAAAACACCCTGTATTATGATGCCCATGAACCAAAGATGAGGCCACTCCGATTGACTACGTTCTAGCATCTGATCGAACGTAGTCAATCGCAGCCTGCAAGGCCTTCATGATCGTTTCCGTGCTTCGGGAGGGTGGATTCTGTTCTGCTTCGCTTGGTACTCAAGCCCAAGCGTTGTATAAATTATAAAATACTAGCTGACCCGCGCAACGTCGTTTGCGTGATAAATGAAGAACCGCTCGACGGATTTTGTGCAAACTTCACATAAACCATCTACTAAATAGTCCGAACAAAGTCTAAACATTTGGTTTGGATAGGTGAACCCGTTCAAGAGTTATAAAATTACAACGAAAAGTGGCATTGATTTTTATATATATAGATAAACTAGTTCATATGCAAGTAAGTAATTTGTTGATTACATGTAGGTAAGCACCTTGTTGTTACAGGATGATGATTGTAATAAAAAAAAAAAGTAGTTCAAGCTTAATATATTTCTTGAAGTTCTGTATAAACAAGGAACTCATTAGTTGCGGTCAGAACTAATGTTTACTCGCATGCGCAGTCACACGCGAATATTATCTATTCATACACATAATAATTATAAAATTATAGAAAAGTCAAAACTGTACATTGGAAATATTAAAAAAAAATACACGCTTGGTGTTCAACATAAGATACCGAAGCCGAAAATGTAGTTAGAAAAAAATCTGTTAGTTTGCTTTGCTTTGCCCGGAAGTATCTCGAAAAGTACTCAATAAATTTGATTCAAATTTTGCACAAATATTAACTAGGGGTAAGGTCTTCAAATAGGCTATATATTATCACGCTACATATCCTAGGGGCTAAGCAGAGAGCAATCAAATAGGCATTATAATACAATTTCCACGCGTACGAAGTCGCGGGCAACAGGTAGTAATTTACACACGCAAAAGTTTGTATGAAAAGATGTTTGTTCTGTTGAATATAATGAAACTTCAGAGTAATATAGCTTATACTTTTTATCCCCGGAATAAGTACTCATGCTAAAGGCAGTAAAGGTAACAAAAAATCCAATGTTTAATCATTTTCTGACTGGAAATTGGATCACTTTGGTACTGTTTCGATAACAAAAGTGCGTAATCTAAACGTATCGTATTGAAGTACGTACTTACTACACGTTCTTTGTTTCATAAACATTGGCATTGCCTGCCGTACTGTTATGGACAACGTAATGGGGACTTGTCAACTAATAGCATTGTGTCACAGCCTTGGGATCACTTATGTCAGGTAATCAACCATTGATTATCTTCCTCAATGACTGCTTGTAGCCCATCATTAGTTTTACTAAAGTAATTTGGCATAAGAAGCCTTAATGCCTGCGCTGTACCACAGTATTAAGGCTAATATAAGGCTGTGGTTTTGCTGTACTTGCTCATAATTAAGTAGTAATCGTTAATTCAAGTTGATGACCTTTTAAATAGAAACTAGCGTTGAACAATTAAGGGCGGTTTCGGATAAAGCACGTTCACCTATAAGAACCAATATCTATATCAATATCTTCATCTGTATATTTTGATTATGTATATTGCGAGACATTGATCTGTCTGCCTACTGTGGTCCTGTTGACATTAGAAAACATTCAAGTTTTAGCAAGTTGCGAGTAACACAGATTCAGGCAGGAGAATTTAACGATAGCTCTACTCAAAATGTGACCTTAGGTACTACTAGTTTTGTGCGCCCACCCTGGTGCAGGGCGCCCAGCAGCGCATCTCAGATATATGCTCCCCTCCACGGGGTTCAATCCGGGAGGGAATTTACGCCAATAGTTTTCCCAATTTACCTCATACGACGGTAGATATATCTTTGTTGACGGGATAATTAATTACACCCATAAAAAATTCCAAAGTGTTCTCGTACATAAGGTGTCTGAGCTAGAGCTCAGAAAGACAGTCGAACGGTTTCATTTATTTATAAACTAAAGAACTATTAAAAGAGGTATGGTACCAAGTGGAAATATCAATAGATAAGTACATAACTACATCGGGATGGACTTTAACGAATGCCATATCCTAGACAAAAAAAAAGTGTGAAAAATAGAAGTAACCAAATCATTCACAAGGCCACCACACCTTGTAAAAGCTAGTCCAGCGGGGAGGAGACCAATACAATTAGCTAGTTATAAACAAGCTACAATTAAGTAACTCTTATATACGCTGAAAGTGTAGCGACTTCCATATATACTTGAGGTGATAAACCAGTTATGTGATTGGTGATCTCAACAGTAATTTGCAACAACTTTCTGTCGGATATACAGAGCCAGCAAGCAATAGATAATTAGATATCGTCAAAGCTTGTAAACAATAGGCATGTTTTTGGTATCATTCATGACCTCACATAAGATTGTGGAATAAGCTTCCCACCACGAAGCCACGAATTTTCCAAAAGGTTAGTTAGTTGTTATATTACCTAGGGTAGATCAGCATTTAGAAATGCAGTAGGTACCCTATTTCATTTATTTTTAACAGACAAACACTAATAACCATATCGATTCAGGTATAATAATATGCTTCCGTATAATATATAGATCTCTCAGAAAAGGTAAATTCTTCAAACAAAGTTTTTAATCGAATTCAATACTAAACCAATCACTGACTATAAAATTTATATCGGATCAAGTGTAGTTGAAAATGGTCCCAATTCACTTGTAGGTACTTGTGTAATATGTTGAATCGTAAGTATGGTATTCGCCACTTTATTTCTATTGCAAGTTATTTATTGAACATCTAAGTACCTATGTGACGTTACACGCATGGCTTGGACATATAAATCTGTATTAGGTACCTTAGTAAATGTTGTGATTTTTCTAAAACCATTCAGTTTTAAGTAGTAATAAGTTATTTTTGTGATGTCAACACCGCCTCATAGTAGAATGATTAGCCTGTACATCAAACATTAATTGATTATTCGAAAATAGTGGGTAGTTGATTTGACATAAAAATGTTCACTATGAGGTGGGAGTTGTTGAGAGGCGATAAAAAGTGAATATTCTGGAAAAAGAACACATTCTGTTTCCTGATCGAGTTCAGTAAAGTGCTAATTAGTTAAAGTAGAATATTTGTATTAATTAATAGTTAGTACTTAGTTGTGCAAGTAGTAGTTAAATTGTGAAAATAAAAATGTAAAGAATCTACAATCATAGGATTATTATTTCGTAATACCATTAAGTGGAATGTAGGAGTAGTATCTATTATTATACGAAGAACAGAAGAATAAATAGCTATGTAAAGGATATTGGAGTATCATTTCTCATCAAGTCAGAAGTGGTAACCTGCGAGCCGAGCCGTGACAAGTTAATACTGTAAGTAAAAGTTTATTCGAATTCTAATCATAGTTCGTGATTATTCCTATTAGCGTGTATTATTATTCGTAGCAACTTCTACTGTAGTCAAGAAGGTATTTGACTTTTAACGAATTGCTGCAAACTGGGGTTACATAACTCTATTGACTGCGGTGTCCATTTAACAACGTTTTTTTTTTATCTCCGGTAAGGGTTATAGGAAATATTCTCTACCGGAACGGTGAATACATTTGTTTTAGATTGAACACAGAAATGTGACAAAGGTCCTTATCGTTTTATTGTAGTTGCATAGAGCTATATTTTTATTGTGGTAATACCCACTATTATGCCCATATGTACCTATTAGTTACCTTGAAACAAAAGTAGGTACATATTTAAGTTACAAAGCCACTTCTCAAGGGCTAGGCTTCATTTTAATTCGTGGATCCTCAGTTAATAAGACGTCCTATTAGAAATGTTGGACATAACTACAATTAGTTATTTTAATTTATTTTGTGAATACCCTCTACCGGTACGGTAAATAAATTTATCTTTAGATAGGATAAATAAATGTGACCAAATACGATAGGTACGCACCGTTCTTATTGCAGTTACATAGATCAATTATATGTATTATATTTTGTGTTAAGACCGACTAGACTAGCAGTCTTTGCTATTTATTTTTAAAAAGTATGTGGTTAAGATACTTAACGACTTCTCAAG
The DNA here is from genome assembly GCA_933228765.1 of Miltochrista miniata. NCBI lineage: Eukaryota > Metazoa > Arthropoda > Insecta > Lepidoptera > Erebidae > Miltochrista > Miltochrista miniata. The sequence goes on from OW121751.1 coordinate 26,558,563, forward strand.
GGCAAAGACTGTATTTAGTGCGTGGATCTCCAATCAACGAGACGTACTATGACAAATTTAGACATTATTTTATTAATTTAAGTATGAATGCTGCTGTGCAACCCTGAGCGTTGCAAGTGATTGTATAACCATGCAGGTATTATCTGTGTTAGTCCCATAGCCGTGCAAGGTGTGTTGTTTGCAGCCATTCAGGCGAGCTGTTATGTGAAACCATGCAGGTATGTTGAGACTCAGTTCCATTAGTCGTGCAGGTGTGCTGTTTGCCGCCATGTGGCTGCGCTGTAGAAGCACAAACATGCAGATATGATGTGAGTTATTTCCATAGCCGTGCAGGTGTGCTGCTTGCAGTCATGTAGGTGCGCTGTGAAAGGGCAACCATGCAGGTATGATGTAAGTTAGTGCCATAGCCGTGCAGGTGTGCTGTCTGCAGCCCTGTAAGTGCGCTGTAGAAGCGCAACCATGCAGGTATGATGTGAGTTATTTCCATAGCCGTGCAGGTGTGCTGTTTACTGCCATGTAGGTGTGCTGTAGAAGCGCAACCATGCAGGTATGATGTGAGTTATTTCCATAGCCGTGCAGGTGTGCTGTCTACAGTCGTGTAGGTGTGCTGTAGAAGCGCAATCATGCAGGTATGATGTGAGTTATTTCCATAGCCGTGCAGGTGTGCTGTCTACAGTCGTGTAGGTGTGCTGTAGAAGCGCAACCATGCAGGTATGATGTGAGTTATTTCCATAGCCGTGCAGGTGTGCTGTTTACAGCCGTGTAGGTGTGCTGTAGAAGCGCAACCATGCAGGTATGATGTGAGTTATTTCCATAGCCGTGCAGGTGTGCTGTCTACAGTCGTGTAGGTGTGCTGTAGAAGCGCAACCATGCAGGTATGATGCGAGTTATTTCCATAGCCGTGCAGGTGTGCTGTCTACAGTCGTGTAGGTGTGCTGTAGAAGCGCAACCATGCAGGTATGATGTGAGTTATTTCCATAGCCGTGCAGGTGTGCTGTCTACAGTCGTGTAGGTGTGCTGTAGAAGCGCAACCATGCAGGTATGATGTGAGTTATTTCCATAGCCGTGCAGGTGTGCTGTCTACAGTCATGTAGGTGCGCTGTAGAAGTGCAACCATGCAGGTATGATGTGAGTTATTTCCATAGCCGTACAGGTGTGCTGTCTGCAGTCATGTAGGTGAGCTGTAAAAGCGCAACCATGCAGGTATGTTGAGAGTTAGTTTCATAGCCATATAGGTGTGCTGCTGAAGTGCAATCATGATTGTAGGTGCGGCAAATGATTTCTATAAGCTATGTAAGTAGACTGCCAGTGCACAACCATGTAGGTAAGTATGTTGAGATTGATCTGTTTAGTCATGAAGCGATGCTACATGCAGCCGTGTTAGTGTGCAGCCAGTATGCAACCGTATAGGTGTGCTGTCAATTTCAACCAGGCGAGTATAGTGAGAATGCTTCACATTATCATCTGTGCTTTATGCAGTCATATTGTTGTGCTGCCATTATGGTGGCGATCATAACAATATAGAAGTTTTTTTCAATGATTTAGGCTGACATTAGGCTTACTTTGATTGGTATGTGTGGAGCGTTTAGATTACACACACATGAATGCATAACAAATTTTGTTGCCCAATAGTAAATGAAGCGTATGTGAAACAGTATTGATATTTTTCGATTTACTTAACGCCTCCAGCCTTGTTTATGCCTATAGTGTTATTTAGATTCCATACCAGCGGCTTAGTGAACTGTCCAATCACGGAATCGCTCAAGAAAGATTACGGCACAAACTGTACCCTTTTCATAACTAGCCGTATGCATAGTAAGGCATAGACATTTTTTTTTTTGGGGACGCCAAGCAGGCGAGATATAAGCGCCTTGGACGTAATAAACGCCTTAGATGAGATGATAGATGGGAAATCGTTAGCTTGAAAGAGCAGTAACTGCGTTTAAAATGACAATTCCAGGTGACTGAAGTGAAAGATTCACGCCCAAGCAGAAAGACGGGTGAACTGTCGTGTCGGAATACAGTGCGGCGCGGTGTGACCGCCAGAAGGCGGAATCTAACCAGTGGCGGCGATACTGACGGCAACGGTGAGGATCGGGCCGAGCGACAGGTGAAATTAAGACTTTTATTCGGATAATTGCTAACGACCTTGAGCAACCGCGACACGAGTCCTCCAGACAAGGAATTGTGGTCTTTCATAACTTATTTTAGTTGTACCTTATTGATAAGAACTCCTAGTGCATTATTTATGGAATTATAATTATATATAGATATAATGTATCACGTTTTAAAAATGTGAAATGCCTGAGGATTTGTTGAACTTTTTGGCTTCATAACAATCTATATGTGTTATAGTGTGGGTTTCCTCAAGAGTTATCCGTGTCAAATACATGTCGGAAGTTTGAGGCGGAAACACATTGTTAAAACGCGACGCAACGCGTGTTGAGTAGAATCAATTTGTGTTGTTTTCTATGACCAGAGTCACACTATCAACATCCAATGCGCCACCATACGCAGTACATTCTATCTACACATAGTCGCGTCGTGTTTTTAGAGTGTCGCGCACATTAAAAATCCCGCGACCATTTTAGGCATGGACTCGTATTATTGGGGAATATAATATAATTTCTAATTGTAATAGACGGTGACCTTTTTGACCAATTGTACCAAATCGTATCATATCATATCAGGTGTTCAAAATATCTCGGTAGATACCGTGCAATGTACATGGGTAGACAATTTTAGGATTTCTTATCTAATTTCGACGTTTTGTGGAAAGATTTTGTGAGACAGCTAGCAATATCTATTATAAAGACTTTTTTTTAATTGAAAGATCTATACAACGGCAGTGGACTGTACGAGTTAAGCTAAATATTACACTTGGATCCTTGTAAAAAGACCTAGTTGAACGACCTCTACTGGTCGAAGACAATACTAGCGGTTGCCGCATGGTTTTCCCTGCGTAGTCCCATTCCCCTGGAGATACGGGAACGTTACTCGGGGAGGGTGTGCTTCGCAGTAGTGGAAGAGTTTTTCAAATTGATTCAGTGGTTTTGGAGACTATTCAACGCAAGGAAACAACCATACAGGCAATCGAATCTTTCCTTCTTATAATATTAATATATATAATCCTGATTGAAACACTGAGGCACGGAATAACTTTTAGTAGTATGTACACAAGTTTTACTTCCTTGATCTTGATTAAAGCCAGTGCTAGAGAGTAATAACTATTTTGTGCTATCTTATAGGTATTTCTAAACATACCTACAAATCGCAAAAAAAAAATATCTATATACAGAGAAATTTAAGTAAAGATCGAAACATTTAGAAACTGGCTCCGAAACGGTCAGTCGACCCAATGTTTTGCGTGCCGCCATACGCGGTTTAGAAGTCTCCGTTCGGGCGATAATTATTGCTGTAGGTGTAGGCGAGTTTCAGAAGCCTGACCGAAGTGCATACGGTTGCAGTTCACCAGGGTTAGGTGGTATTCTCTAACTAGTTTAGTTTATCAGATTATTCAAGTTGCGTATTTCAGTCGACAAACTACACTACAAGAACTGTTAGCAAAAAAAAAAAGGGTACATAGGTGTCTATTAGGCCTTAATTTTACGCTGTACACCGGCTGTAACATACTTCGTACCAGCAGTCTTAATACTGTAGTACCACTATGACAAAGAGGGATTTAGTACCACAAATAGCGTCAGGTTGTTGATTTCTTTTAATCCCGCTTCACGATGGACTAGTGTCCAGTCAAATGAGTATACTAAGACATAATGCCCTATAGGGATAATTTAAGACCAAATAAACTAAGTATAATTCTGATGCTTATTATGGTCATTTTGGTTACGCTAGAACAGATTCAGTCTTACTGGTTTACTTATGCAATATTTATAATTCCACTAAGACTGAAGAGAAGGTAAAACTGCCTTTTAACAGTTTATATGCACTTAGACCACTTAGGGCCATTTCGTTAGAGGTAAAGGCTAGAATTAAATGTATATCCTATATTCTAACAAAAGTTGACTGGTTCGCAAAATGAAAAAAAAGAACCCTGAACAGCTTACGTTATCAGAGTTCCTTGTAGAATCTTATCGTATCGTGGGACTGCTGCCTAGAAAGTATTGTAGCATCTGACAGAATGAGACTTGTTACATATTTATTTACCAAAATAATCCCAATGTAACATTATCTATTACCATTATAACTATCTAAACTAACCTAAATCTAAATAATGACATTGTACCCAAAGACTGGCAGCATTTTCCCTTTAAATAGTTATACCCATTGGTTTAGAGAGATGACTGCAGTCTGCCAGTCGACTCGACTAGGAGTTTCCTTTTTCATAATTTTTAACAAATATCGTTAATATTCTTATTCTGATAAAAATTAAAAAGCAAAACCTTCTAAAGTCTTAAATTTACCGTGACTATTGTAACACATAGAAACCAATGCTTAACTAAATGGTCGAGAGTTGGAACTTGTGGGGTTAGCCGCTCCTAGTAGTTTATTTTAGATAATTTGATTCAATTTAAAACTAGCTAAAGGTTAAGTTCACCAGCTTTTGCTGTGCAAAAGATGAGGCATTAACAAATGTAAATGGAATTGTAAATTTGAGTTACTTTAACAGTGTATTCAAATTTAACCTGTATCCTTCTGCGGAGTAATCTTGTATCTTACAAAATGTCCATAATAGCGATATTCTATAATTTAGATTACGCCCAAGAGTCTCTCTGCAAAAAGAGTAGGTAGGTACATAACATTATGAGAATAAAAAATTCATCAGAATCTTGTGGCTGCACCTCACAAGAAATATAGGTATCGTACCTTGCAGTTTCTTTTATTCAAATACAATTTCTAAAGTAATACCATACTATTTCTAAGTAAGTAGTAGTCTAATAATTATAAGTATGTCTAGTTTTTCATCCTGTATTTGTGAAATAGGATGGTTTTACTTACCAAAAAGTTCCCAATAAATCTTGCGAATTTATAACATGTACATCAACCATAAAAGAAAGTCTTTCTGGTTATCATAGTGGACTGCATAAGGTCAATGACACTTTATGGGTAGTTACCCAGTTAAACAGTGGTAGGTATAGGCTCTTGCGACAGGCTACCAACCGAATTTGAAGGTATTGGTATGGTTAGATTAATCAGAGTATCTCAGTGATTGACTTAAGAATACTTATACATTTTGCATTGACACATTTTATGCGCATACCATGATTATTTTATATTATTATTATTATTTGACATAATTCGTACCTACTTCAGATTTATGTTTGCAAACGTTTGACACAATTTATTATAGTATGATATGAAATTATTAATTATTGACATTATTACATGAATGAAACTATTATTACATTATAAGACACCAATATTTTTGTTATTATCATCTGAGATTTTTATTAATATTTAAAATGATTATCTAAAGTCATTATTATTTGCATGAAATTTATTAAAGTTAGTTTACAGTATCGGAATTTAATCTATTGATGTATTTATGACCTAAGTTACAATTTATTGATTAAAATTGTCGGCAATAATAAACACATTGTAACACTATCGAATTAGGGAAACCTGTAAGGATAGATGTTGATATAAAAAAAGGTAACTTCGAGAATGCCACAAGAGCTACCTTAAATACTATATTTATGTGTCCTTAGGGTTAAGGTATAGGTATATTGTGGCTTCATCACGTTGCCTGAAACGACGATTATTAAGGTTAAAAGAACTTTATTTCACATAAGAACAATAGTTCGCTTAAAATGAGACTAACAATTTAATTTACAAATATTATTTAAGTAATATTATTATGATGGTAGTATTAGATACCTAATGATTATTTTATGAAAAATCACTCGCTTGTACTAGTTGTATTCCACTATTAAATATATTTTACACTAATTGCTGACACTTGTAATGATTTTTTTTGCTGGAAAAGGAAACCTGGAAGTGATCTGCAGACTCTGCTGGGTTTTAAAAAAGAGATCACTTTTTAGATTGTACATTTGTAAATAGTTTCAGCAGGCGGTCTGCTCTGTGAACTGGTTACTTGTTGCCTTTGTTTTGTATTCTTGACGTTTCGCCAGACTCAAGTTCTCACTTATAGTTTTACAAAATAAATAATGATTGAGTTAATATTATAAGCCTATAGACTATAGACAGAGTAGATAGAAGATATAGAGAAGGTTTAGGTTTAATTAAACTTTATGATTTTGATTTAGCATATTATGAAAAGCCGCATAAAGGTATTATTGTTATGTACGTTATGTATAAAAATATGAGATTAGTTTAATATACAGGTCCGAATGTTGTGATTACTGCGTGCTCCGGAGATAGCACGCTGTCTGATGGCCGAATGTTGTGATTTTTCTAAAACCATTCAGTTTTAAGTAGTAATAAGTTATTTTTGTGATGTCAACACCGCCTCATAGTAGAATGATTAGCCTGTACATCAAACATTAATTGATTATTCGAAAATAGTGGGTAGTTGATTTGACATAAAAATGTTCACTATGAGGTGGGAGTTGTTGAGAGGCGATAAAAAGTGAATATTCTGGAAAAAGAACACATTCTGTTTCCTGATCGAGTTCAGTAAAGTGCTAATTAGTTAAAGTAGAATATTTGTATTAATTAATAGTTAGTACTTAGTTGTGCAAGTAGTAGTTAAATTGTGAAAATAAAAATGTAAAGAATCTACAATCATAGGATTATTATTTCGTAATACCATTAAGTGGAATGTAGGAGTAGTATCTATTATTATACGAAGAACAGAAGAATAAATAGCTATGTAAAGGATATTGGAGTATCATTTCTCATCATAAAGTAACTAAGTAAAATGTAACTAAGTAAAATGTTTACATCGAATTATGTATTAAAGTACTTGCCCTGTGTTTTACAAAAGATACCTACAGAAATAAAAATAAATAGTTTAGTAGGTACTTAGAATTTTTATACGTTTGTATACCTATGTCGCTAAAGAGAGATACAAGCAGACCGTTCTCATGTTTGCATGCGGTCAAGGTGTCACTTGTAAGCAGTTGCCTTATTAAATGTATTGCGAAACTTTTTTTTATAAACTTTTCAATAAAAGTAATCATAGAAAAGAAACTGGTTATCGACCAAATTTTTCCATTCGTCTTTCAACATCAGTTCTAGGTAGCAGAAACACATTACCGAAAAGAAAGATTCGATTCGCCAATAAAAATAGAACATAGGTAATGCACGCGGCTCCGCGTCCGCAGTGAAGCTTTTCCGCCTGCTTGTCACCAGGTTAATATCCCCATCAGAAAAATATGAGCCCTACAATTTCTCTATTTTAGAATAATAAATTGTAGTGGTCTCAACAAAAGTTTTTCCACAAGACAAAACTTTATTCAGAAAACAGTTCATCGTTCATCAACTTGAAATTTCAGATACGCTGGGTTTTGTGTTAAATAAGAATAATCTATTTCAGACAAGCACGTAGGGAATGCAATCTCGATCTCGCGAGATCTCGAAATCGCGAGATCTCGGCCTGTTTTTACGAGATTGATCTCGGCCGAAAAATAGGCGAGATTTCGCGAGGTTAACGAGATTGCACTCAAACATAAAAATAATTGCGCGTGAACGCGAACTGCTAGATTCAGAGCATGTGGGCATTATTGAGAAAGACAGGAAATTGATGACACTTTAAAAGATCACCTAGCAAAACGGATACTCTGCAAATTACATGAAACAAGAATTTGGAAAGATATAAAGTTCTAACTTGATTGTAAAACCCGTTGGCCGAGCCTAGATCATGATTTCTACTAGTATATTTTTAAGCTATTGCATAGCTTCTATCGCGGGCCTTGCGTGGAGACCGAATCCAGAAATTCTGTCACGAAAACGAATCACACTCTCAGCTACCTTCGGCCACGTTCGTGTATCTCACACTTCAAATATAGTGGAATTCAACAGATTCAAACAATGTAGTAAACAAACAGATTGGATCTCGACTCTCCATAATTACTTACATTTAAATATCAATCCTGATCATATTCGTTTTAAGGAACCATAGTTAGATTTATGCGGCCATTTCGACACTAATTTACCTTTAGAATATAGAATAATTTCATGAAAAATACTTCAATGATAAAAATTTAAACCTGTCATTCTTGCTTGTCATTAAATTATTTTTTCTCAGTCTTGTTTGTCTTTGGCATATACTCGCTTATTGATTATGAAAAGAGGTTTAATCATAATCAGTTTGACAACAATTACCTAGTTTAATAGTATAATAAAATATTTAAAAATGAACTTTAGCTTTAAATAATTATAATCGGTAATCGTAAAACAGTACTGTGTGAGTGTGTATTGTTCTGAAGTTCTGCGAGGTTTTTCTATTATCTCTAATTAGGTATATCAATGACTTTGCTTCAAGTAGGTACTTTGGCTTTTGGACATTTTCTTTGCGATCTAATTAAAACTTTTTTATATATACTCATATAATTTCTAAGTAGGTATGCATACATACGGAGAATTTAAAACGGCAGTAACACTGAGTGATTAAAACCAATGCAACACACACACACACACCCACACACACACTCACACACACACACACACACACACTCAAAAATCAACTCACATAAACATACATGCAACAAACACACACACACACACCCACACACACACTCACACACACACACACACTCAAAAATCAACTCACATAAACGTACATGCAACAAACACACAAACACACACACCCACACACACACTCACACACACACACACACTCAAAAATCAACTCACATAAACATACATGCAACAAACACACACACACACACCCACACACCCACACACACACACACTCACACACTCACACACACACTCACTTACACACTCACACACACACTCACTTACACACTCACCCACACACTCACTCACTCACACACACACACACACACACACACACACACACACACTCACACACACTCACGCACACTCACACGCACACACACACTCACACGCACACGCGCACACACACACACACAGAGACACACACACAAGTCCAAAAGTTCTAAAGTCCAAAAGTCCAAAAGTCCAAAAGTCCAAAAGTCCAAAAGTCCAAAAGTCCAAAAGTCCAAAAGTATAAAAGTACAAAAGTCCAAAGTCCGAAAGTCCGAAAGTCCGAAAGTCCGAAAGTCCAAAAGTCCAAAAGTCCAAAAGCCCAAAAGTACAAAAGTCCAACAGTCCAACAGTCCAAAAGTTCAAAAGTCCAAAAGTCCAACAGTCCAAAAGTCCAAAAGTCCAAAAGTCCAAAAGTCCAACAGTCCAAAAGTCCAAAAGTCCAAAAGTCCAAAAGTTCAAAAGTCCAAAAGTCCAAAAGTCCAAAAGTCCAAAAGTCCAAAAGTCCAAAAGTCCAAAAGTCCAAAAGTCCAAAAGTCCAAAAGTCCAAAAGTCCAAAAGTCCAAAAGTCCAAAAGTCCAAAAGTCCAAAAGTCCAAAAGTCCAAAAGTCCAAAAGTCCAATAGTCCAATAGTCCAATAGTCCAAAAGTCCAAAAGTCCAACAGTCCAACAATCCAAAAGTCCAATAGCCCAAATGTCGACAGTCAAGTAGGTATTTGGTACTTTACTTTGTTGAACATGGGCCTTAAAATCTTACTTCTTACTAATATTATAAATGCGAAAGTTTGTGAGTGTGGATGTTTGTTACTCTTTCACGCTCTAACGGCTGAACGGATCTCGCTGAAACTTGGTACAGGGATAAATTATGGTCTGGAACAACACATAGGCTACTTTTTATACCGGGAATAAGTTCCCACGGGAAGCGGTAACGGTAATAAAATTTACGCGGGCGAAGCTGCGGGCATCAGCTAGTATATAATATTATAAATGCGAAAGTTTGTGAGTGTGGATGTTTGTTACTCTTTCACGCTCAAACCGCTGAACGGATCTCGCTGAAATTTGGTACAGAGATACATTATAGTCTGGAATAACACATAGGTAGGCTACCTTTTATCCCGGGAATAACTTCCCGCGGGAACAAATTTTACGCGGGCGAAGCTGCGGGCATCAGCTAGTATTCTTATTTTTTTTTTTTTTTTTTTTTTTTTTTTTTTGGGTCCTCTTTTACTACAATCTGTCTCCTTCGTGGGACATTCAGCAGTATGTTGGTTGGTGCTAATGCTGGCGTTCTTGGTATGTGACCTCTGTCACATCCTCATTTCTTAACAGTAATTATGTTTACTGGGATTGAATTAAGTCTTGAGGTATTTTACGTTTCAATCGTCGTACTTTGGTGTATCTCTTCATTAGTGACCGAGCCAGAGTGTTTGGATGTTGTTCTATACGTTCCCTATAAGACTTGGTATGGTGCACAATTTCCTGTTTCACGGTAGGAATTCGCAAGTCACGGTGTAATTGTTCATTGGGTACAAACCAAGGAGCATTGGTTATCATGCGCAGAGTTTTATTTTGAAACCTTTGTATTATTTCAATATTTGAGTGAGATGCGGTGCCCCATAGTTGGATTCCATATGTCCAGACCGGTTTCAGTATTGCCTTATACAGCAGTATTTTGTTTTCAAGGGACAGTTGAGATTTTGGTCCAATGAGCCAGTAAAGGTTTCGTATTTGAATACCAAGTTGCTTCCTTTTGGTGAAAATATGTTTTTGCCATGTAAGTCTTTTGTCCAGGTGCACTCCAAGATATCTCACTTGATCTGCCTGTGGTACTTCAATGTTGTTCAATGTAACGGGTGGACAGGATCCTCTATTTAAAGTGAACGTTACGTTGACTGATTTTGCTTCGTTAGCTTTTATCCGCCACTTTTTAAGCCAGTGGGATATATCATTTAGTCCTCTTTGAAGTATTTGGGAAGCGGTTGTTGCGTCACTGTGTGTAGCTAGTATGGCGGTATCGTCAGCAAAAGTTCCGGTAGTTAAGGATTCAGATGTTGGCAAGTCTGCAGTGTACAGCAGGTAAAGAACGGGGCCCAGTACGCTACCCTGAGGAACACCTGCTTTTATGGGACGGAGGTCGGATAGTGCTTCCCCATTTTGTACGATAAAATGGCGCTGCTGCAGGAAAGCTTTTAATATTCCATACAGGTGATTCGGTAGAGCATTTTTCAATTTGAACAGCAATCCCTCATGCCAGACGCGGTCAAACGCCTGGGATATGTCTAAGAACGCACTAGTACAGTAAGATTTTGCTTCCAATGATTCCATGATCCTCTTGGTCAGTCTGTGCACCTGGTCGATAGTGGCATGTTTACTGCGGAACCCAAATTGATGGTCAGGAATTAAATTCTTTTCATGGAGTATGGATAGGATTTGCTGTAGTAGAAGAGATTCGTATATTTTGGATGGAATAGGTAGCAGACTTATTGGTCGATATGATTTTGCTTCTTCTGGTTGTTTACCTGGTTTCAATATCATTATAATTTGTGCGACCTTCCACTCCAGGGGGATGAACTGTAGTTTCGTCATGGCGTTAAACAGTGACGTGAGGAAGGTTATGCCAGATTCAGGTAGTTCCTGTAACAAGCGGTTCGTTATAAGATCGTAACCTGGTGACTTTTTAGGGTCCGACTTTTTTATAATTCGGGCAACTTCTTTCTTTGTAAATTTAAATTTAACAGGTATTTCCTCGGTATTTTCAGTAGTACCCAGGTGGTCAATAATTTCTGCTGCATCCGCTGGAGAGCCCTCGTATGGATGAGGAATGAAGACATTCGAGAGATGCTCTGAGAAGATTCTGGCTTTCTCCTGGTCCGTTCGTGCCCAGGTGCCGTCAGACTTTCTTATAGGAGGAGAAGCAACGATGGGCCTTTTCAGTCTTCTGGTGGCTTTCCATAAGGAATAATTTGAGGAAGCGGTAGCGTCCAAGCCTGCGAGATAATTATGGATTCCTTCATTGCGGTCTTTGTCAAGGATGTGTTTCAGCTGTCTGCTGACGTAATTTAATTGTTTTTTTGCAGCAGGGTCCCTGGTTTGTTGCCAGCGCTTCCGTAACCTTCTTTTTTGACTTATTTTGTTAAATATATGGTCGGCTACGAAGTTGTCAGAGCTTCTAGGCGGTAGAGAAGGTGTTGAGGACCAGGCAGCATCTTGTACACTGTTGGTAAAATATAGCACTGCCTCTGTTATTTCTTCGCTCGTTTTAAGAGAAACCGGTTTCTGGAGCGCCTGATCAGCGAGCTCTCGAAATAAAGGCCAGTTAGTTTTGTTGTTGTGCAGAACACATTTTTTGACGCACTCTTGAATAGTAGTGTGAAGTTCCACTATTATTGGCGTATGATCAGAGGAAAGATCCCAGCAACTCCGACACGCTATGTTGTTTTTTGAGATTCCTTTGCTGACACAATAATCAATGACATCCGGTATTTTATTTTTGTCAGTTGGCCAGTAAGTTGGGTGACCCGATGAGATCACATTCATATTTTCTGCTTGAATGCATTTGAGCAATTCTCGCCCTCTAGTTAGTATGAGCCTAGATCCCCAAAACGTATGTTTGGCATTATAGTCGCCACCTGCAATGAATCTGGGTCCAAGAGATTTAAAAAAAATCTTGAATTCCGTTTCCTTGATAGAAAATCTCGGTGGACAATAAAGGGCAGATATTGTAATGTCACTGATCCAGTCTGTTATCACGATGTTTGTTGCTTGAATGTAGTCCTTACAGTAGTCTGGAAGTGGGTGGTGTCTGATATTTGATCTGATGAAAACGGCCGATCCTCCATGCCCTTTGTTGTATGGGTGGTTAGTATGGTACATTTTGTAGCCTGGAAGTCTGAAAAAGCTCTTGGATGTGAAGTGTGTTTCTGAGATTAGTAAAACATCTATGTGGTGAATTTTAACAAATATTTTTAACTCTTCCGAGTGTTTTGACAAGCCATTAGCATTCCATACACCCAGTCTTAGTGATGTGAATGTGATGACAATTTTGATATTAGTTCGGTTAACGTTTGTGTCATAATTAACATTTGGTTCATCAGAGCAACAAGTGTTTCCCTAATAGCTTTGAGGTCGTTCGTTTCTTGATTCTCTGCGTTCGTAGTTTGTATCATGGGTTTTTCGGGGTGTACGTTTGTGGCCGCGGCATAAGATTTACCGCTTTTTGTTGTATTATCTGTACATTCTTGTGTATCTCTCGTGAGTCTTCGTACTTTTGTATGTTTAGTGATTGGAGGAGGATAGCGGACCTTTAGAAGCTCCTTGTAGATTATGCAGCCCTTGTAATTGGCTGGGTGGTTTCCTTCGCAAAGAACGCATTTAACTTGGTTTGATCTTTCTCTACGTGGACAAGCTGAAGTGTGATGCGAACCTGCACATTTGACGCATCTTGGCTTTCTATTGCAGAACTTTTGTGTGTGGTTATAGTCTTGGCAATTTGTGCATTGGGGGATTGCTCGCTTAGGTCTGGGTGCTTCAAACAGTATACGACAGTGGAGTAAAGATTTAATGCTATATATATCTTTGTTATTTTCACGCGGTTCGAGCTCGATGATCCACATTGGTAGGGCTTGTTTAGTTTTTGAGCTTTGGATGTTCCAGACATTTGTCACTTTATGGTCAAGCTCTTCAATAGCTATTTTTATGTCCTCTTTATCTGTTGATGGGTGTAAGTTTTTTAGTACTACTCTAAAGCTTCGGTTTTGTTTAGGCTGGTAACTGTAAAATTCTGTGTCTTTAGCCTTTAGTTCTTTATAAATTGTGGAGTATGATTCGACTGATTTTGGTTGTATTTTAACTCTGTCGTCTCGTAATACTTTAATGTCATAGTCTCCTTTTGCTACTTCTTCTAGTGTTTTAAGTAAAGGTTTAATATTTTTGACTCCGTCAATAAACAAAGGTGGGGGTTTTTTTGATTTCGGGACTTGTAATTCAGGTTGATCGGGTTGCTCTATATCATCAAGCTCCGAGAAGCTATTGTGCGTTGTTACTGCTGGTATTCCGAGCCAGTAGTTCAATTTTGTTTGTTTTTGGCTTCGCGTTACTGCATCTGGACTGTCTCTTTGCCTTTTGCCATAGTGCACTTTTGTGAATTGGTGTTCTTCAGTTTCCTCATCTGTTGTATCCTTTAACTCAATGTTCAGTGTGTCTTGCTTAGAAGTTCCGCTGAAGGAATTAGATCTTGGTCGATTAATAAACATTCCTTTATGAAAAGCTTGTTGGATCATGGTTTTTGGATTTCTCTTATCTAATGTTTCTATATTTTCATTATTTTTCATTTTGTTCCCACGAGTTAGGCCGATTTATTAAGTCACAAGAGGGGTGACGCCCATTCCCTCAAGAAGGCAATTTACAACGACGTTTGCCGGGTCCGCCGAGGTTGGCGCTGAGAACTTGCCTCCTGCAAGCCATGCATTCTGTCGGCACGTAGTCCCACCTTAGGATTAGGGTGACTTTTTAGAGAGGTATTCTACCTCTTGGTCCGGGCGGCTAAGCCAAGGCCCTCGATTCTGTGGAAGAGGTATCTGCACAGAATTGCGAGTTGCGGAGGTCATTTCCTACCCCAGCAGGTTCCGGTTTGTTAGGCCTGGTTTTTGTCGGGTTAGTTCCGTCGCCCGATGATCGACAATAGACTTTACAGCTATTTGGATTTTCAATAAGCTAACCCTCTTCTTTTTTTTTTTCATTCGGGACCGTCCACGGGTGAGACAGGTTATTTACCGCCGCCTGTTACTCGGCGTTGGGCATAGGTCATTTAGCCCTGTTACTCGTTTGGCACCACCCAGGGGGCACGTGTAGGGTGGGTCTAGGAGAAGATGGTAAATCCTACGGACGCGAGTAACTTCACCCCTAGTATTCTTATATAGAAATAATTATACTAGCATAGTTGATAAAAAATGCTATGTAATAGCTTTACCGCGGCAGTCCCCGAGTGCCACACGTCTTTTTTTTTTTCTCTGTGTTTATCTGCAATCAGTAGACAACTATAAGCAGATGGTTTGTATGATGGTGGCAGGTCGAGTGCATCCTCCAGTGAGGACTGCTACTCCTCATGAACTAGTCTGATCTCTCCGACTAGATAATGTCCTTTCTTTTAAGTCTCCTTCGGTAGCTCCGCGCAACAAGACGGGTCGCAAGTACATTCGGATGGTTTTCCAGTCTCCTTTGGTATTTCTGTCTGGAGACCTCGATTTCTGCTCTAACTGTGTTCACTTTTAGGTTCGTGTGGATTTCAGAGTTGGTAACAAACCAAGGGACGTGTGCTATTGCTCTTAATATAGCGTTTTGTGCTCTTTGCAGTATTGTGATGTTGGAGTTAGCAGCACTGCCCCAGAGCTCTAGGCCGTACATCCATGTAGGTTTCAGTATGGAGTTATAGATTAATAACTTGTTATCTATTGACAGCTTGCTATTTCGTCCCAGCGTCCAGAAGAGATTCCTATTTCTTATATTTAGCTGCTCTCTTTTCGTTTTGATGTGTTGGTTCCAAGTCAGGCGACGATCCAGGTGGAGGCCCAGATACCTTACACTGTCTTGATGAGGCAGAATTTCATTTTGAAGGTGCACAGGAGGACAATTTTCTTTTCGTAGTGTGAAGGTTACCTGGACCGACTTTGTTGTGCTTGCTTTAATCTTCCATTTTTGAAGCCATTTTGCAATGACGCCGAGTCCCAGTTGTAGTTGCTTTGTGGCTATATCTGGGTGTCTATTACTAGCCATTATTGCCGTATCATCGGCATATGTTGCAATCATGACTCCATCCACCTGTGGAAGATCGGAAGTGTACAGGGTGTACAGTGTCGGTCCCAACACCGAACCCTGAGGTACTCCCGCTCTAATTTGGTAAAATTTTGATGTCTTGTCAGATACCTTAACCTGGAAGATTCTCTCGGTGAGATAAGATTTCAGCAAGTTATAGTAGCTGTGTGGTAGTGAAGTCCGGATCTTATAGAGTATACCGTCATGCCAGACCCTGTCAAAAGCCTGCTGGATGTCCAGGAACGCAGACGAGCAGTACTCCTTTTCTTCTAGGGATTTTCTTATCTGTTCGACCACTCTATGCACCTGCTCTACGGTTGAGTGCTGTTGCCTGAAGCCGAATTGGTGGTGAGGGATGACATTATTATGCTCCAGTATCGGTACAATGCGGTTAAGGATCAGTTTCTCCCAAACCTTCGACAGGATGGGCAAAAGACTGATGGGCCTGTATGAGGCAGTCTGACTCGCTGGTTTTCCCGCTTTATGTAACATCAGGATTTGTGACACCTTCCAAAGATCCGGGAAGTACTGGACTCTAAGTATTCCGTTATACAACATGGTCAAAAAAACTATTGCTTTCTTCGGAAGCTGTCTCAAAACTTCCTTAGTAATCAGGTCGTATCCTGGAGCTTTTCTGTCCTTAAGGTCCTGAATAGATCTCCAAACCTCTCGCACTGTGACCGTAGTCGGCGGCAGCGACATTTGTAAAGGCTGAGCAAGGGCAGATTCTACTTCTGTTTCTGCATCTGTGTCACTGACGATGTTCGGTGTGAACACGTTTGAGAGATGTTCTGCGAATAGATCCGCCTTTTCCTGAGGTGTGCGGGCCCAGCCACCATCGCATCTCAGCGGCGACTTTGCCATTTGTGGTCTGTCATATGTCTTGGTGAATTTCCATAGTGAGTAGTCTGTGGCCGCAGTGGGTGTAAGAGATGCCAGTTGAGCCTCCAGAGTCATATTGTTCCAAGCACTCAGCATTCCTCTCAGGAGCGACGCTTGCCTGTTGAATATTGTTTTATCAGACGCAAGTCTGCTTAATTGGCAGACCCGGCGTAGCCTTCTTCTCTCCAAGACTGCTTTTCTTATTTCTAGAGGGTAGTTTTGTATCCGCTCTTTGGACTCAATTAAAGGTGTACTGCGCCAGCAAGCGTCCTGGATGAGATTTGTCAGATATTTAGTAGCGGTGTCAATGTCATCAGATGTCTTAAGAGCAATCTTTAATTTGATGTTCTCCTCTATATATTCTCTGAATGAGAGCCAGTCTGTTTTTTTGTTATATAGTCTTGATGGACCTTCGTGTTCTATTATCTTCTTACTCAAGGTGAGCAGTACCGGTGAGTGATCCGAAGAACTGTCATAACAAGGCTCACATTTAACATAGTGTGAAGAGAATCCCTTAATAATGAAAAAGTCAATCAGGTCTGGTAATTTTGTGGTGTCTGATGGAAAATGTGTGGGTTCACATGTCGATGCAGTGACTAAGTTATTCGCATCAAGGCTTAGTTTTAACTGTCTGCCCCTGGTGTTCGTTAGTCTAGATCCCCAGTAAGTATTCTTGGAATTCCAGTCCCCGCCCACCAGAAATCGATTCCCCAGTGTCTCAAAGAACCCCGTAAACATCTCCTGGGATATTTTGTGTCTAGGTGGACAGTATATAGAAGAAATATTGAAAAAGCCATTACTATCCTCAATTGCTATTGTTGTAGCTTGGATTTGACAGGTTCTATACTCTGGCATCGCATAGTGCTTCAATGATTTTTTGACAATGATGGCAGTACCAGCGTGTCCTGTCCCATCCGGGTGTAGGGTGATATAGCACTCGTAGTTTTTGAGTTTGATATTTGTGGTCGTCGTACAGTGAGCTTCAGATATCAACAACACGTCTAAATTATGTTGAATCATAAGGGATTGTGCATCATGTTGGTTAGGGGTCAATCCATTGATGTTCCATGCTGCCATGCGAATTGCAGTCATTTTGTGAGTTTGTCGACAAGGCGTGTTATGAGCGTCATAAGGGTACTCATCTGTTGTAAGATTACGTCAAATTTAGCAGTTTGTTCAGTCAAAATCTGTACCAAGTTTAAAGAAGGTGGAAGGTTTATTGTTTCTTGAACTGGTTCGGTTCTGTTCTGTGCGATGTCTGAGTATTTCTTTTGTGTTTTACCTTCAGAGCTTTCAGATGTCTTAGCAATAGTTTGTTTGTTCATTGTTTTTTCGATTGAAGGTTGGAAGTGTTGAGCTTGATAGCTTCTACCTGTCAGATGAGCTGGCTTGGAGCGCCTCGACTGGATTTCCCTGTATACCTCGCACCCCTTGAAGTTGGCTGGGTGTGGTCCGTTGCACAGAGCACATTGGGCAGGTGTAGTGCGATCTCGTTTTTTGCATTCTGAAGTTTTGTGGGACTGTCCACATTTTACGCAACGATAGGGGCGCATACAGTAATTTTTTGAGTGTCCATATTGTTGGCATCTTTGACACTGCACTATTGAGGTACGCTTCTTTGGATCCTCGATGATAATAGACTGGTGGTATATATACTTGAGTTCTTTCACTGCCTTATTGTTTGGTCCAGGTGCAAGATTGACAAAGAACGTAGAAGTAGGTTTTTTGTCAGGTCCGAATATTGCGTTGATTATTTCTCCTGAGACTGTGTTTCCCGTAGCTTCAATGTCTTTCTTGATCTCGGATATTGGAGTAGTTGGATGGAGATTTCGTATTACTACTCTAAAGCACCTCTGATCTTTCCTGTTAAAAGTATGACCAATCAATCCATTCTCCCGAGCCACTTTAATGATATTTTTGTAGGCTTCGATGTTTAAGCTGCTTATCCTCAGTTGGCTGCGGTTTACGATTTTAAAAGTAAACTTGTCTTTCTCAACCACTGACTTAAGCAGTTCAGTGAGTTTGTTGAGGTCCTCTACACCATACAACACAATTGGTGGCGGTTTAGGGGGTCTTCGATCTTTGGTTGTTACACCTGTTTCAGTGTGATCTATTGCTAGGCCTGTAAAGCTATTTGAAGTTTTTACTACTTCAGGAGAGAAATTGTTTGAGATTTTCTTCCTTTTCGGATTCCTGCTTACAGGAACTCTTTGCCAGCTTGGAGGGCTGATCTCTGTTGACTCAACCTCAGTATCAACAGTCAAGGGTTGTTCGCCAGTAGTGGGTAGACTTCCTGTATGAGTGCTACCTCCCGGAGAAGATGTCTTCTGTCTTGTAAACAAGCCTGGATGGAAGGCCTGCTGGACGAGCTTCTTACTGCTACTGCTGCTGCTGCCAGGCATATTTACCAACACAGAGGCCTGGTCGCCCACCCCTGTGCGGTCTTCGGTAACAAATTTCACACACGCAGGCCCGGCTACCTGCGTGCGCCGGGGGTTAGCCGGTTCGCATGACATAGCACTCTCATTATTCGACATTTTCATATTAAAAAGGGGTTTTGGGAGTTTACTCATAGTACTTTCCCAAGGCACTACGACCACGCTTTTAGAGAGGATTTAGTCTCTCTTGGCTAGTGGCAGCCAGAGAACAGGTTAATTAACCGCCGCCCGATGCTCGGCGTTGTTGCTCTATAATACCAACTTTTTTTTTTTTTTTTCTTTTATTGTTATGGCGCATGCATTTTTTTTTGTTTTTACTAATATTCTTTTTTGTTGGTTTTTTTTTTTTTTTAAATATTTTTTTTTTGTGGGTATATGTGTTATTGCAACGGAGAAACAATTTTTGTTGTAAGTGCAGACATTCCCTAGTCTTCCTGCATCAGGTCTTTTTGGGATCATTTACTTCCCAAGGCCACTGTAGCCTCTTCCAGCCAGTTTCCCAGCAGGGTGTATGGTTATCCCGCCGTACTAGTATAATAGAGTCAAGATGTGTGTCAGGAAAGCTTTTATCGACTTGGGCCTGGAAGCAGATCCGGACTACTCTTTGAGTGCGGAATAAAATGTGGTTTTAGTAAACTTAGACAAGGCATTTCAGCCTGTAAAAAGAACTGATGACTGCCTTCGATCGATGGTTCCCACTAGAATTGAATCGGAAAGCGCCTTTTCAGTGGCTGGTTATCTGAACAGCAAAATAATAAGCCGTTTAACAGATTCTACTCTAAGCTCATTTTGTTTTTTAAGGAGCTACTTCTAAAAAAATTCATAATAATTAAAATGTTTAGACATTATTTATTATTTATTTATTTATTACTTTATGTACACACAAATTACAGTAAACAGAGAAAACAAAATAATGAAAACAGTATTTTTATTTTTATTGTAAAGGACATTCTTTTGTAAATTAGTATTATACATAGTATGTTTGTTAATAAGTCTCTAAACTTCTAGTATATCGCTCACATATTTGATGTTTCAAGTTTATTTTAAAAAACTATGTAGGTACGTCAAATAATGTAAGTATGAAAAGTACAGTTTGTCTATAAAGTCGTGAAATGAATGTTTGAGGAACTAAAAATAGTTATGTGTGTGGCAACACTGGCAACATGAAACATAAGTACGTCAGTTGTCAATGCTATCGTCGAATTTCGTTTACTCTCTCACGTAACTTTAATGTTTGGATTAAACTGCAACAAATTGAAACCAAACTACGCATAAAGGTTTGAGAAATGAGTAAAGAAAATCGGAGTGGTGCGCAGGAAGTGATTTTTAAAGTTTTCCAGTGATGTTTCGCGGAGTACCAAGCTGGACAATTGTTGTGGGATTTTGAGGATGTTTATGAGCGAACAGCATCTTTGGTGGGTATGTAATCGTGTTATTGTTTGTTTTGAATCTGTCTGAAGTTACAAATTTACTGAATTTACGATTTGGAGACAAAAAAAAGGCATTGTTTACGTTGCATATTTTTAGGTTAGAATCACAAACATACAATCTACCTATAATATAAGTCAGTGGTTAGAATAACATTGTTAGTAGGTTATTTTATAGTACGACCTACATTTTTGATACTCAGTTCAATCTGGTTTTCTACCAATTTTTTATTTTGAATTAATTGCTTCATGTCAATAGTTCGTTTCCATTAGGTAATTAATTTTCTTTTTTTACTCTTTTCAGGAAAATCAGAGAGTACAGTTAGGCGAATAGTTAACTAGGGTTTTAATAATGAAGAAAAGTTTGAAACTCCTGGGAAACACAGAAAAGGTCGGCAAAGAAAGAAATAGACGATTTCAATATTTGTGCACTGCGCCAAAAAAATCCTTGTCAGATGGGGGAAAGTTACAGATAAAACATGTAATTACATGATTGTGGCGAAGCAATTGGGACTGCTAGGCACCTGCTGGTGGGTTGTAAGACGCTATTAGACCGGGGCTTCTGGATCTGGTTCAATAACTTTATTCTGGATCTGATTCAATAAAACAGAAACAAAATTAGAAATGTATAATGTGTTTTATTTATTAACTCACTAGCTGATGCCCGCAGCTTCGCCCGTGTCGAATTTGTTCTCGTTCCCGCTTCCCGTAGGAACTTATTCCCGGGATGAAAAGTAGCCTATGTGTTATTCCAGACTATAATGTATCCCTGTACAAAATTTCAGCCAGATCAGTTCAACTGTTCGAGCGTGAAAGAGTCTCACATCTACACTCATAAGCTTTCGCATTTATAATATTTGTATTGTTCCCGTTCCCGCTTCCCGTAAGAACTTATTCCCGGAATAAAAAGTAGCCATGGTTATTCCAGATTATAATGTATCCCTGTACCAAATTTCAGCCAGATCCCTTTAACCGTTCGAGCGTGTAAGACTAATAAACATCCACACTCACAAACTGTCGCATTTATAATATTAGTAAGATTTTACTCGGAACGAACTCCTCGTATCAAAATCATTTTGGTCGTACTATATGGGGTTGCTACATGCATTCAGCAGCGCCCTTATTTAATTTCACGACTTTATAGACAAACTGTAATAGTTGATGTACTTTTTTATAAATACATAGGTACTTAAATGTTTATTTCACAAGAAGTACCTACAATTCTCATTATTTTTTTCCTATTTTGACTCAAATATTGTGATTATTTCAAAGAATAAACACACAAAAATGCCAATCTCGCGAGATCTCGTAATTTGCGAGATCTCGCGGTATTCTTATCTGTAATCTCGCGAGTTCTCGCCCGAGTCGAATCTCGCGAGATTTGCATTCCCCACGCTTATTTCGTTGATGTATGCATAACGTTGTAGTATCGAAATAATACTGTTACTGAGTACCTATGTAAATTTGGATATCTAATCAGGCGTTACATGGCGGAAATATATCTGTATAATTGCGCATTAAAAGAACTTCTTTTGGACACTACAATATAAGCCACTTCACACACTTTCGCCCTAGTCAATTACATATACCGAGATCACCAAAAAATATGCAAGTACTAAGACTTGTGGGCCTTGTAATATGAACATATACAAACTATACCATATCGCATTTTACCTTTCACCACGAACGTCATCTACTGACATCAAATGGAAAATAAACACCATCGTAAAACGATGATAAAGGAGGGGAAGAGGAGGTACACAACACAAACTCTAAGTCAAGTCAAGGGCACAATGATCTCCAGTGGCAGTTAGTGCTCTTTCTGCGAGCAGGTCATGCTGGTGAAAGAGGCGGTGCGGCGGGGAGGGAGCGAGAGTGGACTCTCCCATCCGGAACTCGGAATAAGCGACGGTCACCGACGTGTTTTCGCCCAAGACTATTGGCCTCCATGACCGGGGGCCTGAGGACGGTGAGGGGGCTGCTCACCGTTCCTACAGAAGCAGGCCCATGACGGCAGCGTGACGTGAGGGATTCACGCACGTCCCCCCTTAGAAGCGGGATGACACCCGAAAACCTCCCAAAAACGCGGGATAGCACCCGAACCACCCCATAGACGAAGCCGCGGTGGTTGTTGTAGGTCTGTTGGGAGTCCTGGGACATCCTTCCGCGGGCTTACCCGGGGCTCCCAACCGTAGGCTGTTGGGAGTTACGTGAGGTTTTTTACACGATCGACGATCGAAGATTTTTAAAAAGAAAATAGCGAATATTTTTTAATATCCGATTTGCTTGAGTGCGAAAAATGTTATCAAGATTTGAAACACGAAGCGTAGATTATGTAAAATCAATTACATCTAAAGATGTGAAATAATACGATTAAAGGACTTATTATATGACTACCTATTAATCTTCTATTGGCATTTATCCGGATTATTTTAGATGTGACAGTTGGTAAAATAGCGTGTCATTGTATTAGCAACTGGTTGTTGTCAGCGTGGAAGATTCCTAGACGGAGAGGGCGGATGGTGAAGAGGCACATCATAAGGCCAACTTGAGGACCACTGTCAGAAGTGTTATGGACCGTGAGAGTGACCCCCAATCGGTGTATATTGCATGGCTTTCTATCATGCGGAGTCAATTTAGCGAGCTTAAGTCGAAGGCCTTATTGTCTGATATTTACTTATTGTCTCGTATTGCCTTATCGTCGCGGCGACCTGGGTATATAAAAAAACTAAAACTAGCCCCAACAATCAATCAAATGACCTTATCACAGTCCACATCTGGAGTTGGACGATATCTACGTCCAGTGGACTGTGATCCAGTCATGTTGTGTTAGGCGTGATTGACCATATGTACCACGGCGCTTGTCAGACAGGTTAGTCTGACAAGCGCCGGGTATCTTCATGAAAACATTGGGATTATGTTTTCTTTTACGTAAAAGTACCTATATATTTTTGTACAGTAAAAATGGGAAATTACGGCAAAAGCGCTTGTAAACATTATCTTTTGTTCTTTAAATAAATATAAAAAATCATACAAGATCGATCTATTATCTTGTACATATTATGCATATTTATGATTAAAAAAATAACAATGCGATGTGCGAACGGCGAGTGCCTAGGCAAGTTATCTCATAAAATTAATTTAAACAATAGATATCCTTGACAATTAGGTAAGACTGAGTGCACAGTAGTAATTAATGCAGTTGATGCAAGGAAATTATGCCATAAATGGACATCCTTCCGAGGGCTTACCCGGGGCTCCCAACCATAGGCTGTTGGGCGTTACGTGAGGTTTTTTAGTCGGTAGGCGTCCGGCATAGCATCCATGATGGATATTCCTTCACGTTAAATAATAATAATAATAATAGAGGTCAATATACCTTGATAATCATAATAAATAAGTGTAACCTTGAAGCCAATATCGTAAATTAACTTGTAACTAGAAAGATGCAAATAAAATAAAATATTTGGTTATATATTAAAATACCAGAAATCAAAATACCTTTACTTAAAATGCATTAGACCAAAATACCCGAATTCGAAATTCCTTAACATTCAAAATACCTTATTTCAGTTCACCTTACCTTAAAATATAATATCAGAATTCAAAATACAAATTTTCAAATATCCTTAATCTAAGCGCACGGCAGTGCGCAGGCCAAGTTCCAGCAACAGGCCGAGCGCATGCCGTACTCTATTTATGCGCTTAGACACGAACCGCTTCGACCCACTTTTGACCCCCCTCTAGCTCAGTGCCTATTGCAAGTACAGAAATAAAATTGTACGTACGTATTTATATACTAGTACCAAGGCAGTGTACCAAATTTCATAGATGTTGCTTCAGTAGATCCTGAAATATGACCCTGTGAATATAGCTAATTTTGGCACTGACTGACTCACTCACTGACCGGTCATCAAAACCTCTAGGCCACTTCCAATTGTCCTAGCGTTATGAAATTTGGCACACAGATCGGGTGTTATATGTAGATTAACGAAAAATTGAGAAATTTAAGAAATCGGTCAAGTGTGAGTTGGAAAAGGGTTACAAAGTTTGTATGGGACCACAGGATTCCTTGGTCGGATCTTCTTCAAATTTTGCATAAATCATCTCTAACATAATTGATGGAAGATGTGTTTCGTATTTTATTGAAATTCATTCCATAACAAGGCTAAAAGGGGGTAACAATTGTTTTCTTCGGGGGGATTTGATTCGAATTTGTATCAATACTTCTTAGTGATGAGAGGACTCTTTTGATTTAATTTACTTTTTAGTTTCACACATGTCATGTTTAAAAACTCAATCAGATTTGAGAAAGATGTTGTCAATGTTTTGATTAATGTCAATCAAATACTCTATACATACAAATTATGGAAATGTCAAAACTGCACATTAAATATTTTTATTCATATTTGTGAAATATTTGGATCAAATCTGTCCAGTAGTTTAGAGATCAGCAAGCATTCTAAAGGATGACTCATGCTAGACCGTGCTGGGTCCGACTTCCGAGCCGAGTGTCGGCCGTACTACGGTTACCGAGCCGGTTGCGTTCACGACTGCTCGGGCGAAGCTCGGCGGCACTGTATCACTGTATTCATGCAACGGGCCGTGGCCGAGCCAAGGCGGGACCGAGTTGTTTCCGAGCGATTTCAGTAGCTCGGCTGTCACTCAGTTGCCGCTCGGTTTAACGCATAGATTTAGCGCGAAAAATTCTAAATCTATGGTTTAACGTGAGTTTGTTCTTTGTTCATACAAAATATATATAATACTAGATGACGTGGGCGGCTTCGCCCGCGTGAAATTCGGTACCCGTTCCCGCTTCCCGTGGGAACATATTCCCGGGATGAAAAGTAGCCTATGTGTTATTCCAGACTATAAGCTATCTCTGAACCCAATCCGTTCAACCGTTAGAGCGTGATTGAGTAACAAACATACAAACATCTAAACATCCAAACACCTTCACAAACTTTCACATTTATAATATTAGTAGGATAGTAGGATTAGTTGATCTTGCTGTGGCCGGCACTCGGCTTGGACCCGGCACGGTGTAGCGTGAGTCATCCTTTTTAGGGTCCCGTACCCAAAGAGTAAAGAACGGGACCCTACAATCCAATCCGGGATTATTCCGTTAATCCACCCCAAAAAATCCACCCAATGGGGTGGATAACCGGAATTACATGTTATGGTATGTCCGGAATTCCACCCAAGGGGTGGATTTCCGGATCTATTCATGATAAATAAAAAAGATCACAAAAAAAAAACAAAAGAAGATCGAAAAAACAAATGAAGATCGGCAAAACAAATGAAGATCGTCTAAACAAATGACGGTCGAAAAAACAAATGAAGATCGGCAGAACAAATGAAGATCGTCGAAACAAATGACGATCGAATAAACAAATGACGATCATAAAACAAATGAAGATCGGCAAAATAAATGAAGATCGTCAAAACAAATGACGCTTGGATAAAAAAATTACGATCAAAAAAAAACAATTAAGATCGGTTAAACAAATAAGGATCGTCAAAACAAATGACGGTCAAATAAACAAATGACGATCGGAAAACAAATGAAGATCGGCAAATAATCTAGCTGCGTTTGCCATTGAAAAAAATAGGTGCCAGCAATTCTCGATCTTATGAACATGCATAATATTTATTTATTTTTTACATAGTCATGATCAGTGATGTCTGTTAACGCCTAAAATAACATTTTTAGAGAAGTGTCATTAAGGTCGAGATTTGCTTAAACCTATTTTTTTGAATGGCACACGTATCTAGATTACAAAAAATGGCTGCAAGTAATTTTTGACCCTCAAAAATCAACAAGACTGAAAGCACAAATATCAGAACTCAGATCTCAAAACCCAAAACTCAAAGCTCATACTTAGGTCTTTTGTTTTGTTAAGTAACAAATTTTTCATTTCTTTTCGATCATTATTTAATATGATGATCTTCATTTGTTTTTGATCGTCATTTGTTTATCTGACCGTCATTTATTTTGTCGATCTTCATTTGTTTTGTCAATATTCATTTGTTTATCCGACCATCATTTGTTTTGTCGATCTTCAATTGTTTTGTCAATCTTCATTTGTTTATCCGACCATCATTTGTTTTGTCGATCTTCATTTGTTTTTTCGATCGTCATTTGTTTATTCGCAGTCATTTATTTTGTCGATCTTCATTTGTTTATTCGACCGTAATTTGTTTTGACGATCTTCATTTGTTTTGCCAATCTTCATTTGATTTTCGATCGTCATTTGTTTATCCGACCGTCATTTGTTTTGACGATCTTCATTTGTTTCTTTTGATTCATTTGTTTTGCTGATCTCCATGACATGTGTTTTGTCCATCTTCGAAATCCACCCATTTCATGGGTGGATTAACGGACTAATTGGATTAATAATGTATAATTCCGGAAATCCACCCCGTGGGTGGATTTTCGTGGGTGGATTACCAGACTATTTTGATTAATAATATACAATTCCGGAAATCCATCCAAGGGGTGGATTTTTATGGGTGGATTAACGGACTAATCCTATTCATGAGACTTCGCTGTCCATCTGTCTGTCTGTCTGTCCGTCACGAGGCTGTATCTCATGAACGGTGATAGCTAGAGAGTTGAAATTTTCACAGATTATGTGTTTTTGTTGCCGTTATAACAACAAATACTGAAAATAAAAACATAATAATATTTTAGGGGGGCTTCCATACAACAAACGTGTTTTTTAGCGATTTTGTCTTATATATTATTCGGTAATAAGGTATCCTTCTCAATTTAAATACGTTAGCTAATTTAAACATTTCATCAAGATCATTCATTCCCTTTACACCATGCAAATCAAAAGAATACTTTAGGAGGTATAGCACAATCAAATGTTGCTCAATGAAATTAATTTCGTGTCGCCATGATTGAACATTATACGGGTCACATACCTACTAACTTATTTTTCGACTTTCATCGTAAATACTTTTTCTTTAAAAAGTGAACAACGCTTTCAGCAGATTACTTTAGGTAGGTGTAGTATTTCAAAGATAGCTATTTCATAGGAAATAGTAAACAAATAGTCCATATTTTAGATTTTTCTCCAGTATAAACAATTTACGTACAAACACACAATTTATGTTGTAGACGTAGATATCGTGTTTATAATGTCATCAATATTCTGAAAAAGAAATTAAACATAGAGTTCACAAACTCTTTTTGAAATATATACTGTACCTACCGTAGAGGATCTATACAAGGATAGTTAACACTATAAAGCAACGCAAACTGCCTAAAGACGCGCGTTGTATAACACTATAGAGCAACGCGAACTGTCTAAAGACGCGCGTTGTATAACACTATAGAGCAACGCGAACTGTCTAAGGCGCGCGTTGCTCTGTGTTAATAGGTAATGAGGGCAACCAGTAGACGCTTGAAATACTCACAGAATATCGAGCAGTGTATTTTCATAAAAAAAAATAATTAAAACAAAATGGACCTTTACTGGGACATCCTTTCGAAAGCTTACCCGGGGCTTCCAAACGTAGGCTGTTGGCCGTTACGTGGAGTTTTTTAGTCGGTAGGAGTCCGGCATATCATCCATTAAGGATTTTCCATCTCGTTAAATATTTCCATCTCGTTAAATAAAAAGAAAAAAGGGGGCTCCCTTGCAACAAATAGGTACGACTTTTTGTTGTTTTTTGATACGGAACCCTCCGTGCGGGAGTCCGACTCGCATTTGGCCGGTTATATT
Organism: Miltochrista miniata; assembly: GCA_933228765.1. Taxonomy (NCBI): domain Eukaryota; kingdom Metazoa; phylum Arthropoda; class Insecta; order Lepidoptera; family Erebidae; genus Miltochrista; species Miltochrista miniata. The sequence continues at coordinate 26,586,727 of OW121751.1, forward strand.
CTTAACATAAGCTAAATATTAATGTAATGACATTAATATTAATTTATATATAATCACACTAAATAACCTTGGGGGTAAGCAGAAGGCTAATAAACTATGTAAATTGGGGATTAACCTATTGGATTGATTAAACAAAAAATTTTGCACGAATATTATTAAGAAGTATGTAAGCTTTAAACGTGGACTTCATATTATAACGCTTGTGGTGGCTTAATCGAAAATCGAATTTCTTATAAAAATATTTATGAATCAGTGAAACAATGAGAATACGATGAGGAGGGGGGAGGAGAGGAGGAGGGGGTATAAAATAATGTCATGTATACATAATGCACACTTTAAAGCTAATTAGAAGAATTAAAAGAAAAAAATAGGTACGGTTTCTTGAAAAAAAGTATTGAAATCCCACCAAAAACATCCCTGTTGAAAAGGAGGCCAAGTTCCTATGGGCTAATTTTCGCCTAAAAAAGGGTTGAAATCCAATCCAATGCCAAGTTTAGATGCACTTTAAAATCGATCATAATCATCTTCATCAACAGCCTAATCCACTGGTAAACATTTGCCATTCCCAAGACTCGCCACCACACTCAGACCTCCGCCTTTTGAATCCAGCCACTACCCACCACCGCATCCACGTTAACGGTCCATCTGGCCTAAAATTCACTTTGCCATACACCCAACTTAAAATATGGTGTAGTTGTGAAAATACGTAGGTACTTACTTAAAAATATCTAAAATAATGATACTTCTAAACTTTAACTTGGCAGGTTAATTTAATTATATCTATATAATAAATTTAATTATACAATTAATCAAGTATTACGTTCTGCTTGAAAACCTGCCAAGTTCTAATTTAGAAGTATCATTATTTTAGATATTTTAACCAAGTAAGTACCTACGTATTTTCACAACTACACCATATTTTAAGTTGGGTGTATGGCAAAGTGAATTTCGGCCAGATGGACCGTTAACGTGGATGCGGTGGTGGGTAGTGGCTGGATTCAAAAGGCGGAGGTCTGAGTGTGGTGGCGAGTCTTGGGAATGGCAAATGTTTACCAGTGGATTAGGCTATTGATGAAGATGATTATGATCGATTTTAAAGTGCATCAAAACTTGGCATTGGATTGGATTTCAACTTCAACCCTTTTTTAGGCGAACAATTAGCCCATAGGAACTTGGCCTCCTTTTCAACAGGGATGTTTTTGGTGGGATTTCAAATACCGAAAATAGAATACAATGTGAATATAAAAAAAAAACCATAACCTACCCGCTATAACCTACTGGGTATTATTAGGTATATATTATGCTATACCAGTGAGTCCGGCATAGTATCCATGTAGGATTTACCTCATGTTAAAACACTTTGATTCAGAGTTACAAAAGTACTACAGTGGGCTAACGAAAAATAAAAAAAAACCACGAAGGCTAAGGCGGGAGCTCCGCTTCGCTTCGCTCCCGCCTTAGTCTTCTAACCTAACCTATCCGAGTCGGGATACTCTGAGTCGGGGTGTTAACCATTCACAGATATATAGCATCCATGTAGGATTTAAATCATGTTAAAAAAAAGGTATTTTGTGTTTGAACATTTTAGGATAAGGTATTTGATAAATTTATTTTTTGGGTTTCGGTTATTCGACCGTAAGGCATTTTAAATTATTTATATTATAATTATTTGCCTTTTGAATATTGATATTTCGATTTCGGGTATTTTGGGCTCAGGCATTTTAAGTAAAGGCATTATGATTTCTGGTATTATGACGGTATACCAAAATATTTATAATGCAGTAAATGGTCATATCATAAATCAGAGTAATTTGTAATTTTTTGAACACGTAGTAACTAAATAGGTAGGTATATAATGTTACACATTTTCATAGGAAAAAATGTGATGCAAAATGTGTAACACAAACACACTCCAATGGACAAATTGTGTTCTTTGTCCATAGACAATAGGTACCCTGTACTATGTAGTATGTACATTTAATTATGATGGACGTTTCACGTTAAAATCCTAATTTCATTGATTTTCTGACCAATCTTTCTGACGCGGCAGTTACAAGACTGGACCTTTCCCAACAATACCAAATTTAAAATTCATAAATAGCTGATTCTAGCAGTCAATATAAGCGGATTCCAGGCGAAATTCAGGTATAATTTGGGAGCAACTGGAAACTAAACGAACTAAAAATTATGTATTCTAAAGTGAAAAATCACAACTTGGTTCAGACGGGACTTGTAATAGTTTACCTTTGCCACAATTTAGAAAAAACCTTAATCTTCAAAGTAGAAGGAGGAACGCAACTAAAACATAAAGTTACGTTATGAATTCTTGAAGCTTTAATCGGAAAGACGTTGATGCACAACAAAAAGCATTACTAAGTAATTCTATTTATTTAGATTATGCGAGTCGTGCAGACACTTTCGCATTTTTCATGCTATTAGAAAGTAATTTTGTACACAGTGTTATTGTAATTATCATCAATGAAACGTGATTCTGTTCAATAGATAGTGCGATTTACAGCATTTATGTAACGTATCGTCTATAGACAGATCAACCTCAACTCATCGTACTGTGCACAAACTGTTAACTCATCTCGTCACAATGCTTATGCAATGACCCATGCAAAGATTTACGAAGTGTCGAAAAGTATTGACAAGAACAGCAAACTATTCATGTGCAACAGTTTATGTAATAACAATAAATATACCTGTGGTGCGACAGTCGTCAGGAAAACCTGATAGAGGAAAAGCCGAGGTTCCTCCAGGAACATAGCCCGAGTCTACTATAGTTTCTCAGTGTGAGGCAGTCGGTCCCAACGATTTCCAAAATAAATGTCTAATCAAACGTGCTCCCGTCAAATTCAGGTAGCAGATGCGAAGATGTTGAGAAATATTAGTATTGAAGAAGCGATAATCGCCTGAAACCTTAGCAATGGTGGTCACACCTAATGGTAGTCATTTTGTATTCCAAGAACAGATAGACGGATGTTCTCACGTTAATCACATTCAAATTGTTTTACTCAGTGAGGATTATCACGCAACCCTTGGTGTGTCTTAGATAGCGATTTGATATGATGCACTTATATTATGTTGCAGCCAATGTAGGGTAGTAAGGTAGAAACTAAATCCAAGTTTCTATTACGTCATTAATGTCGTAGTATATTGGACGTAAGTACCTAGATAGTTCACGCCTAAATAGACAATCTATTTAGTTTAGAGTTTACATCATTGGTTTTCAAAGTGGGGGGCGCGCCTCCCTGGGGAGGCGCGAAGACATGTACAGGGGGGCGCGGGTAGATCAGAGTGACATCACAAGAGCAAGCTAAGGAAATTTTGAAAAGATGCTGAGACATAATTTTGGGTTAAATATCTCAAATCTTTTACCTTTTTTATTAATATTCATGGGTAGCATTGGTTACAATAATAAAAACAAAGTTTAGAAGCAAACTGAATTTTGCTAGTAATCTACGTTGTGCAATTTTTTTATCTCTATTAAATTCACAATCGGGAATCTTGTCAAAATCATGCAAGCACATCTATCTTTGACTCTTTTTGTAAGAAGTGACCTTTTGTAAGTCTGACCGTGAATCGCTGGCCTGATGCCATAATAAGAGGGTAACGCACGATCTCCGTCGAGGCTGCATGTCTCCTACCTGTAAGCGAGGGCTCTGAAGGAACTGCAGTGATACCATAGGCCTGTTCCCTGAGCTGTCAAATTGGGAACTCACTACTATCGAGGTAGTGAAGCCGATCATGGAAGAGTGGCTTAAGAGGCGCCATTGTAGCCTCACTTACCGCGTGTCATAGATATTTACGGGGCACGAGTGCTTCGGTAAGTATCTGTGGTGCATACACCGGGGGGAAACACCTGAGTGCCAGCACTGCGGTTACTGCAGCGAGGACACGGTGCCGCATATTCTGACGGTGCTCAGCATGGACGCTGCAACGCCAAGACCTGGTCGCAAGCCTGGTGTGGACATTCTCACGCTCAAGACCGTGTTGATGGCCATGGTCCCAAGCTGTGTCTTTCGGCGTGCAAAAACTGGTGGCGTGGTGGGAGCGGGAGATAAATACGCCCAAGACTGACGGCCTTCATGACCGAGGGACTGAGAACGACGGGTTTGCTGCTCGCCAGTCTTACAGAAGCAGGCCAAGATGGTGGCGTGTCTCTTCATCCCTCAAAGTAGTGGGATAGTAAACAAGAGGGAGGTCTAAGATGTATTTATAAACTTTATTACCTACTCTTATTTTATTTAATAATTGATGTTTCAGGGTTCCGTGACCATAGGGCCAAAACGGGCCCCTATTCAAAAAACTTCGGCGTCCGTCTGTCTGTCTTTCCGTCACGAGGTTATATTTCAGGCACCTCGATTATCTTATCTTTCTGTTACCGCTATAACAACAATTACTAAAATTAGAAAAATAATAAATACATATTGTTATTTTATTTTTAAATTGCTTGCTGTTCCCTGGGCTGAGGGGAGGCGTGGGCATATTAACTTTAACCGTAGGGGGGCGTGATACCTATAAGTTTGGGAACCCCTGGTTTACATAGTGATATATTTGAATTATGGTTCCATTTCCATTAAGCAGATTAAAGAATAGGTGCTCTATGTCACTTCAGATGATAGAGTTGCCTACCCATAAGAAAATATGGAGACTGGTGGTCCTGAAGCAACAAGTTTTAAACATTGCTGTTAAGTACTATAGTAACGGTAATTCGTAAAACCCACGTAGGGTATAAATCTCACCAGTCAGGCTGGTTGTGTCAGGAGTTGGTGGTAGTTTAACAGACAGGGTGACGGGGTTAAGCTCCTACTTGAGGTCGCAAACACAATAAATACCACACAATCTGTGCTATCAGTAACCATCGCGTAGCGAAATTTAGACCCTCCATAAATAAGAACACGGAATAGATAAGAAAAAATATAGCAACCATTTACGTGAGGGGAGGCACTAGAAGAAAACTTCGGATAGTTTAGTTTACCACTTTGTTGACGTAACAATTTTTTTTATACTATCAAGGTGTCACACAAGCATACAGTCCACCTGAGAAAAAATAATCACTGTATAGGTATAACTCTTAATACAAGGGTGCCAATTCTTGATCTAACGACAGGAATGCGTAGACGAACATTTACCGGCAAAATGTATTTTTTTTTATAATAAAACGGCAATAGATATTATCACCAGATATTTTTCGTTCCGATTTCAAGTGCCCAGAGGTGTTACATTCGTGGTGCCGTATTTACTATCTACTATCGTATTACAACAGACAGGGCCACGATGTGGCCACCTGCTGTTGAAATTTCAAGAAATGCCTTTAAATTGCTTAACAACTGACATATTACCGGCGTGCCTTCCGATGCAAATAATGCTTCCGAAAAAGCCACAAACGGTCGACTCTCTAAGGATCGTTTAGTTAGAGCACAAGAGTTTGAGGGACTATGAGCGTTTAAAATATGACATACTAGCTGTTCCCCGCGGCTTCGACCGCGAAGTAGTCATTTAAATCATTACCCTCCTTTTGCTAAAGTTAAAACGTAGCTTATGTCCTTCCCTTGGACTAAAACTATCTCTATACCAAATTTCATCAAAATCGGTTCAGCGGTTTAGGCGTGAAAACGTATCAGACAGACAGAGAGAGTTACTTTCGCAAATATAATATTAATAGGGAAGTAGGAATTAGTAGGGCTTTATGTCAAATCACAGTTTTCTAGTACTAAGTCCCTGAGCAACACTGCGAAGAGACCGACAGAGGGACGGACTGGAGAAACTAAATCCAAATCCTTCTAAGCATATGGAAAAACAGAGAACTAAAATGAAATGTTCTATACTATAGGTACTATCTTCACGCCAAATCCCTTGCGGGGTAGGCAGAAAGAACCACACGGCACGGTCCATACACACCTCACTTGTTTCTTCAACTATGTTCTTCATTTATAATTACTCTCACATTAATCCTCACGATGTTTGTAGAAATATATATATCAGCAAATACTTTGATATTATATCTACATCAACCGATTAGGAATTAAGACAGTACGCCATCATTATTTAAATGATTATTTAATAGCGTTATCTTATTATCGGACTGTGATATGCATAAGCTGAAAATAATGTCCTTACTTAGATATTTGTACCATTACCTGAGTGCATACCTACTAAATATAGAATATACTATCCTCTATACATATATATCAAAACAAATCGTTCATAATATTATGCTATACATATAAATATTTTGAGATAATGTCTAAAATATAATGTACCTAGGTGGGCATTATTAGTTAAATTAGACTTTATTTATTTGTGTATTTGATAAAGGAGGTATAATGTGCACCAAAATCACAATAAACGCTAGCAGGTAGCCACAGCTTGTCCCTGTCCGTTCCAACACGCTAACACTGTATACTGTATACTGTACTCTAACACTGTATACACTAACACGTAACACTGTATACTGTACTCTTTATACTGTGACGCTAATAAGGCCAGCAGCACGCCCATTGCAACCTTCCATAGGCACATAACACTTTTGATTAGGTGGACCGTCAGCTTTTACGCACCTCAGTAGTATTACTACTACTACTATCTTCACGCCAAATCCCTTGCGGGGTAGGCAGAAAGAACTGAGCGCCACACGGCACGGTCCGTACACACGGTACACACCTCACTTGCTTCTTCAACTTAATTTTTCTTTTCATGCATGCACCTCAGTAGTATAAAACAAGAAAGCCGTGAGATCGTTCTCATCTGACTGCCCCTCTCTAACATGTTTATTGTGAAAGTGAAAGTTCAATCCGATTGACGTTGTCATTTTTGTTTTATTTCAAACTTTGAACAGATGATCCACGTGACCTAGTGACGTAGTTTAATGCGACAGAGTCAAAGCTACAGACAAAGTCTCGCCGTAAGCCCCTCTGCACTCTATTATACATATAGAGAGGGGCTAGAATGGGCAGATTTACAGAATGGGTGGAACAGATTTTTTTGAATACTTATATTTTATGTTTTTAACGAACTGTAAATGGAAATGCTAGTGTCTGTCTGTCTAGTTAAGTCTAGTCTCATGCATGATTATTTACAGAACTTTGAGCTAGAGGGGAAATTTGATAATTTTTGAGATATTTTTGTCGTTGTCGCATTTGAAACTTTCATCCGTTATTCGTCCGAATTCACGATCATGCAAGTGAAATCTTATAGATTTCTAGATTTCTCTTTTTTTGTTTTTAATTATTCTATTTATTGTAAAACTAGCTGACCTTCGCAACTTCGTTTACGTCACATAAGGGTTATGAAAGGAGAGGGATTTCTTCATCAGACTCCTAGGAGCGTGTGAAACTGACCTGCTTGCTTAATCATAAAAGATCTTAAAGATTCAGTCTATTATAAAACAATTCAATCCTGCAATTAAAATTTTCAAAATATCTTCCATGTACAGACTCTCGACCCACTACAGTTTTATTATATTTATAATGTATAGATAACATTAAAATTTTTGCTCCTGGTTAACATTATATTTTTTTATAGGTTCTCGCCTAACGGGGCAGGTCCCCAAGTGATACGCGAGTACGTCCCCGTCGTCTGCCCTGGACCCCAACTTGACCACCGTAACGGAGTGGCAAGTTGGGTGACCGAAGCTCGCTATCTATACTTGTGGACGAACCAGCACTGTGTTCCCAGTGATCTCTGATTTCTTGAGTTCTCGCTGTCTCTAAGCGATCTCTCCATCCCACGTGGTGCGCGGTAACGCAGTGGCCAGTGGGTGGCGATATATTCTGAAACCATCTTAAGGTACTGATTCGATTACTTCTTTCGATTCTTATACTGACCCGGCTTTTCTTTGGACTTTTGATTCTTTTCGTTTTGTTTTTGTCTTCTATTTTATATAGAAATGGAGTTAGTGGATGTTACCAGCTCAGAAGAAGTAGAGGAGAGGTCCCCGCGAGTAGCCGCCGCTTCCAGCAGGAAGAGACGTGAGCGCAGTTGGCGCTACATTGAATCTGGCCTTTCGTCTGGGAGCGACGACGAGCCGGTGAAGAAGGAGCGCGCTGTGACTCCGTCCATGGTCCTGCGATCCGGTAAGGGTAAGGGGGCATATCTGCACAGTGTGGGGCTGGCGAAAGCCCGTAAGGAGTTGAAGGGGTTTGAGTCGGCTTCTGAGGACGCATCCGACGCAACGGTCCGGAATCGCAGCCGTTCCCCAACCTCAGGGAAGAAGTCCCCAAATTCGTCGTCGGTGGAGGAGCTGATGCAGCGGGCAGAGGAAGAAGCGGGTCTGCTGCAACAGCTGGCCTCCAAATCAAGAAAGGGCGCCTTCGTAAAGGAGGTCAGGGAGCACTCTGTATCGCTGCTCAAAATTGCTAAAGTTCTCGCGACCCGCAGCGACAACAGTGAACTCAAAAGGCTCCAAGCCGACAACAAGCGCCTGCGTGGGCAGTTGTCGGCGGTGTAGACTGAAGTGGCAGCTCTAAGAAGAGAGTTTGCGGAAGGCCGGCGACGCTCTAGGAGCCCTGTCCAAGGAGAGAGACCAGAAGAGGTGAATCCCACCGCTGAGGAGTCACTAACTAGGGGGGATCTAACCCTCCTTCTTAGCAACCTCCAAAAGGAGCTCATGAACCAGCTAGGGGGCGTACTTAACGCGCGTTTTGAAAGCCTGGAGGTAGATGGCCGCCTTCTTCCCTCCCAGCCGCAACTCCACCGGCCACCGCTGGCGGCAGAGAGTAGAAATAACAGCTCGAAGAAGACGGCCCCAGCGGCACCAACCACGTTGCCTCCCCCAGTGACTATGCCTCCCAAAGCCAGGCCGACGAAGACAGTGGCCCGGGCGGCCGAACAGGTGGCGGGCCCCTCGCATGTCGAGCAGCCCGTGCTTGAGGATGCCTGGACCACTGTCGTCAAAAAACGACAGCGAAAGGCGAAAGCTGCAGCGCCTCTGGCTAGTAAGCCAAAGCCGAAGCCAAAGATGCCTAAGGCGCCTAAAAACATGGCCGTAGTTGTCACTCTGAAGCCTGAGGCTGTGGCGGATGGCGTCACCTATAGGGACGCCATCGCCAAAGCAAAGGCGTCAGTAAGTTTGGGCGCCATAGGCATAGGTCCGGTGCAATTCCGTGCTGGGGTAACGGGAGCTCGGATCATCGAGCTTCCCAAGGAAACCACGGTGTCACAGGTTGACAACCTGGCGGCCAGAATTGGTGAGGCGCTGGGCAATGAGGCCAAGGTGACCAGGCCTACCAAAATGGCCCAGGTACGGGTATCAGGTCTGGACGATGCTACATCGGCGGAAGACATAGTGTCGGCACTATCGGATAAGACATGATGTCCTCCCGACCAACTTAAGGTTGGAGTCATTTCGCCTGGCTTTACAGGTATTGGCTCAGTCATAGTATCTTGCCCCATTGGTATAGTCGCCGAGTTGGCGTCGGTCAAGCGCCTAGCGATTGGATGGACCAGTGCCACCATCACAGTGATGGAGCAACGCCCAATGCGGTGCCATCGCTGCCTCGGCACTGGCCATCCAAAGACGCTCTGCCCCTGTAAAAAGGATCGCAGCGGACTGTGCTACCGCTGCGGTCAGGAGGGGCACACACTGTCTTCCTGTACGGACCCACCGCGTTGCAGTGTTTGTGCTGACCGAGGGCTACCCTCTGGGCACCGTATGGCCGGGATGAGATGCAACCCTCCCCCGGTCAAGGGTCGCCGTGCTCCCTTGATAGATTCCTCTCTTCGCACTACGGCCGCGTCGGCCGAGCCTGCAGTCACGCCTATGGACACTAACAATGCCAGTTAGACCCATAGGACGTGTACTGCAGGCCAATGTCAACCACTCGCCCCCCGCCCAGAACCTCCTGTTCCAGGCGGCGGCAGAGGGTGACATCGATTTATTAGTAACTAGCTGATGCGCGCGGCTTCGCCCGCGTGAAATTTGGTTCCCGGTCCCGCTTCCCGTGGGAACCTTTTCCGGGGATAAAAAGTAGCCTATGTGTTATTCCAGACTATACTCTATCCCTGTACCAAATTTCAGCCAGATCCATTCAGCCGTTAGAGCGTGATTGAGTAACAAACATCCAAACATCCAAACATCCAAACATCTTCACAAACATTCACATTTATAATATTAGTAGGATTTCCGAGCCCCATAAAGCCTCCTTGCCTGCTCGGTGTGCCGTGTCATCGGATGGCCTTGCGGCGATCATGGTGGCCGGCATGGCACCCTCCCCTCTTGTCATTGCAGAACGAGGAGTAGGATACGTTGCTGCAAGATGGGGGGGCGTCATGGTGGTATCCATGTACTTCTCCCCAAACAGTACGCTACAGCAATATGAGCGCTACCTGACTACGGTGGAAGCCGTGGTAAGGCGGGCAGCTCCCGGTCCAGTACTGTTGGCGGGCGACGTAAACGCTAAATCGTCGGCGTGGGGGTCTCGGATCACGGACACGAGGGGTGTTGAACTGGAATCCTTGGTTCATTCCCTGGGGCTCCAGATCCTAAACCTCGGCAATACTCCAACGTGCGTACGGTGGCAGGGCACGTCTGTGATAGACGTGACCTTTGCCACTTCACAATTGGCTGCCAGTATTAGGGATTGGAGGGTAGTCGTAGACCCTGAGAACCTGTCGGACCACAATTACATCCGTTATGATGTCTCCACAGGAAATCTCCCTCTTCGGCTGCCCTCGATGGGGGGCACGTCTCCATTCCCTAAATGGGCAATCGCCCAACTACGGGGTGACGTTGCGGAGGAGGCGGCACTGGTGCGGGCATGGGCAGACGTGCCTGACACAATTAAAGACGATCCCGACGGCATGGCGGAGCTGTTCGCCGACGACCTGCGGGCGGTGTGTGACTCCGCCATGCCGAAGCAACGTGTTGGCCCTCGTAGGCGTGGACAGATGTACTGGTGGACGCTGGAACTTTCCGACCTGCGGGCCACCAGTACAAGAGCCAGACGCGCCTACCAGCGATGCCGTAGACGAGCCCGCCAATTGCCTGGTGAAGAGGAAGCTCTCCACCAGACATATAAAGTGGCTCGGAGTGCCCTCGAAGAGGCGATTTTTAGGGCCAAATCTGATTCGTGGGCACGATTTGTAGAATATCTTGACGCCGATCCGTGGGGAAGGCCATACAGGACGATAAGGCGGAAGTTCTCAGAGAGAGCCCCGCCTACGTCTTGTATGGAGCCCGCACTTCTGCAAAGGGTTCTGCAGAAGCTTTTTCCCAACAAGGGATCCTTCGCACCACCACGCATGCTGCCACCTATTGCCGCCTCGGAAGGAATGAGCGTAGGGCCACCGGTTTCTGACATCGTTTGGTGTCGCACGGGAACGGCTCCGACGGAATAATAAAGCTCCCGGCCCAGATGGGGTCCCAGCCAGGGCGATGGTCATCGCTTTGGGCCCTCTGGAGGACCGTTTCCGTGCGGTATTGGATTTATGCCTGGAAAAGGCTCGCTTCCCCGCTAGATGGAAGGTAGGGCGGCTCTGTTTGCTCCGCAAGAAAAACCGTCCAGCGGATTCACCAGATGGGTATCGGCCGATAGTCCTGCTCGATGAGGCGGCGAAGGCCTTTGAGAAGATCCTTCAAGATCATCGAGCATCTCGAGAGAGTGGGACCAGATTTGGCCGACTGCCAGTACGGTTTCCGGACTGGACGGTCGACCATGGACGCAGTTAGTCGCCTTAAATCCTGGACCAAGAGGGCAAATTCGCGTGGAGAGATGGTGGTGGCAGTGTCGTTGGATATTGCCAACGCGTTCAACACCATCCCCCACGAATGTATAATGGAGGCACTACGCTTTCACGGAGTACCCTCCTACCTCTGTGTCATTATAAATGACTACCTGGGGGATCGAAGCGTAGTTTACGAGGACGAGAACGGCTTCATCCAATCTTGGAGAGTAGCAGCAAGTGTGCCCCAAGGTTCCGTGCTGGGCCCGTTGCTCTGGAACTTGGGGTACAACTGGGTTCTGCGCGGCGTGCTGCTGCCAAGGATGGACATCATGTGCTTTGCGGATGACACCACCAAGGTGTGGGAGCAGCAGCCGCAAAGGAGTGGGAGGATGCCGTTCGTCTGGCATCGGTTGGCACGTCTCTGGTTGTTCAGCGCATTGGTCTTCTGGGTCTGGAGGTAGCCCTCACGAAAACGAGGGCTATGACATTCCATGCTCAAGGTCGTAGAGCCCCACCTGGTCTCTTTGTCCGGATCGAAGGTGTCAGCGTACCGGTCGAGGTGCACATGAAGTACCTCGGCCTTACGTTGGACCCTCGATGGACTTTCGAGGAGCACCTAAAGCTTCTCGCTCACAGGCTGCGTAAAGCAGCAGCCTCGCTCGGACGCCTACTCCCCAACATAGGGGGTCCCGGTGCGCCCTGCCGTCGGCTGTACCACGGAGTGATATGGTCGATGGCCCTGTATGGGGCTCCAGTGTGGGCGGAGTGTCTCGCCCGACGGACGCAGGCTCTCTTGCGTCAACCGCAGAGGATGATGGCGACCCGGGCCGTGCGTGCTTATCGCACGGTCAGCCACGGAGCTGCCTGTGTTTTAGCAGGCACACTACCGTGGGATGTCGATGCACTTGTGCTTGCTCAGGTGTATCGGCATCGGGTCGACACCAGAACTCGGGGTGAGCGGCCTGATCTAGATGATATCGAAGAGGTTCGCTCACAGGCGCAGAGGGAAGCCTTGCGTCGGTGGAGTGAGACACTCTCTCACCCGGTTGCCGGTCATAGGACAATCGAGGCAATCTGCCCAGTGTTAGAGGAGTGGGTGAACCGAAAGTGGGGTAGCCTCACATACCACCTGGTGCAGGTACTGACCGGACACGGGTGTTTCGGTCACTACCTGTACCGGGTCGCCCGACGGGAGGAGACGCCAATGTGTCACCACTGCGGCGCTCCCGACGACACGACCGAGCACACAGTGGCTGTGTGCCCGGCCTGGAGTAGCGAGCGCAGCGAGCTCAGCGCTGCGCTCGCCGGGCGGGGCCTCGCGCTGCCGGACATAGTATCTGCTATGGTCGGGAGCGCGGACGCCTGGGAGGCGGTTGTCAACTTCACCGACACGGTCATGTCGGCGAAGGAGGCTGCGGAGAGGGTGCGGGAAGAGGATGCTCTTGCCGCTCCCATCCGGCGTAGGCGGAGGGGTAGGAGAAGGCAAGCGGCTTTGGCCGCGAACCGTCTCTAACCCCGGGGTTGGCCTGCACACGTCGAGTGGCACTCACGTGTGCATTGCACAGGTCACCACGTCTGAGGATTACTTGGCACCTACCGGGGTAATCCTCCATCGGCGCAGTAGCTCAGCTACCCTGAGCCGCCCGGCGGTGTTCTGGTGAATTAGGCAGATCCCAGAACACTCCCACAGGGGCAGATCGGTGTCAAGGAGTTTTAGTGAGTATTCCCAGTGCTATTGTGATCAGGTGCTGGGCGACCCTCACACGAGCCCATGCCTCGCCAGCATGGGTAGTCCGTAAGCGGAGCTCTCCTTGTAAAAAAAAAAAAAAAAAAAAAAAAAGGTTCTCGCCTAACAATACAATTAATGTTCAAGGAAACAAAAGATAACGAACTGTAGACAATTAAACACATTAATGAGTACGAATTTACGGTTAAGTAAACCAATTTTTGTTAAGACATAATTGTCCAAGGTCACAGACAAAAGATATTTAATAACCGCGTCTAAATCGGTTCACCCGTTTAAATAGGTACTCAAACTTATATGAACGGCTGAAAGATATCAATGTTAGTATCAATCCAATCCTGCCCAATCTGGCAATAATGTAAACATGTCATGATTTGACAATCGTTGTCTAAGACAGATGAGTAGAAAATATAGTATGACAAACCATTGTATTCTTACTATCCTGAGTAGGTATTTTAAATAAAAATAAACTGTCATAAAGAAGTTATTTGGCGTCGAAATGATTGTAAGAACACTGTATGACTCCTGGATACTGGAATATAATCAGGGTAAATATTCAATTCCAAGTAACTATGGATATAATAGGATCAAATGTGTTTGTTTACTATTTTGCGCAAAGCTATTGAAATACAGTAAGTAAGTAGGTATACATAGTTTAATTTCAAATTAAAAAAACTACAAAAAAACGCTACAAAAGCGTTTTTAGGGTTTCGTAGCCAAATGGCAAAAACGGAACCCTTATAGATTCGTCATGTCTGTCTGTCTGTCCGTCTGTCTGTCCATCCGTGTGTCACAGCCACTTTTCTCCGAAACTATAAGGCCTATGCTATTGAACCTTGGTAACTAGATGTACTCTGTGAACCGCATTAAGATTCTTATATAAAACTAGCGGTTCCCTGCCACGCTTCGCTGTGACTTTTTTATGGTGGTTTTATGTACCTATGAGAAATGAGTAACAAACTAAATGATGGGTACATTTAAAAAAAAAATTGTGCGTGTGTTCAAAAGTTCAAAAGTCCAAAGTAAAAAAGTCAAAAAGTCAAAAAGTCCAAAAGTCCAATAGTCCAATAGTCCAAAAGTCCAATAGTCCAAAAGTCCAAAGTCCAAAAGTCCAAAACTACAAAGTCTGAAAGTCTAAAATTCTAAAAGTCCAAAACTCCAAAATTCCAAGAGTCCGAAAGGCAAGTCCAAAACTCCAAAATTCCAAAAGTCCAAAACTCCAAAAGTATAAAAGTCCAAAGTCCAAAAGTTCAAAACTCCAAAGTCCAAAACTCCAAAACTCCACCACTCCAAAACTCCGAAAGTCCAAAAGGTCAAAAGCCCAAAAGTCCAAAAGTCCAAAAGTCCAAAAGTCCAAAAGTCCAAAAGCCCAAAAGGCCAAAAGTCCAAAAGTTCAAAAGTCCAAAGTCCATAAGTTCAAAAGTCTAAAAGTCTAAAATTCTAAAAGTCCAAAACTCCAAAACTCCAAAACTCCAAAATTTCAAAAGTCCAAAACTACATAAGTATAAAGGTCCAAAGTACAACTCCAAAACTCCAACTCCAGAAGTCCAAAAGGTCAAAAGCCCAAAACTCCAATAGTCCAAAAGTACAAAAGTCCAAAAGTCCAATAGTCCAAAAGCCCAAAGTCCAAAACTCCAAAACTCCAAAGTCTAAAAGTCTAAAATTCTAAAAGTCCAAAAGTCCAAAACTCCATAACTCTATAACTCCAAAACTCCAAAACTTCAAAAGTCTAAAGTCCAAAACTCCAAAATTCCGAATGTCCAAAAAGTGCAAAAATAACATGCAAAACATATCTGACCTCTTTATTAGGTAAGTACTCTCTTTTAATATTCTTAATGCAAGGAGGCCGCAATCAAACTTCTCTTAAAAAACATCAATCTGGTAGGTATCTACCTTCTAAATAGGTTGTTTATAATATTTTGTTCTGAAACTGGCAGAATACAATTAGAAAAAAAACGACCCGCGCCATCTATTGGTAAAATCACGTTTTAAAGCTATTTTATTCTTATTGCTGTTATGATAAAAGTGTATAAAGTAGCCTAAAACCGTCTCTGAATCCTATTGTATATCGTGTCCAATTTTGAGCTCAGTCGATTCTGTAAATTTTGAGTTTTTAATAGATACTTAAACGCACACAACATTTTTATATATATAGACTAGAAAAAAGGCAGTAAATTTTGGGGGTCCCCATACCCAGAACCGAAACTCAATTTTTTTTTTCATCAAACCCATTCGTGTGGGGTATATATAGATTGGTCTTCAAAAATGCTATTGAGGCTCCTAGAATATTTTTTCTTTAAGTGAATAGTTTGCGCAAGAGACACTTCCAAAGTGGAAAAATGTGTGCCCCCCCCCCCCCCCCCGCCCCCTCTAACTTCTAAACTAAGAGAATGATAAATCTAAAAAAAATAATGATGTACATTGCCATAAAAACTACCAACGAAAATTGGTTTGAACGAGATAGAGCTGGTAGTTTTTTTTAATACGTCATAAACCGCAATTTTCGGTTATTAAAATCACTACCACTGCCAACGTGTTAAAACATCAATCAAAGTTACAACGAACTATAAGAACTTTTATATATTATGTTACTTGCTGCTACGAAACCCTTCATGGGCGAGTCCAACTCGTACTTGGCCAGTTTTTTTAGTTTTTTTAACTTCATCATTTTAAGAAAATCTAACACCAAAATTATAATTATTTTAATTTTTTAGTTGTTTCCTTTTTTTTATCGAAATATTGCATTGTCATGTCAGTGTTGACAAGTGTGCAAAGTTTGAATTAAATGTGATCGTTCATTTAGGGCAAAATCAAGCCCAAAGAGTCGGTTAAAACAAGCAAACATACAGGTGAAACTAATAAAAGCGTTATAAAAACATACATTTTTTTCTCGAATTCATTCGCCTATAATTTTCTTACAACGTGTTTATGGTGAACAACTTCCCAGCAAACACAATAAGTTTTTTGGTTTGACTGGTTGCTGATGGCGTTTCTGGTTTTTTTTTTCGTTTTATTGGACTAACGATTACGATGATCTCATCCCATTTTAAATTGAAGCTATCAATTCCTACCTATTCCAATATCCGTTTTGAACTAATAAGGTCATGAAAGCTGCTACCGGTCATTGACCTTTGACATTGTGATAATATAAGTGATTGACGTCTTACCTCCCAAACCCGTCATGGCCGTCATGTCATCTGGAGGGCAGTACCTATTATCTTACATGAGATATAAGCATCGCAAGTTTTGATAAATTCTCTTTAAAGTCCCTGGACCTTATTTTGGTCCGTGACCTTTTTTGACGTGCGGCATCCTCAATGTCATGTACTTGCGTATATTGCCGCAAGCTTTTGGAAAATCGATACCCGCTTTGGATTCCGCATCGGATGTCTGCTTTTAGACTGAGTGCTCGAAGACCCAGGTACTCCTTGAAGGGTCCTCAGAACTCGAAGTGTATGACCGTTGAACGATCACTTCGGCTCTTTGGAGGTCGTTGTAGTCCTCATTCGTTTCTCTCTTTATACTAAGTATACCCACAGGGAGACGAGCGCAGAAATACAATGCAATGCGCCTCATCCTAGGCCTCAGGTAACGAGATGGGTTTCGGCAACCTTGCCCTTATAGAGATGTTTGAATATTTGGATATTTGTTACTCAATAACGGGTAAACGGATCTGGTTTGGTACAGAGATAGATCCTGGAATAACAAATATGCAAATTTTTATTCCTGGAATAGGTTCCCACAGGATGACGGAGCGGGAATAGATTCTAATGCGGGGGAAGCCGCGGGCAGCAGCTAGCCTCTAAATTCTATGATAATAACCAGGAGACCAATTTCGACTGCACCTCTTGGTCTAGTGTTTAGAGTACCTACCTGAAGTGATTACGAATTCGGAGGTCGTGGGTTCGATTCCGACCCAGGACAAATTACTTTGTATGATGAGCACATTGATTTGTTGTGTCTAATAAATGTTGGGCAAATATTTTATGCAGGGCGCGTTTCAACTTTGACAGATCTTTATTTATTATCGAATGTAAATTCTAATTCAAGCGTGTAACTATGTATTAGGTATATATAGGCATAATATTTATGGTAGTAACATAGTAAATAGAAGGCCTCTCAACAAAATAACTAATATTTATCGGACGACGTAAATAAACTGTTGGGAATTACAATTGCGAAAGAAATATAATATGTACTTTAAAAAGTAACTCGGAATTATAGATGGTAATATTTTTCATCTAAAATATATTTTAAAACTAAGGCTAATTGAATTTTATTACTTATTCGACAAATTATTAATTAAACATTACTATTGTTTAATAATATTCATACCTACTTTATTAATTCACTTATTTTTCAAGAATCTTACCGGGATAAGTATAACTAGCAAAATATTTAAAAATAACGATTATTATTATCCAAAAGGTGGTTGTTAGCATATTTTCAAAAATAATATCTACTCACCAATGCCTAGAAGCTGAACAAATTATAAACACAGATAAGTTAGAAAGTCAATTCAAATTCACTACGAAAGAAAAACTGCGAAAAAGCTTGATACGACTGTCAATACGAAACAGCGAGTAAAAAATTAGAAATCGAATCGCGGCCTCGCTGTACGCGTGCTGGCAACTTAGTGATAGTAGCACGAGCAATGTGATTGTGGCATGCGTAACAGGGGACACCAGTGCTTGCGTACGGAGGCTACATTGGGTCACCAAATCAGCTGACGCAGCTTATGCCGGCTTGTTGTTATACTCCTGAGCCTTCCTGAGGTGACAGACAATCATACGGCCCACATTAGTGGCCGATGAATGTACGCAGCACGCAGCACCAGAGAGGTAATCTAAATATATAGGTATAACTCAAAGGTGACTGACTGACTGACATAGTGATCTATCAACGCACAGCCCAAACCACTGGACGGATCGGGCTGAAATTTGGCATGCAGGTAGATGTTATGACGTAGGCATCCGCTAAGAAAGGATTTTGATAAATTCTACCCCCAAGGGGATAAAATACGGGAAGCGGGAACGGGAACAAATTTTACGCGGGCGAAGCTGCGGGCATCAGCTAGTTCTCAATAAATCATCATAAATACTGGTCCGGACTCTCTGGACTCATACCTATATTAACCTTAGACCATATATCACGGTTATGGTTAGATGATCTAAGATATTAACTCTTGTCTCATTTTAAGAAACTGCCAACTGGCATCTGCAGATCAAACATTTCACTAATAAATCGTCAACGCTTTCAAGTAGGATTATGGTTTAGCGTTATACTGTGGTTTAGCCTATCTACGGCCAGTCAGGAGCCACGGGTAAGCCCCGAAGGGTATCCCAGGATTCTCAAGTATTATAGCCCATCCAGATTCTCGCGAGGCGCCTTCTGGAGGCTATGGACACGACTCTTGGCGGGTGGAGGCAACAGGAGTGCTGCCATCCACACTCTCGCAAGGCGCCTCCTCCTGGAGGCTCTCGAAACTCTCGGTTTATACAGTTTCCCGCTCCGTCTTCAGCAAAATAGATGTGATTCAAGTGACTGCGTTAGCGGCCTTATCTGCCAATCAATATTATAATGTCTTTCATTTATATAATTTAACCAAAAAATAAAGTCAAAATGAAAAAGTAATGTGCGAGCGCGAGAGTCTGGATGGTTGTTCGCCTCGTGCCCCCACGCGTCCATTGACTCCGGCCCAAAAACCTACACGGAGCGAAGCGCCTGGGAGGGGAGGCTATTTATGACTAAGAATTTAGCATCCTCACTGCCGCACGTAGGAGTATTTTCGTGTAAAATCCGGTCAAAAGTCAAATTTTAAGATCAAAATAAAGGTCTACTAATTTCACATATTTTTGCAGCTTATTAGCCGGTCTATCGACTAGCACACAAATTTATAACGTAACTAGTAGTGCCTTCTCGTACAATTAGTCGGAACCCAGTCGTTATCTAAACCGCATGACTTAATTCTCGACGTTCGTAATTTTTAACCGTATTTGAGTTGTAAACTACACTTTTGTGTGATTTACTATGGAAAAACAACAGTGCTGATATGGAAGTACAAGGTGTGTAGATTATTTCAATATAAAAATTAATAACTTAATGTTTCGTGTTAATATTTAAAAAATATCAGAAAGGTAAACAGAATATGTGAAATAAATTTCATAAAATGTATTTTTTTAAATCGTGTTTTTGTTTATTTGTCGGGCCTTGTCGCACTTTTATTTTACGATTAATATATTGCCTAGGGTTTGTTTTAATAAACACAATTAGATTTTGCTTCAATAATGTTCAACATTTTTGTTTTCAATGATTTGAAGATGGCATTGTGAAATATGGATATTATATTTGACTTGAATGTTGTTTTCATTTTTATTTTCAGATTTTATAGAATCTAATGTTATTTTCATCAGAAGAGCTTTGTTTGACATTATGCGTAACTGCAAAAGTAATAAAATCGAAGAAAATGTGAAAAAAATAGAAATAAAGTTAATTGAAATTAGTGAATGCCCTTCACGTGCTCTCAGGTATTTTAAGATCGAATTTAAACAAAGCCAGTGGCAACAAGGAGCGTTTTCTGCGTAATAACAGTAAATGGCAAACATCATTCATCCATTTACTGAATATTAGTAGGTACAGAGCTAACATCAAATCTGTTTGGTCAGCAAAAACACCTGAAAGCTTAATTATGTCGCGTTGTAAGCGACGAATTGTGGAGGCAAATATCCGCTGAAGAACTTACATAATATATGCAGCTAGCATCAGGCAATGCATTAATGGAAACACTGATACTTCAGTAATCATAAAAGCAATAGTGGCAACGCCAACAAGAGCTAGGCCCAAACCACAATTACGGAAAGATTCTCGAAAGAGGCGCATGATCTGATGGTGGCAATTGAGGGACCATCAACAGTTTTTACCATCTTTACCACTAACATCAACAACAGAATATAAACAGCTACGAAAACACAGAGGAAGACGATGCGAAAGAAAAAAAAAATAAAGTAAAAAATATACATGTTTTGTACATTTTACTATTATTAAACATAACAGTATATAATATTACCATGTTTTATTATTAAATTAGCCACTAAATAATTTTGACCGGATTTTTCATGAAAATACTCCTATGTGTGCCGTGTTGAATCGTACAGGAACAAGCTTTAGCTATCTTCGGTTGACGTTACAGGTGTTTTCAAGTCAAGGCCATCAACTTGACCTATCGAGACATTTTGTTACTGTCAACCGAAACCAAGGTCTATATCTACCCATGCCTCTGCCTACCCCTGCAGGGATATAGGAGTGACTATATTTATCTAAATTAGGATAGGTTAAAAGAAAAAGAAAGCTTTGAGAATGCCTTTGAAACTACTTAGCAATTTAACCTGAGCCGAGAATTTTGGTAACAGCGGTGGTAGACGTATTCTATGTCTATATAGGTAGATAGGTACTCTGTATGTACCTACCTATGTGATGGAGATTTGAAGGTAGGTACTTAATTGAAACGTGCTTGAAAAAGAGCATTATGACATAGGAAACCTATCTATAAGATAAACTGCAGATTAAAAAGATAACTATTATATAAGTGTGATTATTAAAATATCTATTTTGTTCACCGATAAGTTGAATTTAAAAATTGAGTAGGTAGGTAAGTATTTTAACTTATCAGGGTACGAATTTAAGATAACCATATGATTATAGACTGCGTTCTAAGGAAGATTCTTTGTACGCCAAAAGGTCTCCTCTGACCAGTCTTCAACTAGGGGTGAGAAGGTTTAATCTAAAAAATCTATAGGCATTTAGCGATCAGTGCGTAACATGCTATGTGCAAAGACGCGGGATAGCACCCAAACTCCTCCCCCCTAGGTGAGGCCGCAGTGGTAGCCGTAGGTCTGTTGGGAGTCCTGGGGTATCCTTCCTAGGGGTTTCCCGGGGTTCCCAACCGTCGAGGCTGTTAGCAGGACACACACGTGAGGTTTTTTAGCCGGTAGGAGTCCGGTCTGGCATAACATCATGAGGATTTTCCCTCTCGTAAATAAAAAAAAAGGCCACAATATCGATCTTCTGAACTTTTTGATTTTATGTGTGGAAATATCTCATGTATGCTGTGCCGGTCTCTTACCGACTAACCACACGTGCCCTAGTACTACCTACGGGAGCAGGCGCTAGGAAGCCCGAGCCACAGATTACTAAATAGTTACTACGTACCGAGCCTCGGGTAAGCCCTCGCCTCGGAACGATTACCTCGTGAACTAAAATTAGGAATGAATTTAGACAGTGTTGTAAATCAGTGGTCTTACCTCTAACAGAATTTCTTCTACACAGCCTTTAGCTAGCTAGATAATGAATTTTATTTTGTTAATTGAACATTTATTTTTCAAACTCATACACTTTTGAGGAGAAATTCAATTTCGTGGACAAAATGTTTAGGTACAGGCAATGTAACTTTTACGAATTAATGGCCTTTTGATGAAGGTGAAATTACGCCAGGATATTTCAATCCGATAGGATCATGCCAGGTACCAATAGATATCTGACCTACATCTACAGCCGTCTGGAAAACTTTTAAGTAGTTAAGCGCAATGTGTCACGCCCGTCACTCCATCGATAACACGAAAATTAACCTACATCATGACCTATAAAAAAGGCGTAGGCTACGGAACAATAAAACATTGTTTTATATATGAGAATTAATCCTGGATTTACGTTTTGCTGTAAATGATTCAGGGCCGACAGGGGCTTATGACGCGTCATATTTTAAGCCGACTAGATACGTAGCGTAGTTCTGATTTGGTAGATAAAACCCTTCTCTGAAAGATTGGTACAGCCATAGGCTGCTCATTCTAGAATCAGCTTTAAACCAGTGATGAATACAATGATAATGTCAAGAAATTATAGCACCTTCGGCAATTTGTTTCCTCCGCCACCGCTCGGAATCCTCAGTAGGTACCTACTAGTTTCCATGTCTTCCATAACATTAATCTTAGAAATCATCCCTACTCGAGATATCTTCTATTTCGGGCCTGAGAACCTCTAGAACCAGAACTCTCGCTGGACTTGAAATTCTGTCGAGCCTCGGTATTATGAAACATTTTGTGCTACAGGTAGGTGTGCCTACCCTCGTCAGAAACTAGACGCCCATGACGACTTCAAACAGCTCCTCCCGAGTGATTAGGAAAAAGTGGTTCGAGCCCTAGTATATATCTAGTAATACCCAGGATAGGCTGAGGCAGACAGGCAGATATTGACACAGGCCTGAACGGGGAAGTCTGGTAAGAGTTGCCGGTAGGTACATTTCATTTGAATGAAAGTACCTACCAAACACGGCTTTGGAGCTGATTGCGATGCAGAACTCCATGTGGAGTTCCAGAACCGAATGAAACTGTGATCGAACACCATATCTACACCCGCCATAACATAATATTATCCATCTTAATATTAGCCCCGTGTGGCAACGACGGGAAAAAGTTTAAAATGTCGCCACCCCAGTTCACCCCGAGG
The DNA here is from genome assembly GCA_933228765.1 of Miltochrista miniata. Taxonomy (NCBI): domain Eukaryota; kingdom Metazoa; phylum Arthropoda; class Insecta; order Lepidoptera; family Erebidae; genus Miltochrista; species Miltochrista miniata. The sequence goes on from OW121751.1 coordinate 26,609,642, forward strand.
GTGTCGTAAGTGGCGACTAATGGAACACTTTCGCAAAAAGATCCATTGCGTAGAGAAGGAAAACTAGAAATGAAACCCGGTTGTCAGTAAAATAACAATCGTTAAGCCAAGTTAAAGGTCTTAGGTTTGAAAAATTTCAACTGCGGGTCGTCACGACAGGCGCCTAGCGCCTATTCATTTCAACACGGCAATACTCACTTGAGAGTAGCGAAAAATTCTAAATCTAAAGTCGAATTTTTAATTAGATGCAGTCAATTGACAGCAGCTAATGTCACTTTTTCATACAATGCTATATATCTATCTATATACCTTCACGCCAGATCTCTTGCGGGGTAGGCAGAAAGAACCAAGCGCCACACGGCACGGTCCATACACACGTCACTTGCTTCTTCAACTTTCATTTTTCTTTTCATGCATGTACAGACGAATTTGAGAATGCATGGTCAATCCGAAACGAAATTGTTTTGCACTGAGAATTGACGCTATCTCTCGGATAACATTGGAAGTCAAGTATCTATAGTTGCCGATTTTTAATACCTCACACACACAGGAACGCGAGTATTGTCAAAATAGCAACTCATTAATCTTTTGAGTAATGTAAATATGCCATCTAGTACGTTTTTGGTGATTCTAAGGTGTCTATGCAATATTGTATTTGAGTAAAGTAGCGCCATCTAGTGGAGTTTTTCTGAATTTGGACTCAAATGTGCATAGAATTATAGATCATAAGGGGCCCATGCAATATTGGAGGTGACTGTACGTCGGTTCCTTCGGCTCTTGACACCACCTTCAACTAACACACGATTAATTTGGTCGTGGTAGGTGTGTCGTGGCCTTCCCCGACTCCTACGTCCATCCACTTTCATACAATGCTGCGTATATAAAGACGAAGTGACTTAACAGCTTCACTGCCAAGCCCGCACCGGTGCGTTGAAGAGGGTTTTGCGCGGGGTGCCGGCCACGCACCCGTGCGTGCTAGCGACTCAGAACTTTCCTACCCTCAGTACGCCGCCGGCATCGGGCGAGAGATGTTTTGTTTGTTATGGCACTGCGCTTGAAATTCCGAACTTTCGTATTGTGTTTTTGGTTTTTTGATAAGTTGGACGGTTGTATTTGTGTGGACAAAATAAAAAACAATAAAAATGGATCCCGGTGATGCCATGTTTAGATCTCTAAGAATAATGCAAGTTTTTATTATATTTGATTTATTTCCATGCCAAAGTGTAATTCTATGTCTAGTTTTCTAAGAATAATATACGTTTTTAATTATGTATGATTTTTTTCTATGCCAAAGGGCAATGTTATGTCTAGCTAGGGTCCAATTACAAAGAATTGTAGTTATGTTTCAAATTGTTTATTTTGTACGAGTAATGCAAGTTTTTTATTATATTTGACTTATATAACAAATAACTGTATTTTATTCCTAATAAACCATAAACCATTACTAAGACTGACAATGCACCCATGCGTTCTTCGGCACTGGGAACGCTCATTCCATTACCGGTGCCGAGCACGCACCGGTGCGTGCTGTTTTCTATCTCGCTCAAAATAGACTAAAATATTATAATATATTAAATAAATATCATAATAAGCTTAACCAATCACTTTTAAAGTCAATCAAACAAAAAAGCACCCTTGGCCCCTAAGGTGAGTTTCCAACTTTCCAAATGGCAGCGAAGCTGTTAAGCTGCTGTCAATTGACTTCGTCTAATTAAAAATTCGACTACACGAGGCTCACCACCACCACCACGTGGGACATAAAACTATAAGGTGTAATGTGTGCGTATACTATGACTATGTATGTATACTGTGTATTTATGTAGGTGTGTAATACTAGCTGACCCGCGCAACTTTGTTTGCGTGATAGTGATAAATGAAGAACCGCTCGACCGATTTTGTGCAAACTTCACATAAACCATCTACTAAATAGTCCGAACAAAGCCTAAACATTTGGTTTGGATAGGTGAGCCCGTTCTTGAGTTATAAAATTACAACGAAAAGTGGCATTGATTTTTATATACATAGATATAGAATATAGATATAGATAGATTATGATACACATACATTGTATGTGTATCATAATATTACTAGAATATATTATATTATCTGTGATATTACAGTCTGACTGGATTTCATGTTTATTTTAACAGTTAATTCGGCTTGGCTGCAAATGCCTTGTTATAGTGGTAATATGGTAAGTCCATAGATTTAGAATTTTTCGCTACGGTAAGTCTATGGTGGCGCGGAGTCTAAACGTCACTTTTTGCACTGTTATTTGCGCATATCAACCACAAAGCAATACTACGTATGACTGTGATCAGGACCTTTCCTGCCCGTGGAGAGGTCGTGTAGCTCTATGTTTGCAACATGCACTCACTTGACATAAAACGTACTTTACTTAGGTACACAGTTGAATTTGTGTGTGAATGTAGAGTACGGTGAGGTGAGGTGGGGTAGGGTGAGTAAAGTGGAGTGGTGTGAGGTGAGGTGAGTAAAGTGAGGGGTTCTGTAGCAGCAAGTAACATAATAAAAAAGTTCTTGTAGTTCGTTGTAACTTTGATTGATGTTTTAATACATTCGGTGTGGTAGTGACTTTTCTAGACAAAAATTGCGGTTAATGACGTAGGAATGAAAAAAACTAACTTCTGGATCTCGTTCATACCAATTTTTTTTTTCGGTGGAAGTTTGCATGACAATGTACATAACTACATACTTACATTATATTTTTATTTAGATTTCTCATTCTCTTATTTTAGAAGTTAGAGGGGGGGAGGGGGGTCACTTTTTCCACTTTGAAAGTGTCTCTCGTGCAAACTATTTAGTTTAGAAAATAATGATGCTAGCAACCTCATTAGCATTTTTAAAGACCTATCTATGGATACCATACACGACACGTGTGGGTTCGATGAAAAATAAAATATTAGAGTTTCAGTTCTAAGTACGGGGACCTCCAAAATTTATTGCTTTTTTTTCTATTTTTGTATAAAAATCTTAATGCGGTTTACAGAATACATCTACTCTACTTACCAAGTTTCTGTTCGTGAGGCCCTATAGTTTCTGAGAAAAATGGCTGTGACATACGGACGGATAGGAAAACAGACCGACAGACAGGAGAAAAATGGCTGTGACATACGGACGGATAGACAAACAGACCGACAGACAGAAACGATTAGTCTATAAGGGTTCCGTTTTTTACCATTTGGCTACAATTGTTGATCGAAGATAATAAGGATCGCCAAATTGACAAGTGATCTCAGTCTCTCCTTATGCACGTTTTCGATAGTAAGATTGCCTTGCCTTTAGATTCCTAAATCGTGTGGTGTTTACAACTTTATGAACTTGGAACGGTCCTGGAACGATGTGGGTATCTTCGCAACCAGGCCGTAATTTACGAAAAATATCTGTTTGACACCGCTGTCAGTCTGTCATTGTCATTTTAATTCGACAGTGACAGTCTGTCTGATCTGACATTACACTGTCTGTTCATTTCATTTCACTATTCCGTCAAATTTAGCAAACTTATTTCAAATCCGGTGGAATAACACGACGAGGCGAGTGGCACTGAGTATTTTTTACAACGTACCGGCTCCTCGGCGTATGTTAAATTTTGAACAGAAGTTCTCTTTTTCTATATTGTTTAATATAAATATTTCATCATTATGTCCAACTGCAAATGTCAATTTAAGTTGGTTTCTTCAACTAAAGCATCAAATATTATTCCGGTTGATAAATATGTGTCTGAGAGGACCGGTATTACTGTGATCATAGCAGGAGTTGAGGGGCCTCTGGTCAACGGCTTCTTTTGTCTTGGTAAGCTTCTAAGTTTTAATTCAAATACATTAATTTTTGGGCTTATGATACCTAATGAGACTATGATTTTGATGAGATGAATTTGCCAGTGTGAACCTCTGTGAAGTTCCCAAAGATTCTTTAATTGCTTACCGTATGTGGATTCTATGCAATATTCCAGTCATAAATTATTTCAATTAAGCTATGAAAAGAGTGTATAGCCCGTTCGCTCTAAGCTTGCCACTAGCATAGAAGCTGGCGCAAAGACGAAGAGCGAGATTATGGGAGCAACCGGCAAACTTAGAGGTAGGACTTCGGATTACTATCCAACGATTTAAGGGGTGGGAGTGGGGGGGAGGGGGGAGGGGGGGGTGGGGAACCCCCCCCCTGACGGAAAAGTTGCGGACGCCCCCCCTTTTTGAGTTATGATTTTTTTAAAATTCTAACCTAACTTTCGCATTTTCTTGTTTTGAAATCGATTTCAAGGTCGAAATTGGAAGATGGAAAATGGAGGGGGAGGGGGGAATCCCCCTGACCCCTCCCCAAAGTTAGGAAATCAATAGTTACCTTGAATTTAGATTTTTATTTTTTGAGGTTATGTTCAATAAAATCGACAACATAAGTAATCGTTCTCCAAATATGAACTCGTCGACAAGCCAAAAAAAAAATAACCACGAAGGCTAAGGCGGGAGCTCCGCTCCGCTTCGCTCCCGCCTTAGCCTTCTAACCTAACCTATCCGAGTCGGGGTGTTAACCATTAAGTACTAATTATGGTTGAATTAGGGATGCGTAATTCAAATGCCGACCTGGGGTTGAAAAAAAAAACTACGCGTCTCCTATACAAGACACAAATTCACAAATAGGGTGTCATTTGAAAGTGTTGACCTTGACCAACCCATAGAATGCGTACGACGTTTTACGTTTAGTTTCACATATCGGCAACCGTCATTAAATTATTATAATATTTAATAGCGTTCATTTATATAAATATACGTAATATAATAAAATATGCATAAAATTTAACTTAATAACTAAATATAATTATTAATTAAATTTTTAAATGAAGTAAAACATTGTTGTGCGTTAATGTTACGTAAAACAAAACGTATTGGACGAGCCGAATGTCAAAAACATTGGAAGTGTTTGTGTTCTGTGGTGAAAAGTGACAAATTATTGGTGTTTTTTTACGATTTTCATTATTTTTTTTCTCGTTAACCATTAATCTCCGCAAGTTAAAACTTCGCGTGTAGGCTTCTAATAATATTAGCTTTGTGTATAAAAAATATGAACCTCAAACTCGATGGCAACTAATCTAAAGTTAAGCCAACTTAGAACAAACAAATGGGTAGTAATGTTGGTATCAAAATGTTTTATTGTCTGTCTGATATTGCTACTTAGATGTTAACTTTTCCTTATTTATTCATTTTTTTATATTTCTTTTTTTTTCTTTTCATAAATCAGGCAGGCAGTTGTTAAGGATTTTCATACCCCTGGCACAATTGAAACACATTGTTAATATCATATTATGTACTTACATGATTTTTGAGCTAAATCAGAAGAAAAGTAAAATACTTTCAGGTTACATGCAGACTTTAATATCAAGACTTCAATCAAATGTTTAAAGTTACAAATTTACTTTATCCTCAATCTTACTAACTTATGGCAATTCCTTTTTTCACCACATATTTAAATATGTATTGCCTGTGTCAGGTTATACAGGATAAATATAACAATGAATTTTCATAATGTAATGGACAACCAACATGTTTATTTGTTTAAATGGAAATTAAACAAAAAACAAATTGCTCACAATGCAAGTACATAAAAGAACTATCATAAAATGTAATAATAAACTTAATAGATCCACAGTCAAATATGGCCAACTACACGATTTGTTTGTTTTGTTCTTAAAAATAACTTGACGCTATCAGAATATCAGCAGTATTATTCACTAAACCTTTATGATTGAATTCACATAAGAGTAATCAGATTTCAATTTGAAATAAGAAACCATAGAGAATTAATTTATGGTTGTAATTTTTTTTAAATATTCATTTCTGTACACAGCGACAGAAGCACATGATGACGATGGTCTGCCTCACACATTGGAGCATCTCATCTTTTTGGGGTCTGACCGCTACCCCTACAAAGGAATCTTGGACCTGGTGGCTAATCGCTGCATGGCTCAAGGTACAAATGCCTGGACAGACACAGACCACACATGTTACACTGTCTATACCGCTGGAGATGCAGGCATGTTGACACTGTTGCCAATTTATTTGGACCACATCTTAAGCCCCACCCTCACTGACCAGGGGTATATTACTGAAGTACACCATATTGATGGAGATGGTGAAGATGCTGGTGTGGTGTACTGTGAGATGCAAGGAAGAGAGAACACTGCAGACTCGAGGTAAGATTCATAATAACTCTATCAAAGAACGGTCCATGATATTTGTTGAGAATATATGCAAAACTTTTACAGTAGAGGTTAATGATAGAATAATACCAAGCAGACATCAAAGTGCATAAACTAAAGATATTGAATACCATTATTCATTCGATTTTATTCATTTATTTCAGATGTGAATTACAACTAGCAAGAGCTATGTATCCCGAAAGTGGGTACTCTGCCGAAACAGGAGGCATAATGGCCAATCTCAGAACTTCTACTGATAACATCAAGGTATACCATCAACCAATATCATTGCATACTTTCTAACTAGAATGAAATAAGAATAAGAAAATTTCTTGGCAAGTGGTTACCATGAAGGTTTTAGTAATCTGGACATGCCAAACCAATCCAATCAAACCTCCATTTTGAATGACATTTAGTCATTCAAAATGGAGGTTTAATTGGATTAAAGTTTATTTTAATTTTCACCAAGTCTTAAGTATATGAGTATCTTTGAGAGCCGTCCCAACGCGCTTAAGTACGAAACAACACCCTCTTGCATCGTCCAAACTGATTTTCTGGATGCTTTAATGAAAACTACAAACTTACCAAATAACATTTTATAGGTGAAGAACTTCCACAAGAAATTCTATAGACCTGAAAACCTCACAATAATATTGGCTGGTCAAATTGAAGCTAAAGATGTTTTCAAAGCTTTGGAAGTCGTTGAAGATGATATCATCGCCAAGGTAAAATCTAATTTATTTTGTTTATTTGTTTCCAAGTAGTTTAAAAGTAGTAGTAATATCCTAGGTTCTCTAGAAATGGGAATTACTCGCTAATCGTCCAGTCCAGAGAGAAGTCCAGAGAGAGTTAAGCAACTCGCATCAGTTTACAAGGTTTTAGGGCATCTTACTCTTTCCCCACTTTCTATTTCTGCCTATGATACGATATAATTCTATCTTATCCCGTGATTGGTCAGAAAAAGTGCCAGGCTTATTTTTGTGAGACAATCTGTATATTTGTTAAGATGTGAACAAAAATACTCTTCAAATTGCTTGCCATGCGTGCTGAAAAATGACGTGACGAGTGTTGCGTGTGTAGTTTGTCCCTAATGCATAAATAACAACCGTGTTTCTTTCATCCTATGTTCAACGTTTGTAACAGGACCAGACTTCCTTCAAAGACACTAACGTGAGTGCCAATTTTATTCACAATTAGAAGCACGTAGTTTAATATTCACTTAGTTACCACATTGTAGACTTACATTAGCCTGAGGAGGAGGGTGTTCCAAATAAAACGTTTGTACATCATTCCAAAAGTTAGTCCTGGCCCCATTTAATCAATACATTTTTCATGCACGTGCATGCACACCCAACTACGAAAATAAATATAAAAGCAAAGAGCAAGCTCGCTCGTTATCGATGCGGTTCGGCGATAGTTAGGTACCGCTGCGACATCCTAAATCAGGGCTGTCCAAAGTAGTGCCCGCGGGCCGCATGCGGCCCGCGGCGTCAATTGTTGCGGCCCGCAGAATCTTTTTATCTCATTTATTTAAATACATTAATGAGCAAATTATTTTTCCCGCGACATAATTGACATATTTTGGATATGTGTTCGATCAACCCGACGGCATTCCAGGCCGAGCGTGGGTCCTGGCTCTCGAGCAGCTTGGGCCTTGACTTATAGGGCTATTTAGCGCATGCTTCGAAAAAGGACAGTTTTCCAAGGTCTGGAAGACAGGGAAACTGGTCTTGATCTGAAAGGCGGGGCGGTCGAAAAATTCCCCATCAGGGTACCGGCCGATCGTGTTGCTCGAGGAGGTGTGCAAGCTCTTAGAGTGCATTATTGCACAACGCCTTGTCGGGCACTCACACGCATAGGGATCTGGATCAGGATCTGGTGGATAGCCAGTTTGGCTTCCGTCAGAGGCGCTCCACCGTGGACGCGATCATGCGCATTAGAGGCCTGACGGAGGAAGCAGTCTCTTAGAGTGAGGTGGTGGTGGCGGTGTCTCTTGACATCGTCAACGCCTTCAACACCTTGCCCTGGAGCTGCGTTAGGGAGGCGCTTATTTACCATGGAGTGCCTCCCTACCTCCATCGAATTGTCGGGGCCTATCTCTCCGAGAGGGCCATAACTTACTCGAGCTGGCTAGGGATGGGTCGGCGGGATGTGTCGTGCGGTGTTTCACAAGGATCGGTATTAGAGCCGCATCTGTCGAACATCGGTTACGACTGGGTTCTGCGTGGTCTGTTGCTCCGAGGGGTCGGCATAACGTGTTACGCCGACGACACCCTCATTACGGCGCGGGGAGCAACGCGAACGCAACGAGACGCAGCACTAAAGGCCACGACAAGGGTTACTCAAGTCGTGGGTCGGATAGGGCGGCTGGGTCTCGCCCTTCTTAAATCCGAGGTCCTGTGCTTCCACGGACCTCGGATGGGGCCACCTGCGGGATCCAGCCTACAGATAGAAGGCGTCAGCATTGGCATCGAGCCCTCGATGAAGTATCTGGTACTCGTACTCGGTGGCCGGTGGAACTTCGGACATCATTTCCGAAGTTGGGTCCCAAGTCAAAAAATTCGAGAGTGATATAGCACTCTTCACTCATCCCTTAACGGTCGCAGTTGAGAGTGTGAAGATTGATTATCAACTGGAACTGTGTGATCTGCAATCAGACCCCTTTTACAAGGGCAGAAGGAATTGAATTTTTTAATCTCCTTATTGAACGTTTCCCGAAACTGACGAATTTCGGACTAAAAATGGGCTCGATGATGGGCAATACTTACCTTTGTGAAAGTGCATATTCAACAATGAAGTTTATAAAATCTCAATACAGGTCTTCATTGACAGATACTTCACTTAAACATGCACTGCGTCTAGCTACTACTAATATTGAGGTTGATGTTGACAGAACTATAAAAGACAAATTAATGAGAAAGTAGATAATAAAAGAATGATACCTATTATACATGTATTTTACTTTGTTAAATAGGTATGTTGCGGCCCTCCAATGTGTTTAGCCATTTTTGTTGGCCCTAGGTCCCATCTAGTTTGGACAGCCCTGTCCTAAATCATTGCGTCGCGAAATGTTGCAAACTGCAAACAACTTGCCATCACCATAGCGATAGCATATGGAAGTTTGCAACTTTGGCGTTGCAAACTTCCATAAACTATAGTGACCACTTTCGATCAGATGGGCCGTATGCTTGCTTTCGATTTTAGTGGTATACAACGCATGCTGCCATCGTCACAGTATGATTTCGTTTGTAGCAACGCCGCAGCAACAGCGATGATCGCACATGTAGTGCATTGAATTCTTTTCAGTTCGAATGTACGATCAAAATTTTGTGATTTCTATTGTATTCCTGTTCTGTACTGTAGTGTTGAGCTTGCATCTAATGCAATCGATATTCGTTAAACCGGTGGCTCCCCGACCTCAGACCTATCACATCTTCGCGTTTAAATTTGAACATTAATTTATCGTGATACGAATTGTTAGTAAATCATCTCACTTAACTTATTTATCACCTGTACTTAATGATAGTTTAGCCAGTTATCCACTTGATGAAAAGTATGGAATAATTTTCCTCAATTTCAAAGACCTAGAGTAGTTAGTAAAATTTATTGCTCTGACTAGCGTTGAAGGTCATAGGTATCATAACGTTTAAGACCGTGACTGATAACTGAGTCTTATAGACTGTAGACTCAATGATATTGTTCAGTGTTTGCGTATCGTTCGTTTTGTATGTATAATCCCAGCCGTTTTCGACTATGGTGACTACTTTTATTTATGTGTCATTAAAGGAGCTAGGATGATCAGCTCTCGCATGTGCTCTTTGATGGCTACAATAACCAATCCTGTTATAAAACGTGCGCAAGCACTGGATGCACGTAAGGACACCGTCTATATAATTATAAGTCATGGGCGTTGGTGGTTTACCTTTAAGAGCATCGCGTTTCGAATCAAGTTCGGATTTCCTCTGCTCCTCGAAGTCATTAACCTTGTTCCTCACCAAGCGCCTCCACCCATGCCGACAACTGGCCTTTTCCTCCCAATTTTGGGGATCAATTTTGCATCTCTTCATGTGTCTTTTCTGAACATCCTTAAAGCGCAAGAACTGGCCGCCTTGTTTCCGCTTGCCGTTCTGGAGTTCAGAGAAGAAGATGCGCTTTGCCACCCTTCCATCACCCATTCGTGAGACATGTCCACACCATCGGAGCTGGCGCCGCATCAGGTACGCTTCCACGCCGTAGATATTTGCACGACGAAGCACTTCAGTATTTCTAACTCGATCCGACCATTTGATATTAAGTATGTCTCGCAAGCACTTCAAGTGAAACCTGTCAAGCGTCCGAATTTGTTTCCGATAGAGCACCCATGTCTCCGAAGAATATAACAGATTTGGGAGAACTATGGCCCTATAAACGGAGATCTTTGTCGAGAGCTTCAAATCGTGCGACCGTAGCACCCCTACCCGTAATTTACCGAAAGCAGCTGATGCAGCATTTATCCGATGAATTATTTCGGTGTCAAGGTCACACTTAGACGTGATTGTGCTGCCCAGGTATTTAAATTTATCCACCTGCTTCAATTCAGTATAGCCTATGCACACCTTGACGGATTCTTCAGTTCTATGGAAGTCCATTACCATAACCTCAGTCTTCTTCACACTTATTTTGAGACCAAAACGGCAACATGCTTCCTGAAGATTTGCAGCCAGTACTTGCAGCTCTTGTGGACAGTCCGCCACAAAACACAGATCATCCGCATACATGATCTCCGTTATTAATGTGTAGGACACTTTGGTGTAAGCCCTCAATCTGGATAGGTTAAAAAGCCCCCCATCGGTCCTGTAACGTATCCTGATGCCAGCAGAAGCATGCTCGAGTGCCTCACCGATGACTACGGAAAAGTAAATTGCTTGACACCACAACTGACACTAAAGAACTCCGACTGAACTCCATTATTGGTCACACAGCAAGTCATTTCATCGTGAAGAAGGCGAATTATTCGAACAAACTTATTAGGGCAACCTAGTTTTGTCAGTAAAGTCCAAAGGGCCTCCCGCGGGACACAGTCAAATGCCTTCTCTAAGTCTACAAAGCACATATACAGAGGTTGACTTTGCTCTCTACTTTTTTCCTGAAGTTGCCGTATCGAAAATATGGCCTCGCAAGTGCCCCTATCAGGACGAAAACCAAATTGTGTTTCTGGCAATATTTGTTCAGATAAAGTCAAAAGCCGATTGAGAAGATCTCGGGCAAAAATCTTTCCAGGCACAGAGAGAAGTGATATACCCCGGTAGGAATTGCAGTCAGAACGGTCTCCTTTATTTTTATATAGTGTCTGTATACGGGATATTTTGAACTCTGGTGGTACTGTTTCCTCGTTCCAAATGCGATCAAAAATTTGCCGGATATAAGTATGGAGCTCGGTCCCTCCGTATTTTAATAATTCACCGGCGACATTGTCAATCCCAACTGCTTTTCCATTCCTTTGCTCCTTAATAGCTCTGTTCGTTTTAGACACCGATTTGACTGAAAGGCCCCAGATCCCACTCATAGTTTTGTCTTTACACTAGTGCACTTGCTGACTGACGCTCGATGTTCCAACCTTGCTTTTCGAAGATCAGCGACGCGTCGAATAGACAGCAATCGTTCCTAACAAATTTAAAACAAAAACCATTGAAAAAAGTCCACATTGAAAGGTTTAGTTCAGATAAGGTGAAAGAAAGAAAAAAGCATTCAGTTGATACATATTAGTAGGAGTAGCGCTCGTGACCCCGCGGACTCAGTGTTCTGTATACCGTCACTGAGTAAACAATATTTACTATGAAGAAGTATATAAATAAGTATGAAATCAATATAACAATAATAATTTAAATAGGTAATGTTAGACAAGTCGTATAAATAATCGTAAATAATACATTATATGAAGGTGTTATATTATGTCCATGAAGGTATACATAAATACTTTGATTTGAGGAGACATAAAGGCTACGAGGAGATGAATACCTCATGTAAAGACACCTAACGTAGCTGCAATGTTGATTAATGCTAGATTAGTAAGATGACTATGGCCTTTGGACACAGAAATTCAATTGCCTCGCCAAGATAATCACAATACTAATTATAACGATTCCTTTGACAATGAGATCATGTCATAATTGTAAGAGAAGCTTTGTGGGTGAAGTCTGCCTACCCTATTGCCACGAATAAGAACAGTCTTTGGTCGGTAACCTGCTGTTGAAATATTGGGACCATACATAGAAAATGCATAAATACGTGTCATGCTTTTACAGAACAGTAGCGGCGCCAGGAGAGCTTCAAAAATGTTTAATTATTTTTGTGTATTTTAACAGGACCAGTACTTACTAAATGTGAATGTAAGTGGCACTCGATATTCATGACATAGATAGTAGATCAGTAAATATATTTCATTGAATATCAATTCATAAACTTAGACATATATTTTTGTATAGCTCGCTCTCACCAACCCTTGTTATCTTTAAAGTTGGTGCGTACTCGCACAAAATTTCTATCCAAAAATATCAGTTAGCCTACAAGAATCGAGTAAAAAGGTACACTGTGACCTATATTGTCAACTTCATACCGAAAAAATGGGTATACAAGATTAGGGTACCAATGAAAGTTCATAAATTCTCGATGACACGGGGCGTGTTTACAAGCTGGTGAGTAAGCGAGCGTCAATGTCGCAAACTGTGACCTATATTGTCAACTTCATACCGAAAAAATGGGTATACAAGATTAGGGTACCAATGAAAGTTCATAAATTCTCGATGACACGGGGCGTGTTTACAAGCTGGTGAGTAAGCGAGCGTCAATGTCGCAAACACTCGCTCAGTAGCGAACTAGCCAGGTAGTTCTTGTTGTAAGTCCTTGATAAAATAAGCCAACCAGTTGACTAGCAGCCATGATAACACACAGGTAGTTTACTGGTCGATGGCAACTGGCAAGCACGGCTTCCTATTTTACAAGCAGCTTTTTTTAGAATCGGTTAGTCAAAAGCAGATTGTGAACAAGCTCAATGACACTGAGCGAGATTACAAGCTGCTCACGAACTCGCTGGCGTGTTGCTTGTATACCTACTTGCTCTGTGTCATCGAAGATTTAGCATACGAGTAAAACAGAAGGTACCTTCTATTTTATAGTAACTACTTAGTAGTCATGAAACGTAAGCGTACTTTAGTATACAGTAGTTACACATTACGTTGTTTATCTTATAATAAAAAGACTAGTTTGTACTTAACAAAATAATCATAAAGACATTTACTTATCACATTGACGTAAAGTTGAAATGAAAAAAATGCGACACGATTGTTTCATAATGCACAAAATTTTACAGTGTCCACAGTATAGGGTACTTACAATATTTTTTTACAATATTAAGGATTCGCCATGTACTGTGTAATATCGCTCCAAATTACCTGTAATAGTAAAATAGTTATCAGATTTGAGTTAGCATAGTAGTCATATACCTACCACAAACAAACCCGTATGATTTGTAAACAGAAAATAAAAATACTACTCAGTGTAAAGCTAGCAAATTCTAGTTTGAAACCGTATCGCTTAGTTACATAGCTACAATTTTAGAACTACTTCCATTATTCGTCAGCAATTTCCTTGCGGCTTATACCATATTATGATCTAAATGACTACCGCCTACCGTATTACAAGCCCCAATTCACATTGAACTGACCTCAGCCGCCCGGCAAGTCATACGAATTTATTCGTGATTCAGAAATTATCCATATTTTTCTATAAATGAACTATCCGAGTTTAAAGAATTTACAACACTTCATCGATAGAGAACCCCATATAATACAACCATCGGATTCTATTTCCACGTTTACCGATACACTGAACTACATAGTTTAATGCATTGATTCAATTATACGGGCTTATCGAATAGTTTTAAAGGGGGATGACCACTGCCCATAGGCACTTTGGCCATAGGGTGCCCACAGAAAAAAGTATATGCAAATGGTAGTATACCATACCATCATTGAATTACAATTGTAAAGATTTAAATAAAAGATAGAGTATAGAAAATAAAACAGTTTTTATTTTAACAAAAATACACGTTCAAAATCGATTTTAACTGCTGCTGAACATGATTTTAAAACTCAAACTACATACTCAACTACACGTTGTTGTACTGATGGTAACAAATATGATATTAAAGTTCTAAAGAGAAAATATAAAGATATCTATTTTTATATTTTTTTTTTCTTCTTGTATTAATTACTCGTAGATAATTAGAATGTCATCTAAAAATCCTGCAGGAGGAGATATATTAATCTCATGCCGTACCCACCCTAAATACCATATTAATTACAGTCATAACATGGGCACAGCATCCCACTGTTCGACGACCAACAATGCAGTTGCAACAATACTGTTGGATAGCGGTATGACCAGTCTCATTATCGCTTACTAATATGTAGACGAAGTATATTTTACTGCTTAATTATGGCGACTAGCAATTCTTGCTCTAATTAATAAGCAGTTGGGACCAAAGCTCAAACCTTCCATAACGCTACTTCTAGAGTCATTGCAAACTTCAATTCGGTAACTACCATTAGCATGTGTGTACTCACCATAGTAGGAGCGTGCTTGTTTTATTTGGTAGGTTCCACATGCAATTAATATTAGATCATTCTCAGTCAGTATGGGAAACTGTGTAACATTTTCGGTGTTTACATTGATATTTATGAAGTCTGCCCTTGCTCTATTTAAATTGTGTAGCCTAACATATTCTGCAAGATCATTGTTCCTGTACATCTTGCGATGAACAACTTGAAGGATTTGAGCTGCATCATCCCTGTCCCTTACTTTGGTGTGAAACTTATTAATTAAAGCACCTGCTATTTTAAAGTCAACCATTAAATGTGTGGAGGCCCGGTTAAAATAATTTTTGCATATTTTCTTTCAATAAGGAAGCAAAGTCTTCAATTTGTTCAGCGCTGAATATTCTTATTGGAGTACCTTGGTCCAAGATTAAGTCCCAGTTGTTAGTCCGTATGTGACTTCGGCAAATCCTACAATTTGGTGGAATATAATAATTATAGTTGCGAAACAAATCTACTCGCAACACAGTTGGAACAGAGAGCCGATTAGGTTCATTACATCCAGGTACAAAACATTGATTTTGTGTTAATGCTGCTCTTGAATAATTAGGTAGCAAGATACCGTTAGAGGTGACATTATCTGCAGGTCGTTCTTGTGGAGGAACATGGAAATCTTCTTCTTCTAATTGAACAGGCGCACTTACTGAGATGGAGTCCTGCTCAGTAGAATTTGATGTTGCTCGGTCAGTCCTTCGCCAGCAGTTGTGACAGAGATGAGCCGTTGGTGGGAGCTATAACAATAAAGGTAAAGTTGTGGTTCAATATGCTTTTGGCATATTAATACTGCTGTAACATCAGTATGAAGTGTGTGGGTGTATGAGGCTTCAGCAAGACCTTTGGAGTCTAGTAAATATCACCCTTAAGTCAGTACACCTACTGATTGATAGTTGAGACTCTGGTGTGGGTTTTCTTCTTGAGGTTGGGAACATAACCATATAAGTTAAACCAAAAGGAGGCGAAAGACCACCATAGATAAATTCTTAACCGACCAAGTGCACTAGATATGCACGCATCAGCTATAAGCTGCTAGTGCATTATATAATAATATAATAATAATAGAAAGTGTAAAATCAATTCTTAATATTGTGTTACCTCAAGTGGTGAGATCTGACGGGCTACAGCATCTCTTATCCGGTTTACATGTGGAGACTCAGACTGGAGAGAGTGTGCTCTAATCCTCAGAATTGATCTGCCACAGCTGACGCATACATGTCCATGACCAATAATGGGTACATCCTGACTGGTTGGATTTCTTATTTGATTCCATGCGGCGGTCCAACATGCATGACATACCACGCTTTCGCTTGATACCTCTACCTAAAATAAAAAAAGAATATGTCATTAGTTACCAACAGAGATCAATAACTAAATTACTTCTAGGCTGAGACTCAAATACTTTAAAACATGAACATAAACGCCTACCTGTTGCTGCTGTCGCTGTATGAGATCTCGAACTACTGCTATTTCCAACACATGTCTCCGCAGTCGGTTAATGTTCAAACCACAATTAATGCACCGTAAATGCCCTCTTGGCACTACAGCTCCAGAAGATTGTGAAGAACTCGAGCCTGGGTCATCGTTCAAAGCAGCTAATGTCGTATCCAAATTCGTGCCAGGGTTATCGTGAAAAGAAGCAGCGGAGTCCATGTTAAAGCCGTAGTCGTCAGGGTTAGATGTATCGTCGTGGTCCATTTATAATGCTATTCGTTACTAAAAGATTTACAAAAGTGAAACACTAGCGTACGTACAGTATTTGAAGTTTGAAAATCTTCTGACAGTTTTTTGAGTTTTTTCTTAGTACATGCCGATGTTGCAACATACAAAATAAAATATTTGTAAATCGATTTCTCAGAAGTCGCTAGTAATCGATTCATTAAAAATATTTAAGAAATATGTATGTATGGAACTGTAAAAAGACATTTCTTATTATTTTCTATTCTATTATTTGATTGATAATGCAAAAAAAAACTACTGTTCTGCCTCTAGGGATATTGCAACTTATAAAATGAAATAATCGAAATCATTTACTTTTCCTAGTTCATCAAATGATTAAATATGGTACTCAATAGTAATAATATTTTCATTTTCCTATTTTATTTATCAATTTATATTCATTCAATAATCAAAAATAATCGTTATGTAGTTTACTGCCACTTTTAGAATCGGGTAACATTACGTCCATGCCAATACGCTGTCGATGCTGCAACATACAAAATAAAACATTTACAAATCAATCGATATCACACATATTTCTCCATTAATCGATTCACTAAAAATATCAGTTTCGTTCATTTAAAAAATATGTATGTAAGTAACTGTAAAAAAACATTTATTTTTATTTCCTATTTTATTTACTGATTTTTTTATTGATAATGCTAAACCCAACATTGCGCAAAAAAGTTCTTTTCTAAGTATTTACTGCCTCGAGGGATATTGCAATTTATAAAATAAAATAATCGGTCATATACTTATCTCGATAATTAAATTATTAAAAATAGTACACAATACTAAAAACATTTACATTTTCCTATTTTATTTACCGATTTATTATCAAGAATGCTGAATTACAAATATAATCGATAATAATAATCGATAAATATCGATATGTAGTTAATTCCTGATTTTAGAATCGGGTAACATTACGTCCACACCATTACGCTTTGCAAAAAGTAAACAGGAAATCGTGAAGGTACCTTAATATTTTAGAACATTGTTCCTAACTTATGCTGGTATACGAATAACTAGATAAGTAATTAAAAATAACGGCTGTTTTTTTGCTATATACCATATTCTTGGGCGTCTAATGGCCATATTCTGACATCCCCCTTTTGATATCAGAAAAGGACGTGATTTTAACAATTTATGAAGTCCGAACGGTAGATATTACTTTTAAAATGAGTTGTTTCTATAAATTTGTAATGGGCGTCAGAAGATGTGTTCTAGTTTTTTTTTTACTCTCACAGTCGCAAAGTATTGACAGTGACCCTCTTGTTGCCGGTTCAATGACGTGCCTCTTCACGCTTTGCTTAAAGAACATAGGGTTGAAAGAGAATGGGAACACGTGTGCTGGCCGAGCATTATAATTCGACAGAGAAACGATCTTTATACATTTTTAGCGAAAAGTATCAATAATTACCGGTTCTATTCTTTGTTGTGTATAAGAGGCGCTGACAGTAGCTAGTTAAGACTTCAAAACATTAGTGTAAGATTTTCCAAGATCACATTTCTTACACACCTTAACAGCTATTTCTATAATTAGAGGGAGAGAGACCCAATAGAAGAGTTCAACAAGCCGTGGACGACCATCCCGCCTACGCCACAGTATGGCGAATACAGCGTGCAATGGCCTGCCGACACCGAAGACTGTGGACAGGTAAGGTTTTATGGAGCATTTGACTTACTAAAGCGTACGTTTACTTTCTACCAATGGATTCTGCATGATGTACAGATGCGTCACACAGAATCCATTGCAGTCAGTGCATTTTCATCGTACGGAGTTGATTCTTGATACAAATTCGAATCGCGTCATGCAACAACATTATCATTTTTGTTATTTCGTATTTCATAACTTTATTATTTATGCTGTTAGAATAGGGTACAGAACATACTGAACAATCTTTAATGGTCTTTCGATCCGGATTGTATCAGCACCCTATTGATTAACATTTACTTCTCAAATATTAATATCTACAGATACTTTTCGGCTGGCGCGGACCATTGTTGACTGAACCAGGTGCTCTGAAGGACCTGACTGCCTGTGCCATACTGCTGCGTTACCTGTGTGATACAGCTGCTGCACCACTACAACGATGCCTCGTAGAGAGAGAAGACGCATTGGCTGGAGACGTAAGATAACATCTTATATCACTATGAAGGTCAACTACTCACGAAAACTATCCATGTGACTTGTACCCGCACTAAAGCTATAATACCAATTGTTAAGTAGGTACATAATTCAATTAATTAATCATGTTTAGAATAGGTGGCAGTGGCATAGTTTTCTTTTTTTTTTTTTTTTGTTTACGCGAGGGAAAATACTCATGGATGTTATGCCGGACTCCTACCGACTAAAAAACCTCACGTAACGCCCAACAGCCTATGGTTGGGGGCCCCAGGTAAGCCCTCGGAAGGATGTCCCAGGACTCCCAACAGTGGCATAGTGATCTATGTTTTCACCATTTATAAATATGAAGTATTTATCTAAAATATATTTTTTTACAGATTTCATACAACCTAACAGAAAACATAGCACCTTTAATCAAAATCGAGCTTGACAACGTGCCTATCGACAAGCTGACAGCGGCTCGGGAGGAAGCATTACAGTGCTTAAAGAACGTTTGTTCTGGAGAAGACCAGATCATGGATATGGACCGCCTTAAGCGTTTGATCCGCAAGCAGCTGAGAGAAGCCATCGCTAGCCTTGAATCGAACCCTCATCATGCAGTGGCCTTCCGGTGTATCGGAGATGCTCTGTACTCTCAGAATGATGTTGATGTAAGTATTATGAATTTATTATCGTCATTTCAAGAGATATATGACGCCCATTTCTAGGCAAAGGCCACCTCTAAAAATCGCCACTGCACTACGGCTGGTTTTGTGAATCTCGCAAGCAGACTAACGCGATATTTATTAGGTCATCTGTCCAGTTTGCGGTCACTGGTCTCGGTTTCGGTTTACCCTCTTTGCGTTTTTAGGGTTTCGTAGCCAAATGGCAAAAACGGAACCCCTATAGATGCGTCATGTCTGTCTGTCTGTCTGTCTGTCCGTCCGTGTGTCACAGCCATTTTTATCCGAAACTATAAGGCCTATGATATTGAAACTTGGTAACCAGATGTATTCTGTGAACCGCATTAAGATTCTTATATAAAGTTAGAAAAAAAGCAGTAAATTTTGGGGGTCCCCGTACTCAGAACTGATACTCAAATTTTTTTTTCGTCAATACCATACGTGTGGGGTATTTATAGATAGGTCTTCAAAAATGCTATTGAGGTTTCTAACATCATTTTTTTGCTAACCTGAATAGTTTGTGCGCAAGAGACACTTCCACAGTGGAAAAATGTATGTCCCCCCCCCCCCCCCCTCTAACTTCTAAACTAAGAGAATGATAAATCTAAAAAGAATATATGAAGTACATTGCCATAAAAACTACCAACGAAAATTGGTTTGAACGTGATAGAGCTGGTAGTTTTTTTTTAATTCGTCATAAACCGCAATTTTCGGTTAGAAAAAATCACTACCACTGCGAACGTGTTAAAACATAAATCAAAGTTACAACGAACTATAAGAACTTTTATATTATGTTACTTGCTGCTACGAAACCCTTCATGGGCGAGTCCAACTCGCACTTGGCCGGTTTTATTCGCACTCTACGATCATTCGATATACAAGTAACTGCAGTCAGTTCTTCTTTCGAAGTATAATGTACAATCTTTTGGCGAGTCAAAATGTAACGGGTTCACTGGTAGACCTAGCTTAAACAGCAGTGTTGGGCATCAATCAATTATTTTTTTAATTGTAGGAGCTAAAAATTGAAAATTTAATCGCAATTAAATTAGTTGCAACTAATTCAATCCAATTGATTGTTTAATTGTGAGAGACAATTAAAATCAATCGCGATTAATTCCATCAATTGTGGTTTACAGTTGATTTAATCACAATTAATATTTTAGTTGACTAATATAATCGTCAATTGTTTTTAATATGTAATTAATACTACACTTAGAAAAATTTAAGGCTGGTGAGTGTTGTGTGGTAAGTTCCTGCCATGATAACAGAACCTACAATCGTATAAATATTGGAATGTAGGTATGTGGCGTAGGTATTGTGTATGGAAGTTAAAAAGTAGGTATGGTGATACCTATAAAACTAAACCCCAGAGCACAGTTTTCTGGTCCATTGCGTTTGGTGGTGGGTTCGCTGTAAATGAGATCACATCATCATCATTTAAGCGTGAGTCCCGACACTACTCCTCACACCTACTGCAATCTTTACAGTAAATTTTCTCCTCACGTTGCATTTGGTGGGCCCCACAGTAACTATATGAGTTAATATCATCATCATTTTCATTAAGTGCTAGTCCCGGCATTCAATACAATACAGTCTCTCCTTATCCCCGAAGGCGTAAGCAGAGGCATAGTATACGCCCATGTGTATGTATGTTATACAAATATCAGCGATAACCAGGTTATAAATTTTCCCCAAAATTAGGGAAATTACAAATTTTAATATTTTTGTCAGAATAATGTTACAATAATATTTTAGATTACAACGTATCAAATGATCTATTATTTTTCAATTTACCCCAAAACTATGGAGAATTTTTATTACAATACTGTTTATATATATATTGTATTATTAATATTTACAAGAAGTAATAAAAAAGACTCGCTATTTTTGGGAGAAAATATTTTCCCCAAATTTAGGGAAATAACCAATTTAAATATTTTTGTTGAATAAATGTATCAATTATATTTTAGATTACAACGTATGAAATGATATATCATTTTCCAATTTTAACCCAAAAATAGGGAGTCTTTTTGGGGTAAAATTGGAAAATGATATATCATTTCATACGTTGTAATCTAAAGTATAATTGGTATATGTATTTAATAATAATAATAAAATTGTTATTTCCCTAAATTTGGGGATAATATTTTTTCCCAAAATTAGGGTAATTACAAATTTTAATATATGTGTTTGTTAAATAAATTATACGAATATAAAAGATTACTAGGTAATAAATTTTCCCCAAAATAAGGGAAATTGGAAGTTTTAATATTCGTTACAATCATATTTTAGATTACAACGTATCAAATTATCTATTATTTTCCAATTTACCCCAAAAATAAAATAAAATAAATGTTGTAATCTAAAATATAATTGTTACATTTAAAATATTACAAAATATTGAAATTTGTTATTTCCCTAAATTTGGGGAAAATTTATTACCTGGTAATTCCTGATATTAGTAGAATTTATTTAACAAAAATATCAAAATTTGTTATTTCCCTAATTTTGGGGAAAATTTGTAACCTGGTAATCTCTGATGTTTGTTGTTGATAATCTCTACACTTGCCAATATACATTATTAAAAAAAAATACCTTAACAATAAAAAACATATTGTTTTAGTGTTTCATGAGACAGTACCCCCCCACCTTGTCCTTTCATCTAAACCTTTATAAATGCCGTGAGGCGAAACAGGACAGGTTATAAATAATAAAAATATTGTGGAACAATAGAATGATACAAGCGTCGTTTTCAATATAATTATGATGATAATGATCATCATCATCATCGTCATCATGATGATCATTATCATGCCGGGACTAGCACTAATGATGATGATGTGATAGCTCGGCCCCCGCGGCTCGATATGGAGCTTAAGAGTACGGAACCCTCGTCGCATCGCTTTCGAGGAATAGCAGCTGATCGGGAGGGCACTAGAAGCACCTCTGGAATACGGAAAGGTACCTTCCGCCATTTAATCCTCGCCCACCGGTTTTTAAAAGTCAAAACCCAAAGGCGTCTCGACCTTGGAGGGCGCGAATATACACTGCGCCGCCTCTTCTGTAGTTGGGTGAAGCTGTCTAACCCCCAGTTTCCGAAAGGTAACAGAAAATTAATTAGTAATTGTTAATCGTAAATATGCCTCAGACGATTGACAATTACTAATTGTAATCATAAGAATATACAAGCAACAACTAATTAGTTGTAATTGTAAGAACGTGCAATTACGATTGATTATTTAGTTGTTAGTTGCAATTAAATTTGAAAATTAAATTGTTAGTTGTCAATCGTTTCCACAATTGATTTTTGCCCAACACTGTTAAACAGTAGTTGACGGAAAGACAGTTTTGTAGAGCGTCATAGTCATAACTGTCGAACACTATGTATGTAACATTAGCCAGACCTTTACCATTTCTTGCTTCAGGAATGTTCCTCCATCAAACCAATCCTAGTGATTGTCTCATTATGACGTTTGATGTGTGATTTATCACGGTATCAATCAAAATCAATCAAATCATCCTATAGCAGTCCACTGCTGGACATCGGCCTCTCCCAAATTACTACATAATCACGGTATAGGTACTGAAAAATATCTTTTTATCTAATTGTATCATTAAAAAAATTGGCATACTCAAATCAAGCGTTATTAAATAGAAGTGTCCAATTTTCACAATGAAAAGGGCGCTCCTATCTAATAATTTTAACAACGCTCACTATCTTGTATCAAGGTATAGCGTAAATGGGATCTTTATTATTGTTTGTCACGGCGTACTCATTGTTAAAAATAATGATGTTAATAACAGGTAATAAAATTGAGTTTAACGTCAGTACTCTGCTTTATATAAAACAGCGCATAGTACGTCACAGAGAACGAAGGAAAAGGGGTATTGAAAATGTGTTTCTATAATTTGTTTCTTCGGACTAACAGATCTCGTAATCATGACGTCGATCACTCGATAAGGTTTTAAATAACTTGTGCAGTTCCATTACTATAATATCAATGCCGTGCAAAAATTATGAAAACACAGTCTAGGAACGTCACAAATTGCGTCTACGTGACATAGCGCGAATATAACATAATGCGCTGGGAAGTAACATACATTAAAGTCACGTCTTTATCCCCGATGGGGTAGGCAGAGGCATTGTAAACCCTCACATTTAACTTAAAAGGATTTGTCCCACGTAATAGGGGGTGAGCCTATTGCCGCGTTGAAATGGACAGACGCAGATTGTGACGATCCACTGTTGAAATTATTCAAGCTGTCCATAAGACACTAAACGGCTTTCATATTACTGATAACCGAGACCAACGGCTTATCGGAAGGCACGCAAACAGTTGTCAGAAAGTGGTCACGTAGTTGGTCACTGGTCACCCATCTAAGGACACGTCATAGCGAAATGGACAGACGCAGATTGTGACGATCCACTGTTGAAATTATTCAAGCTGTCCATAAGACACTTAACGGCTTTCATATTACTGATAACCGAGACCAACGGCTTATCGGAAGGCACGCAAACAGTTGTCAGAAAGTGGTCACGTAGTTGGTCACTGGTCACCCATCTAAGGACACGTCATAGCGAAATGGACAGACGCAGATTGTGACGATCCACTGTTGAAATTATTCAAGCTCTCCATAAAACACTTAACGGCTTTCATATTACTGATAACCGAGACCAACGGCTTATCGGAAGGCACGCAAACAGTTGTCAGAAAGTGGTCACGTAGTTGGTCACTGGTCACCCATCTAAGGACACGTCATAGCGAAATGGACAGACGCAGATTGTGACGATCCACTGTTGAAATTATTCAAGCTCTCCATAAAACACTTAACGGCTTTCATATTACTGATAACCGAGACCAACGGCTTATCGGAAGGCACGCAAACAGTTGTCAGAAAGTGGTCACGTAGTTGGTCACTGGTCACCCATCTGAGGACACGTCATAGCGAAAGTTGCTTACTGCAGTGACTGCGGGGCCACGAGCGATTCCTATATTATGTATGGTTTTTTTTATTTATAAGGGCCGCAATTATTTGCTTTACGTAATTATTTTTTTAAATTGTGGTTACACTTATCACTGTTCTCTATTAATTTACTAGCTAACTTGGCGAACTTGGTTTGGCCATATCAAGCTGACCCGGTAAAATAAATATGATTCCAGTTCATATCTCGCATGAACCCACAACAAGACCTGCAGGTCTTACTGGAAGAAGGCTCCGACTACTGGATGGGTCTGCTTCGAAAGTACTTCACCGAAGACGTGGTGGTCATCATGGGATCACCCAGCATTGAGCTACAAGCCAAGTAAGTCCTTAAGCTTTTACGCCCTCGTTTACCTGTACTAATAATATAAAGATGAAAGATTTGAGTCTTTGTTTGTTTGCATCGAATGGGCTCCGAAACTACTGAACCGATTTGAAAAATTCTTTCACTATTGGGAAGCTATACCTCCGGGTAATATTTATAAACCATGTTTTATTCCCGCATTCCCACAGAACGGGAACTGCGCTGGTGAAACCGCGTGGCATCCGCTAGTCCGGAATAAAAATGTTTTTCGTCCAATAAAATCCTGCTCGAAATCAACAAAAAAAAAATTTTTTCACATTAAATTTGTGATTGAGTCAGCATACTCTTAATTGCTTTTCAAAATTATCTCTAAAATGTTTTTTGATCCTTCCAGATCCAGACTTGATTTTATACCAAGTTGGTGCACTGTTTGTTGCGTGATTGGAGTAACAAATTCCAATCTATACATTACAATTATTAGAATATATTAGATACTCGTAGAAACATGAAAATTCGTTTTGTATCAAGTTTGGTTCAGTTCTAAGATAGGCCCAAATATATTTTTATTGCTTCTAAGCATAAACTCAATATCGCAACAGTAAAGAAAGGCCTGCGTCCTACAAAAGACTGTAAAAGGCTAATTTAATTGATTGATTTGACACCGAGCCCGCCCGCACCGACCTTTATTTTAATACTAGTACATAGACATAGGCCCGCCGACGCTAGCCCCAATGGCTACGGTGAATGCTTTTCATCAGTTACACCGTATGCTGGTCTTCTCAGTAGTATAATAAACCGGCCAAGTGCGAGTTGGACTCGCCCATGAAGGGTTTCGTAGCAGCAAGTAACATAATATAAGGGTTCCGTTTTTGCCATTTGGCTACGAAACCCTAAAAAATTACCAGTACATTTTCTTTATGGAAAGTATTGAAGTGTTTGTACTAATTTTTGTCAAAACAAAATTAATTATTACTGTGTTTGTTTTGTTTAGAATGGCCGAGGATGAAAAAGTTAGATTAGAGAAACAAAGGGCAAAGCTAGGCGAGCAAGGGCTAGCTGAAAAGGGCAAACAACTGCAAGACGCTATGGAATTCAACGAGGTAAATATTAGTCGATAGCATGAAGTGAACTTAGTCCGTTTAAAATTATCTTACTTGCATAGTCACACCTTTTTCCCGAATGGGTAGACAGAGATATAATATAAGCTCACATTTCATCACCTGTATTAATTAACACGTAGATGGTGAGCCTATTATCGTGTTGATATGGACAAGCACTACTGCTGTTTGTAACTATCTGCTGTTGAAATTTTTCAAGCCATGGCCTTGGTCTTCAACTTGTCTTAATGACTATCAATGTTACTGGCAACTGAGACCAACAGCTTAACATGCATTTCGAAGTAAGAAAACGCTCGTAAATAGAAATGCCATCAACGGTCACCCATCTCAGGACCGACCGTAGTGTATAATGCATTAAGCATAAGCACGATTTCATCAATGGTGTTAGACTCGTACCCCTATACCGTTCTTTCGTATCACATTTTAAATGATTGTTGTAGAGGCCACCACCGCCCGGTACGTTAGCAGCGGTACCCGTACCACCTTGCGACTCCTTGAAATGTCACAACATTTCCACTTGGAGCTCCGACGGAGAGAACTGCCCACACTTCGACCTCAAATCTATACCGATTTACGCCAGAGTACACAGTTTGAAGACCAACTTTGTTTACGTAAGTATGCAGACGCTATAGTCCAGTCATTATATACATTTGGAAATGCAAATGAACCGAGAAAGCCAAATATTGGATATTACGTGGGGAGGGGCTAGAAATGCTTAAGTTCAAATTGTCGACCAAAATAACCTGATGGGTTTTCCGCCATCTTGAAAAAGGGTTCAATTCAGTTTTTTCATCATAACTCGGTTGCCCGTTGAGATACGAAAATTTTTATGTTATACTTTTTTGTTGCTCTTTGTACGATCTATTAAGGTCTTATACATTTTTTAAATATCAATCATCGTTATCGGAATATCGATCCAAAAAACCATAAATTTTGGGGAGAAAAAAAAGTTTTTCGCAATTTCCTTTTTTCTCGTGAAAGATATCGAAAAATGTCCAATATAAAAATTGTTGAGCGTGTTCAGATCTACAAATTCGTTTTGTTATTTTATATTTTCGACAAGAATTACGACCTCTAGCGCGCCGCAAAGTCAGTAAGACTGTGCCCGGTATTGATTTAGCCGCTCGCACGGTTGTATCCATACGTCAAAATGGATGAATGGTTGTTCAGGGAATTATTGCAATACAAAATAAATTAATAAACCAGCCAAATTATAGGTAAATTAAACACATGAAATTTATTGATCAAATAATTTTTATGCAGCAAAATAATAATTACAAGTGTCATTTTTTTCACCTGTTTTTCGTCGTTTCGATGGTACTGCACTGTAGTGGACAGACATGCAACAATATCGCCAGAGTCGAGATTTTATTCAACGACGATCACGATGATGATGATTATGATTTTTCGACCGTCCCAGCATCATTTCCTGCGATTCAAGAGTTTTCACGACTCGAAGAGTCTACCGAGGAAGAACTTCTACAGCCAGGACCATTGAAACGACGAAAAACATGTATAAAAATGACCACCTGAAAGTATTATTTTTTGCTGCATAAAAATTATTTGATCAATAAATTTCATGTGTTTGATTTATAATTTGGCTGGTTTATTAGTTTATTGTGTATTGCAATAATTCCCTGAACAACCATTCATCCATTTTGACGTATGGATACAACCGTGCGAGCGGCTAAATCAATACCGGGCACAGTCTTACTGACTTTGCGGCGCGCTAGAGGTCGTAATTCTTGTCGAAAATAAAAAATAAAAAAAGAATTTGTAGGTCTGAACACGCTCAACAATTTTCATACTGGACATGTTTCGATATCTTTCATGAGAAAAAAAGGAAATAGCGAAAAACTATTTTTTCTCCACAAATTTATGGTTTTTTGGATCGATATTTCGGTAACGATGATCGATACGTAAAAAATGTATAAGACCTTAATAATTGTAGATCATACAAAGAGCAACAAAAAAGTATAGCATAAAAAATTTCGTATCTCAACGGGGAATCGAGTTATGATGAAACAACTGAATTTAACCCCTTTTTCAAGATGGCGGAAAACCCAGGTTATTTTGGTCGACAATTTGAACTTAAGCTTTTCTAGCCCCTCCACACGTAATATCCAAAATTTGGCTTTCTCGGTTCATTTGCATTTCTAGCCCGATTTTTCCGACGTAATGACTGGACTACTATGATATAAAGCATTCTTGTTCTTTTTTATACTACTTAGGAAGCATACAAACTTATGGCCTCACCTAATGGGCTGTGATCACCGTAGCCTATGAACGTTACGTTTGCAACACCAGAGGTGCTACACTCGTGTTGCCATCATCGTTATGATGGTAGCGCTGGTTCTGGCTTTATTTCACCTGCCTGAAATTGGGCTGTTTCAAATACATTCTAGCTATTATAAGCCAAATGTATATGAGCTTTTAAATTACATCCTGAGTTGTTTAAATTACATTTTCAAATCTAACTTCACGTTCACTCTTGTTCCTTTCGGCCGCGGCCACTTTATCTCTTTCCAAAACAAGTTAGTAATTAATATTTCTTCTGTAAAGCTGAGGTCTGTTTTCGCCCTGGAAAATATTGTTGGAATTCGATAAGTTCCCGGGCTGGACTGGATTGAAAATTTGGAGTTCCCTCTCCCCCCTACTTATACTTTACTGCCTTGTTGTGAAGATTCACTTGCTATTTTATTACTTGCAGATAAATCTAATGTTCGACATGACATCCGTGGACCAAGCCACCCGCCAATGGCTGCCACTTCATATGAATGGCTTAGCCGAATGCGCGGTAAGGCGAGGCGACACTCTCATTCCTCACGAAGATGTTATCTCTGAGAACGAACAACTTACTGTATCCTTCGGTAACCATATTGGATTGGAACGTTCTGGAAACTTCTCTGTGGGACAGTTTGGAAATTTCGTGCATATTGAAGTTATGGTAAGTAATACGAATAGTTCTGACCATCAATGAATGAATGTGCAATCCACCTTGCACATACAATCCCTTACCGCGACCTTCTCTAGTTCGTAAATCCAACTAGCTAGTTGTCTTATACTGTTCTACTTTATGCTATTCCTAGTCGATTCCTGCGTAAGAATTAGAATACACAAAAACAAGATGTTTTCAGAAATACAATGATGCCGTTTTAGTTTTTATCCAAATCGGGGTCAAAAGTCTTTTTTTTTTTCGCTATTGCTCATTCACGCCCAGTGAAATAAATCCATCCCTTTCACGGCCCAAGAAAGTAGTGGCAACGTAGGCTTTCTTTATGTCCCAAAAAATATCCATTTCCCACTGGAAACGGATTCACTACAGAATTTTTTAAATTTAATATAAGCATCGGTTATATGTTTCAGTGTGAGCCGGTGGATTACGAGGCTGTAGTGAACCACTTGTACGAGATCCTTTACGCAGCGGAGATAACGAAGGAGAGACTTCTAGTGTTCGCGCAACGGTTGATCAACGATGCCGCTCAGGTT
This sequence comes from Miltochrista miniata, assembly GCA_933228765.1. Taxonomy (NCBI): domain Eukaryota; kingdom Metazoa; phylum Arthropoda; class Insecta; order Lepidoptera; family Erebidae; genus Miltochrista; species Miltochrista miniata. Next base: position 26,638,883 of record OW121751.1, read on the forward strand.
TCTTTATTTTTATTTGTTTTTTTTTTGTTGACGCGGGGAATGCATTTAGGCATCGTCAGCTACGGCGGTAGCTGGGACGGTGTATGGGACTCACCGGTCCCTGAAATAGGGACCGTCCTACCCACTAAACCCGAGGTGTTCCGACTCACCCTATAACCGGGCCGAGGGATATAAGTGATGATACTATGTCGACCCGGCTAGGGGCGGGCTCAGCGGCTCTCCTCGGGGAGCCTGATGGGCGGCTCAAAGCTCCCTAAGGAGCTGAAGACAACGCTTCAGCACCCCTCTGTAATAGAGGAGACAGAGAGTGGCTGGCGCAGGCGTGCGCTAATGGGCACCCCCGGAACACGGGGAGGTGCCCACCACCAAATGATGCCGTTCAGGCAAGCAGGGTTGCGCTTATACAAACTGTGTAACATTGTGTTCCGCTTTATGTATTTCTATGAAATACATTTTCTACCTCTCTCCCTGTTGGGTTCTCTTTTGGGTCTCAATTCTGCTACTTTTTGTTTACATAAGTCACTGCAATTCCATTATCACCTAAATTGGGTTTACTTTTAGAAATTCCAATTAATTTTCAAAATAATATCATAAAATGGATAAATGTCACAGCCTTTTATTTTCAAAATTTATCTGTATTCCGATAAATTCACAAACAAAATACCATTTCGAAAATTGCCCTTCACACTCCACAGCTTTACATTTTGCGGATAGATATAAATTAACTTGAAAGCAAAGTGCCCGAGGACCACTTACAACCATTCATTTAGTACCTACTATAAATATTCATTTAGTATTGTAAACAATATTTCTAGGTACGAAGATCAGGCGACAAAATGATGTACGACACCCTCCGAGACTCAGTATACAGCGTAGACAGCAACGTACATTGGTGCACCGTACTCAGACAGCAGAAATTCCTCAAAGACCTTATAGAGCAGTTGAACGCTGGCGGTGACTCTGCTGAATCTGCCTTGATAGAGGCTAAAAGGACCTTCGCCAATGTCACTATGAATGGATGGCTGCATTTGGCTACAGATTTTGATAGATACAACCTGAGTACTGAGGCGTGGAAACGATTTGGACACCCGAATGCGATCACTCCTGTGGCGTGAGTATATTGTTATTGATTAAAATATATGTTTAAACATAATTGTTGTTCCATTTGTAGTACTGTTTTGACAGAGGGGAAAGTCTTCCTCCCATCCCGCTCAAAGTCATACACTAAATTTATAGATCTAAATAGATTTTTACTTATTTTACACCTGTTCGTTACTTGTGTAATGTGATGAACTTTAAATGGACATCATTTAAAGTTTGGGCAAAGATAATGTACTACATGCAGATAGGCAACTTTCTGCTCCCCACTGAGGAAGCTTCCCCACCCCCGCCACAGCTGTCATATAGTTGGAGGGTATTTTGAGGGAAATTTATGGTCACACACTCATCAAGCTCTGTACGATCCCAAAGAAGAGATTCCACCGGTGCCCAATGCCCAAGCGACCTCACCTTCTAGTGGTATTCCTACTGATAAATGAACCAAGCAAAGGATTCATGCACTGTTACGTTGTTGGGTGATCAGGTGTCAGTCGCTGCCAAAGTAACTTGAGTCAGCTGTTGCACGTTTTTAACTCATCTTAGAATCCCGGGTTCTTCAAGCGGAGCCCGATGAGGCCCATCATTGCTGAATGTACTGAATGTCACTGCACTGAATGTGACTAAGTTAGTAAATAAAATAAATATTTGTAGAGAATCTCACACAACATCATCTAGCATTCCAGCCAAATTAAGCTATCATAAGCTTGTGCTATGGGATCTAGACGACTGATAGACATATGTACTATTTTCATTATTATACATGGAAAACACCCAAACTCCGAAACAAACATTTGTGCATCACACAAATATTTGGACTGACCCAGGACCTCCAGCGCGGCAGGCTGTTACACTACCGACTAGAGCAGTCTGTGAAAGTGCCCTCGAATCGCTAAATGTCACCATGACCTTCTATCTATCAGGCAGGCGGCGTCATTTTGGCGAGCGAAGTATGTAAAAAATTGTTTGTTGCGGGAAGCCTGGCATATGTGAAACATCGAAATTAATTTGTAAAAGTCACAATGTAGAACAACTATACTTCTAGGCATACTCATAAAATACCAATTATGACAGACACAATGTTGCATTGAAATACACAGTCCGAAGCTGTACTGGGACGCGGAGCTGGTGAGCGGGTTCGGCGGCGGGTTTGTGGTGGGCGTGGGCGGCTGGGAGTCTTGCTGCGTGGCGCACCTGTCGCCCGGCCCGCTGGGCCACCGCGCCGACGAGATCGCGCCGCTCATGGTCGCGCTCAACTACTTCACGCAGCTAGAGGTGAGCACACACACGTGGCGCACCTGTCGCCCGGCCCGCTGGGCCACCGCGCCGACGAGATCGCGCCGCTCATGGTCGCGCTCAACTACTTCACGCAGCTAGAGGTGAGCACACACACGTGGCGCACCTGTCGCCCGGCCCGCTGGGCCACCGCGCCGACGAGATCGCGCCGCTCATGGTCGCGCTCAACTACTTCACGCAACTAGAGGTGAGCACACACACGTGGCGCACCTGTCGCCCGGCCCGCTGGGCCACCGCGCCGACGAGATCGCGCCGCTCATGGTCGCGCTCAACTACTTCACGCAACTAGAGGTGAGCACACACACGTGGCGCACCTGTCGCCCGGCCCGCTGGGCCACCGCGCCGACGAGATCGCGCCGCTCATGGTCGCGCTCAACTACTTCACGCAGCTAGAGGTGAGCACACACACGTGGCGCACCTGTCGCCCGGCCCGCTGGGCCACCGCGCCGACGAGATCGCGCCGCTCATGGTCGCGCTCAACTACTTCACGCAACTAGAGGTGAGCACACACACGTGGCGCACCTGTCGCCCGGCCCGCTGGGCCACCGCGCCGACGAGATCGCGCCGCTCATGGTCGCGCTCAACTACTTCACGCAGCTAGAGGTGAGCACACACACCTGGCGCACCTGTCGCCCGGCCCGCTGGGCCACCGCGCCGACGAGATCGCGCCGCTCATGGTCGCGCTCAACTACTTCACGCAACTAGAGGTGAGCACACACACGTGGCGCACCTGTCGCCCGGCCCGCTGGGCCACCGCGCCGACGAGATCGCGCCGCTCATGGTCGCGCTCAACTACTTCACGCAACTAGAGGTGAGCACACACACGTGGCGCACCTGTCGCCCGGCCCGCTGGGCCACCGCGCCGACGAGATCGCGCCGCTCATGGTCGCGCTCAACTACTTCACGCAGCTAGAGGTGAGCACACACACGTGGCGCACCTGTCGCCCGGCCCGCTGGGCCACCGCGCCGACGAGATCGCGCCGCTCATGGTCGCGCTCAACTACTTCACGCAACTAGAGGTGAGCACACACACGTGGCGCACCTGTCGCCCGGCCCGCTGGGCCACCGCGCCGACGAGATCGCGCCGCTCATGGTCGCGCTCAACTACTTCACGCAACTAGAGGTGAGCACACACACGTGGCGCACCTGTCGCCCGGCCCGCTGGGCCACCGCGCCGACGAGATCGCGCCGCTCATGGTCGCGCTCAACTACTTCACGCAGCTAGAGGTGAGCACACACACGTGGCGCACCTGTCGCCCGGCCCGCTGGGCCACCGCGCCGACGAGATCGCGCCGCTCATGGTCGCGCTCAACTACTTCACGCAACTAGAGGTGAGCACACACACGTGGCGCACCTGTCGCCCGGCCCGCTGGGCCACCGCGCCGACGAGATCGCGCCGCTCATGGTCGCGCTCAACTACTTCACGCAACTAGAGGTGAGCACACACACGTGGCGCACCTGTCGCCCGGCCCGCTGGGCCACCGCGCCGACGAGATCGCGCCGCTCATGGTCGCGCTCAACTACTTCACGCAGCTAGAGGTGAGCACACACACGTGGCGCACCTGTCGCCCGGCCCGCTGGGCCACCGCGCCGACGAGATCGCGCCGCTCATGGTCGCGCTCAACTACTTCACGCAGCTAGAGGTGAGCACACACACGTGGCGCACCTGTCGCCCGGCCCGCTGGGCCACCGCGCCGACGAGATCGCGCCGCTCATGGTCGCGCTCAACTACTTCACGCAGCTAGAGGTGAGCACACACACGTGGCGCACCTGTCGCCCGGCCCGCTGGGCCACCGCGCCGACGAGATCGCGCCGCTCATGGTCGCGCTCAACTACTTCACGCAGCTAGAGGTGAGCACACACACGTGGCGCACCTGTCGCCCGGCCCGCTGGGCCACCGCGCCGACGAGATCGCGCCGCTCATGGTCGCGCTCAACTACTTCACGCAACTAGAGGTGAGCACACACACGTGGCGCACCTGTCGCCCGGCCCGCTGGGCCACCGCGCCGACGAGATCGCGCCGCTCATGGTCGCGCTCAACTACTTCACGCAGCTAGAGGTGAGCACACACACGTGGCGCACCTGTCGCCCGGCCCGCTGGGCCACCGCGCCGACGAGATCGCGCCGCTCATGGTCGCGCTCAACTACTTCACGCAGCTAGAGGTGAGCACACACACGTGGCGCACCTGTCGCCCGGCCCGCTGGGCCACCGCGCCGACGAGATCGCGCCGCTCATGGTCGCGCTCAACTACTTCATGCAGCTAGAGGTGAGCACACACACGTGGCGCACCTGTCGCCCGGTCCGCTGGGCCACCGCGCCGACGAGATCGCGCCGCTCATGGTCGCGCTCAACTACTTCACGCAGCTAGAGGTGAGCACACACACGTGGCGCACCTGTCGCCCGGCCCGCTGGGCCACCGCGCCGACGAGATCGCGCCGCTCATGGTCGCGCTCAACTACTTCACGCAACTAGAGGTGAGCACACACACGTGGCGCACCTGTCGCCCGGCCCGCTGGGCCACCGCGCCGACGAGATCGCGCCGCTAATGGTCGCACTCGACTACTTCACGCAGCTAGAGGTGAGCACACACACGTGGCGCACCTGTCGCCCGGCCCGCTGGGCCACTGCGCCGACGAGATCGCGCCGCTCATGGTCGCGCTCAACTACTTCACGCAGCTAGAGGTGAGCACACACACACACTTATACCGTACAGTTATTGTACCTATTACCTGTCCTAAACTAGAGGAGGTCCAGTCATCATTCTTGAGATACGCCTCAAACTGTGTGTGAGTGACTGCGACTGCGGTGAAAACGATGCGCGATCTAAGTGAACTGAATATCAATTGGACTTTATAGTTTCTAAAATATAATCAAAAGTATTTACAATCGACACCAAACAAAAAAATTGTTCGTGGCTGCGACACGAGCGATCTAGCCGCTGAGATCAACTTCGGCTACAGCTCGCCGCGCCCGTGCCGCTGTCGCCTATTTGGAAAGCCTAGCACAAGGAGGAATCTGACCCTCAGACAAAAGTCAAAAATTAAAATACATACATAAAACTCCTTTGAAGAATTATCCACAGGCTCAGAAGATGAGGATGAGTATTCAAAAAGAAACTGAATTTCAGTTTGAGGCCTTACAAATAAAATTGAAGTTATCTTATTGTGTAGTGGATTTATCTTTATGTATTATCACTACGAGAGATTTCCAAAATTTAGCGCCTGGTTTCATTAGTAAACTGCTCCAGCTAGAAATGTGCCTTTTCTTTGCAAACTATATTTAAAAACATACTAATCGCTCAAATCGTATTTTCAGGGCCCGATGTGGCGTCTAATTCGCGGTTGTGGTCTGTCATACGGCTACGCGATACGTCCGTCTCAGAACGAGGGTCGACTAATATTCTCGCTGTACAGAGCTAGCAACGCGGTGCAAGCCTACAGCAAAGCCAAGAGTATTCTGGTAAGTGTTGAATCAATCAATGAAAAGTGTTGAATCAATCAATGAAATTAGGTGTGAGAGGCTTATACTGTCTCAACTGTGACACACTTCTGGGAAGTCCGTAGTGTTCCCAGGAGTTCCCAGGCGGTTCAGTAGTTTAGGTAGGTAGGATAATTTGTCCTGAAGTCAATAACGCAACGATTGAAGAATAATTGACATTTATTTGCCAGTTCACAAAATAAACTTAATTTAACTTAAAACTAGGTACTCATCCGGATTCAGGGATGGGACTTCCTTTATCTCCGGGATATCACAGTAAGCAATACGGCTCTACGCCTATATATTAATAAAATTGCTTACGGGTATAGGCAGGGGTTTTTAACCTTAAACTTGGAAGCTCATTCTGAAAAGAACAAACAATATATTTTATATACACCCTCTTCAACCATAGATTTCCCTAAACTTTCCCTTACATTATTTTTAACCCCATTTTAAAACATTTAATATACAAAGAACATTACCCCCTTTTTCTAAATTTCACAAACGCCTGCCTGATAAAATAAATTTACTTAAAATATACTTTTTTTTTTATAAAAATTACCCACAATTAATTTACTTAATAAATTTTATTACGTTGATGCTTACCAGAGCTTCCGTTTTCACATATAAAAATTTAGTTAAATACTTGGGCTATTAAGCCACTCACTGATTATTTCAGTGGAATATATTTTATAGAATAATTTACTTTGATGTAAAATTTCTTCGACAGTATGAAGTAAAATAAATTAATTTTAGTTAGTTCCTGATTTCCTTTTTACCACTGCGCACGCCTATATATAGCTTACATCCCACCATATCTCCTTCCATCAACTATCCCTACTTTGACAATATTAAGGACACACCCATTATACCGACCTAAGTATAACCATTATACCTACGCTTAATAGCGCCTAATAAACTAATATAGCAAATCCATGATTTACGCCACAATATCCCCTCCCCAAAAGAAAATTTTGTCCCTATAGACAAAATTTATGAACACTAATTCAATTTAAAAAGATTGAATTAGTATATAACAATCAATCTATAACAACTGTATTACTTAGATAATGTCTCCCAAAAATAAATAATTTAAATATTCCAATAGAGTAACTCTGATGGTGTTCACAAGATAGATAGAAGAAAAGACGTATTTAAGGCTTAATATTAAGAAATCCAGGTAATACGAACCGCCTGAATGTAATATAGAATATGGCTTAAATTGAAGACTGAGATTTCTATAACCGTCTCAGAGAAGAAAATTTATATAACAACATATACAACGATGTAATAACATTGTATATGTCTATATAACTGAATGCAATATATTTGCATATGATAAGCAAGCCTTTAAGAGCTTCCTATAGTACCACGTAAATCTGCGAGGGCAAGCTTACCGCTTCCGAGTGGCAGTATTTACTACACAAAAAAACCAAGAAACAGAAATATAGCACTGAATATACCTACAGAATCATCCTACCAGAATTCTAACCAAAAATATACAAACAACCCAGAAAAAAAAATCACATTTACCAACCTTAACATTTCACTGAAATCCAAATCCAATATGTAATAACGTTTTCAAAACGTATGCATCACTATTAACATAATGCATGTGCATAAAACTTTCATAACTTTGTAATTCTTAATACTTTGTAATTTTATAAACTCACGGCACGTACACAACTTTCACATAACATGACAATGAAATCACAATGTGACCTCAAGCTTAACAATATTTCGAGGTACCCTCATAAATTTTCACAATTATTCATAAGGTCACTTACACACTGACTTAAATTTCTCGTGTATGTTTGACTGTCCGCGACAACATCCAAAAGAAAATCAACATTAATTTTTAAATAACTGACCTGACATTGCTATTCTTGTCTTACTTACTTTAATTTAACTTGATTAAATCTAAAAAAAATGACGTTAATTTTGTTTTAGAATAGGGGAGAGAATTTTTTTTTTTGTATCTTCAAAGTACCTGCTGACTATTTCAAACTTTCATAATTAACCAGACTCACCCATTCCTTTGAATAATGTGCCTTTCATACTCTCATATTCATCCCTTTCATACATTCATACATACCCATACATTTCCCGCTCATAAAACACCCATGCACACTTCTGTCATCAATACAATCACATGATGACGCAATTCTAATATACAAGAGAATTTAGCTTAAATTTTACACTAAATCTCAACACTATTCATTAAAACCGTATCCTGTCCTTACGCTTATGGAATTATGATAGCGTGATGAAATGCAGTCTGTAAGCAGCCTAAACGATATTCACATGATATTCACAACTACCCATACTTATGAGAAAAATAAAATGATACTACTATTTACTTAGAAATATTTTTAGCTACAAGGTTAAATTATTGAATTACTTTATGAAGATTATCATTAATTATTCTTTGTAATTATTAAGTTTAAAATCTTTTATATGCCACGTTCCAATGTTTTTGCCAAATTCATTAGCAAGCTCATAAACTAAAGGAGATCGTTTTCCTATAATTTTACACTTTATATATTTAGGAGCTAATTTCTTCGAAAAATGTTTATCTTTATCGCTTAAATAAAATGTTCGTTTCCATATTATATCACCTACGTTAAATTCTGCCTGTCTTTTGCGTAAATTATAATGCTCACTGTTTCTACTATGTGCCTGTATCAAACGTGATTGAACTTTGTCAAAAATTAAAGACAATGCACCACGGTTCTCCGCATATTCGTCTCGGGGTTGAAAAACTATACTGTCATTGCCTTCACAATCAATATAATGAGAACCACAGCTAACTAATTCTCTGCCGAAGGTCAAAAAATTTGCAGTGAATCCTGTAACTTCGTTTACTGCGCTGTTTATCGCAAATTGTATCTTTGGCAAAATTAAATCCCAACCTCTCTGATCGTCATTAATAAAGGAAGAAATGGCGGTAACTATTGTCTTGTTGTACCGTTCCACCATATTAACCTGTGGCGAATAATAGGGTGTGTAATGCAATTTAGGAATTTTATATTTTTCTAGCATACGTTTAAGCGTGACACTAACGAACTGCTTCCCATTGTCCATTATAATTGTAGATGGAATGCCATGAACTAGAAAAACCCTTTCCTCTAATAATCTAGTAATTATTTCGGCCGATGCTCGTTTAATTGGGAACAATAAACAGTATTTACTAAAACAACACGATACCACCAAGATATAGGCGTTTTGGAGACGTGTAGTCGTTAACGGACCGACTAAGTCTATGCTGAGGACTTGAAATGGTCTGGTACACTTCTTTGGTCTTCCCATTTCACCCAAAGTAGAGTGATTTTGTGCTTTCTGAGCCAAGCAAACCTCGCATAAAGAAATAAACCTAACCACGTCTGAATGCATGCCCGGCCAATAGTACCGTAATGTTAACCTTTTGTAAGTTTTAAAAATACCAAAATGACCGGCTGTTGGTTCCGCATGATTTTCCGAAATAATTTTTTCACGTTGTTCTGAAGGTATTACCTGCTTCCATTCAAACTCTTTATATAGTGTAAGTGAAGACTTCATATAACGATATAACAATCCTTGTTTAACGATATAATTTGGGTAAGATAGAGGTGTACTTTGACAACCGTTAAATATATTTAAGTACCACTCATCCTGAGTGTTTAAAGAATTTATATAATTTTTGTTAATAGCGGTTATGTTACCTTGACGAGACAATGCATCAGGTATCACATTATCTACCCCCCTTCTATGTTTAATATCAAAATTAAATGACGACAATCGAATACTCCACCGTGCTAACCTACCCGTTGGATTATTCAGGTTAAGGAACCATTTCAGCGCCGAATGATCGGTGTAAACCGTGAATCTTTTCCCGTTATCTATGTAACAACGCCAATGTTCCACTGCCGATAATACTGCCAGGGTTTCCCTTTCGGTGGTACTGAAATTCTTCTCCGCCCCTGACAGAGAACGACTGTAATATGCAATTGGGTGTTCTACCCCATTTATAGTCTGTGTCAGTACTCCGCCTACGCCATAGTTACTAGCATCTGCATGAATTTCAAAAGGTAAATCAAAATCAGGACACCTTAAAATAGGAGCCGTAACCAAACAATTTTTTAAAATATGGAAAGCTGTATCCGCCTCACTTGACCAAATAAATCTTTTATTATGTGATTTCTTTGTTGATGTGAGTCGGTTAAGTGGACCTGCTATTGAACTAAACCTAGGCACAAATTTGCGATACCAAGAAACTACACCCAAGAAACGCTTTAGCTCTTTTTTATTCGTTGGGGTGGGGTATTTAACTATTGTTTGAACTTTATCTGGGTCGACATGTAACCCTTTTTTATTAACTATATAACCTAAGTATTTAAGTTGATCCCTAAAAAACACAGACTTCTCAAAATTAATAGATAAATTTGCTATTTTCAATTTATTAAGCACTTTTAACAATAATGAAATATGGCCTTCAAATGACTCAGAACAAATGACTATGTCATCTATATATGCAAAAACTGAATTTTCAAACTCAGGACTATAAAATAAGCTGTCTACCAGCCTTTGACATGACGCAGAACCGGAAGTGAGTCCAAAAGGAAGTTTTTTGAAGCAATAGGTTCCTCGTTGAGGGATATAAAAGGCTGTTTTATTCTTGTCACATTCAGCAATTTTTATCTGCCAAAATGCCTTCGACAAATCAATACTACTTAAATATCTAGCATTTTTTAAATTATCAAGTATTTCTGACATATAGGGAAGCTTGTACGCATCCTTTTTAGTTACAGAATTTAATTTACGGCTATCTAAACAAAACCTAAGGGATCCATCCTTTTTCGGAATCAGTAGAACCGGAGATGACCAAGGACTGTCACATTTTTCAACCACTCCTAATTCTAACATTTCGTCTAACTGTTCGGATAAAATACGTTGTTTTTCTGGCGACATACGATAATATCTTTGTCTTATTGGTAACGCGTCGCCCGTATCAATTCGGTGTTCTATTAACGAGGTACAGCCCAAACCACGGACCTCTGTAGAAATCAATCGAAATTGCTGTATTATGTTATCGGCCGCCACGCGCTGATCCGATGTTAAATTACTATACGATAATAAATTGCCACTTTCGGTCGCGACTGTACATAACTTATTATCTTGTTGTTGACAGCTCGACCAAGTAATGGACTTACAAAATTTTGGAAATAAATTGAATTTTTTCCAAAAATCTATACCTAGAATTAATGTGTCAGTAATAGAAGGTACAATGAATGCTTTTAGAATGTGACATTGATTTTCAAAATGAATACTCAAATTAAAATAACCAATGGCTTTCAACAACTGACCCCCAGCTGCAGAAAAATTTATCAAATCATCGGTGTACATTATTTGACCTGATTCTAATAACTTAATATGCGAGTTATTTCCTAAAATAGTAGCCGTACTACCAGAGTCCAATAACCCGCAATAAAACATATCGCTAACCTTCACCCTAGCATAAGGTCGCACATCATTAGACGGTATTTTATCATGGATTGCTGTGATATGATAACTTGAGAAAAAAGTACGAATTGTGGAAAGCCAATCCTCCCAATCCAGCCTATCAAATTTACAATGACTAATAATTTCCTTCGACTTTTCTACTACACAGCAATCCTTTGTAGTTAGTTTTTTGAACCTGACATAATCTGTGATTGACAATTAGAACACTGTGGAAACTTAACTCCTTTTCTACCACATCTAAAACATAGTACATCTGGACGCCTACATTCCTTAAGCGAGTGACTCGAGGATTTACGTCGCGGACAAAATTTTGAATTATCTCTTTGCATTGGTGAACCTACTGCCGTAACGTAAGACTCAGACCTATTCTTGTTAAAATTATTTGGAACATTGGAGTGGAATTTATGAAAATTAATATTTGAATTTTTTGAAAAAGTAGATCCATTAAATTGATTTTTATTATTGAATTTTGAAGTTTTACTGTTAACATTTTCACAATTATTGTAAGCTAAATCCGGTGCTAACAAATCAGACGACAACTTTGAAGGATCCCGCGAATGGGCTGTAAACGAGTGAATCCTTTCATAACTTTTACAGGCATCTTTTAATGCTATTATAGACTTCAAAGCATCTTTGTTCGCGGCTAAGGTACTAGCATAACATGGTTTCATATTACGAAGCAATATTTTAAGCTGTTCTTGTTCTGAGACCTTCTCCGTCAATCTAGCGAACATTCCTGACATCTTTGCAAAAAATATTGTAATGCTTTCGTTATCCCCCTGTAATCTAGCTCTAATTTCAGGCAATAACCGATAATCATAATCAGAATGAGTAAAATCCTCTACTAACAACTCTGATAATTCCTCCCATGAAGTCACAGATTGCCTTATGTTCCTAAACCAATGAAGTGCTTCGTCCGTAAAGATCTCGGTGGCATATTGCAAAATCTTTTTTTTTTTTTTTTTTTTTTTTTTTTTTTTAAATTTCACAAACGCCTGCCTGATAAAATAAATTTACTTAAAATATACTTTTTTTTTTATAAAAATTACCCACAATTAATTTACTTAATAAATTTTATTACGTTGATGCTTACCAGAGCTTCCGTTTTCACATATAAAAATTTAGTTAAATACTTGGGCTATTAAGCCACTCACTGATTATTTCAGTGGAATATATTTTATAGAATAATTTACTTTGATGTAAAATTTCTTCGACAGTATGAAGTAAAATAAATTAATTTTAGTTAGTTCCTGATTTCCTTTTTACCACTGCGCACGCCTATATATAGCTTACATCCCACCATATCTCCTTCCATCAACTATCCCTACTTTGACAATATTAAGGACACACCCATTATACCGACCTAAGTATAACCATTATACCTACGCTTAATAGCGCCTAATAAACTAATATAGCAAATCCATGATTTACGCCACAACTGTTATCCTTTCGGATGGATGATTGGCAGTTTGACCGAGCGCATCTAATCGGTGCTGGGGCTTGCTTCGAGTTTTTTTTTGTCTTTTTTTGTTGTGTTTGCTAGTCAGCAGTTAGCAGGTGAGGTCAACTTGAGTCCTAATGATCTCGGTGGCCTCAAGTACTAAATGACATTCATAAAATGATAAAAAATGTTTATACTCCAACAAATGCTCGCGTTTTCACCAGCTTGGGTATTCATAGACAAAATTTATTGCGATAGAAATAATACATTGTACCTACTTTATTAAGGCATGTATTTAAATCGATATCTGTATATTCCCTTTTTCTGAACTAAATATTTCAAATTTAAACCAAAAATACTGACTTGCACACTAATTATGCACACTAAATAAATCAAATTCATTATACTCTTTAATGGTATTAGCAGAACTGTTTTACTGTACGAATAACTATTATCAAAATTGTTTATCTAATAATTCCTTAGTTCAACAAAAATAATAAAACTTTTTTAAGGAAAACCATCGCCTAATTTACTTTTAGGAACATCGTTTATTCCAAGTTAAACCCCAATTTAATCAGCCACCTTTACAAAAGCAAATTTTATTGATAAAAAAAATAAAAGTCTGACCTAACCTATTCCGTTATAAGATTGTATAATTTAGAGTGCAAGTTAGTATTGTTGATAAACAATTCGTATTTCTGTTTAACAAATCATATATTCGATGTACGAACCACATTTTTGGTGTGAATTCGATTAAAAAGGTCATCTCGTTCTGAGTAACATATAAGTTTTTTAAGTAGGACATGTTTAGTTAATGAATTGGTTTTTTTGCACAGCATTTAATTTACTGGTTTGCATTCAGTAAATTAGTGGAGTTACCTAGTGTGCAGAAAAATTAAACAGATGTGCATTTAAAAATATCCCCTTTATTAATACATAACTCGTATCAACAGGATGAGTATCTAGCCGAGCGAACATTCGACGAGGACCTATACGCGTCTGCCAAGAGTACGGCGCTGTTCGAAGTGGTGGAGAACGAGCAGAGTCCCGCCGACGTGGTCAAGCGTTCGCTCATCAACTACCTGCAGCGAGAGGGGGAGACATACAACAGGTGAGTGAGGGGACTGTAGAAATCAATCTAGTCCGCCTATGACAATACCACAGATAGTACACTATTGGACGTAGACCACTTCCGAAAGAAGTCGTTATTGCATTATAATCATAACCCTCTTTTTGCGTAGTCGGTTAAAAAATAGCCTATGGCCTTTCTTGGAACTCAAACTATCTCTGTACGAAATTTCATCTAAATAATTTCAGCAGTTTAGGCGTGGAAGCGTAACAGACAGACATACAGATAGACAGAAAGAAAGACAGAGTTACTTTCGCATTTATAATATTAGTAGGGATGAGCCAAACACAAATAGGATCACTCTGTGAGTTGTTGAGAAAAATACTCGATTCGAGTACTAGCGTGACTCAAGAGATTTTATTATCATCTAATACGAGTACTACCAGTTTTTAATGGGATACTCGTTCGGAATAAAATATCTCAACCAGTAGAGTGTGGGTCGTTGTGAATTTTATTCTCATCTAGTAACATTTGCGAGATAAGTCCGTTGAGACCAAACTGATTTTTATCGTTCTGTGTATCAATATTTGGGAGAGTGAGTACAGGTGCGTCCTTACTGAGTTTTATTTCGAGCTTTGCCCTCTCTTCGCCATCGACATAACTACTGCACCACTTGCAAGTGAGGCTAACGAAGACCCTGAAGATCTCAGTACTTGCACTTGTCGAAGGGATGATTCAAATTGTAGTGACCGACCGAAGTTTCGGTTTCGGTTTCGGCCAGTTTCGGCCAAAAAATCGAGTTTCGGCCGCAGTTTCGGTTTCGGCCAAAATGGGCCGAAACTCACGTGTTCATGAATTTTGAGTGCCTGGCTCTGCTTGTGACGTGGTTAGGGTCAGCCCAACCAGTTAATATGTTATCTGCCGAAGATTTACAAAGGACTTCCAATTAATAGTTATAATAATACAATTTTTACGGAATCCTAAAAAGGTGATCTAGAACATTACATAACCCTACCCCTTTGTTGTCGGTCCCGTTGACTTTATTGGTCGTCTGTCTGTCTGTCAGCAGACTTATGCACCGTGGTAGTTAGACAGTTAAAATTTTTACAGATGATGGATTTCTGTTGCCGCTATAGCTACAAAGACAAATTAATAATATTAAAGGGGGCCTCCCAAACAACATACGTGATTTTTTGCTGCTTTTCTTGTACGGAACCCTACGCGCGCTAGTCCGGCTCACTATTGTCTAGTTTTAGTTATATACTTCTAGAATGTAACCAAAACCAGCCAAGAGCTAGTAGCAGGACACCGTGTGGTTTTAGTCGGTAGGAGTTAGCAATAGCGTCTATGAGTAATTCCACACGTAAAAGAAAGAAACTCATCTTTAGGTGGAGATATTTCTAAAATGAACACTTGAGAAGATTTATACCGTTAATTGATACTGTTAATTGATGGCACTTGGTGGAACTTGCTGCACCTATTAAAAATAACCGGTCAAGTGCGAGTCTAACTCACACACGGAGGGGTTAAAGCCTATTAACGAGACATGAGGCCTAACCGTCCGTCTGTCTATTAGTCTGTATCGCTGGAACCGTGCCAGATATAAGCCTAAAATTTTCACTGTACAATAGTCCTACCGACTAAAAACCACGCGTATCCTACCTAACAGCCTACAGTTGGGAGCCCCGAGTATGCCCTCGGAAAGATGCATACTGCGGCCGCGTCTTTGGGGGGTTGTGCAGTTGTTATCCCGTTTCTTGAGCGGGGCGTGGATGAATCTCTCAGGTCATGCTATCGTCTAAGGCCTGCTTCTGTAAAGACGGTAAGCAGCCCCGTCACCATCCTCAGGCGCCCGGTCATGGAGGCTGATAGTTTGGGGCGCCGCCGCAGACTGTGGAACTCGGATGGCAGAGTTCTCTCCCGCTTCCTCCCCGCCGTCTCTTTTACGAGCATGACCTGCTCACAGGAAGAGGCCTATGGCCCCGCTCCAGCGCCTCCTTGCGCCGTTTTAAACAATCATGCAAGGGCCCTTGCTTCCAGGTCCCATAGAGGGGTCCCGGCAAGAAGACATGCCGCCTCAACTGAGATCGTGCGGTATCTCCTTATCACCCTGACAGCCGTCGCCTTCCGCGGGCTAAGCAATCTAGCCGCATTGCTGGCCATCAGGATATCCGCCCATACGGGGGCCCTGTATAGGGCCATGCTCCGCACGATCCCAAGGTACAGTCTCCTGCAGGGAGAATATCAGGAGACCCATCTCCTGATATTGGGCAACAACCGCGAGAGCGCGGCTAATGCCCCCTCCCTCAGCTATGGGACCAAACTTCGGAAGTGGTATACGAAATTCCACCGGCTATCGAGTACGAGCCCCAGATACGTCATCGAGCGCCCGATGCCGATGCTGACGCCCCCTATATGTAAACAGGATCCCGCAGGTGGCCTCAGGGCTGCGTCTCGGTGCGTTGCTCCTCGCGCTGTAATGAGGGTGTCATCGTAACACGTTACGCCGACACCTCTGAGCAACGGACCAAGCAGCACCCAATCGTAACCGATGTTCCACAAAAGCGATCCTAAGACCGATCCCTATGGAACACCGAACGACACATCTCGCGGACTCGGATAAGTTATGGCCCTCTTGGAAAGATAGGCCCCGACAATTTGACGGATGTATGGAGGCATTCCATGGTAAATAAGCGCTTCCCAAACGCAGCTCCAGGGTAAGGTGCAGAAAGCGTTGGCGATGTCAAGAGACACTACCACAACCGCCTCACCCTGTTCTGATGCCGATAACAAAAAATCAGAAAAAAAGCATCCACACAACAAACAAAATGTTTGTGCCCAATTTTTGTAACGGAACCCTATCTGCGAAATCCGACTCGCACTTGGCTGATTTTTTTTTAATATGAACACGTGAGTTTCGGTTTCGGTTTCGGTTTCGGCCGAAACTGACCCTGGGGCCGAAAGTTCGGTTTCGGTTTCGGTTTCGGCCGGGAAACCAGTTTCGGTCGGACACTATCAAATTGTTGAACTATCAAAAGTAATATGAAGTTTAGGCGGTTCGAATACGGCGTAACATCCACGATATTAAAAGGTTATTCTGTTCACTGCCCTAATAGATATTAACACAACTTACCTTGAATCTCTTTCAAACCTTATTCCACTTAGTAACTCTTGAGATATTTACAGAGATCTGGTGCTCGCAATCTCGAATACCACGGAGGCAGCGACTCACGCCGCCGCCGCAAAATGGCTGCCGACGTTGTTCGACCCCAAAGTGAGCAAACTAGCGATCGCCTGCCATCCAGCTAAAGTCAACGATATGCACGCTGCTTTTGAAAAGTAAGTATACCGAGTCTTGCCGTATCTTTGGTACAGGTGGCTATTAATTACGTAAAGCATTTAGGGATCTGCAAGGGTTGAGTCAAGTTTCGCAATATCTTACCAAGAGAGAGAGAGAGAAAAAATGCTTCTCGAACTACAGTTCTCACAATTAGTTAAGTCTGTCAGTTTCATATATTCTACATAGCGTTTTCGTGCTCTCTCTAGTTTTATACGAAACTGAAAGAAGGAAAGAATTTCAGTGAACAGCTACTATAAAAAAAACTAAATATATATATATACCTTCTTTTCTTTTTTTAAATGTTTCTTTTTAAGGGTCTCGTTTTAAATAAACCTTAGTAAAATACATAAATAAATGAACATCTATGCTAAGAATTTCGGTGAACAGCTACTATAAAAAAAAACTAAAAAAATATATATACATTCTTTTCTTTTTTTAAATGTCTCTTTTTATGGGTCTCGTTTTAAATAAACATTACATACGAAAGAACACTTTTTCATTATACTAAAATTCTCTAACCATTATTTTCTTTGTTTCAGCATGAACATCAAACTGGACGCGTTCGAGTCTATGGAAGCGTCACATTTTAACAAATAAGAACTATAGAATAGGTGCTTTTTAAGTGTACTATAATTATTATCACGAGCACAAAGTTATCAATGTTTTAATAATGGCTATCAGCAACGCAGTCAGAACAATAATGTTTATGATTATAGCTATATTTATTTTATCGCTTGGCTGTGCCTTACGTAAAAACGGAATTACTAATATACAGATATTATTCATTTTTAAATTGTAACCTGAAATATATGAGATCTGATTATATCTATAATTATATAATAAGTACTGTTGTTTTTTTTAAATCTTCTTAAAAAAATGAAAAGTCTATTCATATAGGTTTCTTTTAAGGGCTATATTTCACTGGGACACCATGGCGGCGCAACCAGTCGCCGTCTGGTTGCGCAACTAATTTGGTGGCGCGACCAGAGCTCGGACGCGCGCATACAACACCACCACGCTGGTCGCGCCACCACTAATTACTATGGCGCTGTATGCAGTCTCACTCACTCGGCCGCCAGCCTTAATTTTACAAACAACTTTTCTTCAGAACTGACAGATTTTCTTAATATTGTGTCACACAAAGTCAGTAACTCGTCAAAGGACCTCACGGACATCCTCACATAGCTGAAAACCTAATCCGGAAAACTTAGATCGTCATATATGTTACAAGGACCATCCGTGGTTACTATTGTGTATATAGTGACGCCTTTATTAAAAGATTTTTGTCCCACGTAACGGATAACAGGCCTATTGCCAATGGACAGGCGCAGATTGTGACGACCGACCCACTATAATATTGGTTGTCATTGTAATTTTTTGCCCCAGAAGAATCTTGAAACTACTGGGATAATAAAGTCCCTGGGATACAAATAAAAAATTTAAGCTGCTCATATTTCAACTTGGCTTAACGACTGCCACCATAATGACTACCGGGACCAACGGCTCAATAATGTGCCTTACGAGAACTACTGGGATACGAAAAAAAATTTAAGCTGCTCATATTTCAACTTGGCTTAACGACTGCCACCATAATGACTACCGGGACCAACGGCTCAATGTGCCTTACGAGAACTACTGGGATACGAAAAAAAATTTAAGCTGCTCATATTTCAACTTGGCTTAACAACTGCCACCATAATGACTACCGGGACCAACGGCTCAATGTGCCTTACGAGAACTACTGGGATACGAAAAAAAATTTAAGCTGCTCATATTTCAACTTGGCTTAACGACTGCCACCATAATGACTACCGGGACCAACGGCTCAATGTGCCTTACGAGAACTACTGGGATACGAAGAAAAATTCAAGCTGCTCATATTTCAACTTGGCTTAACGACTGCCACCATAATGACTACCGGGACCAACGGCTCAATGTGCCTTACGAGAACTACTGGGATACGAAAAAAAATTTAAGCTGCTCATATTTCAACTTGGCTTAACGACTGCCACCATAATGACTACCGGGACCAACGGCTCAATGTGCCCGTTCAGTCGCAATATGTCCAATTCGCAAAATGTCCAACTGTCCAATTCTCAATAGGTCCAGTTTGCAATTGGTCCAGTTCGCAGTTGGTCCAGTTCGCAATTGGTCCAGTTCGCAATTGGTCCATTTCGCAATTTGTCCAATTCGCAATTGGTCCAGTTCGTAATTAGGGATCTATATGGATAAATGGAATCACCATAGGTATTTTAATCCGTCTCATCGCATAATGTCCTTTTCTCGAAATGTCCTTTTCTCACAATGTCCTTTTCTCAAAATGTCCCTTTCTCAAAATACCTAATCACCTAAGTTACCACCATTCACTTGGTAAGTTTGATGTATAAGTATGTTATTCAGAACGATCAGTTAATAATTAGAATCTGGGGTGGTTGTGTTTAGGTGGTTATAAAAAAATAACCAGGAAGGCTAATGCGGGAGCTCCGCTCCGCTCCCGTCTTAGCCTTCTAACCTAACCTATCCAAGCCGGATTGCGTGGTGTTAATCCTGTATTGCACATATATGAGAAAGGAAATAAGTAATATATGAGAAAGGATATTTCGAGAAAAGTACATTATGAGAAAGGACATTTTTACTTTGAGCTGAATCTCGCCTCGCAGAAGGTTGTCAATAACGCCTCCCGTAATCAAGCACAACTCCATTTTACGAACTGGACCAATTGCGAATTGGACATTGTGAGAATTGGACGAAGTGAGAATTGGACAATTTGCGAATTGGACATTGTGAGAATTGGACAATTTGCGAATTGGACGTTGTGAGAATTGGACAATTTGAGCGCGCTGGACATTTTGCGAATTGGACATATTGCGACTGAACGAATGTGCCTTACGAGAACTACTGGGATACGAAAAAAAATTTAAGCTGCTCATATTTCAACTTGGCTTAACGACTGCCACCATAATGACTACCGGGACCAACGGCTCAATGTGCCTTACGAAGCACGGAAACGCCCGCAAACGCAATTTCACAAAGTGTTCGCCCATTATCTGACCTGCTATACTTAACAAACGTTACAGTGATCGTTTACAGAACACTAGAGTCACCGGAGCTACGAGCGCTGCCGCTTCTCCGCCGACCCAGTAGCCGGACCGATACATAGTATACAAAAGTATGTGCCAATGTTACGCTGATTTGCAGGAATACGCAATCTGTACTAATATGACATGTAATCGATTAAGTAGAAGTAGCTGTATGTAGAGCGCTCCGCCCGCGTAGTGAAGTTTACCCGTATTAGTTTCCCATCGCTGCTCCGCTCCTACTCATCGTAACTTGTGATTTTATATGGCCTATAGCCATCCTTATTAATGGACTAGCCAACACAATTTATTGAATTCTAACCAATAGTTACCTGAAGCGGAGAATCTACCATTCTAACCAAAAAACTTCTGCTTTATAATATTATCTAGTACCTACGTAGCTACTCTTTAGCCACTCGTCCATGGCCGGTTCGGTCGTCCCTAATGGCGTTTCCCCATCTTGGTTGCTCAAGTCGCACATTCCAAGTATTCATGATTTCCTGGCGGAGCTAGGACCTCTGAGCCTCAGTATCTCTGGCGCAGGCTTATGGCCCTGCTTAACGCCTCCTTGCCATTTAAACAATATCACAGTGGCCCTCACTTTCAGATCTAATGAAAGGATCCCGGCAAGGATGTATGTATGCCCCTCCATGGGATCGAGGGCGAGGGCCATTGTGATCTCCTTTGAGGCGACATGTCTGCAGATTCAAAGGTGAGATCGTGCGGTACCTACTCTGATATCACCTTGACGACCATTACTTTGACTGACCTCGTGGTCCAGTGGTTAGAGTACCTGAGGATCCGGAGGTCGTGGGTGAGATTCCCACTCAGAAAAAATATCTTTGTGTAATGAGCAGAGCATATTGATTTGTTCTGTGTCTAGGTGTTACTTATCTATAGTATGTATTTTAAAAAAATATGTTTATCAGTTGTCTAGATCCTATAGCACAAGCTTATATTAGCTTAATTTGGGCTAGATGATGTGTGAGAATGTCCAAAATATTTATTTATTACAATCTGCGGGCTACATAATCCAGCCGCGTTGCGGGCCATCAGGTTCTCCACATAGGACCCCGATTTGCAGGCTCTGCACGATCCCGAGATACAGTCTCCTGCAGGAAGCGCTGGGTCCACTTATATTGGGCAAGAACCGCGAGAGTGCAGCCGTTGCCCCTCTCAGTTTTGGGACCAAACTTTGAAAATAAATGGTGTCCGAAGTTCCATTCGGCTATCGAGTACGAGTAGCAGACACTTCGTCGAGGGCCGATGCCAATGCTGACGCCCCCTAATTGCAAGCCAGATCCTGTGGGCGGCCCCTTCCGAGGTCCGTGAATGCACAAGAATTTAAAAAGCTTAAAAAATCAAAGAATTTGAAAACATAAGACCGATGTCTAAAAAAATTGTTTTCTTAGAGAATTTGACATTTTGAAACAACTTGAAACTGAAGATTCTGGGGTGAAAGGGTCTACAAAGTAGTAATTTAATTCGCGTTTTATTTTTCGTAGTAGGTACGTACAGTCAGCCTCATAAGTAGATACACACTATTGAAATTTACGAACTAGATTCATGAATGAAAAATTACTCGTAGTACTTATGTTACAATTTTTCTATAAGTAAACACTCTATTTATAACAGTATTGTTCCAAACAAGTACTGAGTGTAATCTTACATTGATGAATCTAGTTCGTAAATTTCAATAATGTTTATCTACTTATGAGGCTGACTGTACCTAATTGGCGAGTGGTAGCAAACCGGTTTCGTTCAGTCGCAATATGTCCAGCGCGCTCAAATTGTCCAATTCTCACAACGTCCAATTCGCAAATTGTCCAATTCTCACAATGTCCAATTCGCAAATTGTCCAATTCTCACAATGTCCAATTCGCAATTGGTCCAGTTCGTAAAATGGAGTTGTGCTTGATTACGGGAGGCGTTATTGACAACCTTCTGCGAGGCGAGATTCAGCTCGAAGTAAAAATGTCCTTTTCTCGAAAATGTCCTTTCTCATAATCTCCTTTTCTTGAAATATCCTTTCTCATATATTATTTATTTCTTTTCTCATATATTAGTAATGCAGGATTAACACCGCGCGATCCGACTTGGATAGGTTAGGTTAGAAGGCTAAGACGGGGGCGGAGCGGAGCGGAGCTCCTGCATTAGCCTTCGTGGTTATTTTTTATAACCTATCTACGCTGAAACATGAAGAATCGAAAAAAAGCAGGCGCTTCATAGGTTTCGTACACAGGCGCTGCCAGGGGTCGGCTCGGCCCTGCACACGTGTTTCACCTTCAGAACAATAACACCGACTACGACCGAGAGAGCGCATGCGCTCACTTTAACGTCTTTTAAACCAATGTATGGATGGGCCAGCCTATACTATTACTTGATCGAAGACTCCGACCGAATAATGGGAGTAGGGGAATAAAACCACGCGGTGCCCATTCATCTGCCCACGGCTGGGAGTTCCTGGTACGCCCTCGAAAGAATAATCCTGGGACAAGACTTACTGTAGTCCTGTCTGCAGAATGATAAAGTTCTGGCTTCATTCTACCTAGCTCTTCTACTTAAACTCATCCTGTCCTTTACGATCTTGAATAATTACTAGGGAATATACGATATGGTACAGAAAGCTCATGTATCTAAGTAGGTAGGTACCTGTACCTACCTATTTTGCATACCTACCCTCGGTTACGCACATCCCTGTGACCACTAAGTGACATTATTTGAGCGTTTCCGCGCTTCGGAAGGCACGTTAAGCCGTTGGTCCCGGCTAAGTCAAGTTGAAGGCCTTATAGACGGCATATAATTTCAACAACAGGCAGTCAATGCGCCTGTCCATTTCAATACTGCAATACGGCTCACCACCTAGTAAAAAACGTGAAATGTGGGCATATAATTTGCCTCTGTCTACTCCTTCGGGGATAAAGGCGTGACCATATGTATGTAGGTATGCAGTGGAGAGAATCTTCGCCAGAACCGAATCACTAATGGCGCTAGGGTTTTCATCTGGCAGGCGGCGGAATCATTTCAAGTCAACTGTCATAAAACCGGATAAAATATAAATACAGGGGTGTCAGTAGCAGTATCTCGAGTTCAAATATGATCGATTTCAAAAATGAAGTGAAAGAGGTTTTTCTTCAAAAAATCACAAGGCAGACCGTATTTTCTATAAATTATATCCTTTGTGGTACTTATAATAAAAATAGAAACAGGATTTTGTGATAATAATTTTAATCACCATTATGAATCTTAAAGCTATGTATTTCTATTCAAAAAAATATAACTTAAATTTAATCAGATAATTAGTGAACATCATTATAAATCATCTCACAACCGCTGCAACATTTTTTCAATATATTTCAAACCCGTCCATATATTTAATAACTGCTCAATATTCTATTAAACTGAAACACTGGTTTTGAACATCAACAAGGTTCTACAGATATACATGAATATACCGTTACTCTAAACTCGGTATTTATGTAAACATTCAAATAGACCAGATACTATTAAACTTTCTACAATATTGAGCTGCCTGCACAGCCATTTAATAAAGTTCTAATATCATTTCTATTATTCAATAGGTATCGGCGATGAATAATGGGCATCAAACTTTCGTTTCGATTTGCTAGAGCGTTATCTCTGTTGCACGTAACTATAACAGTCTTGGCTATTGTTACATACGTATTGTGCGACAAAGATGGCGCTGTACCGAACTGAAACCAATCGATGTCACTTTCCTATTCATTACCGGGAAATGTAGTTTTAGAGCAATTTTCTTTAAAACATGATTATCAATTGGATGGAATAGCAGCCTAACGATATTGTCGTTCCAATGGAGAGTAGAGTTACCAAGAACCATCCCAAATAGAAGATATCTTGTTGTAAAAAACTGTCCAGCCAAGTGGGGATTAATTACGGTTAAAGAACGGTACTGAATTGAATGCTACTTGCCTAGTACCAAATAATGTGGCCTTTAACAAATTGTTATGTACCTAGCTAGAGTGATTTTATTTAGTGAAGTGTGAATTTATGTGTGTTTATTGATCTTACCCTGATGCTAATGTGGCGCCACCCCAATTTAATGCATTTCGATGGACATGTTTAAATGTACGAGATGATTCTCCTAACTTCTAATCTCCATGGTCGTTCTGTCTATCTACTTCTACAGATTATAATATCTATGTTATAAACTTAATGTTATTATATCAAGTGATCTTCAAGTAGCAGTCGCAAATTTACTATAAAAAAATACACATTTGCCGCAAATACATTGCATAAATCTAAAGGGAAATTACTGGACTTCTAAACACAATAAATGTTCTAGCCATTCTAGATTTTATGATGTTCCTGTACTTTGTGGTTGTTTACATGCAATCTAATACTGGTTAATTTTGTTAGTGAATTCTTTGATAGGGCTCAATATAATTAACAAGGTACAAAAATAAAATAGCCTTACACTTATAAGTAGTGTTTTATAACCACAGCGTGTAGGCCATCCTTACCGACACCTTTAAGGTATGAGTTCTGCCTCGACCGCAAAGCAGCACTGCGGTCGCTGCAGTGCTGCAGGACAGCACCACTGGTTCCCATACATTCTGTATAGATTTGTATTAGAATAGATTCTGAACTAGGCAGCAGCGTCTGCACTCAGTACTGCGCGGCACTGTCGTATTGCCGCCGCGACAGCAATGCTGCTTGCGGTCGAGGTCGGACTCATACATTTACAGGCGATTAAATATGCAATATAATTACTCTTCTAGAACATTATAAAATTACATTGTACATGCAAGTTACATATTATTCACATTTAAGTAGCTTATACTAAATAAATGTAAGGAAATAAGGATTTATCAATTAACATTATATTCGGTTTTACTAAGCATTTCTGATCATAATTATGTATTAATGCATTTAAAGCACCAACATGTTTTAAGATGTCAATATATGAAACAATTTGTATTAATTTTGCTCGCAAATAATGATATTCTTTTTCATCACCGTCTCGATACATTCTTAGACAATATCTATAACCCTTTAGCGGACGGTGCATACAAGTGGCCAATCAACATGATAATCAATAGAAGTGATATTCAAAAAATCGCAACATAGCATTAAGGAGCAATGGCGCGTTTTAATATATTAATATGATGCATTATTAATCTTTTAATCAGAATTATATGACAGATCCTAAAATTCTCAATATGGCGTTAAAGAGTTACAGATAAAAACTACTAGAGATTTGGTAAATGGTAAAATTACACATAATTATTCTACGATTACATTAATTCGCTATGGACATCACTACCCGACGATTAAAATTCCCTAATAAATGAATGACTAATAAAATGTGAATAAAATTATACTAACTGATAGAGGCGGCGTCATTTACACTACATTATTATATCGTGTAGTTTTTGTAGTTTCATACACGCCTAGCGTGACCGCATACTGAAGGACCGAATGCTACAGGTGGGTCTACGCTAGATGAGCCAAGCCCGAATCGAGCCGCTCTGCTCGCGATGACGAGTATCGCTCGAGGCTCGTACGTCGATCCACACTACACGAATTTTGGCTTGGCTCGTGCTCCGCTCGTGCTCGGCTCGTCTAACGTAGACCCACCTTAACATGTCAAGTCAGTTTGGCTAAAGTCGGACAGGCGAAAATAAAGGCGTAAACCACGATAAAATAGCAGAAATAAAACTTAAACTCTCAACAAAATGCACGTTCTATTCCTGTAAGCGCTCGTGGCCCCGCGGACTCAGTGTTCTGTAAACGATCACTGCAGTAAGCAACTTTCACTATGGCCAGTCTATGGATGGGTGACCATCCATGTGATCACTTTGTGACATTTATTTGAGCGTTTCCGTGCTTCGGAAGGCACGTTAAGCCGTTGGTCCCGGTTGCCAGTAAAATGGCAGTCGTTAAGCCAAGTTGAAGGCTTTATTTTCAACAGCAGGCAGTCACAACCTGCGCCTGTCCATTTAAAAACACGGCGATACGGCTCACAACGTATTACGTGGGACAAATTATAAAAAGGTGAAATGTGGGCATATAATATGCCTCTGCCTACCCCTTCGGGGATAAAGGCGTGACGATGAACCTGAACCTGAACCTATTCCTGTAAAAAATACGGAAGTGATCACAATACACTGATGCATTTATACGCATCGTCCCCTTGCATCATCAGGGCGACTTTGTATAGAACTCCGAACATTGAACAGGGCTAGATTACTCTCAAAATAGGCCACAAATGTTTAGTTACTGCGACTTCGGGCGTGCCCTGTCTTATTTGTCCGTCTTTTGCCTAAACCAAACGATAAACAAAAATTCTAGTCATAATACATTTGGAACTTCTTTTTTTACTTTTTAAAACACTACTTGTATTGATGACATTAATAATGGATGCTAAGAAACCGATTGATTTTATTATTAGTTGTGAAGCGGTCACACTCAACAAACAGAAGTTGGGTACATTCATAGACCTCGGGGTGAATTCCATCACTCGGCTCGCCCGACGTCCGCCTAAAGCTACTCTATAACAATCCTTATTAAGGCGCAATCTGATACAAATATAAGATCGAAAATTGTTACTATTTCTGAAATTCGATTATCTATAACATAATATAAGCATTATTACATTTGACGCTATTATTAAAATACAAATAATATGTCTCTGGAAAGATGAAGCAATTGCAAATTAATTATTTTATTTGAAAATGAACACGAGATCATTTAATAAGATTATATTGTTTAAAAATATTCAAATTTCGTAATAATAATAAAAAAAGACACTCCAACGACTGCGCCTTAACAGGTGACAAACAGACCTAATCTCCACATATGAGAGAGACTATCTTAATATTAACTTCTATAATATGGATATAATACGCTAAAAAACAAAAATAACGTTAGGTACATCGTTTTACGAGGGTACAATACCCTCGCAGTCGCGGCCGCACTACATAAGGCATGTCTGAATATCGGGAACCGATTCTAGATCGTTCGACTTGAATTCGTAGACGTAAGTTGACTGGTGAAATGTCGTTTCTCTCATCTTCGCTTTCTCTAAATATGAGACTAAAGACATTTCATCGTATTTTTAGAACTGCGTATGGGAACGAATCCGTTGTACGAAACAGGTATTTTAGAAAACTCTTTGGAGAGAAATAAGAGCTCAATTCACGAATCGACATGCCTGTACTCGCGCGGACTTTATATTTAGATAATATTCCCTTCTGTTGTTAACAAGGGTGGCCGCCCAATGTATCGTGTCGTGCCTGAAGCTCATAGGTTTACTTAAAGATGTTGACCAAACTCGAATCGCAAAATTGAACCATTCGGCGTAATTGGTCCAATTAGCGATTAGTGATTTTTATAAACGTCTATTTTTGTTTGATAAACTGAGATTGACTTAGGGTGTGCAACCATGTCAAATAATCGGACACCGATTTTTTTGTGGGAGAAAAGTAGAAGACACTTATTGTAGCGCAAGGTATTTTAAGTTCTAGAATAAATCGGTCGGAATAAAATCCGATTAACATAGGTTTTACAAGTCTGACATGGGAGCGCAACCTTAATAGCAAATGCAACAAACGGGCCTAAAGCTTGACATACTATGGTAGCACGGCACGGCAAGAATTTCTATGCTATGAAAAAAAGATTATTTTCAATGTTAACGGGTGTAGGTACAATACCAACACCGCGTTTGTACTCAATGTCAACTGTATTCCCAGAAAATAAGCTTTATTTTCCGACGCCTAAAATTTGCCGTACCGTGCAATTCCTGAATCTTCTTACTCCTGGGAATTGTACCTAGAGACACAACACATTTTAGCCTGCAGCAATATCACTAAGGCTAAAGCCACACTGCGGAGGCCGTTCATCGTTGCTAAGAGTCAAGTGCCTGGATAACCTTCAGGCACCTAGGCGCGCTACACGCCATGTAGCCGGTATGATATACAGGGTGTTATCATGCAAAAACATGAGAATACGAGGCATTTTATTTATTTTAGATATCATGTTTATAGTAACACAATCGATATTCAAATAAATGTAACTATTATTTTTCAAAACGACCGGGTTCGATTCCCTATCTGTGCTAGTTATTTTTGGACATTCATTGTGAATTCATTATGAATTTTATTTATTATTACTAACATTAGTCCTTAATTTAAATTGTTACTAACAATATGGATCAACTGGCCTGAAATTAAAAATTTTATGGCCAGCTTATATGGCCATACTGACCGGTTCGAGTGTAACACCCTGTATATTCATTGACTAAGCATGTCGCGTGGCTCCCAGCGTGTATAGTGTGGGCTCGCTTTACAACATGGCGGTGTCCATGGAGCGCGCGTGGTTGCGCAGCGCGTCCCGGATGTAGCCCACGATGTTGCCTTCAGCCACCAGGTGGAAGAAGGCCAGGTGCTCGAAACTCTTGAGCGAGATGGAGCGAAGCGCCGGCAGCCGCAGCAGTAGCGCCGCGAAGCGCTCTTCGTCCGAGCGCGCGCGCTTGCAGTACTCGTCCAGGCAGATGTACATCTGTTGGTAATAATACACACTTTTCTTTATACCACTAAGGTGGCAGAGAAACATACGGCCCAACAGATGTACTGGTGGTCACCGCAGCCTATGGACGTTTTTAAAAATTGTCCCACGTAGGTGCAACATACGAAATTTTCTTTATGAACACACATACTTTCAAACTTTCACGTTGCATGATATGCGCTGGGTTGCAACAACAGTCGTGGTCTGGCTGACTAGTGCATTCCAGCCGAAACGTCAAGCCTCAATTTAAGGTAGGTATGTATTATCCCGTTAATACCTTATATCGAATTATATAATTATTTATACCACTACAACCAATTTGTATTTTGAGATATTCTATCACTTTATAATTTAAAAAGAAAATATCCAGAAAACGTCTGCAAATATGTGAAAATTTAAATCGGGACTGTTAGCAAGTAAGGGCTCGAGGTAAAAAGTAAAAAATTTATATTGTGTATTCAAAATAAACAGGCATTACCTTCTCCCGCAGAACTTCAACGTCTTGCCGGTTTTTCAGTCCCTTTATGTCTGGAATAAATGAAACACATAAAATTATTCCAGATATTACCATGCTAACGATCGAGAAAATTAAAAAAAAAACGTTTTTACCGACATTTAAATCAGGCACTAAAGGTTTTTTTTTTATAATATCAATACTTAAAACGTATAAGGTTAAAGGGAATGATATTATACAGGGTGAATTTTTCAAAAGGGATTGGATGGCCAAATCCGAAACTATAAGGAATAGCGAAAAATGCTCAAAGGAGTCACGAGCCTGATTTTGATAAAACTTAAAACCTCATCATTAGATTTTTGAAAAACCAATTATCCTAGCTGGGAATTGAACCCATTGATTTGAAAAAAAAAACACACCCATTATTATTACACTAACTATTATAGTCTGGAATAACACGACACAACTTTCACGCGGGCTAAGTCGCGAGCATGATCGAGTTCTTATCTAGTAAATATGGCTTGAAATTGACTCGGTTAGATTAACCAAGTCAATTCAAGAAGCTACTAACACATACTGAAACTTGATGGTCAATAAGAACCCGGGCATTCCCAGTCACAATGAAACGTTTAGAATAACACAAGTAGGTATAATCAAACCGTTCATGACATATTGACAAAAAAAGGAATCAGCTAACAAACAACGGACTGAGGTTGGCGCAATTTTCATGAATAAAGCTAAGGATTTAGTTTCAAAGTATCCTACTTCCTAATATTATAAATGTGAAAGTTTGTGAAGATGTTTGGATGTATGTTACTCAATCACGCTCTAACGGCTGAACGGTTGGGCTGAAATTTGGTACAGAGATAGCTTTTAGTCTGAAATAACACATAGGCTACTACTACTTTTCATCCCGGGAAAATGTTACCACGGGAAGCGGGAACGGGTACCGAATTTCACGCGGGCTAAACCGCGAGCATCATCTAGTACACCATAATTATTATTCCCTGATTATACAGAGCCGCGAAGGAGCATCGATTACCACGGCAGTGTTAAGCCCTAGTAGGGAACACTATGAGAGTTTATATTTTTAGGTAATAGGTACTTTGTTTAAACCGGGGTTTTAAGGAAAAAATGTACAAATGGGGGTTTTAGATATAAAGGGTGTACGAACAGGTATGTGATAAAAAGATAAACAAACAGTAGTTTTAGATGAAAACAGAGTTGCACTCACCGGGGTTGAGCAATACGATAGCCTTAAGTGCCACATACTCGGCCTGGTCCATGCGTAACGTGCGCATCTTGAGAGATAGCTCGGACAGCACGCGGTCGAAGATCGGCCCGACGCCGGCTTGCTGCGCCGAGTTGCGGTGGAGCGTCATACCTGCGACACCAGAGGTCGCTAAAACATAGGTAACCTTCTAACTAAGGATTCCTACAACTCTCTGCACAAATCAATACATCAAAATAGCATTTATTTCACAAAATACAATTGAATTATACAAAGCAATTTGATTAAAAAATTGAATTAACTTTCACATGCATTGACTTTGGGTGTCCGGACGAAGGTTTCCTCCATCCTTTCCATGCTGGTCTGTTCCATTCCATGCAGTGCGCGTCCATATGATGCCAGAGGTGGCCGCAATATCGTAAATGATAGCATAAACGAAACTGCGTCGAGATGTTGTCCGCGACGAACGACATTTGCGTATGTGCGCACGACATTACGAATGGGACCGCGACGTTTTGTTAAAGACGGAAGGTATCAATATTGATAACAGCTAGTGTTACTCCTTGAAATATGAAGAAGCGCGTTCCAAGCCTTCGCGAACTACGCCCGTACGTAATATCTCCGCAACGATGAAGTCCATACTTTCAAATAAACTCGCATTTGCATTCGCTCAAGTCACATATCTAAGGTTACGTCCGCACAGGCAGGCGGCTTGCTTGGCGCCTAGCGCCTAGAGAGTCACCTGGCGAGTAGCTTAGTAAAACGAACATACTTGATTGTTCGCGACCGGCCGCACTACGCGCTTGGCGCCTAGTGAGTAGCTTAGCGTGTATCCAAGTAAACAAACATGTTGGTATTTACTTTTTAGTCGCCAGGCGCGAGGCATTTTGATTGCGGATGTTATCCGAGAGTTGAATGAATCAATTCCCGAGGTATTTAGACGTTATAGTCCGAATCGGAATTGATTCTTTTATCCGTATTAAACACTCTACTTTTCATTTCAAATATGAGGAAAATAAAACTAGTTATTTATCTACACTATTTATTGGTAATATAATAATATTAATAGTAGGTACCTATTTAAAAAAAAATAACAGAAGGAAACCGACTTCAAACAAAACTAAAAACTGAAAAATAAAATTTACTTAGCACAAAGTTAGTGTGAATTTTTGAAAAGGGCTTGGATGGCCAAATCCGAAACTATAAGGAATAGCTAAAAATGCTCAGTCACGAGCCCGATTTTGATAAAACTTATAACCTCATCATTAGATTTTTGAAAACCCAATAATCCTAGCTGGGAATCGAAACCAATGATTTTGAAAAAAAAAAACCTTTATTATTACACCATACGATAGTGTTACTGTTAATACTGAAGTCGATGCCAATATGATTATGAGAGAGATAACCTAAGCCTACATAGTTTTACTCAAACAAAATAAAAAATCTCAAAAAAACTCTTAAAAGGACAAAATCTCAAAGGTGAAATGTGGGCATCTAATATGCCTCTGTCTACCCCTTTGTGGATAAAAGGCGTGATCATATGTATGAACCCAATATAGAGCAGTATAGAGCTATTTTTGAAAGTGACATCTTGTCAACGTGCCGCCAAGCAAATGGACCAAGGCACCTAGCGACCCCCCACGCAAACCACCTTTCAGTGCGGCCACCGTGTATCCTAGCAAGTAGCCAGGATGCAAGCCACTAGGCTCTAGGCGCCAAGCAAGCCGCCTGCCTGTGCGGACGTAGCCTTATCTAAGGATATGCATGTCTTTACGTTTTCTTTTTAGAACTTCAGTTTAGAACTAAGAAGAAATGTGTAAAGTACCTACTTTAAACTGTTAGGGATGGCTATTCTTATTATCTCATCATCGACCGCGCATTATTAACAGTTGCATACGAACTGCGCGCAGAGATTATTCCCCATCGAACCCCCAAGAATTTCCTCACAAGAGGGTAACATGTAGGGTACCTTTCCTTTCGGGCCAGTAAGGAAAAAGCGTTGGGAATAAATATTTGGAACTCAATTTAAAAGATTGTGTAAAACAAATATTAGTTTAGGAATTTGGTATTTCGTGACACAACTCAACAACGACTTGGTAATTAACCCATAATTTAATATAATTATCAAGATATTTTAAATAAGTAGGTAGGTACATGCTACGTAAATACTATTAAAAAAAAGTTTAAATGATAACATCTAGCACATTATAAAAAAGCTGCGACCTTGTGCGAACACGATATTCAACTTTATTAAAAATTACAGAATTAGTTTCGGCGAGTTAAAAAATAAGTTCACACAACAAGTTCTGCAAATTTAATAACCTTTATTTAGATTATAATCGCAACATAATCGGTAAATATGCCGATATACAAAGAGCATTGCATACCGATATAGCAATGAAATAAATAAGTAACAATAAATATTCTATTAATAGGGCATTCTGACACGTCATCTAACTCAAATTAAGCTTGTGCTATGGGATCTAGACAAGAGACTAAGTTAATTATTCCTAATACAATGCATTATACACAGAAAATACCAAACTCCGAAACAAACATTTTGTAGATTACACAAATATTTCTAGCGACTCGGAATTCTAAGTCGAGACCACATCAGAGTTCCCATACACTGCGTCAAAGAGGCCGTCCCAAAAATACTACAGGGGCCGACAAAAATATCAGAAGCTCAAACACAGTTTAGCTCAAATTATTATTACCGCTCGCACCGGTTTGCTAACATTTGTTTTAACAACGCGCGTTGACCACATAGCATACTGTTTAACGTACGGGATTTCACTGAGTTTTAAAAGGCTAAGGTCTGACACCGATTGTCAGCGACCAGCGGGGTGACTGCGATAGCGGCGAGAGCGCGGCTCCAGAGTACATGAGAGTACCGAAAGGCACCAAGCGCGGTTTGCTTGTGTGTGTGAGAGAGCTAAGTGCCTACCACCTTACTGTGCATTTCCACCAGTGATGTGCTGTGTGCATGTGTTTGATATCCACCAATTGGTTGCACAATCTATACTAATATTATAAAGAGGAAAGATTTGTTTTTTTTGTTTGTTTGTTTGTAACGAATAGGCTCCGGAACTACTGGACCGATTTGAAAAATTCTTTCACTGTTGGGAAGCTACACTCTTTGCGGTGAACATAGGCTATATTTTATTCCCGTATTCCCACGGCAACGGGAACTACGCGGGTGAGACCGCGTGACGTCCGCTAGTTTGATAATATAAACGGTCAAGATTACTTGTGGACCGACGAATGTAATTGGTGGATATCAAACGGATCCTTCCAGCACATCTGGTGGATATCAAGCGGATCCAATAGCACATCTATGGTGAAAAGGCACTCTTACTATCTTGTACTCATGCCACACTCTCGCCGCTGTCGCCGTCACTTCGCTTGCCGCTAACGGTAAAATTATCATCTCCCTTTTAGGACTCAAAATGGATGCAGTTTGAGGTTTAAAAAGCAGATCATAATTTTTCCCCTGTAATATAATATAAATCCGCCACCGGTCTCGCCACGTAATAAGTGGCAAGCCTAGACTTGTCACTTATTACGTAGGACCAATAAAACTAGGTACTGGTAGTCAGATGTATAAAAACCGGCCAAGTGCGAGTAGAACTCGCCCATGGAGGGTTCCGTACCAAAATAAGTAAAAAAAAACATTCACGTTTGTTGTATGGAAGTCATCCCTACCTAGGTATGATAAATTCCTGCTTTCAGTATTTGTTATTACAGCACCTACAGAAACTCGTCATCTGTGAAAATATTAACGGTCTAGCTATAACAGTTTATAAGATACAGCTTGTTAATAGACAGACAGACGCACTGTCTAGTCTCAGCAATATGGTCCCGATTTTTACACTTTGTGAACGGAGCCTTAAAAAAGCTTACTTATTTAAACAAAGCCTGACTGAAAAATAATTATTTTTGTGTAGCTAGCATACTATCTTAACCTAACTGGTGTAGAAAGAGGGAGTGACAACGTACCTGGCATGAGGCACATCAGTTGTGAAGGCGGAGTAGTACGGGTTCCATCTACGTTCTCCCGCTCCTCGGCTAAATACTGAAACACCACAATATACACATATATAAAATATATATCATATAATTATCATCATCAGCATGCTATCGTAGCAACTCTTGGTGAATTCTGTTCCCGTTCCCATGGGAAAAATCCGGGGATCAAAAGTATCAAATTTCAGCCAAATCAGTTCAGCTGTTACAGCGTGAAATAGTAAAAAACATGCACACATAAAAACTTTTGCAATTTTCAAAAATAATAAGAAGAACAATACTACATACAGATCGGGGATCGATCGGCCTCGGCTCCTGTAGAATCAAGCATCCCTCGCTGGCCTAAGGTGTAAAATTTTGGATAAAGTATTAAAGCCAATAGTTGTCATTGCATTGAATGACGTTAGAAATTTTGAAAAAATGTTGAGTTATGTGTTGTCGTGACAAGGAACATATCCGCTGGTAAGTAATTAAGAAATTAAATAAATAAATATTGACACAACGTCGTCTAGCCCAAATTAAGCAAATATAAGCTTGAGCTTTGGGATCTAGACAACTGATAGACATACATATATAGGTATTTGTATATATATATTGTTTTTAGATTAAATTGTTTTGATTGAATATTTCTATATTCAATAACATCATAACATGTAATAAAATTACACATAAGTTTAAGTGAGTGTGCTGTGCTGTGTTAAGATTTGACTGTATTTAATTATTACATGAATATGATACACATATAGGTATGTTTGTATATATTTTGAGGTATAAAACACATTACATAGGCATGCAAAATGTAATTAATGTACACAATTATTAAATTTATACATGTTGGAGAGTGAGTTGAAAAGGAATCATTTGTAGGAGATTCCATATTTTTTGATCACCATAAACCATATCATATACAAATACAAAATACCAATTTCATGTAACAATTTAAGAACTGCTGCACCACATTTGATATTTATATTCTATCCAACCGTTTATTTTACTTATGACAGCGGCTTAGAAACAAAAAAAAACAAAAAAATAACAATGTGTTAATCAATTTAAATTTGTTTAGTAATAAAGTTGATTGTTATATTAAATTGAATCGGCAACGCATTATAACATCACTATGGTAATTTGTAATTGAGCTGTCAAAAATCAAATAAAGGGTTTGACAGACTATAGTTAACATTATCCATTGAGCAACACGACCCCATCACTTTGATCTGGAGATCTGACGCTATACAGAGATTTTCCCCTCTGTCAATACAAGGTCCAAGTGGTCATAAACAAATAATATGTATAGAAATTATGACCGTTTTATTTTAATTGTTTTGTGTAAATTCCTCAGATGATTGATTTTGTAGTGGTGTGAATACGATTTTCCCCCGCAACATATGACAGATACAGTATCGAGTAAACTTGAACAGGCGTCTGCCTTTAATGGAGGTCGTGTTGCTCTATGCTATGATATGAAAAGAAAGACACAAAGTGCGCGGTTGGGACGTGTCGACGTTTAACGATAATGTTGACTGACTGTAGGATGGAAGAGAAGAGAAAAGCAGGAATGTAAATGAATAAAATTTTTACACTCAGTGACTTCAGACTATGCTATACTATTGTGCTATTAGTATAGCATAGTCGGTATAGGGGATAACCCTTTGGGAACTAGATGGCTACTACCTTAAATCCTTTAGTTGCTCATTTTACTGAAAGGAAACATTCCTTTATTTTTTAAAAGAAACAAATCTTATTTTTTTATGTTTCTTTTGCTACCCTCTATAGTCGCCTCGCTGTAACAAGGTGCGTATGACAGTTGGCAGTATGACGTTGATATCTATCAGTACCACATTACTAGGGATGTGTCGATACGCAATTCATGTTTAGAATCCTACGATAAACGAGATAAATCACGTTCTGTTTGTTATTGTTATGAAAATTATTGCTATATTTATTTTTGAATTAACTAAACAGCTTAATAATTCGGCCAAATGAGCAGTGGTCTCCGTACCGAAAAACGACAAAAAATACGTTTGTTGTATGGGAGCTCCCTTAAATATCATAATTTTTTTGTTTTCAGTATTTGTTATTATAGCGGTAACAAAAACACATAATCTGTGAAAATTTCATCTCTCTAGCTATCACCGTTCATAAGGTACAGCCTATCAAAAGACCGGGCAACTTTGCAAGAAAAAAAGAAGGTAACCGAGAAGAGGAAAAATATTAATAATAACAACTCAATAATATACTTTTTACAATAAAAGTTGGAGCTACGGACAATATACGTTTTGTTTTATCAAAATATCGACTATCCATCGTAGATGTATATAATCTCATCACTAAAGAAAAGACATCTTTGATGTTACGTTATACTCAACAATTTGTTAAATTTTTCTTCCAAATTAATTTTATTTGTAGACTAGATTATTCTGGTTGAGTTTAATTTTATATACAACAGTGATTAACGATTTAATATATTATGAAGGGATGTAGCTGAAATACTAAGTTCATAATTGTAATTCACGGCAACTTTCAAGAGTGAAACGAAACGCGATCGACAACTGTCATACGCACCATGCTACACCGAGATGACTATAGTCCGTTCATAGTTATTTTACCTCTAGCTGTGAGGTTGGCTTCCCTGATTTTCGTGTTACCATACCAAGATTTTTTTTCTCCCATAAACTCCAACCCAAAGTCGGAAACTTATTTTCTTCTTTTGCTGCCGTTTTTTCGGGCGTGGAAAATATTTGAGAAGAGGAAGCAGCACCTTTGCCCTCATTGGTGATGGTGATGAGTGTTTTTTTTGAATTACATGTCCATTTTATGTAAATAAAAAACAATACTTTAGAAAAATCTAATAGTAACAGAACTATGCCTTTATTAATGTTAATTATACTGACTAATGGATATTTACATAAAAAACAAACTCTCAGTCATAACGGTTCCATCTTATGATCTCCCCTAATAGCGGTAAAATGTCTGAAGCTGGCACTCATAGGGGGAATTTATTGCAATACCAACTTACAGAAAACGATCTGTCAGAGGTAAATAAACTGTGAACGGACTATATAGTGTCCAAATTTTTTTTACCCTGTTTACTATAATATTCTAGCGTAGTCTGAAATCACCTTTACAATTTCTAAAAGCGCTAACGCACTGGCAACCATTGCTAGTGTTTTCTGGAATATGAAAGCAATCGATTCTTATTGCCAGCCAGCGTTCGCCATTGGAAGAAATGGTTGGTCGCTGAAGTCATGGTCGCGAGTGCGTTAGTGCTTTAAAGGTCTGTTTTCACGGCGACGGAGTAATGAGCGGGAGGTGATTAGCTGGATGGGCTTTTGTTTAATGAAATGAGTTTTGTTTTCCACCAACAAAAAGTTTAAAAATGAAAATAAGAAATAAGGCGACCCTTAATTTTTCATTTGTCATTTTTGATGAGATGAGCAAGGTGAAAGTAAAATGAGAATGAAAATGAGCAGCCCATTTCCACATAGAGTCATTTTGAGTTGGAGTTTTGGATTGGTTGTATGCGATAGTGTTTTAAAGCGTATCAGCGATGCTGTGTCGTGTGCCTCTGAATTAAGTGAAAATTGATACAGAAATAAAAAGTACATATTATTTCGAGAAGAACGGAAAAGAGCGGACTTCGTAGATTCCGTAACGACCCATCCACTCTGTCCTCTTTCCTGACATTCTGTAATGACTCATTAATTACCTTGCAATGCCTCCAGCCGCTACGTAGAACTGAGCGAGCTCATTAAAACCATTTCAGCCGCCCAGTCATTTCATATCGACCATTTATCGGTGGGAAAACAAGCATGCATTTGCGGGCCCGTTCAGCTCGCATTGGAAACGGGGACCGGACGTAAAGAAAGAGAGGGTGTTCTTCCGGAACGCTCGTGTACAGATGTTCTATAAGGTGTCGTTTTTGCACAGTCGGCTTCGTGAGCGAACACCACTGGTGTTGCAAACTTTCATAGGCTACGGTGACCACTTTCAATCTTCTGCCATCTTAGTGGTATAAGGAAAGGCAATTAACAGCAAAATTTGACAACGAACTAGGAACTGAAAGCCATCATAAGGTGGGATACTATAGAGACAGAACATAACAATGATTACATAGCAACTTACCTCCATCGAACGCCAAGCTATAGCGAACAGAAGCAGCTCGTTCCAAGAGCTCTTGACAAGAATCACCTGGTCTTCGAGCTCCAACTGTCCGAAGTGGGGTATGTCTCGTGCCCACACCACGATTGCTGCTATTTGTTTGTTACCTGGAACATAACGACACAAGTTTTGTTTTGGGACTAGAAATAAATTTCAATATAAATTATAATATTATCTAACTTTACCTGCTGATATTATAAAGGGAGAAAGATTGTTTGTTGATAATCGAATAACTTTAGTACTACCAAAGATAATATAATAGTATTACATACAGATCGGCAACTTCCTGCCTCCCACCTGAGTAAGCTTCCCCATCCCCCCACCAAAATTAATGTGTCGATTCCCGTGTCAGTACTTGAGAGTGTCACTGCGTTGCATTACGTATTACTACCTAAGTGCTTTGGGCTATTGCTTTGCTTTAATTTGTGCTTAGCCGAGGGTAGATTTGAAAAAAAAGTACCTACATACATGAGATTGCGTTCTTTTCCTTATTATTTTGTTTCCATAGCTAATGACCCTAGAATACTCACACACACATTGAAGCTTGATTTAAGCATTCACATTACGTCTTTATTAGTGTGGGTAAAACGAACATTTTTGTATGGAGTTTCCACCCTGTGGTACTACTCAAACGATTTTAAAATATTTTGCATCCAAAATAAATTAGGTAATTCTGGCTATGATCATAATATCATCATGTTACTACCTAACCCAAGGGATTTTAAATTAAGGTAAATAAACAGTTTAGGAACCATTATCAGATCTGAATTCAGATTCAGAAAAAGATTTCTAAATATTTAATTTATTTTCTGTTCAGAAAGAGGCAGCATCAGTTAGTTAAAATTTTCATACCAAAGGAAAAATCTTTTCCTACTATTAGAAAAAGAAAATACATTTCTTTTTCCTACTATTAGAAAAAGAAAATACATTTCCTACCGCTCAGAAGTTCAATGAACTTGTGTCATTATTGTGTTATCGCTATCAGATAGGTAGGCACTTAGCCTAAATACGTAGAAACGTTGATTAATCAAATTCAATATTCATTGGTGTTTTTCATATCAATACAATAGAAAACATGCATATCTATTGATTAATTCAAGATAGGCGGTCAATAACCCCTATAGATGAATGATTCCTGAAATATCCAAGTCGTTTTTAATATCAATCATCTAAAGAAGGAAAGTAGACAGTTGCAAGTGTAAATAAAGGTCGTCGATCATATATAATCAGCTGTTTCATGAGCACTACCGATGACGTCATACGAAGAAAGTTAGCAACAGAAAATAACAAGACCTTAGGTCAACTTTTATGATAATGGTTGCAAGTCATAGTATTATACCTACAATATTTTAATTAAACATGTAGTGTTACGTGTCGTGGGGAAATATAAGGTAATGCCAATAACTAAATACACAACACTAATAACTAAATTGAAATGAATTTATCGTCTTAATACGCGACCATTTTTATTTTTTCTAGCATCCCTACTTCTGGCAGTGTTCTAACTAGGGCTTGAACTCCGGAATTCCGGAATTGACATAATTCCGGAATTCCGATAAAATCTAATATCGTTCTCAATTCCGGAATTGGCGAGATCAATACCGGTATTTCGATATTGAAAAAAAAAATACATTTTCGCTTCTTCTTTAATTTCATTACAAACAAAAATGAAGATTATAAGCTTCTTATGCAATTTAATTACCTTTTATTGCTACAATGTTGATAATTTAGGATTTCTCTATAAAAAATTAATTCGATTATGTACTTAGGTATTAATAATTTTATTTGATGATATTTCTAAAACCTACTAAGAAAGTCAATCCATATAATTATGGTATTTGATAGAAAACATACTATTTCAATAATAATAATATTATTGATGACGTTTTTGTATTTTTTTTACATTTAGACTTCCATTTATAGTGCGAACTTAGAATTAGCTCTGACTTATGCTACGAGCTAAATTAAACTTTGATAGAAACGCTGTAAGAATTTGACAGAGGTCTCGCTCAGCATAGTTCTAGTAGTTCTGACGGAACTCATGGCCCCCGTACCATATTATTAGGGGCAAACTTTACCCCAAGGCGCTCCACTGACCCAGAGTGAGGAGGGTCCTGGGTTCCCTGTTCTCATCAAGGTGAAGGAACATATTCCTTCGCACATGGCTCCGTCACACCGACGCCAAGGTGCCCGAAGTCACTGAAGGTGAGTTAGGGGCGACTGTACTGCGGCTTAGATTCCGCAGGGACCGTGCCCCTGGACCCTACAGCATTCCAGGCCGAGCGTGGGTCCTGGCTCTTGAGGATCTCGGGCCTCGAATGATGGGGCTTTTTAGTGCATACCTCGAAAAGGCCAGATTCCCAAGGTCTGGAAGACAGGGAAACTGGTTCTGATCCGAAAGGCAAGGTGGTCGGCAGTCTACCCATCCGGGGATCGGCCGATCGTGTTGCTCCGTTGAGCAACTCCGGCCGATCCCCTATCGGTCGATCCCCAATAATTATACGCTCTAGGAGCTTGCATACCTCGTTAGGTATGCAAGCTCCTTGAGCGTATCATTGTACAGTGCACAGTCGGGCACCTCACACGCGCGGGGCCAGATCTGGCGGATAACCAGTTTGGTTTCCGTCAAGGGCGCTCCACCGTGGATGCGATCATGCGCATTAGAAGACTGACGGAGGAAGTAATATCGCAGGGTGAGGTGGTGTTGAAAGCGATGGCGATGTCAAGAGACACCGGCATCGCCTTCAACACCTTGCCCTGGAGCTGCGTTAGGGAGGCGCTTATTTATCATGGAGTGCCTCCCTACTTTCGTCGAATTGTAGGGACCTATCTTTCCGAGAGGGCCATAACTTACCCAAGCTGGCTAGGGCCCAGCCGGGTCAGCGAGATACGTCGTGCGGTGTTCCGCAGAGATCAGTCTTAAGACCGCTTCTGTGGAACATTGGTTACGATTGGGTGCTGCGTGATCCGTTGCTTAGAGGCGGCATGTCTCGAGGATCTGGCAGCGATGCAACTTGCGTCCTTGTTTAAATGTATTAATTATATTTCTAATTTATTCTTTTCTGGTGCAAGGAGGCGCTGGAGCGGGGCCATAGGCCTACGTCTCCAGAAATCTAGGTTCGGCAGTTCCAGCTCCACAAGGAAACCGTGGAGACCTGGACTTGAGCAAAAAACCGTATCGCCACATCACATCACACAAGGAGGGAATCGCCAAATCGCCAAATCGCCACAATCAAGGCGGTCAGACCGGTCATGGGCGAGTGACTAGAGAGGAGCCACGGTGCGGGTGCTCTGCCCTGCCGGTTGTCACAGATGCTTACCGGCCACGGGAGCTTCAGTAAGTATCTGTGACGAATACACCGGGAAACCACACCTGAGTGCCAGCACTGCGAGGAACGCAGTGAGGACACAGTACTTCACACATTAGTGGAGTGCACAGCGTGGGCTTAACAGCGCCTGGTCCTCGTGGTAGGTCTGGACGTGAACATTATCTCGCTGGAGACCATTGCGCGAGCTATGATCTCCAGTGGGAGTAAGTGGGACGCCACTGCGTCTTTCTGTGATCAGTTAATGCGGCGAAAAGTGATCGAGAGAGAACGCTCCCACCCGAATTTCGCATGTCTTTGCCCAAGACTATCGGTCTCCATAATCGGGGGCCTGAGAACGGTGGGAGGGCTAATCAGCGTCCTTACAAAAGCACGCCCAAGATGAAAGCGTGACGTGAAAGTTTTACGCACGCCACACGCCCTGAGATGCGGGATAATACCTGAACAAGCCCGAAATACGCGGGATAGCACCCGAACCTCCTAGGTGAGGCCGCAGTGATAGTCAAGGTCTGTGGGGAATCCTGGGGTCATCCTTCTGAGGGCTTACCCGGGCCAACGGTAGGCAATAGTTAGGGAACGCGTGGTTTTTAGTTGGTTAGGTTAAAAAAGTAATTTTACTGGGAATCAAAGTAGTTTATCACTAATCACGTAGGACTGCCAGCTCCCGTTTCTTTTTTTACATATCACTATTTTGAACAAAACGAAACTTGATTGAGTTCCGGAATTCCGGAATTCCGGAATTCAAATACTGAATATCGAAACCCAATTCCGGAACTGAAAAAGCGTCCGATATTCAAGCCCTAGTTCTAACCTCCCAACCCCGTAAAGGCGACTTTTTTTACTTGGACCCTGAAAACCTTGGTGGGGCCCCAGTAAGTACACTTAAGGCTACTTTCCACTTTGATTAGTGCGAGTGCAGGTGATTCATTGTGTAGTAGTAATCTCAATGATTAGTACAAGTGTCTGTTGAGAGTAGTGTCCAATTGTGTTTAGTTTCTGCGCTTAGTTAAAGGTTAGTTGTTGGACGACTAACAGCAGGTAAGGACGACCAAATTCAAGAAACCATGGTTTATGAGGGTAAAAGCCATGTGATAAAACACAATTTATGAGCAAGGGTGTTGAAAACAGTAAAATATTATCAAATAATAACAAGAGAACATCGAACTAAACAGTAGCTACTAAACAACGAGCATGTCCAATCGTGTTTAGTTGCAGCCGTTGCAGGCACGCTGCGAGTGAAGGGGGTGGAGGGGCGCGCGGGACGCGGCTACTCGCAAAAAAATAGAACGCTCTTCTATTCATTTTACTTCGCTGATTAGTAATCACCTGCACTAATCACTAGTGGGCCACACGGGATTAGTATTAATCATTAAGCACCTGCATTAATCACCTGCACTCGCACTAATCAAAGTGGAAAGTAGGCTTTATTA
Organism: Miltochrista miniata; assembly: GCA_933228765.1. Taxonomy (NCBI): domain Eukaryota; kingdom Metazoa; phylum Arthropoda; class Insecta; order Lepidoptera; family Erebidae; genus Miltochrista; species Miltochrista miniata. The sequence continues at coordinate 26,682,353 of OW121751.1, forward strand.
TGACAAAACCCGTCCAAGTGCGAGTCGGACTCGCGCACGTACCAAAAAAAAAGCGGTAAAAAGTTACGTTTGTTATATGGGAGCCCCCACCCCCTTTTTACGGATGGAAAATCCTACAGAGACGCTATGCAGAACTCCTTCAGATTATAAATTAAGGAAATTTAAGATCTCTAGCTATATCACGGTTTCTGAAATACAGCCTCGTGACGGACATACAGACAGACGGACAACGAAGTCTCATGAATAGGATTCCGTATTTTACCCTTTGGGTACGGAACCCTAAAAAGTAAGTTGTCAAAACGGGACCCTTTTGTACGACTTGCGCTGTTGTGGTATGTTAGTAGACTATGGAGCAATATCGTAGGGCTACTGTATTGGTGTAGAGATCTAGCTCTATGGGCTTAGACAGCATATTTACAGAATCGCCCAGGCCACACGTCATGCAATTTTACATAAACAACTGTTTACTAATTTTGTCAAAAGTTTATGTAGGTATTCAGTCGAGATACGTATTAAGTACTGAGAACAACTATGTACTTGCAGAGTTACTTAACAAGTTTGTCGCGTGATTAAGTATCTGCTATTTTATTTTTTACATTATTAATGCTGCCTTGCTTTTCATAAATGCGTGATAAAAGTTAATATTAGTCGTAAATCTATTATATAAAAATAAGTCGGGTTTTTCTTCCTGACGCTATAACTCCAGAACGCACGAACCAATTTCCACGGTTTTACATTTGTTGGATAGGTCTCGGGCTCCGTGAGGTTTATAGCAAAGAAAATTCAGGAAAAAATTCAACAGAAAAGCGGGAAAATCATTTTTCACATACAGCGCCCTCGCGGGCGAAGCTGCGGGCATCAGCTAGTAACTTAATAAAAATGTGGTTATTTTTATCTGACACCTTTCCGGTAAATGATGAGACACGCCATTAATATATTTCGAAATAAAATGATATTATGTGTTTGTATAAAATACTATCTGGACACAATCAAAATACCATGTCTCATATATCATAACGATATCAAGATTTTGTATTAAATCATCTAGAAACCAATCTAAAATTATTATACTCCAGTGTCTGGAATCGGCGGCTCACAATTTTTATTACAATAGGCATACAACGGCAATACTATTTACGTTTAATATCTAATAATAAAAGCGCCATATTTTTCCAAGACTACGTCAATAGATTACTAGTACAGATAGAAACCACAAGTAGTAATACTCTACAGCGTGGGGAACACCCGCAAATGCCTTCATGTTAGTGTGGTAAAGCAGCATGATTCAGATTTTATAAGAGTGACGGAGATGGCAAGGTCAGGTTTTATGAACCCATGCCTACTCCGTAGCTCTCTTCCCAAAAGGGAGACATTGGACTCGGAAACAAGGATGCCGAATGCAATCGGGAGTAGAAGTGAGTGATGAAATCAAATTGTCATCAAATTAGTTTCATCGCAACGAGCTCATTCAGCCCACTGGAGTAAAAGTGAGGTTTATCGGACTCGAACCGCCCTGAGCAACACAGTGCTCCTCCCAGGCAGAAAACCTGGTGTGCCCTCGAAAGGCCACCTGAGGGAAAAGATTGACCTGACATCGTTTTCGGGCAAAACAATATTCTACAACGAAGCGCGCTCTAGTACCTACTCAACGCGGCACCAAACTGAGCGTGACTCTGCTAGGGCGGCACCATATGAGGGACAGAGATCGTTCAAGGATTTCCAGCGCTCAGTTAGCCTGCTGAGCACGGTTGTGAACTAGGTACCTACAAATAGTCCTTATAAAATGTGGAGCTGAACGCGGGCGGCGTAAGTTCTAACGTTGTGGGTAAACTTTGGGGAAAGCTTCAGGTAGCCGTAAGCTGAGATAATGTGAAAATCGAATTTTCCACACCAAAAGCAAACGTTAGAAATAAAAAGGTATGTCAATAAATTAGGGCGTTTCAAGAAAATGTTTGCTTAAACAAGAGTAAATAGAGTTAGCGTTCGCTTCACTTTCATAACGTTTGTTTGATAAGCTATTGATAAACGCCGTATAACACTGTCACATTAATTTTAGATAAGCCGGCTGCTGACAAATATTGATATAGAAAGTATAATTCCATAATGTTATTTATTCTTTTGTTTTTTATTTTATCATTTCATCCGGATGTACGTTATCAGAAAGTGAAGCTATCGATAATGGACTTGGTCTCTATGAATTTAATCTTATTGGAAAAGATCAAGTACAGCAATGAGACCATTCTAAGTGTGGATATAATATAAGTACTATTTTGACTAGTTTACAGTCTTACGGAACCAGCAGTTACTAGATTTACTAATCCAGCCACCCGTAATCATAATATCATCTAAATTCAATTCATCAATATCATCTAAATTCAATTATAGGGGTGTGTTTTGTGCACTGAAGTGGCAACAAAGCATACGATCTACCTGATCGAAAGTGATCACCGTAGCCTATGAAAGTTTGTTACATTAAAGATACTACATATATTACTTTGATACAATCCATTTTTTAACTTCCCGTCCCTATCCACCCACTTACATCACTCTGTCAAATATTTATCATCCCTTCTCATGTTATAAACATGCCCATATTAAGATAAACTATGTTCTTTGTTCCCGGATCCATTTTTCCGCTTCCTGTCCCGTCACGTTAGGAATAGATATATTGCGTCTACTATTCAGTACATAGTTCAATTATCAGACACAATATTAAATAGCCCAGACACGCCCTATACCGGTTTAGCCCTTCTCTGAAACATCTGTGTTGCAGCAATATCGCGAAAGTCACAGTAAAGTGTGGTTGTGTAATTCATCATCATTCAGTCATTTACGATGTCTAGTCTTTCCTTCTTATGGCTGGATTCGACCAAAATCGGAGTAAGGCTATACTAGAGAATGGCTCGTACTTACCTATACTAAAAGTAAAGTGAAGTCACTAGTTCACTACCAACAACTAACAAGCACAATGTAACTATGGTAACCCATGTCCCATACTAAAGTACTCTATCCTGAATGGTTACTATAGTTACTTTATGCTTATTAGTTGTTGGTAAAATGGAAAGTCACTTTATTTTAGAAGAGGTACTTACAAGTTATTCTGCAGTATAGTCTTACTCCGATTTTGGTCGAATCCGGCCTTATGAGACTACAGACTGACTAAAATCTGCCTTTAGAATGAATATTTTATTAAAAGACTAATACTTACACAGCACCCGAGAGGACCTATCTCCGCTTCCCAGTGGGAACTTATTCCGGAAATAAAAAGTAACCTATGTGTCATTGCAGACTATTATAATCTATCCTGTACCAAATATCAGCCAGATTCGTTTAGCTTTAGAGCGGGAAATAGTAGCAAATATTCACACATCCATACTCACAAACTTTCTCATCAATATACAAAGGTGGACAGTTATCATACCACACAATAGGTAGAAGATACTACCTACCTATCTTCCGAACTACAATCTCATGTAAATTACTTATCGTTGAGTTTCCAAGAATCATGAGTAAGTATGCTTCTTTTTTTGCGCTTAATGTGACAAGGATAATGTTTTAAAATGAACAAACTAAGTATGTTGTTTCACACGCATTAAATCGATACGTAGGTGAGTCCTGCTACATATTTAGGTGTTGACTATTCATTGAACGGAAACGCAATACAAATTTCAATTTATATTATGCCAAAATGCCTTAGTTGGTGAATTGGTAAGGTTTCGGGGGTTCGGGGTTCGATAACAAAGACCGTATTAAATATTTAGATTTGACTAAGTCCATTGGCATTTAATGTAATGCTACATCGGTAATTATATCTAGAAAAGAATCTGCTCATAAAATATTATTCAGAATAAAGGTAAATGCAGTATACCTAATGATAATTCAAGCAACATTTTATATTTTGTAGATTACGAATTCAGACGCCATTTTAAACCAGTTTCAAATTATAGATAGATAGATAGATAGATAGATACTCTTTATTGTAATACCAAAATACAATTTATACTACTTATATCTACTTACACTAAATTGGTTTTACAATTGGCGGCCTTATCGCACAAGGCAATTTCTTACAGGCAACCTTATATAGAAATTAATTTATGATACTAATTCTGGGGTAGCAAGATTAACATTTTAAGATAAAAACTTTACGTAGATATTTATATACATACATACACACATACACAAACACACATACATACATATGAAACACATAAATACTCATATATTCACAAATAGAATATAGATATATATATATATTCCATTATACATTATAATTATATAACTACACATATACCTAACCATTAACACACTTCCATAGATACACCCATAGATAGACAAAATACACAGTATTAGAAAAAAAAAAAAAAAACAATAAAAATAAAAATGTTAGTTTGCTGATAGGCACAACTAAATATAGCCAATGTTTCTCAAGTAGTGGTCGTTCACGAGCCTCTTAAATGTGGCCAGACTCTGAGCACGTCTGATAGACACAGGGAGAGCATTCCACAACCGAACCGCTTGAATGGAGAAAGAATTGTCCATAAAGGTAGTGGAATGTCCGGGCATCTTTAGTCTCAAATTCGTCGACGATCTCAGAAATTTATTGTGAGAGTTGCTCAGAAAGTCAAAGCGTTTTTTAAGATAGGAAGGAGTAAAGGGGTTAAAAAGTGCATTGTATAACAACGATAGGATATGGGTATTCCGGCGAAGGCGAATTGGTAACCACTTGAGTTTTTTTCGAAATTCAGAAACGTGATCATATTTGCGCAGTCCAAATATAAATCTTATACAGAAGTTTTGGAGTCTCTCAAGTTTATTTAGTTGGTCCTCATTAAGATCCAGATAGCTGACGTCTGCATAATCAAGGATGGGAAAAAGAAGTGATTGCACAAGTGCAACCTTAGTTCCAATAGGTAGGAAATTTTTCAACCTACGCAAGGATCCCGCTGCAGCAAACATTTTTCGACTCAGTTCTTGCAGCTGGGGCTTCCAGGATAAGCAAGAATCTAAATATATTCCCAAATTCTTGACCTTATCGCCATAGGATATGGCAGCGCCATTACACATCACCTTATTACACATCACATTATGTACCTATGCCATTGTAATATAATGTATTTATGTACATAAATACATATCAACATTGCTGAGTTTTTGCATCTGGTAGAATTGTTATTTGTGGGTTCTGCGGTTCAATGTCTAGTTATTCCCATTCCCTTAAATACGTCAACGGTTTAGGCCAGACCTGTTCTTCTAGGCAGTGGGAGGGCACCTCGTGGTTTTAGTCTGTTAAAGTCTAATAGCATCCTTGATGGATCTCCGCAGTAACAAAAAAGAAGACGAACGCGAATGAGCATTCTAAAACGATTACTATGTTCATTTTTCTATTCAACGCATGTAAGTACCTCTTAATATGAATTCTGAAAACATGTTTCATGTTTTCACAGTAGACTGAACATTTAGCATTTTAATATGTATCTATATTTAGATGATAATATTATAAGTCCGTCGCGGTAGTGGTTATATTATCTGCTTAGCCACTGCTGGTAGAGGTAATTAATAGAATACTAACTTGTATCCATCACATCAACACACACATCATACAAAGTATGTCTGGTTGCTTGTTTCTGCTTTACTTTTAGTATATTTTCTCCCTAAGCACGCTGAATAAGTTTCCGAAGAAACCGGTTTTGGTTCTCACTTACGCACTCTACAACTAGATACTTTATTGACTGAAATATGAGTCCATCCACAGAAATCAGAAACACCTGTTTTAGATTTCTGTGGGTCCAACTAATACTTTGAAAAAGGAACATGAACTCAATCAATAGTTTATGATGACTTATCAGAACAAACGAAGATGACCTCCTTAGGGTTGCTACACACATAAGCGGGCCGGCATTAATCGGCAAGGCCGGCGGTAAAATCGAATATGTGTAGATGAATGTTCGGGAATTACAAACCGCTCGGTTGCCGCACATTACCACTAGTTGCTAAACACAGCGAGCCGGCATCAATCGGCAAAGTCGGACGGTAAAATCGAATATAATGATGTAGATGAATCTGCAATACTGCCGAATGGAATGATGTGTCGAACCTGTAGCCGATTGAAGTCGAACAAGTGCAGTAATAGCTTCGGGTCGGCTTTGTTGTTCGACGAATACTGCCGAACCGACCATGCCGGCCCGCTTATGTGTGTAGCAACCCTTACTTACGTCATATACGTACCTACACTAGCAACTAAGCAAAGACGCCGTTTTTGTTTGTTCTTTTCTAAAAACAAGTCACACCTTAAGCCATATATTCTCTGAGACAAGGTAAGTTATTAATAGATTTATATAATATCTAATTAGTGTTGTTTACCAGTTTACCAATTTTCACGTACAATCATGGAATAATCCTTCCAAAGTTATTTATAGAAGAGGTTCCCAGTAATTATAATAATAATTTATTCTACGCTCGTTTATCACACTAAGGGCCTGTTTCATGAAGGTGTCTATATAGCTATTACTTCTTTATACGAGTGTATTAATATCCTTTGACAGTTCACTTCTGTGCATTGTTTAAGAACTTTGGAGCGACAGTATTACTTAAACTCAAATTAACAAAAATAGTAACATTCATGAATTCAATTGTCATGAGTTGAAAATGAATGTTAACATAACTTTCAATGCGAGTATTGATTCGAAACACATGAAGGGCGTTCGTTTATCTTTATCACCATCAGGCATCAACCCATCGTTTCCGGTTACATAAAAAAATAGTACATTGGAGCTCGGGGATGGGTAAATATTGGAATAAATTATCATAACGCTTCGTAGTACTGTCCGTAGTAAACATATTCCTCCTCGTAGATAGTTTCACAAAGTCTGTCTGTTTTATGGAGCATCGTTGAATAGGCCTTTAAATTAAAACTGCTGATTTTAATAAGAGTCAATCCTTAGTAATATTATAAATGCGAAAGTAACTCTGTCCGTCTGTCTGTTCATCTGTCTGCCTGTCTGTCTGTCTGTTACGCCTAAACTGCTGAAGCAATTGAGATGAAATTTGGTATAGAGATAGTTGGAGGCCCTAAGAAGCCGCGAGGAACAGTTAGTAGGTTATATAGTTATACTCGTAGGTGGAGGGAGCAAAACGGGGTGGAATTTTCTAGTCGTGATTGTTTCTATGTAAATATTCACGGTACTAGGTAGGACATCATAACGAAATCCATCGCAATAATCGACAACCGAGTTCTTTTTTTAGAAGTAAGTAAATACTTATTTGAAAGAAAAACAAGTACCTACGTAAGTATTAGCTATGGAAGTCTACATCGCGCGCGGCCCGACCTGCCACTTCCTTGGGTCTTTTGTTAATTACAATGCGCTGCTATTTATATCGAAATCGATACATATAAATGTACTGTTCACGTACTTTACAATGTGTATGAATTTATTGTTTTGAAGTGTATAGGTAACTCTAGGATTAACTACAAACTACATACTTTGGCCTCCAAGAATCCGATTTAACAAATAGACGTCAAGGCCGGTCAAGGGTTTAGAAAATACCTAAGCATGTATTATTATGCCACACACGAATGGATATTGCTTTTTGTAACGACTGAGACTAGAATCTTTATCGTAAGTTCCCCATTTAAAAAGCTTGGTGACACAGCGAGTTCACAAGCTGCTCGCGAACTAGCGGGCTTGTAGCTATAAACTCACTTATAGGCTTAACTGCTTAAGAGGCGTGGAATTTAACATCAGGACAGTCATAAAATTAATCCGAATATTTATATACATCCTACACCTACATATTGGAATAGTTATGATGAGGATTATTTGGACCATCAAAAACCAGAGCAGAGTCATCAAAAAACTAGGTACCTAAGTATAACATATATTTTAAGCGTTGCAGTCGAGCAATGAGAACAATATTTTTATCGTTTTTAATTTCATGTATCATTTTATATTCGACATACTAGTTTTTTGAGTACTTAATAACCAGTTTTCAAAACGTTTTGTTCACACGACAATCTTGGTTCGTTACCCAAAATGTGAGCAAAATTATTTTGAAACAATATTATTTTAGGAAAATAATATGACAATACCTATCTCAACGTTTTTTTTTCTTATGGCGATACTGTTTTCCGCCAAAAGACTCAGTGGATTTGGTAAGTGTATGTGCGGTCCATACATATTAAAGGATCAAAGTTTTGTGAAGGCACAAGAAAAAAAAAAGAGGAAGTAGGTCCAAGATTCAAGAACGATTCCTACAAATATAAAAATAAACTAGATTTGATGATTCCAGCATTACCACTACCTACCATCAAAAAGCAGCATTGCCTATCGACAAATACCGGCATAAATACATCCTAACAGGGTAGGCCGAGACTATGGTTTTCCGCTTGCTACGATCCTGCGTACAACTTTCACTTCTTCTACTTTCATAAGTGTTCCTCAAGATTTACACTACTAAATTCATCGAATTTAAGATAATGTATGATGAATATGAAACTAGACGCAATAATACTTGTTTTTTGTATACGCAACATAATGTTTTTAATGCGACGAAATTTATAAGCACGACGTCGTTTTCCTCATGTCGAAAGAAAACAAAAAAAACAATAAACATTCAGGATCGCGCTGTGATTAAGTTCGTCCAGTCTTGGCAAGTAAATTCACCTGCGTGGATGAGCAAGCGCGTGTTTGTTTGTAAATGCATGTCATGGCATGTCCTTCAGAATTCATTATAGTTATATAGAAGCAGTTTGAGCATGGCCTTTGCCTTTTTTTGTGAGAGCGAGAGGCCAAATGTTATGCAAATAGTGTAAAAATTGGTATAATTAGAGTTACGTAGAGTTGACTGTAATTCTTCAGATTGACTAGTGACAACTTAAAGTTTACAAATAATACTGATTGATGCCCATATTAATTTAGACTAGAAAACATTTCAGACCATGAAATATATTCCGTCTTTTAATCTTGTCTTCTGAAAAAATTATCTGCCGATGACACTCATATAATCTTTGATGGCACAAGGATAGTAGTTTCAATCTATTACTAGCAGATGTTCAAAAGTATGAATGCAGTATCAAGATAAATTATTTACTTTTTAGTGAAAAATATTTCATACCTATTTGACAAAGGCTAGACACGGGCACGCGAAACTTGGCCGGAACATTGCTGTCAGGTCCGACACGCAAAAATGGAAATTCTTCAGTGGTGTCTGCCACCAAGGATTCCATCTCCAATAACCTCTCGATTGATAATTCCTGCAAAAATAATAAATTATTATACTTTATTGTCAGTCAACTCAAATAAATTCTTATTCTAACTTATATTATACTATTAAATTTAAATATGAACAACTCTTAAACGTTCTGACCCAAAAATACTTAGGTGAAATAGCTTAAATGACCCAAATATGCAGACCGACATTTACATGTGTCTTATTGATTACGAAAGGGCTTTTGACCGTGTAAAACACATGGTACTAATGCAACACATAAAAGATGTCGGATTGGACGACAAGGATTTAAGAGCTATCCAAAATCAAACTGGAACCAATAGGCTCATATCTGACTCGAGCACCGTCAGACCGAGAATATGAAATACGGCGCGGTGTTCGGCAGGGGTGCATTCTTTCACCGCTATTGTGCAATCTTTAAGCATAGGCAAATATGTCCCCGGATGGTAAAACTGGAACTTGGTATGAAGATCAAGAGTAGGGTAGTATTTGGCCCTTGATATTGTACGGATGTGAAGCATGGACCATCAAAGTGAACATCAAGAAACACCTTGAGGTTTTCGAGATGTGGTGCTACAGATAGATGTATGCTTCGAATATCCTGGACTCACAAGATCTCGAACGAAATGTTACTACAAGGCGCCGGGAAAACATGAGAGTAGGTACGGTTGATCAAGCGTCGTAAAATCGAATATCTGGGTCATGTGATGAGACGAGAGTTACGACTTTCTACGATTAATCATGATGCGCAAAATTAAAGGGAAACGTCGCATTGGGAGACGTAGAAAAGCATGGCTCACGTACATCAAGGAAATGGATTTGAATAACTACTTCAGGCTTTGGCTCAAAACCGTGAGTTTTAAAAGTAAACGGGCTCCGGTAGCGTAGGGGCACTGTAAGAAGAATAAGAATTCTACGGAACCATATATTATACACAGCCCGACACCCGCAATGTAAAATATTTTAATATTATGCAATTATGCTTATTATAAAATTAAATTACTCATAGCGAGATTATGTTTTTAAATAATTTAAATAATATGTACATAGCAGTCTAGTCGAGGAGTCAGACTTGCTTGCAGTTACATTATGAATACCTAGATATACAAATGAGAGATTCAAAACCAAGCACTTCCCAGAACAAAAATATTAAAAACCAGAGTGTGGAACGACACCATACATTATTTTTAATTAAAGAATTTTAAAGCGTATTGCCATCTTTAGCATTGCCAACCATAAACGTTTTATTATTATAACAATACCCGTAATAAATACTTAGGTAAAATGTCCACTGATAACAAATCATTTTCACCGACCAACGATGAATATGTAAACAATACGAGTACCTATGTCTGTATAAATCCAGAAATTTACATTCAATAGGTCGATAATATAACCTTTATCAATTCACGTTAGACAACGCAACGAATGGTAGTGAAATAGGTAACTTAACAAAATTTGTCTACTTCTTTTGGTTACTTTCAACATAGAACATTCGAGCTAGGGGTCCGCTTTGATTAGCTGTTAGAAGTAACTGTATCCTGGAACTATTTGTTGGAGGCTGTTCTCGAACACTAGCCCCTTAGTGGAAGTCTACGAATATCCTCGTTTGCCAGTCAGAAGGCGCACCACTTGCGGGTGGGTCGGGGCACCCACTGGATAAATAGTTAATTATTCATGTGAAGCCCTGCAAGTGAGGTTTTCCTTCGGTATCATAAAGCATATCATTTCTTTTTTTAACTGTAGGTAATACGATAGCGCATCGTCGTCACATGTGAAACGATATCAGATCGATAGCGAAGGGAACACGAAACAAAGGAATCCGTTTAGTGACGCATCACTAAACATCCACAGTTCCACACCACATACCAAAATAATGTTATGAGTGTTTATCTATCTGCCCATGACTTCACCTACGTGGCGGAAGCAGTTCTACTCAACTAATTGCAGTCAGACAGACTGCAGGTTTTTAAATTAGACTCAAAATCTGTTCAGAAGTTTTCGCGTCCATGAAAAAAATACGGACAATACATAATTATAAAGTGAGTTTGAAAACTTCCACCCAAAACCTTGCAAAGGTGGTATAACCTTAGGGTGCGTTAACAAATGTAGTACCGACATAATAATAATAAGAACGCTCACTCTGAATAAAAATTATATTAAGCACATAGAATTTATCCACATGCCGCGAATCCATTTGAAGTTTGAACGTCACTTTCCTGCTATAACGTTTTCGCTTTTCTGGGCCTTAATTACTAATCTTTTGACATATCGTTCGCCTTTTTTTATTCTACATTATTATTTACTGCAAATTTATTTTATACCAGAAGTGTTAATATACTTAATGTAAATAAAAGTCAAAATTGAAAAAAAAAAGATACTCCATAAATGCTATAAAATTCCCTATTATCGTAAAATTTAAATTGGGTTATAAAATGTTGAATGAGAGACGCTACTGCAACCGGATTATGGATGCTAAGGTGCTTATTAATGGAAATGTTACTCATCAAATAAACCTTGACCAGACATAGTAAATCAAAAAATGTGTTCTGAATCCAACTCAGGGAAGAACATCGGCATCCGGTTGCAGAAGTGGGTCGATTTTGTGATGATGAATGGGCAGTGATTGGGATAAACTCTTGAAGACAAGCTCAAGCAAAGATCCTTCTTGAAAATCATAACCAGGGATAACATGGTCATCACTTATCGAAACCAAAACGATCACTATTATTTCGTTTAAATAAGCCTCAGTTCGGGGCGTTTAGATCAACTTAAATTTTCAAGCAAGTCGTTAGTGCAAACGGAACGAAGAATCATCCTGAGTTGGCTAATGCTTCCTCCACATTACTCGCGAAGTTGAACGAAGTTGGACGAGTACGATAGTGTAGAGGGGTTCCTCGGCCTACTTCGTCAAAATTGTTCTTTGACTCGGGCAACTTCGCCGACTAACTTTGTTGAACTTCGCGAGTAATGTGGAGGGAGCATTACAGTGCCACACTCGACAGACTGGTTAGTACCTACCGGGCCAGATGCGAAAATTCAGTATCAAATGAAGAAAGTAGCTAGGTTGCTTATTACAGATAGTATGGTAGGTACAGTCTTACTTCGTAACAACTCACACTGTTCAGACTCGTCTCCATATCATGGAAACCTAAGAACCTGGGAAGGATAGAAAGAAACCAAGAAGTGGTGTTGGCATATTTCTCTTCTCCCAATACGGTGGCCGCCCGGTCAAAGTTAAGGTTTAAGGCAAAGATTTCTGGGTCCCCAGCTAATTTTATCTCCCTCGAGTCAAGCGTAGTATATTTCTACTTAGACGTGAACGGGAATATCGTGGAAGACGATATGCATACCAAGGCTCTTATTATCGAGGCTTGATAAGTAAAACATAATAACAGGTAAGACTCCGGGCTCCAAAACTAGTGCGATTTGGAACGTAAAGTGAAGTAGGAATGTAATATGTATATGAGTTTGTATAAAATGAGCAATTTTGCACTCGACTGTGCGTAAGTCGATTTTAATGAAAAGTAATTGCCTTCGCCATTTATAACGCATGAATGTCACGATACCATTCGTATTCGTACTAAAGTGCTTTTATGAGTAAAATATGACATTCTATACTGTAAGCTAACATGATGGAAAATTATTGGATTTCGCTGGTGATAATTAAGTTTAGAAATTCTGTGTTAAGCGTTCCGAACGAAGTGTATTTAATATAAAACTTCTTTGACGAAATATGTTTTGCTTTTTATTAAATACCGATGTGACGGCAAGAACACAGCCAGCACCACATCACTCCGCGATATTGCTTCCCCTGTCAGGATCCCAACGGGCATGATCGCTTCCACGGCGCGCGGCGTATATACCGCACATTAGCTTTCGCCATAATTTTTTCCAATCAATTTTTTTTATGTCTCTCTCAATTTCCATAGATCTCTGTTTGATACTCGATATCGAATCGAGACTAGACGAGATATTCCGTGAACAATTGTATCAATTCTGGATATTTATTCTTATGTATAGCAATGAACTACAGTTTATCGATAAAGTATATTTTTTGTCTGACAATCCAATTTCATAGTCCAGTGACGGATGGGGTTAATCTGATGACAGTACAGTCCTTTCAAGCAAGCAAGGTAAGATGAAGTGATGAAATGTTCGCACCCTAAGAAATTTTTACTTCAAAATTCACATCGATGACCTTAGTTGCGGCCTCTTAGGTAGGTCTGCTGAACAGCAGTTCTATAAGAGTGCGAATGAGTCAACGTACAAGGCCGGATGACGATGTCAGTAACACAATGTACTTTTAAACATACAGACTCGATTTTCAAGTAATTTTATGCCTTCAATGATCCCCAAAGGGAAGCTGGGACCCATTATTAATACCTTCGACAAGGGTTGTGTACTTCTACAGAAACCAAGGAAAAAAAGTCAACTAACGCATGCACGAGAAATTGGATTAATTAAATGTTTTCGCAAGCGGGTTTTTTACTTCATTATAATGGACTTGAAAAATAATTGTCACGCCCAATGGTTGGCACTGTCGACTTGTCAGTGTTAGAATAATTTAAGATACATGACTGATTTACCTGAACAGAACTGCTTGGATGTGCGTCTTCAGCGCCACGGGCAGCGCGCTGCCTTTCCTCTTGCACCGCCTCCCTCTTCATACCACACGCCAGACATTTCTGATACCGGCAATATTGGCATCGGTTTCGCTGGCGTTTGTCAATAATACAGTTGCGTTCTTCCCGGCAAGCATACGTGAGGTCTTTCCGAACTGTTCGTTTGAAAAAACCCTTGCAGCCTTCACAGCTGTAAGAGAAAAATTATCTTTAGATTGACTTGTATGAAGCTAGAATTTTACATTAAACATTAATTACCCACAAATATTTAAAAAGGAAAATAATTTGGCGGTAGATTCCTCTAATCGAAGCAGGTTTACATTATGTATATATGATTATTCATTATTGCTTGACATTCAAAGTGCTTAGCATAATATTATGTAATATTTCCACGTAATCTGATTTGAATTATAATAAGATGTTCTGTACTGAGACAATGTTGTGTTGCTGCACCCTCTTCTTAATATAAAGGTTTATTATAATAAAAATGCGTTCCAAGCAATTATGGTTTGTATATTCAGTTAATTAATATAATACGAGATGCCCTCTCTTAATATACCTATCACTTGTGTAAATAACACATGTTAGGTGTGTCAAACCAGTCTAAGTATTCATTTATCATTCGTAACGATCCTAATAAACATACCACAGCGTATTAATTGATCGTATGCAGATACTTAGAACACGGAACTGGGATAAGCACTGGTAATATCATCAACATCATACTTCGTTATAATGTCCTATTAATATGGCCAGGTTTACTTTGGCTATTTCGTTTGGCCTAAATTTTTTTGCTAGTGTAAATAAGTGAATAGCTTTAAATAACTTGAAAGAGGGCCAAGTGTCTGCCTCCTTTACATAATTCAGACTGGGTCATTTATAAGTAATTTTATAGTAATCGATCTGAACCTTAAAATACACTCGAGAGCAATGAATCCGGGTCACTTAAAGAATCCTAAAAATCTCGGAAACTAAAAATGCTAGGTTAATGCAATAAATTGTATTTAATAGACAATGTAATACTCCTTAAATGAAGGTATTAAAACTTCTTAGTTATTGTAAAGTTATATCATAAAAAAATCAAATTTGAAAAAGGGCCACTTTCGAAGATGGAACTACGAAATTACAGCATTTGGTGTTGCATTTGTTTGTAATCTGTCATTTATGTGGGTACATAAACCATGTTGATAGTGCTCTATATTCATTAATCAAGCTGAAATTATGTCGCTTACGCCTGAAGAATGCACCAGAATAGTTACAATGCTGGAAACCGGCCGGAGTCAGCGCGATACAGCCAGGACTGTCGGTGTGTCGCTGTCAACAGTACAAAGAGTTCTCCGACGTTACGAAGAAACTGGTTCTAACCTACGCAGACCAGGAACGGGCAGAACCAGGTGTACCACAGCACGAGAAGACCGATACTTGGTGAACACCATGCTTCGAAATCGCTTTCTCACAGGAACTGAACTCACCAATCAGTTTCGACGCCTCGGAGGAAGTAACCCAAGTGCATGGACAGTAAGACGTCGGCTTGCTGAATCTAACTTAAAACCCCTTAGACCTGCAAACGGCCCTAAACTGGAGCGTGGGCATCGTATTTCGAGACTAAGGTATGCCCAGAGCCACGTAAATTGGAGTATTGAAGATTGGTCAAAAGTTATGTTCTCCGACGAATCAAAATTTATGCTCTACAAGCACGATGGAAGACACAGAGTGTATCGAAGACCAGGGGAAAGATTCAAGCAAGCATGCATCGAAGAAAAAGTAGCCTACGGTGGTGGGTCTGTACTTGTGTGGGCCGGAATTTCTTCAGAAAGTCGCACAGAGCTGGTGATCATAGAAAACGGCTCTTTAACTAGCGTAAGATATGTGGAAGAAATCCTCAATGATCACGTTGGTCCATTTATGGTCAATTTAGGTGAGGATGCTATATTTATGCATGACAATGCCCGACCTCATACAGGTAGGATTGTGAATGACTACCTTCAAGAGATGAACATTACTCGTATGGAGTGGCCAGCGCGCAGCCCGGATATCAACCCGATCGAGCATGCTTGGGACGAGCTAGGCAGATGCGTAAAACAACGAAACCCTCCCCCAATCACGCTTCGTGAGCTCAAAATTGCTCTCACAGAGGAATGGGAGAATATTCCCCAAAATCGTATAAGGAACTGCCTGGTGTACAGCATGCCAAACCGCGTAAACGCAGTAATGGAAGCACGAGGAGGCAATACGAAGTATTAAAATTCAAGAAAATCGTAATAAAGTTCAAAAATTTCATGTTTCCTATTTTTGTTTTAAGGAGAGATCAGCAGTTTTTTCTTTATGTAATTTTGTGTTAATAAAATGTATGGTGACTCATATTTTTTTTACTTTCATTTAAGGAGTATTACATTGTCTATTAAATACAATTTATTGCATTAAGGCGAAGTGCAATTGTGTCTTCAGCGATTCGGAGGGGGTGAAGCAGACGCAAGATGTTCGGGACGCTCTGTGCGTCGGAAACGTTTTCGCGCGTTAACCCGTTCACTACGCAATTGAAATCATTGACAGAAGTACAAGTTTACATAACTATTTTTTTCGCCCTGTTTAGATAAACCTCTTAGATTTTCTACTCGTGAGCAACTACGTAATTGATTTTGATGCAATTTTTATCACTAACATGTAATGATAGATTAATTTTCATAATAATAGTCCAGTCAAAATAGACATTCCAGTTTGCATTAGTTCCCAACAAGCTGGTTATTTTTATGCAGGCCTTGAATACGTCATTACAAATGATATGACAAAAGTATAAGAATAGAACATAATATATTTGAGAAGTACTTCAATTTATTTTTTTACCTGTGACGATTTTTGCCAGGTTGAATGAAAAAGTAGGAATCTGTTGACCCTCTCCTTCATAGTTTTTATTTTTTGGTACTTTACTGTACTGTTTACTGTACTGTGTAATGGTACGGTACTGTACAAAAAAGACTGAAAAATATACCTGTATGGGAGCCCTCCTTAATTTTTTTTCTGTTTTTAGTATTCGTAAATTTAAAAAATGCCTAGCGATTGCAGTGGTGCATGAGATGACAGATAGACGGACGGCGTAGTCTCTGTAATAGGGTCGCGTTATTACAGATTATTTATACTGTTGGTTGATGGCACTTGGTGGAACCTGCAGCGCATATTGAATACCCACCACTTGTACTGTTCCACAGCATTTATTTACTCTACACCTGACCGCTTTCGCCTCTTCGCATTTTCAAAAGGTAAAACTAACTGGATGTCATCAAGTTACTCTCACCTCGTCTCATTTTATTCTTTGGATACGTAACTGTAAAAAACGGCCAAGTTGAAGTTGGACTGGCACACTGATGAGGATTTCGCAACAAAAAAAAACGCCAAAAGATTACGTTGTATGGGAGTAACCTTATTCATTCTTTATGTAGTACTAGCGGACGTCACGCGGTTTTACCCACGTAGTTCCCGTTCCCGTGGGAATATGGGTATAAATATAGCCTATGTTCACCGCAAAGAGTGTAGCTTTCCAACAGTGAAAGAATTTTTCAAATCGGTCCAGTAGTTCCGGAGGCTATTCGTTACAAACAAACAAACAAACAAACAAACAAAAAACAAATCTTTCCTCTTTATAATATTAGTATAGACCAGCGGACGTCACGCGGTTTCACCCGAGTAGTTCCTGTTCCCGTGGGAATACGGGAATAAAATATAGCCTATGTTCACCGCAAAGAGTGTAGCTTCCCAACAGTAAAAGGATTTTTCAAATCGGTCCAGTAGTTCCGAAGCCTATTCGTTACAAACAAACAAACAAAAAAAAACAAATCTATCCTCTTTATAATATTAGTATAGATTTAGATTATTATAGTTGTTACAGCGGTAGCAGAAACACAGCTGTGAAGATGATTGCGACAAAATCACCTTCCAACGGTTGAGCAGATCTGGCTGTAATTGGTGGCCTATTATAATTATTTTATGCAGCATAAAATAATTATAATAGGCCACCAATTACAGCCAGATCTGCTCAACCGTTGGAACGTGATTTAGTCGCAATCATCTTCACAGACTTCGATTATATCATAATTAAATAATTCGTAAATTATATTAAATCATCAGGCACCTCTGAATATTTTGCTTTTCCGTGCTTCTGAGCCGTTGGTTCCGGTTTTCAGTAACATATATTCACAAAATCATCTTCTAGCGCTTAACATATAGGTACCACTATCCATTGAACATTGTATTACTGCTTTACATTGTAGTTAGCTTAAAAACAAAGTTAGGGTTGTATTGACTGTATCGGGTTGTAAGCTGTTTATTTTCAGTTCACTGATGGTTAAAATTCAAACTCATACTTACAACTTTCAAATTCAATACCTATCTACATAAACTACAACGTACTAGTAGTAAAGTAAGACTACCAGAATATCAACATACGCAATACGTGCATTAAAAACTGTAATTTTGGATAGCAGAATAGGTACCAATTTTTTGAGTTTTAATTTATTATAGACTCAATACTACTGTTATATTGTAAATTTAGGAGAATTGGCCCACTGATTCATCAGTCATTAGTATTATACTCGTACTATTTACTTAAATATTAATATAAATAATGTACATGTTATAAGCTCGGTCAGGGCGTCACATACATGAGCGCATTTATAGGTGAATCTTCTGGACTTATCTATTATGTGGCATCAGGCGGACTTTGTATTGGAAAGTATGAAAACGTTACTATAACTTATATAATACACCAAAGAAATTTACCCAAATAGATGCGATATTTTTACTCTCTTGAGCGTAAGCCTTGAATACTTCCTTTTTTGTTTTTTTTTTATTACCCATTTTCGTTACTACGGCAGCGAATTACGTCAGCGGGCGCGACAAAGTTGTATACGGGTGTCCTCAACGAAGCCTGTCGGCTGAATGAGCGGCCGCTGTGAGGTGGCTGATAGCGACAAAATGCACTCCCGCTCAACAAAACGTTTTTTTATGTTCAAACAATATGTTTTTAATAAATAAATGACAGCATAGGGCCTCGAGGTAACTTATTAGGGACATGGAAATAAAAAAAATAGTGTGGTATATTATATAACTACTGAATAAAATTGATTATAGTCAAGGCGGTCACAGGTAAATTTACAGATTCGAGGCAACTTTGGGATAAATTTCTATCGAGCCGAATTTACTCAATCGTGTTTTGGAGAGCTGACAACCCTAGTCAATATACTTAATAATAATTATCCATTTAAAAAATTGTGAAATCCTTGGTAACACCATTGCAAAATTGGTTCGAAATATGTCAAAATATGTATTTTGAGTCCCACTTCACCTTAACCTATCATTTTTAGTTTCCGAGATTTTTAACATTCTTTAAGTGACCCGGATTCATTGCTCTCGAGTGTATTTATTATTGAACTTTGTGTCTGTCCGTCCGCAATCGATGGGATTATTCCGTTAATCCACCCCAAAAAATCCACCCAATGGGGTGGATAACCGGAATTACATGTCATGGTATGTCCGGAATTCCACCCAAAGGGTGGATTTCCGGATCTATTCATGATAAATAAAAAAGATAAAAGAAAACAAATGAAGATCGAAAAAACAAATTAAGATCGGCAAAACAAATGAAGATCGTCTAAACAAATGACGGTTGGATAAAAAAATGACGATCGAAGAAATAAACGAAGATCGGCAAAACAAATGAAGATCGTCAAAACAAATGAAGGTCGAAAAAACAAATGACGATCGAAAAAACAAATGAAGATCGGCAAAATTAATGAAGATCGTCAAAACAAATGACGGTCGGATAAATAAAGGACGATCGAAAAAACCAATGAAGATCGGCAGTACAAATGAAGATCGTCAAAACAAATGACGGTCAAATAAACAAATGACGATCGGAAATCAAATGAAGATCAGCAAATAATCTAGCTGCGTTTGCCATTGAAAAAAATAGTTGCCAGCAATTCTCGATCTTATGAACATGCATAATATTTATTTATTTTTTACATAGTCATGATCAGTGATGTCTGTTAAGGCCTAAAAGAACATTTTTAGAGAAGTGTCATTAAGGTCGAGATTTGCTTGCACCTATTTTTTTGAATGGCACACGCACCTAGATTACAAAAAATGACTGCAAGTAATTTTTGACCCTCAAAAATCAACAAGACTGAAAGCTCAAAAGTCAAAACTCAGAACTCAAACCCCAATACTCAAAGCTCATACTTAGGTCTTTTGTTTTATTATTTTATTAAGTTGCATATTTTTTATCGGTTTTCATTTGTTTTTCGATCTTCATTTATTTTTATGAACTTCATTTCTTTTCGATCGTCATTTGTTTATCTGACCGTCATTTATTTTGTCGATCTTCATTTGTTTATTCGACTGTCATTTGTTTTGTCGATCTTCATTTGTTTTGTCAATCTTCATTTGTTTATCCGACCATCATTTGTTTTGTCGATCTTCATTTGTTTTTTTGATCGTCATTTGTTTATTCGACAGTCATTTATTTTGTAGATCTTCATTTATTTATCCGACTGTCATTTGTTTTGTCGATCTTCATTTGTTTTGTCAATCTGCATTTGTTTATCCGACCATCATTTGTTTTGTCAATCTTCATTTGTTTTTTCGATCGTCGTTTGTTTATTCGACCGTCATTTGTTTTGACGATCTTCATTTGTTTTGCCAATCTTCATTTGTTTTCTCGATCGTCATTTGTTTATCCAACCGTCATTTTGTTTTGTCGATCTTCATTTGTTTTGTCAATCTTCATTTGTTTATCCGACCATCATTTGTTTTGTCGATCTTCATTTGTTTTTTCGATCGTCATTTGTTTATTCGACCGTCATTTGTTTTGACGATCTTCATTTGTTTTGCCGATCTTCATTTGTTTTCTCGATCGTCATTTGTTTATCCAACCATCATTTGTTTTGACGATCTTCATTTATTTATTTTTCGATTCATTTGTTTTGTTGATCTCCATGTGTTTTGTCCATCTTCGAAATCCACCCATTTCATGTGTGGATTAACGGACTAATTGGATTAACAATATATAATTCCGGAAATCCACCCCTTGGGTGGATTTTCGTGGGTGGATAATCGGACTATTTTAATTAATAATATATAATTCCGGAAATCCACCCAAGGGGTGGATTTTCATGGGTGGATTAACGGACTAAGTGTTTTTAGAGGGCTCTTTAACAGACCTAATAAGTCATGCTTGATGGAATAAAACCGATGGAAATAGGACTACCTATTTAAGAGATATGATGACATTTACCAACTATATGGAATATATTCGATGAAGACATTTTTATACTGTTGATTGACGGCACATGATAGATCTGTTACAGATCTTGAATGAAACTCTTCACTTTTACATTTTATACATCATGCATTTTTAAACCTGACGGGTTTCGCCGTACGGCATTTTTAACACAAATTGAAATAGGATAGACTGAGATACTATTATGAGAAAATTCATATCATACTCTTTGATTTATGTTTCTTCGTTACGACGACAGAATAATATCAGTTTCGGTGATATAGGGAAACTTAATTCGACAATATTCTCGGACACCGCCTTCGGGAATAAAGGATGACTACGGTCGGGGCGGTGTTCAATCATTTTATATATCGTATTACTACCTATCCTGGGACCTCAAGTCAGAATTGACATAATAATAGAGAATATAATGGATAACACGTATGTAGCCCATCATGGTAGATATTCTACATGCATGCACATTAAATAGGTAGATATAATAATATATGTTAATTCAAAAAACTACTAAGTAAGTATTCATAAGACTAATGAATACATTTGATGTATTGATAGATTATATTCATCAATAAACGGAGGTGTGGTTTGATGTAAATGTCATACGATTGGACATTTGCAAACCTGATATGATTAAAAAACTTTTTTTTTTAATAATATAACATGACTTAACAAGTAAATAAATGAAATTCATCATCCTGGGACCTCAAGTCAGAATTCACATAATAATAGAGAATATAATGGATAACACGTATGTAGCCCATCATGGTAGATATTCTACATGCATGCACATTAAATAGGTAGATATAATAATATATGTTAATTCAAAAAACTACTTAAGTAAGTATACATAATACTAATGAATAGATTTGATGTAAGTATAGATTGATTATATTCATCAATAAACGGAGGTGTGGTTTAATATAAATGTCATACGATTGGACATTTGCAAACCTGATATGATTAAAAAAAATTTCTTTTATAATAAAACATGCCTTAACAAGTACCTACATAAATGAAATTCATCATTACATAGCTTATACCCCTCAGCTTCATTTTTAAATATAATTTACAGAAACTTATTTTATTAACGTCTGTAATATTTATTGAGATATTGTGACTTGATGAGAATAAAGGACATAGCAGGGTGTAGGACATTTTATAGATAGCTTTAATTTAGCTTTAACGTAATGATAATCCGTCATGGACGCTATGCTGGACTCTTACTGACTAAAACCACCCAAACCGCCTACGGTTGAGAGCTCCGGGTAAGCCCTCGGAAGGATATCACCAGGATTCGAATATGTACAAGCTTTGTGTATAAATAACCAGAAAGAAACAGTTCCAAACAAAACTACGGTTAGATACTGTGGGCATTGTGTGTCGTGAACGTAGTCGAGTTAGTGAAATCGAAAGTGAGACCAGTGGTAGTGGTGTAACGCGTAATAAACGACTGCGAAGGAGGGTAGATCGAAATATGTGCGGAGACTTTCGCTTTCAACAGCGCCGAAATATCGGAAACTCTCAACAATACATGGTAAATATCCCTCTAACTTTAATACTAATGTACAAGCTTGTACTTTGGGATTTAGACAACTGCTAAATCTCACACATAAAATTTATTGAGATGAGATTTTGTGTTAAATAGATGCTGTTTGTTTTTGAACTCCTCCGACACTGTTAGAGTGATTTAAATATTTTTTTCATGTTTTATAGGTAGATATGTGAATGAAAATATGTAGGTCGAGTTTTTACTCTTCTACCCTCTCCTCACCCATATTCTTTATAGCATTTTTTTTAAATGGCTTTGATTATATGGCAGAAAAATATTTGTCCGGTCTACTAGTATACTATTATACAAATATTTAGGGATTCGAACCCGATATCTCAGCAAAGCAGTCGCGTACATTGCCGCTACGCCATCGAGGCAGGCAATTAATTTGTTCTCGTAGAATGTGTGATGTTAAGCATCCAATTATGTCAAAATATACACTCTGCTGAACGCAAAAAGTGATGCTGAAAATATTTTTGCGCCGTCATCAATTCATCATTTCAAAATAATTGAGTTTGTTTTATTTAGTGATGAAAGTGAATTTGTAAATAAACTTATTTTAATGGATTTTATAGGCACTTGCAAGTAAAATATTAATTGAACATTTATATTGCTTATCTTGGAGTCTCGATATTGTTTCAATTTCCAAAGGCTGCAGTAAAATAATACAGTGTATTTCTTTTTCTTTGAAAAATGTATCAAAGTATTAACAAACTTACAACGACAACACATATTGAAGTGATCAGAGCATTTCGTAATATCATTTTACCGTGAATATATTTTGATATCAACGGAAAACAGAATGGTTGATGACAAACAATTCACACAAAAAATTGTTGTTGATCTGCGTGTCGCCGCAACTCAGTCCTCCATCGTCGTTGTGTTCATATCGTATATAACAGAAACATGAATAACTTCAGCGTTGAATAACAAATAACTTACATTATAAGGCAAGTTGGCCTTCATTGTACTCATCTTTGTTTACACCAACTTTCCCTCATTTATTTTTATTTGTTTTGCTACAGTACCTACACCCTTAATAATGAAACCTAATACGATAAAAGCGTTACGTCAAGCGCCAGTTTTGGTCATTGTTTAGAAACAATGTTCAAGTACAAAATATTAAGGTCCTTTACCTCATCATTACAAAAGCAGCTATGGTGCTACAAAGCTTAAAATCAGTCCGGAGAATCTTACTAATAAGGAGAGATTTTAGTAATGATATGGTAAGGACGGTAAGGAGAGATTTTAGCAGATAATAATATGGTAGGTAAGTACGGTAAGGAGAGAGGCTGTTAGACAAAATGACCCAATACTCAAGAAATGTTTGTTAGTATCGTTGTGGCCTTATTTACCCATGCACGAGCGCTTCTGAGATTTGGGAAACGTTCTATAATACGACCGTAACCGTACTAAGTTTAAATCTAAAGGGACGCCATCAAGACCTTCGCGGGTCCAATGATTTCTCTCCTTATAGGTTTACCACATATGAAAACGAGAATGTGACTCCTGTGCATAGTTTGCTTGGGGTCGTCCATTAATCGCGTGAGGTTTTTTTGACCATTTTTTGGACCCCCCCTCCCCCTTGGTGATATTTGGTGAGGTTTCAGATTACCCCTCCCCCCCTGGGCCGAATCACGTGTATTTTTAGTACCTAACTACAAGGCTTTTTTTTTAATTTTATGGAAGTCTCTATTGTTATAATCTATCCATACTTCTAAAATAGGAACTTCGTTTGCGTCACATAATAGAGAGAGATATTAATTAATATTTTAATATATTTCCCATTGCATTTACTCCCGTCGTGTTGCTATATAATATTCATTATTTTGGAGCCAATAAAGAAGGTGTCAGTTTGTCAAGCTTAAAATCTTACACTGGTTTGATCGCAGTTGTCTAAATAGAAGCGAAGTAATGAACAAAAGTACAATAATCAAGGATGAATTTCCATGCGATCATTATGCTTTTGGTCACGACTATCGATATCCACGTAGACTGAGCTGCGTTTTTTTTTGTTACGGGGGAATGCGGTTTGACACCATCATCCTAGCTGCGGGGGCAGTCAGGACGATGTGTCGGGCTCCCGGTTCCGAAAAGGGACGGTCCTACCCTCTGAACCCCGTGGTCTCCTTCCTCATCCTATAGCCGGCATGAATATCCAAAGATTAACCACGTCGGCCCGGCCCTGCTGGGGGCTCCCAACACTTCCGGGGTTCTCACCCACATCGCACCGCTCTTGAGCGCTTCTCTGGAAGCAGAGAGGGTAGAGAGCGGTGAGCGGGTGGGCTCTGAAGGCATCTCCGGAACAAGGAGAGGGGCCTTCCCCCAAATGATCAACGGTGGACGGGGTCATAAGTCAAAGCTATAGAGAGTCGAAAATCGGTACGTCGAATATATTTGGTAATTAAATTCCAAGATTTTTTTACTGGACATTCTATCTATGTAACTTCCATTACATCCGATACTGAAGCTAAAATGGTTTTTTTTGTATGTCTTTCTGTATCACGCCAAAACTATATATTTTACATAATACGGACATAATTTGAGATTATTATTGATCGGATTGATGCCGATATTCTGCGCGGTTCCTTTGGGAGAAACGACGAAAAACAAAATGATTTTTGTGTTTATGATTAATGCATCGGTATTTCGATTTCAATTAATTTCTGATGTAAGAAAGGAATTAAGTGCTTTATGAATTATTCCATACAAGTTTTAATATTGTAGGTTTTGTTGCTCAGAAATTACAGTGATCTCAAATTCAGGGTTGTAAAGTTGCTGTTCGAAATAAATACACGTGATTTCTCACTACACCCCCCACCCCCCATGGTGATGTTTCGTGATTTTTGTCAGACCCCCTCCCCCCCCTTTTGAGCCTCACGTGATTAATGGACGACCCCTTAGCAGAGCGAGTAGAAATTAAAAAATAAGGTCCTTAGCAGTAAGTTTTACGTGCATATAGGACCTAGTTTTAGTATTACACTAGCGGACGTCACGCGGTTTCACCCGCGTAGTGCCCGTTCCCGTGGGAATACGGGAATAAATATAGCCTATGTTCACCGCAAAGAGTGTAGCTTCCTAACAGTGAAAGAATTTTTCAAATCGGTCCAGAAGTTCCGGGGCCTATTCGAAACAAACAAACAAAAAAAACAAAAAACAAATCTTTCCTCTTTATAATGTTAGTATAGATTTGTTTAGTTAAGGATAATTTAACTGCTGAAAAAAAAGTAATACATCATAATTCGCGGTTCGGTCTTCGCCTATTACCCCCGGTATTCTATCAATTTAAAATTATTTCATTAACAGACTAAAGGATAATTTGTACCACAGGACACTGTTGACAGATGTCTAGTCAGGTTATTTTGATCACTTATGATTGTTCTAGTGCTCATAAAGATAACGTATCATCAAAAAGAAAAAAAAAAGTAAAATTATAATTGCTTTAAACACGTAAACCAGTAAGAAATCGAAAAGCATGACGCACTTCTACGAAGAAAAGACCACCCGCGTTTCCTTTCATAGTTACCGCACCCTGTGTAATATTTCTATCACATTACTCTTTATTTACCAGTCCACAAAGAACACGACAATTCTAGTGTTATTTTACTAACTGAACTGCAGTAGCATGTGGATTTTTATTGAGAACCACGACACGCCCGTCTATGCACGGCTTAGACGTACCTGTTTACTTGCTCAAGGAGCCGAGCAAGCAAAAAAGGCCGACGAAATATCGTCTGCGTCGACGAACATGTTTTGGGTCGAGGCAGTATCTCGTTCCGAGACTGTCTCTATACTTTGTGCCTTGTGACTTTTTACCATCGAACCATATAGTCAAATTTGTACGACAGCACAGAGACACCTAATTGCCCATGCAGCATAATTATCTATCGATTTCATAATTTCATGCTCTAATATGGTATTAATTGATTTGATTCAGAAATAATTGAAAAGTGAAGTGAGACCTGTCGAAATATTCATCGTTTTCTACGAGTACCTTTATTGGACAGATGTTTTCTAATTACCAAAATCTAAAACACAATAAGGTCTTCAACAAAAGCCCAACGCTAAATCCCACAAGATCGATTGTCTTAAAAATTTATCATTAGTGTAGAAAATTAAGTACAAACTCGCATAGTCAACGACAGGGTGCGCAGTCTCCAACTCTATAATTCATGGAAATACTGTTTACATATTTTCTAAATAATTTCGTTGTAATCTCGTAGAAGTCAGAACTACAAAAAGATTTAATTGAAAGAATAGACATAGTTAACAAACATCGTGACAACGTGGACCCTTGTAGGCTAGTTTTAAAAAATACCCGGAAAAAATACGTACTTTGTTATCAAATGAAATTAAGAGAAACAAATCCTAGACTAGGTCAATTACGTGCAAGAGTGAAGAAGGATTACAAGTACACAGAAGCTACGAAGATCTCACTGGACCTATCCAACTTCACAGTCATCTCTCTAAAAGACAGGGTTTTGCTCGCTAAGGAAAATGGTCGGATGGGAAAAGGTAGGAAGGAAGCTTTAACATGCAATATTTAAGGCAGCGATCAAAACAGTGCAGAGTGCCAATAATTTGAGGGTCGATGAAGTATTTCAGATCTTCACATTTGCGATGTTAAATGCATAAAATCAGTGAATGGCGAACCTACCTGAACGAATTAGATTTGTATTGGCGAGTACGAAAAGCCCATAGCGAGACTGAGCAACCGGTATTAGCGCTCGTATAATCGTCATGATATCACTTTTAAATTAAAACGAATAGTATAAGCAGTTCTATGAAAAACTGCACAAGGTTGTACAATAAAAAAGGACAATAAAGTACGGACGGTGACGCGGAGGCGCGCTCAAGCGTCGTTAATGACAATAGTTTTGCGCCTTCGACACAACACATATGGTTTTGCAAGTTCGTTCAGCCCATTGAGGAATTACAGTTTCGCTTTTAATAGATTTAAAAGCATTGTTGGACATGGCTTTGTTTTACCACTTTAATAAAGGAATTTCGACAAATTCTTTCTTATCTACATCGTAAAAGAAAGTTTGCTCAGCTATCGGCGTGGTTCTTTTATGTTCGTGAGTGTATACTTCAGAAAGTACTGCATCGATTAAGTTCAAAATTTGACACGGTCCTGAAACCAGTTGTAGGTAAGTATATTAAGTATATACTTACTTACAACCGGTTTCAGGATGGTTTTTACCTACTAACGTAAGTGGCCTAATTCAGCATTATCCTAATGTTTAAAAGGATATTGAAGTGGTCTATAACCGAATAGGAAAACTAAATACTAACTAACGAAGTAGTAACCCGTCTTCGTATAAAACTTCAGGCTAATCATAAAAATATGACATCGAGGTAAGTGATCGAGAATCATAGTGTGTTGTAATTTACAAGTATATTGGTTATATTGTGTATGTACATGTACAACATTAACATAATCTGATGTATTAAGCAGATTTCCATTAAGGTGAAAACTGAACTGTTACAAGAAGTATATTTCTTGTCTCTTGTCTAATCACTTGACATCGAGTCAGTACAACTAATTGTGATGAAGGATGAATTTAGATAGGTATTCAACGGCAAAAAAGGGAACGTTTAAAGCCGGGGCCACATTAAAGAAAACGTCAATGCCCATCATCGCGATAAATATTGCGCTAATTATGGCGTTAATTCTTAACGTCACCATTTGAGTAGTGTGGCCGCTTCAACGTAATAATTCTCGCGTGAATGCCCATTCTTGGCGTTAAAATTGACGTTAAGTGTGACCGAATTAAATTTTACAAAAATACCTTAGCTCCTTAAAAATATACTGAATGTATCTATATATAATACTGGCATAGAGAAAATATACCGATAAAAATACCGATTATCAAAACGTGTTTATTCTTTAATTACTACCTTATTTTTATAAAAGAAGAACCTCGAATTTACATTTAACATTTTATTTGAAGGATTGAATTCAACGTCCTTCACCTGCAACACGCTTCGTAAAAAAAATTACCGAATGTGATTGCAACAAACCCTACAAAGAAAAAAATCATTGCGATGAGGAATTGGGTTTTTATTTTTTCAGGTCCTTAGCGAGCTCCGGGGGAACCTCCCATCTTGCTCCCCCGAGGAGAGACGCCGAACGGTTCTCGACGGGAATAATCTTTGGAAATTCTTTGGCTTTCGGCCGAAAGCCAAAGAATTTCCAAAGATTTTCCCGGCTTTCCGGATTCCCGGCTATAGGGAGGAGGAATACCACCAGGTTTAATGGGTAGGACGGCCCCGTTCCGGAACCGGGAGCCCCACACCCAGCTGTTTTACATGATAATTTTACAATCCAATATGGCCGCCGCGCCGAAATCACAAAATTTCATGATGGGTATCGTTTAAGAGGGTTTTTGGTATGCTGAGTACGAATTTCGGGTTAATTTAGAGATCCAATATAACCGCCGCGCCGAAATCACAAAATTTCATGATGGGTATCGTTTAAGGGGTTTTTTGGTATGCTGAATACGAATTTCGGGTTAATTTAGAGATCCAATATGGCCACCGCGCCGTTATCACAAAATTTCACGATGGGTATCGTTTAAGGGGTTTTTTGGTAGGCTGAGTACGAATTTAAGGTCAATTTTGCAATCCAAGATGGCCGCCGCGCCACCGTTGTAAAATTTCATGTTGGATACCGTTTAAGGGGTTTTTTGATATGCTGAGTACGAATTTCGGGTCAATTTAGAGATCCAATATGGCCGCCACGCCGTTATCACAAAATTTCATGATGGGTATCGTTTAATGGGTTTTTTGGTAGGCTGAGTACGAATTTAAGGTCAATTTTGCAATCCAAGATGGCCGCCTTACACCTTTGTAAAATTTCATGCTGTATATCGTATGAGGGGTTTTTTGGTATGCTGAGTACGAATTTCAGGTTAACGTTTGCCATCCAAAATGGCCGCCGTGCCACTGTTGCGAAATTTCATGTTGTATATAGTTTATGGGGTTTTTTGGTATGCCAAATACGAATTTTAGGTAAATTTTGCTATCCAATATGGCTGCCTCGCCACCGTTGTAAAATTTCATGTAGCATATCGTATAAATGGAATTTTGATATGCTGAGTACGAATTTAGGGTTAATTTTGCAAAATTATCTTGAAATTCGTACTCAGCATACCAAAATACCCCTTAAACGATACCCATCATATTCGTACTCAGCATACCGAAG
This sequence comes from Miltochrista miniata, assembly GCA_933228765.1. NCBI lineage: Eukaryota > Metazoa > Arthropoda > Insecta > Lepidoptera > Erebidae > Miltochrista > Miltochrista miniata. The sequence continues at coordinate 26,712,253 of OW121751.1, forward strand.
AACCCCTTAAACGATACCCATCATGAAATTTTGTTATAATGGCGCGGCGGCCATATTGGATCTCTAAATTGACCCGAAATTCGTACTCAGCCTATCAAAAAACCCCTTAAACGATACCCATCATGAAATTTTGTGATTTCGGCTCGGCGGCCATATTGATTGCAAAAATTATCATAAAATTCGTACTCAGCATACCGAAGAACCCCTTAAACGATACCCATCATGAAATTTTGTTATAATGGCGCGGCGGCCATATTGGATCTCTAAATTGACCCGAAATTCGTACTCAGCATATCAAAAAACCCCTTAAACGATACCCATCATGAAATTTTGTGATAACGGCGCGGCGGCCATATTGGATCCCTTAATTAACCCGAAATTCGTATTCAGCATACTAAAAAACCCCTTTAACGATACCCATCATGAAATTTTGTTAATTCGGCGCGGCGGCCATATTGGATCTCTAAATTAACCTGAAATTCGTACTCAGCATACCAAAAAACCCCTTAAACGATACCTATCATGAAATTTTGTAATAGTGGCGCGGCGGCAATTTTGGATTGCAAAATTATCATAAATTTCGTACTCAGCATACCAAAAAACCCCTTAAACGATACCCATCATGAAATTTTGTGATTTCGGCGCGGCGGCCATATTGGATCTCTAAATTAACCCGAAATTCGTACTCAGCATACCAAAAACCCCCTTAAACGATACCCATCATGAAATTTTGTGATTTCGGCGCGGCGGCCATATTGGATTGCAAAATTATCATGTAGTCACACAGAGATAGATTATAGTCTGAAATGATACAAGTTTTATCCCGGGAATAAGTTCCCATGAGACGCGGAGAAGAGAACAAAATTTCACGCAGGCGAAGCTTCGGGCATCAGCTAGTCTATAATAAATGTTACATTACACGCGAATGCTCGTGTCGGTCAGGGAGGTAGCATCGTAACGTAATGCTCGAGTCGAATCTATAAATGTTACATTACACGCGAACGCTCGTCGGTCAGGGAGGCAGGCCGTAACGTAATGCTCAAAGTCGAATCTAATTTGTTACATTACAGGCGAATGCTCCCGGTGAGGGAGCACCTTTACCCTAACCTCATATTTTTTATCCATCCTATTATTCAAAATATACCCAAAAATACTGACTTTTACCAATATACCCATTAATATACTGATATCGAAAAAAGTCAATAAAATATACCGAAAAGGTATTAAAATACTGAAAACGGTCACACTCTCACGGTGCGCACTGACACGCGTAGTGTGGCCGCTTCAACGTAATAATTCTCTTTGATGTGCCGCCACTTGAGCTATCGCCTAACGTCAAACGGCAATGTGAATGCCGTTGTCGAATTATCGCGATAATTCGGTGGCTACACTAACGTTTAACGTTCATCAACGCCATTATTAATGGCATTTCCCCTTAGTGTGGCCCGAACATAACAGTAACTGTTGGGCAGTTTCATAAAATTTTGAAACAATAGCTTTAAATCTTGAATGTTAGAACGCTAAATCAACCCGTGTGCAAACACATATTAATTAACGAGGCAGGTAATAAGTGAGTTAAGACAACTAAATAATTTATTCTTCTAAAGCGATGAAATCACTGACATAAATTTCCGAATAAATATGTGAATGTGCATTCCAACATCTTCACTACATAGGGAGCCAGGGTCCACTTTGATTGGTTGCTAGAAAGCAGCTGTGAGCCTGTGATTTCACCTTTTTTTTATTGGTTTTGTTGGAAATAACTGGATGATTCTTAACTTCTAATACCTCAATGAGACTGACACCAGAACTTCGCCTGTCTGTGAAGAGAACAGGTGCAATGCTGCAGTGAAGTTGGTTTTGTATGCGAAAATTTTGAATCAGTTCTCTTAAAATCCTCCGAATATTCATTTATGAGCTTGAATACTGTTCTATTTGTCAGGCAAATACTTCTATTATCACATCACAGATATTTGAAGCATTTTGGTAGGTACTTCCTTTATCTGCTGCGTCATGGCAATGGCCAGGTATTTGTGACTATTGAATGGATATATATGTAGTAGGGTTAGAACGAACGTGATAATATCTATTTACAATGAGACTGCTTTGTAAGTGTTCAGTTATACGAAATGATGAAGGAACTAAAGATGCACATCAATTTATTTTTTCCAATCATCTAAAGACGTTCACCAATATTGAATTTAGTCGATCAGTGACAGACTTGTACAATGCATCAGAAAGAGGAAAAGCTTGTCAAGATAGAGCTTTATGCTAAAAGACATCAAAGTTTGAATTTCACAATCGCTGGCGTTGTCCGTTCATAGTGTCGGTCGATACTGACGTCACCGACTGGGAACAGCCCTTTGTGTAAGCCAAGCTAGACGTTTAGAACAGCTCAGGCATTATCTAACTAAAAGCTTCCCTTCCTTTTACCATTTTACGAGAAAAGAGAACAATGGCTTCGCGGTTGCTCTACAAAATAATGTTAAAAGCTTATAAACACATTAAGGCGTGGGTTATACAATTAAAGCTTGATAACGGTTTACTTTAAATTGTCTTCAAAATGAAACTGTTATTTAATTTCCAGCTCGAAATTCTGAATTTTCAGTACCTAACGTGCCGTCCTCGTTGCCATCTAATCCACGACGTTATTTGATATCACAATGGAGAGTGTTCTAATGATGATGAAGAGTTATTTACTCAGAGGATTATGACCTGATGGCAATAAGTCAACAAAACGACAAATCAAAATAAGAAATATACTGGTGACATTCAGACACTTTTTTTTTATATTCAGCTCGCCAAATTGACGTCGCCACCAGCCTGATGGAAAGCCGTGGCGCATCTAGCGATTGGGGGCACTTTTATAAATCAGCTAAGAATTATCATAACCACATCAGTTTTCAAATCTAAAAGTCTACAAAATCAGTAGAAAGGTACATTCTTTGGCGTTACGAAGTCAATAGCAGATGAACAAACATACAGAAACATTAAACTTATAGCATTCATTTGGAATGAAATCATTTTGAGCCACTTTTAAGATTGGTCGCAGTGATGAAAAGGCACCACCCTCGGTATTTTTTTATTGGAGTCGGTATATTCCCAATAAAGCTATTAACAAAAAGCTTCGCGTTAAAAATAGAACAACACGAACTCTGCTATGTACGTGCCTGCCTATACGTGCCAAGGAATTAATTTACTACATACACATCTATTGCACGAGCCACAAAAATAAACAAAACTAGGAATTTGCCTATGTGTAACGTACTGCTTATAATTACTCAAATGACAAGGTATAACGTAGGACGTAGACAAAGAATGAATCAATGTGATGATTAGTTGCAATAACCGATAGTAGTTGCATAGCATGACCAAAGGAGGTACCTATTATTTGGCAGACACAGTTGAAGGGATAACACAAAAGCAGTTCCACATCAGGCTGGTGGCCGAATGTAAGTCGGACCAGGCTCAACAACTGATAATGATAACAATGTTACTGACATACCTTCCGATATCTTGAGTAATGAAGACAGCAGTAACCACTGTACCAAAATATAATGTCATTATTCCTGATAGTCTAGCAATTTGTTTCAAGCACATACAACAGCAGACTGACCTTTTAAATTAGGAATAAAATTCGTAACAGTTTTCACAGACAGACAGCACGAGTTACTTGAGTTGAGGGTGTTATGTATGACATCTGATCAGCATCTCAAACTTGAACAAAGAGCGTAGAATCGTAGATAAAAGTCGGTAACGGCAGGTAAACATGAGGTAAGTAGGTATCTACTTATTGAAACATTTAGATAGCGTAGAGCTGATGAATATGCTGGAGCATCCCAGGCGAACCTACTGAGAAGGAAGAGATTCCTGTATACATGGTGTCCTTCATTACAAAGATCTTAGCTAGAACTAACGTTCGGATGATTTACTATGTAACAGCAAATGCGATATGTTGTCATCGAAATATCATTACGAGTGACTAAGATGAAAACTGGCTTGAATGACATTATAGGCGATAGAACATTAACGCTAAGCAAGAATTTAATCGAATCAGCAGCTTTATTTATGCAATAAAGTTGTTAAACGCGTATTTTATTGACTTCTAGTATCTCACGCCCACAAACATTAAAGTTACAATAACAATAAAGAGGTGTAAAATCTTTAATTTTGCGCATGCCATAGCATAATATTCATTTCACACGCAACCAATATAAATGTTGTATTGTATCCGAGCGAGTTAAGTAAGTACGTACAAAGTACCTAAGCATAATACATACACACATAGATAGCATCTCGACACAGACACAACACTAGCACAACAGCTGTCTAGACGGCGGCAATGTCTTTGCCTGTTATACCAGTCCGAAACGTAACAAATCTCATCTCATCTTTGTGTAAAATCCTGGTTTCATTCATACTTCTCACTTGCTCTGCTAAGTATTGATCCCTGTTTTCTAAGTAGGTATGTATTTCATAATGAAACTTTGTCTTATCTTAGCGTATAGCCCATTTGCATTCAACTCAAGACCTCTGTTCTGCCTCGACTGCTGCAAAAATACAAAATCCTCATCCGCCAGTCACTAGGGCCATCACTTGTAGGTGGGTTGACTTCTTACATGTTCAATGCGTCGAACTTCTAATTATTAATTTTGGAGAGCTTATTTGTTTTTGCACAAAACTATAAATATAAAAAAAGCTTATTATTATCATGTGATTGGATCTCAAAATTATCTCTCAACAATCTCGAACTCACGGAATTAGATAACATGGCCGGAATTGAGTTATCTAATTTTAGATCACTATTAATCTCCGAGGCCACATTTATGACAGCATCGTGGGCGTCTTAGATAACGAATTCGCTTGTTGTGGTAGGCCCGGCTTAATTGTTCAGTGAGCCACAGCCACAACATGCTAAAATAATTAATTAGTAAGTAATAATAATCAAATCTGCGCAGTGCGCACAATATAGGTATTATAACTTTCATGGTCATTCATATTAGAATTCGAGTTAACGGGATATTTACCATGTTTTACCACCATTATTTCGGCACTGTTGTTTTAAGCGATATGATCACGGAGGAACGAAAGTAGTAGTGGTTAACAGTGAAAGTACTTTAAGAGAAAAATATAGAATTACTCTCCTATTGGAGTAGACATAATAAACTATTGTTTATTATGTCTATTGGGCGTTACAGCTACTACTGATTTTACGTTCGATTTCTATTTTGATTTAAAAGACTCAATAATACATGGTAAATATGCGTTAAAATATTTAAATATATACTTAGACGCGTAAATAAGTAGGTACATACGACATAATGCACACACACAAGTAGAAATAACCCGAGATTATATCTGTTTAGTGGAGTCAACCAGATATTTATGAACATACCTACTGTATATTATCAGAGTACAAAGACAAAATCTATTTCATACTGCTTTATTTTATCTTTCTTTAGTCATCTTTAACGATATCCGAGAACAACTTATGATGAATGGTAACTCAACATTGTAACAATATGTAGGTACTAAACAAGAATTTGCAGTATCTAAGGCTTTATTTAGCACACTATTTTGTTTAAGTTTCTGTCAACAGAAGGTTTTCGTTGAAAGTACACAGATCTGATCCAAACTGACAATAAATGGACGTACTGGATATGCTGGAGAAATCAACCGCGGTATGTACATCCGGATCAGATCAATCACGCGAAAAATATGAAAACTTGCATGTAGATATGTAGACAAGATAAGAAATTAAATGATGCCCTTTTAATTCTATTCCTTTTATGTAAGGTATGTCAATGATATAAGGTAAAGCAACAAGACGATTGGCCAATATTCAACATCTCTTACAAAACGTTTTAAACCAGTAGTATTATACAAATGGTACCCATTCGACTCGTTTATGATCGGATTTGTAGATAAGAATCTAAAGTTTACACTGCGGAGCTTTGGGTGTAGTCCTGTTACGTATAGCAGGAAAAGAAAAAAAGTTGAGCAAAAACGTCTGTTTATAAAACATCTGGCATAATATTTGTTACGTTCGAGGTCGAATTTTGAAACTGTAACTCTGTAGGTAACTATCGAGTCTATCGACATAAAAGAAGAGGTTAGTTTAATTCATATATCATAAACCTTAACAATTCAGTTTAGTGAGTTATATAAGTATACAAATAAATATCTGCTCTGTCCGCTGAAGGGCATGGGAAGGAATTTGGACTTTCCAAATTTCCGGCCGCTAGATTCGGTCCTTCGCTTTCTTCAAGCATTTAGCTCTAATCTCATCCTGCTATATTCTCCACATAGCCTATCTGAATACACAAAAGAACGACCTGCCATTTAACAGATCAATACAATTTAATAAATAGACAAAACTTACCTGTATACACCGTAATGTTTGCCCGACGCTCTGTCTCCACATATTGAACATAGATGTTTTGAACCACTCAAAGGATGGTTCGGCGGGTAGTTCTTGAAAGCAGGTGGCGGTGTCGAATCGTCTCGCATGCCATCAAGCATCGCGGTATCCGGTTTCATCTCCGGCGGTGACATCGGCGACATAAATCCGCCCTCCAGGTTCAGCCCTGTAATACAGAAATCTAATCAACGTAACGAATAGTTTTGAAATTGAAAATTTTAATTATATGACTAACTTGGTGGCAAATAGATTTAATATTGATATGGTGGTGTAAATCTCGAGGGCCAAAATCAAACTCAATGGAAATATGGACTGAAAGCAAGGTGCACTTGATGCATCAACGGTATAAATGAGACTGACAGTTAGTCGCTTAAAAACCAGGAATAAGTTTCTGTGGGAAACGTGTACATGTTAACATCACCACGCGAGCGAAGCCGAGGGTATCAGCTAGTAATTTATAATGTATTGCTTAAATTTTAAAGTTTCATAAAAAATCCACCTTTTGTAATATATTTTGGTGTGCTTATAATAAGAATATGACGTGTGGGACGGGACATCCAAATATTACGCAGGCTAGGCGCAGCCGTGCCCTACTTTTAATAAACTGCATATTTTCTGTTAAAGTCAAAGTATAATGTACCTATTTTATTCCATCTAACTTAGCTTATTTAAACGTTCTGGCAAAACAAAACAAACGTCTGGATGGCAGTTGCTCTGAAATTTTCAAAACCGGTTAGTAGAAGGGCTCCAAACGCCGACAAAATAAGAAAATAAACACGCGCTACTATGAGAGTCAAAGTGGCGGGTGTACCATTGCGAATCATGTTGTACCTCGTACCAAAAAAATGTACCTAAAATGTACTAAATTGTACCTAGGTCTAAAAAATGTGTACCCGGTTCAGAACGAAATTATTTCGGAACTAAAATACACCCGCCATATTGACATCAATACGGCGGGTGTACTATAATATTTTATTACTTAACCATTATTCATAAAATATAATTACACCAAAAAATTGTACCTAAACAGTACCTTAAGTAAAAAAAAAAACAATCTCGATCCGTTGGATAGTTTCTGAGAAATAAAAGTCTCCTCAAAGCCGGCTCGGTAGAGACCGAGCCCGGTATCAGATTGAATTGTCCATGGATCACGTCGAGTTTGTATTCACTGATACCGGGATCCGTTTCACTCAAAAAGTATATCAATACTAGCGGTACCCTGCCACGCTTTGCTGTGACTTTTTTATGGTGGTTTTATGTACCTCTAAGAAATGAGTAACAAACCAAAGGATGGGTACATTACAATAAAAAATTATATTGAGCCGTAACCAAAATTATAAATCTTTCTGAAAATCCAATTAACATCCAAATCAATAAAAGCTTCCCTTGAAAAAAAAATGTATTCTGTGAGCAATGGCGGAGCCAGCGGCGAAGCTTGCTGCGGCTGAATACTTTCAAAAGGTAAGCCGGTGAAAAAAATATTATCCAGTTGGTCACATCTGTAGTGTAGGTATTTTGCGTATTTATTAAATGGTGGCGCGCGGCGGTGTAATGCTTTTTGTGTTTTGTTTGCCACCTGTACTATACTCGTAAGATTTATGTACTTAATTTAAAACAATGTCTTAAGTGCATGATAAATTGGCTTATAAAAAAGTATCATAAATTATCTACTGATGACTAAAAAGATATTCAAATTTACACTAACCATGTTTTGAAATTATTCTTCATATTCATATTCATATTCATTTATTCATTGTTTGTTACAGGTTTATAAGATGTTACAAATTTACAATTAATGATCTACCGTAACATGCCTTACTGGCGTACAATAATATTTTTAGGTAAAAAATTTCTTATGTGTCAAATTCATTAATACAAATTTCAGTTTTACTTACATCTAAAACAAAGTATCATTAATATTATTGTAATTATTAATTTAATTTCCATTCAATAGTCAAATTTATTCATCTAGATGTCAATAACAAATTTAAAACAATTATTAGAATTAATTAACATTATTAAATCCAAAATAAATAAACAAACTCTTGCTAACAAAATGTCATAAATTTTTATCGTTAATATATTCCTCTATTGAATAATATGTCTTAACAAGTAGAAGTTCACGGAGTCTGTCTTTGAACAGATTGATAGTCTCCGATGATTTAATATAGCCTGGCAGTCTATTATACAGCTTTGCACTCATTCCAAATACACTATTCCTGAATTGTTGTGTCCTACACCTGTCTATGTGCAGTTTACTTCTATGTCTTTTAGACGATAGGGTTTTATATTTCTTTATGTTGTGTCTTACGGTTATTAAGGCTTCATAAATGTACATAGACGGCAGGGTTAGTATTCTTAATCTACCAAACGAGGGTTTGCAAGAATCAGTCTGTTTAAGTCCACAGATACTCCTGATGCACTTTTTTTGAGCCTTAAAGGCAAGTTCTTTATGGACTGAGTTACCCCAAAATAAAATGCCATATCTGAGAATGGAACCAACATTTGCATATGCTGTTAATAGAGTTTCTTCGTTTGCCACCTTTCTGAGCATAAACAAGGCATAAGAAAAAGAGTTTAATTTGTTACAAATGTGATCAATTTGGGTTTTCCAATTTAAATCTGAATCAATATGGATACCAAGAAATTTAGTTATGTTTACTTCACTTATTATTTCATTTTTGTAACTCAGTGATAGATTGTCACAAATATAATTTTTGTTTTTAAATGTCATGTAAGTAGTTTTTCCTAAATGTATGTTTAAGTTATTTTCTGTCATCCATTTAATTATTTCTTTGAGTGATTTATTTATGTCAATTTCTAAATTTATGTTTCTGTCATTGTTAGCAAAAATAGCCGTACTGTCATCAGCGAATAATATCATGTTTTGGTTAATGGTTTTTGGAAGGTCATTTATATATATCAAAAACAATAGTGGCCCAAGAATGCTACCTTGTGGAACACCATATTTAACAAGTCTTGGATTGGATTTATAGTGTACTTCAATTTTCGAGGTTTTACTAATATTTTTGATCGTGGTTACTTGTAGTCTTCCAGTAAGGTAATTTCATCACCATTTAATAAATACGCAAAATACCTACACTACAGATGTGACCAACTGGATAATATTTTTTTCACCGGCTTACCTTTTGAAAATATTCAGTCTTCGCCGCTCCGCCATTGATCACAGAATTGATTTTTTTTTCAAGGGAAGCTTTTATTGATTTGTATGTTAATTGGATTTTCAGATAGATTTATAATTTTGGTTACGGCTCAATATTTTTTTTTTTGTAATGTACCCATCCTTTGGTTTGTTACTTATTTCTCAGAGGTACATAAAACCACCATAAAAAAGTCACAGCAAAGCGTGGCAGGGTACCGCTAGTACCTATTAATATACTTTTTGAGTGAAACGGATCCCGGTATCAGTGAATACAAACTCGACGTGATCCATGGACAATTCAATCTGATACTGGGCTCGGTCACTACCGAGCCGGCTTTGAGGAGACTTTTATTTCTCAGAAACTATCCAACGGATCGAGATTGTTTTTTTTTACTTAAGGTACTTTTTAGGTACAATTTTTTGGTGTAATTATATTTTATGAATAATGGTTAAGTAATAAAATATTATAGTACACCCGCCGTATTGATGTCAATATGGCGGGTGTATTTTAGTTCCGAAATAATTTCGTTCTGAATCGGGTACACATTTTTTAGACCTAGGTACAATTTAGTACATTTTAGGTACATTTTTTTGGTAAGTGGTACAACATGATTCGCAATGGTACACCCGCCACTTTGACTCTCATACCACAACCACCCTCGTTTTGCGGTGTATTAGAAAACTTTTGTATGCTGTATTATAGTTCGCTCTGGAATTGATTTTAAAACTCTGTTGAATGGATTTTACTGCCCACGTTTCTACATCGGTTCTCACGATGTACGATGATGGACAACATTCAGGTGTGTTATATATAAAAAGGATTTAAAGTGCTTCTCTATGGTTTTAAAATATTGGTGACGTAGTTCATCTCATCTCCTCTTATCTGTCTCTCAGTAACAGTTTGTTGCTTACTAAAAATAAGGTAAATATAAATATCTGGTCAAAAAATTTACGGTACTTATATTTTTAACTATTTTAACGAGTCATTGTCTGCAAAGTAGTAAAAAACTTCTACACGGTCTTAATACCGGCACGGCAAGCATGTATTTGCAATTTCACTGTTAAATTATATCAACAAATAAAGAAATCATTCGGGGCCCTAGCTACCCCTTGGGATCCCGAAATCAGATTTCTTTGATCCAAGGTCAAAACATACATTTCGCTCGTTTGCCCATTATGACTCAGGTGACAAATATTACATGAAATACAGACTACATTTTATGGGCAACTTACGACGTCAGAATTTACCCAACATCACTGCAACGGATGACAGTTTTCTTACTGCCCGTTTCTATACATAAGTGCTGCCAGTTCGTAGCAAGCTGCACGGGCGATCATTATGCGGCGCACACTATCAATAGTCCGCCTCAGTCCCCACACACGGTAAAGGACATGTGGTCTTTAGTCGGCTTGATTTTTAACATAGCCACGTTTTTTGTTATGCATTTCGACGTTGTCCCGTTTTTTTTCTAGCGTGCTCCAGAGGCATGCGCCCTCACCCTCGCTCGCCTCGATTTCGTGTCGTGCACAACTAGTTTGGTTTTGAATTTCGATTTCGTTTTTCAACATTTTATGAGCATAAGATTAACACTCTACAGATCTGTATTTGAAATGCTATATAATTGTATGTGACTAGAGGATATGCAAGCACACGGATATTATATTGATAATACATTCAAATTAGACATAAAACATACTACATTTTTTTTTAGATCAAAATACAATCTAACTGGACCCCTACTTGATAAACTGATTACCAGCACTACTTTAGTAATGTACATCGTAGACACAGCTACCTAGATCCATGAAAACTACTCTTTTCCTTGGCTGCGTTGCTTGGCTTGCTTGGAGTGTAATGAAAGTACTATGCTACGTATTTCATAATAGCTACAAGGTTGAATGATCATGTTGCATATGAAAATCATATAACATCACCCCCGACATGACACCAACCCTCCTCCTAAATATTTTTCTAAGCAGTTTTTCAGGTAGATATGACATGATTAATGGATAATCCTTGACGTGTCTCAAGGTTCACATAATAACACTTTTAAACACTAAAAAGTGTAAAACACAATTTTAGTTTTCCCGTGTATTTCTTTTTTTAGCCTTTCTGATGATCTTAACATGCGCGAAGTTAAAATACGATGAAGGTTGTATTGTACTGGGGTCCTATTAAGACGTTCGGGACCCAAGTCAACCTTACCACAAGTGGTCATCAATAGATGAGGCCCTGGAGGCAAGAAAGCAGCACCACAAAGACAACTTTGAATTGAACTGAGTGATTTGTCAATCCAGCCTCCAAATAGAGGTGGGTTTTTGGTTGGATAAATTTAAGCCATAACGGCGACGTAATCATTTTCAAATGGCTTAACAGATTTTCATGCAACATAGCTGAGAAAACTCTCTAATAAATTGTTTGAGAAAATCACTATCCACATAAAGGTGGGTTTTAGTCGAAGTAGTACATTGAGACAATGTCTAAAATTATATTCGACGTTAGTAAGATTTCAAGTGGCAATAGCCGTGGTCCTTTGTTCGCTCTTTTGAAAATTACAACTTAACAGGCCTTTGACGAAAACCTCTAAGTGATTGCCGGTTCACCTCGAAATTGTTTCATAAACTTGATTCCTTTAGAGCCGTTGTCGTGCGCAAATAATTTTCCATAAATAAATTGATTGATTCCGACCACAATAAATACAAAACATACAAACGCGTAAAACATTATTATTTCTTTACTTTGACTGGGTAAGAGCTAGTCCTGAATAAAATTATTATTGAAGTCAAATCCCGTTTTTCACTACGATCATGTTAATGTTTCCAAGGAACTTCTGAGAGATTGTACCTATTTCAGATAGATCACTCCTGGATTCGAGCGATATCTCATTACGATCTCTATATTAACATGTGTAAAATAATAAAAAGAATATGAGTTTTTCAAAAGATTTTCAAATCAGCAGAAATAATCTTTATAATTGAGTTGGATCTCATCTCTGAGGGTGTTCAAGGAGCTGCCTACGTAGGCAATTAACAAAAAATAAATAAAAGGATTTGTTTAAATAAAACATAATACACGACACATGTTAGGCCTACGATGATGAAGATCTATAAGTACATTATTGCATTGATTCTAGTTAGGCAGTTCTGCGGGCGCAGAAAATTTTAAAACATGTTAATCATAAAAGAGCAGCAGTGGTACTGCTCGTTCGCTCTAACTTTGCCGCTCTGCTCCATACTAAAGTCGAATTTTTAATTAGACGAAGTAAGTTGACAGCAACTAATGTCACTTCTTCATACAATATTGCGTATCTTCTATGACGAAGTGACATTAGTTACTGTCAAATTACTTCGTCTAATTAACAATTCGGGTATACACCTCTACGCCAACGGCAAAGTTAGAGCGAACGGGTAGTAGCAGCAAGTTGGCAGGCGTGGGTAAGAGACAAAGAGAACTTCTATTAACTATATCTTTATAGTATTGTTATGAGAGATCAAAGTAATCCTGTGTCCTTGTTTTATTAATCAATGTCGAAGAAAAGCATAAACTGCCACAGCTAGCGAACTCAAGGCAGCCAGCCCACCTGTCTTTATTAATCAGTGAGAGCCAGGTACGCCAACGCCATGGAATTGCCCGCATGGCTGGTAAATATGGATGCTTTAAGAAATAATTTTGCGCTGTCGTAGGCTCTCGTCCACCTTGGTAACCGTTGCCCCAGGTATTATTTGCTTTTAGAGGCTGGAGATCGTTTGACCTCTCCGGTGGCAAGCTAAGTAAGAATGTGAATTTGGGCAGACACAGCCCTCTCCTCGCAAGTCAAGGCGAAGAGAGTTTAACTTTTACGGCTGATTAAAGCCTGCACCATGTGTAGAACTGTCCGTGACAAGAGGTTCCATTGGCTCTACGTCCATTATGGATACTCTGCCAGCGTACCGAACGTTCTGTCCACTGCTTAGTGGCGCCCATTGGAGACAGTCGATTATTTTCCACGATTCCTTCTTGATGCAATGTATTACAGGTATAGTTTTCATAAGATACTAGCTGATGCCCGCAGCTTCGCCCGCGATGGCGCTGTATGTGAAATTTTGCTGAATTTTCTTTGCTATAAACCTCACGGTGCCCGAGACCTTTCCAACAAATGCAAAACCGTGGAAATCGGTTTGTGCGTTCTAAAGTTGACGCTATGTCAGGAAGGAAAACCCGACTTATTTTTATATAATAGATAATAGGTACCTGATTACTTGCATTATAGCATTCACATGAATCTTCATGATTACACGCGAGTTGTGGTAATTAAGGCTATAAAATGCATTCGAGTACTTAGAAGAAATAATAACCATAATTTCTCACTGTTTATCAACAAGTAAATTCCGTCATGAAGTTTTGGATATCCATCTTCAATAAGTAATGTATAGGTTCTATACTGCATGCAGTGTACCTTAACACATACCTAAATTAAATAATTCCATGAAATTTGGAGCTATACATAAAAATACCATATTTACATTGGTCGAGTGAGCAGTCGATATTAGAAGGAGCAGGTAGCGGTTGCAGCAGATTTGGAGGCGTAGTAGGTGTCATCGGCTGCGGTAGCTGACCCGCTGGTAGAGGCCGAGCCCAGTTGATAAGCGCTGTTACCGACATTGTCGGCTTGTCTTTTTTCGCCACGCTAGACATGGCCACTCACAAATATCTTCACATCACTAGTAACAGCATCCTCACTGCACTTGGGCAAAGTACGAAATATAACTTCACAGATATACGAATGTACACGGGCCGCTTAGCTCGTAATGCGTTATTCACGGTCAATTTACGCCCCAAAAATCCAACTGATAGTTACTGTTATGACGATAGACTTCTAATTAATTTAGCTAATGTGCAAATGCGTCTCAAAGCGCGGCAATCGCAAACAAAAAATACGAACAAAACGTCAGCGCAGAGACGTGCAAACACAACAGACTTCGTATGTATAGTGACACTGTGATAGCGACTGTGATTGCACCCGCTCAACGCGATGGCATCGCAGTGCAACTCATTAACAATGTACATACCACGAATTCAACACTGCTTGTTGCTTTGCTAGTGACTAATGCGCGCTAAAATTCAACAAGCTCGAAATTGACAAAAAATGTACCCGTCAACTTCCGCGCAGTTACCGGTGCGAAGGTCTCAGTCGACTCGCTCAAGGTCCGCATATAATCATACGTGAATAAATCTCATTTTATGTTGAAAACAAGTTGATATAATGGCACTTTTTGTTTCTAAAGTTGCATTTATTATTGCAAACTAGACCCGATATCTAATGTAAAAATGTATCCTAGTTATATGCTTTAATGGAATCATCTAAAATAATCTAAATAATTGTGGTTGTTAGCAGTCGGCCTTCGTGATCGTGGCTGCGGCGCGTTTCTGTAATTAAGTTTTACGTCACTCATAGACCGAACTCCCTGCGATAGCCTCTACCATATAAAAATTCGCTATGTCACTTAGTAGATAAAACCTAGCGCTATTTAATACCACCTACTTATTTATTCGATCAGTTGTTCCTATTTCTAATAAACATAACTTAAGCTGTGGGCTTTGTCTTTAGAGTCTTTCAAGGAACTCAAGAACATCATATTAATGTTGTCTTACGTTATCAAGTCTTTTTCTTTAAGCTAGCCCGAAGCATGTACAGTGGATACAACTACTACTTTACAGTCAATATTACATTAGGTGAATAGGTCCAGAACTAGGAACAAACTGGGCACACAAATAAATATAAATTGGCAATGCGTGACGTGACAGCTTCAGCACAGTCACAATCTGGCCGCTAATTGGCTAATATACATTCCATGTTACATTGTGTTTGTTGAACCAATCAATATTAATATGAGTAGATAATCTAATGCTTATACTCTTATCATAAAGATTTTCTTTCTCCATTTCAAGAAATCAAATCGTATCACCAAGTCCATCCATCTACAAACCTTTATGTTTTCCTTTCGAATAATATCATTATCAACCACGAGATATACATTTTCCCCACATACGTCTGGGACTGGAAGAAGTGACCTTTTTATCGTTTGATGACAATCCATTGAGAACATGGGCAAATGTTTGTAAGTAAACATCTTCGGCCTTGGGCTTGTGCGTATGAGGAACGTCCGGTGTGCGGGTTAAGGGGACTGGTTTAGAAAATGACGAAAAAGAGGTGCAAATGAAAGCGTTTTTTGTCTGCTGAAGTAGACGGAATATTATAGCCAAAAATAGATTGTTAATCTACAAGATCTGTGTCAAAATATGGTTTTGTTGTAAATTGTATATTAATTATATGTATATAATGTGTCAAACGATCATAGAGTCGCCCCCAAATTTTTAGATGAATGCATTTTATGACTTCAAATTTTATCGACGCGAAAGAAAAAAATATGCCAACATATGAAGAAAATATACACCTATAAATTGGTGGTCTTCAATTTTGAATAAGTATAAGTATTAGCTTGTTACAACTAAAATAAGCTATAAAATGCTACATTCTCTAGCCTGAAGGACGCGTGTTTTGTATGGTCAAGGTCGTTAGGCCTACCCACGGCCTTTTAAGAAAGCTCCTCATACCCACTGGCAAAGACCCGTATTTTTATTCGTTGTAATAAAAGAACGTTATAAAGTTTTTATTCGAGTATTATTCCTGACCACATTCGAATACCTCTGCATCCTCCGAGCTTGGACCCGGCATCCCTTCTAGCTATTTATTTTCTTGATCAATTAATCCAACCATCCAAGCTGACATTTATAAACGTCCTAATTCAATGTCATTTTTTTAAGTAAAGTAATCTTTATTGACTTTAAACTATTTAATGGGCTTTCAGAACCCTATCTATTTCTTTTATGTTATCAACGATATCATAACACCTTGTCAAATTATCAGCGAACGAGCTATCAAACCATTTATCAATATGACATGCGGCCAAATTATTTGCCTACAATACAGTAGGTAAGTACTTATATTTTTGCTATTAGTTAAGGTGAGAACAATGAACATGCAATGAATAGAATTATTTTATACTTAAGTACTTAATTTAAATCCAAAGAAAATTTTAAAACAGACACCTCAACATATATATATATGTATATATGTAGGTATGAATTAAAAAACATAAGCTCAATCCGAAAATATCAAAACTGTGCGGATATTATTGAAAATTCCGACTAGAGACAATTTCTTGATTTTCCTATACTTGGGAAAATTTAAGGGCGAAATTTAATCGGAGTCAGAGTTGAAACCGAAATCAGTACCGGGACCACCCACAAAAGACCGAAACCCGGTAGCAAAACCCGTAGGTACCGAACTAACTGGAACCGAAACCGATGCCGGAACCGATTTAGAAACGGTTCCGAAACCAGTAAGTACCGAAACGGAAATCTAAACAATAAAACCATATTCTCATTTCTTTTTCCATCCTAGACGAAGTTTGGAAATAGCCAAGTTCGGAGGGTCCTATTCCTACGTATTACTTTGACATTCAGTAATATTTATTTTAATTTGTATAGGTACTTTATATTAAGTAATTTTTTTTTATTCATTTGGATTACTTTTTCAAAAAAGTAATCTAAATGTAATCAAGAAGTGATCAAACATTATTAAATCATTGATTTCTTGTGTGATTAATTTAGTAAATTTGAAATCATGATTGTAGATGCATATTTTTTAAGTTTTCATTCAGTTACTTTTTTGCCACATACCCACTCGTGTGACTTCCAAAATTAAGGATGTGCTACTGAACCCATGTTTTTTATACTACACATATTCTAATCTGCATTTTTAATAATTTCTTAAACTGACCTCTAAAGTGACTCTTACAGATTATGTCGGCGTGTCTTAACTTTAATGTATCACACACGCTAGGAATTTATTTTAACTATTGGTCGAAAATGAATAAGAAAGCAATAAATCTCGTTACAGTCATCGTATATTCTGCTAGTAGCAGAATAAGAAGCTACAAAATGGTGGCAATTAGAGCAACACAGCGCAGTGATCAGAGAATCTGTCGGTCGCACTATCAAGGAATGTATCCACTTTCCTACGCTTTCTTTGGTCTGCATGATGTGTTGTGCGTACGTGCACAGTGCGTGTGGGGAGATGGAAGTGCGCCTGCCACCCCACTTCATTACCGCTATCGAACCGCACCGACCTTGACAGACGCGCGCCCGCCGCCAGCCATAATTAACATTGACAAAGACAAAAGCGACGCACGCGCAAACACATTATCATAATGTACTGTACAATACCTACTAGGTACAAACACTTTCCTTTCCAGTTTGTCTGTCTTTGTTTTCATTTTAAACAATTTTGTGGTTTTATTTGTTAGTATTGTCCATTCAATTGATTACATGACATAACCTACGATAATTTTGTCGTTAATATTTTTTTACTTTCGGTATTTTCTTATTTTTATTATCGCGTTACAGAATTACCAAAACCATGGTGTAATTACTACAGATATGTTTACCCCTGAAACCGTACAAGCTGGATAAAAAGATGCTAGATGTGGACGGAAACATTCGCAAAAATTAGAGATAGTACAGATGGAAACATACTTATTAAATTCGCTGAGGCTACGCACACATAGACAACTTATTCACAGACACGAGGTCAGGCGGCCTCAACCTCAACCGATTTTCGATACCGATTCGTGCGCGAGTGTGTGTAGCAGAGGGTAGGTGTGAAAAAAAAAGTACATACATGAGTTTTCCATTTGTATATCTCTAATTTGTGGCATTCGTCTGCTAGATAAATGGACAAGACAAATAGAACGCAGGGTCAAATCCTACGGATTTTTAGGTGTTTTAGGCTGCATCAAGCCCGACTTTTTTTAATATCCCGACGATAGAAAAAAAATCAGGCTCGACTTCGACTACTCGAAAATTATGATATTTGAATAAGTTTCAAAGATGGATGTACAGGTCAAATACAGTTTCATGTGATTACTTCTTGGTGTTTCTTTACTTAGTTACAAGAACAAAGTCAATAAATGTTGGAGGCGTTTATTATTTACTTAGTCATGAATGCCCATCTGAGCTTGATCAAAGTTCTGTCATAGCGAAGCCCACAGGAGTTCTACCCTCATAAAAGTGTACCTTTATAAATATATAATAAGTAGATACGAAGAAAATTTCAACAAAAAAATAAAAAATTGTAATAAGTAAACGTAACGAAACACAAACTAGAATTCCTAATTAAAATAATGATATCATTCAGGTAAATTATCGTTGGTTTAATTAAAAAATAACACAAACTAGATCGCTTTATCAGAGTTATATAACGACTGCGAGCGCTATATCGACACGAGACCTTGGCCGTGACCAAGGCAGAGAGTACTGAGTAACACTTCCCGCGGCGTGACGTGACCGCCGCCACTTGCGTTCACGATTAGGTACACGACACAACAATAAACGAAACATTAAACACAGTGCTCACACTACATTTGAATCCGTTATATTACAAAAAAAATATTTTGAGAAAAAAGCAATCGTCGGTAGTGGCCATTCCAGGATCGCACTATTATACAACAAATAGAATCAAGAAATTGTGGTTCCTGGAGTTTACTACGTATGATGAGAATAAAGAGGCTTTAGATGTTGTGCCATGACATAATAATTTCGCTACTAAAACTCACTTTCTTCATAGTCTTCCAGAACCGTTTAACGTTCTTCGTTACGATTGTTTCGAATTATTTTATATGCAAGGCATCTAAATTGGTCTTTGAAGTGAAGCAAGTACTTTGTGAATTCTAAAACCTCCAAACATCAAAACTAAGTCTGGGTTAAAGTAGGCCAGAATCTATGTTAGCTATATCGCTTAATAAGACTCGACGTTATAACTTGATGGAAAATAAATTATGGATGACATTTGACTTGGGTTGGACGATTAAGTTTCAACAGTTTAAAATGTGTCATCATGAGTAAGTGCAGAGACCAATAACTCGAGACAAGAAATAAAACAAAGAAGTGAATGGAAAGAAAATTCCTAACTGATTCCAAAAAAAATACATAAAAGGAAAATGGGGCACTGAACTGTAAAAAGCGCATTTTGAATGATGCAAGGCGCAGTAGCACTGGCAAATAAAGGCAGAACTAGATAGTTACAACTTATTTGAATACATATAATCAACACAAAACAAATTAAACACGGCGCAAAAGTTCCGGTTCTAATCTGGAATTCCAAAATATAGAATTATGAACAGGCCATTTTTAACGTTTCGGAATAGAGACAACATAAGTGAATCTCACCTACATGTGGTACACCTGCCTCCTAATGAATCTATACGAAAAGTCAGACAGAGTCGTTTAAAATAATGCCGAAAAAAGTCAAACCACAGCTGCCGTTAGCAGCCAAACAAAGCGGACGGATATCGGAACCAAATAACGAATTGGATGCACCGGAAAGAGATTGAGTCAGTGAAAAGACTGAAAATATAGAAATGTAGTTATCGATAATTTTACTTGGATAATTAGGTGGCTACAAGATTTTTGCCGCGACAATATCGATAAGCAAGGTTTCTAAACTATAATAGTGCTATGAAATACACAATCCATATATAAACATTTCAGCGTATTAGAACTCAGGACTAGATTGGCAAGCTACAAGCTAGGTACCTCCATGACAAATGCCTAGGAGGTGAAATCAGGCTTATGGAATTAGCTTATGGCCGGGCCAGTGAAATAGGGGTTAAAAGAATTGCCATTACTATCTACCTATATTTTGGCTTTGTCTCTAGTCTAGTTCCAGATTAAGGCTAGTAGAATTAATTTTCTTCAAATGAGACACATCTAAGAAGATTAGGATAATCTTCTAATAATAATTGCGATTCCTTTAGCCGGAAAGCAATTAATCGTGAAAACTAATCCCCGTGTGATCTAAAGTGACGAAGCTCTGTTCTCAACACTGTCCGCTTTGGCACGCTTTCGTTACCAGGTTACATCATCCTTGCGTCAAACTATCAAACGTGGTGAATTGTGCGTTATCTTGATAGGAAAATGGAAAAGCGAGCATGTTAATGCAGCGGCTAGAGCAATAGAGCACCGAGATAAATATATTCAAAACAGAGTCAATACACTTGCAACCTTGCTGTGCTCTTTACGACTCATGTCAGATAAAGACATAAGGGCATTAAAACATTACAAGTTTATATTGAGTATGTTAGCGTTATTTAACATTCACTGTCAAATTTATATGTCAGTTATATTCTAAGTTTATTTGAAAATCTTGTATAAATCTTTAATGAATGTTGTATTTGTCTTCATTAGTGAGTAATTTTAAGTACCTGGTAATGACTGCTTCCTCAACTGTTGGTAAATTCTGAGTTAAGTGATCAGGAAGATATTGTAAATAGCATTTCTAATCATTTGAAACATTCTTATTCGGCAAAACGTAAACATAGATCATTATAATTCATTTCATAGTTATAATACCATGTACAACATTAATAATATTCAACGCTTTTAAAATAATTAGAAAAACACGATCAATTTTCGAAATTACAGATTGACAGTCGCATGGAATCCAAGGGAGCGTGGCTGTTAGAACGGTCAGTGACAACCCTACATCGACAGCACGAGTGACACATCACAAACATAAGCGGCAAGTGCGCACGGGTCCGTTATGAGGTCCATCATCAAAAATTTACATCGAAATTACAGTAGCAATCAGCTAGTTTAGCAGAAGTTAAACGCCGGTTACGGATACTGCATCGATTTTCGTGCGTATTGACACGAGCGGCGCCTGCCTCACGGCCGATACGAGCGGCGTCGCTGCTCTGACTGGCGCGCCGCGTCCCCGCGCGTTCCCCGCATCACCACCGTTTGTTTTGCTGTATTTTCGTTGTTAATCATTCTCCTTGACCTTGTGCGACGTCGAGTGGTCCACTGCACACGACTGCGCACCCCTCACCCAGCCACCCACCCGCGCTGCCTGTCGCGCCGCATCGCACGTGCTTGTCCTTCGTACCGCATCATACATATATCATGCGACCAGTTAGTAGACTCTATGCGACCTTTCAGTGGCACATTTCCTGCAGGTACACAAATCTATTAAACCTATCCGGAAAAACCTTATTGAGTAGGTATCATAATTTTTGAGAGAATTTATTTATTACTTATTTGCTCTATTTAGGTGCCTACCCTAAGCATTGTCGACCGAATACGACATGTTTCTGTCAATACTAAATGGGTTTTTTTGTAGACGTGGGTAAATTGGGTAATGCGTTCACGCACCGTCATCGGTCAGGGTGTGTAGGACTCCCGACCCCGGAATGGGATCGTCTTACCCCCTAACCCCGTGGTGTTTCTCCTCACTTTGTTGCGTTTGACTTTGTCATAGGACAAAGATTTGGAAAAATGTTAACATTACTTAACTATAATTCAACAACGTTATTCAGATTTTCATAGATAGTGATTAGTGATCTTTAAGTGCTCACATTTAATAATTCGATGTCAATTGGTAATCAATTAGGTATTTTTAACCCTCCATGGAAAAAGGGTATTCAAGACCTATTTGATGCACGATTTGGCACGAAACCCGGTTCTAAATATAATAGATTATTATTATTTCTTAAAATAAAGCATAATATTATCAGGATGCAGACATTTTTATAGGGAAACAGCAAACTTCATAGTGATACGAGCTTCCGTAGTCGCCTGGTCATCGCTCTTTTAATTTGTTTGTAATGTACCATGACTGTTGACTGAGCCAATAAAGCTAGAATGACGCTGCATGAGGAGCAGCAGTAGGCATGGTTGGGAATTTTTAGGTTGCATAAAATTGTGCTTTTCTTGCATTCAAATGCTGGGCTGCTGAATAGCCAGCATCTTTCACAGGTCTAACGTATAAAACTTTATTCAGTCTCATAAATTCTATCGTTCTTCGACTATAAGAAAATTTCTTAGTCAATGTGAAAAGTCCCAAGATTTTAAGTTTTTATATTGTATGTTGTATTCTGGTAGTTGAATGGGGTGTGGCTTTCGTGGCAGGCATCATAGATGCCGAATTCTTGACGTGTGAAAAGTCCAAAGATTTTAAGTTTTTGTATGTTGAGTTCTGGTAGTTGAATGGGGCGCGGCTTTCGTGGCAGGCATCATAGATGCCGAATTCTTGACTTTGGTCGCTTATCGTAAATATCGTAGCAAACTATCAACTGCCACTTTGTTTCAGCAGCTGGTTTATACCAGCAGTAAAAAAATCATTGATATAGATATCATAAATCCAGACCTATCCGGGTACTTGCCGCCCCACTTTATTCTTCTGTCAGTCTATATTTATTTACACTTAGGTACCAAGAGAAAGGTGGTTTTAGCGTGAATGACTTTGTATTATTCCTCCTGTCCTGATATGATAACCAGTTCACGATCGAGTTCCACATACTGTACATCGTCGGTTTTGTCCAATATTTTTTTCTAGTACAGATGTGGACATTTTCGTCAGTGACTGTGGTTGGCGGTCGACCGGTCCTCGGTACTTCCCAAAGACTCGCCTTCCTTTATCAAAATCATCAAACCAATTAAAAACTGTTGAACGTAAAACAGAAGATCCACAAGAAGAAGTGATCAAAAGTTCGAAACATTCTAGAAATTGCAACATTTTTTTTTAAATCTTATAGTACCTAGGTAAAAGGTAACTGGGTGAAAACGGTGCCGAATATTATGCGCCTGTTGTAAAAAATAATTCATACAAAGCATCCAACATAAATATATTGTACTTAGGTAAAATAAAATAAAATTTATTCCCTTTGAAGTTTAAAAAAAAATTTAGGCATGTCAAAATTTTTGTGACTCTTCTTTTCGTTCGGAAATGCTACAGACTGAGAAAAACACCCCAAGAAACTCAGTCCGGTCCCTACCAAAATTTCATCTAAAGGGCCCCACTCACTAACAGTTTACCGGACGATATCAATCTGTCAGTTAATCGCAATAGCCCACACACTAACAGTTCTGTTGAAGGTTTTGGACGGACGACTAATACGAACTGATAGTGTGTGGCCGCTCGACGATTCCGTTCAGCGCCGACAGATATCGGCCGGACAGTTTAAAACCTGGCGCGCGATTGACCACACATTAGCAGGTAGCCGGCCGGCGGCCTGTCGACCGACGTCTTGTATCAGTTGCAGGCCGACAGTTTTAAGATTTTCGACTTGTTTAATTTTACCGTCAAAATGGACAGCAAACCTCAATTTGTATCTACGTTTATTGAGTTATATAGAAGTTTCCCATGTTTATGGAAGGTGAAAGATGATTATCATCACAATAAACGATTGAAGGAAGAACGAAGGATGCTTAAAACAAATTATTAGCATCTTATCAAACCACAATACCTTCAGCAACAATTGACAATGTGAAAAAAAAATCTTAAAAGCACATTCAGTAAAGATCTATAAAAGGTAATTTTGATTTTACTCTTATATGAAAATGCTAAATACGCTTTTTGGTAGGTAGCTATCTAGAGGGATAACCCTATATATCTTATACCTATCTATAATTTATACAGATTAAAAGTACCTACGTACTTTTAAATTATGTATTATAAAATTTAAATATATATTTATTATTGTTATCCAGATTATAATAGTTTTGTCAAAAATTTTGAATTAAATTATTTATGGTACGGTATATTATTCATTAAATATCCATCTACCTACTTTCAGATCGATGAATCTACGTAATAACATGTTGACTTGTGATAATAATTCATTTATTCATTACAAAATAATTTGTGTAGAATAGCAAATAGGTGACCATTTGCTGTATGTAGTGTATGGGCCCTCAAACCGATATCAGACCATGGCCGACGGGCGATCGTACGGTGGAAAACTGCCGACTCCCGACTGTTAGTGTGTGGTCGCAAGACTGACAGCAGGCCCTTGCCGGCAGGCAAAAATCGCTTTAGTGTGTTGGCGCTATTGGTCTAGGACGGCAGGCCGTCCGATAGGATCAGAGACTGCAGGCGGACTGTTAGTGAGTGGGGCCCTTAAGTATCTAATACAGTTTTTTTTAACATGTAGAAGGTACACTTGCCTATCAAAGATTAAGAGTTTGTACTTACCTATTTTAAAACTTTAACGTACCTACACCAGGATTGTTTTTGTCACGTTGATCTCCACAACGTTGGTTCATTTTTTCGCTCGAATGTGAACCGCGAGAAGTTCCTAATATGCAAAAATAGTTGTTTTTATTACATCGTAACTACCTGGTAATGTTCTTTTATAAACACGAAACAGTTTTTTCTTCAGACTTGATCTATCTTGAGATGGTAATAATCATGATTATTTTCAATCAGATTCACAATCCAATTGAAAGTAGTTATGATTACATCAATCTGGATTAATTTAATCATGATTAAATATAATCCAGATTAATGGATTGACGTATTGGTCATAATAACAAATACGTTCCATATTCAAAATTAAAGTTTTAAATAACAACGTTTACGGTGGTATATAACTTGCCAGTTGCCAGTGGCCTTTTAATGAGTTACAGTTTGTACTTATCTCAAACTTATAACGTACCAGGCATGCTTATGTCATGCTGAACTTCACGGTGCTGGTGCGTTGCTTCGCTCATATTTGAACCGCGAGAAGTTCCTAATATACAAAAATGGTTACTTTTATTACATTTTAACTACTCATTAAAAATACTTTTTTTAAGCACGATACTGTTTTCATTTCAGACTTGACCTTTCTTCAAGCCAGAGATGAGCGCGGCGTAGTCATGATTACATCAATCTGGATTACATTTAATCATGATTAAACGTAATCCAGATTGATGGATCGATATATTTAATATCCAAACTTAATGTTTTTGATGAACAACGTTTACTGTGGTATATCTATTGTCAGAGGTGTTTAAACAAGTTAGAGTTTGTGTACTTACTTATCTCAAATTTTTAACGTACCAGGCAAGCTTATGTCATGCTGAACTTCACATTGCTGGTGCGTTTTTGCGCCCGTATTCGAAGCGCGAGAAGTTCCTGACATACAAAAATAGTCGCTTTTGTTACATCGAAACTACTTATTAAAAACACTTTTATTTCTACGCACGATACTGTTTTCACTTCCAAATTGATCTTTTCACAACAGAGATGGGCGTTATCATGTTAATTTTCAATCAAATAATAATCTGATTGAAAGTTATCATGATCACATCAATCTGGATTACACTTAATCATGATTAACATATAATCCAGACTGATGGAGCGATATAGTATTGGTGATATACTTTCCATATACCAACTTAATGTTGACTAGGCAGTGGCCTTTCAATGA
Source organism: Miltochrista miniata (assembly GCA_933228765.1). NCBI lineage: Eukaryota > Metazoa > Arthropoda > Insecta > Lepidoptera > Erebidae > Miltochrista > Miltochrista miniata. Next base: position 26,738,130 of record OW121751.1, read on the forward strand.
GTTAAGGGTTTGTACTTACATAGTATATTTCAAACTTTCAACGTACCAGGTAAGCTTATGTCATGTTGAACTACACGCTGTTCGTTCGTTTTGGTGCCCTGACTTGTACCGCTAGAAGTTCCTAATATACAAAAATATTTGCTTATTATTACAGTCATAAATACTGAGGAAATATTGTTTCTTTTTTCCAAGTAAGATACTGTTTTCTTTCTGACTTGACCTATCTTCATACCGGAGATGGACGTAATCATGTTAATTTTCAATCAAATAATAATCTGATTGAAAGTTATCACGATCACATCAATCTAGCTAGATTACACTTAATCATGATTACATATAATCCAGACTAGCGATATATTATTGGTGATATATCGAATACTTTCCATATGCAAACATAATGTTTTAATAAACAACTATTACAGTGGTATATAACTAGGCAGTGGCCTTTCAATGAGTTAAGGGTTTGTACTTATATAGTATATTTCAAACTTTCTACGTACCAGGTAAGCTTATGGTATGTTGAATTACACTCAGTTCGTTCGTTCTGGAGCCCTGACTTGTACCGCTAGAGGTTCCTAATATATAAAAATATTTGCTTATTACAATCATAAATACTTAGGAAATATTGTTTCTTTTTTCCAAGTAAGATACTGTTTTCTTTCTGACTTGACCTATCTTCATACCGGAGATGGACGTAATCATGTTAATTTTCAATCAAATAATAATCTGATTGAAAGTTATCACGATCACATCAATCTAGCTAGATTACACTTAATCATGATTACATATAATCCAGACTAGCGATATATTATTGGTGATATATCGAATACTTTCCATATGCAAACATAATGTTTTAATAAACAACTATTACAGTGGTATATAACTAGGCAGTGGCCTTTCAATGAGTTAAGGGTTTGTACTTACATAGTATATTTCAAACTTTCTACGTACCAGGTAAGCTTATGGTATGTTGAATTACACGCTGTTCGTTCGTTTTGGAGCCCTGACTTGTACCGCTAGAAGTTCCTAATATATAAAAATATTTGCTTATTATAATCATAAATACTTAGAAAATATTGTTTCTTTTTTCCAAGTACGATACTGTTATCTTTCTGACTTGACATATCTTCATACGGAGATGGACGTAATCATGTTAATTTTCAATCAAATAATAATCTGATTGAAAGTTATCATGATCACATCAATCTGGATTATACTTAATCATGATTACATATAATCCAGACTGATATATAGCGATATATTATTGGTGATATATCGAATACTTTCTATATACAAACATAATGTTTTAATAAACAACTATTACAGTGGTTATAACTAGGCAGTGGCCTTTCAATGAGTTAAGGATTTGTACTTACATAGTATATTTCAAACTTTCAACGTACCAGGTAAGCTTATGTCATGTTGAACTACACGCTGTTCGTTCGTTTTGAAGCCCTGACTTGTACCGCTAGAAGTTCCTAATATATAAAAATATTTGTTTATTACAATCATAAATACTTAGGAAATATTGTTTCTTTTTTCTAAGTACGATACTGTTATCTTTCTGACTTGACATATCTTCATACCGGAGATGGGCGTAATCATGATTATTTTCAATCAAATTACTAATATCTATAAGTTATACATATTCTGATTGAAAGTAATCATGATCGCACCAATCTGGATTACATGTAGGTAATCCAGATTGGTGAATCGATATATTGGTGATTTATCAAATAATTTTAATAATCCAAACTTAATATTTTTAATAAACAACGTTTACGGTAGTAATAGCATTGCCAGTAACCTATCAATGAGTTAAGAGTTTTTACTTACCAGGCAAGCTTATGTCATGTAGAACTTCACGCTGTTCGTTGGGTTTTTCGCCAGTATTAGAACCGCAAGAAGTTCCTAATATACAAAATATTTGCCTTTAAACATCATAAAGTCTTGGGAATTAATATTTTTTAAGCACGATACCGTTTTCACTAGGTACTTGGCCTGCCTTCATACCAAGGCACTACTACTTGACCTGCCTTCATACCAAGGCATGCATGCATGCATGAGCGCAATCTTAATTATTTTCAATCAGATATTACTAATCTGATTGAAAGTAGTCATGATCACATCAATCTGAAATACATCGTTGTACATCAATCATGATTGCCTACATGTAATCATGATTGATGTGTAATCAATTAATCGTGATTGAAGTAATCTGTAATCAAGAATAATTTTATACTTGTATTGAAAATTTGATAGTACTCGTAGTTTATATCGTTATGAAATACAAAGCGCCTTTTTCTTTGGATACTATATAAAAGAAGTCGACAAATATGAATAAAAATTTTGAAAAATATTGATGGAACTACTTACCAAGTCAATCTTACCCAAATGTTATTTAACAAGTAGGTAAGTAATTCAACGGCTGAGTCTGAGTAGAACCAGAACCCAATTAGAAACTGAATTCGGAACCGAAACAGGAAACAACAACGAACCCGAAACCGGAACCGAAATTTAATCAAACCCTGCACTACACATATTACTGTGATATAAAATAACATTATGACCAAAGATTAAAACCTTTTTTATACTTACTTTCGTTCTGTAATCATGATTATTGATGATTATGATTACACAATGTTATGGTCACATACAGCTCATTAGCCCTGGCGGATCAGGTGGTTCCAATGAGCTGTGTGTGACCTATAATATCTGTAATCATTAATCTGATTACTTTTTGCCAAACTCTGTTTCACACATAACCATACCTAATTCACCAAAATTTTTTAAAAAGCGCCCTCTGACCCCAAAATAAGCTAGATTAATTTCACGCTTACTTTAGGGTCAGATCCTGCTATCGTTGTTATAAATACCGGATAACGGATATTACTTAATCTAACTTTCGGCAATAAAAAGTACAATGAAATCAAAAACTTATACTTAGATAGAATTCGGGATTTCACGCGAAATACTAACTTACATGCACCGACGTTTCGGACAAGTTGCAGCGTACGTGTTTCAGGACTGCCCGGCAGTGACCACGGGCCGCAGCGCGTCCATAACGTCGGTGCATGTAAGTAAACTGTATTTTGCGTGAAGTCCCGAAATCTATGGGTTTAGTATCGGTGTTAAAAAGACAATAGGTAGTTTAAAAATACCACCACCTTCACAATTATGTCGCGATTTCCGTCATTTATAAAAATTTCATGACCTGACCTATATGGCCCACCGGAAGTGCAAAAGTCACCCCTTCTAATAAATTGACCTGAACACTAACCCCCATATTCATAATCGTTTATTAAACCTATTTTAGTTAAAACACACTTTAAGTCTATTGCTGTCTCTAACCAATGACAGTATGGTTAGAGACAGCAATAGACTTAAAATGTGTTTTAACTAAAATAGGTTTAATAAACGATTATGAATATGGGGGTATACGTATACCGCATCAAGTTTTCGAATCAGTGAAACCGTTTGGGAGTAATGCGTGAAAACACAACCATGGTCTACATCTACACGGTCTACGAAATACAAAGAAGGTACCTTGTTAATAGAGGTCATTCAAATATTAAATGGGTCATTGCGCGTGCCGTATTGTTTTATGGTTTCTAGATTAGAGTAAGATCGACGTCGAACTAATGAGAAAAAATAAGTCTGATGAGACTTATTTTATTTAGACTTTAGAAAAAAAAATCAGAGGGCTCTCATACAACAAAATTGATTCTTGGCCTATTTGTGGTACGGAACCTTCTTTGCGCGTGTCCGACTTGTACTTAGTCGTTTTAAAGCATATAAACTCATCAGATGACGTTTGAATAAAATAATAGAATCAAATATGTGAAATGCAAAATAGTGTACACAGCGCCATCTATTGGAAATCCTCAACACAAATTCAAAAGCGCCATCTCTGACATACTATATAAATTACTGGCCTTCATAAAATAAAGGAGGGAAAATAAATTGCCAACGTGACTTAATTATATCACATTTTCTGTTCAAACAAAGTGCCAGCGAAAAAATCTAAATCTATGGTGCCTACGGATTTTGTTACAAACAGGATCAGGTAAATACAGACAAACTAACACAATAATCTAGATTTACACATTATGCTGTGTCGGTATTTTAGTTAGTACAGAGTGCACATCAACTTTGAGTGACTACACAGGGTGGATTTAAAGACCGTGGCTGAAGTTTAAGTACCCTTAATATTGATAATGGCAAGTTATGCTGAAAGGAAACCTTCCTTTATTTTCAAAGTAAGTAAACTGCATTTAAATATTTTTGAAAAATCACCTGCTTGAGCCGGGCGTCGAACCTGGGAGATTAAAAAAAAACATTCTGTATTTTATGTTACCAACCAAAAGAGTCTTTTATAAGAAACAATTTCTTTTTAACAACATAGTATCTATACATATAATAAAATGATAGAAAAGTCAAAACTGTACATTGGAAATATTTAAAAAAAAATACTCGCTGGGTGTTCAACATAAGATACCGAAGCCGAAAATATAGTTAGAATTTTTTTTGTCTGTTTGTCGGTTTGTCTGTTTGTTTGTTTGCTTTGCTTTGTCCGGAAGGATCTCGAAAAGTACTCAATGGATTTGATTCAAATTTTTAACAAATATTAGCTAGGGGTAGGGTCTTAAAATAGGCTATATATTATCACGCTGCATATCCTAGGGGCTAAGCAGAGAGCAATCAAATTGGTCAACATCATAATTTTCACGCGTACGAAGTCGCGGGCAACAGCTAGTCTTACAATAAACGAAGACCAAGTAAAATATGTTTTTGTTGTAAAGCTTTCTCACTATCTAAAGAAAAAGCTGTTGAATTAAGAACCTCCTCCGTATTTTGAAGTTTGTTGGCTAAGTGACCAGATCGAATATTCCCATTCACAGAAACTATGACAATTTTTAAACAACTTCAAACGGAGGAGGTTCTCAAATCTACTGTTTTTTTAACTTTAGATAGTGAGTAAGCTTTACAATAAAAACCAGGGGTCGCCGATATATATCAGCGGATATATATCATGAGATATATCACGATATATCTCAATTGATTTTTATCTTGATATATATCAATGGATTTATTCCTGTGTTCTGAACTAAAAAAAACTGGAGATTAATGTTTACTCGAGCAACACGTTGCGAAAAAGTACAATTCAGAATTATTTTAGATAGTTTCCCAAAATGGCAACCTCATTTTAAGTTGGGGAAATCCTTTTTGACGTACCAGTATGATCAGCTTTTAACTGAAATTGAAACCTCTGAAATAAGGTTAATTTTACAAGGTTACAAGGATATAAATCCGATATATATCAAAAAATCGGATATATATCAAAAAAATCGGATCTTTGATATTTATTATAAAAATCGGATTTTTTCGAACCCTGATAAAAACATATTTTACTTGGTCTGCCTTTAATCTAAGATATTATGTTGTCTAAAAGAAATTTTCCTTATAAAACTCTTTCGGTTGGTATCAAAATCTCCCAGGTTAATCTTTAAATGCAGTTTTACTTATTGTAAAAAATAAAGGAATGTTTCCTTTCAGCAAAACTTGCCATTATATTAAGGGTACTTTACCTCCAACCACGGTCTTCAAATTTCGCCCTGTATATTTACTCATCATCACCCAGATGAGTGAGGAGAAAGTGGTTTCTTTTTTATTAAAAGACACAAATGTTTTTTTATAGTTCACGCGATTGTTTATTTGTTTGTATTTTTTATTTTTATTTGAATAACTTTTATTGTTTCTACGGTTGTTGTTATTTTTATTTTTTGTTGTTTCTGTGGGCCTCAGTCCTCCTCGTAAGGGCCTCCTTTGAATTTTGAAAACCAGCGTCGCCGCGTGGATAAAGTGCATGCTCTCATTCACAAGGTGACATAATGCTGACCTTTATTTTGCTCGGATGGGATGTGCACTGGTGTATATTTATTGATTTAATATTTATTTTGCTCTATTTTTCATATCGTTTTGTGTCTTATTTTTATTGTATACTAGCGACCCGCCCCGGGTGGCGGCTTCGCACGGGTGCAATGCTGATACTAAATACACTAAATACAGAAAAACTGTGAACTTTAAAGCATAGTGGATCCCAAACCTGCAGGGATACGCGGAAAATTTTTATGTTGTCGTATTAAAGACCATAGTTGCTTATCAAAATATAAGGTGAGACCTTTATACTTTGATACTGAACTAAGAAATTGAACCAAATAAATTTTCCCCCCATACATTTTTTATTTTCATTATTTTTTTTAGGCATGAATGAATCATTTTATGGAAAAGTTGTAGTACTAAATGTTAATGAGCACTATATTTCCTATCCAAAACAAATTTGATATCTTAGATTGTATGCCCACCTATTTTAAAATCTTGACCAGTGTGCGGCCGGCCGGTATAGCCGCAAACGCTACGCCCCGCAATTTTATATCTGTAATATCTTAGAAAATATTCATTTAAATCATATGCTGTAAAGGGCCATATAGATCTATTTTAAATAAACAATGTATTTAAGGTATTTAATTGGATAAGGATTAATGCTGTATTGGTTAAAACCGCTTCGAAAATAAGCCATTATTTGTCGTAAAAAGTAAATGACATAAAAATGTTATTGTGGGATATCCATAAGAGATAGAGATATGCCATCGCGAAGTTTTCTGTAGACCTTTACAATGTGTACAATACTTAGTACATTATACTGATAAATCTCGTAGGATTCAGCCTGCGTTTGCAATGTAAGTGGAAAAAATGTAATTATTTACGACATCACATCAGAAACCTCAAAAATAACAGTATTTCTCCACTATTTAATGGATGTTATTATACATATAAACCTTCCTCTTTAATCATTCTATCTATTAAAAAAAACCGAATCAAAATCCGTTGCGTAGTTTTGAAGATTTAAGCATACAACCCTTTGTATGCTTAAATCTTCAAAACTACGCAACGGATTTTGATGCGGTTTTTTTAAAACAAAGTCGCTTTTTCTGTCCCTATGTCCCTACATAGGGACAGAAAAAGCGACTTTGTTTTATACTATGTAGTGATTTTTAAGTCGATATTATCTTGTATCATCATCAGTGTATTGACTGTTATTGACTGACAAAATAAAAAACATTTTCTTTCTTTTTTTCTTTCTTTGTTTCCTGTCTGACCATAGCTGGCTTTCAGGATGGAACTAGAACTTTCAAGTGGGGTAAAAAGAGATATAGTTGCCACTCATATATCGTCGGTCAAAAACAGTACTGGAACATTTCCAAAAACACTGTTTCGAGTAAATGAGGATTTAAGATTTTTGAATTTTTGAAATGTTATTTTACCTATCAAATTGATTATTATGTTTGAGTGTTTCAATTTAGTATACTGCCTATTTAGATGAGTTTTATGATGCGGCAGCTAAAATTGAAATATTAATAGTATTTTTTGAGTTATAATTCTTTTTTTGAGATGTTCCGATAGTGAATCAAGAGTTTCTTGAGAAAATGAGATCCAAGTGGAATATTTCTAAGTAAGTCGCCAAAACTTAATAAAATAAATCAGTTTTGAAGTCGTTTGTAGTTAAAATTTATAATATAAACGAATATAATAATGTTATTTTTAAACTATTGCGGTTTTTACACTCGCACTTAAAAAAATCAGGACTTGACGCAAAATACTTTTTACTTAACTGGACCGACGTTTCGGACACGTTGCAGCTCCTGTGTTCATGGTTGGACTGTTTTTTAAACTATTGCGGTTTTGTACACTCGTAATAATAGAATTCGGGACTTCACGCGAGATACTTTAACTTTGATACATGTACCGACGTTTCGGACACGTTACAGCTCCCTTGGTCGTGGTTTGACTCAAGAGTCCATAAGTATGTACTTTAAATAAGTCAAGCTCTTCATATTCAATGTTAACTGCAGCCTGAAAGCTTACGTAATACTTATGGTAGACTCTTGGGTTGACACTGGGGTCAAAAAGGGAGTATGTCTTTTCTTTTGCTTTTGTTTAGTTCACATGTTTTTAGCTTGTCAATCACAATGCCAATCAGTTTTAGCTGTACAATTTCTGCCGACGGATCACTGACTTACAAAGCCCAAGACAAACCAGAAATGTTTTGCTTCGAGACTGATTTCTGGGTCGACGACTATTGCAAGCAGTCCTCTTCCTTCGTCAATGGTGGCAACTCAATGCCAGATGTGATCCAATGCAATGTACGGGCAGTGACACTTGACACACATTAATATGTCTAAGTCCTTTAGCCGGGTTTAGCACTATAGCATAAAATTACTCTTATAATAGTCTTTTATCCAAATTGCCTTACCGACGCGTTCCGGAGATCCAGCCTTCCGTCCGGTAGATGCACTAGGGCCAGACGAATACGTTACGGTGACCACTTGTGGCCCCTTAGTGGATACCACTAAGGTTTTTATAGTACCGAGTGACTTCATACACCCGCAGTTGGCTAATTTTAGTGTGACTTTGCCCATTTCTTTAGAAAAATGATCGTCGGGCCGATGGAGCAAACGAGTTTTGGAAAGCAGACCGCAACTGGTTTAAAGTGGGTAAAACGAGCCCCCGCTAAATGAACAGACGTAAATGGAAGGCGCAGGACTGTATATTGTGGCGTAATTTGGGAGAGCCCAGCAGTGGACTTATAGGCTGATTTAATTGAGTGATGAACTTGCTTGAAAAGCTCTTGAAATATCTTTGATCCAAATACTTCACACAGCATTCAGAGCGCCAATGCCACAAACCACGTGAAAACTTATTTCTTACCTTAAATTTCAATATCATACTGGAACATTTCAAAATATACCGTTGATGAACTAGTGGTAAACTAGTATTTAATGTAGATATTTGAAGTTCCAGTCGAACATTTCGAAATAATCTAATACAGCATGCGGAAAGATCATAAAAATGTATATTTCCTTATTGGTTTTAGCACTTTTCTGACAGTTAGATTTTAAATTTGAGTTATACTGTTAGTGATTTAGATAGATTCTAAGATTCTCTACCAAACCTCATACTTAACTCAAAACACGTCATTTCGGAAATGTTCCGGTAATGAATCCGACCGACGATATGTAGGTGATAAAATGTTCAGACTAACCACTTATCAATCCCAATCACCTTATCCTCGATCATTTAAGTAACGCACGTCATTTTGGTCATATTTAAACACTGATGTATCTGTACAGTAGGTATTAAAGATTTTATCACGAAAGTTGCCCCCCAGTCTGACGGAAGATGTGCTGACCAAAAGACAAGAGATGTCACATATTAGATAGTATCAGCATTGTTAGAAGCCAGTAAGGCCTCGAGCGAGCGAGCGCGCGCCGGGGCGGCAGAGAAAAAGAGAGTAGGCAAGTTCAAGCACAGCGTGCTGCCTTACTTTCTTGTACTCTGCCGCCGCGCTCTCGCCACAGTAGTTGTCGCCCCGCTCGCGGTTGATATTCAGTTTGAGGATCCTTCTATGTAGAGCCAAAGAGTGCAGGTATCTACTAATTAAAGATACAAGATTAACAGTAAAAGTATAAGAGAAAAAACAAAGCTGACATATCTTACAGAAGATAGATAAGCAAAACTGGAACTGGACAGGGCATATGTTGCGAAGCAAACATGAAAAGTGGAACAAAACTATCACCAACTGGTACCCCAGAGATGGAAAGAGTCATAGAGGAGGACAGTACAAAATGATGGGAGGATGAGATAAAGTATATAGCCGGACCTTCTGGAGGAGAGCAGCAATAGACAGGCAACACTGGAGGGAGTTTGAGGAGGCGTTTGTCAGCAGACAATTAGAAATTAGGGACATAATATAATTAATTTACATAATGTAATGATGAATATCAAATCTGTTAAAATTTTATCAATATTCAATTATGATGTTAGCAATGAGATATTAGGGACATAGTATAATTAATTTTTGATTTTAAAACAATTATAATGATAAATGTAATGCAATTTATTGAAATTTTATAAATATTTATCAAATAATTCATGTAGTATTTTTTAGTGTTTCATAGCCAAAAAACGGAACTCTTATAGATTCGTCATGTCTGTCTGTCCGTTCCTATGTCACAGACACTTTTCATTTCTCTGAAACTATTAGACCTATGCTATTGAAAATTGATAATTAGATGTATGCTGTGAACTGCATTACATTTTTACATAAAACTAGGGGAAAAGCAGTAAATTTTGGGGGTCCCCATACTCAGAACTGAAACTCTAAATTTTATTTTTCCTCAACTCTAAATTTTACTTTTCTCAACCCATATGTGTGGGGTATCTATATGTACATTTCTTGTTGGGGACGCCGGCCATGCTGAGCGGACGATACGTCCGCCTATTCTGCTGCCTATTTCGTCCAATCTATATGTACATAGATAGGTCTTTAAAAATGCTATTGATGTTTCTAACATCATTTATTTTTAAGAGCATAGTTTGCGCAAGAGAAACTTCCAAAGTGGAAAAATGTCCCCCCACCCCCCCGTCTAACTTCTAATCTAAGAGAATGATAGATCTAAAAAAAAAAAATAGTGTACATTGCCATAAAAACTTCCAACGAAAATTGGTTTGAACGAGATCAAGAAAGCAGTTTTTTTCCGTCCGTCATAAACTGCAATATTTGCCTAGAAAAATCACTACCACAGTGAATGTGTTAAAACATCAATCAAAGTTACAACGAACTATAAGAACTTTCATATTATGGTACTTGCTGCTACGGAACCCTCCATGGGCGAGTCCGACTCGCACTTCTGCCCTCGTTATTGCAAACGCAGTACTTGCAAAATAGCGGTTTCGAGATAAGCGCGAAAAACATATTTCGTCATATCTAAGGAAGAAATATCGGTGCTATAACTTTTAAAATGTAACTTAAAAATAGTAAAAAAATCGATCTTTCTATTGATATATTTTTTTTCTTATTTTATTATCTTATTTAAATAAAATGCTTAGTACTGCGTTTTCATTAACTTTCTGGGCTTGCGAGCATTACAGTATCACTAAGATCACATGCAGTAATAGTGCTTATTACTGCAAACTCACCTAGCACGTGCTTAGTACTGCGTTTGTAATTATTAATCATTGAATATATTACATACCTCTGGTATTAGTTAAACAGACTGTACTGCCGAGTCAGACCTATCTACGTTATCTTAAAAATCATAGTTTTGAGAAATTGCATCCTAAAGATTTTTTTCAGATATTTGCGTTTTTAAAGAAATTTAATGCAAACAAGTATGAGATTTTTTAATAATGTAACATATTTTAATGTGACGGATATCGGGAAGTAGCATTTTTTTATTGTAGCTATATTTACTATAATAAACTCAATAACAGAGATAGGCATGACAAGCCAATACATTACCTAATACGCGACGCCCCGTATGTTAAGATATAAGAGTTAGCTGTGATAAGTCCTTTTGGGGGAGTTATACAAAACTCGGTTATTTATAAGTTACTGAAATTGGTCTGACTACAGGTGTACCGTAAAACAAAAGGTTAAATATAATGTTAAAGTTTTCATCTTTCGTTTTCATGTTCATAATTACTAAAAAAAAGTTAATCTTTCGAAATCAAAGGCACTTCAAAAGTCAATCAATCAATCTAGCCTATAGCAGTCCACTGCTGAACATAGGCGTCTTTCAAATTTCGCCACAACACACGGTCCTGCGCTTTTCGCATCCAGTCAATCCCTGCAACCTTCTTTAGATCGTCGCTCCTTCTGGCAGGGGGTCGTCCTACCCGACATTTACCAAGTCGCGGTCTCCACTCCAGAATACGCTTGCTCCATCGAGCATCAGTTATTCTACAAATGTGGCCAGCCACTTCGAAACGTATACTCTGCAAGCTATGTCGACCACTCTTGTTTTCTGGCGGATAACATCGTTTCGGATCTTATCCCTCAGAGACACCCCTACTGTGGACTAGCCCTATTGTGAGTGTCCACGTCTCGGCGGCGTAGGTCATAACTGGTAGAATGCTCTGGCTGAAGACTATCATCTTCAAGCATTGCGGTATCGGCGAATAGAAAACCCGATGCAGTTCGCTGAATGCTGCCCAGCCCAAGCAAATCCTTCTCGCTATGTCCTTATCCAGGTTACTCGTTTCAAATGTCCTGCCCAAGGTAAGTGTAGTCTTGGACAGCTATTGGTCCCGGCATGACATGCTCATTGAACATGACCTTGGTTTTGTTCAAGTTTATACCGAGGCCAACACGTCGAGACTCTTCACTTAAACTGTGCAGCACCCCGCTAAAAGGTTTCAGCTTTTCTGCTACTATGACGATGTCATTGGCTAATATTCACGCCCCTTCCATCCCAGGCCAACGATTTTAAGAGACGTCTTAAAATCGTTGGCTACTTAAGCTCCTCACTAATACGCTTGGGACGCCAAGCGTATTAGTGAGGAGCTTAGGTGACACGACATCTCCCTGTCTCACACCTCTGCGCAGCGCTATCGGATTGGTCTTCTTATCCTCCAACTGGACGGTCATGGTAACGGTATCATATATGCCCCTCAACACCTCAATATACCGCCAATCAAGATGACACCGCTGCAGAGCTTCTAGGACTGCCCAGGTTTCGACAGAGTCGAAGGCTTTCTCGTAGTCTACGAAATCCATACACAACGGCTGATTGTGTTATTTGGACTTCATACAATTTGCCGAACAGAATGGATGTAGTCCACTGTACTAAAGCCTTTTCGAAACCCGGCTTACTTCTTTGTCTGGAACTTGTCGAGTTTCCCAGCGAGGCGGTTTATGACTACTCTCCAGAACAACTTGTAGACATGGCTCAGCTCAGGAGTGAAATGAGTCTGTAGATCTTCAGTAAAGATTATGTGTAACACATTTTGCTACTAAGGTGCTGTATTAGTTCTTGGGCGCTTTTTTCAAGTGAATTATTTGTGACAACTTCACTATTTATTTAACTAATTTGTGCTAATACGTTTGACGAGTTCAAACGTATTAGCACATGTTAGCATGCATCGTTGTCATAGTCAAAACTACTCCGGTTTTGACTATGACATGGTTGTTTTGAGTTACGGTATACTTACCGTAATACTGGAATGTTTGACCACCAATCATGCGGAGCACACTGTCACGTCAGCGAGTGACGTCGACGCACTGATTTGCTAAAATGAAACACGGCACTATACCGTGCGGCATTCGTACACACATAGCTCCCTGTCACTCTCGCTTCTCGTAAACGCAGGATTGTAGAATACTACGATTGGCTAAGTAAACATTCGTTTCAGAAAAAAATATGCTACAAGCTTACGCAGTAATCGTAGCAAGTACTGCATAAACTTATAGCATATGCTTAATACTTCAAATTTTTGTAGCACAAGTTACATTTAGGTGCAAGTACTGCGTTTCATAGTACCTAAAAAACACGTTTGTAATAGAGAAAAAGTTACAGATATATTTTTTACGTATAGATTATGTCCTTAGGATGCCATTTCTGCAAAAAAGTGAAAATCTCAAAAATGTTGATTACTGCAAGTGCAATTATCAGGGCAGACTTGACCGGTTTCTTTTCATATTTTTAAATTCGGGACATAGTATACTTAATTTTAAAACACAATTACCTATAATGATAAATGTAATTCAATTTATTGAAATTTTATTAATATTCATCAAATAATGCATGTAGTAATTTCTGAAATTATTATTATTACTAATTAAAGAGGAGAAACTTATTTACAGCACCTTCATCTCTTACCATGCAGTTGGTTGACAGTAGGACTGAGAATCCAGACTATATAATAATAATACTAATCCCTGAGGACTGTTTGTTATTTGGCCTTCTTTCATGTCTTAAGGCAGCTAAAGGATATTGACATAATATTTTATGGGGATTCAGGACTGACAAAATGCAATTTTATACCCTGCTACGATCATAATTCAAATGTGGGTATCTGTTAATTTTTTATTTTGTTGGATAAATATTTTGTAAAATTTGCAAAGGCTGGACACATTTTAGAGAACTTTCACAAGTAGGTACATACTTGATATTAATGTACTTCTTCAATTTTTATTTGTTTCAATTCAGTTACACATAGTCAAAAATAATGTACTTAATCGATAATATTAAATAGATAATACACTATGAATGTGTTCAATGTTTTTCCAATGTCACTTATTGAAATTTAAATGTTAGTTAGAGGGTAAAGTTTGTGAAACTATTACATATTTCTAGTGTCTATAATTGCATTCAATGCTACCCAAAGGCCACTTGTAACTCTTGCTCAGAGCTGAGATCACAATTAACACCATTGACCACCTTTTGTGGATACTGCTGCCTAAGTCAACAATAAGGATGCAAAAGTGGTGTTACAGCCTCTTACAAACATGAATACAGACTACTAACCGGACTGCCCAAAAGTTTGATGCCGAGATACCATCTCATACCACATAGACAGTGTTAGATACCTTGACACCTTAAAGCTAACTTATATAGGACACTCAGATTAAAGCTACTGTTTTGGCTTCCAACACCTGAATATAACATAAAAACTGAGCAATATAAACACTCAAAAGGCATACACACATCAACAGGCTACATAAAAGAGCTCATAGATCAACGTAGTGCGAGGTGACGTGTGTTACAAGATTGGAACCTATACCTTACATCACTCACGGATCTTTAGGAAAGTTTTCAAATATAAGCAATTAAAGATGCCGTACAGCTTCCAAACATTGCATACCCCTACTGCAAAAGTCGTGATTATATATGTATGTAAGGTTTTCAGTGCATAGGTCTGAAAGAAACTGTGTAGTAAGTATATTATTAAAATGTAGGTAGATACTACAAATTTCATCAAAACCTTTCAGTCTCACTTAAAATACGTATCTTAGACTATCGTACACTTATTGCCTGTAAGGAGTACCAGTCAAAACTTTGTTTACTGACAAAATCATGCAACTTACCATTTAAACGTAAAATAAATATCAATGCCAAGCTACTTGTTAGTGAAATCTTTAAAATTTATGTCAAATGTAAAACACAAATCAACTAACCTGCTTCTCTCGAGGACTCCATCCTTAGATAAAATTTAACTATCTTCTACTGAGGACCACTTTCATAGAATAGTTCAGTGGCTAACGATGAACCTGTCAGTAACAAGGTCGTTGAACTAAATATACCCACAATGAAGATGAAAATTAAACACCCCTTTGCCGTGCGAAGTTGTACACGAAGTCTTTGTGGAAGTTTTGAAACACACGCGTATTTATTATATTTAAGCTCAAAATGGCACCAAATAAGATTTAGAAATCATAAAGAATTCAATATTAACCCCATTTCAATATTAATTCTAAAAATCTCTATTGAATGACTTAAACTGACATAAAACAACGCGTCATGTCAGTCAACCATAACGTCATTTCGTCTTGAAACCAAATCATAGAGTCTAGACTGGTCGACTCCTCTTTCGGAAACATGTGTGGACGTATCCTTATTCAGAGCAGTTTGAATCATAGATTTAGAATTTTTCGCTACTCTCAATAGATATACAAAGCGTGCGAGACCTCATTATCCATAGCATTTAGCTCGAGAGGAAAAGAGAAAGCAAATTGTGTTCTCTTATGTCAGTATTTTGAATCGCTGAGCCCGGTGGGGTCCTATGGCGGCTCTATGTTATTCATAATATCCAATAATCTGTACTGATCTTACGATTAAAATAGAAAATTTTATATTTTCAACAATAGTGTCGTGTTTAGTGTGTGAATAGAATATTACAAAACGCAATTATACGAAGAAAGACTCGTTTAACAGGTCATTTGTGACTTCGTTCATTCCATTTTTGACGTACATATTTTGCCAAATTGGATGTGAAATTTCACTGAAAGTCCAACTTGTAACGTAGATTATGCATTTTCCTTCATACACAACACAACATTTAATGTGTAAATGCATTTTTGGAGGATATATAAGGCAGAAATAAAAAGGGCTGTTTACAGTAAAATAGTCATGGGTAGGTATCGATAAGGATGTCGATAGTTCATTATAGTGGCATTGCTACAAACAAACTTATCTGGATTTAATTTATTATAAATATGATTGACTAGCTGATGCGCGCGGCTTCGCCCGCGTGAAATTTGGTTCTCGTTCCCGCTTCCTTTGGGAACATTTTCCCTGTATCAAATTTCAGCCAGATCCATTCAGCCGTTAGAGCGTGATTGAGTAACAAACATCCAAACATCTTCACAAACTTTCACATTTATAATATTAGTAGGATAGTAGGAAGTAGGATAGGATTTTTACTCGAACTGTGTTATTTAATCTTTTTTTTTAGGGTTTTGTGCCTATTTTAATACAATATTTCCTAAATTTGTGAACCATTTTGAGTAATTTTACTTCACTTAAGGTACTCCACGCCATACCGGGATGTTTGCTGTGCAAGGCGCAGATTAGCCTCTGCGTCGAATACTGTTCTCACCTTTAGGATGACTGTGCGAGGTACTTACTGGACGCGCTTGGCGCTATGCAGAGACGTGTTATCCGATTTGAATTATAGGTTGTCCTAAGATGACGGTAAGCCTCGAGCCGTTAGCGCAGCAAAGAACCATAGCGTCCTTGGCTGCCTTCTACCGAATGAATCACAGCGAATGTTCCGAAGAGCTCTTCAACCTGATCCCACGATCTCCTTTCAGATTCCGAACAACACGTCGGGCAGACGCGCCACTCATCGGAGAGAATCTTCGCCAGCACTGAGCGTTTCAAAAGGTCGTTCCTCTATCAAACCAAACTACGAAATCCTGGAACGACCTGCCCGCACATGTGTTTCCCTCATTTTACAATCCCGGGTTCTACAAGCGGAGCGTGAAGAGGCACATCATAGGGCCGCCAACTTGAGGACTACTGTCAGAAGTCTTGTGTGCTGTAAGCATGGCCCCCATTCGCTAGATGCGCCACGGCTTTCCATTAGTTTCCATCAGTGGCGACATCAATTTGGCGAGGTTAATATATTTAAAAAAATCTATGAGTAATATCTTTTATTGTTACTAGGGTTCAATAATAAATGAGTTTCTAGGTTTAGTATTACGATAAGAGTTGGATTTTCAGTAAAATTTCAAATTCAATTGGCAAAATATATATGTACGGCAACAATGCAATGTACGATGCCATAAATTACCTGTTAAAATCGTAAGATCACTACAGAATTTCAAATATTACAAGTTACCCCATATAATCCCATTTTTACTTTTTCATAGTCGATTACATTCAAATTAACAATTTATTCCCCAAAACAAGAAGTTGGAGATGAAACTTCTAAGCACTTTGTGTGCTTAGAAGTTTCATTTCCATTCCATCCATTTTAAACAGATACTTTTATCGATAACATAGGGGTGACCATTCAACAACACTATTTAACTCACACATAGATCTTTCATTTTTGGTCTCGTCTTCAGTTTGACACTGTTCATCTTGTACATTCTAAATTTATGGTTTGAATGGGGATTGTTTACTTTTTGAAGTTCGGTATTATTACAAAACTATTTCGAGGAAAAGGGCTACTAATCACCCATTGTTTATCTCTTTAAGTGCGAGGCCGCACTTGCGTTTTCCGCGGCGGTTTCTAACCTCAAAGTGTCATCAAACTGAAAATCAATGAAATTAAGTCAAGGTTTGACATTTTGAGGTTAGAAACCGCCGCGGAAAAACGCAGATGCGGCCTCGCACTAATACAGAATTGATCCTAGTTTTTGACTGCCTCGATTGTCTCTAGATAGAGGTCAAAATGCGCGACTGCAAATCGTGAAGGGTTCGAATTCGATTCCCACTGGACACAAAAATTTGTGTGATCCATAAATCGACGCTATTCTGCCAAAACCAGTTAAATGCACAATATTGCAATCAGAGATAAATCAATTCGAAAGTTTATGTAGATTGTTTTGTTAAATACTAGTTTTCATTAATATTATTGTTTTATTTTTCAATGTATTATTTATCCTTCGGTGGAAGTCAAGAATAGTTAATTTGATTATCCTTATAAAAAAGGATAAAAATGAAAAAATATCTCCGAGAGCAGTGCATTTAATTACTTTTCGCTGGCAATTGATAAAAATGATTATGATGCTTACGAATTACCTCTCCACAAACCAACTCTTAAACCCCTTTCATTCTGGTTTTCGTACTGGCCACAGTTCAACCACTACGTTGACTCATATTACCATAGTAGAATTATATATAGTAGGGTATCTCCGACCCCGACCGCACGATACTTACCTATAGTATCAGGGCTGTCACTTTTAGTTTATTCAATCGTCGTAAATGACAGGTTAGGTTAAACAATTGGACATTCTCATACAACATCATCTAGTCCAAATTAGGCCAGTTTAAGCTTGTGCTATGGGATCTAGACAACTGATAGACATAATTATGTACTTATATATTTCTAAATAAATACATAGTAGGTATACAAAAACATCAAAACTCTGATACAAAACTTTGAGGAACACACAATTTATTCGATTCCACCCGAATCCAACCTGGGACCTCAGCACAACATTCCCATATTAATGATGGCAACATTTTATGAATCACAGAATTAATGTGAAAATTTCAGCTTTCTAACTATCACGGTTCCTGAGATACAGTCTCATGACGGAAGGACAGACAAAGTTCAAAGACAGCAAACGGACAACGTAGTCTCATAAATAGACTCCCATTTTTATCCTTTGGGTAGGGAACCTTAAAAACGACCGAAATTCTAGAATATTTTAGCTTTTCCTTAATTCATACACTAAACACTATAAATTTGCATTCTTTTGAAGGTTCTATATTCGTTTGAAGTGCCACCAAAGTAAAGTTTCGATTATCAGTCAGTCAGTGTTCACTCACTGCATACATACATATAGTCACGCCTTTATCCCAAAAGGGGTAGTCAGAGGCGTAGTATACGCCCACGTCTCACCTTTTAGTTTCATGTCCCGCGAAATAGGTGGTGAGCCTATTGCCGTGTTGAAATGGACGGGTAGTGTTCTGTTAAAAGATACTAAATTTACTTCAAACTTCTAGTTTTATCCACAAAGAAATTATAAGGGGTCGAAAACGAACTGAGTGGGTTCGAAGCAGTGGGAGTAGAACTCGCGCAGCGAGGGTTCCGTACCAAAAAACGGCAAAATTCATGTTTGTTGTATTCCATGCAACAAACGTTCCCCTAATACAATATTATTTTTCTGATTTTAGTATTTGTTGTTATAGCGGCAACAGAAATACATCATCTGTAAAAATTCAGTTCTCTAGCTATCACGGTTCCTGCGATACACACATTTTGTGGGACAGACAGACAGACGTACAGCGAAGGGTCATGTATTGGGTCCTGTTTTTCACTCTTTGGGTACGGAACCCTAATAAATACGAAGTCTAATAGGTATTGAACGAATTCGTACGTAAGCATTGAACTTATATTACTACGTCCATAATAATCTCAAGGTGCCTACCTTGAGAGTATTATGGACGTAGCAGGTACGTAAGTGAATTATTCAAACTCACCTTTCTTCTTCTTTTGTTACCTATCGTGAATTCGTGAATAACGATAGATAATGAGGGAGTTTAAAAATTACTGTTGAGGCATCCAAAAACAGAGCAATAGGTATATATCGTCCTTACTTCTTTATAGGCATTGTCATATTTATCTAATGGCGACAGGTTGTGGCGACGAGGTCCCGTGTTGCGACAGGTAAGAGTACAAAACATCCGCCAAACGTGTCGCCACCCCAATACATCCCAAGGGTGTCGTAAGAGGCGACTAAGGGAACACCTTCGCAAAAAGATCCATTACGTAGAGAAGGAAATCTCAAAATGTAACCCGGTTGTCAGTAAAATGACAATCGTTAAGCCAAGTTGAAGGATTTATGCTTGGCTTGAAAATTTTCAACTGCGGGTCGTGGCGACCTGCGCCTGTCCATCTACTCATCTCAGGCTCATCACCTATTACGTGAGGCATAAAACTAAAATGAGAAATGGGGGCGTATACTATGCCTCTGTCTACTCCAACGGGGATAAAGGCGTGATTATATGTATGTATGTAAATAAAGATAGCAGGCATATGACACATACATTTTACGTAATCACGCGCACGCGGTTCGCGGCAACACTGATTGAACGCTTGGTTTACCTGCTGGGAGCGTTCCGACTAGTGATGGGCAATCATCCCGGTTTAAATCCAAATTGAGTTTAAACCCGGTTTAATCCCATAAGATTCCTCCCGATAGGGAGTTTATTTGGGTGTTTATAATTTTGTAAAACATACTCTTAAACATTTGAAATTTTAAACTGCACAGTGACTAATGTCATCGTTTTTCTTTTTCTATAAGGTTATTTGTTATTTTAATTTAGGTGTTTTCGTCTTTTCGTAAAGTACCAACCTACAACATCAAATTATAACAACAACAAAAAACATGACCATTAAATGCGTCATTTTTTTTTAAATTTTATTTTTTATGTTCAGCTCGCCAAATTGACGTCGTCGCCACCACCCTGATGGAAAGCCGTGGCGCATCTAGCTATTGGGGGCCACTTCTGACAGTGGTACTCAAGTTGGTTCGAGGTCTCCCGTCACCTCGGGACAAACCAAAATTTCGGATAGCACGTCTCTGCATAGCGTCAAGCGCGTCTAGTAAGTAAAACAGTACTCGACGCAGGGACGAATCTGCGTCTTGTACAGTAAAAATCTCTGATGTGGCGTCAAGTACCGTCTCACCTTATTTAGGACTCCAAGTTTCCGTGAGGCCAGCCCAATACAACTCTCTATGTAGTTTTTATGGTTGAGCTCACGCCGGACGTTTATACCGAGGATCTCCAGGTTGTCCTTTAGTGAAACCGTAATGCTCTGAAGAGTAGGAAGGGGTAGGAATGGGGACTTCTTAGCTGTAAACACGCACACCTGTGTTTTTCTGGCATTGAACTCGAACAGGTTGTCTGAGCCCCATTGGGCAATGTGACCCAGGTCCCGGTCGAGATCCGCCACGAGATGCCGTCTCTTTTCCTCTACGTCATCACGCCCCTCCGCTGGGCGGCCAGAATAGCTCCCATGCAGAGTACTATCATCCGCATAACGATGAATGCACCCAAGGGACAGCATGTCATTGATATGCAGAAGAAAGAGAGTTGGGGTCAATACCGATCCCTGTAGTACTCCGGCATTTACCTGCAAAAAGCAGGAAGCCTGACCATCACAGAGAACCCGTACACGTCGCCCGTGCAGGAAGCTGGCCACCCAGCGGCACACACAACTGGGGCGATAAACCATATGCCGGCAGCTTGGAAAGAAGCGACGCATGCCATACCCTATCAAAGGCTTTAGAGATGTCTAGGCCAATAGCCAGAGATTCGCCGTGCCTCTCTATAGCCTCACCCCGGGTGTGTGTTATGTACGCTAGGAGGTCACCCGTTGATCGTTTCGGCCTACAGCCATATTGACGATCGCTAATTAACGAGTGAACCTCCAGATAGCGCATGAGCTGTTTGTTGATGATTAGCTCGAACACCTTGCAGATGACGGTGGTTACGGCTATGGGGCGATAGTTGGCAGGATCCGACCGATCACCTTTCTTGGGGATCGGCTGGACGTTCACCATCTTCCAAGCCTCCGTCACTTCTCCCGACGAATAGGAAAGGCGATACAGGCGTGTTAGAGTTGGAGATAATTCAGCTGCACACTTCTTTAGCACTACTGCCGGAATGTCATCAGGACCACTGGCTTTCCGCGTGTCGATAATCATAGCACCGCTCGCACATCGCACTGCCGGATTACAATATCCGGCATCGTGGTTCTACAGTCGGCGATAGTAGGAAGTTGCCTGCCACAGTCATCGACCCGGGAATTAGCCGCAAAGAGATTGGCCAGCATTTCTGCTTTCTCTTGGGTCTTGTGAGCCAGTGATCCGTCAGGATAGCGCAGCGGCGGCAGCGAGGGCTTGCAAAAGTTGGCCTGCACGGCTTTGGCCAGTTGCCAGTATCCACGGCTGCCCGTCGGATGTGACGTGAGCTCCTGACCAAGCCGCGTGACGCGCTGGGTCTTTGCTCCTTGGAGGCTCTCTTACTGGACCTAGTGGCTCTGTTGTACGCCGCTTTGAGGCGGGCCAAATTCGGATCGCGCACAGCCCGAGCCCTGATCTAGGTGCGGTAAGCCGCCTGTTTTTGTTGAACAGCTACGTCGCACTCACGCCCGAACCAGGGGTGGGCTTTGCGGATGCTGGCGACATCAGTGTATGGAATATAGTATTCCATACCTAATGTAATCTCACCAGCAACCGCAGAGGCGCTTTCCGATGATATCCTCCCTGCAAAGCAGCGCTGACTCCACGGGACGGCTGCAAAGTATTCTCGTAGTCCGTCCCAGTCTGCTGACGAGTAGTTCCACAATCGCCGCGTCACCTCTACTGCCCTTGCAGGAGATGACACCTGCAGGCGGGCACGCACAACACAGTGGTCGGATTGACCCAGTGGGGCGCTAACCGACACACTGTACTGTGCTGGATAACTCGTCAGCAGTAAGTCCAGCAGGGCGGGTTCATGGTCTGACCTGTCCGGTATGCGTGTAATCTCTCGCACCACTTGGGTCAGACCATGAGAGAGAGCGAACGCGTGGGCGGCCCGTCCCGCTGGATCGATTCTGCGGGACCCCAGCCACTCAGTGTGGTGACCGTTGAAGTCCCCAAAAAAAACCACTTCAGCGTTCGGGAACGGCACCTGCGCGTCATCAGCACCATGGCTGAGGTGCTCAAACAGCCTTGTCATCTCAGCTGTCCCTGTATGGGGCGATAGACACACACGTAGATCTGACTCATGGAGCCGTGATCCAGGTGCAGCCAAAGGACGGGGAAGGAAGGGTTCTCAAGGCAACGCAGCCGGCGACAGCAAACATCCGCCCTAACGAACGCGTACACCCTGGCTTTATCTCGAAATTGTTCCTCGATGATATAGCCAGGGTAGCATAAAGTACGACTGATCGGCAGGGCGGCGTATTTGCGTCTCCGTTAGGAACAACACAGCTGGCCGTGCCGTATCTAGATGGTGATGGACGACGTTGAGGTTGGAATGGAGTCCGCGGATGTTAGCGAATTCCACCTCAAACAGTACGTTACTGGGAGTAGTAGCGGCCGCTGTGGTACCTTTTTTTCTTGTTTGCGCTGCCAAGATTGTTGGGAGAAGAAGGGAAACGTGAACACGGAGCGACATTTGCTGCAGCAGTGAGTGACAAGGTGTAGGGGCAAGCTTCATCTATGACTGTGTGGCAAGACGGAAGCCGACCACGGAAGGGCCCCCGTACCCCCCCGAGTGTGGTCGCCGGGTCCCAGTCCGGTCACCATCCGGCACGACGAACCACATCGGGATTATGCGCGGCCTGGTGGGGCAGCCTCCCAGGGTGGTTAGTCTCAGTTGGGCCCCTGTACTATGCCGCGGGCGGCCAGCGGCAAAACCGTTTCTACGGGTCTCCCTGGCCGGAGGGTCGACCCTCGTCAGCCTCACTAGAATCAGCTTAGCGCCTATTGGTCCCCCCTGCTGCATCAAACATCGCCCCAGGCCCGGCTGTGCAGCTGCTGAACCCCGAACGCAACCCAACTGGGGCTGGGTTACTTGGGGGGCCTTACACAGCTGCACGGTGGTACCCCCCCGGACCAACACTTTGTACCACCTGGCGGGAGCCTAAGCCACCAAGTGGGTACACAAATTTGCGGAGCCTCGTTCGTTGATTGGCAGGTGCACCACGTGCAGGTGAGGTCGCTTGGGCCCCCGAAATTTGGTGGTGGTGGGGCCCCTTGCACCCAAAACTATAAAAACCTCAACCAGCCTTTGCTTTTTTTTCTTCTTTCTTTTTTTTATATTTAGCTCGCTAAATTGACGTCGCCACCAGCTTGATGGAAAGCCGTGGCGCGTCTAGCGATTGGGGGCCACTTCTGACAGTGGTCCTCAAGTTGGTGGCCTTGTGATGTGCCACTTCACGCTCTCCAGAAGAACCCGGCATTGTAAGATGAGGGAAACACGTGTGCGGGCAGGTCGTTCCAGGTTTTTATAGTTCGACAGCGAAACGATCTTTTGAAACGCTCTGTTCTGGGGAAGATTCTCTCTACTGTGTATGAGTGGCATCTCTGCCCGGCACGCGTTGTTCGGGATCGGAAAGGAGAGGGTGGGATCAGGTTGAAGAGCTCTTCAGAACATTCGCCATGATACATTCGGTAGAAGGCAGCCAAGGACGCTATGGTTCTTTGCTGCGCCAACGGTTCGAGGCCTTCCGTCACCTCAGGGCAAACAATTATTTGGATAGCACGTCTTTGCATAGCATCAAGCGCGTCTAGCAAGTACTTCGCCGAGTCATCCCAAAGGTGAGAACAGTATTCCACGCAGGGGCGAATCTGCGTCTTGGACAGTAAACAACTCTGATGTGGCGTGAAGTACCGTCTCACCTTATTTAGGGCTCCTGGTTCACGCGAGGCCAGCCCAATACACCGCTCTATGTAGTTTTTGTGACTGAGCTCACGCCGGACGTCTATACCGAGGATCTCCAGGTTGTCCTTTAGTGGAACGGTAATGCTCTGAAGAGTGGGTAGGGGTAGGAATGGGGACTTCTTAGCTGTAAACGCACACGACTGTGTTTTCCCGGCATTGAACTTGACCAGGTTGTCTGAACCCCATTGGGCAATGTGACCCAGCTCCCGGTCGGGATCCGCCGTGAGTTGCTGTCTCTTCTCTTCCACGTCGTGTCGCCCATCCACTGGACGGCCAGAATAGCTCCCATGCAGAGTACTATCATCCGCATAACAATGAATGCACCCAAGGGACAGCATGTCATTGATATGCAGAAGAAAGAGAGTTGGGGACAATACCGATCCGTGTGGTACTCCGGCATTAACCTGCAAGAAGCCGGAAGCCTGACCATCACAGAGAACCTGTATACGTCGCCCTTGAGGAAACTGGCCAACCAGCGGCACAACTGAGGCGACAGACCGTATGCCGGCAGCTTGGAAAGAAGTGACGCATGCCATACCCTATCAAAGGCTTTAGAGATGTCTAGGCCAGAGATTCGCCGTGCCTCTCCATAGACTCACCCCAGGTGTGTGTTATATACGCTAAGAGGTCACCCGTTGATCGTTTCGACCTAAAGCCGTATTGACGATCGCTAATAAGCGAGTGATCCTCCAGATAGCGCATGAGCTGCTTGTTAATAATCAGCTCGAACACCTTGCAGATGACGGTGGTTACGGCTATGGGGCGATAATCGGCCGGATCCGACCGATCCCCTTTCTTGGGAATCGGCTGGACGTTCGCCTCCTTCCAAGCCTCCGGCACTTCTCCTGACGAATAGGAAAGGCAATACAGGCGTGTTAGCGTTGGAGACAATTCGGCTGCACACTTCCTCAGCACCACCGCCGGAATGCCATCAGGACCACTGGATTTCCGCTTTCCTTTCTTTCTTTTCTTTATAAAAAAAAAGAAGTGTACCTGGGGTCATTATTGCTCTTTATACGCAAACATGATATTGTCATGTTCGGTGGACTAGATACCGATATCTTTGTCACAATCTCTGGTAAATTCATTATGGCACTTGCAGGGATACACCATTTCGTAAGATAAGACTAGTCCATTTCATTGTACTTGACTGTACTGTTCCACAATATTTATTTATAAACCTGACCGGTATACAAACACTATCGGTTGGTATCAAAAAATACATGTGGTTTTTTTTAGATCTCCCAGGTTCGATTCCCGGCTCAAGCAGGTGATTTTTCAAAAATCTTTAAATGCAATTTGACTTACATTTGAAAATAAAGGAACGTTTCCTTTCAGCAAAACTTGCTTTTATCAATATTAAGGGTACTTTACGTCCAACTAGCGTCTAAATTCCATCCTGTGTAATAAATAATAAGTATTCAACTTGTTTAGACAATGAAACTGGCGAATGGCGAGTGGTACTTTCATGTAGAATTGAACACTAGATAATTCAATTCAAAATGAAAGTATCGCTGATTTTAACCCTGTATTTGGGTTTTTTCCTGGGTTTAAATCCGTTTCCTCCCAAAAGACCCGGTTTAAACCCATTTCCACCCACTGGGTTTAAACCTTCTGCCCATCTCTAGTTCCGACTAGTACTGATTTTTAAATGTGTGCGTGACGCGCGGCTCGTTCTGACGCGACGCGTCCGTAGGCACTGCGCACGCACACAAGTATACCGCGCTCGGTACCTTTGATATAATTTTGTTTGAAGATGCCTAACTCTATTAAACTCTGATATTACGGAGGACATCAGAGTAGGCATGGAAAATGGCAACCTCACAGTACTAGCATTGCTTGATTTTAGCAACGCGTTTAACACGGTGGATTTTGACATCCTACTTAGTATACTCGCATCCCTTAACATATCTCCTACAGTGATTGACTGGTTTCATAGTTACCTGTTTGGCCGCCAGCAGCGTATTGTCATCGAAGACACTTTTTCGTCTTGGTGCAATATATCTAGCGGTGTGCCGCAGGGAGGCGTTCTATCTCCCTTACTTTTCGCTGTTTTTATTAACTCAATCACAACAAATTTACCTCCTTCTATCACCTTTACGCTGATGATCTCCAAGTATATTCCCAGGCTCCGTTAGACAAGCTGAGCGAGGCTGTGGGCAACGTGAATGAAGATTTGCGTACCATTTGCGGCTGGAGTGAATCGTATGGCCTTAGAGTGAACCCATCTAAGACCCAGGTCATCGTTATTGGCGGATCCAGGATGATCTCTAAAATTGACTGGACTCGACTCCCTAAAGTGATGTGTAATGGCGCTGCCATATCCTATGGCGATAAGGTCAAGAATTTGGGAATATATTTAGATTCTTGCTTATCCTGGAAGCCCCAGCTGCAAGAACTGAGTCGAAAAATGTTTGCTGCAGCGGGATCCTTGCGTAGGTTAAATATAATACATAAGGCACACTTGTTTAAAACAAAACTTAAAGCATACTTACTTATTAGCTGTTTTTATTCCCTTGACGAATTTATGGCAGTGACCAATAATACATTATAACTCAAACCTTTTATCAATTTATTGTTTAATTTACGTATGATAGTCACTATTGGACAAGGTATTGAAAACATTATTATGTAATTGACTTTTTAAAATTATTTAATTTCATTTTTTTTCAAATATTATAAAATGATCAATTGACTTTTATTTGTGATTATAAATTGTTTGACATTGTGTTGAATTAATCTAATGTCTTATAAATTATGTGGTTTAATGTCATTTTTGTTGTGTAATGCAGGTAAATTGATGTTTTAATTTATTAATTTAATTTATTAATGATGTTTATTTGACAATGCCTTTTGCTGATCTAGTTAATTATTTTAGTCTTAAAAAAAATTAATGTAACTTTTATATTATGTTGTTTTTTATGTGTAAATTGATGTTTTTGGTTTACTTATTGTTGCACTTTCAGACACAATTGTAACAAATTGTTAATGAATAAATGAATGAATGAAAATGAATGTTGAAAAATTTCCTACTTATTGGAACTAAGGTTGCGCTTGTGCAATCACTTCTTTTTCCCATCCTTGATTATGCAGACGTCAGCTATCTGGATCTTAATGAGGACCAACTAAATAAACTTGAGAGACTCCAAAACTTCTGTATAAGATTTATATTTGGACTGCGCAAATATGATCACGTTTCTGAATTTCGAAAAAAACTCAAGTGGTTACCAATTTGCCTTCGCCGGAATACCCATATCCTATCGTTGTTATACAATGCACTTTTTAACCCCTTTACTCCTTCCTATCTTAAAAAACGCTTTGACTTTCTGAGCAACTCTCACAATAAATTTCTGAGATCGTCGAAGAATTTGAGACTAAAGATGCCCGGACATTCCACTACCTTTATGGACAAATCTTTCTCCATTCAAGCGGTTCGGTTGTGGAATGCTCTCCCTGTGTCTATCAGACGTGCTCAGAGTCTGGCCACATTTAAGAGGCTAGTGAACGACCACTACTTGAGAAACATTGGCTATATTTATATTATATTATATTTATATTTATTGGCTATATTTATATTTTAGTTGTGCCTACCAGCAAACTAACATTTTTATTTTTATTGTTTTTTTTTTTTTTTCTAATACTGTGAATTTTGTCTATTTATGAGTGTATCTATGGAAGTCTTAGACCATATAACACGGGACTAGCCTTTGCGAACCACCGCATACAAAAATATTCTACCAGTTTTCATACAAATGAAGGGGGAAACACAAAGACATATAAAATTTCATTGCAATTAAAAATGTATTAATCGACAAACGCGTAATGGCTGTTGTGTGTTAATTGTTATTGTACAGTCAACTACAATGTAATGTACTAGTTTAATCATATAAAATGATGTACTGATGTACAGGCTTTTCATAAAGCCAAAAGACCAAATGGTCATGTGCAATGGCAGAAAACAATGCTTAAGTAAGGCGCATCCTGTGGTTAGATGATCTAAGATGGAAGTGTGTTAATGGTTATGTATATGTGTAGTTATATAATTATAATGTATAATGGAATATATATATATCTATATTCTATTTGTGTATATATGAGTATTTATGTGTTTCATATATATGTATGTATGTGTGTTTGTGTATGTGTGTATGTATGTATATAAATATCTACCTAAGGTTTTTATCTTAAAATGTTAATCTTGCTACCCCAGAATTAGTATCATAAATTAATTTCTATATAAGGTTGCCTGTAAGAAATTGCCTTGTGCGATAAGGCCGCCAATTGTAAAACCAATTTAGTGTAAGTAGATATAAGTAGTATAAATTGTATTTTGGTATTACAATAAAGAGTAGGTATCTATCTATCTATCTATCTAATGATTATTTGAACCTTTAAGTCCATCAATTTTTACAAATATATAGAAGCAGATATTAATTTTACTAATATAAGTACATTATGTAGAAAATGTTGTGTCTGTTGAATGTCATACTCATCAGAAGAATAGAAAAACAGAGTGAGACATACTTTTAGTCATTTTTGCCAGACGAGAAAATTATGGATATTTCATTTATTCTTTTTATACTCATACATTTACGTTACCTTTTTGTATACCTACCTACATTTTTTCTGGACACGCTACTATCTCAAACTATTAAACGGATTTGTATGAAATTCAGTAAGTAGATAGATACTTTACGTCTGTCCACATTCCGTGGACAGGGCGCAAAAGCAGACGGCGTATAGCACCTAGCTCACCTCAAGGCAGTGTACAATAGAACCAGCAAGAGTGCTTTCAAGAGAGTGGATGCACGTCCGCGTCAGGAGCTTGCTTCACATCCTATACCTACTGGCAGCTGGCCAAAGCCATGTAAGCCAACTTCAGTCAACTCTCGCTGCCGTCGCTGTATTACCCGGATGGATCACTGGCTCACAAGGTCCAAGAGAAAGCTGACTTAATAGTTACCTTATTCGCAGCCAATTCCTGGGTCGACTACTGTGGCACGCAACCCTCCGCCATCTTCAACTGTGGCTACACAATTTTGGCAATAATAATCAATAGTGAGTTTGTTAACTTTTTATTAATTCTTTCACTATTGGGAAGCTACACTATTCCCAGTGAACAAAGGCTATATTTTATTCCCGTATTCCCACGGGAACGGGAGCCACGCGGGTGCAACCGCGTGACGTCCGCTAGTTACATATAATTTACATTCTTACTATCTAAAATAAAAATAAATATCTATATATATAAAAATCAATGCCACTTTTCGTTGTAATGTTATAACTCAAGAACGGGCTCACCTATCCAAACCAAATGTTTAGGCTTTGTTCGGATTATTTAGTAGATGGTTTATGTGAAGTTTGCACAACATCGGTCGAGCGGTTCTTCATTTACCACGCAAACGAAGTTGCGCGGGTCAGCTAGTCATAGATAAAATAAATAACATATTACCTTGTACTGAGTAAATTTGGGGGCACGGCAGTGCCCCCAAGCCAAGTCGAGCGCGAAGCAAACACTGCCGTACCATCCTTTACTGGAACCATTTCGCCGCATTTTCAGGCCCCTATTTGAGAACCTCTGTATAAGGCCAGAACGCAGAAATTTTCGTCATCCAGTAAGCTATAATCACATACTTAAAATCCAAAATTTCAAGTCCGTAGGTCATTTAGTTCCGAAGTTAAGCGAAAGCAAAGTTTCGCATTTATGCACTCACTCACTCATGATCATCAAAATAGAAGTAGTACTTCCCATAAACTCACAAAACTGAAATTTGGTACAAAGTTAGGGTTTATTGGCCACATAAAGATATAGTTTTTATAGTTTTCTCTTTATGTGGCCATTAAACCTAAAAGTAGCTTTATCAAGCCTACAATTGACTGGTTATTCAATCAACGTTTTCCAAGTGGCAATTTTCCATCGTCAATGGGTAGGGGTTCTGGCGACAGATTGGTGCAATGGTGTCATGGAGCACCTGGTTTTGTACCCTTGTATATAGTTTGTCTATAAAGTCGTGAAATTAAATGAGGGCGCTGCTGAATGCATGTATGCAACCCTATATAGTACGAGCAAAATGATTTTGATACGAGGAGTTCGTTCCGAGTAAAATCTTACTAATATTATAAATGCGACAGTTTGTGAGTGTGGATATTTATTACTCTTACACGCTCGAACGGTTAAAGGGATCTGGCTGAAATTTGGTACAGGGATACATTATAATCTGGAATAACCATGGCTACTTTTTATTCCGGGAATAAGTTCTTACTGGAAGCGGGAACGGGAACAATACAAATATTATAAATGCGAAAGCTTATGAGTGTGGATGTGAGACTCTTTCACGCTCGAACAGTTGAACTGATCTGGCTGAAATTTGGTACAGGGATACATTATAGTCTGGAATAACACATAGGCTACTTTTCATCCCGGGAATAAGTTCCTACGGGAAGCGGGAACGAGAACAAATTCGACACGGGCGAAGCTGCGGGCATCAGCTAGTGAGTTAATAAATAAAACACATTATACATTTTTAATTTTGTTTCTATTTTTTAAATCAGATCCAGAATAAAGTTATTGAACCAGATCCAGAAGCCCCGGTCTAATAGCGTCTTACAACCCACCAGCAGGTGCCAAGCAGTCCCAATTGCTTTCCCCCATCTGACAAGGATTTTTTTGGCGCAGTGCTCAAATATTAAAATCGTCTATTTCTTTCTTTGCCGACCTTTTCTGTGTTTACCAGGAGTTTCAAACTTTCCTTCATTATTAAAACCTTCGTTAACTATTCGCCTAACTGTACTCTCTGATTTTCCTGAAAAGAGTAAAAAAAGAAAATTAATTACATATTGGAAACAAACTATTGACATGAATCAATTAATTCAAAATAAAAATTGGTAGAAAACCGGATTGAACTGAGTATCAAAAATGTAGATCGTACTATAAAATAACCATGTTGTTCTAACCACTGACTTACATTATAGGTAGATTGTAAGTTTAAGATTCTAACCTAAAAATATGCAAACAATGCCTTTTTTTTGTCTCCAAATCGTAAATTCAGTAAATTTGTAACTTCAGACAGATTCAAAACAAACAATAACACGATTACATACCCACCAAAGATGCTGTTCGCTCATAAACATCCTCAAAATCCCACAACAATTGTCCAGATTGGTACAGTTTGTCTATAAAGTCGTGACATGAATGTTTGAGGAACTAAAAATAGTTATGTGTGTGGCAATACTGGCAACACGAAACATAAGTACGTCAGTTGTCAAGGCTATCGTCGAATTTCGTTTACTCTCTCACGTAACTTTAATGTTTGGATTAAACTGCAACAAATTGAGACCAAACTACGCATAAAGGTTTGAGAAATGAGTAAAGAAAATCGGAGTGGTGCGCAGGAAGTGATTTTTAAAGTTTTCCAGTGATGTTTCGCGGAGTACTAAGCTGGACAATTGTTGTGGGATTTTGAGGATGTTTATGAGCGAACAGCATCTTTGGTGGGTATTTAATCGTGTTATTGTTTGTTTTGAATCTGTCTGAAGTTACAAATTTACTGAATTTACGATTTGGAGACAAAAAAAGGCATTAGCATATTTTTAGGTTAGAATCACAACCTTACAATCTATATGTAAGTCAGTGGTTAGAATAACATTGTTAGTAGGTAATTTTATAGTACGACCTACATTTTTGATACTCAGTTCAATCTGGTTTTCTACCAATTTTTTATTTTGAATTAATTGCTTCATGTCAATAGTTTGTTTCCATTAGGTAATTAATTTTCTTTTTTTACTCTTTTCAGGAAAATCAGAGAGTACAGTTAGGCGAATATTTAACGAAGGTTTTAATAATGAAGGAAAGTTTGAAACTCCTGGGAAACACAGAAATGTTGGCAAAGAAAGAAATAGACGATTTTAATATTTGTGCACTGCGCCAAAAAAATCCTTGACAGATGGGGGAAAGTTACAGATAAAACATGTAATTACATGATTGTGGCGAAGCAATTGGGACTGCTAGGCACCTGCTGGTGGGTTGTAAGACGCTATTAGACCGGGGCTTCTGGATCTGGTTCAATAACTTTATTCTGGATCTGATTTAATAAAACAGAAACAAAATTAAACATGTATAATGTGTTTTATTTATTAACTCACTAGCTGATGCCCACAGCTTCGCCCGTGTCGAATTTGTTCTCGTTCCCGCTTCCCGTAGGAACTTATTCCCGGGATGAAAAGTAGCCTATGTGTTATTCCAGACTATAATGTATCCCTGTACCAAATTTCAGCCAGATCAGTTCAACTGTTCGAGCGTGAAAGAGTCTCACATCCACACTCATAAGCTTTCGCATTTATAATATTTGTATTGTTCCCGTTCCCGCTTCCCGTAAGAACTTATTCCCGGAATAAAAAGTAGCCATGGCTATTCCAGATTATAATGTATCCCTCTACCAAATTTCAGCCAGATCCCTTTAACCGTTCGAGCGTGTAAGAGTAATAAACATCCACACTCACAAACTGTCGCATTTATAATATTAATAAGATTTTACTCGGAACGAACTCCTCGTATCAAAATCATTTTGGTCGTACTATATAGGGTTGCATACATGCATTCAGCAGCGCCCTCATTTAATTTCACGACTTTATAGACAAACTGTACTCCGCGAAACATCACTGGAAAACTTTAAAAATCACTTCCTGCGCACCACTCCGATTTTCTTTACTCATTTCTCAAACCTTTATGCGTAGTTTGGTCTCAATTTGTTGCAGTTTAATCCAAACATTAAAGTTACGTGAAAGAGTAAACGAAATTCGACGATAGCATTGACAACTGACGTACTTATGTTTCTTGTTGCCAGTGTTGCCACACACATAACTATTTTTAGTTCCTCAAACATTCATTTCACGACTATATAGACAAACTGTACCTACCCTTCAACGGCCAAGTCACACAACATTAACTTATAATAATAAAGAAATCGCAGTAAGGAACCTTAGGCTTTGCACGACTTTGTCTAGATTTCATTACTTTTTAGTAGTGACCGACCGAAGTTTCGGTTTCGGTTTCGGTTTCGGCCAGTTTCAGCCAAAAAAGCGAGTTTCGGCCGCAGTTTCGGTTTCGGCCAAAATGGGCCGAAACTTTCGGCCGGGCCGAAACTCACGTGTTTGTGAATTTTGAGTGCCTGGCTCTACTTGTGACGTGGTTGGGGTCAGCCCAACCAGTTAATATGTTACTAACCTAAGATTTAGGGGTTTACAAACGGCTTCCAATCGTTACAATAATACAATTTTATTCAAACCACAAGCAATTAAAATCATTGAGAAGTATTAGACTATTAATTACCCCTGAACCTACCCCTTAGTGGTCGGTTCCGTAAAAAGGGTAAAAACAGGGCCCCATTCCTAAGACTTCGTTGGTCGTCTGTCTGTCTGTCAGCAGGCTGTAACTGATGCACCGTGCTAGTTGGACTATTAAAATTTTTAAAGATAATGTATTTCTGTTGCCGCTACAGCTTGCTGATTTGCTGCCGCTTTTCTTGTATTCAATCCTACTTGCGGGAGTTCGGCTCACTCTTATCCAGTTTTCTATACTAATATTATAAAGAATTAAAGTTTGTGTGTTTGTTAAATTGTAAGGGGTAATCTCGGGATCTACTGAACCGATTTTAAAAATTCTTTCACCAATAGAAAGCTACGTCATTGTGGAGTGTCATAGGCTATATAGCATCACGTTACAACGAATAGGAGCGGAGCAGTAATAGTAAATGTTTCAAAACCGGGGCAAAGTGATTCCTTTTGACTCTCTCTCTTTCTCTCTCTCACGTAGTATTGAATATTAACGACGAGACGCTACGGGAGTAAACGCTACGCGACGGGAGTAAATGCGACGGAAACAGGTAATACTCTCTCTTCTGTGGCGCAAACGAAGTTGCGCGGGTCAGCTAGTATGTTATATAGGTACTGAATGTATTCAAAACCAGCCAAGAGCTAAGTACGAAAGTAAGGCACCGTGTGGTTTTAGTCGGTAGGAGTTTGCAAAAGCATTTATGAGTAATTCCACACGTAACAAGAAGCCGTGAGATGGTTTCACCCGACCGCCCCTCTAACGTTTATTGTGAAAGTGAATGTTCAATCCGATTGACGTTGTCATTTTTGTTTTATTTCAAACTTTGAACAGATGTGATCCACGTGACCTAGTGACGTAATTTAATGCAACAGAGTCACAGACTACAGACACAAGTCTCGCCATAAGCCCCTCTGCAATCTATTTTATAGAGAGGGGCTAAAAGACAGAAATCCATCTTGAGGTGGAGATATTTCTGAAATGAACACTTGACAGAGATTTATACCGTCAATTGATGGCACTTGGTGGAACTTGTTGGCCCTATTGAAGAAAAAAAAAACCCGCTAAGTGCGAATCGGACTAACGCACGGAGAGGTAAAAGCGGGTCCCTATGAATGAGACATGAGACTTAGCCGTTCGTCTGTCTATTAGTCACGAGGTTTTGTCGCTGGAACCGTGAAAGTTAGAGACCTAAAATTTTCACAGATGATGTATTTCTATTGCCGCTTTCTTTTAACGTGAAGAAAATCTTACACCGATGCCATGCCGGTCTCCTACTGATTAAAAACCACACGTATCCTACTGACAGACCGCCGTGGCTCCTCTCCAGCCACTCGTCCATGACCGGTCTGACCGCCTCGATTGAGGCGATTCCACCTCTTGTTTGCTCAAGTCGCACCTTCCAGGTCTCTTTGGTTTCCAAGTGGAGCTCGGACCGCCGAGCCTCGATTTTTCGAGACGCATGCCTATGGCCCCACTTCAGCGCCTCCTTGCGCCATTTAAATGACACATGATGCAAGAGCCCTCGCTTACAGGTCCCATGGCCAGGTCCCGGGTAGGAGACGTGCCACATCAACTGAGATCGTGCGGTATCCCCTTATCACCCTGACGGCGATCGCCTTCTGCGGGCTTAGCAATCTGGCCGCATTGCTGGCCGTCAGGGTCTCCACCCATACGGAGGCCCCGCATAGTGTAACACGTTACGCCGACAAATCTGAGCGACGGACCACGCACAATAATCGTAACCGATGTTCCACAAAAGCGGTCCTAAGACTTATCCCTGTGGAACACCGAACAACCCATCTCGCCGACCCGGCCCTAGCTAAGTTTGCTAAGTTATGGCCCTCTCGGAAAGGTAGGCCCAAACAATTCGACGGAGGTAGGAAGGCGTTTCGTGGTGAATAAGCGCCTCCCAAAACGCAGGTCCAGGGCAAGGTGTTGAAATCGTTGGCGATGTCAAGAGACACTGCCACCACCACCACACCCTGTTCTACTGTTCTGTTGCCGCTATAACAAAAATACCTACTTAAATCAGAAAAATACATTCACACACAGCAAACGTAATTTTGGTGCCCAATTTTTGTAACGGAACCCTCTGTGGGAATCCGACTCGCACTTGGCTGGTTTTTTTATTTTTTTCAATATGAACTCGTGAGTTTCGGTTTCGGTTTCGGTTTCGGCCGAAACTGACCCTGGGGCCGAAAGTTCGGTTTCGGTTTCGGTTTCGGCCGGAAAACCAGTTTCGGTCGGACACTACTTTTTAGAGATGAACAAGCAGCTCCATCGAGACTTGGCTAGTTTTTTTCAGAATGTTTTTGGTGGGATTCATTTTCAGTTTTTAGTTTCTGTTAGAAGTCGGTTTATTTTTGTTATTTTTTTTATGCTTCCGTAGGTAATCTCCCTTTGACTATTTAGCACGGTGTTAGATGGTTTAAGTAATCTCCTCTTAGAACTGTTTGTAAAGGGTAAAGTCCCTAAATACCTTTCAATTGAGGTGTAATAATTATACAAATCAGTGGGTGTAATGGAACGTGTTTTAGAAACTTTTCTTCAATGTCAAATTAATGTCATGTCCCAATCCCAGTTCTCGCTTTCATCAAAATTATAAATAAAACAAAGTTATTTGTTTGTAGCATGTGATTGGTCAAAAAACGTAGGTAGAAGGTACTGACCAATGACCATTGACGACTAAACACTGACCTTGCATTTGACTCTAAGCTGTATTTATAATAAACTGTCATTTAAATAAAGTTTACCACTTACTTCGTTTCGTTCGATGACCGGCAATTGGTGCCAACATTCAATCAGTGTGTAAATCTGTAAATTCGTAGATGTTTTAAAACTATTTGCTATATCTATAAATTATTTGTTACATATCCAAAACGTATTAAAATTGCAAATACCTCGTAATTCCTAAGTGAAGCACAGACGAAGTAAGTAGTTCGCAAGATGGAAAACAAAAAAGATTTCCAGTATCCTCATACATTTATACTTCTTGGAGCATCAGGAGATCTTGCAAAAAAGAAGATTTACCCTACGATTTGGTATTTATATCGAGACAACCTTTTACCTCGGCATACAAAATTTGTTGGATATGCCCGTACGAAACTAACTTTGGCAGAAGTAAAAGAAAAATGTAAGAATTATATTAAAGTGCGACCTGGAGAGGAAGACAAGCTGGAAGAATTTTGGCAAGCTAATGAGTACTTTGCCGGCTCTTATGATAAAAGAATTGATTATGAGATGCTCAATCAACTAATTCACAAGTATGAAAAAGGCCCTGTTGCTAACAGAATATTTTACTTAGCAGTACCTCCCACCGTTTTTGAAGATGTGACTATTAATATAAGAAATGCTTGTGTTTCCCTTAAGGGCTACACAAGAATCATTATTGAAAAACCATTTGGGAGAGATGATGTTAGTTCTGACAAACTCAGCAACCACTTGTCCGGTCTGTTTAAAGAAGAGCAAATTTACAGAATTGACCATTATCTGGGGAAGGAGATGGTACAAAACTTAATGACAATAAGGTTTGCTAATCAGATTTTCAGCCCCTCCTGGAACAGAGAAAATATTGCATCCATACTTATTTCTTTTAAAGAACCATTTGGTACAGAAGGAAGGGGTGGCTACTTTGATGACTTTGGCATTATCCGTGATGTAATGCAAAATCATTTGCTTCAAATTCTCTCACTGGTTGCTATGGAAAAGCCAGTCACTCTGAATCCAAATGACATAAGGGACGAGAAAGTAAAGGTTCTTAGACATATAAGGCCTATTAATCTCAATGATATTCTTGTTGGTCAATATGTTGGTAACCCTGAAGGACAAGGTGAAGAAACATTAGGCTATCTACAGGATCCTACAGTACCTAAAGACTCGGTGACTCCAACATATGCTCTTGCTGCTCTTTGGATAAATAATTCTAGGTGGGAGGGTGTACCATTTATCCTTCGTTGTGGTAAAGCTCTAAATGAAAGGAAAGCAGAGGTAAGGGTTCAGTATAAAGATGTACCTGGTGACATTTTTGATGGGAAAACCAAGAGGAATGAGCTTGTGATCAGAGTGCAGCCTGGTGAAGCTTTATATTTGAAATTAATGAGCAAGTCTCCTGGGATGAAATTTGATTTGGTAGAGACTGAGTTAGATCTTACGTATAGCATGAGGTATAGAGAGGCTGATGTCCCTGATGCATATGAGAGATTAATTCTGGATGTGTTCACTGGCACACAAATGCATTTTGTTCGCAACGATGAACTGAAAGAGGCTTGGCGCATTTTCACACCAGTCTTAAAAGAACTTGAAGAAAAGCATATTAAACCAGTGCCATATGTGTATGGATCTCGAGGTCCGTCTGAAGCAGATGCTAAGTTAGCCGAGTATGATTTCAAGTATTCAGGATCTTACAAATGGAAGAAACCTACACTTTCTTAAATTAATTTTGTTTTACTGAGTTTCAAACATAATTATTTACTTGGTGGTGGTTTACTTTTAAAGATACATCCTTAGATTATGAGTTCAAAGGGTTGCTAATAAGAGTGTCATTTACAGTGTTATCTGCTTAAAGGCATGATGCATGTAGCAATTCCTACAATGTAACACTGTACCACTATGTGCTCTAAAGATACATTGAATAATAGCATTTAAAAGAAAAAGATTTGTAATACTTTTGCATGCAATAATCAGGTGCACTTATAATTGAAATTTCTGTTTCTTGATTTAATATCAATAAGAATAGTGAAAAAGTTGTACAAATTATTATTCAATATATCAAATGCGTAAGAAGTAAATTAACTATAAGTTAGGTAAGGGGGACCAATTTAAGTATAATGACTAAGGTTGTGTATCACAAACTCATATTTTTTATAAAAACTGTGATAAAATTGTGACTTTATGATTCGTAAAAATAATATTTTTTAAATATTCGGTACTGTAGAAAAATAGACAAGATAGTAGTACATAGTAGACTTTATTCTTAAATAGTTGCAAAAGAGTCCCGGCCCATATTATAGCATAATGTGTTTCTAAACAGTGCTGCTAGTTAATCAGGCCAATATCCCCTAATTTGAATGACAAGTATAAGTTAATAATATAATGATATTTTCTATAGAGTTGTAATTATTAGGTAAGGTCAGTGTGGGGAAGTGTAGCTATGGGGCAAGTGTAGATGCCCTTTATATTACAAAAACTATTAGAGCTTTTGTTGACAGTGCCATCTGTTGTTGTGTGGAAACAAATATTTATTTACATAATTTAAAACTAGATGGCACCGTCAAGTATTTATGAAGTTGTCGCCATTTTTAAATATGTCACATTTTGTAAGACGAATTAGAGTTCACATCACAGATTCCAATCGATAAAAATCTTGGTATTTTGTGTAAATCTGTGTATTTTGTACCCGGGAGTAGTTATTATACTAATTAAACTTATTATTACTCGTATAATATTGTTGGAATTGTTGAAAGTGAGAGAATTACGTCCATTAAAAAAAATCAACCTCTAAATCAAGTGACTGGGAAAGTGTGTCTACCTTCCATGAGGCAAGTGTGTCTATATGACACACTTGCCTCAAGTCAGAGGTTATAAACAAGGTGTTTGATTTAACTAATTAGATAATTTCTAAGGCAAAGTTTGTAGTTTGTAATTTTGTTTGTAGGCAGTAATCTTATTTATATAATTCGTTAACAATTTTACATTGTATTTGAAGGGATAATTTATCTCTGGTACTACTGAACTGATTTTTAAAATTCTTCCACCAGCTTAAATTATGTAGTTTAAATTATTCACCAATGTTCAATTTTAATTGTAATTAATATTTTTTATTATAGAGTATTTGAAAAAAATGTCAAATAACATTTTTGCAACGAAGTTCCTTAACACGACGATTTGAATTACAAGAAACAAACAAGAAAAACAACAACTACGAAAAAAATAAACAATTTTAAATTTGGTACAAGAAAATTTACCTTTATATTTCATTTGAATACTTACCTTTGAATATTATTGATATTAAACTCTAAATAAAAGTGAAGATTATCCGCTAGTTATGCTTATGACTTTTACCTAAAAATGTTTTTTATCCCTGCCCAACGTAATATGACACACTTACCCCATAACTTTTACACCCTTGAACGATTCGCACACAGTATATTACGTAGAATTATCATCATTTGATTCGTCCACGCGATCGAGTAGCTTAAGGCGCTAGACAGACGACGGGGCGGGCCGGGCTTTTTGCCCGCGACGTAATAAAGACCGCGTCTGTCCGCCGATGTCCGCGACTGCCCGCCCCGCGAACGCAACGCACACGACGGCGACGGGCGGGCAGTTAGTTCACTACGTTCGTTCTAGTGAAGAGCGCGTCAGTGAAAATGGATACCCAGAGAATTCGAG
The DNA here is from genome assembly GCA_933228765.1 of Miltochrista miniata. NCBI lineage: Eukaryota > Metazoa > Arthropoda > Insecta > Lepidoptera > Erebidae > Miltochrista > Miltochrista miniata. Next base: position 26,778,309 of record OW121751.1, read on the forward strand.
TAGTTGCTTATTTAATGTACAAAAAAAGAAAGAGACGCAATCGTAATTTAGTCCATTGAAATGTTACATGAGCTTTGCATTTATTAGAGGACGCAATTTTATTTTCGGCATATTTGGTTCCATAGCTTCATCTTTTCATTTACATCGTAATATTCTTTTAATAATAATAATACCATTTATTTTCAGATAACAAAGATCCATTATGTTAGTAACAATATTTATCTTAAAATTATGTTAGTATTTATCTAAAAAAGTTAATTCACAATATATTCTTTTTTTTTTCCTTTAAATATATAAATTAAATATCAATTACCAATTAATACATTAAAATTAAATTAAACTTTGCAGAAACATAAAGTGATATTAAACTAAGTAGGTATATTTATTGAATTATATAAAATAAAATTGAATAAAAATATTTAAAGAAATTGCATTTTTAATAATCAGTTGTAATCAAAAGATAATGACATTGTATTATTAAATTTAATGAAATATTAAAATGAAATTAAAATTATATAAAATTAATATGGATATATTAAATTAAATAAAATAATTAAAATTAAAACAACTAAAGAAATATATCTTATAATTATAATTATTAAATTATACCCCAACCCTTATACATAGGCTCATGTAGGGACTGCCAATGTCGCATAAACGGACCATTCAGCCTATCAGCAACGACTGATAACAGACTGTTGCCGCTGCCTCGCACCCTATTAACAATCGATGTAGCCCGTTTTCGCATTGTTGTGCTAAAACAATCAACCCGTGCTTCAGCAAACATTTTCGACGCACTACTAAATCGAGGCAACCGCAACAATACCCTCAGTGCGTCATTATATTGAACGCGGAGAGCGCCGTACGATTTGCGCGTGTATGACACCCACAGGTTGCTCGTATAGAAAGATGAATTAATGCCGTATTATAAATCGGCGATCTTTTTTCGACTTTAGAAATTAAATTTTCGACGTCGAAGGCGTCCATCACTAGAAAACGTGCGGCGAGGACTGAGCCTGGCCGGCCCGCGCCGCCCCGCGCCGCCCCGTCTGCGTTACTTCATACAAACTGGTTTGTGTGATTCATGGCGGCGAGCCACGGACATGCCGCGCCGCCAGTGCCCGGCGGACAGCGGCGGCGCGGTCTTTTTGCCCTTCGTGTGCGTTGGTAGTATAGGATTCCTTTAGCGCTATCGTTCGCGGCGAAATTGACCGGCCCGGCCCGCCCCGTCGTCTGTTTTACGCCTTAACATTGCATTTCTAAATAAAAAAATATTGTCTATTGTACACTAAACATATAGTCACACTTGCCTCACTTTGTTGGGAAAGTGTGTCTTCCATAGCAATTTACAGTTAGACGTTAAAAACTAATTCCTAATGAATATTATTGACTAAAACACTTTGTTTTCAGCCAATTATGAACCTTATCATGTTTTGTTTGCACAGAGAGTTAAAAATTATACCTTAAATTACGTGATTTTTAAGTTCAAAGTAAACTTCGTAAAAAGTATGACACACTTCCCCGTATTGACCTTACCTATAAGGATGTTGTAATTTTTTTATATATTTTAATAAAATCTTTTACTTGCATGATTGATAATTCATTTGAAGCTGTACAAAGTACAGATACTATATGACGAAAGTATCTCTTACAAAGCAAGTGTTATGTCTCTAAATAAGTATATTTTCTTTCTCTCCTTCACGTACAATGGGTCCACTGGCGGACCTAAGTGCGGAAAATGGGAGCCCAAGAAGAAGTATATTTTCTTTGCAACACTTCCTACAAGTACATAATGATAGTTTTAAAGGTTTTTTTATATTATACACGTTTATATTCTATTCTATTCTATTATATTTTGTGTGTTTGTATTTTCCAATATATTTTCTGGGGGCTTTTCACGTCTATGGCTATACTGAATACTGTTACCTAAATAAACAAAAGGGAGCTAGTATAACTATGTAGGTACCTACCATTTAATTTTGATACTTTCTATTTCATATTATTTTTTGATATTTTTTTATTTGTGATTTGTTATAAGTGGTTGTAAAATCAGTTATGTTTGCTTATGTAGGTATATAATCGTGCGCCACTACCATAATGTTTAAAATTCTAGCTCTGTTTTTAAACTTGTACACCTTTTCTGTAATACACTCATTTGCAAAAAAAAACGGGCACCTAAGCAATGAACCATTTCAAATGTTAATATTGCTTTGTTTGATAATTATAGGTAGTTTTATCCTCACAATTTGGTAAATTAATAAGAAAATAATCGTTTTCATCAGTATTTCATAAAATTTTGTTACAATTTATGGGAAATAATGCTAAACCTCGCTAGTAGTGTATGTTCGCTAGTAGTGCATATGCTCATGAAGTAAAAATAAAAAGGTTTTTTTTGTTTGTTTTTCTATAATGAAGTAAAAGCAGATAAATGTTAAGTATCGAGTGTGACCCCCTCTAGCTAAAATCACAGCTTGAATTCGTCTGGGCATGCTAGCGAGTATACCCCGGATACTTGCTTGCGGAATACGTTCCCACTCCGCAGTAATCACATTCTTCAGCTCTCTGATGGTCTGCGGAGCCGGGTGTACTGATCTCACACGCCGTTTTAGAACGTCCCAGACATGATCTATGGGATTGAGGTCGGGACTTCGAGCTGGCCAATCCAAACGACGAATGCCGACCTCTTGCACATACGCATTAACATCGCGGGATCGGTGGGCGCGAGCATTGTCGTCCATAAAAATTGAGTCTTAACCAAGAGCGGCCAATGCGGGTTGTGCATGAGGAATTAGAACTTCCGTTATGTATCGAAGCCCAGTCAGTGAGCCGTTTTCAATGAAGACTAACTCTGTACGTTCCATTGAATTTATTCCTGCCCAAAACATAACAGAGCCCCCACCATAAGGTGTGATTTCTTCGAAACATGCCTCTGCAAAGCGTTCTCCTTGTCTTCTTAGCACTCGCCGACGTCGATCTTCACCGAACAGAGATATCCTGGCTTCATCAGAGAACAAAACCCTATTCCAATCTTCTTTAGTCCATGATTCACAATTTCTAGCGAACCTACGCCTGTGAACTCTGTGCTCACGGAGTAATTTGGGGCCGCGGGCCGGGCGGTGACTGCGTATATTGGCAGCGAGAAACCTCCTCTTGACCGTCCATAGACTAATATGCACATTTCTTACTTCTTGGAGGTTGTTCTTAAGATCCACATACGAAGATTTGCGATTTCTCAATGCGCGACTCACTAGAAAACGATCATCCCGTGGTTGAGTACATGGTTTTCTTCCAGAACCAGGCCTTCTCTCGACGGAACCAGTCTCCTGATATCGCTGCCAGGTCCTTTGGACCGTCGAGCGACTAACATTTAGCCTCCTGGCCACGAAACATTGGCTGCAACCCTCTCAAGCAGCGCCATAATTTTGGTAGCTTTTACCACTTTATCTACCATTTTTGATACAGCCAAACAGCAATAAATAAAGCTTTGACAGTCAAGGATATGAAATTAATCGATAAAAATTGAATAAAAGTTGTGAAAGTCGATCTTAACTCCTGGAACTTCGCGCCGAAAATGTAGGATAAAGTGGGGTTTTCTGTAAAAATGAGCATCAAATGAAAATTTGAATTTAGAACGTAGTTTTATAGATACCACGGCATTTTTAAAACCGGCCAGTAACGTGTACAAACGATTGAAACCTTTTTGGTATTGTATCTTTTTAAAGATGAATGAAAATCAAAACCGCCCGTTTTTTTTGCAAATGAGTGTATTTTAGTACTATTTGGTAGCTGTTAAGAATTAACTTGTGTATAATAGGTGTAGGCAATTTTATAATTATGTTAATATTGGTCCGAATGGTGCCATCCTCTTGATAATAGTACTTTAAACTCATTTTACTTTAGGTAATGCCCTTATGATAATAATTGAATGGCACTGGATCTATGCACTGTTTTTACTACCTACTTACTTTAATTATTTTATTATAATAACCTATTCAAAGTTACGCGATCTTCTACAGATAATTTGAATAGCAATATTTTGCTCTTTACACCCAAGAAGATATTTAAGTTCACATCATGCTAATCATTAGAACTGTTCATAATTCCAGTGGCTTCGACGATTTTTGAAGATACATAATCTACGGCTGTCAGGTTAATAAAATGAGTACTTAGGTAATTTTTAAGTACCTACCTACCTATTATAATATTTTATGTAGGTAGGTAAGTTAAGAATTGAATTTGAAGACTGAACATGTAATTTGAGATCACAAGATGGCGGGACCAGTATTAATAAAATGTAATTTGCTAAGGAAGAATACCCTTAGATTAAAACAAACTAGTAAAAACGGCACGTCCTAAACTAATTTTCAAAAGAAATTAAGCTTCGCGCGTGATCATACCTGTCGCACATCAATTTATCGTGCATTTCTATCTCTCTGAAAGAGAATTTAACCATTCCGGCCTTATTTGTGCTGTCCACGCTACTAGAGCAAGTCGCATATCTACCGCTAGTTAGTTTTCATCTAAAGGAGATATTTTTATGACAGTTATCATATAGCACTCTTCCTCTAAGACTAAAAGAGTACAAAAATAGTGGTGATCCCACCATTTTAACATTATATTGCACTTTAAAATTCTTAATTGCAATAACTACTGTTATCTATCTTCGGGCAAATAACATGATAATATAAATGATAATCAGTGATATAAAACTGCCAAGTACCTACTTGATACTTGTGAGTTGTGTTATGATAAAATAATGACCTAAAATGTTCATTAGATTTTACGTCTAGATATTTTTATGTGCCAAATGTAATCAAAACCGCTCTTCAAAACCACATTTCAAGAGGCTCAATTTAATTAGCCCTTTGAACTGAATTGTAATATGAATATGTTAATTTGATTTTATAGTTACAGTGTGTGCTAGGTACCTGTTTTGTATTGTTATTGAAGATAAATTAACCAAGTGGTGCTGAATAGGTTTTATTATTACTGTCTTGTCCTGCCTACGCTCACTTGAGGTGTAGGTATCTCTATCTACAGCCTACAGTCCAGCGGAAATATTTGAGAAGGGAAGCGCGAGAGAAGGCCACTTCGCAGATATTTCCGCCAGGTAGGTAGGTAGTAACTGTGGCGACAGCCACTTCTCAATAAGGAGAAAAATAATTGAAAATCGACATTCAAACAATTCTGAATCGCGATAAAGTACAATACGCCAGCAGGATGTGACTATAATGTACCTAATACAACAGTCCGTCCAACATTAACCGTCGGGCTTTGGCCCGCCAGGTTGATGATCACCTTGTCGGGTCGGAGGATTGTTGGAGGAACATCTCTCTCACTCGTCTTTCACATAGGTACCTCAAAGTGGTGTACCTACCTACAGTAAGTGTGTAAATAGGTAGGTACTATCTGTCCACTCGATCCAAGCGTTATTGTTTCACCTGCAATAAAATTGACTTACTATATTTTCTTATTGAACGATTACCGTGTTACAAAAATATTTTCTGAAAAAGAAAATTACCCTCGTACCAATTTACATTATGTTTACCGAAATTATAAATTTTTATTTTTCCATATCCGAAGGGTAATAAAACCGCCCAACTGCGAGTCGGATCCGCGCACGGAGAGTTCCGTACCATGAAAATAAACAGACTGAGAGTGGCTCCCAATCGCCATTGCTCAATAAGGCTGGCGACGTCAACTTGGCGAATAAAATCACGTTTGTTGTAAGTCCGTCCCTATTGGACCATACCTAATTTTTTCTGATCATTAGGTACATTATGTATTGTCCGTATCCATAACATGGACGCAACAAAAATAGGTAGATACATCATCATCTGTGAAAATTTCAGCTCTGTAGCTATCACATTTCCCGAGATACAGCCTCGTGACGGACATACCTACAGACAAACGGATGGTGAAGTCTCATGATGAATAAGGTCACGTTTTTAGGGTCCGTACCCAAAGGCTAAAAACGGGATTACGGGACCGTAAAACGTGGCAACTCGACCAAACTTGTACCTAGTAACTTTACCATAATTATCCTATTATTATGTAGGTATTTTACATAAACACAAATAACTTTATGTTGTCTTTGGATAGATACTTCGTTGTAATGGTAGTAGTTTTCCGATATTTTCCGGCAGCATTTTTATATTTTTGTAACTAACAACACAAGATAGTTTCCATTTTAGAGCACTTTGAAAATGACGAACTTTCTCTAAAAGTTTATCAATTATTTTACCCTTAAAGCAGTTAAATTTTGAAAAACACACGTGTTCATTTGTTTCATAAAAAAAGACAGGTTTATGAAATTTAGTGCATCTAGCTCTGAAAATGACTGACTTTAATACAAACTTCGATCCCTTATTTTACCCCTTTAGTAGCAGAATTTCCAAAAATCCTTTCCTAATGGATGCTGATGCTTATGTACCTCATTTATTGGATCTATTTAATTGTCAAATTTTCAAGTTTGTAAGTGGTCCTGTGGTTTAGGCTCTGCGTTGATGAATGTCAGTCGGAACAAGTAATTTTAAGTACCTATATGATTATGTATAGATCACATTTTGTAATTTAATAAGACCTCTTGAATTATTTTGTATTGAAACAGTTATCGACATATTTATCCCTGAGCACCTAGGTACCTAATCTTATCTCTGCATCACCGGTAGACTGGTAGAAAATACATACATACATACATATGGTCACGCCTTTATCCCCGAAGGGGTAGGCAGAGGCATATTATATGCCCACATTTCACCTTTGTATAATTTGTCCCACGTAATAGGTGGTGAGCCGTATTGCCGTGTTTAAATGGACAGGCGCAGGTTGTGACTGCCTGCTGTTGAAATAAAGCCTTCAACTTAGCTTAACGACTGCCATTTTACTGGCAACCGGGACAAACGGCTTAACGTGCCTTCCGAAGCACGGAAACGCTCAAATAAATGTCACAAAGTGATCACATGGATGGTCACCCATCCATGGACCGGCCATAGTGAAAGTTGCTTACTGCAGTGATCGTTTACAGAACACTGAGTCCGCGGGGCCACGAGCGCTTCACGGTAGAAAATGCATATGGCATTAATAATGATAGTAATAATATTTGTGGACATTCACACACAACATCATCTAGCCCAAATTAAGCTAATATAAGCTTGTGCTATGTGATCTAGACGACTGATATACCTACATTCTTAAATATTTCTAAATACATACCTACATATTATTCATAAAAAACACCCAAATTCCGAAACAAATATTTGTGGATCACACAAATATTTTGACCGACCCAGGAATCGGACCCAGGACCTCCAGCGCAGCAGGCGGTATCACTACCGACTACGCCCACAGAGGCAGTCATGGCATTAAGTCCGCCTTGTACTCAGTGCTAAGTTTAATAGAGGCCGTATAGACGTACAATAATATTATCAATCAATCATCATCAAGATAAATCACCAATACATATCTATCTATCTATACCTACTTATAAAAAAAAATGGTTGAGGGTCGAGAGTCTGTACATGGAAGATATTTTGAAAATTTTAATCGTAGGCCATTCTCTAAGGCGACGTCCTACGTAAGGCGACGTCCTACGTAAGCGAACGCAAAGCGGCGCGATACCAACAAACAGTTGAAACCTATTGAAGTGTCCTACGTGACCAAACGCAAGTGCGGTGCGGTGCGGGGCGGCGCGAAATGAAGCGAACGCGATCAGTTGGTTTGATATTTGCGCGCGAACTGGATGCGGTGCCGCCGTGTTTTTTATAATGTTGGAAATAGAAATTTTAATCAATGTAATTCAAGAACGTCCTATTTTATGGGATAAAAGAAGTAAATTTATTATCGTCGTTTATGCCTTTCTAAGTATACAAAATTAGTCCCACTTCCTCTATATAAGAATACTAGCTGATGCCCGCAGCTTCGCCCGCGTAAAATTTGTTCCCGCGGGAAGCCATTCCCGGGATAAAAGGTAGCCTATGTGTTATTCCAGACTATAATGTATTTCTGTACCAAATTTCAGCCTTTGGACTTTTGGACTTTTGGCCTTTTGGACTTTTGGACTTTTGGACTTTTGGGACTTTTGAGACTTTTGGGACCTCCGGGACCTTTAGGACTTTTGGGACTTTGGACTTTTGGGACTTTTGAGACTTTTGTGACCTACGGGACCTTTAGGACTTTTGGGACTTTGGACTTTTGGGACTTTTGGATCTTTTGGGACTTTTGGGACTATTGGGACTTTTGGGACTTTTGGGACTTTTGGATCTTTTGGGACTTTTGGGACTTTTGGACTTGCCAACAAAAAGCAGGATCAAAAGACCAAAAGTCACAAGTCCAACACCAAAGTCCAAAGTCCAAAAGTCCAAAACTCGGGGTTTAGGGGACATGCGTTACTTCTCATGGAGCTAACGTTACACCCTGAGGGTACAGTAGTGGCTTCTTCAATCAGATCCCTAAGATTCAATATCTTAGGGATTAACAAAAAGGCCCATTAGGAGGAAGGGCATAACGGTACTCCGTTCGTTGAGCAGCCCGCCTGGGGCAGTACCTCCGCCCTGCAGAAGACCGCGGTAATAGTAACCTGACTCCGGTTGGGTTATGTTCTCCGTCGGTTAGCAGGTATCCAGAGCTCATTGGGGCGACTTTGTGCCGTTGACGGTGAGACCAGAGGCTTATCTGGCTCCATTGGCGGATAGAGGCGCGAAGTATTGGTACGGCGGTCAGGGAGACCCGGTGAAACGGTTGACCGCTGACCGCCCGCAGGCTGTACGGGACCCGAACCTGGGGATCACTTAATCTCCGCCCCAGGAGGCTGAACCAGCAGCCTGTGTAAAGTCCCTGGTGCTGTGGTCGTGCCGGAGGAGGATACCGGAGTGGACGCGGCCACTGCATTGGGGGGGGACCGGGGGCCCTTCCGTACGCCGTGCCAATCTTCCGCATTACCTTTGTCTGCCTTTGGTGATTTGGAGCCTCGCTTAGTCTCCTGCGCCAGCGGCACACAGGCGCCCCCTCAACCTTCTTAATTCCCCTTTTTTAAAAAACAACCATGGCTGCAAAAAAGAAAAATAAAAAGGTATCCACAGCGGCATCGGCGTCCACACTTCAAGTGGACTTTTGCAACATCAGAGGCATGCGCGCGAACATCAACGTAGTCCACCACCATCTTGAAACTGCGAAGCCGACCCTTTTTTTCTTGACGGAGACGCAGATCTCATGCCCGAAAGATACATCTGACTTGATGTACCCTGGCTACAAGCTGGAGTACAACTTCAGGCGGAAAGCCGGGGTGTGTATGTACGTCCGGGATGATGTCTGCTGTCGCCGTCTTACAAGCCTCGAAGACAGGGACCTGTCTACGTTATGGGCGCGCGTGGATCACGGGGGCCACACCCGGATCTACGCGTGCGTGTATAGGTCTCACAGCGGTAATACGGACACAGTTCGCCTTTATGACCACCTGCAGCAATCGACTGACAGGGTGATTGAGCAGTGTCCCTCCGCTGAGATAGTGGTTTTGGGAGATTTCAACGGTCATCATGTTGACTGGTTGGGCTCCCGGACCACCGACTTTGCGGGAAAAGCTGCTCACGAATTTGCCTTGACCTATGGGTTCTCCCAGCTGGTTAAATCCCATACAAGGATACCAGACAAGGAGAACGAGCATAGTGCATTGCTGGACCTTCTGCTGACAACGCGTCCGGACGGATACAACGTTTCGGTGGATGCTCCGCTAGGATCGTCGGACCACTGTGTCGTTCGGACGCATGTGCCTCTCGCAAGGCCTGAACCACCTCGGCCCAAGGAGTGGCGACATGTGTGGCACTACAAGTCAGCAGACTGGGATGGACTGCGAGAGTTCTATGCGTCGTACCCGTGGCGGCGGCTTTGTTTTGCCTCAGAGGATCTGGATTCTTGTGCTGTAGCAGTCGCTGAGGGGATCTTGGAGGGTATGGAATGCTACATTCCCAACCGATGGATCCCTGTAGGTGCAAAAAAGCGACCGTGGTTCAATCGGCTCTGCAGAGAAGCTCTAATACAGAAGGAATCTGCCTACAGAGCTTGGACCACGGCTCGTGCAAATTCAGATCCAAACATCTCTGAGGTGAAACGCAAATTAAATGCCGCCTCGAGGTCCAGTAAAAGAGCAATTGTCAAGGCCAAGTTCGATTTCGTCGGCAGAATTGGCGAACGGCTAGCAGGCTACCCTTCAGGAAGTCGTGAATTTTGGTCGCTTGCCAAAGCTGCCGAGGGAAACTTCTGTCGGTCAGGATTACCACCCCTGCTTAAACCCGACGGTAGTTTGGCCCAGAGTGCCAAGGAGAAAGCCGACCTTTTGGGTAATCTCTTTGCCTCTAACTCGACCATGAGCGACGGAGGTGCTTTACCGCCGGGCATTCCGAGTTGTGGCACTTCCATGCCGGAAGTTAAATTTACACAGCGGAATGTCCGGCGGGAGCTTCAATCTCTGGACGTTCATAAGTCGAGTGGGCCAGACGGCATTCCCGCGGTGGTACTTAAGCATTGTGGTCCAGAGTTGTGTCCGGTACTTACACGTCTTTTCACACTTTCCTATTCTATGCAACAAGTCCCGGCGTCGTGGAAGATTGCGTATGTACATCCTGTACCCAAGAAGGGTGACAGAACCGACCCGGCCAATTACAGGCCTATAGCCGTCACCTCCCTTTTATCCAAGGTGATGGAGCGTGTAATTAATACACAGCTCCTGGGGTACCTTGAGGAACACGACCTGCTCAGCGACCGGCAGTACGGTTTCCGTCACGGTCGCTCGACGGGCGATCTTCTTGTGTACCTAACACACCGATGGGCGGCGGCTATCGAGAGTAAGGGTGAGGCTCTAGCTGTGAGCCTCGACATCTCTAAAGCCTTTGACCGGGTCTGGCACCGTGGTCTTCTTACGAAACTGCCCTCATATGGACTACCCGAGAGATTATGCGGATGGGTGTCCAGCTTCTTGGCCGGTAGAAGCATCAGGGCCGTCGTTGACGGCAGCTGTTCAGACTGCATGACTATAAACGCTGGAGTACCGCAAGGCTCAGTGTTGTCCCCTGCTCTGTTTGTGCTGCATATCAATGACATGTTGTCTATTGACGGCATTCATTGTTATGCGGACGACAGTACGGGGGACACTTGTTACACGGGCCGCCCCGGTATCTCTCGGGACACAGTGGAGGAAAATCGTGAACAGCTTGTGTCTGAAATCGAGGCTACTCTTACTAGAGTGTCCGATTGGGGTGGACAAAATCTTGTCCAGTTCAACCCTTCCAAGACACAAGCGTGTTTTTTCACCGCTAAGCAAACCCCAATTACTGTAGCGCCGCAATTTCAGGGCACATCTCTTTCCATCTCCAAAAGTATAGGGATCCTTGGCGTTGACATCTCCAGTGACGTTCAGTTCCGTAGCCATTTGGAGGACAAGGCTAAGCTGGCGTCCAAGAAGCTAGGTGTGCTCAACAGGGCGCGGCGGTACTTCACTGCGGCGCAAACACTGCTTCTCTATAAGTCGCAAGTGCGGCCGCATATGGAGTACTGCTGTCACCTCTGGGCGGGAGCACCTGAATATCAGCTTCGTCCATTTGACTCGGTGCAAAGGCGAGCTGTAAGAATTGTCAACGATCCTGTACTTACAGCTGGTGTGGAACCTCTTCGCGACAGGAGAGACTTTGCCTCCTTATGCGTGTTCTACCGCCTGTACAATGGTATGTGCTCTGAGGAATTGTTTGATATGATGCCTACGGCTACGTTCTATCATCGCACCGCTCGCCACAGACAGGGAGTTCATCCTCACACTCTGCGTCCGGTGCGTTCTAGCACGGTTAGATCCGATAGGTGTTTTCTTCCGCGCACGCTTAGGTTGTGGAATGACCTCCCTGCCTCGGTTTTCCCAAACGCCTACAGTATGGGGTTCTTCAAAAGAGGTCTTAGAAGGTTTTTACAGGGTCGGCAGCGCGAGTGTGGCACCTCTGGTGTTGCAAACGTTCATAGGCTGCGGTGACCAACGGTCCTTCTGGTGGGCCGTATGCTTGTCTGCCACCTTAGTGGTATAAAAAAAAAAAAAAAAAAAAAAAAAAAAAAAGTCCAAAGTAAAAAGTCCAATGTCCAAAAGTCCAAAAAAACCAAAGTCCAAAAATCCAAAAAACTCCAAAAGCCCAAAAGGCCAAAAGTCCAAAAGTCCAAAAGTCACAAAGTCCAAAAGGCCAAAATTCCACTCCACCTAACCTCACCCCACTCCACCTCACACCAATTCACCTCACCACACCCCACTTCACTTCACCCCACCCTACACACCTCAGCCCACCCCACTTCACCCTACTTCACTTCATATACATAGGTACACGTTATGCAAACGCTCACGTGTACACGTTGGTATATGAAGTGCGAGATACACGAACGTGGCCGAGCGTGGCCAACGGCCAAAGGCCCGCGATAGAAGCTGTAACACTATGCAATACTCACCAACACATTATCCATACGTTCTAATATAATACTCTCTTTTTGTCTCGTGATAACGAGGATTTCATACATTAAGCACATTAACACAAAGATATTAAACTCGATATCTTTCTGTCGTTTTATTCCGTGTTTACATCCAGTCACAATACTACACATACACATAGGTTAGACGTCGTGAATCTGACATTGTCATTTTGACAGTAACAATGACTGATCCTGGTCAACGAAATAGTTTAGGAATAAAAAAAAGAACATAAAAAAAATAGTTTTATTTAGTGTACAATAAATCTAGATTAGAATAAATAATAGGTATATTAAATTAGTAAACAGATTTGGAACTAATGATAATTTATATATAGTTTACGAGCGGATCAATTTCGGAGTGGTCACACCAGAATTCACGTTCCGCGTAACGTAGAACATTATGTCAAATAGTGGATAAAATATTCGCTTAAGAGGATAGGATGGTTAATGTACAGGATAGTTTTAGCTTCAGTTAATGACATGGCGTTAATGCGATAAAGCCCTAATCGTGTATGGCGTATGAGAAGTGGAGGAATAAAAGTCACGAACGGAACGTGAGGGATGAGTGAAATGAAACGGACCGTGGATGTAACTGACCAAGCGGGTTTGGCTTGGTGGGAAGGGGAAGAGACGAAAAGCAAAGATGGAGGCAGTCGGCATTTTTTTCTCTCGAGCGAGAAGACCCGTAAGGTGTCTCTTCAAGAGCAATTCGTACCATCACAGGACCCGCAAAAAGGTATTTATAAGCTAGATAGACCTTGTAATAATCGCGGTCTGTGAAGTGCGTGCTGATTGCTAATGACGCGTAACTTTTGTTGTAGCGGGTCTTTGGAGTACCTACCTATTATTGCTGGGAATACCTGCCCGTCCCTTGGCGGACTCCCAACACGGAGGAATTCTTCCCCGTGAACCCATCAGCGTGGGACGCGTGATCCACAGACGGGACTGCGCGCCGCTGACGAGCCCGGCTTTGTAGCGGTAACCGGTTCTCGCACCGGCATTTTTTTATTCTCTTTTTTACGCCACGTGCATTTCTTTTTCACTACTTGGCACCAAGGAGGGCCACCAGGATTCTTCTTATACATCCATACGCGAGGTTGATTACTGCATCTCGTTGGTTAGCGGTGCCTACGCGATAGTCCACCGACAGTTTAACAACGTAGTTCACCTTCAGGAGGCTGCATAACGATCCGAGAATGTAACTAGATTTATTTAGCCTTTAAATCATAGATTATAATAATGTTAACCAGAATGGATCCATCTCTAGGTCGCTAGATTAAAGTATATTTTGTTAGCCACGTCACAAGGTGATGTTTAGTTAATTGTGTCAAACGAAATAATTTCATCGCATCGGCGCAAGAGCCGGCCAGGTCAATAGATTTGATATAAGTTTATAGCAAGTAAGTAAAGTGTGTGTAGATATAAGTATTCTAACTGGAGTAATACTGGTGCATCCTGCCATATATATAGGCTGAGTAGTGCGTTTGATATACCACAAGGCCTGTGGTTTTTGTATTGTAGACCATTAAACGTGGTGATAATAATATACACTGGTTTTTCTTTCACGAACTCACTGCAACAGGGGTTTACTAGCCAGACAACACGGCCCTTAACCTAAAAGGTCCACTGTATCTCCGGCTGCTGTTATCCAGGTAATCTTCTTTTACAAATCAAACTATTGTAACACGGGATTTGGGAAGTCCACACCGACACCCTTGACGCCCGTTACGTTACATGGCGCCCGAACTTTATTTTATTGTGATTACCTATTAAAGTGCTGCATGTACAGCGCCTGAATTCAATTGAAATTAGTTGGTAACCATTGTTGCAATTGAGCTTCGGGGGGGAATTTCCTTTGTGTTTATCTTTTGAGGGATACAATTTTTATTGTTGTATCTAGGCTTGAAAGCAGTAGCTTTACTTTAAGAAAATTAATAGTTCATACTTCACCGTTCCCTCAGGAATATGTCAAAATTTTAAATATTGACATATTGATGGTTTATAGATATTGAATCTGGTCACTCACCCTATTAAGAATTCATATCCGTGAAGATCAGACCACAAAATGTGTAAATTTTGACTTTTTTATGCAAATTTAAGTTTTTTTTCTTTAACAAAAGTTTCATCCAGAACTAACAACATTTTTTAAATATTGACATCTGGATGGTTTAAGTGTTTAATATAATTGCTTACACTGCTTAGAGTTAATAACGGTAGGAAACCAAACCAAAATATGTGCAAGTTTTGTTTTTGTGAACAAATTTGTGTTTTATGAGTTGTCGTTCTCATCCCGGCAAAAATCAACTTTTTAAGTATCAACATATTGGTGATTTTTAAACTTCTATCTGATTCGGTGCACCATTCTGCATTGATAAACACTAGGACCAGATAAAGTCTTGTGTCAATTTTCGATTTTGTGAGCAAATTTGAGTTTTTTTGTCTTATCGTTCTCCCGACAAAAATCAACTTTTTAAATATCAACATATTGGTTGTTTTTATAGTTTTATCTGATCTTGTACACCCTTTAGAGCTTACATACACAAGGATCAGGACTAAATAGTTGCAGGTTTTGTTTTTATTAACAAAATTGAATTTTTTCATAGTAATTTTTACGAACATAATTTTGAAACATAACTTTGTTGTTATTGTGTCTGTGGCATTGCTACAGTGATTATACCATTACTACTACTACTACTGGAGCATTTTAGGCTAAATACAAACTAGATATTAAGAACTTATTTATAAAAAATGTCAAAAACTCCAGATACTGATGCAAGTGAATTTGCTTCACCGGTGCATAGTCGGAACGTTATGCAGGTAACTTCTAGCCCGTATACACGACCTTTAGAGGTACACATACCTATGGATACCGTAAATACACGTCCCCGAGTCAACGTGAACCGGACTTCATCTTTGGCTCCCGAAACGTTTACGACATCCATAGTCTCTAATACGACCACCCATTATGCTGCCTCTCACAGCAACACACAAGAGACATACGTGGCACAAGAACCGATAGCACACGCACATAAGACATTCCCCATTAAAACTAGCGAAATTTTTGACAACATGAACCAAGGTAATGGTATAACACAAGTGGTTGCACCGCCCCCCAGTGCGCATGTGTACTACAAATCATTGAATTTAGCTTCCCTTAAACTCAAGTATAACGGAGAGTCAGATATTGACGACTTCCTCCTTAGGGTTAATGAAACACGTATCGCACGACAGATTGACGATACAACATTAGTAAGAGGTTTTTCAGAACTGTTATCTGACACCGCACTCAAGTTTCATAGAACAATCCAACATAAAATTAACTCTTGGTTTGATATTTGCGTTGAATTTCGAAAATTCTTTCAATCAAAGGATTACAACTACAACATAGAGAGACAAATTCGTGAAAAAAAGCAGAAGCTAGGTCAGTCTGTATCATTCTTTATTTTAGATATCCAGGATTTAAACAATAGACTAACATATCCTATTACAAGCGACAACCTACTTGAAATTATAAAACACAATTTGCTACCTACATACGCCCAACTATTAGCCATCAATGATATTACTACCTTTGACCAATTGGTCAACGTGTCCAAGAATTATGAGGCTTATTCTGGTGTTTTATGTCAATCTAAACCGGTTGGCAAGCGCGAACTCAATGCAGTCAGCGTCGGCAAATTACCTGACAGGCGCGGCTCACCTATTACTTGCCTTAAATGTAAAAAAGTCGGCCCTAGTTATAAGGTGTGTAGGTCAATACCAGGCATAATATGTTTCAAGTGCGGAGCTAAGAGGGTGACGATTAGAAGCTGCACCCAATGTAACACAGGCTTGCGCTCGCAGTCTACTACACAGACACTTAATGAAAAAAACTGATGGGGCCCCCGAGCAAGTCGTTACACACACAAACAGTCTCTTCGCCTGAAATATCGTCATTCGTAGGGGATAATCGGTTGTTTGTTAAATTCACAATAAAGGACCGTAATTTCGAAGCATTGCTCGATCCTGGGGCACATTTATCAGTTTTAGGTGCGAATAAGCATCGATATTTTCAAAGACTTGGATGGACATTACATGCTAGGGATGCTTCAGTCGTGCCAGCAGTATTTTTAGCGGATTTATCTCAAATTAAAGTCATTGGCATAATGTCTTTGCCAATAACTTGTAATGGGATAACTGCCCACTTTAATTTTTTAGTTTGCCCTGACATACATCACGAAATCTTGTGCGGTATGGATTTCGCTGATGCATTTGGTCTAGTGGACATTTTTAAGTTTGGAGATGTCGTGAGGAGAGGCAACTCCACAAGTTATAGTGCTTGCAGTGCGTTGTGTGAGGTGAAAGCTTTAATACCCAGAGATGATATAACATCTCAACAAGCCAAACATCTACAAAAAGTAATGAATGACTTTGAGTCAATTTCATCAGAAAAAAAAGGTTTAGGGAAAACGCATATCGTTACACATAAAATTATTACACAGGGAGAGCCTATTAAACAAAGATATTACCCTTTATCGCCTGCTAAGTTGACAGCATTGAATAGGGAGGTGGACGAGATGTTGAGGCTCGATGTCATCGAACCGTCGAGGTCACCATGGTCCAACCCGGTTGTCATGATCCCAAAGAAAGATGGATCATGGAGATTCTGCCTCGACGCGCGTAAGCTCAATGATGTCACGGTTAAAGACTCGTACCCACTTCCTTATATAAATTCGATTTTGGACAATCTGCGAGGAGCACATTATCTTAGTTCAATTGATTTATCATCGAGTTTTTGGCAGGTCAGTTTGTCAAGTCAGGATGGAATAGACGGCAAAGGTACTTCTTGTGAGAAAACAGCTTTCGTAGTCCCTAATAGAGGTCTTTTTCATTTTAAAAGAATGCCATTCGGATTATCCAATGCGGGAGCGGAAATGCAAAGGCTAGTTGATTCGCTATTTCTGCACAAATTTGACGGAAAAGTTTTTTGTTATCTGGACGATCTTCTGATTGCCACAGAGTCATTTTCTGAACATATGGAGATACTTGCTGCTGTAAAGAGGTCGCTTAGTGACGCTGGTCTCACTATCAACTTAAAAAAGTGCGAATTTTGCAAAGGAGAGCTTAGATACTTGGGATACATCATCAATACACAAGGTTTGCGCACTGACCCAGAGAAGCTGAGCAGCATTCAGAATTTCCCACAGCCTAAAACTGCCAAGCAGCTACGAGGATTTATAGGTCTATGTTCATACTATCGTAGGTTTGTTAAGGATTTTTCCACCATCATAGCACCTATGACAGCGTTGGTAGGTAAGAAGAAAGGCAGTGACGGCATCCAATGGTCCGAAGCAGCTGAGGATTCTTTCAATACCCTGAAAAATGCTTTAATAACAGCTCCAGTTTTGGCGTCGCCAGAATTTTCGAAACCTTTCGTGCTTCATTGCGACGCATCATCCGTAGGCATTGGTAGTGTTTTGACGCAGGACATAGATGGAATCGAGCGTCCTGTGGCTTTCTTTTCACGTTTACTGGCAAAACCTGAGAGAAATTACAGTACAACAGAGCGTGAACTGCTCGCGGTAGTGGATTCCATAAATCATTTTCGTGCTTACATAGAAGGTACTAAGTTCACGGTCATCACTGACCATATGAGTTTAAAGTGGCTTAAGTCTTTAAATAACCCCTCAGGCAGGTTGGCCAGATGGGCAATGCAGATATCCACTTTTAATTTTGACATTTGCCATAAGGCAGGTAAGCTTAATGTCGTACCAGATGCACTATCCCGAATTTCGGTCGATGCTATTACTTTCAATCAAGAACTTTCTTCAACTTCTGATGAGTGGTATAAGAAGATGTATAACGGCTGTAAAACTATGCCTACTCGTTTCAAAAATTTTCAGATCCTAGGCAACAATTTGTTTAGATTTTGCAAAGGTGGCTCTTGTACTTCAAAAAACAATTGGAGGTTAGTAATTCCTAAAGAGCTGGTCGATGAATGCATCAAGGAAAACCATGACTCCTTCTGTAGTGTACACCCAGGAGTTCAAAAAACGTATTTGAAAATTAGGGAACATTATTATTGGCCAAATATGTTTGAAAATGTTAAGGAATTTGTCACACGGTGTGACAAGTGTAAAGCATATAAACACTCAAATTCACCACCTCACGGACTCATGACAAATCAAAAGGAGGTGTACGTTCCGATGCACACGTTGTCAATAGATATTATAGGCCCATTACCTAAAGCATATTCGGGTCATATATACATTCTGTCAGTTGTAGACGTTTTCTCAAAATTTGTATGGCTTCACCCCCTCCGTACTGCAACCACTCAAACGGTCACTTCATTTTTGG
Source organism: Miltochrista miniata (assembly GCA_933228765.1). Taxonomy (NCBI): domain Eukaryota; kingdom Metazoa; phylum Arthropoda; class Insecta; order Lepidoptera; family Erebidae; genus Miltochrista; species Miltochrista miniata. Next base: position 26,797,137 of record OW121751.1, read on the forward strand.
AAAAGGAATTGATCTTGAAATGGGGAACCCCCGCGATTCTTATTTGTGACAACGCTACCATATTTAAAAGCAAATCGTTTAAATCATTTTGCGATGGATATTCTATCCCTCGAATTTTCTATACGGCGCATTACGCACCGCAAGCGAATACAGTCGAACGGTATAACAAAACCGCTGAAGTCTGTTTATCCATACTAGTTGAACAAGATCAACGTAATTGGTCCAAATACCTTCAGCAAATTCAGCTATCACTGAATAGCACGGTGAACCTAGCAACGGGATACACACCGTACTTCTTAGCCACCGGTCGTGAAATAGTCACTGACGGTCAATTCCATTCAATTCTTAGGGATTTACCAACATCAGCTGATGATCTGACCATAGGCGATAGAAGCGCAGCGGCATCATCGTTGTTGGAATTGGGAAAAATTTTTGACAAGGTAGTAGATGCATTAACTCAGGCGTACCAGAAAAATTCACAACATTATAACCTAAGACGACGACACTTCACAGCGAAAATAGGCGATGTGGTCTGGCGAAGGAACTTCGTACAATCTAACGCAGCGAAGTATTTCTCCGCCAAGCTGGCGCCGAAATTTGTGAAGTGCACGGTTGAAAGGAGGTTGTCAGATGTAGTGTATGAGCTACGCGAGTTATCGTCAGGATCTGTTGGTAAATTTCATGTAAAGGACATCTTGCGTGTAGATTAAATTATTTACACACCCTGTCCGATATTGTTGCTTGTCTAGTGGTATTTACTCCGAACCCAAGATTTTTTTGATCGTAGGGCTAGGCAAGCATTTATCGAAACTAATGTATGCAATTAATAATTGTTTTGCCGTTTGTGTTTTTACATTGTGTTCTTATTCTTACAGTTAATGTTTATATGATATGATACTTAACAACGCATGAGCAAAAAAGTTGTTTTTCTTGACAGTCAAATGATTGACCGACAGTACGATTGGCCAAAGTATGAAAAACTCTTACAGAATATAAGACTGATGAATGACAGCATGTAAATAATTATGGAATGATAGGAGCAAATAAGAAAGGGAAGGATAAGTGCATGACTGAATGATAGGTGGAAAATAAGCTTTAAATATTATTATATGTATTATTATAATTATTATTAATATGGAAAGGATGACGAATGAATGTACATAGATAAATATGAAATACTGTGTGAGGTATGGAAGAGTGAAGTACGCGTTTTGAAAGGAATACCTATCCAGCTGTGATCATTCTAAAGGGCAGTCAGAAGAATAACTATTGCTAGCAGCGTTCTGAAGTTTTATTCTTTTGTTTCTCGGTATTTTTTTAATCCTTTTTGGAGTCGGTTAAGTAACCACTTTTTCCCGGTTGCCACGGCTGTTTCTTTCGGTAAACCTGTCGGTTTACCTCTTTTCCCGAGAAAGGGGGTATTGTAACACTATGCAATACTCACCAACACATTATCCATACGTTCTAATATAATACTCTCTTTTTGTCTCGTGATAACGAGGATTTCATACATTAAGCACATTAACACAAAGATATTAAACTCGATATCTTTCTGTCGTTTTATTCCGTGTTTACATCCAGTCACAATACTACACATACACATAGGTTAGACGTCGTGAATCTGACATTGTCATTTTGACAGTAACAATGACTGATCCTGGTCAACGAAATAGTTTAGGAATAAAAAAAAGAACATAAAAAAAATAGTTTTATTTAGTGTACAATAAATCTAGATTAGAATAAATAATAGGTATATTAAATTAGTAAACAGATTTGGAACTAATGATAATTTATATATAGTTTACGAGCGGATCAATTTCGGAGTGGTCACACCAGAATTCACGTTCCGCGTAACGTAGAACATTATGTCAAATAGTGGATAAAATATTCGCTTAAGAGGATAGGATGGTTAATGTACAGGATAGTTTTAGCTTCAGTTAATGACATGGCGTTAATGCGATAAAGCCCTAATCGTGTATGGCGTATGAGAAGTGGAGGAATAAAAGTCACGAACGGAACGTGAGGGATGAGTGAAATGAAACGGACCGTGGATGTAACTGACCAAGCGGGTTTGGCTTGGTGGGAAGGGGAAGAGACGAAAAGCAAAGATGGAGGCAGTCGGCATTTTTTTCTCTCGAGCGAGAAGACCCGTAAGGTGTCTCTTCAAGAGCAATTCGTACCATCACAGGACCCGCAAAAAGGTATTTATAAGCTAGATAGACCTTGTAATAATCGCGGTCTGTGAAGTGCGTGCTGATTGCTAATGACGCGTAACTTTTGTTGTAGCGGGTCTTTGGAGTACCTACCTATTATTGCTGGGAATACCTGCCCGTCCCTTGGCGGACTCCCAACACGGAGGAATTCTTCCCCGTGAACCCATCAGCGTGGGACGCGTGATCCACAGACGGGACTGCGCGCCGCTGACGAGCCCGGCTTTGTAGCGGTAACCGGTTCTCGCACCGGCATTTTTTTATTCTCTTTTTTACGCCACGTGCATTTCTTTTTCACTACTTGGCACCAAGGAGGGCCACCAGGATTCTTCTTATACATCCATACGCGAGGTTGATTACTGCATCTCGTTGGTTAGCGGTGCCTACGCGATAGTCCACCGACAGTTTAACAACGTAGTTCACCTTCAGGAGGCTGCATAACGATCCGAGAATGTAACTAGATTTATTTAGCCTTTAAATCATAGATTATAATAATGTTAACCAGAATGGATCCATCTCTAGGTCGCTAGATTAAAGTATATTTTGTTAGCCACGTCACAAGGTGATGTTTAGTTAATTGTGTCAAACGAAATAATTTCATCGCATCGGCGCAAGAGCCGGCCAGGTCAATAGATTTGATATAAGTTTATAGCAAGTAAGTAAAGTGTGTGTAGATATAAGTATTCTAACTGGAGTAATACTGGTGCATCCTGCCATATACAGGGTGAATTTTTCAAAAGGGATTGGATGGCCATCTCCGAAACTATAAGGAATAGCGAAAAATGCTCAAAGGAGTCACGAGCCCGATTTTGATGAAACTTAAAATCTCATCATTAGATTTTTGAAAAACCAATAATCCTAGCTGGAAATCGAACCTATTGATTTTGAAAAAAAAACACACCCTATATTATTACACCATACGATAGTGTTGCTATTAAGGATCTTATTCTGGGAAGTAATGACATACGGTAAACTAAAGGAAAGTGCTCATCTTTAACAAAATACAATTTATTTTTCTAACGTTAACTGATTAATTGTTCAAAATGTAGACCATTGTTTTCAATACATAGCTGGTATCGAGACCTCAAGGATCGTACTGCATTCAATATTATTGATTTCGTTTAGAATATTCTCCAAAGAATCATTCTGAGCATGATTTAAAACACGAAATAGTTACGATCTATTCTGGGATTTCGAACGAGACAAATTATGATACAAAATTTTGGTACATGAAATATGATTTCTATTAAAATTCCAAACTTTCCTTAAATTTGCCGTATATCATTACTTCGCAGAATTTGATCCTTATCAGTGACACTATCGTATGGTGTAATAATAAAGGGTGTGTGTTTTTTTTCAAAATCATTGGGTTCGATTCCCAGCTAGGATTATTGGTTTTTCAAAAATCTAATGATGAGGTTTTAAGTTTTATTAAAATCGGGCTCGTGACTCCTTTGAGCATTTTTAGCTATTCCTTATAGTTTCGGATTTGGCCATCCAAGCCCTTTTCAAAAATTCACCCTGTATATAGGCTGAGTAGTGCGTTTGATATACCACAAGGCCTGTGGTTTTTGTATTGTAGACCATTAAACGTGGTGATAATAATATACACTGGTTTTTCTTTCACGAACTCACTGCAACAGGGGTTTACTAGCCAGACAACACGGCCCTTAACCTAAAAGGTCCACTGTATCTCCGGCTGCTGTTATCCAGGTAATCTTCTTTTACAAATCAAACTATTGTAACACGGGATTTGGGAAGTCCACACCGACACCCTTGACGCCCGTTACGTTACAAAGCTATGCAATAGCTTAAAAAGCTGCGGTCACAGTCTACTTAACAATCATCTCTTTAATTCAGGTGTCACAGACCCTTTGCAGACGGACGAACTGCCAGTCACATTCTTATGGAATGCCCATAACTGGTAAGGATACAGGGCTAGACACTTCGGTACACCAAGGTCGCTTCAGGAAGTCTCCGGCAACGTGATGAGTCTGCTAGACTTATTGGAAGAACTGGGATGGCAATAGCCATACCAAAACCCCCCACCAAAATAGGCGCAGAAATGACGTTGATTTGCGGAAACCAGCCTCTGAAAACCTAAAATCTAGAACTCCATACATTTTTTTGATCTATAGCAGTTGCATTAGGCTGATGCAAAGTGCCAACTGAACGGCAGCCTCGCCGGTCGGTGGCGGCTGTGCGAGACGATTCGCGTGCACGTAGGACATAGCCGCCGCGTCGCACCGCGTCGCGTTGAATTCGCGTGTCACCGCTTCAGAATCGCGTTCGCTTCGAACCGCCTACCTAGGACGTAGCGTAAGCGAACGAGAAGCGGCGCGGCGCGGCGCGATACCAACAAACAGTTGAAACCTATTCAAGTGTCCTACGTGACCAAACGCAAGTGCGGTGCGTTGCGGGGCGGCGCGAAATGAAGCGAACGCGATCAGTTGGTTTGATATTTGCGCGCGAACTGGATGCGGTGCCGCCATGTTTTTTATAATGTTGGAAATAGAAATTTTAATCAATGCAATCCAAGAACGTCCTATATTATGGGATAAAAGAAGTAAAATTATTATCGTCGATTATGCCTTTCAAAGTATACAATATTAGTCCCACTTCTTTGCCGTGCATACTTCTTGAGTATTTGATACTAGCTGATTCCCGCAGCTTCGCCCGCGTAAATTTTCACTTCCCGTAGGAACTTATTCCCGGGATAAAAAGTAGCCTATGTGTTATTCCAGACTAAAATGTATCCCTGTACCAAATTTCAGCCAGATCCGTTCAGCCGTTTGAGCGTGAAAGAGTAACAAACATCCACACTCACAAACATTTAAGAAATGAATTTTCCAATAATATTTGTTTCCGTCCGTCCATGACAAATCATCCATCCATCCAAGATCCAAACTGCCACGTCTCTATGGCACCGAATTATAATTTTCCAAAGACTTCAAGTATCTTGGGGTACTTCTTGACAGCAAATTAAACTGGAGTAATCATCTCGAAAACAAAATTAACAAAGCTACGGTCACAGTCTACTTAACAAACATCTCTTTAATTTAGGTGTCACAGACAGTCCCCTTTGCAGACGGACGAACTGCCAGTCACATTCTTATGGAATGCCCGGAACTGGTAAGGATACAGGGCTAGACACTTCGGTACACCAAGGTCGCTCCAGGAAGTCTCCGGCAACGTGAAGAGTCTGCTAGACTTACTGGAGGAACTGGGATGGCAATAGCCATACCAAAACCCCCACGCAAAATAGGCGCAGAAATGACGTTGATTTGCGGTCGCCTTCGATTCGCGTGCACGTAGGACAGAGCCGCCGCGTCGCACCGCGTCGCGTTGAATTCGCGTGTCACCGCATCAGAATCGCGTTCGCTTCGAACCGCCTACCTAGGACGTAGCGTTATCGATACTGAAGCCGAAAATGTAATTTAAAATTTTCATGTCTGTCTGTCTGTCTGTCTGTCTGTCTGTCTGTCAGTCTGTCTTGTCTGTCTGTATCCCGAATAAGTATCACGCCGAAACTACTGAATCGATTTGAATGGAACTTGGTACAATCTAAGTTTATAATTGAGGAAGTTTCTAGGATACTTTTGATCCCGATATTTTTCGCGGTTCCTTTGGGAGAAGGGATGAAAGACAAAATGGTGTTTTTTTTTTATAAATAAAGAGTGTTTTTTTTAAGAAGAATTTAAAATTATTAAATCTAAATAATCTAGGTAAATAAAATTGACTAAAATAATGAAATTACACGAACACTATTATTAAAATTTAAACTGGTTTCCAGCCGAAACCGAACTTTCGGCCCCAGGGTCAGTTTTTTAGTTGTAACTTCTCAATGCAGTTCCAATTTTTTTTTCGGTGTCATAAAGGGAGTACTTTAAGAATTGTTTCACACAAGTTTCAAGGTTAAGGGTTTTGTGGTTCAGAAATGAGAGGTATCTCAACTTTCGCCAAACCTAGAATTCAAGGGTCCCTTTGAATGAGAGGGTAAATCTAAACGGGCGTGTTGTCTAAATCATAAAAGAGCTTAATTATTAAGGCTGTTGTAAAATAATACAGTCCGCGCCGAAGGCGTGGACTGAATTATTAGCTTTTTTATGATTAAGCAAACAGGGCCGTTTCACACGGTGCTTTATGAGTCTGATGAAGAATTACCTCTCCTTTCGTACACCTTATGTGGCGTAAACGAAGTTGCGAGGGTCAGCAAATACTTATAATAAAACTGTAGAGGGTCAAGAGTCTGTACATGGAAGATGTCTTGAAAATTTTAATGGCAGGGGGCGTTCTCTAATCGATACTGGAACCGAAAATGTAATTTAAATTTTTCATGTCTGTCTGTCTGTCTGTCTGTATCCCGAATAAGTATCACGCCAAAACTACTGAACCAATTTAAATGATACTAAGCATTCTGAGCTTATAGTCCGAGGAAGGTTCTAGGATACTTGTGATTCCTATATTTTGCGCGGTTCCTGTGGGAGAGGGGATAAAAGACAAAATGGTTTTTCAGTTGTAATTTCTTAACCGTGATCCGATTTCAAATATTTTTTCAGTTCCAACACTGAGTACTTAGATTGATTCACACAAGTTTCAATATTGAGGGTTTTGTAGTTTAGAAATTAGAGACATCTAACTTTCGCTAAGCCTGTAATTAGTGTCGGACCGAAACTGGTTTTCCAGCCGAAACCGAAACCGAACTTTCGGCCCCAGGGTCAGTTTCAGCCGAAACCGAAACTCACGTTTTCATATTGAAAAAAAAAAGCCAGCCAAGTGCGATTCGAATTCCCGCACAGAGGGTTCCGTTACAAAAATTGGGCACAAAAATTACGTTTGTTGTGTGTGGATGTTTTTTTCTGGTTTTAGTAGGTATTTTTTTTTATAGCGGCAACACAACAGGGTGAGGTGGCGGTGGCAGTGCCTCTTGACATCGCCAACGCCTTCAACACCTTACCCTGGAGCTGCGTTTTGGGAGGCGCTTATTCACCAGGGAATGCCTTCCTACCTCAGTCGAATTGTTTGAGCCTATCTTTCCGAGAGGGCCATAACTTAGCCGAGCTGGCTAGGGCCGGGTCTGCGAGATGTGTAGTTTGGTGTTCCACAGGGATCGGTCTTAGGACCGCTTCTGTGGAACATCGATTACGATTGAGTGCTGCGTGGTCTGTCGCTTAGATTTGTTGGCGTAACGCGTTACGCCGAAGACGCCCTCGTTACAGCACTAGGAGCAACGCATCGCGATGCAGTCCTTGAAGGCCAGGGCAGGGGTTGCTCAAGTGGTCGTTCGAATACGATGTCTGTGTCTTGAGGTCACCCTTCACAAATCCGAGGCTTTGTGCTCTCACGGACCTTGGAAGGGGCCACCTGTGGGATCCAGCTTACATGTAGGGGGCGTAAGCATTGGCATCGAGCCCTCGATGACGTATCTGGGGCTCATACTCGATAGTGGGTGGAACTTTGGATACCACTTCCGAAGTTTGGTCCCAAAACTGAGGGCATTCATCAGTCGCACTCTCGCGGTTGTTGCCCAACATCAGGGGACCCAACGCTCCCTGCAGGAGACTCCTGCAGGGAGCGTTGGGTTTGAGCGTCTGACGTCTGAGCGGAGACTGTACCTTGGTATCGTGCGGAGCATGGCCCTATACGGGGCCCCCGTATAGGCGGAGAACCTAACGGCCAGCAATGTGGCTAGGCGATAGCCGTCAGGGTGATAAGGGCATACCACAAGATCTCAGTTGAGGCGGCATGTCTCCTACCCGGGACCCCTCCACGGCACCTGGAGCGACCCTTGCGTCATTGTTTAAATGGTGCAAGGAGGCGCTGGAGCGAGTCCATAGGCCTGCATCTCGAGAAATCGAAGCTCAGCGGTTCGAGCTACTAGCAACCCCCCAAAAACGCGCGATAGCACCCAAAACCCCCCCTCCACCAGGTGAGGCCGCAGTGGTAGCCGTAGGTATGTTGGGAACTCTCTGAACATCCTTGCGAGGGCATACCCGGGGCTCCCAATTGTAGGCTGTTAGATAGGAATACGATACGTGTGGTTTTTACTCAGTAGGAGTCTGGCATAGTATTCCTGTAGGATTTCTCACGTTAAAAAAAGCGGCAACAGAAATACATCATCTGTAAAGATTTTAGGTCTCTATCTGTCACGGTTCCAGCGATAAAACCTCGTGACTAATAGACAGACGGACGGCTAAGTTTCATATCTCATTCATAGGGTCCAGCTTTTACCCCTCCGTGCGTGAGTCCGGCTCGCTCTTGTCCATTTTTAGTTATATACTGAATGTAACCAGATCCGGTCAAGAGCTGGTAACAGTAGTAGGGCACCGTGTGGTTTTCGTCGGTAGGAGTTTGCAATAGCATCTATGAGTAATTCCACACGTAAAGAAGTAGGGTTCCAAACAAGAAAAGCAGCAAAAAAATCACGTTTGTTGTATGGGAGACCCGCTATAATATTATTATTTAACCAAGCAAAATATCGGAATCAAAGGTATCCAAGAACCTTCCTCGGACTATAAGCTCGAATTGTACTAAGTTTCATTCAAATCAGTTCATTAGTTTCGGCGTGATACTTATTCGGCATACAGACAGACAGACAGACATGAAAAGTTTAAATTACATTTTCGGCTTCCGTATCGATTAGAGAACGCTCTCCAATTAAAATTTTCAAAATATCTTCCATGTACAGACTCTCGACCCTCTACAGTTTCATTATTATGTATAGTTGGCTATAGGCCATATAACATTACGCTAAGGTGAACAGGAGCGGAGCAGCAATGAAGAATGTTTCGAAAACGGGGAATATTTTTTAACCGACTTCAAAAAAGGCGGAAGTTCTCAATTCGTACGCTATGTTTTTTTTGTATGTATGTTACGCGATAGCAGCGCCAATTATGGATGGATTTTGAATTTTTTTTGTTTGAAATAGGTTACTTCTGAGGTGGTCCCATATCCAGGGTATCAGGATCTGATGCTGGGATCCAGGAGAAATCGAGGGCAACTACCGAAAATTCTAGGGACAACTAGTGCGTTTGTTAACTTTTTGATTAAGTGCCAGTTTCCGAAAGGCTAAAATTTAATGAAGGTCTGGACTCGATCTGATTTTATTTATTTATTTATTTATTTATTTATTATATTACAAGCAAAACAAGCTAACAGTGAAAAGACACCAAAGCGCTCATAATGCTATGCTACATATTAACTAACATATTATTTACTGTACACAAATAGTAATATCTTCTGATGATGGATCCGAAAGACAGTCGAGGGAATTCCTTAACGATTTACAGCAGCTATCTTGTAAAAAAATAAAAAAATAAAAATTTTAAATAAAAAATAGAACCGACTTCATACAAATCTTTAAATATAAAATTTACCTAGCACATAGTACCTAATATGTATTTTGATTTATCAAATTTTATTTTAATTTTTTAATTACGTCGCGGCTGCCATTTTGGATTGCAAAATTAACCTGAAATTCGTAATCAGCATACTAAAAACCCCCATAACGATATCCAACATGAAATTTTACAACAGTGGCACGGCGGCCATTTTGGATTGCAAACCCGAAATTCGTACTCAGCATACCGAAAAACCCCTTATGATATCTAACATGAAATTTCAAAACAGTGGCACGGTGGCCATTTTGGATTGCAAAATTAACCCGAAATTCGTACTCAGCCTATCTAAAAACCTCAGAAAAATATCCAACATGACATTATATCTGCTAAGTCACGTGGATCATCTGTTCAAAGTTTGAAATAAAACAAAAATGACAACGTCAATCGGATTGAATAGGTATTTTAAACGTTTTAGAGAGGGGCTGTCGGGTGAGACCGGTGCACGGCTTCTATCTACCTATCCAAAAAAAATTTTCCCAATAGCATTTGATATCTTAGGTCGTATGTCCACCTATTTTAAAATCCGAACCAGTGTGCGGCCGGCCAGCCGCAACAAAAAAATACAATGTGTAATGTTTTGATGCAACTTGTAAAAGTTGCATCAAAACATTACACATTGTATCATTCATTACTCGGTGCGCAAAGCGCATTGATGTTACAGGTTGCATCAAAACATTACACATTGTATCATTACAAGGCGCGCATTGTAGAACCGCGAAGGCGCAAAGGCGCGCATTGCACATTGGAGAATCACCGGAGTTCGCAAAATCACCGGTGAATTTCACCAGAGCTCAAGATTCCGCTCCGTTGCAAACTACTAGCGAATAGTGCCAAAAGGCTGTGCGTGCACACTTGACGGCACCTTCAATGGGCGTCAAGTATCGTCAATTCATTCTTTAAGTAAGATCTTCAATCACGTAAGACATGACAATTGCCAATTGATCGTGTCGGAACCCCATAAAAGTGATGAAAGTGTCGTTCTTAGCCAAGTTCAAAATTTTGCCGCTAGTGGCGCGTGTCTTTGCTTTCTTCACTGATCTGTATTATTACTTTCACTGATCTGTATTTATAAATAATACAGATCAGTGGCTTTCTCAAGTTTCTACCTGTGGTCAAAGTATCTACCTACTAGAGCAGGGGTGGCCAACCGGTCGATCGCGATTCGTGACGCGATCGACCGGATTAACGAATCCGCTCGATCGCGTCACGAACGGGCGGATCGTTAAAAAAGGGAGACGGTAACTTGTAGCTGATCTAATCCGCAATAAAGTGGCCTTTATAGCTAAAAATCCCCAATCCTTCCTCAACAGACTGTGACAATTTCTTCAAAGAACAAAATTGATATCTTCTTTTGGGCCATAGACTTTCATCATTGTGAACTTAACAATTAAAGAAAGCTGTATTGGGCTAGAATTCCTGAATAACCTGGCGTCAAGCCCGGACCGGCCAGGAGATATACTGGTGCTTACCGGAAGTCGCACAGCTGCGCATAGCGTGAATATCCACGCGCCGCCAGTACACCAGATTCCGCCAGAGGCGTCGTGGTCCAGATGTTAATGCGAAGGCCCGAGAGACGAAGCTATACGAGGGGTATAAGGGGGCCAAAAGGGCTTCAAGTAGCCATAAACCGAGGTAAGCGGTTGACACGCGAAGAAATAAGAGAAAAGAAAATTGTACCGGAAGTTGTCAAAATGTCGTTCTTACATGGCTTCACAATTTCGACACTAGAGGCGCTAGTTAGATCGTAGTTAACATTGCCCAGAAAGGGTGTTTTACGCGCATTTCAAGACACGAGCCGTTGAATTAAGGCTTCTTGCATTGCACTTGGCCACAAATAAGTGCGATCCTCATTTTTGTTCATAGCGATTTTCATTACTTTTAAGCGCCTGATCCACATGCGATGCGATAGCGAGCCGACGAACCAACGAACCAGGAGACTTATAATCCGTTGGTTCGTCGGCTCGCGATATGATCCACTAGCGAGCAAGGCCGTCGGCTCGCCATCTGTAAGTCGTCGTCATACTGAGGTCCTAGGTACGATTCCCACCTCGAACCAATTTATTTTTCGTCGCCTCAGTGCTTATTGGTCCTATGTGCCATCGGTCATATTTTACAGTAGATGCGCTTTTCCTTTATTTTATTTAAAAATGTTCATTTTCTAGATTTTAAGGTATTTCCTACAAATTAATGTTTTAATTTTTATCTGTAGATGCCAATTAATAATACCTTATTTGACTGTTTTTACGTGGAGATAGAACAACGATGCACAAATTAAGTTACGAATATGGACTTAGAACGTGTAATCACTTGCACTCGAACGTGTTATCACGTGTTAAACTTGTTTATCACATTAGGGAGAGGACAAAGAGACTCACTTATTTTTGCATACTTATTTTTGCTATCTCCCAGATTTTCTATACAGGATGGTGCATATTTCACCATAATAGTCATACATAACAAACACAAACGGGTTTAACTTTTAAGTTGAGAATGTTTTGTTAATTTTTTTTTTGTTAAACTTATGACGAGTTGGAAAATAGAAGACAAAACACTTTAGATATTAATAACTCTTCCTAATAATATAAGTTTGCTGGTCGTCTTAGTTCTTTACACAAGTACGGAGGGACCCAGAAAACACAAAGCAAAAGTAAAGAAATTGGAACTAAAATGACCTATGAGATTATTTTTGAAAAGCAATTAGTATGCTAACTGATCATAAATTTTAAATATGGAAAAACGTCGCCCCAAGACGTATAATAAGGTGGAAAATTTGGTTGGTTCCGAGTAGGTTTCGGTGGCGGAGTGGATAACGCGTCGGCACGGATCGCCGAAGACGCAGGTTCAAATCCTGCTCGAAACCAATTCTTTTTCCATATTTAAAATTTATGATCAGTTAGCATACTAATTGCTTTTCAAAAATAATCTCATTGTTCGGGCTGGTTTCATCATAAATCGAATGAATATAGGTGTAATTCTATACATTCGTGCCGTGTAACTTTCTAAAAAAAAAAAAGTGCCGGTAGATGGTGCCTACGTCGCCCCAAGACGTATAATAAGGTGGAAAATTTGGTTGGTTCCGAGTAGGTTTCGGTGGCGGAGTGGATAACGCGTCGGCACGGATCGCCGAAGACGCAGGTTCAAATCCTGCTCGAAACCAATTCTTTTTCCATATTTAAAAAAAAAAAAAAAATTTAAAATGACCTAATTTTGAATCGAAAGCGTTTGCTTCGTGAATATTGATTGGACTTACTAACATAACATTTTAAAATGTTTTAAAATTTTACTAACACAAAAATATTAGGTACATACATATTTAAGTGATGGTAGAATTGATTTTCCGCTTATTTGAAGACTGATAAAAAAACATCATTCTGTTTCAAATTCAAAACGGATTCGAGCGTAAATTAAAAATTACTTGCTGCTCAGTTTGCGGCCGCGTCTCAATATATAGTTTTTCATACCCTGTTTTTGACAATATGTAGTATTTGTCTGAACCAATTTGACGATGAAAACGCAACAATTTATAAGATTTTGAAATGATTTTCGGGAGTGACTGAAAGATTCTAGTAAAGTTTCCAGCCACAATGGCAAATAAAAAAAAATGGCGCATATGGCATCGCGGGCTGTGATTGGTCGCTTGGGTGGACATAGAACACTCAAGCACTCAACATATCTTACGATGTAGGATATATGACATACAATGGACATAGAACAAATAAGCACGAAATTTTAATTACAGTGTCGTGTCACAAAAAAACATCAAATTATTTTTTGGTTGCTTTATTAGTAAAACGTCTTAATTTTTCTTCGACTATCAGGAGTGAAATTTTTGTCTTAACAATTCTGCATTTAAAGTCCATAATCGAAAATTTGGTCGATAGAACAAATAAGCACTGACGCGACGTTTTGTAATTTTGTTGGGAAGTTATACGGAGAAAATTTTAAATAAATGATTATTTTTAAATGCATTTTTGATATGCATTTAATGAAAAGCTGAATGCCCAACGCGTACTATTTCATTATGCTAAATAGTCAAAAGTTGAACCGCGCAGAGCGTGCGATCGCTATAAAATTCGCAAAAAGACTGTCGGCTCGCCGGCTCGGCTAATCCACTGGCGAGCAAGACCGTTGGCTCGCTAGCGAGCCAGCGAGCCAACAGTCTTGCTCGCCAGTGGAGCACCGAAAGTTCGCGGACTTTTTGTCCGTTGTGCGTCGAAGTATGCGGACATAAAGACCGCCAGTGGATCAGTCGAACCGGCGAGCCGACAGTCATTTTTTGAATTTTATAGCGAGCGCACGCGCTTTGATTGTATATATAATGGATCTACGCTCGTTTCGTCGCGACAATTTAACGACCTTTGTACAATGTTTTAAAAATCATAAATGCCTGTGGCTGTATACGAGTAAAGATTACAAAAATAAAAGTATGAAAACATCAGCATATAATGATCTTTTAGATATTATGAAATTACAAGATAAATAAATAAAAAAATAAAAAATAAAATAAAAATAATAAATACATTTATTAATAAATAAATTATTATTATTATTTTTATTTAATTAATAAATTTATTAATTATCATATCATATCATATCATATCATTTATTTGCTTTAAAAAAAATTTAAATGTGACAATCTTTGTCTTTCTCGCAACCAACTTTTTACCCAGACTTTATGGCGTCTTATATTTTACTTTTTTTCTTTCTCCTGTTGTAACAATATTCCTAAATAACAAAGTAACTCTGTTTGGGAGCACGCCATGTCTCTGTCAACGTTAGGAGCAGACTGTTTAGTCCGCTAGTGGATCATATACGCGAGCCGACGTACCAACGAACCAACGGACTATAAGTCTCTTGGTTCGTTGGTTCGTCGGCTCGCCCAGTGATTCAGGCGCTTCAGTCCGCGTACTTCGGCCAGCGAGCCGAGAAAAAGTCCGCGGACTTTCGGCAAAAAAGGCTTCATATATTAGGTCATCATAATCTTGCATTAAAAAACCGGCCAAGTGCGAGTTGGACTCGCACATGAAGGGTTTCGTAGTAGCAAGTAACATAATATAAAAGTTTGTTGTAACTTTGATTGATGTTTTAACACGTTCGCAGTTGTAGTGATTTTTCTTACCGAAAATTGCGGTTTATGACGGATTAAAAAAATACTACCAGCTCTATCTCGTTCAAACCAATTTTCGTTGGTACTTTTTATGGCAATGTACATCATATATTTTTTTTAGATTTATCAGTCTCTTATTTTAGAAGTTAGAGGGGGGGGGGGGGGGGACACATTTTTCCACTTTGGAAGTGTCTCTTGCGCAAACTATTCACTTAAGGAAAAAAATATTTTAGGAACCTCAATAGCATTTTTGAAGACCTATCTATAGATATCCCACACGTATATGGGTTTGATGAAAAAAAAAATTTTGATTTTCAGTTCTGACTACGGGGACCCCCAAAATTTACTGCTTTTTTTCTACTTTTATATAAGAATCTTAATGCGGTTCACAGAATACATCTAGTTACCAAGTTTCAATAGCATAGGCCTTATAGTTTCTGTGACACACGGACGGACAGACAGACAGACAGACAGATAGACAGACAGACATGACGAATCTATAAGGGTTCCGTTTTTGCCATTGGGCTACGAAACCCTAAAATGAGCAGAATATATGTTAGCAGTACGGCTTAAACTTCTCGCCTAGTCTTAGAAAAATATAAAATAGGTACTAGTGGACGTCACGCTGATTCACCCATGTATAGTCCCTTCCACTGATCTGTACCTCTGACAGATCGTTTTCTGTATGTTGGTATTGCAGTAAAGTCCCCCTATGAGTGCCCGCATATGACATTTTGCGGCGTAATATGGGAGATTAGATGATGTAAACGTTAGCACTAACAAGCACTAACAATTACTTTTTTATGTAAATATCTAATTGTCAATAAACATAACTTTACTAAACACGTGTTACGTGCTCTGCCTACACCAATTCCGCTGACTAAGATAGCGTGAATATATTGATAGTAACAGCCATAGTAACTAATCTGCAACTTCAGCGCCTCGTGTTGCCGCGGATTGACATGGATTACGGGGTCGTGGGAACGCTGAATCGGCGCCTCGTGTCGCCGCTGGTCACGTAGACCCAAGAACCGCTGACCATACATTTTACCCCCACATTTGCGGGAGGAAATGAATTATTTTATATAATTTTATCGGCACTTCGGGTACTAGCATCGTCCGAGTCTAGACATAATTATTTTAAGTTAATTTTGTAATTCTTTTATTAATTAAATAACCTTTGAAGTATTTTCGTTTTTTTTAAGACCTCCGGCTGCCACCTTCGTATCTCACGTGATTCTGATACTTTATGATTGTACTTAAGTTGTATTTTTATTGATATGGATATTTAAAAAAGATACTCATTACCATCACCAAGGAGGGCGAAGTTACTCCTTCTACATCTCAAATAATTCCCGCGCCCGAAAAACGGCAACAAAAAAGAAAATAAGTTTCGACTTTAAGGTTAGAGCCAACATCAGCGCTACCTCTAGCGCTGATGTTGGCTCTAACCTTAAAGTCGAAACTTAAGGGGTCCCGCCGACATAGTCAATTGGCGATTGTCAATAACGTAGAATTTCATGTACACGTATACGTCGATGCACACACACATGCAAAGCAATCACGCACACTGAAGCAACTTCCATTCATAATTTACGTGATTGACAAATTGCAAGGCATGATCGTCTCGGGGGCCTATTATTTTCTTTTTTGTTGCTGTGGGCCTATTATAGGCTCCCGACACGATCATGCCTTGCAATTGTCAATCACGTAATATATGAATGGAAGTTGCTTCAGTGTGCGTGATTGCTTTGCATGTTTGTGTGCATCGACGTATACGTGCACATGAAAGTCTACGTTATTGACAATTGCCAATTGATCATTTCGGACCCCTTTATGAACGGAATAGAGCTCCTGTTTCCATAGGAAATTAGGAATACGGGAATAAAATAAAGCCTATGTTCAACGAGGATAGTGTGGTTTCCTAACAGTGAAAGAATTATGCAAATCGGTTTAGTAGTTTCGGAGCCTATTCGATCTATCGAAACAAACAATCATATCTTTCCTTTTTATATTATTAGTAATTAAAGTATAGAAGCATAGAAAAACAATAATCAAAAAGTTTAATAAATATAGGCGACATCCGTAGCATATTTCTGGGATAAACTTTTCGAAGAGCAATAGGTGTAAAAGAGATAGAGAGCATGCGTTCATACTTGTTCAATGTTTTTGTTATGCATAGAGGTCTGTCATGTCAGCTGAGAGAATATTGAGTTGAATATCAATGGTGGTGGTGGTGGTGAAAAATATCAATGTACATTTTCAAGAGCTAAAAATTATAGAATAGTGCGTGCATTTCTTATTTAATTCAACGTTTTTTTTATGAATAGTAAGTCTTAAAAGCCCTCAAGAGTTTTGCGTAATCACTCAGTAATGTTATGAAGCGAATTTATGTAGCCCGACTGCGTAAGTGCTGAATCTTTGTTGTAGATGTTTTTCGTATGTTTAATTCCATTTCAAGAGGTTCATCGTTGATGTTCCCTGAGAAATTTTAAAAGGTTTTAATGAGAGGTACTCCGGAACTGTTACAAATTGTTTGTAATTTATTAGTATAATTTTAATTTTCAAATAGCATCCATGTACCATGACGTTGTTGTTTATTTTAGTTCAATAGACGAGTAGCTAGGGTTCACAGCGTGTTATTTTTTTGCTCTTTGTTAACATAGAGCGTCACATTGCTTTTTTTTTCATATTATATTCGAATATTGAAATTTGTGGCAAATTTTAGTTAAATCTATTCAAATTAAAGAGTTCATGATTTATAAACATTATAAAGTATCTACATAAAAATAATTACAAAGTTTAAAAATGGTTATTTGATGACCAATAACTTATAAACAGTGAAAGTCTCATGATTTTTAAACAACTATCAATGAAGTAGTTTATTTATCAAAATTAAATTATTGGTGTAAAGAGAATTCCCAAAGGAGGAGATAATGTAATACCTACTTTAATTGAAAATTTAAATTTTCTAAAATGTTTGAATTTCTCCACATTCAATACCACACATGTGTGTACCATGAAGACTTTTTAATTACTTCTTACTGCTTAGTTTAAGGCAAAATGACGCTTTCTATTATTATTTTATAATTTACAACGATAGCTTATTACGTTAATCAATTTTACCTATGTGTAGTCTCACTGAAATAGACAAACTTGGTGTGTATTTATTTTGTGATTTATCTTTTTTTAGCGCAGATGGATTTTCACAATAAATCTAGAGAGCTATAGTTAATGTGTATAATACTAAATCAAGACTACAAAAACCTCCAAAATGTTGTACGTTTTCCATGTGGATGCTGGTGTAATGACCACTTATGATATGAGCCTCACCCTACAAAAGTAAGTACAATCATATTTGTCATCCATACAATATTCCCAGTTGCTTATAAAGCCTTATGTCTGGTTCGGCTGCTACATTTCCACTTCTCTCCATCCTCAATTCTCTCCTCATCGCCCTCACCCACCATCAATTGTTGACTGCCCAGCGACAGCATGTCATTTCATTACTCCTTTGTTTTAGTTCTCAGGTCTGTGACATTTGTCTCTGTTATAAAATGCTTTTAATAGATGTACAGGAATTTCACCACATCAACAACCTCACTTAACACACCTATTGGCTAATGAGTGGGGTTCTGGTCACATGGCAGATCCTTTTAACATGCAAAAAGAGTGATGTTTATGCCATACAGAGTACAGTGCAATTTGGATACAACCAGGACTTCATAGCTAAGCAATGGCCAGGGGACCGAGTTCTAAAATCTGTGACGGAGTAGAGCATTATCGTAAAAAGTGGTAGACAGACAATATAGATAACTAGATGACGCTCGCGACTTATTTTAAAATTCGGTACACGTTCCCGCTTCCCGTGGGAACATATTCCTGGGATAAAAAGTAGCCTATGTGTTATTTCAGACTAAGCTATCTCTGTACCAAATTTCAGCCCAATCAGAGCCGTTAGAGTGTGATTGAGTAACAAACATCCAAACGTTTTCACAAACTTTCACATTTATTATATATTATACTAGGACTAGGATATTGCCTGTCGAAATGGTTCCTAATTACAAATTGAAATATTGATGCTTATTTTTGTCATCCAAACTGCTTTCACGCAATAAGCGGATACCTTTACCTATGTGATCTGTTTACAAGTTTCAGACCTTCCAATGTAGGTACTATCTTCTGTAAACTTATTCTGGCCAGTGCATCCCATCCCACACATTTTTATTTGAACCAGTTGCTTATAATATGTTGCTATCAATGCCACTGAACTTTCTCTAACTGAAATTTAACACAGACAATAGTTATTTTATAATTGCCCTAATGTTTTTGTTTTAGTGTATCAACATTAAAGTTAGCTATTGAGCGAAAGACTAAAGTGCCGTCAACTCTTTTGGTGCTCCTTGTGAGTGGGGGTGAGGTACTTCAAGCAGATCATATGGTGTCTTCCTACAGCGCAGGAACAGACAGTAACCCGATATATATGTTCAGCAAACCTCCTGTGAAGGAGAGTATCTTGAGGCAGTCAAGTAAGTTAATCTATTCGAAGTCATCCTTCTATCAAGACTTGTCAAGCACTAGATATAGTATTACTACTTTACTCTTTTTATATCCTAAACTCTATTATATTAAAGACTTCCGAGTCGGACCAAATTTTTGCGTGATCCTCAAAGTGGTAGGCTGAGGCGTACTATACAACCACATTGTCTTTGAATTTGGCTAATTTAAAAAATTAATAACAGATTGAATGAAAATTTTAGTATTGCTTGTCCACGTAGTCTGCAGTTAACCGTCGCGTGGTGGCCGCATGTTTACCGCATACTTTTATTACAGTATACTATATCATGAGAAATTTAAACTATTACCTAGGCTACAACATTCCTAGGTAAGGCCGGAGTGGTGGCTGTAGGTCTGTTGGGAGTCCTGGGACATCCTTTCGAGGGTTTACCCGGGACTCCCGATTGTAGGCTGTTGGGCGTAACGTGAGGTTTTTTAGTTGGCAGAAGTCCGGCGTAGCATCCATGAGGGTTTTTCCCTCACGTTTAAATAAAAAAAGGCTACAACATTCCAATTCTTCCCAACAAGGCGCCGTCCACGCCTGGGCTAACAGATAGCAAGACTTTATTGATGTTTGTCTCGTCTCGTAGCGATAATATAGGCTTATCATACATTGTATACAGTGAAGCGCTCATAGCCCCACTAACTCGGTGTTCACTGGTAGTCCCGGTATATTGTTATTTGTTAAGCAAAGTGGAAGGCGTTAGAGGGCGCCTTGAAAATTAATATAAATGTAGCAGGTAGTAACAAGCTGCACCTGACCCACTACAACACGACAAAAGGAACCCCACCTATTACACACGACGAACTACAAATTGTAAAATGTAGACGCATAGTAAACCTCTACCTACCCCCGCGGGTTTAAAGACGCAACTATATGTACTACCCGTTCGCGCTAAATTTGCTGGTCGCCTCCCCTACTACGCCTCTACACCAGCTTCTACGCCAGCGGCAAACTTAGCGCGAACGGGCTATATTTAGTAAACAATAAAACTCAACTTACCAAGTATGGGCGTAAGATCAGCTGCGTACTGATGGTATGTCACTATTTTACAGCATGTGAGTTAAGCCCGATAGTGGAGTTAAGCTCTGGGGAATATTCAATCGAAAGTCGCAGCGCATTTGACGGCAAATCTTTTATGGAGCTAAAGGCAGCGGTAGAGAAGTGTTGTATGCAGCAACCAAATGTTCAAACTGTGAGAAATTGTGCTGCACTAGCGCAGCAGTTCAGTGACCTTGCACTCGAAGTGTCCAGCAGTTGTGAGCAGCTGGTGCATGATCAGCATTTGCAACACCAGGTAATACTGATTTATTATTTATACACTCATTTGCAAAAAAAACGGGCGGTTTTGATTTTCATTCATCTTTAAAAAGATACAATACCAAAAAGGTTTCAATCGTTTGTACACGTTACTGGCCGGTTTTAAAAATGCCGTGGTATTCAAAAAAGTACGTTCTAAATTCAAATTTTCATTTGATGCTCATTTTTACAGAAAACCCCTTTTTATCCTACATTTTTGGCGCGAAGTTCCAGAAGTTAACATCGACTTTCACAACTTTTATTCAATTTTTATCGATTAATTTCATATCCTTGACTGTCAAAGCTTTATTTATTGCTGTTTGGCTGTATCGAAAATGGTAGATAAAGTGGTAAAAGCTACCAAAATTATCGCGCTGCTTGAAGAGGGTTGCAGCCAATGTTTCGTGGCTAGGAGGCTAAATGTTAGTCGCTCGACGGTCCAAAGGACCTGGCAGCGATATCAGGAGACTGGTTCCGTCGAGAGAAGGCCTGGTTCTGGAAGAAAACCATGTACCCAACCACGGGATGATCGTTTTCTTGTGAGTCGCACATTGAGAAATCGCAAATCTTCGTATGTGGATCTTAAGAACAACCTCCAAGAAGTAAGAAATGTGCATATTAGTCTATGGACGATCAGAAGGAGGCTTCTCGCTGCCAATATACGCAGTCACCGCCCGGCCCGCGGCCCCAAATTACTCCGTGTGCACAGAGTTCACAGGCTTAGGTTCGCTAGAAATTGTGAATCATGGACTCAAGAAGATTGGAATAGGGTTTTGTTCTCTGATGAAGCCAGGATATCTCTGTTCGGTGAAGATCGACGTCGGCGAGTGCTAAGAAGACAAGGAAAGCGCTTTGCAGATGCATGTTTCGAAGAAATCACACCTTATGGTGGGGGCTCTGTTGTGTTTTGGGCAAGAATAAATTCAATGGAACGTACAGAGTTAGTCTTAATTGAAAACGGCTCACTGACTGGGCATCGATACATAACGGAAGTTCTAATTCCTCATGCACAACCCGCATTGGCCGCTCTAGGTCAAGACTCGATTTTTATGGACGACAATGCTCGCGCCCACCGATCCCGCGATGTTAACGCGTATGTGCAAGAGGTCGGCATTCGTCGTTTGGATTGTCCAGCTCGAAGTCCCGACCTCAATCCCATAGAACATATCTGGGACGTTCTAAAACGGCGTGTGAGATCAGTACACCCGGCTCCGCAAACCATCAGAGAGCTGAAGAATGTGATTACTGCGGAGTGGGAAGGTATTCCGCAAGCAAGTATCCGGGATATACTCGCTAGCATGCCCAGACGAATTCAAGCTGTGATTTTAGCTAGAGGGGGTCACACTCGATACTAAACATTTATCTGCTTTTACTTTATTAAAGAAAAACAAACAAAAAAACTTTTTTATTTTTACTTCATGAGCATGTGCACTACTAGCGAACATACACTACTAGCGAACATACACTACTAGCGAGGTTTAGCATTATTTCCCATAAATTGTAACAAATTTTTATGAAATACTGATGAAAACGATTATTTTCTTATTAATTTACTAAATTGTGAGGATAAAACTACCTATAATTATCAAACAAAGCAATATTAACATTTGAAATGGTTCATTGCTTAGGTGCCCGTTTTTTTTGCAAATGAGTGTATTTTTGATTTGTTTTTTGACAGCCTCTGCCCTGTAGCACATTCGGTAGTGTAAGTAACCCACTGCCGAGCATGGGGGCCTGGCTTCGATTCTCGAGTCGGACCAAATTGTTGCGTTATCCACAAATGTTTGTTTCGGAGCTTGGGTGTTTTATATGTTGATCGAGTGTGCAGATGTCCACTTTAGAGTATAAATAATAATAAGTAAATCTTTTGTTCAACTTATTACAGTTTTTATAATAGCTTTCTGTATTCGGCAGTCTAAAACAGCAGTTTTACCTGAATCTCATGTCTTTTGGCTTATCAACTTTCGATACTAACCAGCCTCTTCTTTTTCGAAGTTGGTAGCAAGCAAATGAAAACAAAACTCGTTAAACATAGAGAAAAAAAAGAAAAGAAAGCCAAGGTCGAAAACGAACTGAAACCAGTTTTGATAACTTCTTTAGGGCGTTTACAAAAAATGTCAACATTGGTCAGCGGGTAGAAGGGTTTATTGACATAGATAAGCTAAGCATTATAATAATATTCATTAATTCACCAACTTCCTAGGAAGCATTCTTTTTAGAGAGCAATAAATCTAGGGATACTATCTTACAATTATACAAAAGTTGTGTTTGCTGTACATTAGTTGTGTTATAAATTAGAAAGCTGTTTGTGGGGGTCATTAAAACAGCTGTATGCCTAGGCGGCGCAGTGGTAATATACATAAATTAACGTATCGAATCCCTCGGGGGTTGAAGTAAATTTTTGTGATGTTTTTGTTGAGGGGCATAGTCTCATGTGAGAACTGTTCAACTCCAGAAGTAGACCACCGAACGAGATCGGGAGAGGGCCTTTTCTATAATGAAAGCCCTGCTTACGTAGTACCCATGCTGGTGAAACATAGGCTCGTGTGGGGGTTGCCCAACACCTGATCATGTTGTCACTGGGAATACTCACTAAAACTCTGTGGCACCGTTCTGCACTGACAGAGGTGTTCTAGGACCCGTTAAATTGGTCTCTTAAACATACCTCCGACAGACGTTTCTCTGCCGGATGAGCCGGCGACAGAACGTTTCGCCGACAGAACCTTTTAACTACGAACGTTTCGCCGACAGAACGATTAATTCAACCATAATAAGTGAATGGTTAACGCCCCGACTCGGATAAGTTAGGTTAGAAGGCTACAAAATAAAACCACAAAGGCTAAGGCGGGAGCTCCGCTCCCGCCTTAGCCTTCGTGGTTTTTTTTTGTTTTGTCGACGAATTCTTATTTGGTGAACGATTCTGTCGTCGATTTACTCATGAATTAATCGTTCTGTCGGCGAAACATTCGTAGTTGAAAGGTTCTGTCGGTGAACAACTCATAATCAAAACGGTCTGTCGGCGGCTCATCCGGCAGAGAAACGTCTGACGGAGGTCTGTTACAGAATCTTAAATTCACCCCGAAATATACCTAGTCTCGTATGGTGATATTGAAACGATCTGTATGTTCCACAGGGCTGGGCAGCTGTGGTCGCCAACTTAGAAGATATATATAACGAATTCTGTGAGAGATCGCGGAATTTCAAAGACGCATTTAGGAAACACAGACTAAAAAAAGAAGAATATCATGAAAAACTGTTAGGGTAAGTATCAAAATAATATTATGTAAGTGTATTGTTGTGCAGTTTTTGTGTGTTGCGGTTTTGACCAAATTAGTGTTAATCTTTTCTTTTTCAAACATTTTCACTGTAAATGTAGAATGTCGGTATATTTCGTGGAACTTATTCTAGCAAAGTGTAGTCATAAGTACGTCTTTAAATCTCGAGGGACTATTAGGTAAGCAGCATTCAGCTACAAACGTTCAAATCTTTAGGAACGTTCGATGGCGGGAACTATGCTACATTTATTAAATTAGTTATGGTATATATTAACCAAATCTGATATTCACTTGACGTTCTGTCTCGGTTGTATCCAAAACTTCCACTTTGGAACCTGTGTCTGCTTTAAATTGGCTAGATGCAACAGTTGTTATTTGAAGTCTGATTTCTCAACAACTCTATTATGCCAAGGCTTCCTCCGTCCGTCCCGTCCATCAGTTTGCATTCGTCTTATAAGTAACTAGCTGACCCGCGCAACTTCGTTTGCGCCACATAAGAGAGAGTATTACCTGTTCCCGTCGCATTTACTCCCGTCACGTTGCGTTTACTCCCGTAGCGTCTCGTCGTTAATATTCATCGCGTGTATTCCCGTCGCATTATTTTTAAGAACAATTTCGTTTATGAAAGAGGTATCCGAGGCACTATTGTAGAAAAAATTGATTGCCATTAAAATGGTTATTGTGCACCAACCCAAAGATAGACACATGCTATCGCGCAATTTTTTTAGAACATTTTTAAGAGAAACAATTTTGTAGTAGGTACATATTTTTTACATAACTATAAATATTTACGCAGCACACGCAACGAAGCACTCAAAAGGAATAACTTTTCCCCCGTTTTTGAAACATTTACTATTACTGCTCCGCTCCTATTCATTATAGCGTGATGCTGTATAGCCTATGACACTCCACAATAACGTAGCTTTCTATTGGTGAAAGAATTTTTAAAATCGGTTCGGTAGATCCCGAGATTACCCCTTACAATTTAACAAATATACAAACACACAAACTTTACCTCTTTATAATATTAGTAAGTATAGGTTTAATTTGGATTCAGCAAAACACGTTACAAGTGTCATTCGCTACAGCACTTATGTCAAACGCAATTAATGAAATTAAAGTTTAGCGATAACTTCTTAATAGTCCGAGAGCTGGCACGAATTTTTGGGTAGGTATTTGAGGCAAGCTGAAAACTTGTCAGATACCTCTCCTACTATATCCCAACTCGGAATTGCAGACCTGGCTGGTGAGTAGCGGGGCAAATCAACCCCTAAATTTTTAAAAATATTTTTTTTTTCCAAAAAATATATTTGAGGCTCTACGCAATTTATATATGTTGCAGTGTAATACTTAATGAATACGAAAAAAAATAAGCCATATAATTTAATCGGGGTTTTAACATTGCCAGACGCGTGCAAAAATATTTTGCAAAAAATTATAAAAAATGTTTTTGAGGCAGCTTGAAATTTTAATGGAGCGTTATTTATAAGTAAAAAATAAGATTCCCAAAAAGACAGATCGTTTCGGTGGGGCTTTCTACCTGCCAGGTGATCAAACAAATAATGAATGGGTACGAGCCTGTAGTGCTATAGACAAGCTGTAGTGTGAGAGAGAGAGCGCATAACGACAGCTGTCTTTGCTCTTGCTTGCCGCGTTACTATTGGCTCTGGCGAGGCCACGTGACTTACAATAACCCATGAGGTTTAAATTAATTTCATCAAAAACAATACAGATATCACTTAAAAAATTAGGATTACAGTAATTCAGTCATTGTAGGCACATAATAATATTTTCTTTTTCTATATCAAAGTAATAAAAGCAGTACAATCGATATTATCTTACAATTCATGGTTTAACTTACACTTGACTAAAGTAATGGAATACCTATCAGCTACGGCAAGAAGTTGTTACAGTGTATTATCAGATCCTTGTCTGAACTAGGATGTTAATCCTGTGTCTCAGACGTTCATCTGACTAAGCAAACAAGAGAGCACATTATAATACTAATAATATATAATAATAATATATACTAGTGTAACGGGGATGAAACGGGAGTTACGAATTTCGAGGTTGTTAGGCGCTGAGAGAAACGACAAGGGGTGGAATAGATACAGCAAGTATATATTATAACGAAAACCTAGCTAATACATGGTACAATTCAACATTAACACTGTCAACCGAAAGTCCCACGGGTGGAAGCTCACAGTCAAGCAGCAATAATGTTCCCTTTTTATTTCTTAGTCCCAATAAAAGTCCCACGCAGTGGAAGCTCAATCGGAAGCTGAGAAAACTACCTAATTCCTTTCTCACAAAATAAGAAATTCTCGTCGGAGGTCATTCACTTGCGGAGAATCTTGCTAGCAGGATGCAGCCGGACGGGACAGCGCCATCTATCGCCGCATATGTCAAACTTCTATATATACATCGGGCTTCCTGTGATTTGTTGTGTTACACTAGTAATATATAATATATAATTTATTATTATTCCTATTCCGAAAGATGTTTAATTATGTAATTTTAAACATTTAAAAAATTAAAAGATAAATAAAATAAAACGGGTTGTATAAAATATAGAATAAAATTAGTTTGACCAAATTATAAGTAGGTTCCTACATTTATATTAACTCAATATCTCTAAAATATTAATAAATGAATAGAATTTATTTCAATTTTATTTTATACTTGAAATAATAAAATTGTACTACTGGAGAGATATTATATTTTTATAAACCTGGTTTTGCGATTTTTTATTTTAATTATTGCTTTTTTTAATACGTAACGTCCATAAATCAATACAATCTCTTTTACGCAAAATGTTTCTAGTAGAAATTCAGAAAATTTAATATTTTTAACTCCGAAATTTTAACTAGAAACCTCATGGGTCGCACGTGGCTTCGCCAGAGCTAATAGTAACGCGGCAAGCAAGAACGAAGACAGCTGTCGTTATGCGCTCTCTCACACTCCAGCTTGTCTATAGCACTACAGGCTCGTACCCATTCATTATTTGTTTGATCACCTGGCAAGTAGAAAGCCCCACCGAAATGATCTGTCTTTTTGGTAATCTTATTTTTTACTTATAAATAACGCTCCATAAAAATTTCAAGCTGCCTCAAAAACATTTTTTATAATTTTTTGCAAAATATTTTTGCACGCGTCTGGCAATGTTAAAACCCCGATTAAATTATCTGGCTTATTTTTTTTCGTATTCATTAAGTATTACACTGCAACATATATAAATTGCGTAGTGCCTCAAATATATTTTTTGGAAAAAAAAAATAATATTTTTAAAAATTTAGGGGTTGATTTAGCCCCGCTACTCACCAGCCAGGTCTGCAATTCCGAGTTGGGATATAGTAGGAGAGGTATCTGACAAGTTTTCAGCTTGCCTCAAATACCTACCCAAAAATTCGTGCCAGCTCTCGGAATATAATTACTATTGTACCAGTTACAATGTTTGGATAACAGTTGTGAACAAAAAAGACTTATTTAGCTACTTAATTTTTGCAATTTACATAGAATGGTACCACCTTGATGCTGCATGTATTTCCTAGTGCTACCGATCCTTTACAGCAATTAGGCAACAAATAATTATGTAAGTTCTGTGTGATTTTTTTTTTATATCAAGCTCTCCAATCGTTAGATGTCCTATGGCGACATCTAACGATTGGCGGCCACTATCAAAGTACATAAGACTTCTGACAGTGTGCATCTTTACCAAGGGTTGTAAAAAGAGGAAAACGCGTTGTAAAAAGGCAGGTCGTTTCATATTTTTACGGTTCGTCAGAGAAATTATATCTGGATTTGCGCTAAGATTCTCTCCACCGTAGTATAGGTATAGGACTGGCACATTTGCTCTGCACGCGTTGTTCAAGATCGAAAATATGTGTAACTCTGAATTCTGCATTAGTTTCCGTGTCATAACTCCACTAACAGTTTCAATTAAAATATATTACTATTGTCATACAGTACCTACTTCCAAGTAACTGTGACAGATCGACCGACTTTACGTGACTTTGACCCTCTTTGCTGCTTATAATTGCTTGATACTGGTATAAATCGCACCAAGAAACAAATTTTATAGTATTTATCTGCACTTCCTATCCCACACATCAATATAATACATAATCATTTTTTAATATTGATGATTGTAATAAAGTTTCATTTGAAATTCATGAACTGCGTTCAACTGCATGGAAGTGCATAAAGAATAGGTAGGTAAAGGTATACAAAATACAAACTACCCCTTCATCCTCTAAATCAATGCACTTATAATGATGCTTTGTTACTTACACACGACCGGTTCTATTATAATGACGGGCGTCGGTGGGCATTATTTATACTGTTATCATTGTTGAAAATCACACAAACATACATACATTTTTCCATTTATATATTTGTCATCGCACCTACGATAATCCCTAGCCTAGCCATAGATATTCTTTACGTCATCAGTCTCAATATGGGTAATGTCATTTACCTATTGATTTATAATAGGGCTATAATAGGTAACGGTTTCCAAAATCGGGAAAGTACACATTAATAGTCCTTTTGTTCTGTGGAAACCTTTGATGGAAGTGGAACGTTCCTATCAACGTCATGATGACGTCAAACCTGTCACCAGAAATAGCTTACCTGCGGAGTGGATCAATCTAGATAAATAATTAAATATGCCATCAGTCTGCTGTAATAGCCTTGACCACGCTGCTGTATGTATTTATTTTACTTCACTACACTACGAGTACGTTCTAAATAAATAAACTATCGAATTCTTCACAATGAGTTCTCCAGAGCCCGTATCAAACTGAAATACATATCTACTCTAATCGACTGAGTAATATTTTTAACAGTTTCTTGTACCTTTCTGTCAATACATAAAAATTTAATAGCTATAGTTTTTCTTTAATGGTGCTTCCACACTGACTGTTCTAAATGTTCAATTTAACATTTTGTGTAATTTAACAGCCAGTGTTGGAGCACCATAAGGCGTGTTATAATTTTAAGGTGTCCGCCAATATCAAGCGCTCCCATCCCGTAACCGATTACGAAAATGTGCTATATATCTATAAATTACATATTAGTTTGAACGGTATTTAACACTGAGCATGAACTAATAAAGCGAGGGCATCATTAATGTAAATTGCACATATTCGTGATCTGTTTATTGTATGTGTTATCTATGCAAGTCGAGGTTCATCTATTAATTGCAAGGCTTGCAATCACAGAGAGAGAGAGAGTGTTGCACAGAGTACAACACTAAAAATGTAGTAGTTTGTTAGGTTTCTTATTATGTAGTCGTTTTATTATAGAAAGGGAAGTTGTCTGTACCAATTAGTAACAAACGACAGCTACATAACAGTTTACTAACTAAGCCTTCCTTTTTACCAGTGGAAATCCTCATGGATACTAGGCCGGATTCCTACTGACTAAGGGCGCGTACACATAGAACGTCCGTTTTACCGGTCCGTTTAAACGTATAATATGTTATTAGCGTATGTAGTTGTAGAGCGAGTTCACACAGAATATGTGCAGTATTCCGGCTTCAGTAAAAAAATCCCACACCCAACGGAAATACTGATCCGTTTAATCAGATCGAAACCGCGCGAGGCTTGGCACGCGGGGTGCAGTGTGCTGCACACCGCCGCCATTTTAAAGGCAAATTACAAAATCCTGTACAAGTACAAGTGCAAAGTAGGTAGTCCAGTAGCGTTGGATCTGTTAAAATCTGTCCTGTAAATGCTGTGTAAATATTACCTCCAGTAGCGACGGATCCGTTAAAATGGATCCTGTAAAATCGGACGTTCTATGTGTACGCGCCGTAAACTCACACGGTGCCTTTTTAACTGTCTACGGCGGGGAGTAAAATGCTTCAAGTAAAAGTTTTTGTATCGTCTAAACTTTTATTTGAATTATTTCTACGGGAACATACTTTATTTACCTCTTAGACAAAACTACAAAATTCACAGCCAGAACTTAACTTTGATTTGCAACAAAATAAATAATGAATTAACATTCCTTACATTAGTCCGACAACGTTCACTGGTTAACCTGCTCTAGTTCGTAGCTAATTAGTCATTGTGTATGTGTTTCATATATCTGGGCAAGTGTGCCTAATTGACCTGCCGCGCTCAAGTCGCGTTATCACCAAAGACTTCTATATAAACTGAGGTAGACATGCCCTACGCACCGATTTTTGAAACCTATAAACTGAGCTAATTAGCAGCGTTGCTCGCACTGTTGTGAGTCAAAACTTCGAAAGTAGGTGCTCGACTTGCAATCGGAGTCCATACGCCTTCTCTTTTACTCTTTTTCTATTCGTATATTGCTATTGTGCGTGGTGACAATTACGTAAAAATATTTATAAGTGAGTGTAGTCTTATTAATGTGTGTATTTGAGGATTGCTTTTGAAATCTCGTTTGTTAGAGTACGGCACGTCTACCTCAGTTTATATAGAAGTCTTTGGTTATCACACGTACGAATAAATTGTTTCTATACTTGCAATGGTTGCTGCATTGTATTATATCACAGAGGAGAGGATTTCATTTTTGAAGAAGTTGAATAGTTTCGTAAATGGTCGTTAGTATTTACTTTAGGTATGTCCAAAAGTACAAACAGATAGGCAAATCCCTGCCCCTCACTGACCAAGCTTCCCCACCCCCGCCAGTCCCGCGCCAAAGTTGTCATTATAGTTGGGTGTCGTGAGAGAACATTTGCTTTACCTTATTGGTCACACGCACGCATTCAAGCTCTGTACGATCACTGATGATGAAGTGAAAACGAATCATTTCTATGGAGTTTCTAGCGGACGTCTGCGGTTTAGCTTCCGTTCCCGTGGAATACGGGAATAAAATGTAGCCTATGTTCACCAGAGATAATGGAGCTTCCCAACAGTGAGAGATTATCGAAATTGGTATGGTATTCGATTCTAACAAACATACAAATCTTTCCTCTATATAATTATTAGTAAAGATAACAACTGTTAATTCAACACGACAAAGGTCTATCACTGAATAATATAGGCTAGTCTCTGCTGCTAACTCGGCCTCTCCATTTAGGAAAACAGGCTGACGATAAATTGTACGTATAAAAATTGTCCCTTTGAGAATGCATAAACTTGTGCATGATAGTCACTATCTGTGTGTTTAAATCGACCCTTTTTTTATTGCGCCCTGCTTAAATAATAATTCTGAAGGGTGTGGGAAAGGCATTTCGGAAACAGGAGTGATTTAATAATTTACAAAGGGTTCTACTTATGTACGGGCCTTAATAATATTGATCACTTTCTTCAAAGCTATATTTTGATACAGTGTAAAGAGTTAATGAGTAGTTGTGTTGAAAATGGCATATCACCAAAGTACTGCTCGTTCGCTCTAACTTTGCCGCTCGGCTCTATACTAAAGTCGAATTTTTGATTAGACGAAGTAAATTGACAGCAACCAATGTCACTTCTTCTTGTAGTGTTGCGTATTTTCTATGACGAAGTGACATTAGCCACTGTCAATTTACTTCGTCTAATTAACAATTCGGGTATACGCCTCTACGCCAGCGGCAAAGTTAGAGCGAACGGGTAGTACGTAGAAGCAACACCTATTTCTCTACTACGCAACAAGTTTTACTAGCAAGAACGAGAACCCTATACTTCAAAGTAATGTGGAAGATGAATGCCTATGGTCACAACTATGTACTAGGAATGCCGTAGATCGTAAGGAGTAAAAGAATCTAAGGCGACATTCCCTGTTAAGCTTGTGACTTGAAAAAGAGGATTTTGGGTATAACAAAAACAGATAGATTGCTGTCACTTCAACTCAATTCCATACAATGAATGTTTGTTTATAAAGAAGTATTTTCCCGTTGACCCTGACCGGCGCGCGACCTACTTTTGTTTGCCTATTCTTGGCCACAGTGCCGTCTAGACCTCATTCGTGATAAGCCCAATCTGCTTATCACGCCGCACAAGTCGCTACGTCCGTATTTAAATACTTGTTAGTCATTCTCAGTACACGTGTAGTTATGCACTGCACAGATAGTTCGGAAGGAAACTGCGCATTTTGTTTATAGTATGACGTTTTGTCTATAGTTCTATACTAATAATATGAAAATATTTGATTGTTTGTTTGCATTGAAAAGGCTTCGAAACTACTGAACCGATTTGAAAAATTCTCTCTTTTTTGGAAAGCTACACTATCTCTGGACCCTGGGTGACATAGGCTATATTTTATTCCCGTATTCTCACGGGAACGGGGACTACGCGGGCGAAACCGCGTGGCGCCCGCTAGTTAATTGTATATTAACGAGATACAGAACACCTGCGAAATTTGAATTTTGAAAACAACAACATAGAGGAATTTCGATGCGTATTGACAATATTTTTTATAGTTGTATTTCTTCGAAGCACTCGTGGCCCCGCGGACTCTTCTGTTCTGTAAACGATCACTGCAGTAAGCAACTTTCACTATGGTCAGTTCTTGGATGGGTGACCATCCATGTGACCACTTTGTGACATTTATTTGAGCATTCCCGTGCTTCAGAAGTCACGTTAGTCGTTAAGCCAAGTTGAAGGCCTTTTTAGGCGGCTTAATAAATTTTAACAGCAGGCAGTCACAACCTGCGCCTGTCCATCTCAACACGGCAATACAGCTCACCACCTATTACGTGGGACGAATTCTAAAATATATGATTTCAAACTAACATGGTCATTACTATACATTTTATAACTATTAACGGGATATTTACCATGTAACGTTTTTATTGAAAATTGGGCAAAATAAATTTCGGATACTCAATAAAAACGTTACATGGTAAATATCCCGTTAATAGTTATAAAATGAATTCTAAAATAGGTGAAATTTGGGCATATAATATGCCTCTGCCTACCCCTTCGGGGTTAAAGGCGTGACCATTATGTATGTATGTATGTATTTCTTCAATTTTATATTTATCAAAGTAGTATTGTTGTCTGTTCTTGGCTTATGAGGTATTTCGGTGTATCCCACGTCTATTATACGCTGAAAGATGATGGATGCGTGTTACTTTTGTCTTAGTAGTTGTGTTCTTGATAGGCACCCTACTATGTGAGAAGTGAATATCAGAAACGCCGACCCCAGCCTCTGTGTATGATAACGTGATATTGTAGTAAACAATATCGTAATTCATCTCAATCTTATTACAGGCTTAACGAAATTTTAGAATCCTTGGGCAAAATACCGATATTACCGGCTCTTCAGTTGAACGCGGAAGCACATCGGTTCTCAGCATTTGACGTTTTTGAGGATACAGACTTTGAAGGTCATCACTACAGGGTAACCCATCCTTCAGAAAACAGTTCCGAAACTAAAGCTTATCAAGACTTTGGTGTCGAAGCGTTCAAATTGTCCGACGAAGATGGTAAGTAAACATTTCTGAATGATCTAACGTGTAACACTAAATAAAAATGATTGCCTCGTGTTAATGTTTTGAAAAAAAAAATGTCTATAACCGCGTCTATCCTTCTGAATGCGATACCTTATCTAAAACCAGCGAAACGTTTTTCACACGATTTAAACAATAGATATAGAGGGTATCAAGAGGAAGGTGATACCACTCGCTTGTAAACAATCAACAAGTAGAAAAAAACACTATAGTATTTAATGCGGTGCGCTAGTAATATTAAATGAAGAAAAATGAATTTACTCAATAAAATATGAGATGTTAAATCTTACTAATCTTACTAATATTATAAATGCGAAAGTTTGTGAGTGTGGATGTTTGTTACTCTTTCACGCTCGAACCGCTGAACGGATCTGGCTGAAATTTGGTACAGAGATACATTATAGTCTGGAATAACACATAGGCTACCTTTTATCCCGGGAATAACTTCCCGCGGGAACAAATTTTACGCGGGCGAAGCTGCGGGCATCAGCTAGTAATTCATAATAACCATTTACAATAATCTAAATCGGACCCCCGCCTCCGTGCCATTGTGCCCAAAAGACTGGCAGCATTCCCCCTTTGAACGGCGATGCCTATTCCTTGGGAGAATAACTGCCAGCCCTTGGGTCACCAGTCGACTCCACAAGACGCTTCTTCAAAACTTTATGAGAATTGGGAATTAAATTGGATGAATAAGGATATGGTTGGCTATCTCGTATTCCTATGCGTTCTAAATTGTACAGAAAGATACACAGGTATAGCATTAGACTAGTTAATACGTCCTTTCAACGGAACAAAAACAGAACGATGCTTATATGAAGGTAGGTAACATATCCAACATTATTGCCTAATACCGATTTCATTGTTGTATACCCATTATGAGGCGAAAAAGGTCAACAAAAAATATGGAAAGACGTGCTCAAATTAGAAAAAAGCCACCGAATCCGTATGATTACGAATCTATTTTTAGTAAATGACTAATGAAATGACAGTGAACAGGTTTGCGCGGAAGTCATTATAAACAAATCGAGACGTAATCTATGCAAATGGTAACTATTTAGACTTGTTATATATTAACGAATCAGACTGCGCTAAGTGATCAGACCATTGACTGATAACAAAGCTAAATAAATGATAAAATTTCTAAGACACCTTCCTTATCTTGTTTCTGTAAACATAAATATCACGGTATCTATCGTCATGACACTGAGATTTGTTATGACTGCAGATATCTGATATTTTTGGGTCATATACTTCCTTTCGATGCTACTTCGTGTGTCCTAGGATTATTCAAAAATCTAAAGTAGTGTTATTAGGTGGTTTAATAATATAATACAAAAATAAGACCAGAGAAAGCAAAAATCTTACCAGTCCTTGGATAACAAATGATTGTTTTATTGTTATTAATATTAAGGTTCTTGTTGTTAATAGAAGGGTTCTTCGGAAACGTTTTAATATGAGGCGTTTCGTGAGGTTTTTCGCTACGCCTCAGTAATCTGCGTCGCGAGGTGAGATCGCGCATTGGAGTTTAATTAGGGCAGCGGCATATCCTGCTGTCCTACTTGTTATTGTTTTAATCGCCTGTCATATGGAAATATTACATTGACTGACCCCAGTTTTGTAGAACTAGCCAGTAAACACTGCTGCTGTCTTAAGGCCCGTTTCAAAAAGGGTTCATTATGCAAACTGCATGCACACTGCAATTTCTGCAGCTATTTTCCGCAAGTCATTATCGGGCCAACTCAGCTCGCGGTGGTAACCGTCTTAAGCCATCACGATTTGTGAAAAATAAATCTGTTTAAAACACGTACATTAAAATTACAGTATTCAATCAAAATGGATCTTCGGTTAATGAAGGAGCATCGTCATCACAAGCAATACCTCATATCGAGGAGTCCAACGAGCAGGCAACTTTCAAACCGCAGTCGTATGAAAGCAGGGAAGAGCCTTCGTTATTGCAATGGATTATGGCGCAAGGCAACAAAGCATCCCTACAGGATATTGTAGACTATTGTGAGAAAGGCTTAGCTTTGGTAAGTAAAGTAAGAATTTTTTTTAAACTAGACAGCAGAATGTATGGAGACTTTTAGCGTATAAGTTATGACTCTAATCGTTTTACTGATACAAAATGATTGTTGGGCAATGTGCTAGTATTAGCTGCAGAATCTGGACTGTAAACATCCTAATATTCATTCACTTTAGCTTATGGGCATGCCTTTTATCCCCGAATCTATGTCAGTATTCAGTCATATTGTATGCTCGCTTTTAATCTTTTAATTGCATCCCACGTAATAAGTGGTGAACCGAATTGCCGTGTTGATATAGACAGGCGCAGGTTGTGACTGCCTGCTGTGAAAATTTTCAATCCGCCCATAAAGGCCTTCCACTTGGCTTAACAATTTCCATTAGCAACCGGGACCAGCGACTTAATATGCCTTCCGAAGCCCGTCCGTGCTCACGTTTCGCTTAGAGTCACAACATCAAAATCACTTCTTGCCTAAAACCTCTTACTCCAGCACCAATTACATTAGCTACTTAAGATGACTGCGATTAGGCTTGATGTAAGCTCTCAACCGCTCTATGGGAGCCAGTATCCAGCCAGGAGCCACATCGACTTCTCCAAATTTCCTAGTTGGTCCGCTTGCACCCAGATCGAATTAGATCGTTATGCATCTTTTGTACGGTCAGCAGGGTCAGTAAGGTATTGATGTAGGTAATATTAACTTTATCAAAAGGCATAAACCTTTATCGAAGTGTGTTATAAGGTTACGCTGTTTACATATACTTTGTACGGCACAAAACGTGTGCAAATTACAAGTGTTGATATTGCTCTATGGTTGATATTAGAGCTATTGACTTATCGATAAAAACTACTGGTCGATTTTCAACTAAATAGATCGAAATTTTTACGTGTGGGAATCCATCATGAATGCTATGCCGGTCTCTTGCCAACTAAACCATACGATGACCTACCACTACCTCGGCCGGAAGCCCCGGGTAAGCCCTCGATAGGAGGTCCCAGGATAAATAAATCGATTGAAGATTTGATTCGATTAAAGACTTAGATCATTGTTGAGTGAGTAAGTAGAATTCATGCACATAGTTAAATGTTTTCTACCTCAACTTAGTAAATAATTATGTGTTATCCCGCTTCTAAGGGGGGGCATGCGTGAGTTGCTCACGTCACGCTGCCGTCATGGGCCTGCTTCTGTAAGGACGGTGAGCGACCCTCTTACCGTCCTCAGACCCCCGGTCATGGAGGCCGATAATCCTCGGCGAAGACACGTCGGCGGTCCAGACTGCCGACTGCGGAACTCGGGTGGGAGAGCTCTATCCCGCACCCGGCCCGCCGCCTCCTTCGCGAGCATGACCTGCTCGCAGAAAGAGGCGGCGCAGTCCCACTTACTCCCGCTGGAGAGCATGGCTCGCACCAAATAAGACTTGCTTAACACAATTGTTGTTTTATCTTTCAGTTAAACGCCGACCCTTTGAAGGAGCGCGAGGCAGAGTTATATCACATTTTAGAGTACGCCAACATGCATGGCCTTAAGCAGTTGAAAGGTATTGAGGACCGCCTGTATGGACTAGACCAGCTACTAAGTGATGTGAAGAGACTGGAACGTGACCAAATGGACCAGGCCGCTTCACTTATAATGGTACGTAATAAAGAGGTTTTCAAAGCATTTGTGTAAAACATTTTTTGACGTGACAACGTTTTATAATTCGATGGAGCCGGCTGCACGAACGAAAAATGATGACGCAATACGTCGTTACTTCGCTCTGAGGCGTTCCATTTATATTAGTAATGTTTTCAACAGATGGCACTATGGTCAATTGATGTGTTTTTATATTTATTTTTAATTTTGTTTAATTTTATTTTTATTGTTATTTTTATTGTTATTGTTATTTTTATTTTCTTATGACGTTGTCACGTTCAACCATCGTCAGTAAACCGACTTTACAGACAACCGATTTTTTTAGAAAAAATCTTTCATTGTTGGGAACTACACTGTCCCCAAGTAAGATAGATTATTTTATATTCTCGTATTCTCACGGGAACAGAAACTACGCTAGTTAAACAAAGTGAGGTAAAGTATAATAATCTTTTTCGCTTTCTGTAAACTTCTTTGCACACATCTCACAGAATGAGACTGCGATGTTTGCCCAGCGCACTTCTATCTTTACAATTTATGTGAACTTAGATATCGAGTATTAAACTGGGTGGGTGTTCGATAAACTCCGTATGAACCCGACAATCTTACTAATATTATAAATGCGAAAGTTTGTGAGTGTGGATGTTTGTTACTCTTTCACGCTCAAACCGCTGAACGGATCGGGCTGAAATTTGGTACAGAGATACATTATAGTCTGGAATAACACATAGGCTAGCTTTTATCCCGGGAATAACTTCCCGCGGGAACAAATTTTACGCGGGCGAAGCTGTGGGCATCAGCTAGTGAGAAATATACACTCAGAAATGTAATAGACCTTACCAGTTTTGACTCAAAGCGTCAATTATAAACTTTAAAAATTTAAAAGTTAAGTAATCGTACTAATATTATAAATGTGAAAGTTTGTGAAGATGTTTGGATGTTTAGATGTTTGGATGTTTGTTACTCAATCACGCTTAGGGTTGTAAAATGACGTAATTTTACTGAAAATGCTGGTAAAATACGGGTATTTTACTGTAATTTATATAAATAACGGTAAAATTACTGGCTACATATGTGTAGTGAATGGAGGTAGGCATATGAACGAGCGCGCGCGCGCCTGTTGTGCTACATGCGTGCGACGTTGCCGATTAGTGCAATTTTACTGATCAAACGGCAAACCAGGGAGAGCGGGGCAGACTGGCGGAGCGGCGGTCATTTGAGTTGTTTTAACTGACTACCCTATACGTGTATTAAGTAAACTGTAAAGTCTGCATTATTTGTGAAAATTATGCCACGAAATCCAGCTAAAGTGTGGGATTATTTCCAAGTGTTACATGAACATAATAAAAGAAAACATGTGGTGTGTATATTTTGTAATACGGAGTACAAAAATGCTAATGCTACTCGGATGACAGAACATTTTGAGAAATGTAAAAAGTGTCCTACTGATGTTAAGTTATTATGCAAAAAAACTACACCTAATAATTTTAACGTCCGAAGTTCTTCTATGCTACTACCACCGATTTCAACACATTTATTAACTTCACACACGCAGTCAGCTTCTGAAATACCATCTACATCGTCATTAGCTAATGAAAGATCATTTTCACAAAATACAACTTATTCAACAGAAGCTAGTACTTGCCACTATGATAAAGATAAGATTGATGCAGCTATCGCTCGCGCCATATATGTCTCTGGGGCGCCTTTGAGTATGCTAGATTGTAAAACCTGGAAAGAAGCTCTGCAGCTTATGCTTCCGAGTTATGAACCACCATCCAGGTATGCTTTAAGTAACGTGCTTTTAAACGCTGAATATGCTCGTGTAAAGAGCAATTCAGAAGAAAAAATCAAGTCGGCAGTCGCACTTGGCATAGCAGTCGATGGGTGGACAAATGTTAATGGGAAAGGTGTACTGAATTTTATGATAACTACACCAGATCCACTTTATTACAAATGTATTGTACCTGGGACTGAAAAGGAAAGTGGACGCTACATAGGTGAGAAGATCATTGAAGTATTGGATGAAATTGGACCTACTAAATTTATACTTCTGGTAACGGATAATGCCAGTAACATGAAAGTTGCTTGGAGAGAAGTTCAATTGAAATACCCTCATATTTTTTGTGTTGGATGTGCGTCCCATTCCTTAAATTTAATTTTTAAAGATATTAAAAACATCACAAATATTCGGGATACCCACAGACAAGCAAATCTTAGAGTTAATATCATAAAAAAAAAACACAAACTTTTAGCACTATTTCGGCAAATTCAAGAATCAAAATATGGAAAGGTTAGTTGCTCGCTAAAGTTATCGTGTAATACGAGGTGGGGTGCAGTAGTCCTACAATTGGAGTCAATGCTAAAAAACAGAGAAGCTTTGGAGGCATTGGCCATAGCTCACAATACTGATGGTAGCGATATCCGTAGCACTTTGTTAAATATCACTTTTTGGGAAGCAATCGAACAGGTGACGCGAATACTGAAGCCACTGCTTGTTGCCATTACAAAATCGGAGGCCAACACAGCTCTTCTTTCAGATGTACCGCAGTTGTTTAAAATTGCATATGAAGCTATGGAAAGAGAACTAAATGAGAGCAATTTATTTACCGACCAAGACAAACACGTCATAAGGACAGCTATCACAGATCGGCGTAACTTTTGCTTACAAGCAGTTCATTTTGCAGCAAATCTTATTGATCCTCGGTATAGAGGACTTGATCTAAGTGCAGAAGAATTCACTGAGGCACTGGGAGCTATAACACAAATTGCTAACTTTAATGATCTGGATAATACTAAAGTGTCTACAAATATTGCAGAGTTTATGTCAAAAACTGGTTTTTGGACTAATGAAATGATGTGGAGCTGTGTACAGGCAGTTGAACCACGAATATGGTGGCAGACTTATGGACGTTCACAAGTAATTAGTGCAATAGCTAATCGTTTACTCAGCGTGACACCTTCATCAGCAGCCTGCGAAAGAAACTGGTCACTTGTTGGATCTACGCATACAAAACTGCGAAACCGTCTGACAGACGACAGGGTAAATAAGCTTATAATGATTCGATCTAATTTGAAATACACAGATACAGATTCTTTTGAAATGGATATGTTCGATATTGAAACTGTAGATGAAAAATCGGAAACAGAAGACATAATAATAGATCCATTATCTATATAATTATGTATTTATTTAAGATTACAAACATAGAAAATGACACAATGAAACTTTTATGATTATTTGTATATCTAACTACACAATATAATGCCTGGTTAAATATCTCGATACTTACATTGAATAATATTTTATTGTTAAAATATGATGTCAAATTATTGTGAAGTTGTTAATTATTATCGTTGATCATTGGCAAATTTTAATAATTAAAGAAATATGTTACGTTAATTATTTTAATACCTTATTTCGTTTCAAAAGTAAATTAAAGACTGATTTTACAATACTTGTTTCTCTTTAAAATACTCTATTTTATCTAAAAAAAATATGGGTTGCACAAATTGTACCAATACCAGAATAACTTCACCCAATCCCGAACCAATCTGATCAACCTAGGTCGGTGGTGATGGCCGGTTGCAAGTTGCAATGAGTGACTGACTAGTGGCCCCATCTGTTGCAAGCAGTGGAACTTTTTTTAGTAGGTAGTAATTTAATACGTTTTTTACTTAATGTTACCGTAATTTACCGTTATTTTTCTTAAGATATCGTATTTTACCGAATTTTACGAAAGTAATATTACCGCTTTACATCACTAATCACGCTCTAACGGCTGAACAGATTGAGCCGAAATTCGGTATAGAGATAGCTTAATGCCTGGAATAACACTAGGCTTTTTCATCCCGATGTTATGTTCCCATGGGAAGCGGGTACGGAAACCAAATTTTACGCGGGCGAAGCCGCGATCATTATCTAGTACAATAATAAAGGAAGGTTTATAATAGTTCTACGATGAATTTCCGCCATGTAACGCCTGATACCAATAGTTAAAAGTTAAACATTAGGTACTTTGCTCCCCCTGTTCTGATCAACGTTTTCTCTATGTATGTTTGTATTTTAGTGTGAGTTCTTGTAATCCATGTTATGGTGTACAATGAAGTGTATTCTATTCTATGTTTTTCATTTGCTTGCAGTATCGGGACCGTCTAAATACAACATGCGATCCGTCGGTACTGCCCACATTGGTTCAATCACATTGGTGCCAGCTCAAGAAACTGCTGAGAGCTTATCAGACCCTGCTAGATATTCGAAGACGTATAGCTAACTCGAAAGACGAATTAGGTAGCGTGTTGAAAGCAAGGTTGCAGTAAGTATACACTTTTTTACTATATTATTTGTTTGCCCAACATGCATTAGGTCTGACAAAAGAGTGTTATAAGGCGAGAGTGAATTGGGCGATCTGGTATGGGGTCGGCCGCGTCGCACTTATGTTGACCAAATTGAAAACTTTTTGAAAAAGACCAGGTCAAAAGTACCCTTAATCGGAGAACATGTTATGAAAACACAGAAGCAAAAGTGATATGCCGGGATCGTAGCAACTGGAAAGTCATAGCCTCTGCCTACCCTGTTGGGAAAC
Source organism: Miltochrista miniata (assembly GCA_933228765.1). Classification (NCBI taxonomy): domain Eukaryota; kingdom Metazoa; phylum Arthropoda; class Insecta; order Lepidoptera; family Erebidae; genus Miltochrista; species Miltochrista miniata. The sequence continues at coordinate 26,838,631 of OW121751.1, forward strand.
AGGCGTGATGTTATGTATGTATGCATTAGGACAACAGATATGACATTTCTATCGGGCGGGATTTGATAGTTCTCTGATATTCTATTTAGAGCTAATTATCACTTCAACTACGAGAATTTAGGTATAGAACAGTTCCTACATTCCCAGTAGTTGCGCGGCAGTAGTTCCGCGACGGAACATGTGAGACTTTTTGTCCCAATAGTTCCGTGGAATTCTAGCGAATTCTCCCACAACTACACAATGGGGCCCATGTAAATATACGCCACGGCTTATAAATCGTTTCTTTACAGGGCAGTACTGATGATCGAGAACAAAATGTCGATACAAGACGCACACTCCATGCTATCGTTCCAGTGCTTCAACCGACTTTCGCGGTATTTTGGCATTGTGGCACAACTACATAGTGCGCCTAACGTGTTCATAAGGGCTGTGCATGAAGTAGCCAGGAGGAGGACGTTCTCGGAAGCACATTTGAAGGTCAGTAAAACTACTAGTAGATTCAAGATATAACGAATATCCACCAATCAAATCAGCAGTTCACGGCTTGATGTGGATTTATTGCTTACTAGCTAATGCCCGCAGCTTCGCCAGCGTATAATTTGTTCTCGTTCCCGCTTCCCGTGGGAACTTATTCCCGGGATAAAAAGTAGCCTATGTGTTATTCCAGACTATAATGTATCCCTGTTCCAAATTTCAACCAGATCCGTTCAGCCGTTCGAGCGTGAAAGAGTAACAAACACCCACACTCACAAACATTCGCATTTATAATATTAGTAAGATATTTTTGTTTATATAAAATTTCACAAAATATACCTTCAGGTCGAAATTGTCAAAAAAATATGACAAAGGCTGTATAATGGAGATCGGTGATATAATTATTGTTTTGAATGTTGAGACGAGTGGCAAGTTACGCGCTATGACTGAAATTTTGACATAGTTACGATTACTTAGCCAAGTGCTTTAAGCATCTTACTTCTGATGCCTTATAACTTGAGATGGGTGTTGACAGATTAATAAGTCTCCTTTCTAAATACAGAAAATCGTGTCGATATTCCTAACCCACCTTTATTCCTTTCAGTGGGCAACAGATTTAGCAGAAAAACTAAAAAAGATTCACGACGAGGAAGTAACTCGTCGTCAAGAGTTTAACACACTATTTGAGGGTCACTTCCTAAGGAGTTTGTTCCCCGGAATGTCGGAACTGCCGCCTATCTTCGCCACTCAAACCCCAGCGACATTCGACGCGAATCTACCGAAACTAACAAGTTCCGATGTGGAGTATATAACTCATGCTTTTCCTGATCTTGCCAAAGAAGTACCGACTTATGATATGGAAGCCACTGTACAGTTTTTCCAGCAGAGGTATGTATGAAAACAGTTTTTAAAGAAAAATCTTTCAGAAGTGGGAAACCACCAGAATCACTAGGCGAGGCCGGGGTGTTGATCAAAATGTGCTGGCAGTGGACATCCTTCCGAAGAGTTTAAGCTGCGACCGGCGCTTAACGGATAGGTTTTAGTCGGTTCGAGTCTGGTATGACATTCGTGGAGATTTAAACATGTATAAAAAAACGGAAGCATTACAGCTTTTTCAGTAGAGGTATGTATAAAAACAAACTTTATGAGAACGTCAGTTTTGAATGACATGATTACTGCTCCGCTCTTGGATAATAGCGTGATGAAAAAGTAGCCTAAGTTACTCCTTAACATCAGCTAACTTCCAGTGAAAGTCGCGCTAAAATCGGTCCTGCCGTTTCAGAAATTAGCCGGAACACGCAGATCGAGAAAAAAAATAAAAACAAATGTATTTGATGACCCTAATTTTTCATAAACATTTATTGAAAAGCTGTTAATTTGGAATTCAAAGAGACTCTTGCCCATTCCCGTATCCCATATTTCAGAGATAAAAAGTTATGCTTATTGTGATACGTTTTCCAGCTTCCAGACCTATCTATCACTTTACCAAATTTCAGCCAGATTCGTTCAGCCGAGTTCGAGCGTGATTAAATAACAAACATTTTCACTACGTTTTAATTTATACTATTGATCTTTATATAATTATAATGATTCTACTGAACGTGTGTATGTCTATCCAGCCGTTTAGGAGGAGTCCTGAACGACTGGACAGATTTGAATATTTGTGTATGTGTTTGGGTGGCGCCCTGGATTGTTTAGATTCACAAATCAGTTATAACGCAAACGAAGTGGCGCTGGTCAGCTAGTAGGACATAATATCTATTCAGCACTGAATGGTATTAATATCTAAACGCTCATTATGTAAAGTAGCATACAATACAAAATTTCATAATTAAATTTTTGTATCCCGCCTCTTTCGCTGTTCGTATCTACAAAAATATTGCAATAATTTTTATCAATTTTCAGAATAAGAGCGTCTGAAAGCGAAATAAGGGATGCAGACGTTCAGGTTTTCACGGAAAAGTAAGTACAATGTAATTTGTTTTGTAGCTAGTTGTCTATATTCTAATATTATATAGAGGGAATATACTGCGAAACTACTGAACCGATTAGAAGAATTGTTTCACTGTTGGGACTCTGCTCTGCTGCTCACTGTCACACATCATCAACCTAAAGTTTTTGATTGTCATCTTTTAGTACTGTCTTTTCTAGTTCAAGGTACCTACGCAATCTTTGAACTTAAATGCCCATTAAATGTTTTTTTTTTGTACTGACTACCAATACTTTTGTGTGTTTTGTACTGACTACATTCTTAATTTGCAGGGATTTCGAGTCAGAGGCTGACGTGGGTGATTTCGAGAAAGTGAGCGAACAGAGCGAGCAAAAGCAGAAAGTGGACATCTCTATAATATGCGTTCCCGATACTATGGCCGTCTCAACCGTGACTGAGGTGGGAACTCTACCGGTTATATCGGAAACTGTGGAGAGCCCTCGGGAATTCGAAAGTTCCGATTTTTACATCGAGGAATCGCTACCATCGAGCTTGGAATGGGGCCGGAACGAACGACAGGTGTACATCTAGCCTGTTCGAATATTGATAGACACCAGTCTTGTGAGACCTCTACATCTCACTGTATCTAGACGTGTCTTAGGTCTTTCTTTGTTGGTGATTTAGAAACAGTCATTAGAAGACCTTTATAAAAACTTTACTGGTCCGCTAAAGATAGTAGATATTTGATACAAACAAGTATTAACCATGGCTAGTTCAGAGGTCTCATTTGATTGGTAGCATTTGAATTTATTTTTTAATTTGCTCCTGTCTTCACCGGCCCCATATGAGCTGTATCATTTCTCATCTTTAATTTTGCATTTTAGTCATAGTTTATCATTCACATTCTTCGACGTAGTGCGCTAGTAGGAAGTTTTAGTACGAATTCTTAGTTTCACTTACTAGGTGTATTTAGAAGATTTTTGTTTTGTTTTAGGATAATATGGACACTCACAGAATTAACATGTCAAACCTACAAGACCTTTTAAATAAAGTTCACGGTGTTTGTAAAACGAGCATAGTTTATATTATAGAAGAATTAATGAAGTTGAGAAATCAAGTCGACGAACAAAAGAAATTGATCAATAGTTCTTATTTAGAAATACTAGAAGCTTGGCGGAAGAATGACGAGGAGACCGCACTAAGATTTCGTGAACAAACGCAGAGACTGACTGTCGACCACGAGTTGGAACTTAGCGATATGAAGGCAGCTTTGAATGAAAAAGACAACATTATCCAAACTCTGAAAAGCGAGACAGAGAATATAAACGCTAACCATAAGAAAGAGATAGAAAGGTTAGAAAAAGAACATCAGGATACAAAGAACTTATTACAAGAAGCCCAGGAAGAGATTGAAAGTATTTCAATGAAGTTCAAAGAAATAGAAGCGGAGAAACAGAGGGATATAAGGGACTTACAAGACAAGATGCATCAAGATTACAAGGCTGAAATAGAATCCATGCGATCCAGGTATAACTTTATTAATACCTGTAGCATTAACGAACTACACATTATCATTTTCATTATATTTTTCCTTGTATATGCTGTGATAGCTTTATTAAACTATACTTCTTAACACAGTCTTATATTAATGTATTTAACATAATAACTATTTACAATATTCGTGATCAACAAATTATGGTAGTGCCTTACTAACTTGGGGACCATTGTTAATTTTCTTTCTGTCTTAAAACCATTTATCCCTGGGAGTCGTCATAACATTCTATCTGATGGGCGGCGACATTTTGAACAGCAACAAGAAAAAGAGGAACAAAATAATAAATAAATAAACAACCTTTTAACATTACATATTTTTTATAACTTTGGTCCTAAATTGAGCTTACGGTTTTGTAACATTTTAATTACATATAATAATTTTAGGTCGTCGGTGTTGAGTAATTTCTTTTCATGTTCAGTTAAAAGAAATTACTTAACATCCGAGAATAGAATAGAATATTAATATTATGCACCTATACCTACCGGTGCCGGTCAGAGCAGCAATGACGATGAAAGTCAAAGCCATTTTAGGCTGAAGTTATAAAGTTTCTATGTCATCTTTAATACTTTTAAATATATTAATGTCGTCCTCGCCCGTCTCATGGAATGTTATGGCAGAGTCATTTTCTTGCACAAAAAGAGCAGTAATTGACCAAAGCGTTACAAGCGAATAACTTGACAGGGTATAATTGCAAACGACTTGATCCGTGTAAATGAGCATGTAGTGTAGAGTAGAATTAATTTTAATACACCTCACGCATGCAATCCTCACTAGCAAGCCAATGTATGTATTTAACTAACCCACTTGGATCTTCTAAACCGGTGCTCGTAGTGCATAATGCTGAAAATAAAAAGCCTTATCGCTGCGACCCCTAGTAGCACTTGCAAATTTAAGGAAAACGCTATGCAACATTTTTCCTCCATCTTTCTGATTTTTTAACTGTGACGTTCCATGCTATAGTATATATTTATTTTTATGGTGATAAACGCGGTTATATTCAATACTTTTTGTTCTTGTGGCGTTTATCCCCGTAAAAATAAACACAATTAATAAATGGAGAAAGTCCACTTTTTAAGTTTCTTTTGACTGAATATTTCCATTGCTCTATCTATTTCGATGAACGCCTGACAGTACAGTTAAATTCTGACCATTATTTTAAACTCAGTCCTCGGCAAAACCGATTATCATTTGGCAAATCTATAATTTGTATTTTTAATAAATTAATTCAAAATTCTGCGTTTCATTTTCTATGAACGGCTTACCGGGTCGTTATTTTATATCCCTATTTTAAAATGGTAAAATATCAGAACTGGACATTCCTATGCACGCCCTCTTGTCAATAGTGGCATGAAAATCACCATGTTTGTTGCACGGTACCTTGCTTGACGCATATTTATGTAACAACAGAATGAATAAATTGAACAAGTCAAGTACATATCGTCACTGGAAAGCCAATAATACTAAAGCGCCAAAAGGCCATTTTACAGGAGAGCGAGTTAAAGTTTTTTTTTTCAGAAAACTAGGCATAACTTTTTCTAATTTAGTAATTGACGTACAGTAAAGGCAATTATATTATTGTTACACTATTTCCTATGTTCTGGAATCAATATATTTTGCACAATTTGCTTGATTCAAGAGATAGCTGTCGCTTAAGTACAAATGCACTGTACACTTGGTAATGAAAAAGTACTTATCTTATTCATTATTTTAAGGTATTGTGATCGGAAATTACTGACAACTCTTTTTCTTTCAAAAGTATGCATGGAAAAAGTACTAACATGCATTACAGGTGGATATAGTCTCAGGATAATAATACTTAAACACTACAATATGTCAAAGGACTGCACGGTAAAGCGATGTATAGAGTTATTTGTTGGGATCATTGCTATGCCAAAAATACTTAATAATAAGATTGATCGTTCTAATTTGAATTTATTTTTCTTAACAGACATTATCAATAGAAAGCAAATCTTAATAATTGCACTAGTTGCAAACAAAATAATTGAGAATACTTACTAATTCATATTTTGATTTTGACACAGCATCTTTTTTATTTAATTATTACTGTTTTTTTATATTAAGCTCGCCAAATTGACGTCGCCACTGATGAAAAGCCGTAGCGCATCTAGAGATGAGAGAAGAAGGCCTTTACAGTCCGTGAGACTCCTGACAGTGATCCTCAAGTTGGCGGGAACCCGGGATCGTAAGATGAGAGAAACACGTGTGGCGGGCAGGTCGTTTCAGGTTTTTATAGTTAGACAGAGGAACGATCTTTTGAAACGCTCAGTTTTGGCGAAGATTCTCTCCACTGTGTATGAGTGGCACCTCTGCCCGGCATACGTTGTTCGGGGGGATCGGAAAGGAGAGGGTGGGATCAGGTTGAATAGCTCTTCAGAACATGCGCCGTGATACTTTCGGTAGAAGGCAGCCAAAGACGCTATTGTTCTTCACTGCGCTAACGGCTCGAGGCCTCCCGTCTCCTCAGGACAACCACATCTCTGCACAGCGTCAAGTGCGTCTAGTAAATACCTCGCGGAGTTATCCCAAAGGTGACAATATTATTTGAAGAAGGGGTGAATCTGCGTCTTACATACAAACATCTCTGGTGTGGCGTGAATTACCGCCTCGCCTTATTGAGGCCAGCCCAATATTATACAACTCTCTACGTCGTTTTTGTGATTGTGCTCACGCCGGACGTATATACCGAGGATCTCCAGGTTGTTTTTTAGTAGAACCGTAATGTTCTGAAAAGAGGGTAGGGGTAGGAATGGGGATTTAGCTGTGAACGCACACGCTTGTGTTTTTCTGGCATTGAACTCGACCAGGTTGTCTGAACCCATTGGGCAATGCGACCCAGGTTCCGGTCGAGATCCGCCACAAGTTGCCGTCTCTTTTCCTTCACGTCGCGTTGCCCATCCGCTGGAAGGCCGGAATAGCTCCCATGCAGAGTACACGTCCGCATAACGATGAATGCACCCAAGGGACAGCATGTCGTTGATATGCAGGAGAAAGAGAGTTGGAGATAATACCGATCCCTGTGGTACTCTGGTATTGACCTGCAAAAAGCAGGAAGCCTGGCCAACACAGAGAACCCGTATACGTTGCCCGTGCAGGAAGCTGGCCAACCAGCGTTATAACTGAGGTGATAGACCATAAGCCGGCAGCTTGGAAAGAAGCGGCGCAAGCCATACTCTATCATAGACTTTAGCGATGTCTGGGCTAATAGCCAGGGATTCGGTGTGTCTCTCCATAGCCTCACCACAAGTGTGTGTTATGTACGCCAGGAGATCACTCATTGATCGTTTTGGCCTAAAGCCACTAGTACTACTAGTAGGCTTGTATCCTAGCAGGGAAACACAAGTACGACTGATCGTCAGGGTGGCATATTTGCATCTCCGTTAGGAACATCACAGCTAGCTGTATCTGTATCGTCTTTAGATGGTGAAGGACGATGTCGAGGTTGGTCTGGAGTCCGGGGATGTTTGCGAGCTCCACCTCGAACATAGTGTTTCGGGGATTAGTCGCAGCGGCCACTGTGATACCTCTTTTTCTTTTTTGCGCTGCCATGATATTTGGGAAATGAAGGGAGACGTGAAGACGATGCGATATTTGCTAAAGCAGTTAGTGACAAAGCGTATGGATTAGCTTCATCTATGGCTGTGTGGTGTGGTGAGACGGAAGCCGACCCGCGTTTCTACGGATCTCCCTGGCCGGCGGCGGCCGTCAGCTACACTAGGATCCACATAGCGCCTACTATTCCCCCTCCCTGCTACATCATACTGTGCAACTGCTGAACCCCAAACGCAACCCAATCGGGGTTAGGTTACTTGGGGGGCTTTTTACAGCTGAACGGTGGTTCCTAAATAAATACGCGGAGCCTCGTTAGTTGCAAACAGGTGCACCTCATGCAGGTGAGGTCGCTTCGTCGAACACCATCTGAGCTTATGATCCGAGGACGGTTCTAGGATACTTCTTTTGATCTCGATATTTTAAACGGGTTCCTGTGGGAGAGGGGATGAAAGAGAAAATGATTTTTCAATTTCTCAACGCGTGATCCGATTTCAAATATTTACTGCCATCTGACCTCCACAACCAAATTGGCGAAATCAAAGTTCTGTAGTTAAACTAAGGTCCGACCTTTGAGGGCTCCAACTACCCGTAACGACTGCCATAGGTGTTGTATGGCAACCCACCTGGATGGTATGCGGACCATAGGGTAGAACCTGGACCGACAGTTTAACGTGCTCTCCGAGGCACTACCAGACCAATTCAAATACTCGTATTCATGCACATAATTATTTGCACTAAGCGGGTATCGAATCCGCGCCTCCTGCGTAGCGGCTGCGTTCACTACCGCTACGCCACAGAGGCTGTTAAATAACAATATTATAGGGAATTAAATAAAGAAATGCTTGTCAGAATAAAATTCGAAATATAATAATTAATTATCATAAGTTTAGTGTTATCGCGTTTTATATTGTAGCGTACTGGTATAGTGTTCTAAAATGCATTAATAATAGATACCGATTAGTTATAACTAATCGGTATCTATTATTTATGCATTTTAGATACTGGCATTATGTTCTAAAATGCATTTATGCATTTTAGAACAAAATGCCAGTACGATATTATCATGCATTCGTGCCAAAAAAGTAGTAAGAAAACAAATACTACTACAAAAAAATTCCTTGTGCCATAAATGTCCAAGACACCCTGTAAGATACGGATGTAAAAGACAATATATTATTACCCAGATAATTATTATCATTGGTGTAGTAATTATAAGGTTGCCTGGAGGAAATCGCACTTAGAGATAAGGCCGCCCATTGTATATTTTAAACCCTGCATATTCTATTCTATTCTATTCTATAAATACTGTTATGGGCAATTACCAAAATACTTACTTACATAAATATTTAGTGTAGTAACTTCCATATTTAAAATTCTCGAATAATCTGACGAAACTCAGAACGAAATATAATTTGAAAAGACTTAAAGGAATATTTTTTTAAGTTTTTGACCTAACTAAATGCTAAACGAACCATTAATATTTTGTCTACTAGAATTGTCGATACTTAATAAAATAATTACTCAATTTTATTGAATGTAAAAAATTCTAAATAGATACTCAAATATGTAAGGCAAAATCACTAAAACCGTTCCCCATCAAAACAGCACGTAGACAAAATATACTAAAGCGCCATGCTAATCAGCTTCTACGTAAAGCAAATTTACCTTGCTACGTTATCAACTAGTAGTTACGGCCGGCAAAAAATACTAAAGCGACATCAATGATTCAACATCAGTATTTTAAGTTGCTAAACAAGGTTTAATTAGCTGGTGTCAGAGCATGAAAAAAACTGAAGTGACAACTACTAAAAATTAATCATAACTTGTACTACGTAAGTATTTGTCACAAATTCAAAATGATGAAAAATCTCCTTATTTTGAAGTGCTAAAGCGCCAAAAAAGTGCTCAGATCAATACGAAACCTAGACCAATCGACGCAGAAAAAAAAATCCTTTCCAACGATATATATAACTCATTTTGGCCAAAATGGCGCTTTAGTATTATTGGCTTTCCAGTGACGATATGATAAGAGTAATGCCTAACAGCCTGGTAGATTTTATTTGGACAGAAATATAGGGCCAAATGTTTGTTTTTATCAGCAAATGACAAGTCCTAACTCTTCCAAAAATAAAGAAAGCGTATCGCTGTCCACGGCAGTACACCCTTGTTGCTGAAAGTAAAAACAAGCAGTCAAAGTAAAATTTCTTAAGTGTGTAAGTATGTGGGCTTGTTCTCACTAGTTCGATTCATTAGTTCGAGCGTCGAACTGGTGAGAATTTATTTTCTCATTAGTTCGACCGTCGAACTAATATGCCTTTTTTTTCTCATTTGTTCGACCTTCTGTCTTGAAGTTCTAATAGAACAGTCGTGTAGAAAACTCATACTTAGGTATTTTGAAATAAAAACATAGATATAACGTTTATTACGATTTATAAATATGTAACTTCAATAATGAGATTATGATCTGCCTCTCGTGATTGAAAACTCTCGAGATATTGTGGACTATAACACAAATATCATGGTTAGGTTAGGTTGGAACAATATCCTAAACGGCGCGATGGCGAGCGAGCTAAGCGAGCGTGCCGCGGTAGCGGTCGCCTAGCGCCATATACACTCTTCGTACTACTTATATATTGTAATCACACGACTGTACTATTAGAATTTCAAGATCGACGGTCGAACAAAGAGAAAAAAGTCTCAGTAGCTCGACGGTCGAACTAATGAGAAAAAATATTCTCACTAGTTCGAAGATTGAACTAATGAATCGGATCTAGTGAGAATAAAGGAGTATGTGTATACTTCAACGGCTCTAACACAAAACGTCAAGTAATGGTACTTATAAAAGTTGCAAAAGAAATGTCCAAGAGTTCTAAGCGTGAACTGGTCTTGAAAAGAACTGGCAAAAACTTAACGAGTTTTCATAATCTATTTACACCAATACTACTTGATAAACAAAAATAAGTTTAATGGCCTAGTAGAGGAAGCAGATCATTTGCAGGCGTCAACTCAGCCCTTAGACTATATTGGCTAAGTTGTCAACAGTTATCCTATGTTCACTGTATTGATAGAAAAAAACTTGTAAATACTAAAGTAGCTAAAAATAATCGTAAATCAATGGTAAGATGACTGTTAACCATGAGTCAGGTCGTATGCTTGTTTGCTACTATAGTAATCATTGTACCTTGATATTACTCTACAAAAACTCGGAAGTATAACCCCAGGATTACTATGAGAGATAATAGAAATATACTTTTTACTACTTAACTAGAAAGCAAATTTAAGCGATAGAATATATATATTTTACTACTGCATAAGTAAACAAGCTTACGATCCGACAGTGAATTAAACATTCCACTGAGATTTGAATAAGTACTTCCCGCTGCTTCAATAAATTTCTTGCCATATAACAAAATGATCTCGCCATGAACGTCAAGTCATGCAGATTTTTTTCCATCAAAACGAAAAAAAATCACAAGTACGACTGGCACGCCCGTCCCTCGCCATTGTTCGATTTAGACTTCCGCCTACACTGACATTCTGCCCCCCGAACGCCATCTTTTGACGTCATTGAGTGCTGCGAACATTTCTAAACATGAAGTATCGATTGAAAATCGATGTATCGGTTAATTCGTCCATCCTGACCTTGTGCGTGGCTTCATACATTTCTATACCTAACAGTCGGCTTTAATGCGACTTGATGAGTCAAGGTTAAAAAATCGAATAGGTAATGTTTTTGTATTAAATGATACATGAACGCAAACAATACTGTTCTCACAATTAGTAATTAAGTTATGCGTAAGAAATATTTGAAGATTTTTAACAATGATTTTGGATTTCTTCACACTGTCCTTTTGTTATAGTACTTTTTGCCACTGTACTAGCAAACAAGGATATGATACAATTGATAGTGAGCGATCACAGTCGTCTTATTACCATTCTGTTCGAACTGGTAGAAAAATGCCTTTAAATGTGAAACATCTATTGGTATGTTTTGGGATTAAAGTCCGTGCTCTCTCATGACGTGCGTCTTGATTTTTTGTTGTAAAGGCTCTGTACTTGAAAAAGATATAATGGAATCTATTGACGCACTTTGTTACTCGATTTATTCTTTAAAATTAATATTTTTAGCCATGATTCCAAAGCCTATTAGCTATAAAACCCTAAAAAGTAAAATTAAACTTGTGAAAAGGATCCAGACAATTCATAAACATTTTGTACATAGAAAGCGCCCAGAACCACACCAGCTGATCAAATAAACGTAACCGCAGCTACCGTACTCATTGCCATTACGCCACCGAGGATTAATATCCATTCTCATATGTACCTGGCGTCCCATAACGGTCCGCTTTATTTTTTCTATTATCCGTCAGTAGTGGGTCTCATTTTGTTGTTAATAGTTTAATCCACATTCAACTTCCGACAACCAAGCCACAGATAATATTATAATGCTCATTTATATTTTTATTCAGGTTCAGATTAGTAGCGTTGACGAACATGGACCGCTCACCTTCCGAGTCCAGTCTAGAAAAGATCGAACGTACCGACGTTATAGAGATCACCAATCACAATGCTATAATAATGCAAACGAAAGAAAATGCTGAAGTGGAAAAGGAGGAGGCAGTAAGAGAAGCCACAACCAAGTGTGAAGCGGAGTGGAAGGAGAAACTAGAAGAGGAGATGAATGCGTTGAAGAATAAGTACGAGGCGGAGAAACAGGTATTCATCTAATGTACTTACTTACCTACTTTAAATCATTAAGACCATAGTCATCTTAGTCACACATCAGATCGATCCCAGTATTATTTTTGAAGTATGCCGAGATTTAAATAGGTACTCGATAATAATTTAGAGAGCGTAAATATAATAATTTTTATAAACGGCAATGGCAACCTTTTGCATACACGGCGTACATACTTGTATGTTACATGCACGCCGTCTATGGCCAAAAAATATGGGAGCGGGTTTGTAAATACCTTATTATCATGCATTGAAATACATAAGTTCATAGAAGTGAAATAGTACAAAGGAAACGAGATAAAACTCGATTCTCAGAAAGTGGGATAAAACACAAACCCACAGAGAGAGTCCGCGATGGTAAATGGCTAAGTCTGAGTCGGGATCCCTGCCTGAGGTTATTCTTCTGAGGGCGTACCAGGGACTTCTGGCCTTAGACAGGCAGTAAGGCACCGTGTGGCTTTAGTCGGTAAAAGTCTGGCATAATAAATTCCATATGAAACAAATAGGAAGCTCTGAATCTTTTAAAATATTTGAAGCTAGTGATCGATCTCTAGAGCCTCATTTAGTAGTTGCATGCACCTGCTCATCAGCGAGAAAATAACTTGTTTTATCTGCTGAACACGGAAATTATTATTATATCTGTATCATTTATTTTCAAAAGCAGATGTTTCCCATAATTTTCTTTGGAAAAGAAATCCACTCTCAAATTCATTCCAGGTGACATTGAACGACGTGACTCGCCGCCTTCTGAGCGAAAAGGACCGCCAGTTAGACTCTCTGCGAGAGCGGGAGACACAACTGGCGCGCGAGTGCAGCAAGTACCGCGAGACGATACAACAGCTCACCGACCCGGAGACCAACGATATTGATCAGCTGCTCAACACTCAAGTGAGTCGCTTTGAGTAGCTATTTAGTGCAAATTATATTAATTAGAGAGCTGTTGACCAAATAATTTTGATAGTAATTTAGTTTAAAAAATAGCTGTAAAGTGTCATATCAAGTTTCACGTCCATCCGTTCGCGTATATTTCAAGTTTGAAACTGTTTCCCACAGCAACAAGTTCCGGAACTGACTATTGTACTGCACGGCAAAACCTCACCATGCTGATGGAATCGCGGGCATTAGCCATGAATCATTTCTGTAATTGAACAAGCACGCACGAAATACAAGAAGAATGGGTCTAATCCCTACCTTCTTGTATTCCATGCGTGCTTGTGTTACACGCGTACGCGTAGCTTCCAAACGATTTGACCGTTCCGTGACTTATACGACACATTGTTCAGGTCAATTAAGAGAGGTGCAACGACACTTCCGCTTGGCCTGACCTGACCAAACGGGAGTCACTGGGGGCCATTCATATCATGTTGTGTTAACTTGTGTTCACAACAGTCATTTATAGCTAGTTTTTTATTTTTACAGTTAGCTACACTTGAAAATGAGAAAGAGTTACTGAAGCAGCAAGTGGCAGATTTGAAGAAGGAGCTAGAAAAGAAGACTGAGGAGGCTGACAAGAGTGAGAAGAGTAAAGAGGAAGACAGTGATGGCAGGTAATGGCATACACATAGATACATACTATCCCTGCTTTAAGTGAAATTGAGTATACAAATTACTTCAAACGAATAAAAATCCTAATCGTAAGCCAGACTGAAATACAGACTGAATTCACAATAACTACACAAACTTATAATTTTATGTTTTTATTTTTGGATATTCGCATTTAGAAATAAGATACGTTAGGTTAAGAATATAACATAATGTTAATTTTGCATGCTATGCCTGCCTGTAAGAGGTTGAGCTTTTACTTAAATGCTTACAATTATCTACTCCTATAATTGTTTATGTAATTCGTATTCGCTCTTACGCCCTAAGCACACCTCCGCCGCAAAACCAGAACAGCGGAACCGCTGAATGAATTCCGCTGTGATCAAGTGTGGATTGAACAGCGGAACTGGGCAACGGAACCTGACACGAGTTAGTCGATGTGACGCTATCGCAATTTTATCATATTATTTTTATTATCTGGATGACTTAATAAATACATAAAGGGTCTGTTTCTGATGGCTTGAAGTAGTTTTTCCGTGAACTTCACGTCCATTTACTAAAAAAATATTAGTTTCGCCGTTCCGCTCTGTATTTCTGTCAATTTTGACAAACCGGCGCGTAGACAACGCGGCACCGCAATAACAAGGCGGCTGAAGCGCGGAGGTTTGACTGGCGTAGGAGCAGATTGGCGAAACCGTGCGGTGAAAGAGATAGAAGATAGTTAAATCTATGCATTAGAACAGGCGGTTTCGCTAGTGTTCCGCTCCTCCTACATGTGACAGAACATGGCGGAATTACTGCGGTTCCGCTATCATGGTTTCGCGGCATAGGTGTGCTAAGGGCGTTAGTCCGTAAGCTTTTTGTAACAGTTTCATTATACAAATGTTTCATTGTATAAACTATTGGTAGGCTAAATCCTACTTCCTACTAATATTATAAATGTGAAAGTTTGTGAAGATGTTAGGATGTTTAGATGTTTGGATGTTTGTTACTCAATTCACGCTTTAACGGCTGAATGGATCTGGCTGAAATTTGGTACAGGGATAGAGTATTGTCCGGAATAACACATAGGCTACTTTTCATCCCGGGAATATGTTCCCACGGGAACCGGGAACGGGTACCGAATTTCACGCGGGCGAAGCCGCGAACATCAACTAGTAAAATAAATAAATTCTATGTTCCTCAGGATATCGCCGAAGAAGGAGGAGGTCCGCAAGAGCCGCGTCCGTTCCCACACTCCGTACGGGCTGTCGACGCCGCTGTCTCTCACCGCGTGTCTGCCGGGACATACGGTGCTAGTCATGTGGGAGCCGGCGCACAACAACTATACTGTCTTACAGGTATGTTTATTGAACTCACAACCAAGACGATTCAGGCTGTTCCACCTATCCCACCCGGATGGGAAAAGTGGAAAAATATTCCACCTTTCCCACCCGGCTGGGATGGCCAGGTGGGGTAGGTGAGATAGTCGGACGATTCTTGTTCAATATTTTGTGTTCAAACTTTCCTGTAAACAAGTTGCGGCAAGAAACAGAAATAGAAGTGAAAAACAGAATTTTGATTGGCTCTATATTTTTTCTATATAGGTCATACTGAACATGGGTCAATATTGAGGTTTTATCTACTTCAGTGACTGTGAGGGGGGTGATGAGACATGTCATGCTCGAAGAAGGAAGTTATATAATCTGACGTCTAACACGTACTACTTGAATGTGTAGGTCACATTGGCGAAATTTCTACCTTATTTTGCTGTTTCTAAATATGAGACAAAAGACGTTTCTTCAGTAAATTAACATTACGCTTTCAACTCGTATGGGTAGATTATTATCGATTGATCCGCTTCAGACAGCAGAAGATACTCATTAGAGTACACCTTAATGTCTTTGGATCGTTAAGACCACCAGTGACATAGATTTGCCATCTAGGATACTTGACTTACAACGCAAGACGTCGATTCTATTAGAAGGGCTACACGATTTGATGTGCCAAAAATACTTACATATTAAAATTTGCATAAGTATTGCTATAAAAATTCCCATAACTTATATTGCAGGAAGCGTCTGTGATGTATTTCGTGCATAGCGACTGCTTGTCGGCGCTCGGACTCAGCATACACGTGAAACACGAGAGCGATCGGAAATTATATGCCGTTGCGACCGTCGACTCTAAGGAGTTCTGCTATGCCAAGAGGGTAAGATTTTCTAATAGAACCTTAACAGAACCTAAAACAAAAAGAAGGGACAATCACTTGGCTGGTTAAGAATTAGATTATTTTAGAAATTAAACGACTTGAAATATTTACTTACCGGTTGATTTGAAATGCGAATTAGATAAAAACCAAAAATTCTCACATTTAAGAAAAATATCTAATCCTCTACTCTTGAGTTTCAAATTCGGTCGAACGTGATCGCCCATTCAATTTAATAAGGTTACCTTTTGGTAAGGGGAAACAAAGAGTAACCTTTTAAATTTAATGGGATTATATATCGTTTGCACTGTTAGCATCCCTACACATACATTCACGTTCGGGAAATACAATGACGCATGAAGGCTCAGTATTACGTTTTAGTTCATCAAAGTCTTGAGAGTTAAAAACATTTGGTTCCATTGTTGAAAGTGACTACCGTCCGACCTCTCAAGACCGTCGTCTATCAATTAGTTATCCAGGTTGTAAGTCAGTTTGGTTTCGATTTTTTTTTAAATTTCATACGTATCATTCAACTCGTTATTAACTGCTGTTGACAGATTTAGGTAAGAAAGTTTTGTGCCTCTTTAAAAAGGACCCGGATAGATGGCTTTAGTTTACTATTGGAACCCTCTAAGCGGGGCTCACATCGAGTTCTAGCGTTCGGATAGAACAATGACAGATCCGTTGGTATGTAAATAAAATTGTTTCAGAATGGTAATCGTTATGGAATGCCGCAAGGCTCTCGGTTTTACCGAGTGCGCGTCAGTCCGCCTGAAGAGCCGATACCCATTCCACCGTGCTGTGAACATAAACATCATCGCTCAGGTAAGCCCCTTCATTTAGCTTACACGCCATTTTACCAAGTTATTTAAACATAATGCAACCGTAATTCTTCATAGTGTGTCAAATCCCTTCATCTAAGGCTATGGTCTCGTATAAACGCGATAGGCCGCGGACAACGTCACGACGTTCGCTACGGCACTATAATTACTATAGAAATGTACTGTTGCGGTCTGTTTCATGCGCTGACATCGGCGTGACATTTCTATAGTGACGCAGCGTTTCGCGTGAGGTGTACGCAGCCTATGACGTCATAGGAGACCATAGCATAAGATACATTGCTTATAGAACTTGACTGTTTAAACGCTGGCGCGATACCTACCACTGGGCTACGACCGCTTCAGCTGTTTTGTATCCTATGTCCTATCCTTAGAGCATAATAGATTACAAAGTCATGAACAAATGATGAATGTCTTTAAAAATGCCTTTTGAATTGTACAATAAATTTCCCACACATACATGCTTTTGTATTGTACAAACTAATAATACAGTGCGTATCTGTAAGGCGCGAAGTGATAATATAGTAAATGTGTCATTTCATAGGATTATTTTATTGTACATGAGCTTGTAGTCTATTGATAGAGAGCGGCTATACGAGTACTCGCTGTGAGCTTTCGTACCAACAGCAACCACGCACAATGATTTATGTGCATTTGTGTGCGATAATCGCTTTAGTAGCTCTTATCACTGTGAGTATCATGATATTGCTAGAGAATAGTAGGTATTTCGTAGAGAAAAAAATGTGTAATAAATCAAAATGGCACTTGCACAGCATTAGTGCCATTCCTTTGAATAATGATTTTGTAACTAAGCACATTAATTTTAATAATTGATTCCTTTTATTTAAAACCTAACGTTATTCCAAATAGATTTGTGAAAAAGAAAATATTGTGATGTAGGTACATAGCAATTTAGTTTTGTATATTTATGCCTTACTTATGTACCATAAATGTAACAATAATCTGCACCTTTATTTCTGTTCTGCCGAGCGATTTAGAGTTCCGAACTTTATACCTTTTGATAGATAGTACAATATATTATCTGTGAACTTATAAAATAATGCAACACATTTCCTTTTAAGATTTTCGATTAGACCTGTGGAAATTTAGCTTGATTCCAATGAGAGTTGTAATTACGTAACCAAAAATAGACTTTATTTGAACGATATATAGCTTTTGTTCTTAAAATTGATGATGTTCCGTCGCCCCGTATGGCGACGGAAAAGAGTACAAAATGTCACCACCATAATTCATCCCGAGGGTGTCGTAAGAGGCGACTAAGGGAACACTTTCGCAAAACGATCCATCCCATGATCCCAAAGTAAGCTAGGAATAACCTGCTTGTGTTATGGGTATCATACCTCTGATATTAATACTTACATACTTTTAAATACATACTTATATTACATAGAAACACCCAAACTCTTGACACAAACATTTATGGGTTACACAATTTTTTGTCTCCGGTGGCAATCGAACCACGACCTCATGATCCGCAGTCACACATTTCGACCTCTAGACCAACGAGGCAGTCAATATTCCTCTGCCTGCCCCTTCGAGGATAAAGGCGTGACTATATGTATGTACCTATGTTCTTAAAATGCAGAGTGTGAAAACAGAGTTCATAACTTTAAATAACTTCTGTATGTCTTTGAGAATAAAGTTCATTCTATTTAGGTTATACAACTGTTACAAAGATCAAGCTATATTTTACAGAGGGTATTATCGAAAGATTCTGAATCGCGGGCCTGGTACCTCTTTGACGTAGAAATTGCAGACTATTAATTTTATAGGTACTTGATTATATCCGCCATTGGTTGCCAATGCCTATAACACATTGATGTGCGCCCATGCGATTGGGTATTTTAAATGTCCTAACGTAAAGTATGAAAATTTGTAAGAAAAATAATGTGATATAAACTGAGACAGTCAACAAATTTACAATTTTGGAAAATCTTTCGAATTAATATTGTTTATTTAATTTAATAATTATAAAGTATTTATTGTAACTATGAAAAATACCCTATTGCAGATGCAAGGAAGGGCGGCGTGCTGCCAGTATTACGTGACACGCGCCCTTTCAAGAAATGGTTGACGTACATGCATGCTTCAGGTCCTTATTTTCATCTTGTCGCTAAATGTCATTTCTCAAATTGAAAAGCTGTATCCTCCATAAACATTTACCAGTCTATGATAGAACTATTTAAGTCTTCCTAGTAGGATAACCCTACATAATAATGTAGGGTTATCCGAGAGAAAACGTTGCAAACGTAAACACTAAGGGACTACTCTCATTTATTCAGCTCCATTCAACTTATATTTTGTATTTTTATCTTTTTTTATCTTTTTTTTATTTTTGTGTTTGTATTTTTATCTTTTTCTTACTTTACACAACAAATAGCAAACGCATTCTTCCGTGTGAATACTACTACTGTGAATGCCCGCAAACGCGCATTGCTGGTTATCTCACTCTGAATACCTGATGAGATGTTTCAATGCGTAAGATAAAGATAGAATCGAATGACGATAAATAAGTGTGAGTAGTCCCTCGAAGGTCTTATTCACGGGTTTATACATTTTCAAAATAAGTCACACTATTACTTACTGTAGTTTTATGTATTTGTGCCTTTTTATATTTTTTTTATAATAAAGTAGAGCCTGACAATTTGAGAAGCGACATCTTACCCTTAAATTATCTTCACACTTCATTTGCTTCATTTTGTTTAGCCATAATCTCATTTGGACGCTTATCACTTACCATTTTTATGTATTATACAATCGGTAATATGGGTACCACAGTATTAACTTACTTTAGATGTAATACACTCATTTGCAAAAAAAACGGGCGGTTTTGATTTTCATTCATCTTTAAAAAGATACAATACCAAAAAGGTTTCAATCGTTTGTACACGTTACTGGCCGGTTTTAAAAATGCCGTGGTATTTAAAAAAGTACGTTCTAAATTCAAATTTTCATTTGATGCTCATTTTTACAGAAAACCCCTTTTTATCCTACATTTTTGGCGCGAAGTTCCAGAAGTTAACATCGACTTTCACAACTTTTATTCAATTTTTATCGATTAATTTCATATCCTTGCCTGTCAAAGCTTTATTTATTGCTGTTTGGCTGTATCAAAAATGGTAGATAAAGTGGTAAAAGCTACCAAAATTATCGCGCTGCTTGAAGAGGGTTGCAGCCAATGTTTCGTGGCTAGGAGGCTAAATGTTAGTCGCTCGACGGTCCAAAGGACCTGACAGCGATATCAGGAGACTGGTTCCGTCGAGAGAGGACCTGGTTCTGGAAGAAAACCATGTACCCAACCACGGGATGATCGTTTTCTTGTGAGTCGCGCATTGAGAAATCGCAAATCTTCGTATGTGGATCTTAAGAACAACCTCCAAGAAGTAAGAAATGTGCATATTAGTCTATGGACGGTCAGGAGGAGACTTCTCCCTGCCAATATACGCAGTCACCGCCCGGCCCGCGGCCCCAAATTACTCCGTGAGCACAGAGTTCACAGGCTTAGGTTCGCTAGAAATTGTGAATCATGGACTCAAGAAGATTGGAATAGGGTTTTGTTTTCTGATGAAGCCAGGATATCTCTGTTCGGTGAAGATCGACGTCGGCGAGTGCTAAGAAGACAAGGAGAGCGCTTTGCAGATGCATGTTTCGAAGAAATCACACCTTATGGTGGGGGCTCTGTTATGTTTTGGGCAGGAATAAATTCAATGGAACGTACAGAGTTAGTCTTCATTGAAAACGGCTTACTGACTGGGCATCGATACATAACGGAAGTTCTAATTCCTCATGCACAACCCGCATTGGCCGCTCTAGGTCAAGACTCGATTTTTATGGACGACAATGCTCGCGCCCACCGATCCCGCGATGTTAATGCGTATGTGCAAGAGGTCGGCATTCGTCGCTTGGATTGGCCAGCTCGAAGTCCCGACCTCAATCCCATAGAACATATCTGGGACGTTCTAAAACGGCGTTTGAGATCAGTACACCCGGCTCCGCAGACCATCAAAGAGCTGAAGAATGTGATTACTGCGGAGTGGGAACGTATTCCGCAAGCAAGTATCCGGGAGATACTCGCTAGCATGCCCAGACGAATTCAAGCTGTGATTTTAGCTAGAGGGGGTCACACTCGATACTAAACATTTATCTGCTTTTACTTTATTAAAGAAAAACAAACAAAAAAACTTTTTTATTTTTACTTCATGAGCATATGCACTACTAGCGAACATACACTACTAGCGAGGTTTAGCATTATTTCCCATAAATTGTAACAAAATTTTATGAAATACTGATGAAAACGATTATTTTCTTATTAATTTACCAAATTGTGAGGATAAAACTACCTATAATTATCAAACAAAGCAATATTAACATTTGAAATGGTTCATTGCTTAGGTGCCCGTTTTTTTTGCAAATGAGTGTATTACTGTATATAATTTAACCATAGAGAAGGTCCTTATCCAAATTCCCTTTAACTAACTGGAATAAACTATAAAAAAATATAATATTCTTTCTACTATTTTTGGGTATATATATTTTAATGATTATATTTCTACTAAACACTATATTTATATACATTATATCTGTTCAACAGATTCAAAAAAATCAGCAGACACAAGCCAATCGACTAGTTCTGCGACAGAAAAGCCCGTGCCGCCACCTGAAGTCGTGACGGGAACTCTTATCAACTTGGGTACACCCACTTCACCCGTGGAGGGTCCTGCGAGTGTTCCCACGGGAACTCAGTCCGAGGACCAGTTGGACTCGATAGAGACTGGCGAACAGTGGCAGCAAGGGAAGATGCAGATGTCGACAGTCAGCGCGATGTGAGTATTACCAAAGATAATATAATAGTATTACATACAGATCGGCAACTCCCTGTCGCTCCACAGCTGTCAGTAGAGTTGACGTGCGCGTTGACGGACAATTTGCTTACATTTTATTGATCACATGCACACAAGCTGGAGTTTCCGCCCTGTGGTATTACTTCAAGTAAATTGAATTATACTTAGATGTTATGATGGACTTTCTGTGTTATATGCTAATTTTCCTTATGTGTTTATTCTTTTAGCAAGTTGATAAGTTAAGCGTAACTCTATAGCTTAGCGTTTCAAAGTGTTTCCCCTGGATTGCGAAAAGAAGCAGGTTCGAAAATAAAAAGTTGACAAGTGTCTACCAAAATATTCCATACTTACTTACATACAGTCACGCCTTCTTCCCTGAAGGGATAACTATGCAGAGATATATTATACGCCCGAATTTCACCATTTCTTATGTGGTGAGCTTATTTCCGTTTGCAACTACCTGCTTTCGAAAAATTTCAGGTCATCTATGACACCTTTAACTTGACTGAAGAGCTATCCTATTACTGGAAGCCCAATGTCACTAACGGCTAAACGTGCCTTCCAAAGCACGAAAATGCCCGTATTTAAAACTTAACATTGTTTTTGAATTACAGGACGGACATGGAAAGCAGTGTCGGTCGTTTTCTTGGTACAGAGCCTTTAGAGTTGACCGTCAGTGCGATGGCAGTGGTCGCACGCGGGGACGCTACAGCCGCCTCCGAATTGGCCGAGGAAGCGTCTCCTTGACGACCGGACGTTATACCTGAGTGAATGTGCGAAACTAACGCTTGTGTGACAGTGGCACTCGATAGTGTACACCGGGGCCGTGTTTTTGTGAACATAGTGTTATTTATACTACTCAAAGGAGTACAGAAGTACAGAAATGTTCCAAGTGATATATCGCGTAGAAGCAAACCTTTGTGGAAGTATTAGGCGGTCTGGAATAAGTGTTTTAATGTCTGTTGTGTAGTGAGTGGCAAAGACGCGACGAGACGTTCAACGAATCTTTTAGAGTCAACCGCTCAGCAATGAGCGTGTTCCCTGTCTCCTATATATTACCTATACATGTTTAGAGTATATAGCGGCACTTACCCCCAGTTTCTGATGCTGGCTGAAGGCTGATCAACGCTAAAATTAACTAATCGGCTGTTAAAGGCGGATCCTCACAGAAGATTCAAAATGAAAATCCATTTACAAGGAACATAAATGCTTCGTAAATATTTAAGAAGAATGTAGGTTGTTGCTACAAAAGCGATTCGACGTCGTTGCTGCACATGTGACTCCATAGCGACCGAAAGTTCAACTGTACAATACTTAGGCGGATCAATGTGGATCGGTTCGAGCGTGTCGGTGGAACGCGGCGGGATCGCAAGAAAAGTTTTCGCTGATCGCAGGAATTGGCGATCCATTTTGGATCTTCTGTGAGGATCCGCCCTTAACGGCCGATTAGTTAATTTTAGCGTTGATCAGCCTTTCGGAAACTGGGGGTAAGTCTCTTATTCCTGTACTGAACTATGTTTCGAACTCAATTGAACAGTGATTTTCTTCTCAATAGTACAAATTTGCTAAGTCGTGTTCAAGCTTTATGTAATTTTATTTTGCATGGATTATATTACGTCATATCTATCTCCATGTGCTGTGTTGTTTTAGTTGAAAAGAGTTTTTTCTATAGATATTTTAGAGGACAATGATAATAAAGTACTTTTAACCTATTACATCGCGATATTTTTACCACTAGAGAGCTACTCGGTATAGTGGAAGTATGAAAAATAGATATATTGAATCGTGATATGAGGCGTTAAAAGTAGTTTAGATTTAATGTGGAATGTTAGAGAGCACTACAGAGAGTAATCGTTTTAAAAATAATTTTATATTTTGTATACTTACATCAAAATTAGTATTTACTGCTACTCTAGCACAAAAATTAATATATTCGGTGTCATTTTATAATATGATTTGGATTGCCAATTGTCTAATAGCTTATATGTGTCTAATTACGTCTAGCGTCACATTCTCATTAAGATTCTTCCTGTTTAAGTACTATCTTGATAACTAAGTCATAGTGATTACTAACGTGTCTGTGCTGAGCTGATTTTCTTAAAGTGAACAATTTTCTATAAACAATTCTATATATTTCTGAACTTCACATACTCTTCTACAATCTTATTTTCTTTCTCTCATTCGATAGTTTTTCGTCAAAGAATTTGGGAAATTGTTTACATTTAAGTAAAATTTTCATAAATAATGTGCAGACAAATCGTTCCTCTTAGAATCTTCTCATATATTTGTCGATAGGCTTCTGCTTTAACACTCGATCTCGTCTGTACTTGAATTTTATATCGCTGACTAAATATACTTTATTTATTATGTATTATAAGCCCTTTATAATAGGCCACGGGACCCAAGAACAAAATGATTTAGTGAGAAAACTCGGCGGGAATCCGTTTAAGATGGCTGCACTAAAGCAAAAAAAACTCTCAATCCTATGCTGATAATTTTAGACTTGCATTTTCAATATGGTGTCATCAGACAGTACCGTTGATGATACTGTCTTATTATGGTAAATTGTAATTCAACACCTTAATATAATTATCATCAACATAACATAATTATTAAACGTAAAATGAAATGTATCTGACCAATTCTCTAAACGAAACTTTTTGATTTTCATGTTCTAAACTCGCAAATTTTCTAATATCAATCCTTTCTTACTCTTTAATGTAACTCAATATCTTTTCAACTCTTCTCCTTTGTATGTTTATTTTTTTTTGAACTGTAAAATGGCTACACAAGGTTTTCCCATAAATACCCATCTGTTGAGTGGTAATTTGGTCATATTATAGTTACAATAACAGTACTTCCCGTTCGCTCTAAGTTTGCCGCTGGGGTAGAGGCGTATACCCTAATTTTTAATTAGACGGTGTAAATTGACAGCTAATGTCACTTCGTCATAGAAAATAAGCAACATTGTATGAAGAAGTGACATTAGTTGCTGTTAATTTACTTCGTCTAATTAAAAAATCGACTTTAGTATGGAGCCGAGCGGCAAACTTAGAGCGAACGAGCAGTATAAGGTTGAGAGTTATTTTCTGCTTTAGCAGCTCTAAACGTTTGATCAATTCACTCAGCAATTCGGTTCATTGGCCTGTAGTCTTTAGCCGATAGTGGATTGACCGACCACTCACATGCTGAACATAAATGTTCGCAATCCGTGCTCAATCCTCTTTACCTAACATAGCTGGTAGTGAGGCACACTTGCGTCCGAATATTGTTTCAGTCTTTGTAATTCTAAACTAGATTCGTTCGAAGCGCAAATTATAGTGTTATATAAATGTAATATAAGAGAACATAGCTTCGTGTTAAATTTGTTTGTGGCCTTAATATAAGTGGCGCCCAAACGTGGGGCTACCGGTGTCCCTAACCATAGTTCTATAGGAACGATACTGCGGTGGCAATAAGGTTAGGGGCGATCTATTGGCTACCGTCGAGCTGTGATAGTACCGTGCTGTGCTCTCCTGTCCCTGACGACCTCTTTGCCGGTACAATCTAACTACCTACCCTCATTTTGGTAATATTACAGTTCGTTTGCACCGGCAAAGGTGTTCCCGATAATCTGGTTCTGTTGAACTATAAACAGAAGTTATCGATGACGACGAAGTTACGAATAATTTATTTCGTACAGCGTTTAGTATATCGTTCATGAGATATAATTCTCCGGTGTTTGTATTCTCAAATGTTATGGTGAGACTGCGTGATCCAGCGATTTATGATTATTGTATGTAATATTAATCTTTATTCTACGTTTTGATTGAACAGAAAATTCGATAAGCAGATCTGGTGACTATTCTGTTACAGATTATTATAATAATGAGGGTAGGCGTGACTCTGTGATGTCTTAACTTTACTTATTATTCGTTTTAAACATTCACCAACATCACGAAAGCTCCAAATACTTTGGTATTGGACCATAAAAGGATAATTTTTTGTATAAAATTGACTGCTGATACGCTAATAATAATGGATAATGTGTCGAATTTAAATTAAGTTTTGGTATGTAACAGCGAAATTAATGTTTGTTATTGTAAGATTTTTTCTCGTGACGTTGCCTATTAAACCGAGAGTCTGGTGGAGTTGATGTTTTGGGCAAGTTGAAATAATAATACAGCACTAACAATAGAAAAGTTTGAGTAAACTTAGTTTGGTAGTGTCTGGGACTATATTGCTAATGCTCCGCATGAGACGTTTGCGATAGCACTTGACACGCATCGACAAAGTACTGTTTTATTATCATTTCGACTTGCCTAAAACACTTACTCAAAATTCGTTGCCAGCTCTTTACCAATATTGTATTGGACTAATGAAATTACAGGCTCGTGGCGAGAATTTCGACCAACTGGGGGGATATTTATTTGTGATGGTAATATATAATTTTATATGAGCCACTAGCAGTAGTGGATGGTGTGTCGTCTAATGAAGGTGTCATGCAACGTGTCATACGAACAGTTTTTGGAATGTTCTGCATAATAAATCGTGCGATCGCTTTATGGACTATTTTGTAGTGACCAATTTTATTGTTAGAAAAAAAAACTGTAAAATTGACAATTTTAATGTAATTTTTATATACAATAAATAGAACGATTTTATACAAACAGTATTTTTTATTTCTTTCAATTTCAAATAATTTTATATACAAGGCACAACCCAAAAATCAACACAAGCTCTAATCGCCGACTTTAATTTCCAATTGATTGGTATTCCTAAAAGTTGAAGGATACGGAAAAAAATCAACAGTAGTCAACACATTCGTTAGAACAAATTATTTTTTATGAAACTATTTTGTTTCTGAAATCACAAATTCAGGCTCGAGATACATATCTAACAATTAGGTACCTTAATGGGACCTCTATTAACAAGATCTCTCTTGTCACTGGGTTAATAAATTTTATCACGTAATCATCTGCATAAAATTGACGTCTCGTTAAAAACGACGTTTGCCACCCACAGGACTAGCTAACCAACCAGCAACAAAATCAATTTTAAAATACTATTATGTATTGTATACATTGTAAAGCATAACCTCAATGGACGACATGATAGTGTGAAATCTCTGAGAGAGAGAGGAGTTTATGGCTGACTACAAACAGGTTAATAAATCAACTTCAAAGAATATAGGAACTCACTGTATTAGTGATAATTAACAATTTACTCTAACTTAACAACTACTAATATAATATTTACAAGTTTACAACATCAAAGTACTGTTTAAAACTGTGCGCTGACATATCGTTGGAGGTGAAGGCGCAGTCTGAGTAATTCCAACTTGGGGTCTCTACATAGGTCTGTGAACATTCCTGTCCGTACCGACACGATCTCTGTTCTAGCATATCCATTTCTGGTGAAGTTCTATTTTCTGAGGGATAACTAGGTACCTTGTCCATAGCCGTAATGGAGGTTCTAGGGTGTTCATAATACTGTGCTTCTTCAGGGTAATATCCTTGTGCCATGTACGATTGCTGTTCACAATAAGCTTCGGCTTGATGGTAGCCATTCGGCAACAAATCTGGCGAAGGGGCTTCACTGGACTCTGAACTACCCGTAGTTCGTTGCCATTCAAGCCAGTAAGAATCTTCGGGCCTAGAGTTTTCACTATCGAATGTTAGTGGCGATTCTAGCGAATGCTCTATGGGAAAATCTAATCTAATGGGTTGATCAAGTTGGAAGATTTCCTCAGGGTGGAAAATGTCTTCAGCAGGTAGAGCAGTGTTGTCGTAGTGTTGATACTGTAGTGGTACTTGATTTGTCTGAGGTGCGTACGTTTGGAAGGGCTGTGGCTCTTGAGGGGACCAGGCTGTCGTTGCGTAATTTTCTGTGTTAGATTCTGACGGCCATCGGCAGGAGCATTCGAAGAGTCCGCACGAGCACGGGATTTGCACTGTTGAAGAAAACCAAGCTTTAATAAATTTGGAATAACACATAGATCTTAGAGATGAAAAAAAAAAGAATAACTTCTTCACCTCGGCGTCTTCCCAACCAAATCCTAATTAGATTTGGGTCCGCTTTTATTACCTGCTAAAATTATATTCTTCATTTTATTTTCGGTATTTATTATCATATTTTGGTGATGGTCACCCACACCAAAATATATAAGGCCGCCTAACCTCCCAATCTGGTGAGGGTTGGTCAGTACGCGCATCACAAGCATATGAGGTTGCACTGGCCCCGCAGATCGTGGTAGGACTCATAACTCCCGCTGTAAAACTGTAGGCTACAGTTTTTTCTGTATTTATGAATAGTAAAAAGTATCTCCGAAGTCTATTCTTCTATATTCTAAATATCTACATCTTATAAAAAATGTGAGTAGCTTACCTCTTTGATTGTCCGGTATTAGAGGAGGAGGCTGTGGGTGTTGATGGTACAATTTCTGTGAGGGATCTGGCTTCGACCGTAACTTGTCTGCTAAGGCCGATTCCCGTGACATCAATAACGCCAGCCCTCGGACTCTTCTGCCCGCTCCAAGAGAACGCCGGACTTCGCTGGCACCTTTAGCTTCTGGCCGTGGATGATCGTGGGAACCTTTCGCTTGGAAGAATATGGCATGTTCTGTATGGCGCCAAAAGTGTGTGACTGGATAACCGCAGTGTCCCCGGCATGATAGTACTTCGAGGCGTCCTCCGTTACACAGTCGGTTTGGGCACGGTTTTCCTGTTTGAAGGAAGCATACTACGTTAGATATCGCTGTTAACTATCAATGTAGAGGTTAAATGAGTAACGCAGTACCTATCTAATCCTACTTAAGCCATCAGCAACATCATATACTAATATTACCTAGATCAGGGCTTCCTAAACTTTTATGGTAACGGAACACCAAACAAATGTGTTTTATTATACGGAAACCCACAAAAGATTATAACAAACTAGCTGATGCCCGCAGCTTCGCCCGCGTAAAACTTATTCCCGCGGGAAGTTATTCCCGGGATAAAAGGTAGCCTATGTGTTATTCCAGACTATAATGTATCTCTGTACCAAATTTCAGCCCGATCCGTTGGGCGGTTTGAGCGTTAAAGAGTAACAAACATCCACACTCACAAACTTTCGCATTTATAATATTAGTAAGATTTGCTAGACAATGCCCGCGGTTCCACCTGCGTGAAAACCTGCTGCCGTTCCTGCTTCCCGTGGGAGTGTTTTCCCGGGATATTTTTTTTCTATTTATTAAGCACACCAAATTGACGTTCCCTGCCTAATGAAAAGCCATTTAGCGGTTGCGGGCCACTCTTGCAGTGTAAGACTTCTTGACAGTGGTCCTCAAGATGGCGACCCTGTTATTTGCCTCTTCACGCTCCGCTTGAAGAACGCGGGGTTGTAAGAGGTAAGAAGTACATACGTGCGCGAGCGGTCGTTCTAAATTTTTAGTTCGACCTCCGAACTAAAAATTTTAAACGACCTGCTCGCGCAGTGGATGTACCGCTCCTACATTGCAGCAGAGTAGATGTATCGCTCCTACATTGGAGAAATGAGCGAAGATAACGCAGCAATCTTGGGGCACAGTAAATTTGGCTTTTTCAATTGACTCCTTAAGATCAAATATCTTTGGAATTAACGAAAAAGCTCACATTAAGAGGGAGGGCATAAGGGTACCTACTCCGTTCGTGTGCAGCCCGCCTGGCGCAGTAGCTTCGCCTTAGAGGAGACCGCGGTAAAAGTAACCTGACTTCGTGTTGGGTTATGTCCTCCTCATCAACGAGCAGAATTTCAAAGCTATCTGGGGTGGTTGTGTGCCGGTGACGATGAGTGAGACCAGAGGCTTATCTGTCTTCATTAGCTGGTATGAGCGCAAAACATTAGTATGGCGCGGTGGTATGGGTGGACGCGGCCACTGCATTAAGGGGGATTGGGGGCCCTTCCGTACGCCGCGACAATGCTATCTCTAGCGCCACCGGTACACAGGTACCACTTAACTTTCTTAAATTCCCCTTTTCTATGTAAACAACATGGAAAGGAAAAGGAAGAAAAATAAGAAACGTTTTACAGTGGCATCGGCCAACACACTTTAGCTGCACTTTCGTAACAACAGAGGCATACACAAGAACGTCTACGCAGTCCACCACCATCTGGAAAATGCGCAGATGACCAAAGTTTTGATGGAGACGCAAATCTCCTGTCTGGACGATACATCTTACTTAATGTTCCCTGGCTACAAGCTGGAGCACATCCGGGATGATATAAGTTGTCGCCGTTTCGGAGTCTTGAAGACAGAGAACTGTCTACTTTGTGGGCACGCGTGGATCGCAGGGCCACACTGGGATCTACGAGTGTTTGTATAGGTCTCACAGCGGTTACATACACAGACTGGCGGGCTACCCTTTTGCGTATCGTAATTATTTATTTAAATTTCTGGTCGCTTGCCAAAACTGCCGAGGGAAACTTTTGTCGGTCGGGTTTCCCACCTCTACTTAAACTGCATGGTAGCCTGGCTCAGAGTGCCAAGTAGAAAGCCGACCTTCTGGATTCTCTCTTTGCCTCCAATTCGACTATGAATGATGGAGGTTCTTCGCGGCCTGGCATCCTCTGATGTGCATTTTCATGCCGGAAATTGAATTCATGCAGTGAGCGTTAAGCGGGAGCTTCAATCCCTTGACACTCATAAGTCAAGTGTGCCAGACTGCATACCCGCGGTGGTACTAAATCAGTATGGTCCTGAGTTGTGTCCGGTACTTACACGTCTTTTAACGCTTTCATAAAGAAGACTGCGCACGTGCATCCTGTACCCAAGAAGGGTGATAGAACCGACCCGATAAATTACAGGCCCATTGCCGTCACCTCTCTTTTATCTACGGTGATGGAGCGTGTTATTAACACACAGTTTCTGAGGTGCCTTGAAGAACACAACCTGCTCAGTAACCGGCAGTGACGGTAGCTGACTTCATGGCCCTAAATGCTGGAGTACCATGAGGCTCGGTGTTCAGTTTTCGGCCGGTAGAAGCATCAGGGCCGTCGTCGACGGTAGCTGACTTCATGGCCCTAAATGCTGGAGTCCCATGGGACTCGGTGTTGTCGCCCTCTCTATTTTTGCTGCATATTAATGATATGCTGTCTATTGACGGCGTTCATTGCTATACGGACGATAGTACGGGCGACACTTTTTACACAGGCCGACCCAATATCCCTCGGTGCGTAGTGGAAGAAAGTCGTGAACAATTTGTGTCTGAAATCGAGACTACTCTCGCACAAGTATCCAATTGGGGTGAACGTAACGTTGCCGCACATCTAGCTACAATATTGTCATGACTGTTATCTTAATTGTCAGCTACAGGCTTTAATTTCTGAATTTTGTGTGATAACCTTAAGGTATTATTTCAACTGCAGTGGGTCGTCATTTCGGCGGAACCCTGATGACTGATCCACGGAACCCCTAGGTTCCGTGGAACCCACTTTGGGAACCGATGACCTAGATATTACATTTCGCAATGGGAAAGTGTTGCCTGACTTTTGCATACATAGGACTGACTTCGTAGTTGCAGTATTAGGTTTGGTTTCGTTGTGTGATTATGTTCCAGAGAGTCAGGAGGGCGGAAAAGCAGATTTTTTAAGAAGTTACTGATGTCAAGGGCACGCGAAACACACAATAACTACGAATAAAACATACTTGAAGCATTTGAATGAAAAAGAAATTTACCTTGTTGCTTTTTTCTAGCTTTATCGCAAATTGCTGGCCTTAGATGCACCATCGATCCGTCAGGAAGCCGGCACTTTACTGAGCACACCAACACTCCTAGACAGCTCTTTTTGAGGATATGTACGTTATGATTGTTGGTGTTTCTCATGGCCCAGCCTGAAGCATGTCGTCTTGCCTCTTCGCATGCCGGTGGGTACACGCGACGCACGTGTCCGTCACACCATTCGCTGAACGCGTCGAAGTTCACCACTCGTGGAACAGCCGCATCGTTGATGTCCCAGTCTGGCGTTTCCCCCTCGGACATAGTGTCAATTCTGTTTGTTCTGTAAGAAAAAGAGTTTGTGAATAGTGTGCAGCTGTAAATGAAGTGGAAGGTGACTATCTACATTGTCTTATACAGAGGTACCGTGCCTAACTAAATATGTATAATAAAAGGACAAATTTCCTTATCCGTAATTGCTATGATATACTAATATTTAGCTTAGCATATACTGCCACAAATTACACTCGGAGAGAGATTTAATTAGGTAAGTACGTTTCAATCTGTAGATAAGTACCTACCTACCTAGGTAAACAGCAACACTTAGTAGGTAAGTAGGTAGGAAACATAACTTTTTAGTCTAAGCACCTTCAAATACCTAACAATCATTTTACTTTTCAATAAAACAAGCACAAGGAATACAGAAAACTTGAGTCCCTCTTACATCGTATTTCCCCTTGTGTCTTGTTGAACCAATTGCCTCAGAATTGCTGTCTGAAGGGGCGGCCGCCTTAATTGGGCAAATAACTTTGTGTACATACATAATCTACGCACAAGGGAGACGGTAAATAAATGCAGAATTTAAGTCTCCGGCAGCTTAGATTTAACGACGGATACCTATTTGATGTTAAATAGAGCTTGAGTACGTAGTCGTACTCGTAGATATTAGGTACCAGTGAGCCACTTTCTGAAGTAGGTACATTTTATGAATACCTAGATACTTATTGAGGTAGTATGAGTCACGCAACTTCCTTTACGTTTACATAAAAGAGAGAGAGAGAGAGAGTTGTATTAATTCATCAGGTTCAAAGTAGCGTACAAAACTGAAGTGTTTGTCTATAGTCTTACTGATATTATGAAGAGAAAAGATTTGAATGTTTGTTGAATCGAATGAATAGGCACCGAAACTACAGGACCGATTTGAAAAATTCTTTTACTGTTGGATATATTTTATTCCCGTATTCCCACGGGAATGGGAGCTACTTCGGGAAGGAGAGACTCTGCCTCCTTTTACGTATTCTACCGCCTGTACAATGGTATGTGCTCTGAGGAATTGTTTGATATGATGCGAGCGGTGCGATGAGACAGGGAGTTCATCTTCACACTACCTCCGGAGCGTTCGGGGACGGTTAGATCCGATAGGGGTATTCCTCCGCGCACGCTTAGGTTGTGAATTGATCTCCCTGCCTCGGTTTTCCCAAACGGTCGGCAGCGCGAGTGTGGCGCCTCTGTTCATAGGCTGCGGTGACAACCGGTCCTTGTGGTGGGCCGTATGCTTGTCTGCCACCTTAGAGGTATATAAAAAATAGCTTCGCGGGTGAGTGTAACAGTTCCTGCCCAAGGACAGCTTAGAATTAAAAGGAACTAGAATTCAGGGTTCCTATAGCGAAAGTTGAGACGCATCTAATTTCTGAACTACAGACCCACAATATTTAAACTTGTATGGAACAATCCTCAATATAAATTCCCTTTGACAACAGCGTCTAAAAGAATGTCTATACAAAATCTAAACCACGTAAAAAAATAATTTAGAAAAAGAAAGATGGAAACTGATTTGACTGATTGATAAAAAACAGCCAATAAAAATATTGAGTTATAGAAATGTATTCAATTCGTAAATGATTTTTTGGTATTTCAAACACGAGTGTATACTTACTTAGTTGCTTAACGTACCAACAATGCGACGTCACAGTCTCAATGAGTTTCAATTAGAATCAATTGAGGACCCTACAGCACCTTCCACAACCCTCGCTCGTTTGACTACCAATACGTAGGTACGTTTATCGCGTCTTAATCCACACATTCGATCCTTTTTATTATTCCTATTTATGTACAATAGATTTTACGATTCAACGAACCCTTTGATGACTGGGCTGTAGGTATCGACAGTTGGTCAGGACCTATCTACTGTCAAGATTATTTTTGAAAAGCAATTGGTATGAAATATGGAAAAAGAATTGATTTCGAGCAGGATTCCAACCTGCATCTTCTCACATTCCGTGCAAGATGCTTAACCACTAGCAACCGAAACCTACTCGGAACCAACCAAATTTTCCACCTTATATACGTCTTGGGGCGACGTATGCGCCATCTACCGGTACTTTTTTACAAATTACCGGTATAGAATTGTATATATATATTCATTCGATTTA
The DNA here is from genome assembly GCA_933228765.1 of Miltochrista miniata. Taxonomy (NCBI): domain Eukaryota; kingdom Metazoa; phylum Arthropoda; class Insecta; order Lepidoptera; family Erebidae; genus Miltochrista; species Miltochrista miniata. The sequence goes on from OW121751.1 coordinate 26,872,416, forward strand.
TGATGAAACCAGCCCGAACATTATTTATCTACGTGTAGGCATATGAATGAAACGAAAGGAAAAAAAAATCAATGATGCTCGATTGAATCAAAGACTGATAAGATAATCTAGATCGATATCACAAACTAGCGGATGTAACATGGCTTTACGCGCGTAGTTCCTGTGGAAAAACGGAAATAAAATATAGCCTGGGCTATTCCGGGATAACGTAGCATTCTAATGGTTGAAGAATTATCGAAATCAGTCCTCTAGTCCTAAACTTTTCGTAACAAATATACATACAAACAAACAATATCTTTATATTATATCTTAATAATATACCTAATTTATTTATTTAATATCACCATCACCCTGTACCTACACTTGTAATTTGGTAGAATACCTAGCTTTTTATGTGAACTAAGTAAAGAAAGACATTGGAACTTCATATTTGGATGTTTATATTGTTTTTTGCTTCGATTCTATGAATACAAAAGGGAGTAAAACCATAGATTTAGAATTTTTCGCTACTAAAACGGTTGTACAAAATGTCGCCACCCCCATACATCCCGAGGGTGTCGTAAGAGGCGACTAAGGGAACACTCGCAAAAAGATCTATGGCGTAAAGAGGGAAAACTTGAAATGATACCCGGTTGTAAGTAAAATGACAATCGTTAAGCCAAGCTAAAGGCCATATGGGCGACTTGAAAAATTTTAAATGCAGGTCGCGGCGACCTGCGCCTGTCCATTTCATCACGGCAATAGGCTCACCACCTGGGACATAGGTGGGACATAAAACCATAAGGTGAAATGTCGGCGTATATTATGCCTCTGCCTACCCCTTCGGGGATAAAGGTGTGACTAAATGTATGTATGTATTTATGTAAAACGGTTGCTAAGCTAGTTATACCTAATCATTATTCAAGCTTTTAATCATAGTGTGCATCGAGTTCTCTATTACATTATAGGTAGATAATAGTGAAAAACCTACCCGTGCATCAGGATAGAATAAATGAAATCTAAATGTGGGAAAGGAATCGAAACAGTTATAAAACCTATGTTAAGTTATCTGCACTATGTTAAGTTAACTGCCTATGTTAATTTATCAAATACTAGCTGACCCGCGCAACTTCGTTTGCGCCACGTATCGTGAGAGTATTACCTGTTCCCGTCGCATTTACTCCCGTCGCGTTGCGTTTACTTCCGTAGCGTCTCGTCGTTAATATTCAATACTACGTGAGAGAGAGAGAGAGAGAGAGAGGGAGAGAGAGAGAGGGAGAAAGAGAGAGAGAAAGGTTTCTCGACGCGTGTATTCCCGTCGCTTTATTTTTAAGAACAATTTCGTTTATGAAAGAGGTATCCCGTGGCATTATTGTAGAAAAAAAAATATTGCCATTATAATGGTTATTGTGCACCAACCCAAAGATACACACATGCTATCGCGCAATTTTTTTAGAACTTTTTCAAGGGAAACAATTTTGTAGTATATATTTTTTACATAACTATAAATATTTACGCAGCACACGCAACGAAGCTCTCAAAAGGAATAACTTTTCCCCCGTTTTTGAAACATTTACCATTACTGCTCCGCTCCTATTCATTGTAGCGTGATGCTATATAGCCTATGACACTCCACAATAACGTAGCTTTCTATTGGTGAAAGAACTTTTAAAATCGGTTCAGTAGATCCCGAGATTACCCCTTACAATTTAACAAATATACATACACACAAACTTTACTTCTTTATAATATTAGTATAGATAGAGTCGTTACGGTAAAAAAGTAGAGCAAAATCACTGTATTTGCATCTCTGTGCACGATGTGGAAAAAAACCTGTCAACGTGAGGGAAAATCCTCATGGATGTTATGCCGAACTCCTACCGACTAAAAAACCTCACGTTACGCCCAACAGCCTATGGTTGGGAGTCCAGGGGAAGTCCTCGGAAGGATGTCCCAGAAAGAAACCTTTCTACATGTTCTATTGATAACTTTATTTAAGAATTGAGACAAACGCGGTTCGTATTCATAGCTTTTTGTTCTTTTTAGGATTCCGCACCGAAAGGGTACAAACGCAACCCTATTCATGAGAATTCGCCGTCCGTCTGTTCGCTACTGATAGCTATAGAGCTGAAATTTACATATCATGTGTTTCTGTTTCTGCTATATAAAAAAATATAAGATTCAAGGGGGCTCCCATACAAGAAACGTGATTTTTTTGCCGTTTTATTTTTCATATTAATAGGGACAACAAGTAGACTCTTGAAATGCTCAAGGAACTTCCAGTTGTATATTTTCATTAAATATAAATAATTTTATTAAAATAAAATGGACATTTGAGGGGCTCTCGTACAACCACCGTGATTTTTTGCCTTTTCTTGGAAGAACCCTCCGTGCTTTGTATCGGTACCTACGTTTTTGGTGTTAATGGTAGGGGTAGCTGCTTTACCTAAGTAATTTAAGTAGGTAGAGCTAATAGAGGTAGGTATATTTCATTACTAATTGTACTCGTATAGATACCTAGGTACATAGTGCACCTATCATTAAGCTATCTAGCTAAGCTACCTTTTTATTACCTAGATCTAGCTTTAAGTTAAGGTAATACCTAATTAAATTGTTACCTACCCACTTATTTCACAAATTAAATAGATTCAGAAACTTTACACAGTTTACTAGATATTACGTAAAGTAGGACCTGATAGCTAAGTAGATACCTAGGTAATGCAGCCAAAACACTCAGGGAAATACATAAATTTTGTTTAATAATGGTTGTTTATATTAAGGTACCTAAGTACTTAGATACATAATTTAAAATTTAGGTTCGTAAGCTATCTAAACTTGCCAAGTACATTATCATGTATTAAAAATCAAAATAAGTAGGTATAGAAAAAAGGTATACTTACATAATCACCATATCTACCAACATGCAAACACACAATCACAAAAAGTCAAAGTCCATGAGTGCTATCACTTGAGAAAGATTATCACGAAATATGTTCAGTTATTTGTGCTACAGATGTATACGCGTCGAAAGCTTACAGCTCACTAAGTAGCGTCAACAAAAATAAACAGAGGGATGATGTGCCCCACCATTGAACTAAGTGGGGAGATACGTCGACCAATCCACGCTGTAGTTACGGAGCGACCGCCTACCGCCCAGTCAAGGTGTACAGCTATCCACCAATAGCGAATTTTCAGAAGGTTTCGTTGTTATTTTTCAGGACAGAATAAAATACGTGGATTTACAATGTGCTGCCATTTTTTTGAAACAGCGTTATCGGTACAATAATGTAAGTATTAATAGACTATTCGTTTGTTAATTACTTAGATATCTATTAGTAGTTAGGTGAGCAGGTATAGGTACCTATCTATACCAGGTGTTGCAAGGTCTTTAATATGGTAGATAGGTAGAGGTATTCAGTTTGAAATGTTTAATGTGAAAATTCTAAATCTAAGTGTTCATATTATTAGCTCCTCGCAGATAGCAGTCGAACAGTCGATACTTTGGCCCGATGGTCCCATTAAATTCTGTTTATGAGTTTATGGTTATGATGATCCTGCTCTAGGTATACCAAACCTACTTATATTAAAATAAAACGATTAAGAATATTAATGTCTATTCTATATATTATTTAAAGAATACAAAGGATGGTAATCAAATTATGTAGAGACTAGCCAGAGCATGTCTTCAGCCAGGGCTTCCTAAAATTTAAGGACAACGGAACATCAGCCAAGTACCTTTTGATTGATGGAACCCCATCGAGCAACCCTCCCCCCCCCCCTCGAGGCCCGCATTTGAGTTACGCAACGCTTTCTGAAGGAATAGTTCGGACCATAGATCAATGCTGGGCACCTGAACTTATCACCGAAGAACCTGATGGCTCGAAACGTGGCTTGACTAAGTACATAGGGTACATAATGTCAAGCCACTTTCGGGCCACCATGTTCTCCGTTAACATACCCCGCTGAATATGTTGACCGTTAGGGTTGGTTAGGCAGGGCACAATCTCTGTTGAGTTCACAAGAGTCGCCTTGTCGCAGCCTCTCCTTGGGACTTGGAAAAGAAGGTACTTGCGTCGTTGTTTAAAAACTGAAAACATTTAACTTTGTCCTTTCCCACGCAGGATATCCATTTTTTAAAGCTATAACTTTAGGTATCTCTCGCCACGAATGTAGGTGATGACTTTCTCTATAAAAGTACTCGTAGTTGAAGATTTGATAAAAAAAGTAAAGAAGTTCTTATCACATATTTTGCGCTTTTCTTTTTCATAATAATTTTGGCGGAACCCTGATGTCTATTCCACGGAACCCCTAGGTTCCACGAAACTCAGTTTGGCAAACCCTGTTTTAAGCTAATAATTACCTATCTTACATACGAGTAGGTACCTACTGGTCATCAGCATTTGTTGATTTACAAATATGGCATATCAAGTTTCTTTGTCAAACTTAAAAAAAACTTGGAACGACCTGCCCATGCATCAATTTCCCACATCTTACGATCCCGGGTTATATATATCTACAAATTTTCCGTCCGAGTCCTAGGTAACCTAGAGGCATAACTCTAAATAGCATCACTATTAATTTTAAGGTCACCGAAACATAGAGTCATGGTTTCAATCCAAATCATCCACCTATTACTATGAAACACGTTATCGAATACGATTTTTTAACTTTTTATCGTTATTATAATAAGTTCGTTATTATAATACCATAATTTTTGATTGCTAGAAGCCGCTGTGATTTATATGTTGAGAGTCCTGGGACATCTTTACGAGGGCTTACCCGAGGCTCCCAACCGTAGGCTGTTGGGCGTTACGTGACGTTTTTTAGTAGGAGTCCGGCATAGCATCCATGAAGGATTTTCCCTCCCGTTCAGCTCTGATTTAGCCTTTGTTTTGCTTTGTTGAAAACGATCGACACTATCTCTGCTCATATCTAGAGAGTTAGGTTCCTTGGAATATACTTGAAATTCTAGGAACATAGGCCTAGCGAGCTAGACCCAAGTAGGAATATTTAGCAAGCTTCTTTAAATACACTCTAAAAAGACACTATTCTTTCTCAGGTACTTACAAGGCAGGCGCGGTTATTTTTTCCTACTTAAGCGGCAGACAAGCTTACGGCACCACCTGCCGGACTGTGGTCACCGTATAGTCTATAAACGTTTGCAACACCAGAATCGCTACACTCGTGTTATGCTGGTGATAACCATATTATTCGAAAAACCGACTTTCGATTCACACGAGGTTTGAAGTAGAGACCGCGACTCGGCAAACGTAAGCCAAATCTACTGAATACCAGAAAAGGTATCCGGAGATTAATTGCGCAAGGGGTAGGCGTAGAATTTTTCTTCTTTTTTCTTTTAAAAGTTTCTTCTTTCTTCATACTTATAGAATTCGGGACTTCACGCGAAATACTTACATTCACCGACGTTTCTAGCATGTTGCAGCGCCCGTGGTCGCGGTTGGACTGAGGCGAGGATCGACAAAATTCATGAAGTTATTTCTTGTCGAACTACCCTCCGTTGTTATTACAACGAAGGATAAGGCCGGCGACACACTCCACTCACTACGTCAGTTTTAATTGGCACAGTTTTACGTTTGAGTTTTAGTTTCTTCTTTCTTTCTTTAGAATTGGAAAAGGCATACCACTGACGAACGTAGGCATGACCGCTGCAAATTACAGGGTAATTTGATTGATATTTACATTTTTCTAAGTACCTTTAACGTTTTTAGCAGCTGCAATAGCCAATAAGCATAGGTATCATAAAACGAGCATGGTATAAGGTGCCTTCAATAGGTATTCAAGATGTTAAGTAGTACCTATTGTAGGTTTAAAACGAAGCGAGTAGGGCGCGAGTGATGCGGGCACAGCCGCACTCGTTCCGGACGACAAACTGCGACGCGTGCGCAGGGAAAGTTGCATTGACAAGTTATTGCAAGCCCTAGAAAAAATATTATCAGTAAAAATACTGATTACCTATTGCGGGCACACTAAAGCCGAATGTTTATTAAAGTATGAGCACAATCGGGGTAACCAAAAAGTAAATGCACCAGAGAGCACGGCATTATAAGGCCTTCCGTCCGTCATCGTCGTTGTAGTTGTTTAAGTTATTTGAGAATTTGTTTGAACTTTTTCTGAGCTTTGTGACTGAAACAAAAAAACAAAAGCGCAAAATATGTGATGAGAAGAACTTATACTTTTATCTAATCTTCAACCACTTTTGCAGGGAAAATCATATACGTAGCGAGAGATAAACTAATAGCTTTAAAAGTAAATTGGATTGCCTGTGTGGGAAAGAACAACGCCGAATGTTTTTCGCTTGTGAAATGTTTATGCGAACCTTTAAATTCTTATAAGAAAACGCGTTGGAATTATGAATAAAATGAAATCAACTATAACTGAAAAGTATCTAAAGTAAAAATTAGTCAGGCACACGTGGCATTGTGCCCAAGGGACTAGCAGCATTCTCCCTTTGAATAGCAATACCTATTCGCTGAGAGAACACTGCTAGCCGTTGGGTCACCAGTCGACTCAAATAGGTGCTTTTTCAACTTGTTAAAAAATCTATGCGCATTGGGACCCCAAGGATATCGACACCGACTGGAAGAAGAAAAAATGTTTCAAATACGAGTAGGTAGGTACATAGATTAGATTTGAATGGTATATTTTGATCAAGTCCCCATTATACTTACTTATGTCTCGTGTACTACTATTGGTCGAGTGTAGCTACTTCCCTTTCATTGACTTTGGTTACCAATTGACGCCCGTAATCGGGTAATACGAACGAACAATTTGCGTCCCCCGACAGCCCCAAAGGAAGTAGCCAATTTGCGAATTGCCTTCAGTTCCGCTCTATAAGAAGCTTGTTTTTGATATTTGTAGGGGGAGTCATTCAATGAAATAATATGAAACAATGAGATCAAAAGTGGGTACCTAGGTATAGGTTTCAAATGAAGTTTTCTGAGAAAGGGTGATTTTTTACCAATGAATTAGTAGCGCTCGTGGCCCCGCGGACTCAGTGTTCTGTAAACGATCACTGCAGTAAGCAACTTTCACTATGGCCGGTCCATGGATGGGTGACCATCCATGTGATCACTTTGTGACATTTATTTGAGCGTTTCCGCGCTCCGGTTGCCTGTGAAATGGCAGTTGTTAAGCTAAGTTGAAGGCTTTATTTCAACAGCAGGCAGTCACAACCTGCGCCTGTCCATTTAAACACGGCAATACGGCTCACCACACCACCTATTACGTGGGACAAAAAATATACAAAGGTGAAATGTGGGCATATAATATGCCTCTGCCTACCCCTTCGGAGATAAAGGCGTGACCATATGTATGTATGTATGAATTAGGTAAACATCGCCGTATGTAGTGGAAAAGGATGCAAAATAATTAATAATACTTAATTTAATAAATATTTGTGAACATTTTCACACATCGTCTAGCTAGCCCAAATTAAGCTATTATGAACTTGTGGGGATCTAGACGACCGATACACATACCTACCTTTAAAATGCTAGGCTACACGTTTAAGGAATAGTAGATTGTTAACCGAGGGTGGAAAGAATCAATTCCCGAGGTACTTAGACGCCCGAGCGCAGCGAGGGCGGCTATAGTCCGAGTCGAAATTGATTCTTTTACCCGAGTTAAACACTCTACTTTTCATTTCAAATACGAGGAAAATAAAACTAATAATAAGATTCAAACCTTACCATAAAAGATTATTATCAATTGTTTTGAATTCTGTTACAGATAAATAACAACTACATAAGGCGACTTTTTAAATTTTAAATATGGAACTCACCGCGTAATTGTTGCAGAGATAACCGGCCCCAAACACGTACAATATTATTGACTCAATAATATTGCCACATTATTTATTTTCATCCGAATATAGTCTGTTCAATTCAAACCTCAATATTACCCATACACTTAGACCATATAACACGGGACTAGCCTTTGCGAACCACCGCATACAAAAATATTCTGCCAGTTTTCATACAAGTGAAGGGGGAAACACAAAGACATATAAAATTTCATTGCATTTAAAAATGTATTAATCGACAAACGCGTAATGGCTGTTGTGTGTTAATTGTTATTGTACAGTCAACTACAATGTAATGTACTAGTTTAATCATATAAAATGATGTACTGATGTACAGGCTTTTCATAAAGCCAAAAGACCAAATGGTCATGTGCAGTGGCAGAAAACAATGCTTAAGTAAGGCGCATCCGGTGGTTAGATGATCTAAGCCCATACACGGCCAATTTATTGCTATATTGATCAATATTATTGTACGTGTATGGGGCCGGAAGAAATTTTCGCTTAGTTCACACTGGCTGTTTGGAAAGTCGCATGGCCGCAGCATTTTTTTTAAAATTTTTTTTTTACACAAATCTCTTCACTATCACAGCTGACTCTAGCAGCAGTTCTATTTTTAAAGTTCATTCCGGCCCTTGGGTGGGAAGTAATTTGCTAGGGAGGGAAACAGCATTTTCCACCCAATAGTCAGATCAAGAAAACACTATTTTCCGAGTATGAGAAATGAAAAATTTATTTACAAGTACCAATAAAAATACATTAAACAATTAAATTAAAAATATTTAAGGTAAGTAGTGACTAAAGAGACTAAACTGGTTCTGGACCTAGTGAGAATGATACCCATAATTTTATAGAAAACTAGCGGACGTCACGCGGTTTTACCCGCGTAATTCCCGTTCCCGTGGGAATACGGGAATAACATATAGCATATGTTCACCGCAAAGAGTGTAGCTTCCTAACAGTGAAAGAATTTTTCAAATCGGTCCAGCAGATCCGGAGCCTATTAGATGCAAACAAACAAACAAAAAATCAAATCTTTCCTCTTTATAATTATTAGTATAGATACGTACAAATGAAATTAACCCCCAGAACAATCAGCGAATCTGATAAAACAAAACAAAGGCTGAAAGGCCTCCGACTATCTTAATATCATATACCTACTTAATAGTATTACATAACCTAGTTTACCTAGTTAAGATATAGGTGGTTTAAATTATAATTTTAGAAAGAGAATACTTACACAACTTTTCTTACAAAATATCCTGTCTAGATTGATAGGCTATTTTTCGAAAGTAGACAAGTACTTAGGCAGGAACTTACCTACTTCTGCAAAAAGAGGTTTCGTTCGCCAACATCGCGATCCACAAATAAACTACTTAGTTGGTAAACCTTAACTTGGCTCATGACTTGCGGCCACGGGCAACTCTTCGTTGCTCAGTTCTGGGCTATTTAGCGATTTAACTTAGCGAGGTTTGCTTATCTTTGTTAAGTTTCGTAACACAGTCTGTCTATTCTAATTATCTTCTAGGTACCTGTGTATTTCGATAGTTTGTAGGCATTTCCAGTAGCACTATTTGAAATTTAAAAATCAAAATTAACTTCATCTAATCAGATTTCAATGTATGAAATTAGATTTCAATAAATAGTTAAACCAAATAAGTAGTTAAAATTTCAATAAATAGTTAAAATTATGTATCATAATTTTATTTACTTAGCGTAAAATAAATAAATTGTAATATAAAAAATAAAATGGCTACATATTGAAAACAGGCAAAAATCTATCGTCATGATTGGACTTACGTTGGCATCTGGTTTTGGTTGGCTCCTTCTCTTCACAATGACCAGCAACTGAGAGGCTGACTTGATCCCCAGAAGATCTCGGTAGAGCCCCATCGCACCCTTCTTATGGGCATAATAGGTAGGTACGCGTAGATTGAGAAGTAAATTCTGACACAGCCTACATATTTTATATGTGTGAACAAACATGAACTTTTAACACACACAATAGAGGTACCTAGGTAAATCTTCAATCAATCAGAATTTAGGTATATCTAGGTACTTCTTAAACTACAAATACCTTCTTTGGAATAATATTTCGTAATGAATTCAACAACTACTTTAATCTACTTTAGAACAGATAAAATAATATCCTAAAGTAATTAAACTCGTAGCTTTTTTTTTTTTTTTTTTTTTATCGTGAGGGAAAATCCTCGTAGGATGCTATGCCGGACTCTTACCGACTAAAAAAACCTCACGTAACGCCCAACAGCCTATGGTTGAGAGCCCCGGGTAAGCCCTCAGGAAGGATGTCCCGTGACTCCCAACAGACCTACGGCCGCCAATGCGGCCTCGCCCAGGGGGTGGTTCGGGTGCAATCCCGCGTCTATGGGGGGTTTCGGGTGTGACCCCGCTTCTAAGGGGGGGCGTGCGTGAGTGCTCACGTCACGCTGCCGTCATGGGCCTGCTTCTGTACGGACGGTGAGCGGCCCTCTCACCGTCCTCAGACCCCCGGTCATGGAGGCCGATAGTCCTCAGCGAAGACACGTCGGCGGCGCCCAGGGCGCCGACTGCGGAACTCGGGTGGGAGAGTTCTCTCCCGCACCCGGCCCGCCGCCTCCTTCGCGAGCATGACCTGCTCGCAGAAAGAGGCGGCGCAGTCCCACTTACTCCCGCTGGAGAGCATGGCTCGTACCATGGCCTCAAGCGAGAGAGTGTCCACGCCCAGACCCACTACGAGGACCTGTCGCTGTTGTGCCCACGCCGTGCACTCCACCAGCGTGTGGAGCGCCGTGTCATCGCTGCGGTCCTCGCAGTGCTGACACTCGGCCGTGGTTTCCCGGTGTTTTCGCCACAGATACCTACCGAAGCTACCGTGCCCGGCAAGCATCTGTGTCAACCGGTAGGAGAGAGCACCGTGTCTTCTCTCCAGCCACTCGTCCATGACCGGTCTGACGGCCGCGATTGTGGCGAATCCCCCCTTTGGTTGCTCAAGTCGCATCTTCCATGTCTCCAGGGTTTCCTGGTGGAGCAGGGTCCGCTGGGCCTCGATTTCTCGAGACGCAGGCCTTTGGCCCCGCTCCAGCGCCTCCTTGCGCCATCTGAACAGTGACGCAAGGGCTCTCGCTTCCAGGTCCCATGGAGGGGTCCCGGCTAGGAGACATGCCGCCTCACCGGAGATCGTGCGGTATCCTCTTATCACCCTGACGGCCATCACTCTCTGCGGGCTCATCAGTCTAGCCTCATTGCTGGCCGTCAGGGTCTCCGCCCATACGGGAGCCCCGTACAGGGCCATGCTTCGCACGATCCCAAGGTACAGCCTCCTGTAGGGAGCGTTGGGTCCCCTGATGTTGGGCATCAGCCGCGCGAGTGCGGCCGATGCTCCCCTCAGTTTTGGGACCAAACTTCGGAAATGATGTCCGAAGTTCCACCGGCCATCGAGTACGAGCCCCAGATACTTCATCGAGGGCTCGATGCCGATGCTGACGCCCCCCACCTGTAGGCTGGATCCCGCAGGTGGCCCCATCCGAGGTCCGTGGAAGCACAGAGCCTCGGATTTGTGAAGGGCGACCTCAAGACCCAGCCGCCGAATCCGACCCACGACCTGAGCATTTAAACTCGTAGCTCGTAGTGATCGAGATTTCCAGAATTAGTCTCCTATTATTTACCAGTTCCCGTGTCGTGGGAGTAGGTAGGTACGGAGTTGTGTGTAAATATAGAAGCGAGCGCAGCTTGAGTCAACACCAATCAACGCAACATGTGACGCTACAGTACATTTTCACACAGGCTGTATACTTACGGATTTTCACTAGAAACTGAAACAGGAATCGAAAAACTTTTGTACGTGGTTTACTTTGTGCTATATGGTTATGGCTAGGTTTATGGTTAGTTATCATGGTACCTATTATCATTGTAGCCCACAATACTAAAAGATTGTAGCGAGTAGTTGTGGTGTAGAAAAGGCATTAGGTATACTTCAGGATTAGAGAAATTTTACTTCAGGATATTGTAAATTTCATCATTCACCCACTCAAGTTTAAAATAGTCATATTTTCTCCACATTCCTAATAGGTGATATGAAACGAACCTGTGTCGTCAACTGGTATGTATGGTTGCTAGTGACTTAGATATCAGCTTTTATTTTAGGCACCTCACCAGGTACAGCAGCCTTGTTAAGCGATGATCGCTGTCGCGTATGTGTAGAGATGTGTAGAGTTACTTCTATTTAAACAAACGTTCATAAGCTGCGGTGACCACCAGTCCTTCTGGTGGGCCGTATGCTTGTCTGCTACCTTAGAGGTATAAAAAAAGAGAATTCCTAAATAAAACGAGCTAATAACCGCGATCTACGAGTAAGATTCACTTTTAAAGTTTAATATAGGTCGTGCCATTCGCGAAAACTCGCCACTTTTCTTCTTATATCGCTTAAATTGTAAGTGCGTTATATTCTGCATGGATTTTCCATCTGTCGATAGGTACATACCTGCTAATATCGATCTACTTAATAGTAGAAAATCTAAGTGGAATTGCATATTAAAGTGTTTTAAGAAAAGAGTGCGGTGCGTATATGTGAATGGCACAATCAATAGATAAATCGTAGCACACTGTGTCCATTTCGATTGCTCGGCCAATATGTCGTAGAAAAAAGAAACTTATGTCAGCATTTCGAAGGAATTCGTAGAAAACGAATAGTGAAAACCGCAAATTCGAAGAGTCAATATTTAGAAAGTTATAAGGGTTTAACCGTGGCCGCGCAGTCCGCATGAATTCAACTGCGCGGCCACCAGTTCTCTTGAACGGAGCTACGTACAAGTCTAATTCTTTTTGCTAATCACTGATACGATTTCGAAGAAAATGTAGATTATAAAAATAAAGCCCTACTATTTGAACTTACATACGGCACTCCAAAGTTATGGCCGCGCAGTCCGCATAAAGCGAACCGCGCGGCCACCAGTTCTCATTAACGGAGCATTGTAGAAGTCTAATTCTTTTTGCTAATCACTGATACGATTTCGAAGAAAAAGTAGATTTGAAAAATATAGCCCTAAAGTTTGAACTTCTCGTTCTACAGCACTTACGTAAGGGCGAACCGCGCGGCCACGTGTTTCTTAAAGTGGAGCTTAAACAGAATTTGGTAGAGGTCTCATTATTTTTGCTAATCATTGATACGATTTCGAAGAATATGTAGATATCATGAATGAAGTTCTAATGCTTGAAAATCACGAGTTACAGAACTTTAACCCTGTAACTCGAGTTAAAAGAAGGGTGACCATGATTTACGTTGCGTCGACGAGATATTCCCAAAACAAAATTGAACCGAATTCATACAAATCCTTTAAAATATTTACCTAGCACAAAGTTATTATTTTGATTTACCAGATTTTATTCAATATCATATTGAAGTCGGCGCCAAGTAAGCCCATAGGTATAGGTAGGTAGGTATTATTAATGGCAAAAACTTCCATATTAAATTGAATAAAATCTGATAAATCAAAATACATATCACTATGTGCTAGGTATATTTTATTTTTAAGGATTTGTATGAAGTCGGTTCTATTGTTTAATTATTTTTTTATTATTATTTTAAGTGACGGGTAGACCGATAAGTATATCTATCTAGGTGTAAAGTTCTCATCAACACAAATCAATCAAGCCGAAACACAAGGTAACTGCTGTAAATCGTTAAGAAATTCCCTCAACTGTCTTTCGGTTCCATCATCATATCGACTCCAGACCTTTATTAAATTGTAGTAGGTATACTTACTTATTAAAGCACTTAATCAAAAAGTTAGCAAACGCACTAGTTGTCCCAACAATTTTCGGTGGTTGCCCTCGATTTCTCCTGGATCCCAGCATCAGATCTTGATACCCTGGATATGGGACCACCTCAGAAGTAACCTCATTCAAACAAAAAAAAATCAAAATCGGCGCCGCTATCGCGTAATACTTATACATAAAAAAAACATAGCGTACGAATTGAGAACCTCCTCTTTTTTGATGCATCTCACACAACGCTATCTGATCTCAAAGTAAGCTAGGAATAACCTGCTTGTGTTATGGGTATCCACGATCCACCACGGATATTAATACTTATATACTTTTAAATACATACATATTATACATAGATACACCCAGACTCTTGAGACAAACATTTATGGGTCACACAAATATTTGTCTCCGGTGAGAATCGAACCCACGACCTCCAGCGCCGCAGGCGGTATCTCTACCGACTGTGCCACAGAGGCAGTCAAAGATAAGAAGATAAGAAAAAAAACACTCATCGATTGATTTATATTTCAGTAAATGGTGATGATCACAACATAGGTACATATTGTTATATAATGGGTAAGGTAAGGTAAGGCCGTTAGCGCAGCGAAGAACTATTGCGTCTTTGGCTGCATTCTACCGTATCTTTCACGGTGAGTGTTCTGAACTCTTCAACCTAATCCCGCCCACTCCTTCCCGAACAACGCCTGCTGGACAGAGGTGCCACTCTTACTTCGCTACAACTGAACGATTCAAAAGATCGTTTCTCTGTCGTACCATAAAAACTGGAACGGCCTGCCAGCGCACGTGTTTCCCTTCTCTTACCATCCTGGGTTCTTCAAGCGGAGCGTGAAGAGGCACATCATAGGGCCGCCAACTTGGGGGCCGCTTTCTATAGTCTTGCAGACTGGGACGGTGGCCCCCAATCGCTAGATGTTGCTGTGACTTTCCATCGGACGGCGGCATCATTTTGGCGAGCCGAATATAAAAAAAAACATGAAGAGTTAAAGTGCAAGGTGATTTATCACTGACCTCAGCTCTGGCACCGACATTTACCTACTTAAATGTTAAAAATAGCTAATAATACCGGAAATGTAAATAAGCCAGATAAATAAAGCTTCTTTCACAACTATTACAATAAAACAAATGATATTTAAATAGATAAAACATATTAATACTTACTATAAACTATAAATCACATATTTTAAAATTCACAATTCGTTTTCGTAATAGTAAGATTACAAATAAAATAGTAGATTTTTAACCGAGGTCAGGGTGGAAAGAATCAATTCCCGAGGTATTTAGACCGGCTATAGTCCGAGTCGGAATTGATTCTTTTGCCCGTGTTAAACACTCTGCTTTTCATTTCGAATAAGAGAAAAATAAAGTAAAAGTAATAATATTCAAATCTTAACATAAAAGATTATTACCTATTTTTATGAATTCTGTCACAGACAGATAAATAACAGATAATAATATTACACTCTGTTAAAACTAGGATGATAATTTTGACAGCTCACGCCTATGAAGCTTAGACCATATAACACGGGACTAGCCTTTGCGAACCACCGCATACAAAAATATTCTGCCAGTTTTCATACAAGTGAAGGGGGAAACACAAAGACATATAAAATTTCATTGCATTTAAAAATGTATTAATCGACAAACGCGTAATGGCTGTTGTGTGTTAATTGTTATTGTACAGTCAACTACAATGTAATGTACTAGTTTAATCATATAAAATGATGTACTGATGTACAGGCTTTTCATAAAGCCAAAAGACCAAATGGTCATGTGCAATGGCAGAAAACAATGCTTAAGTAAGGCGCATCCTGTGGTTAGATGATCTAAGCTATGAAGTATCGGATTTGTTTATGTCAAGTATAAGTATACTTCAAAAAATTAACGTAGCACATAGACGAGTACCGCCCACTTATCCTAGTGAAGCGTATTCCAACAATACCGCACAATCGATCACAAACAAATAATTCGGATAAATCGAATTCATGTATATTTATTTAAATGCAAGTAATAGAATTCTTTTTTCAAATTTATAAAAGTTTATTTGTTTTTTAAAGTCGCGATGTCGATGTGTATAGCTATGATACGTCCTTGTTTTCGACCATTTTTAATTGCTGATTTAATTTCAAATGCTTTAGTTTTACGTAAATTGAATCTAAATACCACTATTCAAGTAATATAAACTTTGCGTTTAACCTATAACGTTGGTAGTCTGGACAATAACAATATCAAGTAAGGTATTTCCGCAATACTAATATTTTTTACCCAATATTTAAGTTGGTAGGTAATGGGTGGTAAGGTACTGTATGGTGTTTTTACGTATAGTACCTACTTAATTAATGTAATGTAATCGAAAGTCAATACTTTACTTATATGTACCTACTTACTTTACTTTTTTTAAAAACGACATTTTAATACCTACCTACATTTATAGAAGAATACTTCTAGTTAGTAAATAACACCTTATATAAATAAGTACGGAAAATGCTCAGAATTGTTGTGGACCGCTTCATCTTAGAAAAAGTTACAAATGCCATCAGGCGAATTATCGTCCCGTCCATTTGTCTTCTTTGGGTTGGGCAGTTCGTTATCGTCGTGGTGATTTGCTAAGGTTTGTTTCCTTTTGGTGGTTGCTGTGGTTGGGATTGTTGAACTGTGGGAGTGAGGAGGTCCTGCACCAAAAACCAATATTAAATGTAGTGGAATATCTATTTCACACAGCGTTATGTAGAATGAATGATTGCCAATCGCCAGCAAATATGTTTTCTTTTTAATAAACCTATTTTACTTAAAAGCTTACAAGCACATTTTCGTAAGACTAATTCGAATCACTAATTCTCAATTGAATTGAATTGGAATTCAATTGAAACAATCAGTAGCTCTTTTTACAAGAAAAGCTACTTGCTATATAAATATATTTACACTATGATATTAAAATAGTAAAAAGCCTGGATTCACACACTATAAATCTTGGTCACCCTATTTTTTCCTTCGATTATAGGTTTTAAGTTCTATACGTCATTTAGTTCTTAATTTGAGGCTTTATTCATACTGTCTACATATTCTTCGAAATGGTATCTGTAATTAGCAAAAAGAATGGGACTTCCACTAAGCTCCGTTTAAGCTCCATTTAAGAAAAACCGTGGCCGCGCGGTTCGCATTGTGCGGACTGCGCGGCCATAACTTTGGAGTGCCGTATGTTGTGAAGTTCAAATAGTAGGGCTTTATTTTTATAATCTACATTTTCTTCGAAATCGTGTCAGTGATTAGCAAAAAGAATTAGACTTGTACGTAGCTCCGTAGAGGTGTAATGAATATACTCGTAACAAGTACCGGTAACATAATATGAGAGCTAAAATTTATACCATGTTACTGATAACTCTCATAACATGTTACTGAATAACAACGAAATAACAACGAAGCTATGGGTAACTAAGTATACGTCTATACCGCGCGATCTGACTATCCTTTTGATACGTAACTTACATCTAGTTACTGAGAACATCTTGTTTAAAGAATATCTAAGTCTACTATTGTTATTAGTATCAAGCAATAACAAGATAACACTCTCGCATTGACATTATATTTTTGTGTGAGTCGCGAGAGGCATAGTACCGTAGCTGTTGCCGTTCCATTCGATTCACGTGGCGAGAATGTGACAGAAATATTAGTATTTACGTATGTGTAAGCGAGATAACTACTGTTTTGTTTATGAAGTCGAGACAAATTGTTTGCTTTATATTTCGCTCTTTGTATGCACTTGGATTCGATTAAATACGATGAAATCCGATGAAAACAATATGGTGTGCGCAAAAGAAAGAATCACTGTAGGTAGTACCATACATTAGTCGATTATCTTTTAAAATGCCGGGGTAGAATATCGTACACCTACTACTATTTGTAAAATTGTAATAATCGTAATGTGTAACCTCGGCAGTCGGCTTGTTAAATACTAAAAGCTGAATTAAATCGCCTCGGTTTTCCCAAACTCCTACAGTATAGGGTTCTTCAGAAGGGGTCGTAGAAGGTTTTTACAGGGTCGACAGCGCGAGTGTGGCGCCTCGGTGTTGCAAACGTTCATAGGCTGCGGTGACCACCGGTCTTTCTGGTGGGCCGTATGCTTGTCTGCCACCTTAGTGGTATAAAAAAATATGTGGACATTCTCACACAACATCATCTAGCTAATATTAAGCTTGTGCTATGGGATCTTAACGACTGATAGACATAGGTACCTACTTAAATATTTCTAAATACATACATATTATATATACACAGATAACACCCAAACTCCGAAACAAACATTCGTATTATTGTGCTAAGCAAAATCATAAACAGATATATAACCTAACTTTAATAAAAAAAAAGCAATTCACGATTCATCATTTATTAAAATTATGTTAAACGAACGGAACGGCAATACTTACTCTGCCAGTGTTATCTTGTTACAACATATTCGCTAGATCACATATCTAGATGTACGTATCGGAACATAGGAACGATATACTTATATTAGTAAGAAGCACTAAGCGTTCCTCTTGGTTGTTATTTCGTTGTTACTGGGTAACATGATACGGTAACATAGTATCATCAAAGTGTTATATTCAATAACATGAATATCAAAATAGTAACCTAATATAACATCTCTATAGCTCCGTTCAAGAGAACTGGAGGCCGCGCAGTTGAATTCATGCGGACTGCGCGGCCACGGTTAAACCCTTATAACTTTCTAAATATTGACTCTTCGAATTTGCGGTTTTCACTGTTCGTTTTCTACGAATTCCTTCGAAATGCTGACATAAGTTTCTTTTTTCTACGACATATTGGCCGAGCAATCGAAATGGGCACAGCACACTTAGGTTACGTAACAGCTATAGTCATCCCTTACCTTTTCACTTGATTAGGTATATTTTTAAAACAATTGAAGTAACTTGAGGTCATTCTTTTGGAACATTGAACATTAGACTGTTGAATGAAAAGGGATAATATACTTAAGTACCTACCTAGAGATTAAGTTGCTTAGTAGACCTACATAATATCCGAACACAATAGGACTATTTGTAGGTAGGTATATCAGTATCCATCTAACAGGCAAATTAACTACACCTAACTGTTTGTGACAAGAGAGATAACCCTTTAACGTTGATAACGGATCTCTATATCTGCATCGAGCCCCACACTCCCCGCCCTATAAGCCTTTCCACACCAGCGACGTTCAAACAAAGGATCAAATTAAACAAAATCCGCCGACAATCGTGTTCTGAACACCGACATGAAAGAGAGTTAATCAAATAACTATTTTTGAGTTTGAACAAATAGTACGCCCCCGCGATTCTCGCAACTGTCACGGCAACAAATGCTTGTATGATTGACCTCCGTGGACATTGTGCATCTGTATGAAGCATAACTAATGCGAGCAAAAATTTACGCAATGCATTTGACTTTGTAAATCCAACAGCTTTGCCCGGTGCGAAGTTATTGTGTCTGTCAGATTGCAGGATAATCAATATTGATACTCATCCAAATTTCTTTTTATTGGTAACTATTCTGCGTTTCTTGTTGTATATATGCCATATTTATAATTACTTATGTTCAAAAGATTTCTGTCATAGAATTATAGGATACCTACAAGGTGGACCACGGGTAATAAAGGCTAGAATAATCTTACATTATCTTACAATAGAAATTGAAATGTTTGATGTGTAGGTACCGAGATGTTTGGATGTTTGCTACTCTGTCACGCTCTATATTCGATCGTCGTAAAACTTTATTATTGACTAAGTGTGAATGTAATTGATAGTCCATGCGAAACGAGCGACGGAACGAGCTTTGCTTCGAGAGTCTCTGAGGGATAAAACGATATAAAACCCGAAACGATGTTATCCGTCAGAGAACCAGAGTGGTCGATATAGCTTGCAGAAGGTTAGGTTCGGAAGGACTAGAGCGTCAAACAGAGACTTGGTAAACATGGGGCAAGATGACCCCCTGCCAGATTGACTGACAACTTTAAAAAGATTGCAGGGATTGGCTGGATACGCAAAGCGCAGAACTGGATTTCGGCGGGAAACTTTCAGACAAGCATTATATTGAGTTTTAATAATTTTTCAAAACTAGTGTAATTTTGAGTGTTTATGTGTGATTTATGGTGGATTATTAAACATAAAGGTTCAACAACGTGCAATAGTGTTGGAAAGTGTTAAAGCGCAGTGAAACGCGAGTTTTTAGGTTTGTCGACGAATTCCACAGCAAGCCCTAAGGTACCACCGCCTTACTAGAGTAGAACTTAGTCCAAACTTGGACATACATGAATACGCTGCTCATAAGAAAAAACAAAATATGAAAATGATTTATATTTTCACAATGAAAACTTGACTTTGGCATACTCTCAAACCGAGAAAGCCCAAGAACAAGAAGAAAAAAAAAAAAAAAAGCGCAGAACTGTGTATTGTGTGGCGTAATTTGTGAGAGGTCTACGTACAGTAGGTAGTAGACTGCTTTTTTTTTAACCTGAAGGAAAATCCTCATGGATGTTACCTACCGACTAAAAAACCTTCCGTTACGCCCAACAGCCTACGGTTGGGAGCCCCGGGTAAGCCCTCGGGGGGATGTCCCAGGACTTCCAACAGACCCACGGCCGCCACTTCGGCCTCGTCCAGAGGGTGGTTCGGGTGCTATCAAGCGTCTTTGGGGGGGTTTCGGGTGTGATCCCGCTTCTAAGGGGAGGGGGGGCGTGCGTGAGTTCCTCACGTCACCCTGCCGTCATGGGCGTGCTTCTGTAAGGACGGTGAGCGACCATCTCACTATCCTCATCAGGCTCCTAGGTCATGGAGGCCGATAGTCCTCGAGGCGAAGACACGTCGGCGGGGCCCAAGCCGCCCTCTCCCGTTTCCGCCCCGCCGTCTTTTTCACGAGTATGACCTGCTCAGTAGTGGACTGCTTTAGTAGGCTGATTCAAATGATTGATTAAAGTGTGTATACTTGTAAACTTACCCCTGATAGCTGTAATAACCGCCTCCTTTTTTTGAAGTCGGTTAAAAATAGCTGTTAAGTTTTCAAATAAATAAATAAAATGGAAACTGCATTTAGGTAGGTACAACAACAACAACACACACGAAATATTTTGACTTCTAAACTTACAGCAGTTATAGTGTCATAATCATGCCCATTGAGGGAAAACAGCTGAAAATATGTAATTTGTTGTAATAAATTTTAAAATCTAAACAAAAAGAAGTCCAAAACAATTTTAATTGTTGATTTTTTTTTATACTATACTAAGGTGGCAGACAAGCATACGGCCCACCAGAAGAACCGGTGGTCACCGCAGCCTATGAACGTTTACAACACCGGAGGTGCCACACTCGCGCGGCCGACCCTTAGCTAAGATGGCGTTGTTTTTGGAACTGAGACATTCTTCCAAGGGCTTACCCGAGGCTCCCGGCCGTCGGCAGTAGTAGGACACTGTGTGGTTTTAGTCAGCAAGAGTCCGGCATAGTATCGATGAGGAATTTCCACACGTAAAAAAGCCATTGCATTTGGCTGTATTTAGAAATATTCATAGAGAATTAATTCTACCTAAAAATGATTTTTGTTAGGTGGGTAATAAAACTATAGCACCAACGAGTGTATCAAACACATAAAACAAAGTATAAATTGAGTTGTATATCGATAACAAGACAAGGTGAAAAGTTTTGTTGTGAAAGGATACGGTAGGTGTACGGAACTAATTTATGGTCGTCCGTTATCTGGCGGTGTGCCATGCGGGTGCGCGTGCGACGGTCCCGCGGTGGCGCCCGTGCTGTGCCCCACGTGGCTGGTAGACAAGCTGCTTTTTAACATGCAGCACGCGACAACTGACTACTGCAGTTTGATCCTGGACATGTCTCTCTCTAGTATTTTAAGTACTATCAAAGATAATATATTATAATAGTATTGCATACAGATCGGCAACTCCCTGTCGCGCTACAGCTGTCATTAGAGTTGACGTGCGCGTTGACGGACAATTTGCTTATATTTTATTGATCACACGCACACATTCAAGCTGGAGTTTCCGCCCTTGGTACTATAAACCTTTTGGTGATTTTTCTAGTCGTCTTACTGTCGCTGATGTCAATGGTAATAATAATAATAATAATTTATTGAACAACTTTAAAACAAAAACCTTAAAATTAAATATATTCCATGAATAAAGGAAAAATGCACCTGAATTAAATTCTGTAGTAATTTTAGGCAGAAAAGTACTAAATATTAAGCCTAGATTAAATCTTTAGACCTGGAAAGCCAACTTTTTGAAGCATACACATTTTTATTTTTACATTTTACATATTTATAACTTTACATCTATATCTATTCTATATATATATATACATATAAAAATCAATGCCACTTTTCGTTGTAATTTTATAACTCAAGAACGGGCTTTCCTATTCAAACCAAATGTTTAGGTTTTGTTCGGACTATTTAGTAGATGGTTTATGTGAAGTGTGCACAAAATCGTTCAAGCGGTTCTTCATTTATCACGCAAACGAAGTTGAGCGGGTCAGCTTGTTTTTAATGATTTTTATATTATTTAGATGCACAAGATGCCCGGTCCACGAGATACCTATCAAAAACACAGACGTCAGATGTACCTATCTAATAAAGGAATGTTTTTTTTTGACACATTTCCCAAGTATAACCTGAACGTGAATTATTAAAATAACATATAATATTGAACCTGAAATACCTATCACCTGGATACCTATTTTGCGATATTTTCCCTTAAAGAAAAAATGGCATTCAAATCTATATAAAGTGAATATTTTAAGATGTTTCTGAATGTAACAAATATCAGTAGTAGAAAAATGTTTTCTACTACAGTACTTACATTTTGCACTTTTTCAATACTTTTTTAAAATATATTCTACTAGCAACCCCAGTCAAAAAGTTTCCTATTTAAAATTTTATTTAACTGCTTATTTTGCATAAACATGGGCTCATCGTGACATTTCCGCATAATTATGCGAACGTTTCTATGGGTTATACTGATAAATTGTTATATTATACTAATTGCAGCATGGTGCAGACATTGTTGAATGAAACCATAAAAGTGATATATTTATTGTAGGTTTATTTACTATTTTTTTATGATTTCTTGTAGGTGCTTACGGAACAAAATTTTATTGAGTAATTTTAGGGTTAACATACGTGTAACACCCCTAACTGCATGCCTGTTCTAATAAAATTCATCCCATCACAACTGACATTTTTAATAACATTTTTGATGAGATGAATTGAACAGGTTTCTTTAGTCTTTTGAGACTGGCTCTCATTTCAAATTTTATTCATGTTTATTATACATAAGTGAAATAAGAGCCAATAAGTTCAAAAGAATTACTCAATTTATTTTGTATGGGTGCCAAGTCTGTGTAGAAAATCCTAAAATATTAGTGATAGCTTTATTTTAACAGAAATTTATTTGCATAATAAAATTATTTCACAAGGAATGTAGATAAACTGATAAATTAACTTAGAGTAGGAACTGGTTGGGAAAGTTAGACTATAAATTGTTGTTTTAAGGAGGTTGTGCAGAATAATGATTTTATTATAATGAATAATTATATTATCCAGCTTCATTATTATAAGGCCAAGGAGAAGTTATTGTAGGTAGGGGTGTTTTGGAATAAAGTAGAGTATTTACTGCAATTATAGGATGGATGATGGCCTTTAGCTGGAAAATAAGATCTGCTTGTAGTAGTCGGTAACCTGCATGGGTCTATCCAGAATCTCCTGGGTAATAGTATAACACAATCGACCAACCGACTACCGTCCTTGCAAACTATCTGGATTGTAAGGGCCGCAGTTAGCACATTCGAATAATTCTTCACGGGAATCATAAGCAGGTTTACTCGAGTTGGTTTCTGCTTGACGTGTCTTCCGTACATTGTTGAGAGTATTCACTTGAATATGCACAGACTCTTCCTTTTTGCTTTTTGTTTCAGTGTATACAGTTTCTATATCATCATTTGGTACTACTTTTATAGCGTTTTCTTTAGTATTCGCAGGGATTACTAATTCAGGAACATCTGGATAAAGAAACTGATATTTTTGTATTTCACTTGTCGAAACATTTTTGATGTTTAGTATTAAACAGTTAAAACTACTGATAAAAAGTATTAATAATGAAAATGCTGCGTAAATACGATGCACGTTCTGCCACATTTTAACGACTAATAAGCAAATTTCCTTATAATAATACACAAATAACCTATGACCTTTTTATCTATCCTTTACAATAAATCAATATGTGCTAGTATTTCTGCCGTCATTGAAGAAAAGGCCCTAAGTACCTCAACGTTGATTCCGAGATAATTGAAGTTATGTCTAAAGTGATAGCCCGCGATTCACGCAATCATTCTTTTTTATTAGACGTAAAAAAAATCACGTTTTATTTTGAGTAAAAAATGTTAAAATTTTATTATACTTACGTATTTTTTATATATAATATTTTCCGTTTTATCTTAGCAAAACATTAAAAAAATACTTATATATTAATATACTTAACTGACGGTTATGGGGTAAGACGACTTCCAAGTGGTACTTCTTACTTCCCTGGTCACATGAAATAAGTGCAAGTGAACACTAGGCCGACAGATACTGCCAACAACTGAGCATCCCCGATTCAAATTCTACCCTTCCGGCCTCCTTTCTCACTCACTTAAATGAAAAGCCCGTATTGCAAAGTTAAGGCTTTTCAAAGTAGTAAATTTATAAGATTTGCTTATTTCGGAGCCCTAACTGCCAAGTACGGGCTTTCTAGACTAGCACTGCAAAAATACTAAGACAAAAAGCCTTAATTTCTGTAATTAAGGTTTTTTACATAAAGAACCGGACAAGTGCGAGTCGTATTCGCCCACCGAGGGTTCAGTACATCCGTCCGTCCAACCGTCTGTCAGCCCCTCCATCTATACAAACTATACATTTATTCGATTCAATTGTTCAAGGAACAGATTTCAGGAAAACCGAATCTTGCACTTGCTTGTTACAAAAAACTCAAAATCGAATGCAGAGTTTTGAGTGCATTTACAAATTAAGAAGTATCACTTTGTACCACGATCACGGGGCGCAAAATAGCTCTTTTCTGTTAGAGGGGGGCTAAGTGATTTGAATTTGGAACTTAAAATATTCATACAAATCGAACGCAAATTGTATAGATAAGTGACTGGTATGTGTTGGCTGTACAGCAGCGCGGTGACCGTGCTATCTAAAAAAAAACTAAAAATTTATCGCTCTGCTCTTGTAATCAGTAAACATATTTTATTGTATTCTGTAAATGTAATGACTTACGTCGGGTTAAGAAACTGACAATGCATTAACTCCTGAAACCATAACTATACAAGCTAACTACGTCGTACCTTTAGTTTACGGAAGATTGGCAACCCAGCAGGTGCAAATAGCAGTGTTTGTGAATGTAATTTTTATTTTGTCACAAAAGCAGTCTTTAGATTTTCATATATTTATGGTATACGAAGATATTACTTGCCAAATTTCATAGTTCTATGTTAACTTGAAGTACCTACCCTATTAATTTTGATTCCGTTGGAAGTGTCAAAACTCACGTTTTCGACGATTTAAGTGACCGTAACTTATTTTTATACAGTATCAATGAACTATAAACGTATAATTGATAACGATAAACGAACTATAAATGGTATTAATTCCAACTCGAACTCTTTGTGTCCATTTCGATTGCTCGGCCAATATGTCGTAGAAAAAAGAAACTTATGTCAGCATTTCGAAGGAATTCGTAGAAAACGAACAGTGAAAACCGCAAATTCGAAGAGTCAATATTTAGAAAGTTATAAGGGTTTAACCGTGGCCGCGCAGTCCGCATGAATTCAACTGCGCGGCCACCAGTTCTCTTGAACGGAGCTACGTACAAGTCTAATTCTTTTTGCTAATCACTGACACGATTTCGAAGAAAATGTAGATTATAAAAATAAAGCCCTACTATTTGAACTTCACAACATACGGCACTCCAAAGTTATGGCCGCGCAGTCCGCACAATGCGAACCGCGCGGCCACGGTTTTTCTTAAATGGAGCTTAAACGGAGCTTAGTAGAAGTCCCATTCTTTTTGCTAATTACAGATACCATTTCGAAGAATATGTAGACAGTATGAATAAAGCCTCAAATTAAGAACTAAATGACGTATAGAACTTAAAACCAATAATCGAAGGAAAAAATAGGGTGACCAAGATTTATAGTGTGTGAATCCAGGCTTTTTACTATTTTAATATCATAGTGTAAATATATTTATATAGCAAGTAGCTTTTCTTGTAAAAAGAGCTACTGATTGTTTCAATTGAATTCCAATTCAATTCAATTGAGAATTAGTGATTCGAATTAGTCTTACGAAAATGTGCTGGTAAGCTTTTAAGTAAAATAGGTTTATTAAAAAGAAAACATATTTGCTGGCGATTAGCAATCATTCATTCTACATGGCGCTGTGTGAAATAGATATTCCACTACATTTAATATTGGTTTTTGGTGCAGGACCTCCTCACTCCCACAGTTCAACAATCCCAACCACAGCAACCACCAAAAGGAAACAAACCTTAGCAAATCACCACGACGATAACGAACTGCCCAACCCAAAGAAGACAAATGGACGGGACGATAATTCGCCTGATGGCATTTGTAACTTTTTCGAAGATGAAGCGGTCCACAACTATTCTGAGCATTTTCCGTACTTATTTATATAAGGTGTTATTTACTAACTAGAAGTATTCTTCTATAAATGTAGGTATTAAAATGTCGTTTATAAAAAAAGTAAAGTAAGTAGGTACATATAAGTAAAGTATTGACTTTCGATTACATTACATTAATAAAGTACTATACGTAAAAACACCATACAGTACCTCATTACCTACCAACTTAAATATTGGGTAAAAAATATTAGTATTGCGGAAAGAGCTCCTAAATAAACTTGAGAGGCTTCAAAATTTATGCATACGTTTCATATTTAATCTCAAAAAATATGATCATGTCTCACATCTTCGCCAGAAACTCAAGTGGCTCCCTATCCGTCTTCGCCGGAACACTCGTATACTCTGTCTCCTCTATAATACCCTGTACAACCCCAATTCACCTTCCTATCTAAGGGATCGATTCTCCTTCATGCGAGATCCAGATCTTCCGTGTAGATCGCATCTACGCTCAATTCTTAATATACCCAGACACAAATCAGACTGCTACACTAACTCCTTTACAGTTCATGCGGTTAGGCTGTGGAATTCCCTTCCGCCTAACATACAAGAGTCTAAATCACTTTCTATCTTTAAAAGGAAAGTTCGTTTACACTACCTCTCCTCCATTATGTAAACTTTTCTTTCATTCCGATGTAAATGCTTTGGTCATTTCGAACTAATTTCCTCTTGTATTTATTGTTTTATTAAAGGTTTGTTATGTATATGTATTTACATATATATGCTTATAATATGTATTTATGAATATTGTATATATCTTGAGTAGGTATTTATGTATACAGTATCTATTATATTGGTTTGTGTATGTTTACTTTATTTTGAACTGAGTTTACTAACACACTTCTACCTTTAACATACTTCTTTCTTCAAGCAATCCTTTCGCCGGACTGCTGGAAGAAATTTCTTTTTTTTAGAAATAAGCAGTACCATTGTACTTATTTAACTTTTTCGTATTTACCTGTAAAAACATTGTGTGTACATGTTAAATAAATAAAAATAAATACCTTACTTGATATTGTTATTGTCCAGACTACCAACGTTATAGGTTAATATTACTTGAATAGTGGTATTTAGATTCAATATACGTAAAACTAAAGCTTTGAAATTAAATCAGCAATTAAAAATGGTCGAAAACAAGGACGTATCATAGCTATACACATCGACATCGCGACTTTAAAAAACAAATAAACTTTTATAAATTTGAAAAAAGAATTCTATAAATTATCTGTAGTAGCATGCATGAAGTAAACATATTAGCTGGCGAAAGAAAAAAAGTCAATATCAGAGGAACGTGGAGTAAAAAGGAAACTTGAATTTCACTTACTGAGACCTACTTAATGTGTTTACGGGTAAAAAGTAATAATTAAATTTATAAAATGTTAGTGCTGTTTATCGGATTAGTAATTACTGGCGTAATTTAAGTCATAAAATCAAACTATAACATAACAATACCATAAAGAAACATCTATTGAATAAGTAATAATTCAGTACATAATAAGTAATCAAAATATTTTTAATTTCAATCATTTTAATAAATAAATTGACCCATAAATGTTTGTCTCAAGAGTCTGGGTGTATCTATGTATAATACGTATGTATTTAAAAGTATATAAGTATTAATATCCGTGGTGGATCGTGGATACCCATAACACAAGCAGGTTATTCCTAGCTTACTTTGAGATCAGATAGCGTTGTGTGAGATGTCCGTGAATATTTATTTATTTATATCCTAGAAGTAAACTTCTCTATTCAAATTCAAACCAAGGGACTACAACTTTTTGCTTTTTACGATTAAAAGTATAGCAATATACGTGACATTAAAAAGTCTTATTAACCGACTTCAAAAAAGAGAAGGTTCTCAATTCGAACGCTATGTTTTTTTTATGTATAAGTATTACGCGATAGCGGCGCCGATTTTGATTTTTATTGTTTGAATGAGGTTACTTCTGAGGTGGTCCCATATCCAGGGTATCAAGATCTGATGCTGGGATCCAGGAGAAATCGAGGGCAACCACCGAAAATTGTTGGGACAACTAGTGCGTTTGCTAACTTTTTGATTAAGTGCTTTAATAAGTAAGTATACCTACTACAATTTAATAAAGGTCTGGAGTCGATATGATGATGGAACCGAAAGACAGTTGAGGGAATTTCTTAACGATTTACAGCAGTTACCTTGTGTTTCGGCTTGATTGATTTGTGTTGATGAGAACTTTACACCTAGATAGATATACTTATCGGTCTACCCGTCACTTAAAATAATAATAAAAAAATAATTAAACAATAGAACCGACTTCATACAAATCCTTAAAAATAAAATATACCTAGCACATAGTGATATGTATTTTGATTTATCAGATTTTATTCAATTTAATATGGAAGTTGTTGCCATTAATAATACCTACCTACCTATACCTATGGGTTTACTTGGCGCCGACTTCAATATGATATTGAATAAAATCTGGTAAATCAAAATAATAACTTTGTGCAAGGTAAATATTTTAAAGGTTTAGGTAAATTTGTATGAATTCGGTTCAATTTTTTTTTTGGGAATATCTCGTCGACGCAACGTAAATCATGGTCACCCTTCTTTTAACTCGAGTTACAGGGTTTAAGTTCTGTAACTCGTGATTTTCAAGCATTAGAACTTCATTCATGATATCTACATATTCTTCGAAATCGTATCAATGATTAGCAAAAATAATGAGACCTCTACCAAATTCTGTTTAAGCTCCACTTTAAGAAACACGTGGCCGCGCGGTTCGCCCTTACGTAAGTGCTGTAGAACGAGAAGTTCAAACTTTAGGGCTATATTTTTCAAATCTACTTTTTCTTCGAAATCGTATCAGTGATTAGCAAAAAGAATTAGACTTCTACAATGCTCCGTTAATGAGAACTGGTGGCCGCGCGGTTCGCTTTATGCGGACTGCGCGGCCATAACTTTGGAGTGCCGTATGTCGTGAAGTTCAAATAGTAGGGCTTTATTTTTATAATCTACATTTTCTTCGAAATCGTGTCAGTGATTAGCAAAAAGAATTAGACTTGTACGTAGCTCCGTTCAAGAGAACTGGTGGCCGCGCAGTTGAATTCATGCGGACTGCGCGGCCACGGTTAAACCCTTTTAACTTTCTAAATATTGACTCTTCGAATTTGCGGTTTTCACTGTTCGTTTTCTACGAATTCCTTCGAAATGCTGTGTCCATTTCGATTGCTCGGCCAATATGTCGTAGAAAAAAGAAACTTATGTCAGCATTTCGAAGGAATTCGTAGAAAACGAACAGTGAAAACCGCAAATTCGAAGAGTCAATATTTAGAAAGTTATAAGGGTTTAACCGTGGCCGCGCAGTCCGCATGAATTCAACTGCGCGGCCACCAGTTCTCTTGAACGGAGCTACGTACAAGTCTAATTCTTTTTGCTAATCACTGATACGATTTCGAAGAAAATGTAGATTATAAAAATAAAGCCCTACTATTTGAACTTCACGACATACGGCACTCCAAAGTTATGGCCGCGCAGTCCGCATAAAGCGAACCGCGCGGCCACCAGTTCTCATTAACGGAGCATTGTAGAAGTCTAATTCTTTTTGCTAATCACTGATACGATTTCGAAGAAAAAGTAGATTTGAAAAATATAGCCCTAAAGTTTGAACTTCTCGTTCTACAGCACTTACGTAAGGGCGAACCGCGCGGCCACGTGTTTCTTAAAGTGGAGCATAAACAGAATTTGGTAGAGGTCTCATTATTTTTGCTAATCATTGATACGATTTCGAAGAATATGTAGATATCATGAATGAAGTTCTAATGCTTGAAAATCACGAGTTACAGAACTTAAACCCTGTAACTCGAGTTAAAAGAAGGGTGACCATGATTTACGTTGCGTCGACGAGATATTCCCAAAAAAAAAATTGAACCGAATTCATACAAATCCTTTAAAATATTTACCTAGCACAAAGTTATTATTTTGATTTACCAGATTTTATTCAATATCATATTGAAGTCGGCGCCAAGTAAACCCATAGGTATAGGTAGGTAGGTATTATTAATGGCAACAACTTCCATATTAAATTGAATAAAATCTGATAAATCAAAATACATATCACTATGTGCTAGGTATATTTTATTTTTAAGGATTTGTATGAAGTCGGTTCTATTTTTTAATTATTTTTTTATTATTATTTTAAGTGACGGGTAGACCGATAAGTATATTTATATAGGTGTAAAGTTCTCATCAACACAAATCAATCAAGCCGAAACACAAGGTAACTGCTGTAAATCGTTAAGAAATTCCCTCAACTGTCTTTCGGTTCCATCATCATATCGACTCCAGACCTTTATTAAATTGTAGTAGGTATACTTACTTATTAAAGCACTTAATCAAAAAGTTAGCAAACGCACTAGTTGTCCCAACAATTTTCGGTGGTTGCCCTCGATTTCTCCTGGATCCCAGCATCAGATCTTGATACCCTGGATATGGGACCACCTCAGAAGTAACCTCATTCAAACAAAAAAAATCAAAATCGGCGCCGCTATCGCGTAATACTTATACATAAAAAAAACATAGCGTACGAATTGAGAACCTCCTCTTTTTTGAAGTCGGTTAATAAGACTTTTTAATGTCACGTATATTGCTATACTTTTAATCGTAAAAAGCAAATAGTTGTAGTCCCTTGGTTTGAATTTGAATAGAGAAGTTTACTTCTAGGATATAAATAAATAAATATTCACGGACATCTCACACAACGCTATCTGATCTCAAAGTAAGCTAGGAATAACCTGCTTGTGTTATGGGTATCCACGATCCACCACGGATATTAATACTTATATACTTTTAAATACATACATATTATACGTAGATACACCCAGACTCTTGAGACAAACATTTATGGGTCACACAAATATTTGTCTCCGGTGGGAATCGAACCCACGACCTCCAGCGCCGCAGGCGGTATCTCTACCGACTGTGCCACAGAGGCAGTCAAAGATAAGAAGATAAGAAAAAAAACACTCATCGATTGATTTATATTTCAGTAAATGGTGATGATCACAATATAGGTACATATTGTTATATAATGGGTAAGGTAAGGTAAGGCCGTTAGCGCAGCGAAGAACTATTGCGTCTTTGGCTGCATTCTACCGTATCTTTCACGGTGAGTGTTCTGAACTCTTCAACCTAATCCCGCCCACTCCTTCCCGAACAACGCCTGCTGGACAGAGGTGCCACTCTTACTTCGCTACAACTGAACGATTCAAAAGATCGTTTCTCTGTCGTACCATAAAAACTGGAACGGCCTGCCAGCGCACGTGTTTCCCTTCTCTTACCATCCTGGGTTCTTCAAGCGGAGCGTGAAGAGGCACATCATAGGGCCGCCAACTTGGGGGCCGCTTTCTATAGTCTTGCAGACTGGGACGGTGGCCCCCAATCGCTAGATGTTGCTGTGACTTTCCATCGGACGGCGGCATCATTTTGGCGAGCCGAATATAAAAAAAAAAACATGAAGAGTTAAAGTGCAAGGTGATTTATCACTGACCTCAGCTCTGGCACCGACATTTACCTACTTAAATGTTAAAAATAGCTAATAATACCGGAAATATAAATAAGCCAGATAAATAAAGCTTCTTTCACAACTATTACAATAAAACAAATGATATTTAAATAGATAAAACATATTAATATCTACTTACTATAAACTATAAATCACATATTTTAAAATTCACAATTCGTTTTCGTAATAGTAAGATTACAAATAAAATAGTAGATTTTTAATCGAGGTCAGGGTGGAAAGAATCAATTCCCGAGGTATTTAGACCGGCTATAGTCCGAGTCGGAATTGATTCTTTTGCCCGTGTTAAACACTCTACTTTTCATTTCGAATAAGAGAAAAATAAAGTAAAAGTAATAATATTCAAATCTTAACATAAAAGATTATTACCTATTTTTATGAATTCTGTCACAGACAGATAAATAACAGATAATAATATTACACTCTGTTAAAACTAGGATGATAATTTTGTCAGCTCACGCCTATGAAGTATCGGATTTGTTTATGTCAAGTATACTTCAAAAAATTAACGTAGCACATAGACGAGTACCGCCCACTTATCCTAGTGAAGCGTATTCCAACAATACCGCACAATCGATCACAAACAAATAACTCGGATAAATCGAATTCATGTATATTTATTTAAATGCAAGTAATGTTAATAAGTAGGTATCCACAGTATTTTTTTGTAATATGAGTAGCTAATTATAATACAAACAATAATAATGCAATTATATTTACCTTATTACCTAAAATAATAAAAAACCGTTTTTTTTGTAACTATCGATTTAATTTTTACGCAATCGATAATCGAATAGATTCATTAACGATTGGACACTATGGGGTGCCCTATTTAGAGTTGTCAAAATAAATTATCATCCTAGTTTTAACAGAGTGTAATATCCCGCCAATTCATGTCGACTTTTTAAATTTTAAATATGTAACTCACCGCGGAAGACCGGCAGCCGGTCCGTGTTAAAGGGGGCTAATTGTTGCAGCTTATTCCGCTCTAAGAAATTTGCGCTAAGTTCACACTGCACACTGGCTGTTTGGAAAGTCGCAAGGCCGCAGCATTTTTTAAAATTAGTTTTTTTTACATAAAACTCTTCACAGCGGACCTGACAGCAGTTCTATTTTAAGTTTCATTCCGGCCCTTAGGTGGGAAGTAATTTGTAGTTAAGTATGAGTTTTTCCCTCCCTAGGGAGTGAAACAGCATTTTTCACCCAATAATCAGATTAAGGAAACACTACTTTCCGAGTAGGAGAAATGAAAAAAATATTACTTATTTACGTTGCTGTAACGATTAAGATCATAAACTAAATAAGCTAAGAAAAAGTAGTTTATTATAAAACTACACCAGATTTACGAGAGCAACAACATTAATATAACATGAAGTTTAATTAAACTTTACTTTTTCACATAATTCAACAATCACAGTTCGTTTTCATATTACAATTACAATTAGAACTTAAAAACAAAATCTGACTTACGATAACAACAAAATTTCTAAAACTTAAATCAGTCATCTCTAATCTAAGCGTGCGCAGGCCAAGTCCAGCAACAGACCGCGCATGCCGTACACTTTAACATTTACAAAAAACTTTTACATTTACACTTTTACAAAAAAAATTAAAAAAAAAGTAAAAATTAACCCCCCTTTTTTATTAAATATTTGTATTTGATTTCCGATGCCAAGTCATCTCATGGAATTTCGAGAGTCAATTTTGTTACACCCAGTATATAGGTATTCAGAAAGGAATAGGTTAAGTATGTTTTATCTACACCCAAGCTTTAAGTCCTCTATAAAGGGCGCAACAGCGCCAGGTCCTCGTAGTGGGTCTGGACGTGGACACTCTCTCGCTCGAGACCATGGTGCGAGCCATGCTCTCCAGCGGGAGTAAGTGGGACTGCGCCGCCTCTTTCTGCGAGCAAGTCATGCTCGTGAAGGAGGCGGCGGGCCGGGTGCGGGAGAGAGCTCTCCCACCCGAGTTCCGCAGTCGGCGGCCGGGGCGCCGCCGACGTGTCTTCGCCGAGGACTATCGGCCTCCATGACCGGGGTTCTGAGGACGGTGAGAGGGTCGCTCACCGTTCTTACAGAAGCAGGCCCATGACGGCAGCCTGACGTGAGCAACTCACGCACGCCCCCCCCCTTAGAAGCGGGAACACATCCGAAACCCCCCCAAAGACGCGGAATAGCACCCGAACCACCCCCTGGGCGAGGCCGAAGTGGCGGCAGTAGGTCTGTTCGGAGTCCTGGGACATCCTTCCGAGGGCTTCCCCGGGGCTCCCAACCATAGGCTGTTGGGCGTAACGTGAGGTTTTTTAGTCGGTAAGAGCATAACATCCTATGAGAATTTTCCCTCACATTAAAAAAAAAAGAAGTCCTCTATAAAAGATTCTGCAACAGTTAGCTTATTGCCAACATTAATACATCCAAAATCCTAATCACAGAGTACTTAATACTACGTTCGGTACGTACGGTCCTAATAACCATAATATCATCCGACGGCTGTTATTATGTTAAATGAAATTTCATAATAATAACATAACACTCAGTTCGCTTTTTCAATCTCTTCCGCGCAAAGGGTTACTCATCAGACAGCCAAATTCTTACCGCTCGACGCGTGGAATCTGTATGAGTTTCAAAAAAAGAACTGTCATTCACGCGCGTTGCATTGCACTACCACAGAGGCTGCGCGCCGAAAAAAAAAGATTAAAGCGAATTCGAATTCCCGCTATTTTTCTTCGATATTATTTTTGCAAATTGTTTTATCATGGGTGTAGAAAAAGTCTTGTATGCAATTGTATAATTAGGTATTAAAACACTTATGTGATACTATTATCTATCACACTCATCTTCGCTTCGTGTGATAAACCCACATTCATGTTTTAATAGCTTATAGTCTGGAATAACACATAGGCTACGTTACATCTCGGGAAAATATTCTCATGGGAAGCGGGAACGGGTACCAAATTCACGCGGGCGAAGCCGCGAGCATCAGCTAGTGATTTATAAAAAAACCTTAAGATACGTTATCAACACTGGAAAATGGCAACACGTAAAGGTTAAGGAAGGAATTATCTGACCAATCAGTGACGCGACTGTAGGCTTTGCAAAAGTTCTATTAGCAATGTTTTAAATTCTGTTGTTAAAGAAAACTCGCAAAAAACATACCTTCTACAAGAAGGTATGTTTTTTGAGATGTTTCTTCAGATGATGCACAAACTACACAGTAATTGCCAAATATAGAAACGTGCGTAAATACAACAGAAATAATTATTATTATTTATTTTCCGGCTAAAATGGCGTTTAGCAAGGAAAATGTAGGTACTCTGTATTCTGTGGTGGTTTGGCGCGACCCACAAGGGGATGTTGGGGAGATTTTGTACTGCTTAATATTTTATTTTGCTAGTAGATTTCATTTTATTTAATTATGTTTCTATAAATAAAAAGTAAAACAAAATAATAATATATTAAGATTATTAAAATGATTGAAATTAAAAATATTTTGATTACTTATTATGTACTGAATTATTACTTATTAAATAGATGTTTCTTTATGGTATTGTTATAGTTTGATTTTATGACTTAAATTACGCCAGTAATTACTAATCCGATAAAAAGCACTAACATTTTATAAATTTAATTATTACTTTTTACCCGTAAACACATTAAGTAGGTAGGTAATCATATGTCTCAGTAAGTGAAATTCAAGTTTCCTTTTTACTCCACGTTCCTCTGATATTGACTTTTTTTCTTTCGCCAGCAAATATGTTTACTTCATGCATGCTACTACAGATAATTTATAGAATTCTTTTTTCAAATTTATAAAAGTTTATTTATTTTTTAAAGTCGCGATGTCGATGTGTATAGCTATGATACGTCCTTGTTTTCGACCATTTTTAATTGCTGATTTAATTTCAAATGCTTTAGTTTTACGTAAATTGAATCTAAATACCACTATTCAAGTAATATAAACTTTGCGTTTAACCTATAACGTTGGTAGTCTGGACAATAACAATATCAAGTAAGGTATTTCCGCAATACTAATATTTTTTACCCAATATTTAAGTTGGTAGGTAATGAGGTACTGTATGGTGTTTTTACGTATAGTACTTAATTAATGTAATGTAATCGAAAGTCAATACTTAACTTATATGTACCTACTTACTTTACTTTTTTTATAAACGACATTTTAATACCTACATTTATAGAAGAATACTTCTAGTTAGTAAATAACACCTTATATAAATAAGTACGGAAAATGCTCAGAATAGTTGTGGACCGCTTCATCTTAGAAAAAGTTACAAATGCCATCAGGCGAATTATTGTCCCGTCCATTTGTCTTCTTTGGGTTGGGCAGTTCGTTATCGTCGTGGTGATTTGCTAAGATTTGTTTCCTTTTGGTGGTTGCTGTGGTTGGGATTGTTGAACTGTGGGAGTGAGGAGGTCCTGCACCAAAAACCAATATTAAATGTAGTGGAATATCTATTTCACACAGCGCCATGTAGAATGAATGATTGCCAATCGCCAGCAAATATGTTTTCTTTTTAATAAACCTATTTTACTTAAAAGCTTACAAGCACATTTTCGTAAGACTAATTCGAATCACTAATTCTCAATTGAATTGAATTGGAATTCAATTGAAACAATCAGTAGCTCTTTTTACAAGAAAAGCTACTTGCTATTTAAATATATTTACACTATGATATTAAAATAGTAAAAAGCCTGGATTCACACACTATAAATCTTGGTCACCCTATTTTTTCCTTCGATTATAGGTTTTAAGTTCTATACGTCATTTATTTCTTAATTTGAGGCTTTATTCATACTGTCTACATATTCTTCGAAATGGTATCTGTAATTAGCAAAAAGAATGGGACTTCTACTAAGCTCCGTTTAAGCTCCATTTAAGAAAAACCGTGGCCGCGCGGTTCGCATTGTGCGGACTGCGCGGCCATAACTTTGGAGTGCCGTATGTTGTGAAGTTCAAATAGTAGGGCTTTATTTTTATAATCTACATTTTCTTCGAAATCGTGTCAGTGATTAGCAAAAAGAATTAGACTTGTACGTAGCTCCGTTCAAGAGAACTGGTGGCCGCGCAGTTGAATTCATGCGGACTGCGCGGCCACGGTTAAACCCTTATAAGTTTCTAAATATTGACTCTTCGAATTTGCGGTTTTCACTGTTCGTTTTCTACGAATTCCTTCGAAATGCTGACATAAGTTTCTTTTTTCTACGACATATTGGCCGAGCAATCGAAATGGACACGAAATGCTGACATAAGTTTCTTTTTTCTACGACATATTGGCCGAGCAATCGAAATGGACACACACTCTTTAAGCGTTCACAAGATAAAGGGTCTTGTCTTGACAGACAGACGGGTGGACGGGCGGACGGACGGACGGACAACAAATTGATCCTATAAGGGTTCAGTTTTTTTCTTTTAGGTACGGAACCCCAGAAATCATAATTTTTATCGAAGTTAAGGCTTTAATACTTATGGTAACTCTAATCTCGTAAGAGATACAGCTTTGCGAGTAAGACCATCTTACTTCTTACTTCTTACTAATATTATAAATGCGAATGTTTGTGAGTGTGGATGTTTGTTACTCTTTCACGCTCGAACGGCTGAACGGATTTGGCTGAAATACAGGGATACATTCTAGTCTAGAATAACACATAGGCTACTGTTAATCCCGGGAATAAGTTCCCACGGGAAGTGAAAATTTACGCGGGCGAGGCTGCGGGCATCAGCTAGTAAGTAATATGTTAACAACTCATTTTTAACAAAATTGTTAGTTAGGGCGTTTTTCTTATGAATGCAGAATGCAGAATGATATTGTTATAGCGGCAGTATCTTATCACGGACCGGTCATTCACCGGTGCCGGCTTAACATGCGCCCACATTTCACCTTATGGTTTTATGTCCCACGTAATAGGTGGTGAGCCTTTTGCCGTGTTGTAATGGACGGGCGCAGGTCGTGACGACCCACAGTTGAAAATTTTCAAGCCGCCCATGAGGCCTTTAACTTGGCATAACGATTACCCTTTTACTGACAACCGGTATTCGTTTCAAGTTTTCCTTTTCTACGCTATGGGTCGTTTTGCGAAAGTGTTCACTTAGTCGCCTTTTACGACACTCTGGAAATGAATTGGGGTGGCGACATTTTGTACTCTTTCCCGTCGCCACACGGGGCCATGTACCTAACTTGTAAAATATAGGACACGTTGGTTATTACCTATACCTGTATTGAATTAGTATTAGCATAGTATAAAGAGAACATCTGTAGGCTGTGGTATTAGTATGTAATACGTAATTATAATTATGTAATAATTATAATATCCAGAATGAATTTTCGAAAAGGGCTTGGATGGCCAAATCCGAAACTATAAGGAATAGCTAAAAATGCTCAAAGGAGTCACGAGCCCGATTTTGATAAAACTGAAAACCTCATCATTAGATTTTTGAAAAACTAATAATCCTAGCTGGGAATCGAACCCAATGATTGATACTTCCCAGAATAAGATCCTTAATAGCAACACTATCATATGGTGTAATAATATAGGGTGTGTTTGTTTTTCAAAATCAATGGGTTTGATTTCCAGCTACTTATTGGTTTTTCAAAAATCTAATGCTGAGGTTTTAAGTTTCATCAAAATCGGGCTCGTGACTCCTTTGAACATTTTTCGCTATTCCTTATAGTTTCGGATTTGGCCATCCAAGCCCTTTTGAAAAATTCATCCTGTATATGTACTTTGGCACTAGCTAGAAACAAAAATAAAATTTAATCCACTAAAGTGAGTTTATGCTCTTCAACGGTACCCCTGACAGTATTATGAAAGTAATTATGGTTTTACCGGTCAGCCCATTTCACACTCGTCCCAAAAACAATGGGTTATCGATGGGGTGCGATAGGGGAGTAATCTAATAACCGAATAAAGATGTTGCGTGATTTCTAGATATCATAACGTGGGAACGTACCTTGATTGGTGGATTTAATTAATTGATGTTCATTTGTGGTGAGCCGTGGGAAACAGAAGGTACTTGGTGTTATTTGAAGGTGTGATTCATTGTGTGACCTATGCTAACGTAAAAAAAATAATTGTACGTGATACTTACCTACACATTTTTTTAATATCATTAAAGTGACAGACAAGCATACGACCCCACCAGATGTACCGGTGGTCACCGCAGCCTATGGACGTTTGCAACACCAGAGGCGTCACAATCGTGCTGCCGACCCTCTGAAAACTTTCTAAGACACTTTTTTTTATTATACCACTCAGGTGGCAGACGTCCTTTGACCTCCATAAATAAGATTTATTTACAGACCCGTGGTATTTCAAAATGTATAAGTAGATGTAGATCTTAAAAACTCCAACACTTGTGACAAAAGAAGTCCTTCGCTTCCTTTGGTCAAGATAATGAAATGAGACCTTCTTTGTTGCTTGGAAATTCTTATCTGTTAAGTGGGTACCTATTAATTATGATTCACTTAGATTGACCCAAACTCTAACTTTCCAAACAGATAGAAGTATTGCATGTCTAAATCATCTCAACGTTGTAAAATACTTGAAACTACTCTTACCAATACTCAAATAGTTACACACTTAAATTTAATTTATTTTGATCCAATGTTCGGAGCTGACAAAAGTCTTCTGGTGCAGTCAGAACCAGAATTGACGGCCTTACCTGCAGATAAAAAAGAAAAACGAACATCGAAAATGATTTATACACAAGTAAATGCATATACCTACCTACATAATAAGTAAAGTTAATAATTGTAGCCATAGTAATTGTTAATTTTTTAAATAGATAAGTATAACTAATGAGAATCGGAATAGATGGTTCTCATAAGCTTTTAATACACAACAATAACCCCGGAAATTCAATATTTTACATTGCATTCAACGTTTAGTACCGAATAGGTATATCCAGTAGACCATTAAATTTTATTTCAACCCGCGAATGGTGAAGGGTGGCCAGAGAGATCATCGGGGCGTTCGCGCGACATAAATAATAGCAAAAAACATATTGCGTTTGTTGCTCCACTCATTATGCGCAATTAGCTACAATTGTGACAGGATTCATGTGAACGGATTTCGGATCTATTGTGGGATAATGTATCTAAAAATATTTGGACGCGTGCCATTTAAAATAGCTCGATAGACACTGCAAAATAATGAATATTTTAATTAACTTTTGGATTTTAAACGATCTTCCGATTTAAATATTAAAATGGAATTGTACCTAGGTAGTAAAATACATGATGATATTAAACTTCCATCAGGTAAATTTGATCTAAGTAAGTAAAACTTAAGAATTAAACACGTTTAAAAAATTGTGTTTCTCAAACTATAATTTATTCTCTTTAAATTCCTTAGGGCTGGCATTAGCGACATTTGTGCTATATTTGATGAACCTAACATAGTATATGAAACTATTCCATCTGTAGGTACTTAGGTTAATAGTTAAAAAAGATAGTTGTTTAAAGTTATGTCATTACACAATTAGATTTCAATATTTATCCCTTCAAAGTGGTAATGAAACAAGAAACCCGATCCGTCTGTAATTTGTATATTTAAACGTTATACTATCGTTTTAATGCATTTATTTAACTTAATACTTATTGACCCCTCTGTTAGCGGATCGCATTAGTAAAATTAGAGCGGTGGGAAAGGGTTGCGTGTTCTCCGTCACAGTTTCACCACGAATACTTTATGTTTATTGTTATTAGAACAATATTTGTACGCTTCGAGATGTACGATTATTGCTGCAGCATCATTCAATATTGCATCTGTAAATTACCTTCGTACATCAACACACGCGACAATGCTATAATTTATAATCTTTTGTTGTTTAAAAAGTTGTGGATAGGGTAAGTTAAATTTTCGGATTTGGTAAAAATTATAGGTGTATTCTTCATATTCAATGATCAATCAGGCTCCCCTGTGGTCAGTATAACGCGGAAACAAACAAATACTATTGTTGGTCCATTGGAGTCCATTTAGGTGGCAGTGTCAATAGATTGGACAGGCACGCGTCTACTATCATTATTGTCTGTGCTATTCTGATGCATTTGTTTGCTTATTTGTTTACAACGTTCAAAATGGTACTTGGTAATGTGTTTTTAACGAATGTTATAATATTTATGTGGAAAAATATGATAACCAATACATTTTACTGTCCTATTCTATAGATAGAGTTTGAGTATCATTTATTAGTCACAATCAGACAAACATTGCAAAATGATATGAATATCGTAAAATTCTAAATTCATCACATCCAAATGAAATTGCAAGGCTAAAATAGTGGTGTTTAGGTTTACATTGATGGTATAGTCCATAGCCTAAAGAAACGTTCGGTTTTACTTGTTACAACAAGTCAGAAAAAAAAGTCTCACCCTGTTTTAGTGGTCGATTATTACACTTGATCCGATATTCCGAAGTTCAATATACATTCTTACCTTACCTGTCAAAGTTCTTGACGATCGAGTTCTTTGGAATACCCTGTAAAAAAGTAGTTTGATTAGTTATTGAAGCATTATTCAGTCAATCGCAGGTCAGGACTGAGTTGGCAAGACTAAGCCAAGTTAAATTATTAGAGCTTTTAATAGTTTATTTCACCGCAAATATCACAACCAACAATTCAGTAGCAATACTAATTGAAGGAAATGGATAAATGGTTCTTGAGCTGTAAACAGGCACGGGTGTAATTTTTTCGATATTGAACTCGGACGGACTTTTGTTACACTAAATCTAAGGAATGGTTGCAAAATATACCATAAACAAATCAATTAAATGAGTAAGTAAATTATTATTTTTTAAATATTTCTGTAAAAAGAATCGAGTCGTAATGATTTCAGGTACTTACCAAACTATTCAAAACTTTCAAACGTTTGGTTTCAACCCTAAACTCACGGACAAAAACGTATTTGATTTCTATTGACAGACCATCAATAAGATGGAGTTCTGCAGGGGTAGCGAAAGTGCGATTAGAACCGGTGATAAAGTGCACGGCTGACATTGCGATTACTGGTGTGAAGAATGTAAACAGTTAAACCCTGTTCGTTATAAACATTCGTTTTGTGCGATGTATTTTGAAGAACGTGGTGATATTCTGTCCTTAAAAGTAATACCTTACTTAACCAAGGTTGAGTTTGGATATGAGGTAAATCGGATTTAAATTTGTTCTCAGTTTGAAAATATTTCTTAGATAAACAATAGTGAGATTAATTTCAGATATCAAAATATATGTCTTTTTACGTGTGGAAAGCCTCATTGAATGATAAGCTTGACTCCTATCGGCTCAACTACATGGAGCCCTCCTCGAACTTATATAGTAGGCTTCCTGACGGACAAAATAAAGGCCTAATTTATAATTTTAGTTATCAAGCAATAAAGAGAAAAATAACATATTAAACTAAAACCTATCTTATCAACAGTCAGAGATGCTTCTAGTTTCATAGCAGTTCATTACCTTCACCTGTGTTCAAGTCGTGTGGCGAAAATTAACTTCTGCTGTCCTTCCTACCTGTAAAGGCGTGTGCGCGGCGCGTGGACATACGACTACGATCGCACGTGGGTGCGACAGTGCGTATACGTTTTACCTGCGCACGTGGATGCGCCCGGCCACATCGCCGCTTTCAAGAGTGCCTTGTCGTGTTATACCAGGTCCATTTCACAACGATCACATATCCTTTTGAGTGCTGGACTACTTATCTATTATTTTCTATTAGAGTGAAATAGATGATTGACATTTACTGGTGAACATCAAAACGCCTCCTTGAGCAGGATATTTTTGTTTGCAAAATGTCATTGATATAGGTTACACTTCAACAAAAGAATTAATGGAACAGAATAAAAGAAAATCAGTGTTGTATAGGAGTAAGCACAATATTGGACATCAAATTGATGCGCTTACGTAAATATAGATGGGCTTTGTTATCTGCGGAGAAACCTTTTATTATTGCGGTCTAGAAGCGTGCCTCTCACCCCCTCGACTGTTCACCGACCATGATTGATCTACTGCAGATTGACAGTTTTTTTCAACCAGCAAGGGTCGGTACCGACGGATGAATATTAAAGGCAATTGTTGTTAAATTTTTACACTGGTAGGGTGGGTTCAAGTGTTGTAATAATGTTTTGATAATAGCAGTATCCGTTCAGCTCATATTTCTTATTCAGAGTGCGTGGGACCAGCCCGGTGATTGCGCTTGCGTTGTGTTGTAGTTCGTATTTTGAATATTTAGTGAAGACCGTTAGGAACACCTTGTTTGTCAGTTGTGTTGTTGTTGTTTATTTTGGTTTCTTTAATAGACCTTTTAAAATAATAAACTTTCAGTCTAAAAATAAACTTTTCTAGGATGAAGTAGTAGTAAATGAAATAAAAGCGTGTCAATAGTACGAATTATTTACATATTTCGAAATTAAACTTCTTGAAATGAAACTCTTATAACTCGTGGACTCATAAAAACATAAGATTCTGAAATAGGCTCGTTTCCTTTAATTTGTTTTGTGATTTTTTTTATCACTGTTCAGGATTTATTTTATAATTTTACTGGTACGTCTGGTACCGATATTAGTGTTGCAAATTATTCAACATTATCTACTTACAGCCGTCTCATTCTAAAATGCAAACAGAGAACTAAATGGATGACTGAATAAGGCGAAATAATAAGGGTCCCTTGATAAATAAATATGAAAT
This sequence comes from Miltochrista miniata, assembly GCA_933228765.1. Classification (NCBI taxonomy): domain Eukaryota; kingdom Metazoa; phylum Arthropoda; class Insecta; order Lepidoptera; family Erebidae; genus Miltochrista; species Miltochrista miniata. Next base: position 26,915,986 of record OW121751.1, read on the forward strand.
TCTAAAAACTTTGAAACAATATTATCCGCATAACCACCTTAGTAGTATAAAAAAATAACACCATATTTTCTTATAATCATAAAATGACCTATTGCAATAACTGTCAAAAGGATTTAAAACGTATACAATAAGATTTCCATACAAATTTGTTTTTTTTAGTTTGTACACTATTTTAATCACTGCAAATCACCACAGAAATCGACAGCTCGCTATTGACAGCTGACCCATGACGGGTACTTATAATATTTGGCTTAGTAATACATTTTTTACGTTTTTTTTTCACAGTACTCGGACAATGGGAATTTGTGCTATTCGATACTTTAGTACAATGTGCCCACTGATCCTCATTGATCGCCAATTACTGGACATTAAGTACTTTAAACGCTTTTGATGCGCGCTATTTTAGTAACAAATCAAATATGAAAGGAAACGGACCACAATGGACCGTTCAAGATCTGCTTTCAATATCCCTGCCAGTTATTATTTATTCGGCTTGTTTTTTTCTGGCGATTTCAACAATGGATTGTAGAGATTAATTTTTATATCCGGAATGCGACGATGATGAGATTTTACGATACGCATAAAGTGTAAGTCCGATGTTGGGTGAAAATGGAAACATACTGACCGGGCACACTAAAATATTTTTTTTGACGGATTGAAAGTTATTTATTGAGACTTTTGGATAGAATAGCTACGTAATCTGCCGATCGGGATTTCTTAATAAAAAACAAATTGTGCATTTGAAAATACTTTAAAAATGCAAATAGGTACAAAAAAATTAACGTCAAATAAATAAAATATAAAGTTTTAAATTGATGCGGTAGCCTAGTAGAGGTTTTCCAGCCAAGAAGATCCAACGTAAGAACTGCTAACCTTGACGCAAGCAAATTTACCTTAACTCGAAGGATTCACATACAATCTTAGGAATTATGTATATTAGAATTGTAAAACAGATTATCTAGTTAGAAATAATAGCAGGCAATGTTCATGCAACACACGTCACGTAGCTGTGTTGTGCGGTGCGGTGTGCCACGCGAGCGCGAGTGGCACAAGCAAGGTGTGCTCCGGGTGCGCACGCGTCGCTGAGTCCATTGTCATGCCCGACACGCTTATCACACAGTTCCACTGATGCGCGAACAAGAACGCACATTATTGCGCATTTATTGCGCATCTTCAAAGCTTTGTTAAGTCTTTTATTTGCTTTTTTACCAATAAAACGTCAGCCGACAACGATGTATGTTTTCATGCTATAATTGTGCTACTGTGATTCGGTTATTGTGGTGCCTTTTGGTTTATTAGCAATAATAAAGTTATCCGATTTCATTCCAGGAACTATAAATGTTATAGTTTGGAAATGCATGCAAAAAAGAAGCTTTGGAATAAATTTTACCTGAAAACGACATCAACGCGCTTTCAAAATCTAAAAATGTTTTTGAATGTCTCACATTGTTTGCATAAATAAATACTTACCAATATTAGAATTACCAATAAACATAAAATACTGCAAAGCCATAGCACTTATGTGTTGTCACTATGCTTTGATTTATCCTTAAAATTTAAAATATTTAAACTAAAAATAATATTTGTACCTAGCACATTTCTTAAAACAACACCTTCTAAACGAAATTAAACTAATATAAGTTGGTGAATAAGATCGACATTAGAAATCATCAACCATTCAAAATACATGTATGTGTATATGATACGTACATAGAAAGTAATAGTCTCAAGTCGAAACTACATTAACCGCCACAATATTGCTACCCATTCAATTAGAGAAGTAATGAACTTGTAGTTCATCAAGAGCATCCGCAATTCCTGCAGTGATTCACTTGCGAGACTATGGGAGACGAAAGATCTTCTTGATTTCGAGTGCGGTCATCTCGTGAGTCAGATGGAGGAGTCTCGCAGAGCCGCGCCGTCTGGCTGTATCGCAGACATGCGGGCCTCTTAGTGGGTCATGTCCAATAACGTTCCGCTTACTATCCGATATTGTATTCTATTATAATTGGTACTAATCTAATAGAGCTTGGGGAAGGTCAATGACGATGGCGTGACGTGGTGTTTGATTGCAGCTGGATCTTGTAGCGGTCATGGCACTTATCTTGACAAATTTGGTTAATTAGATGATACTGAAGTGGTACGTGGTTTAAGGTATTACTTACTTGATTAAATGAAATGTCATTAGGTCTACTAATTTCACTCTAGGTTAATAGTAAGCCCTATATATACTGCCTCTGTGGCGCAGTTGGTAGTGATACCGCCTGCGGCGCTGGAGGTCGTGGGTTCGATTCCCACCGGAGACAAATATTTGTGTGACCCATAAATGTTTGTCTCATGAGTCTGGGTGTTTCTATGTATAATATGTATGTATTTACAAAGTATATAAGTATTAATATCCGTGGTCTGATACCCATAACACAAGCAGGTTATTCCTAGCTTACTTTGGGATCAGATAGCGTTGTGTGAAATGTCCGTGAATATTTATTTATTTATCTATTATTTATTTACCTATGTCAATTATATCAAATAAGTTAAAGTGCCATGAACTGACCACATTTGTCGAAGAACCGAAAGTCATACACGAGTCTTGGAGGGACGATCTACAAAACAGCCGCTGGGAGGGGCTGGATGCTGAAGGCGCAAGACTGTATTAGCGTATATCCAGCCGTGGATGGCCGAGTATGGCAACTCGTTGATCGATGATGACTATGATAGCATTTACATGAATGCGATTATCGTCATCATCAATATCGAAGTGTTTATCCCGGATACTTGATAATATCTAAATAGGTATCACCGTCGTTAGGTCTTCCGCTGCTTTATTTATATTCTTCTCCTCCAATTTCACAAGGTCTTCTGCGTTCACTGTAAGGAGTCAAGTAGTTAAGATTTCAAATGTGTATTTACTTTAGAGTACTACAACAGTCATAGGTACTTATCATTCATAATATTATTATGTTTATAATGATCAATTTAAATAGTTGGCAAAATATGATTAAGCGATATAGAATAAACTCTTATTGTGGGCTCAACCGCGATGGTGTCAATTTTCAGGGCTGGCACACGACTGCTACCAAATATTGTGATAATCCGCCCAGTTTCCATTGTCACTCGATGACTTGATAAAAAAATATAAAACGCACATCCGCAGCGCATCCCTCGGGACCACTCGATGGTACTTCTTCCCTCATTCCCATAATCTATTCCAATTAACTGACAGCACCATATTGTGATATTAACACAAAGCTTTTCCCCCTCTTGTACATTTAATATCAGTGATAAACGATTATAAACAGTACTTTATAAAGCATAAAGTTGATTTTCATAAGCTAACCATTCTCGCCTTATACGATTTGATAGCGTTAAAGAGATCTTATTGTGATGTGTATTACAATTTTAATTATTGTACTAGTAGATACCTACCAAGCAGTTACACAAATATATGTAGTATAAAAATTTGTGTTGGTCTGGGCGTGGATTGGGTCTGGGCGTGGACACTCTCTCGCTCGAGGCCATGGTGCGAGCCATGCTCTCCAGTGGGAGTAAGTGGGACTGCGCCGCCTCTTTCTGCGAGCAGGTCATGCTCGTGAAGGAGGTGGCGGGCCGGGTGCGGGAGAGAGCTCTCCCACCCGAGTTACGGCGGCCTGGACGCCGCCGACGTGTCTTCGCCGAGGACTATCGGCCTCCATGACCGGGGGTCGCCGTCCTTACAGAAGCAGGCCCATGACGGCAGTGTGACGTGAGCAACTCACGCATGCCCCCCCCCCTAGAAGCGGGATAACACCCGAAACCCCCCAAAGACGCGGGATAGCACCCAACCACCCCCTGGGCGAGGCCGCAGTGGAGGCCGTAGGCCTATTGTGAGTCCCGGGACATCCTTCCGAGGGCTTACCCGGGGCTCCCAACCACAGGCGGTTGGGCGTTGCGTGAGGTTTTTAGTCGGTAAGAGTCCGGCATAACATCCTCTGATGATTTTCCCTCAGGTAAAAATAAAATTTTGTGAATGCTAATATTTTTAAAATCTTATAATATTAACAAAAAAAGAAGAGAGTGATGCCTGATGATGAAATTCTACATGCATCTTAAAAAAATGATGTTCATAGTTTCGAGTCTCATATAAAGCTCTAAAAATAAGCACTTTATGTCAACATGTTGCTACAAAATCGGTAATCACTTCGCTTCATCTGCAACTCAGGCCTTCCCAAATATTGGTTGAATAAATTTCCAACACACCAGTGAATGTTAATAGGCTAGATACACTAAGCCGAAACGTCTAGAAGTGAATCGGAAAACCGTTTACGTACAACACATTTTTTCTTATAGTTACTGCTGTATTTTTTCGCATGATACGTCTATGTGTAAAAACCTTTATCAACTGTCTAGATAAAAAATACCTTCTCAGTTGAAGTAAATAATAATTATTGCTTGGTTAAAATAAAACTGGTAAGTCCCGAGTGCAAAAACCCATCAGTATTGTACTCGTCTGTATTTTTAATATCACCAAGGAAAAATAAAGTAAAATCTCTAACTAAAATATAGAAGGATCTTTCAGTTTTGTACAATTTTATATAACTGAACTCAAAATTCTTCTACTTGTTAACGTTAGAAGCTTTTAATGTTAGAATACCTGTTTCAAGTCCTGGAGTATCCTTCCGAGTTCTTACCCGGGGCTCCCAACCGTCGTAGGCTGTTAGGCAGGTTACGTGTGGTTTGTAGTCGGTAGGAGTGAGCCCGGCATAGCATCCATGTTGGATTTCCCTCACGTTAAAAAAATACCTATTACGAAATTATACAGCTATTTGCTTGCTGACGTTTACAAAAACATAGTTAGTATCTAAACAACAAACATTGACTTATACTTGCCCAACATAAAAAGTGGGAAACTTCAGTGGAAATAATAGTGTCATAATTGAGCAATCAGTCTTGTAATTTCATTTTAAAGATCCGTCTATAAATTACGGGTAATCGATAATTGAGAAACAAAAGGAATTTAATAATTAAAAAAAAAACAACTGCGAGTAGGACTCGCACACAGAGGGTAAAAATCACGTTTGTTGTATAGGAGCCCCCCTTAATCCCCCTTTTTTACTGATTTGAGTATTTTTTGTTACAGTGGCAACAGAAATACATCATCTGTGAAAATTTCATCTCTCTATCTATAACAGTTCCTTAGATACAGCCGCAAGACGGACAGACAGAGGGACGGCGAAGTCTCATGAATAGGGAAACGTTTTTACCCTTTGGGTACGGAACCCTAAAGAAATCAACACTGAGACTGTTTTTATAAGCCCAAACATGGTTGTTGTTTTTTTTGTTGCTTAGTAAGGTTCAAATTTTGATGTCAAGACATTCATCAATGTTTTACTTAATTATGTGATGGGTGTTATCTAAATTTCTACACGCTTTTCCCGAAATCGCAAATTCCAACAAACTGGCGATGGCAGATATTTTATCTACATCTCAATGATTTGAAGCTTAACTTCGTTTAATCTTGACAGATAACAGGGCGCTAAGCCCCCCTGATAGGTACAGATGGATGCCATTAACTTGATATGATCGCTATTGTCTTTGCCGTTTCCCACAATCACTTGATTTGGGGTGGGTCATGGGGTTACGATTCTGATACCAGCGATACTGATGAGTTGTTTTGACGAGGGTTGTTAGTGATATTGTACCTTGTACTTGTAGATATGTTCAGTATGTTCAGTATATACGTACTACCACGGAAATAATGAATATTTGAATATAAAAACGACGTAACTAGATGTGTCAGAAAGTCCTGGGGTACCCTTTGTAGCATTTATTTTCTATAGATGCAGTATTCAGGATGTGAAAGCAGCTTAATCGAGTTATCTTTTTTTAATCGGTTGTCAGTGGTGACATTTCTGCTGTCAGAATGACAGGATGTCATAAGTTCGAAGACGAATCGATTTCGCATTTAAAGGAACAGGTTTTGTTAAGATTTTTCGTGAAAGACGGGACTTTGACCGAGACCTGCTTTGGGGTAGTTGGAGGTCCTTTGGCTTATGCTCTGAGACTGTGCCGCGAATCAGTTTTTCGCTCAAGCGCGACTATTTGTTACCTCGCGTGGCCTAACGGGCTGTGATTGGGTTGCTGCATTGCATCTTGCTACATTTTACCCAGAAAACTGGTGAGTCACTTCTTCTTTTGCAAAGCGGGTCGATTGTCGTCTGTCGCGCAGCCAAGATCTTAATTTGTCGTTTCTTTCATGACAGGGTTTTTTACTACGGGGCTAGTTGCCGGATGAGATATTTGGTGCCGCACCTATAAGTTAGTGGGCTGCACGTGGTACGACAACGTGGAAGTGCGGACTACACGAGCTTCTCATGTGAGAGGTATCTGCCGTCATCACCTGGCAGTAACAACAGGCAGTCACTCTCACTCAGCTCACTCTGCAGGCCAGTAAATCCACTACTTATGTGTAGCCTAGTAGTATTAATACCTGAGCCCTGACTTTACTTCTGTGTACCTGTGATATTTGTGTCTATCAGTGAATAAGCTCTCTGTGTGTCTCTGTGTATCTCTGTGTACTTAGTAAATATATGTGTGTACACCCTATTGTCTGTTTTCGTGAGAGCCCTAGCCTACCCTTGCACACAGACTGGAAACTTAGAAATAAGGCGCCCTGGGATAGAGTTCTCTGCATAGCTACCTCGCGCTAGTTGGTGAGTAACACTGATCATCTTAGTGTTACAAATTGGCGCCCAACGTGGGGTAAAAGTATATAACAATCAATCTATAACAACTGTATTACTTAGATAATGTCTCCCAAAAATAAATAATTTAAATATTCCAATAGAGTAACTCTGATGGTGTTCACAAGATAGATAGAAGAAAAGACGTATTTAAGGCTTAATATTAAGAAATCCAGGTAATACGAACCGCCTGAATGTAATATAGAATATGGCTTAAATTGAAGACTGAGATTTCTATAACCGTCTCAGAGAAGAAAATTTATATAACAACATATGCAACGATGTAATAACATTGTATATGTCTATATAACTGAATGCAATATATTTGCATATGATAAGCAAGCCTTTAAGAGCTTCCTATAGTACCACGTAAATCTGCGAGGGCAAGCTTACCGCTTCCGAGTGGCAGTATTTACTACAAAAAAACCAAGAAACAGAAATATAGCACTGAATACACCTACAGAATCATCCTACCAGAATTCTAACCAAAAATATACAAACAACCCAGAAAAAAAATCACATTTACCAACCTTAACATTTCACTGAAATCCAAATCCCATATGTAATAACGTTTTCACCCCACGTTGGCTACTGGTGAAGTATATTCCACCTGGTCACGATCCCGAAGGTGTCCGAGCTGGAGGAGGCTATTCAGTCAGGTGACATTTTCATTAATAAGGGTAGTCGTCTTAGGGTGTCCCTCAGGGCCAACTACTTATTGAGTAGGTTAGCTCGTTGTGGTCTGGATTGCCCCGACCTGGTGGATATTCGTGGTAGGCTAGTGAAGATCATCGCTAGGGCTGAACCCAGTAGTGATTCTGAATCCGAAGGTTCGGATGATGATGGTGATGATCCTTCGGGTCGTGACCAGGTGGAATATACTTCACCAGTAGTGAGAGAGGACCGCTCGGTGCGAGCTAGTTCAAGTAGGAATAGTTCTACATGTAACATAGTGTATAAAGAACGTCCCCTTAACTTATGTTCATTTAATTTAAAATATGATGGTTCTACTTGTGTACGTGTGTTTTTAGAGAGATTAGAGGAACTTAGATGTGCTCGGGAGGTTACTAAGCCTAGACTCCTTATGGCTTTCTCTGACCTGTTGGATGGACCGGCTTTGTCTTGGTTCCGTACAAACAAAGCTAACTTCATCTCATATGAGGATCTTATTAGTGAGCTTAGAGATACCTTCGATATTCCTGATTATGATTACCGCCTCAGGAACGAGATAAGACAGCGTACACAAGCCCGCTCTGAGTCCTTGGTTAACTATATATGTACAATGCAAGCCATGTTCTCAAGGTTGTCATGTAAGATGCCCAGTGAGGAACAGCTGGACATTCTCATGCACAACATTAGACCTGACTACATGGAGGAACTGGCCTTGCATGATGTCAACTCTGTAGATGACTTGAGACGTTTGGGTAAGCGCTTGGAGCTTGCGCGTACTAGGGCAGACGCTTTCCATGAGCCTGCTCTTGACAAGTTTGAGATTACATCTGACTTACACCAGCTTAAGAACAAAGGTGTACAAAAGCCCGCTAAGCAGGTGTCTGCAGTGGAGACGCCGGTTACCCCCCACGATCGCAAATGCTTTCGTTGCGGCGGGGGCGGTCACACTGCATACAGCTGCACACAGTCAAGGGAGCTGGTGTGTTTCCGGTGTGGTCTCAAAGGAGTCAAGACCCCAGACTGCTCACACTGTACTAGCAAGTCAAAAAACGCGTAGGCCAGGGCCTTATTAGGAACTCTGTGCATCACTCTGTATCTGAGTCTATTTCTGATAAGGTCCTGTTTCCTAAACGGGATAGTGACATTAGACCGTATCTAGTTGTTAAGGTTTTAAATTTAAATGTCTTAGGCCTTCTAGATTCCGGTGCCTCCTGCTCTATACTAGGTAAGGGAGCGCACCGCATCTTCTTGGAACTGGGTTTTGATCTTGTGAGTATCAATCCTACTTTTCGTATTACAACTGCAGACAGCACTCACTTGCAATGTCTGGGTTGTATCTCTTTGCCAATTGAGTACAATTCGGTTATCCGAGTTGTCAAGTTCTATGTTGTCCCAGGTATAACCACCTCCATGATATTTGGAGTGGATTTCTGGCAACAATTTAAGTTGAGTGATAAGTTAATTTTACAAAATATTAGTCTTGATAGCTTTAGTGATAATAATCCTATAGAGTCTGTGTCCCTTAACGGTGGCCTCGAGGATTACAACAACTTGACTGCTAAACAAAGGTGTGTAATCAACGGGGTCATTGAGAAATTTGACTCATTGAACACTGATAAGGTGGGCTTAGGTCGGACCTCACTTGTACATCATGTCATTGACACTGGTGACAGCAAGCCGATAAAGCAGCGTTACTATCCGCTCTCTCCCCTTAAGCAGAAGGCCCTGGAAGCCGAGCTGGACCGAATGCTGGAGATGGGAGTAGTGTCCCCGTCTCAGTCCGCCTGGAACTCTCCAGTGGTCATGGTGGAGAAGGCGAACGGCGACCTCAGATTGTGCTTGGACTCTCGCAAGCTGAACTCTGTGTCAAAGAGTGACGCCTACCCCTTACCCTATATCAATCAAATCTTGGACCACCTTAATAATGCTAAGTATTTAACTTCTGTAGATTTGAGTGCGGCTTACTGGCAGATTCCATTCGACTCACCCCAGTCTGCTGAGAAGACTGCTTTTACGGTTCCCCGGAGAGGATTATTCCAATACAATTCGATGTGCTTCGGTCTTGTCGGAGCCAGTGCCACGATGCAACGCCTCATGGACCGTCTGTTTGGTCCCGAGTTCGACAACAAGGTATTTGCGTTTCAGGATGACATAGTCTGTGTGTCCAGCACCTTTGAGGAGCATGTAGAGCTCTTACATAGAGTCTATCAGCAACTCAAGGATGCTGGCCTAACTATTAACATGAAAAAATCCCATTTTTGTCGGAGTGAACTCAAATACCTGGGGTATTATGTGGACAAACATGGCTTACGGACAGACCCGGGTAAAGTTGAGGTTATCCTCAACTATCCCACCCCTTCTAACCCTAAGGAGGTTAAGAGATTTCTGGGAATGGCCGGCTGGTATCGTCGCTTTGTTAACAACTTCTCGAAGATTAGTAAACCTCTGTGCAAACTCACTTCTACGAACCTTAAGTTCGAATGGACCCCTGAGGCTGAACAGTCCTTTAACCTGCTAAAGTCAGCCTTGGTTTCTGCCCCTATATTAAAAATGCCTAACTTTGAGATGCCCTTCCGCATTCTTAGTGACGCGTCAGCTTACTCAGTTGCTGCTGTACTGACACAAACTCACGATGGTGTTGAGCACCCTATCGCCTACTGTAGCCGTTCTCTCAACAAGAACGAGGTGAACTACAGCACAACTGAGCGAGAACTTCTGGCCGTGATTTTCGCTTTGGAACAATTTCGACAGTACGTCGAAGGCCAAAAATGTGCGGTCGTCACGGATCATTCATCTCTTCTGTGGTTCCATAAGCTAAAAAATCCCACGGGTCGTCTAGCACGTTGGAGCATGAGGCTCAGTCAATTCGATTTTGACATAGAGCATCGAAAAGGTAAAGACCACGTTGTACCTGATGCTCTGTCTCGTATCAAGATTGATTCCCTCGATGCAGTACCCACTAAAGACCCGTGGTATGACCACACCATGAATAGTGTTCGGAAGAACCCTAGGAAGTCACCAAATTATGACATTCGTGACAACCTTCTATATAGGTTAACTAAAAATAAATATTCTCTGACTTCAGACTTTGACTGGAAGCTGGTGGTACCTCAGGAGGATCGCTTGCCCCTGCTCTCTAAGTACCACGATGACACACTTAGTGCCCATGGTGGCGTTTGGAAGACGCATAAAAGGTTAGCCCTAAATTATTACTGGCCCAAGATGTACGAGGACGTCAAAGAATATGTTGGGAATTGCGAAACATGCAAGCAGTACAAACCCGTAAATACGTCTCGTCCCGGCCTAATGGGTAGCCCGAAGCGGGTTTCGAAGCCATTCGAAGCTATCTCTGTCGATCTGCTTGGTCCCTTTCCCACTTCGAGCAATAGAAACGTACACCTGATCGTGGTCTCCGACTACTTTAGCAAATACGTCATGTTGTGCCCTGTTCGGGTTGCCACAGGCGCTGTAGTCGCGAGGTTCATAGAGAAGAGTGTGTTTCTCGTGCACGGAGTCTGCAAGACTATTTACATGGATAATGGCCCTCAGTTTGTGAGTAAGCCATTTAAGGATCTGTTGGCTAAATACAATGTACCTAATATATATTATAACCCTAGGTATCATGCCCAAACTAATCAGGCGGAACGAGCTATTCGTAATGTTGTTCAAGCGATCTCATGCTATGTGAAGTCGCAACACAAGTCTTGGGATCAGTTCTTGGTTGAGATACAGTGTGCTTTAAACACTGCAGTTAACGAAGCAACTCGTTTCACCCCTTACTTCTTGGTACATGGTAGGGAATTTATTGGGGATGGAGTGTTATACAGGCAGACAGATATCGCGTGCCATCCTACTTCAGTCTCTGTAGACGATCCATCAGCCTTCGGTGTCAAGCTGAGAGAAATACAACGCATTTACGACCAGGTGAGGAAACATTTGAACGTTGCCCACCAGCGTAATGAAAAGTATTACAACCTCAGAAAAAGGCATGTAGAGCTGAAAGTGGGACAGATAGTTTACAAACGCACGTTCTACCTGTCCAACAAGGCCAAGAATTTTACTTCTAAGCTAGCCCCTAAGTTCCTTAAATGTGTGGTGACTGCTAAACGATCCCCTTTAGTATATAGGCTGTCAGATCTGGACGGTAAGGATCTTGGGGAGTACCATATCAAGGACATCCTGAAGTATCGGGAGGAGCAGTCTCCAATACCTAACGTAACTACATAGCACTGTTTCTCTAGTTTATTAAACCAGTGCTATGTGATCATTATGTAAGACTATTTTAATCTTTTGTTTGTATTTCTATATGTGTACGTGACTTTAAATTGTCACGTTGTAGTTTCTTCTATGCACCGCACCGAGCGTTTTTCTCTCATTCGCTTCTCGGTACTCTACAATATCCTGAGAGCTTGGGTAGTGTTAGGGTATCGGCAGTGAGTAAAGGGAGCATTCGTTTTCTATGAAGGGCATTAGACTCTAGTTACTTAGCCTAACCGGTACACGAGTCAGTGTCTAGTTAGGTACATAGGAGGATCTTTCTTTGGTATTGTAATGGTCGTAGTCAGCTGGTGTTTGAAGGACCTAGCTGGTTGTCTTTGTTTATTAGTCAGTACTTTTCTGTTTTCTTTATTGTGTATTTCCAGCGTGTCATATCCGCAGGAAATACTATTAAAGGGGGGGTGGTTGTAGCATTTATTTTCTATAGATGCAGTATTCAGGATGTGAAAGCAGCTTAATCGAGTTATCTTTTTTTAATCGGTTGTCAGTGGTGACATTTCTGCTGTCAGAATGACAGGATGTCATAAGTTCGAAGACGAATCGATTTCGCATTTAAAGGAACAGGTTTTGTTAAGATTTTTCGTGAAAGACGGGACTTTGACCGAGACCTGCTTTGGGGTAGTTGGAGGTCCTTTGGCTTATGCTCTGAGACTGTGCCGCGAATCAGTTTTTCGCTCAAGCGCGACTATTTGTTACCTCGCGTGGCCTAACGGGCTGTGATTGGGTTGCTGCATTGCATCTTGCTACATTTTACCCAGAAAACTGGTGAGTCACTTCTTCTTTTGCAAAGCGGGTCGATTGTCGTCTGTCGCGCAGCCAAGATCTTAATTTGTCGTTTCTTTCATGACAGGGTTTTTTACTACGGGGCTAGTTGCCGGATGAGATATTTGGTGCCGCACCTATAAGTTAGTGGGCTGCACGTGGTACGACAACGTGGAAGTGCGGACTACACGAGCTTCTCATGTGAGAGGTATCTGCCGTCATCACCTGGCAGTAACAACAGGCAGTCACTCTCACTCAGCTCACTCTGCAGGCCAGTAAATCCACTACTTATGTGTAGCCTAGTAGTATTAATACCTGAGCCCTGACTTTACTTCTGTGTACCTGTGATATTTGTGTCTATCAGTGAATAAGCTCTCTGTGTGTCTCTGTGTATCTCTGTGTACTTAGTAAATATATGTGTGTACTCCACAGGGATCGGTTTTAGGGCCGCTCCTGTGGAACATCGGTTACGACTGGGTGCTGCGTGGTCCGTTGCTCAGAGGGGTCGGCGTAACGTGTTACGCCGACGACACCCTCGTTACGGCGCGGGGAGCAACGCACCGTGCCGCAGCACTTAAGGCCACGGCAGGGGTTGCTCAGGTCGTGGGTCGGATTCGGCGGCTGGGTCTCGAGGTCGCCCTTCACAAATCCGAGGCTCTGTGCTTCCACGGACCTCGGATGGGGCCACCTGCGGGATCCAGCCTACAGGTAGGGGGCGTCAGCATCGGCATCGAGCCCTCGATGAAGTATCTGGGGCTCGTACTCGATGGCCGGTGGAACTTCGGACATCACTTCCGAAGTTTGGTCCCAAAACTGAGGGGAGCATCGGCCGCACTCGCGCGGCTGATGCCCAACATCAGGGGACCCAACGCTCCCTACAGGAGACTGTACCTGGGGATCGTGCGAAGCATGGCCCTATACGGGGCTCCCGTATGGGCGGAGACCCTGACGGCCATCAATGTGGCTAGACTGCTGAGCCCGCAGAGAGTGATGGCCGTCAGGGTGATAAGAGGATACCGCACGATCTCCGGTGAGGCGGCATGTCTCCTAGCCGGGACCCCTCCATGGGACCTGGAAGCGAGAGCCCTTGCGTCACTGTTCAGATGGCGCAAGGAGGCGCTGGAGCGGGGCCAAAGGCCTGCGTCTCGAGAAATCGAGGCCCAGCGGACCCTGCTCCACCAGGAAACCGTGGAGACATGGAAGGTGCGACTTGAGCAACCAAAGGGGGGATTCGCCACAATCGCGGCCGTCAGACCGGTCATGGACGAGTGGCTGGAGAGAAGACACGGTGCTCTCTCCTACCGGTTGACACAGATGCTTGCCGGGCACGGTAGCTTCGGTAGGTATCTGTGGCGAAAACACCGGGAAACCACGGCCGAGTGTCAGCACTGCGAGGACCGCAGCGACGACACGGCGCTCCACACGCTGGTGGAGTGCACGGCGTGGGCACAACAGCGCCAGGTCCTCGTAGTGGGTCTGGGCGTGGACACTCTCTCGCTTGAGGCCATGGTGCGAGCCATGCTCTCCGGCGGGAGTAAGTGGGACTGCGCCGCCTCTTTTTGCGAGCAGGTCATGCTCGTGAAGGAGGCGGCGGGCCGGGTGCGGGAGAGAACTCTCCCACCCGAGTTCCGCAGTCGGCGCCCTGGGCGCCGCCGACGTGTCTTCGCCGAGGACTATCGGCCTCCATGACCGGGGGTCTGAGGACGGTGAGAGGGCCGCTCACCGTCCTTACAGAAGCAGGCCCATGACGGCAGCGTGACGTGAGCAACTCACGCACGCCCCCCCCTTAGAAGCGGGGTCACACCCGAAACCCCCCATAGACGCGGGATTGCACCCGAACCACCCCCTGGGCGAGGCCGCATTGGCGGCCGTAGGTCTGTTGGGAGTCACGGGACATCCTTCCTGAGGGCTTACCCGGGGCTCTCAACCATAGGCTGTTAGGCGTGGCGTGAGGTTTTTTAGTCGGTAAGAGTCCGGCATAACATCCTATGAGGATTTTCCCTCACGTTAAACAAAAAAAAAAAAAAAAAAATATATGTGTGTACACCCTATTGTCTGTTTTCGTGAGAGCCCTAGCCTACCCTTGCACACAGACTGGAAACTTAGAAATAAGGCGCCCTGGGATAGAGTTCTCTGCATAGCTACCTCGCGCTAGTTGGTGAGTAACACTGATCATCTTAGTGTTACACCTTTCGGTCCTGGGGTACCTATCCTTCCGAGGGCTTACCCGGGACTCCCAACCATAGGCTGTTAGGCAGGATATGTGAGGTTTTTTTAGTCGGTAAGAGTCCGGCACAGCATCCATGAGGATTTTCCCTCACGTTAAAAAGAAAAAACGATGTCTCAGAAATGGGTACGCACTATCTTATTATTAAAGGACCTACCTTATTTTCTTATCAAAGATGCACATGCTTAAGACAATTAGAAATTTGAACTAACAGTGTTTGATTACATCTTTCCCAAATAAACCGGCCAAGTGCGAGTTGGACTCGCCCATGAAGGGTTTCGTAGCAGCAAGTAACATAATATAAAAGTTCTTATAGTTCGTTGTAACTTTGACTGATGTTTTAACACGTTCGCAGTGGTACTGATTTCACTAACCGGAAATTGCGGTTTATGACATATTAAAAAAAAACTACCAGCTCTATCTCGTTCAAACTAATTTTCGTTGGTAGTTTTTATGGCAATGTACATCGTATATTATTTTTAGATTTATCATCCTCTTAGTTTAGAAGTTAGAGGGGGGGGGGGGGACACATTTTTCCACTTTGGAAGTGTCTCTTGCGCAAACTATTCACTTTAGAAAAAAATGAGGTTATAAACCTCCATAGCATTTTTGAAGACCTATCTATAGATGGGGTATCTATAGACACGTATGGGTTTGATGAAAAAAATAAATTTAAGTTTCAGTTCTGAGTATGGGACCCCCAAAATATACTGGTTTTTTCTAGTTTTATATAAGAATCTTAATGCGGTTCACAGAATACATCTAGCTACCAAGTTTCAATAGCATAGACGTTATAGTTTCGGAGAAAAGTGACTGTGACACAAGGACGGACAGACAGACGGACAGACAGACAGACAGACATGACGAATCTCTAAGGGTTCCGTTTTTGCCATTTGGCTACGAAACCCTAAAAAAAGGAGAGCCGCTAACGTGGTAATTTTAGAAATCGTCAAAGGCAATACTGGGCTAATGAAGGTCCCTAGACTCTGAGTGATAGTGGAAAGGTAGTTAATGATGATAGGAGAGCTATATAGAGAAGAGTTTTTAAATTTGGACTGTGGTAGGTAGACCGAAGTGAAACCTACATAAAATACATAACTTGGACTAGTATTCGTCGCTTATGAGGTCTAATGAGGTAATCGATGGAGCGTTTTCGTTTTATACTTCAAAAAGTATGAGTAAGCTAAATGAATGTATCATTATGATTCATTAAACAATATAATTATGCCAATATGCCAGCAACGTCTTGTTTTGTACGAATAGAAACATTTAAAATCAATCAATTGACCGCAGCCAAGCCAGCAGCTGTAAAATAGTAACAAAAAATAACACGTGTCACAAATATTACCCCATCGTAACTACTTAAGGTAAATCGTCAAAAATTTCGCCCATTTCCCACACTAACCGCAACGGGCGGCGCCGTCCGATAACATCGATATGCCAATTTGTATCGAGAAATTGACTTTATATCGCAATGAAACTATAACCAGTGACGTTCTCAGCAGCCAGCAGGAGACTCGGGGGTGACCGACTATCTGTATGTGAGATCTGACATTTTACGAGTCACTTCACAATGCCTTTTGCGTTGTAAATTTCTATAATTGTTTACGGGTTTATGGTTTCGAATAAGATTATTAGGTAGCTAATAAGTTTCGTATTGTGATTTGTTGCTATTCAAAGAAACCAGTAATTAAAGGTTCCACGGCGATAGAGTTACTTCTGTTTTTTAAGGGATTTTGAGTTGCAGAAACAATGTTGCATTATAAACAGTCGGTACTGGATTTTCCATTCGCTACATTTTAACTGATAGCGTCTGACTTCTTTAATAAAATGGTAGACAGTAGACACTTTTCCTTCGTAACAGAAGCCTGCTCTTGTTAGTGAGTCCTTGATAATTAATTATAATTATTAACAACATAAATAAATAATACTACCGAAATATTGATCAGTTTCTATTATTTTTTCTTTGATTGAAATTGTTTAAGAATAACCTAAATAAAATGACATTGTAATACAAAGGTAGATTGGCTGTTATTAGCCAAATTCCTTTCCTCTCTGACGACAGCAAACGATAAACCAAAATTAAAAAAATACTTTATTATATAAAGTTGAGTTATTTTTATCCAAATTTAAAACTGCAAGCGCGCACAACATCCCTTCATGCAAACTATTCAGCGCGTACTTCGTATAAAAGCGGTGTGTGCATGCAGGTGGCCGATATACGATATCCCATTGTGCGGCGCGATGCTTCTCGGAGTCTCCTCCGTTTGTCTTCCATGAAAAGAATTCCTATCAGACAACTCACCCCGCTACTAATTACGCACTGCCAAAGATCATGGAACCATTCCAAATTACATCATGCCTATAGGCTTGACCGTAGATACCATTATTTTTATAACAAGTATTTTTTCAACATACCAGGAGTGTGGTGGAAAAATATTAAAGCAATTAAGTATGCTAACTTTTTCGTTTATATTTTCATAAAAATTGAATTTTAAACTGGTAAACTAAAACAATCTATTTTCCTATGTCAACATATGAATCTACCTAATTGTTACAGCTTTAGGTAAGCCTTGATAGTTTTTATGTTAGGTATCATCAGTGTTATGTACGATATCCTTCGGTACATAATAACATTACACGAAACAGAAGCTTTTTTTGGGACACGAGCCTAAATTATGTCAGCATTATAATTGTATTCATCTTTTATCAAGTTGTCTTTTCGTGACCAGCTAACCTTACTTCTTCCTTACTTCATGTCAATTACCAGTCATCTCATTCCTATTGTAAAAATTCCAATTTGCTATGAAAATAAACCCAACAGTTTCAAAGCAGTTGCACGTCTGTTAGATACATAGTGTTGGATATATTATGTTTGCTCGAATCATTTAACCTGTAGGTACTATTCACAAAGTGGGCACACGATTCAAACGACATGAAAAGCGTTTTGTGAGGTACTCCATCTATATTGAGAGCGTGCATGTGCGGATTACAAAGGCTTCGCGATGATGCTTTACACTGATTTCTTCTATTTAGCGATGTCTGCAGCGATTGACTTGCAGAATTCAATCAGAGGTATTTCATTAAATCGGATTGTTTAAAAATCGCGCAGGAATTTTAATGAGTAGATGTACTGATGATTAATTGTACTTGGGTTATAAGGGGTTATACCACAGGGCCACAAGATGATGTCCACGGCACCTTTCATAAGTAAGCATACCTACTGCGGGGTTGTTAGTCTAATAGCGAGTGGCCCCGGCTGCTATGTTGAGTCTTTAGTAAGACTCTCATCCAGGACAAATCTTGATATTGCTTTTCCATAAACATTGACATAAAAATGTTTATGTATACGTTAGTAACAGGGTCTTGCTTAGTTTAACATCTGATTTTTGGAACTTCGCTGTATTAGTGTTGTGTAAACGATCACGGCGATTCAAGGTTTTTGAGCATCCGAGAACACGTTTTGGTTGTAGTAACATAGGTACTAGTCATTAAGTTAAATTAAAGGCATTATTAGCGGTTTTGAAAATTTCAACAAAGTCTTGTAAGTTTGTTGTTTTTGAAAATTTCAACAAAAGGTCTTGTAAGTTTGTTGTTTCAAGCTTCCATCATGCCACGGTGACCAATGCGGATCAGGTGGGTCATATGCTTGTCTCCCACTGTAGTATTAAATATGACCGTGTGTGAATTGTCCCAGAACATTCAGTTATTAGTTATTACACTTTGTTTATGTGGGTGATAAATATCTAATTATAATATGAAAAACGTTTCCTAGATTATTTTGCATTTATGGTCTGATACATTTTTACTAAATAATGTTATTCCTGTGCATGTGACAGGGTGCATGTGTCCAGGCCCGTATCGTTTGCAACCGATGTCCTGGATCTAACGTCCACAAACACCTAATTGCAAACGTTTGGCCAGAGCTTTGCTTGCATTTCCATTTTGTCATTAGCGATCGCCTATTAATTCTTGGGTTATGACTAGTAGGCATATAGGGGCTTGCAATTTTCCCAGCGGCAGCTGTTCACTTAGGTACCTATTCGTATCTGTGCAAAAACTTTTCTACGAGGAAAGCCACCTGCGTCACTCTACATTATCTGTATCTAATCGTGACGAGCTGTCGTGTTTACCGGACACATATTTCCCTGCTACGTCCGATTTACAGATAATTATGTATACTAATGAATACTTGAAGGCTTAGGGCTTAGTTAGTAGACCATTTGGAAACTACGTGCGTAGATTGAGCTTTAATTTTCAACCGAGAAGTGTGGTGCATGTCTGAAACAGACTGGTTTCTAGATTTTTAATTGTCTAAGCAATCCTAGGTAACGGCCCTATTCCATAGTCATTTCTGGTCGAGTAAGACCATACTGAATTACATGATTTTTAAATAAAGATCGGACTGATCGCCCCGATTGTGACGTTTCCCCATCTCGATATCTCAAGTAAGTGCTTCCAAGTCTCTATAATATCCTGACGTAGCTGGGACCACTGAGCCTAGATTTTCAGGCGCCTTATAACTTCAGGCCCTCAACCTTGGCAGAATCCAGCCTGCGCTTTATTGGAGTTGGTATATAATATTTAATTACGTTTTGCTGGCCGGAGGTCGATTGCACTTTAGTTCATTCTGAATTCTGTCACAAGCTGTTGAGTTATGTCGTTAGCTGGTCTAATTTGATTGCGCTGTTTTCTTATTACTGTTACTAATTATGTTTTATTATTAACCGTAATTTACAATCATGTTATTGATTAATATCGACTCCTTTATTGTAATGACTAAGACGGTAGGAATCGAGTTAGAAATTTCGAGTATTGGCCACTATTTTAAATAAATGTACGTAATCAATCCTGTTTTAGAATTGTCTCATTCATTCTATACCAATTGATTTTTGGGCTAGACTAGCAGATAGCAAGTTACAGCTCAGACAAGTTTCAGTAGTGACGTAGATAAAATTACTATGGCTTCGACAGAAGATACAACTTATCACTGTAAATAAACAGAGTGCCAAACATAGCTAACTCATGACGAACTTAAGTTCTGAATCCTAATTGAGTGTATTGTAGTTATTTTTCACGAATTTATTTAGGTACCCATCTATAATTACTATTAATCTTTCCTCTTTATAATATTAGTATAGATTAAAGTATGGATGTCATGACCATTCACGAGTCTCTCTCACAAAAGTAAAACCAAATGTGGTTGGGCGCGCTTGTTTGCAGCTCCGCCGCCCGAACGAACTGACTGATTAATCAACGTACGAGATACGAACCCTAAATTGCTTTCACAAGGCGTTCTAATTCCTTCCATAAGGTAGTAAACAAGAGAAACCGTATTCGATAGCTAGTGGCTAAACATTGTTTCAGTGTAAATTGGTTAATAATATCAACAGTATCCTTGTAGCAGTTTTTATAGCAGATCCTTAAAGGGTGGCAATTATCACATTAAGTAAGACTACCCATTATGTAATGTCTACTCTATAAAATCGCAACAACTGGTCCAACCTGTTCAATACGAGTACGTTCGTAAGCTGGGCTAGGGATGTCGGCAATGTAATTGCAAGTACTTAATATTGATCTTTTCAATAAGTGCCTACACAGTAGTTACTGGTAGTGCCAAGCGGTAGTGCCATGGAGAAGAAACGGATGTTGATAATAATCAACACGTACATATTTGTGTTTACAGGACTAATAAAAACCAACACATAAGCATAAGTAGATAATAAAGTAAATATAGTAGCAAATATAAAAGTAAATATAGTAGCAAATATACTTGTGAGTAAAATAGCTAGTGCATTATGTTTTAAAAGTTGTAATACTAGTACATTTGTACCAAATCAAACTAAATTTTTACTCGATTTTATTAATTTATTAATTTTTAGGTAACTAGCTGACCCTACAGACGTTGTCCTGCCATAACTATGAATATGGAAATCGGTATCCTGAGTTCTGAGTTCCCGGTCCCATGTTCCCGTTCCTGGTTTCCTGAACCCTGTTTCCGGTTTCGGGTTCCGAGTTCCCGGTTCCTGGCTTTCATTTTCCCTGTCCGTCTTTCTGTTCCCGGTTCCCATTTTGGTGCTTCGAGTTCCAAGACCCGATATTGTGATTTTGGATCGCCTAAATCGCAATAGAAACCATTTCTTTGAACAGTTCGAGCCAGTTACAGTTATTGCAAATTTTCTAAATTTCCACGCAACTTTCTTAAAAAGGTTTTTATATACCTATATAGATTATGATTTTCTAGGCATATTTTATCAGTATTATACTTGAACACATGTCAAAGAAATGTCCTGATTAGTCAAGATAAGGGTCATCCCTACTAATATTATAAATGCGAAAGTAACTCTGTCTATCTGTCTGTTACGCTTTCACGCCTAAACGGCTGGAGCGATTTAAATGAAATTTGGTAAAAAGATAATTCGAGGTCCTGGAAAGGACATAGGCTACTTTTCAACCGACTGCACAAAAGGAGGGTTATGATTCTACGATATAACGATTCTTACGCGATAACGACTTCTACGCGGTCGAGGCCGCGGGGAACAGCTAGTATTCAATAATATTATGGATGATCAGTAAATCTATTCCTATACCGTCTTCTTATGGCTTGAAACATATTTCTTAACAGGCACTTAATCATCGTTTCCACATTAGCTAAGCTGACAGCCCTACTCAACCACGTGGTGAAGATATTACTGGTAGTACACCTGTTAGCTAAATATACCAGGCTAGAGCAATCAGCTCGCGCATCTGCCTACCTAGATTATTACGCAATAACTCCGCGTTTATGTGAACATCCAACCAGATGTCCTCAGGGAGCTTTGAACTCAAAGATTTTATAGACTGCTTATTAGTCGATACTAGAGTAACTAAATGTATTTTGATACGAAGATTATACACCTTGATTATTGGCTAAGTAATTGTTTCTGATTCCTTATTTGTTTTTACAAGTAGATTTGTTTTAATACATTTTATACTAGGTGTTGATATAAAAATAATAGCTATAAAAAGTAGTAGGTTATTTTTAGGGCTAATATCGTATTTGTGTTTGTTTTCTTTTAGATTTCGTTTTTGAGAATAGTTTGTTTTTAAATAATCTAGTTAGAACTTTGAACAATTTTATAATTTTTAGTAGTTCAATACTCACCTATTAATATTAATAGAGAACTTATTTAAAAAACCGAAAAGAATGTTTGTGAAATAAATGACAAAAGTATGGGTGGTATGATCGAAAATAAAATGAACAGACGATCATAGCCTTGTTTTTAGATGACACTATAGAATAATTATAGAATATTTATATAAATAACTATAGAATAACTATGAATAACTATAGAATAATTATATAATAAATAAAGAATTTTTTTAACTTATGTGAATAATGTGTTCAAAATAAGATAAACTACTTAGACCACAGCAGGAAATTACCAGTATTACCGATATACTTATTTGATTTTCTGGGAGTGAGACGGCTACCGCTGCACCGTGTCGCCGCCGCGCGCCGCACCCGTCGTCGGCGTCACGTCGGCTAATATTCTAATCATCCATGAATTAGTTTGGAACTATTTGGTCCAATCTCAATTTAAAAAATATATAATATGATGTAAAATATAAACAAATTCATTATATTTATTACCACTAAGACATGACGTTCGGCAGAAATCCCACAAGTACTTAATACTCACCTAACAGCAGCTGCTGCGCTGCTAGTAAGAATGATTTTTATATTTCTTTATGATCATTAAAATAAAAATATGATTATGACATGAATATAAGGCGATATATTTAAATAGTTTTATATGAGAATTTATTTGTATTCGCATTCAGTTTTCCCATCACGGCACGTGTTTCTAATTGTGAGCCCGCATCCACTGATTGACGTAGGACTTCGCACAATACCGTTACACTTTCTACTGACACCCTAACTTAATGCAATACTTGTTAAAGAGTATTAAAATCCTGCCAATTGACGGTTAATTAACAGTTTTATTTGAAAACCTATAAACATTATCAATACCTAGTTATTATTATAAGGGAAACTGGGGACACTTGATCCCCCCTTTTGTTTTTTATCCCTAATTTCTATATTGAGTATCCGTTTAAAAAACCGTTGGTACTAAAATACGTGAAATTTATTTGCTTATAATTGCTGTAAGAGCCAAAGATATGAATATCTAAATTTGGTAGTTATTTGACTAAAATCAATAATAAGGAATCGTACCATGTGTCCCCTATATACGTAAGACTTGATCCCCCCGTCTGGGTGACTTGATCCTGGGGGATCCAGTCTGCGGCCCGCGGTTTCAATGTTCTGTAAACGATCACTGCAGTAGCGATTTTCACTAAGAGCCAGTCCTTGGATGGGTGACCATTCAGTTGATCACTTTGTGATATTTATTTGAGAGATTCCGTGCTTCGGAAGGCACGTTAAGCAGTTGATCCCGGTTGCCAGTAAAATGGCAGTCGTTAAGCCAAGTTGAAAGCCTTTTTAGGCGGCTTGAAAAATTTTAACAGCAGGCCACTCCACAACTTGTTTGCTCCACCGACCATCGGTTCTCCTACAGAGATGTGGCCAGTCCACTTCCATTTCAAGACGCATGCTTCTGCGAGCTATGTCGACCACTCTAGTTCTCTAACGGAGAACATCGTTCCAGATTGTATCCCTCAGAGACATCCATAGCATAGCTCGTTCAATTGCTCGCTGTCCGACTTTAAGGGCATGGACTAGCTTTACTTTCGTTCCCTGGTACCATTTTTTGGGCACCTTCTCTGGTTTTGTAGGCTCTTGGCATATTGTTCTGCAATGAATTGAAAAATAAAGGTAGGGGACACTTGAGCCAGGTGGATCAAATCTCCCATAATAAAGTGTACCAAGTATACCCTGAGCTATTTGAGGTTATAAACAAAAATATTTTCAAATGTCTATAATATTACCACTTTGTTACGTAAAGAATGGCTAATAATATAGATAATGGCTCGTATTAAATGCATACACACTTAAAAGTCCTATTTTAAATAACTGTTTAGTCACAATAAAAACTAATCAAAATTTTCTTTCTGCCGCAACAATTACTTACTCGCCCGCCATTTGCCAAAGTGGCAAATATGATAGGTTTACCATC
Organism: Miltochrista miniata; assembly: GCA_933228765.1. Lineage (NCBI taxonomy): Eukaryota > Metazoa > Arthropoda > Insecta > Lepidoptera > Erebidae > Miltochrista > Miltochrista miniata. The sequence goes on from OW121751.1 coordinate 26,939,763, forward strand.
TTTAGAAAGTTATCGTGTACCATATACAATCGATATTGTCACTATATAACTAAATAAGACTTATTAGTCCATTGAAATGTTACAATTTAAGGACCGAATATTGCATTTCTTAGAGGACGCAATTTTATTTTTGGGACATGTGTGGGGGGTCAATAGAAGCTTAACCTCAAGTTTGTGGGGTCGCCACCCTTGTCCCCCGGCCGCAATCTTAAAAAAGGGTGAGAACACTTTTTTCCCAATATCTCGGAAACTATGAGTCTTACAAAAAATTTGTGAAATCATAATTTGTAGCAAATTGTTTTGCCTACAAATATGTTAAACAACAATGGCAGAAAATTGTCTGATAATTTAAAAACGCCCATAAATATGAGTTAGGTCAAAGTGAATAATTGTTTATTTTGTGATTTTACTAGTATCTAAATGTTCCAATAAAAGCCGGCGTTAAATCTACATTTTAAAAGATTTTCAACGATTATTATCAGCCGTGAGGCGCGTGAGCCAGCCAATCAAACCGTGCGTTCCTACCTTGTCACTTTGACAGATCACAGAATAATACTCCTTGTCGAAAGTGTTGTTTTGTGCGCTTTTTCTGATTTTCTTTAACAATTCTGACCCTGGACTGTTTTATGGACTCTGATTATTTTCTCGTATGACTACTTAGTGCGTGCCCAAAGGAATATTAATATAGCTTTTGAGTGACCTTGTGCTATTCCCTACTGGACTGTTTATTTGTGAATCGGATTTGTTGTTCTTCGATAATGGGAGATCGTGGGAGACAATCGAAATCGAGGTCTACGCGCATTGTTTGTGTTAAATTGCATTATATGTGTGAACAACGGAACATATTGCGCCGATGTGAAGTGTTATGCAAGTGAAATAAAAGAAATATAAAAATAGTGGTTTTCTTTTTCTTCATATTGACAACAAATATATACCCTACTCCTGTATGTACCTACTAAAAAGTTTCTAACAACAGTTAGATCTGTAGCAACTTGCTTACCTACTACTCGTACTATTTTATATAGGTAAGCACTAGATTTTATAATAGAGTTAGTCAAAACGTGTAGGTATACATTCAATAAAATAATAGTTCTGGCATGTCAGTATGACCATCGAGAAGTACTCCAGTCCGTCACAATACTGTAGTCACCATAGTGTTAGAACATTTATATGTACAGGTAAGTATGGCGGGACTAAGTACGACAACATAACCTAACAATCAAAACACAATATCTTTATTTTCCGGCTTTCTCGGTAGAAAATGAATTCATTTATAGAATCTACTAGCGAAACTGAAACGTTTGACATATTTTTCACTTACGTGCGCTCATCTTTTATGTCAGACAATTGCTAGTAAGGGAACCTGCCATTGTTCTTTTTGCCCTAAATAAAAAATTAGAGAAGTTATAAACAAAAAATTGAAAATTAAATTATAAAAATTTTCTTTTTTGCTCTGTGGCGTTTTTTTAATTTCTCTTAAAAGATCATCTACAAGAATCAGAATCAGAATCAGAATCAGAATCAGAATCAGAATTGAATTTATTTGCCTACTTGTGTGTTACAAAGTGTCTCTGTAGCCGGTGGGCTGTGCAGAGGTGAGTCAGCTATCTTATGTCCTAATGGATCTGTGTTTGCTGTGTTCCATTTGTTCGCAATAAGTGAGATTCTACAAACAGATTGCGTATTTTATTTATAATGTGTGCTTATGTTTTTCGCATTTTATTTTATTTTATTTTAAGAGGACGCGGAGCTTTCGTTTTATCAGTTGGCCACCGCCTGTTTCCTGTTTTAGTAGGGTCATACAATATTTCGCCTATTCTGTGGTTAATCCTGAGAGGGTTGAAGTCACCATGCGCTTGGTAAGCCTCCCCAGGGGATTCAAGGTCTTCTATTTGAAGTTTTGCGATGTTTTCCAACATTTTGGCGTTCAGGTCCTCAGCGCGTAGGTGCCATGCTTCTATATCAGCCATCTCCCAGATTAATTCTGTGGGTGTTCGTCTTGGTAGTTGTGCAGCGTTCTTAAGTGCCTGTCTGTATTGACGTTCGATTTTGCTTAGATTTGTTGCGCTATATCTTGATAGTAGTTGCACTACTCCGTAGTCCATTAGTGGCAAAAGGCATGCTTGAATGATGGCTAGTTTCGTTACTAGTTCTGTCTTCGCATTGTATCCTATTATTGGACCGAGGGCTCCTCTAACCTGTTTCAGTTTTTTAATAACCTTCTCGGTGTGCGGATTCATCTTCATCTGCTTGTCGAATATAACACCAAGGTATGTGATTTGTTTTTGATAGTGCAAATTTTGTTGTTTTAGTTTCACAGTCGGCCGGTATTTTTTTTTCTTCGAGAACATGATGCATTCTGTTTTCTCTATATTGCACTTTAACCCCCATCTGGTATAGTAGTCAACGATGGATTCTGCTGCCCATTCAGCCCGGATAGTCGCATCCTCTGGATTCGTGGCTCTGTTGAGTATACAGAGATCATCTGCGTATTGTGAAAGTTTTAGACCTCTAATATGATCTTGTATATCCCAGATATCATGCACGTACAGGTTAAAGATTATTGGTCCCAGAATCGATCCTTGGGGCACGCCGTGGAGTAATGGTTTGTCATTGGTTGTGGTAGTTCGGAATCTACCTCTCAAGTTTCTGCCAGCGAGGTAGTTCTCAATCATTTTGATGATGTTGTTGGCAACGTTTTGGTTTTGCAGTTTTTTGACCAGGCCCTTATGGTTGATAGAATCGAACGCTTTCGACAGATCTGTAGATATCATAGAGACACTTTCATTCATGGCAAGCGCATCAGTAATCAATTTTCCGGTACGCAGAATCTGGGTTGCTGTGCCTCTTGCTCTTGTGAAACCATGCTGGAACGTTGGTTGCAATCGGTTAATTGTAGCGGTAAGTCTTCCCAGGATCAGTCGCTCACACAGCTTGCCCATGATGTTGAGCAGTGTAATCGGGCGGTACGATGATGCCAAACGGTGATCTTTGCCGGTTTTGTGAAGGAATATGCACACACCGGTTTTCCATCGCTTAGGGTAATAACCTGTGGACAATACAAAGTTAGCAAGAGGAACAAATGCCTCAACGAAGACTTCTCCGCCTAGTTTGAGGGCGTCTGCTTTTATACTGTCAGGCCCTGGGGCTTTTTTGTTTTTGAATCTGCGGAGTGCAAGTTCTACTTCTTTTACAGACGTTGGATCGAGCGGTTGAAACGGTGTCATTTTTTCAGTCGCCTTGTCGTCTTTCGCGATTTTGGCTTCTTTGACTATGGATAGATCGGTGAGTTTCTCGATCGTCTCTATTTCTGAACTGCATCCTGTGATGTTTGGTAGCTTAACGACGGGTTTCTTCATATTTCGTTGTATTCGCCACATATGTGTCCTATTGTCTCGTGAATCTTGGAGTTTGTTGAGCCAGCCTTTTTCGGAGTATTCTTTCAGAGCTTGTTCGGCTTCCCTCTTAGCGTTGTTGTAAAGGGAGCGTGTTTGACGTTGGAGTTCGGGGCTGCAGTGTCGCGCTTGCCATACAATTTGTTTTAGTTGGTTTCGATAGTCTATCTTATTGTTTATTTCCTTCGGTAGTCGTTCATGCCTGGTTGAATTCTTCAGGGGTGCGTGTGTGTCGAGGGCTGCAATGATAGCCATTTCCATTTTTTTAATATACGCCTCACAATCGGCTTCGGTTATAATTTCTCTACTAAGGTAACAGAAACCTTCCCACATTGTTTGTTGGTAGGCGTCTCTCAGTTTCTCGTCCTCATAGATTTTTTTTGTGTTTCGAGAAAGGTGTTCCTCTATATTATGTTCCATTTTTACAGTTAGCAACCATGGAAGGTGATCAGAACCAACGCTTCGCAGCTGTTTGGCTTGCATTTCCAGTTGCTGGTGTGTTATTATAGCCAGGTCTAAGATAGTGTTACCTTGACAGAAAGGTCTAGATGGTGCATTAGCGTGTTTTAGGGTGCAGATACCGTCTTTTATAGCTCTTCTAATGATATTGCCGAGACTGGAATTCCTGCTGTGGCCTAGGGATTTTAGGCATAGATTCGTATCGCCGACTATGATAGATGGCTCGTCAGCCAGGGTCTCCTCCAATTCTTCTCTAGCATGGTGCTGAAACGTTTGACATATTTTTCACTTACGTGCGCTCATCTTTTATGTCAGACAATTGCTAGTAAGGGAACCTGCCATTGTTCTTTTTGCCCTAAATAAAAAATTAGAGAAGTTATAAACAAAAAATTGAAAATTAAATTATAAAAATTTTCTTTTTTGCTCTGTGGCGTTTTTTTTAATTTCTCTTAAAAGATCATCTACAAGATTAGTCTGAGGTATTTTTTTTGTAAAATGTATAAAAAAAAGTTATAGAGCAAAAAAGAAAATTTTTATAAAAAAATTCAAAAAATTTTGTAAATTTTTTTGTTAAGTTATATACACATTTGTAGGCAAAACAATATGCTACAAATTATGCCTCTACAATTATTTTGTAAGACTTATAGTTTCCGAAATATTGCGAAAAAAGTGTTTTTTTCCCCCCTCTTTTCAAGATGGCGGCCGGGGGACAAGAGTGGCGACCCCACAAACTTGAGGTTAAGCTTCTATTGACCCCCCACACATGTCCCGAAAATAAAATTGCGTCCTCTAATAAATGCAAAGCTCATGTAACATTTCAATGGACTATATACAGTTTCTGTAAATCTTGTGTACCTAGTCTCCCGTAAGGATCAAGTATCCCCAGTTTCCCCTACAGTTTAGGCACTAGTTACTATGTTGTGACATTCGTCCATAACGGTATACGCCCACATTTCACCATTTATTTGTTTTGGTCACATGTCTAGATGGTGAACCTATTGCTGTTTTGAGGACAGACGCAGGCTGTGACACTGCTGTAAGTTTACAAGCCTCCCGCGCCCATAAGACTTACAACTCGACTTTTAATGACTGAATTTACTGGCAACCGAGTCCGAAGCACGAAAACGCTCGCAAATGGAAATATTACAATAAGTAATTATAGATGCTTTAACACAGATAATTTCATTTAATAATAATTCTCTAAAGGTTGGCTCACAATATACTTTTGAATAGAAATCAAATCTGTAATAAAATAGGGCAATATTAGCGAGCGTTACCATGACCATCCAGCTGGAGAACCAGAAAACAAATCCTATCGATCTGCGCAGAGGTGTAAGACAGGGCGAAGTATATCCCCAAAACTCTTTACCAATGCGCTTAAGGACGTCTTCAAGACGCTGAACTGGAAGGCATGGGGCGTAAACATCAACGGCGTGTGCATCTCGCACCTTAGATTTGCCGACGAGACATCGTCATAGCGGCGGGGACGCTGGAGAAACAGTTGGGCGGAACATTGCACAGCCTAAACGGTGTGTCTCGACGTATTGGTCTCGGCATGAGCTTGGAAAAAAATCAAGGTCATGTTCAATGAGCACGTCACGTCACGCGCCGGGACCAATCTACGTCGAAGGATCGAGGCTTGAGGTTGTCCAGGAGTATACCTATCGTATACCTATCTATGGCATATTATCACGTTATGCAAGGGCAACCTGGACAAGGAAATCGCTAAAAGTATCCGTTTGGGATGGGCACATTTTTTATACTACTAAGGTGGCAGACAAGCATACGGCCCACCGGACTGGTGGTCACCGTAGCCTATGGACGTTTGCAACACTGGAGGCAACACCCGCGCTGCCAACCCCGTAAAAACCTTCTAAGACCCTTTTTGAAGAACGCCATGCTGTAGGCGTTCGAGAAAACCAATAACGTAATATAATGCGACGCGTCGAAATCATTAGTCCTAGAATAAAAAAAAATCACGAAGATGTCAGAACTAATTTGGCTGTTGGTAATCTACGGAACGGAAAGGATGTAAACAAGGAGTTTCGTAGCCCTCATCAATATTTTAATACGCTTTTTTATAAATAACTTCCACTAAACGAGTATCTTACCATTATTATAAAGGCAAAAGTTTGTGAGCACGCTATCACGCTCTAACGACAGAACGGATCTGGCTGAAAACAGTAGGTACAGTAAATTTTATAGTCTGTAATTCTTATTCCAGACTAATAATGCATCCCTGTACTGTTGCTTCTTATTCCCGGGGTAAAAAATGTGCCTAAGTCTTCATAGGTACCCGTTTTTATCCCGATAATAAGTTCTCATGGTTCGTCGAAAGAGGAACAAACCGCGGGCGTCATCTAGTATTATATGAGCCACCTGGCATCAACCCTCTCGAACATATTTTTACTTTATTTTTATGTAGCGACTTTAGCTTTACAACTTGAATGTCACCTTTTCTTAACCGCATAGATAATTTCAGTGGTTGTCTGAACATAAATATTACACACATACAAGTATCTATACTAAGAAATGATTCCTTTGTCTATCTGTATCGGCTATTTAATTTTTAAGCACCAGTTTTTTTGTTGTTGTTGATATTTATTGACTGGTATTTTACTTTTTTATTACTGAACACAAACATAGTTTTAATAGTAGTTTATGACACTGTTGCATAATAAGGGTTCTTATAACACGAGTGTGTTTTAAAAAAACGAGCCGTAGGCGAGTTTTTTTATAGTATCACACGAGTGTTATAAGACCAAGTTATGTACAGTGTCATACACTACTTTATCTACTCTCATACTATAATACCTGATTTCATTTTGTTGTGATATATAGTTGCTCCTTGATTTCGCCGGTAACAGGTTCATGGTCATGTTTGACGCAGTTTCCAGAATGTCTGGTGGTGTACAATTACCACCATCGTCGCTTTAAGACATGTTTTTACACAAAAACTAATTTATTTTACAAACAAAACCAAACTTTGTTTAACTGAAATGAAAAATGTTGGCGCCAAGGCGCAAGCAAACATCGATTGCGCATGCGTGTTTCTTTTTTTTTAGGCTGCGGAGACCATAGATTTAGGATTTTTCGCTACTCTGGAGCTTAGACCATATAACACGGGACTAGCCTTTGCGAACCACCGCATACAAAAATATTCTGCCAGTTTTCATACAAGTGAAGGGGGAAACACAAAGACAGATAAAATTTCATTGCATTTAAAAATGTATTAATCGACAAACGCGTAATGGCTGTTGTGTGTTAATTGTTATTGTACAGTCAACTACAATGTAATGTACTAGTTTAATCATATAAAATGATGTACTGATGTACAGGCTTTTCATAAAGCCAAAAGACCAAATGGTCATGTGCAATGGCAGAAAACAATGCTTAAGTAAGGCGCATCCTGTGGTTAGATGATCTAAGCTCTGGAGACACATTTTTTTTTTAAAGTAGAGGTTCAAACTTCTTTTTCAGCTGGAGATTGTTTATGGTGTATCGTAATGATTAAAAAGTTTTATTATGATATAGGTGTCCATACAAGACCTGTATCGTAATAAAACTTTTTTTTTGGCCTGTGCGTAATGTTTGTCATAATAGTCTTGATTTCAATTTTATAATCTTTGTATTATAGTATCAGAGTAGATAAAGTATTATACATAATTATATTTTTCATGAAGCAAACGAAAATCTCTCAATCGTGATCATAAAATGCGATTCAAACCAACTTTGAAAATCTAAATACTTTGAAGTCAGTGACATATGTTCCTGTTAATGATATTTCAAAACCTAAGTACTTATTTCTTTACCTTTACCACATTCGTTAAAGAAATAACTACAAAGAAAACTAGAACGAGTCACGTATCACACACTCAAGTCACAGCAGTGCTTACGGTATCTAGAAAAGGCTTTTCCTAATTACTTGGGGTGTGTTTTGTTTGGTGCTATCGGCGTGTAACGAGCCGCAAATGGGTCGCCTGATCGCGCGATCATGCGGGCCGCCCGCCCTTCGCCCGGCAACCTCCGCCCGCCTCGCTACCTACCGTCGCGCGCGTCAAAGGCCTTTGTACGTGTGTTGTACTACAACACAACACACAAGCGGAGCGGATTTCATAGGTACTATGTTTTCCACTAAAAGTTGGTATGTATTGACAATAAAATTTAACTATCTTAACCGCTCCGGAGGTAAGTTGGACTCTAGTTGGCCTAAACCATACACTTATCCTAGCCAATATTTCCTGTATGGAAGTCAATTACTCCTTATCCTCGTAGGGGAGTGAGCTAGAGCTCTGTGTCTAATGCAATGTCTCTCTGTTTGTGCTCGAGAGATTGCTCGCTCGAACCAACGCGGCACCGCTCTCGAAGGAAGCAGATTGTTTTCTGGTCACTCAGAGCTTTTCTGTGGCACTTTTCTTTTGCGTTTTCTGCCTCTTTTGCAAAATCATCTAACAGGGTGACGAAATACCATCATTTGAGACGACTCGAGCAGTACTGACATAACAAGACGCTCGGATTTAACTCTAACAAAAAAATACATTGGAACAGACGTTATTAAAGTCGCTTTCGCCTGTTAATATGTTCGCGGTGTCGGCAGATAAGCTCAGCACTGCTAGCAGCGGAATCTCGCGTCTATCCTTGTTAATGAGTTTATCTCGCATGTGTGGTGCAATTAGTCCATTGAATGTGGCACAAGGATTATTAGGAGGTGCGCGGTCAAAGCTCTTTTGTCTTTAATTTCTATTATTATCGCAAATTCTTCGCAACGTGGCATTACATTCTAAGGTGAAAATGGAAATGAAAAACCACATAGTCGCCTAAAACAGTTCTGGATCATGAATTGCTCGTTAATAATCGTAGGCTATGTTATTGAAATAAGAAGAAGGGGCTAGAAGAAAGAAGGGGTCGCCCCGTGTGTCGACGGGAGCCCCGTCATCCCCAGGGTGTCGTAAGAGACGACTAAGGGAACACTTTCGCGAAACGATCCATTGCGAAGTGAAGGAAAAATCTAAATGAAACCCGGTTGTCAGTAAACTGACAATCGTTAAGCCAAGTTGAAGGCCATATGCGGCTTGAAAATTTTAACTTTGGGTTGTTACAACCTGCGTCTGTCCATTTCAACACGGCAGTAGGCTCACCACCTATCACGTGGGACTTAAAACTATAAGGTGAGGAAGAAGAGAAGGAGGTAAGGAAATGTGGGCGTCTACTATGCTTCTGCCTAAACCTTCAGGGATAAAGGCGTGACTATATAAATAAATAAATAAATAAATATTCATGGACATCTCACACAACTCTATCTGATACCAAAGTAAGCTAGGAATAACCTGCTTGTGTTACCTGGTTGTTGTTGTTATATGTATATATTTTTACTATTATGAAATAAATTGAATTGAATTGTATAAAATAAGAAGAAAAAAAAGTTAAACGGGTTCCGGATTTTATTGAATTCCTTAGAATGATATAAATAACACTAAAAACTATTTCATTTCGTTATCTAACTGTTTAATATTCTTCTGCTTTTTATTGGATATGGTATTGTCAGTATATTACCCACCTTCGAATATTTAGCACTATCGCCTCTTTGTCATTGGTTGGCGGAGGCGGAAAATCGATCCGCCAATGTAGGTTGGTCGCTTCGCTGTAGTAACGCATTACAATGCTAATGATTCAGTGAATTAGTACCAGGTAATTCCTTCTTTTTCACAATGTAAAAGTAATAAACAAGTGTTTGGCCTCCACGAATACATACGAGTACAATGTAAATGTTAATGTTTAAATTTATTCGTAAGTCAGACCTCATTCAATAATTAACTAAAATACAAATAAAATTTTGATTTATTGCTTCTCCGAACTATGATTAGTATATTGGAATGGACTAACAACTAGCTAAGATTGAGAATAATTAGTGCCACCTGGCTTAACGAGAAATAAGAATGGCTCCAGTTGTCAGGTGAGATTGTCTCGCTCATTCGAAGTCATGCGAAGTTACGTATGTACTTACGAGTATAGGTATCTGACTTTAAATAGCTTAGATCAACTATTGATGAAATCTTTTATTTTCAATGAGACAAATATTACAATAAAGCATAATAACTATTTACAATATGAATAAATCTAACTATACTAAATCTAAATAGGGCCGATAATCTAAATTGAGATTTTTAAAGTCCTTTTTATTCACAGAACCTGCAAAATCTATATATTGCGTTTTGGAATTTATCGGATCACGTATTCCAAAGTCTTGTTCGGAAACTTCACATAGTAAAAAATAGTAATTAACAGTTTTAGTAAGTAAAAAGTAAACAACTCCTTATTGTACACCAGGAACGCATTAGAACAGCATAATATTTTTTATTTATTTAGGACATTGAAATTTCTAGAGACAGATTGTACACTTATGTTAGAGATATTTTTTTACGGCTTCATGTTAGAAAGCTGTGTCATTTGGCGCTCTTATAGCCATTCATCCCTTAAAGACATCTTTAGGACAGAAAAAGAGACAAATTTAGGTACCATCCGCAACTCAAATAGCCATATAAATAAATTAACTTAAACAAACCCCATCTGCATGCATGACGATTGTATACTAAACGTTCATGGTACAATTATGTAAATGACATGTATGCAATATGGTCTGTGAATTGCAGTCTTATCACTGCCATCATCGGCACGCGACGATAACAGCTAATTGTGTACCGCTGTTACTCTCAATGGCTATAATAATAGTACTTTTAATTGCTTCAAACTCGAGTATGAAGATTTCTATGATGATTTATTGGGAATGCGCACCTTTATTAAAATAATTGTTTATGTCAGTTACAACTAGATAGGCTACAATTTTCTTAAATTGATTTTTATGTTACAAATTTGAGTTTCGTTTTTTAAAATCATTTTTAGTAAAACTTAATTGTAATTTCACAACTGATGTTCTTTCTATTTATTTATTTACAAAGGTACGCCAACAGATTATTGGCATTGGGAAACATTTGAAGAATAAATAATAGAAATTAAGATCTAGACAGTAGTCTAAACAAAGTATACACATCTCTTCTCTAAGAAGTTTATATTTGTTCGTATTTGCAGCAAAAAGATCGTAAGCATTTATTTAGGAATTAACTGTGTTAGATTTGTTTCTATTTAACTTTATTTTGGTTTCACTTAAATATTTTACAATTACAGATACAGTCAAACAGACTTTGTGAAGCAGAAAATATTCTATAGACCTACGTAAAGTATATCTTCCCTTCATCACGATCTTTGTAACAAATTCCATAGCAGTACAAGCTTTGTTTGTACTCAGAGGAGAAATGCGGATGACCACAACAAGGCCTTGACAGTTCAAGAAGCTTCCAAGCTAGCTCCGAGGGTCCTTGCTCCTGATTTACGGGCTCCGAAAACCGCAGGGATTCAATGTGCCTTTGTTGCACACATTTTTATTGAATAATAAAATATTTCCACAAAATGGAACAAACTTTATAGGTCCATAATTCCCTTTTAACGATCGTTGTTATGCTTACTACAGTCTTATACCTAGTAGCTTACTATATTGAATAATAGCTTTTTATTCTCAACCATAAGTTTAATTGAAAAAAAATCTTACCAGATCTTCTACAGATATTTCAAAACCATAATTAGCCAAATTGTTACAGTTGCAGGCGTTTAATTTTTTATTGGACAGATATAGAAAACCTTAGAGTAAATATTAATACTTTAATAGCCCACTACTCAACCCTTTACCTATTAACTCAACACGTAGGTATCTAATATTGACTTCCTCTGTGGCGCAGTCGGTAGTGATACCGCCTGCGGCGCTGGAGGTCGTGGGTTCGATTCCCACCGGAGACAAATATTTGTGTGACCCATAAATGTTTGTCTCAAGAGTCTGGGTGTTTCTATGTATAATATGTATGTATTTAAAAGTATACAAGTATTAATATCCGTGGTCTGATACCCATAACACAAGCAGGTTATTCCTAGCTTACTTTGGGATCAGATAGCGTTGTGTGAAATGTTCGTGAATATTTATTTAATTTATTTAATAATTATTTAATATAATTTTTTCCATGATATTTCTGAAAACGATGAAATTTTATAGTTCACGATAAGGATTTGATGACCAATGTTCTTGCCTCATTTAATCACAAACAAATTATTTTGTTAGTCTATAAAACACAATTAGATATTAACAATTAAACAGCAATTTTAAATTGGTGTCGTGATGATAATAACATAAAGGTAAAACACATTCGTGCTTAAGATAACATCGTACGGTAAAACGCGAACATGAAGATAATGACTCGATGAATAGTAATGAGCGCTATAAGTGTGAATCACCAAATATATTTAAATTGTTATCAATTAAAAGCAATATAATAGGGATTTGAGTTGCGAGACTTTACCATATGGCGCGAGCACGGGCTACTGTGCGGCCATGAAACGAGCGTTCGTTTTATATTGAAGCGAGCTTTTACTTCAAAGGGTTGTAAAGACTCCCGGCCTTATTCAGTTTGTAAGTTTTGACTAGTAGGAATCCGGCAATGCGTCCATAAGGATTTCCACATGTAAAAAGGGTACTAAAAAACGCCCAGAGGAGCGAATCTCAATCAAACGACGTGCACCCGAAAATTTATTGTCAACGACTTCTGTTGACATCGTAACAACTAACACCATATAATTTTCCTACACGGTAGTTTCAGATATGACCTCGATCCATCTGAAAGATGTTAAGGTGACCTCTATCTAGCACCCGAGGCCGTCGTACTTGGTGACACCGGCATCTGCTTGTATTCGTGCTTTAATTTATTATCAATGCCATTACAATTTTTTGTAACGAGTAAAAAGTAGCATATCGCTCATGTCCAACTCGCTCATTTTGTGGCCTAGTAGTCCATGTAAATTTGTCGAGCTCAATTGAAGTTAATAGGAAAGTAGAGAGGGTGAGGTCCGCCAGCTGACACGAGGTGTGAGGGAATGCAGCCCTCCCTTGACACTCGACGACGGACACACAATTGACGGTCAAATAAAAAATATATGTTAATGTCACGGACGTGGGAGGGCCCCCTTATGATAACCATTTTAGGAGACAGTACGAATTAAGTGTGGTAGATATAAAATTTACAAATTTTTGTGTGGTTATGCGATATGAAAATGAATGATAAGGTAGGAGCAAATTTTTATAGATATCTCAGACGTAAGCGTAACCGTTCTTGAAAAACATCGTTCATGAGATTCTTTTTGGCCACAATTATTAATTTAACTAGCTGTAGCCCGCGACTTCGTACGCTGCATTATCTTTAGATTGATATAACTTTTCTATTTATGAACCGATTGACATAAAACAAACACTAAATGTTAAGTGGAGCAAGCAGCAACGCAAAAAAGAAAACCGCATCGCAATCGGTTGAGCGGTTGCCGAGATTAGCGTGCGCAAACGTACAGACAAACAGACAAAAATTCTAAAAACCATTGTTTTGGGTTCTATTGCGTCCATAAAGCCCTCTATAAACTTTTTTCTTATATATCTCTAATGTACAGACAGCGACCTGTTACGATTTTATTATAATTATGTATTGATTTTGATATTGATTGATAAGTTTACATTAATATTGATTTCATATTATTGATAATACCTACTTTTTTTTTTTTTTTTTTTTTTTTTTTTTAACGTGAGGGAAAATCCTCGTAGGATGCTATGCCGGACTCTTACCGACTAAAAAACCTCACGTAACGCCCAACAGCCTATGGTTGAGAGCCCCGGGTAAGCCCTCAGGAAGGATGTCCCGTGACTCCCAACAGACCTACGGCCGCCAATGCGGCCTCGCCCAGGGGGTGGTTCGGGTGCAATCCCGCGTCTATGGGGGGTTTCGGGTGTGACCCCGCTTCTAAGGGGGGGCGTGCGTGAGTGCTCACGTCACGCTGCCGTCATGGGCCTGCTTCTGTAAGGACGGTGAGCGGCCCTCTCACCGTCCTCAGACCCCCGGTCATGGAGGCCGATAGTCCTCGGCGAAGACACGTCGGCGGCGCCCAGGGCGCCGACTGCGGAACTCGGGTGGGAGAGTTCTCTCCCGCACCCGGCCCGCCGCCTCCTTCGCGAGCATGACCTGCTCGCAGAAAGAGGCGGCGCAGTCCCACTTACTCCCGCTGGAGAGCATGGCTCGCACCATGGCCTCAAGCGAGAGAGTGTCCACGCCCAGACCCACTACGAGGACCTGTCGCTGTTGTGCCCACGCCGTGCACTCCACCAGCGTGTGGAGCGCCGTGTCATCGCTGCGGTCCTCGCAGTGCTGACATTCGGCCGTGGTTTCCCGGTGTTTTCGCCACAGATACCTACCGAAGCTACCGTGCCCGGCAAGCATCTGTGTCAACCGGTAGGAGAGAGCACCGTGTCTTCTCTCCAGCCACTCGTCCATGACCGGTCTGATGGCCGCGATTGTGGCCAATCCCCCCTTTGGTTGCTCAAGTCGCATCTTCCATGTCTCCAGGGTTTCCTGGTGGAGCAGGGTCCGCTGGGCCTCGATTTCTCGAGACGCAGGCCTCTGGCCCCGCTCCAACCTTGATAATACCTACTAACATAAAAATAAAAATGTGTAAATGAATAGAAGGTTCAAAAATAGGCACTTACTTTATTTCTCAGACTATTAGAGAGGTGCAGTCAATCAAAGCCTGGCAGTCTTCACCATCAGAATAAGGGGATATTGGCCGCAACACATGGTACCTATTGCGCTTGGGGTTACGCGCCAAAGGTACGCTGAACTACATTTTCTTGGACATCGTTTTCGGTGCATTATGTTTTTTACTAGGTATGGTGAACGGTTTTCTGGAAATATCAAGACATCATTTTAATATTGTTTTTTTTACGTGAGGGAAAATCCATCATGGATGCTACGCCGGACTCCTACTGACTAAAAAACCTTACGTAACGCCCAACAGCCTATGGTTGGGAGCCCCGGGTAAGCCCTCGAAAGAATGTCCCAGTATAATAATCATTATACTTATAAAATAAGCGGTCACATTACAATGACTAATTCAAATAAACAACTCGTTTCCCAAATAAAACTAATTTGTTAAACAGTAGTACACTATTACTTATTCTGCGGTAAAACTAGCTACGGTGAGGGTGAACCTCATGAATGTTAAACAAATAGAGCTTAGTGTCCCCTCCGTAAGTTGATAACTGGCTATTGTTGGGATGTTTACTTATCTACAAGGAATTGTGTGTTAATACATGTAAGTAAGCGCCAATTCTTTTATGACAGACTAGCAGACGTCACGCGGTTTCACCCGCGTAATTCCCGTTCCCGTGGCAAAACGGTAATAAAATATAGCCTATGTTCACCGCAAAGAGTGTAGCTTCCCAACAGTAAAAGAATTTTTTAAATCGGTTCAGTAGTTTCGGAGCCTATTCGATGCAAACAAACAAACAATAAATTTTTTCCTCTTTATAATACACTCGAGAGCAATGAATCCGGGTCACTTAAAGAATCCTAAAAATCTCGGAAACTAAAAATGCTAGGTTAATGCAATAAATTGTATTTAATAGACAATGTAATACTCCTTAAATGAAGGTATTAAAACTTCTTAGTTATTGTAAAGTTATATCATAAAAAAATCAAATTTGAAAAAGGGCCACTTTCGAAGATGGAACTACGAAATTACAGCATTTGGTGTTGCTTTTGTTTGTAATCTGTCATTTATGTGGGTACATAAACCATGTTGATAGTGCTCTATATTCATTAATCAAGCTGAAATTATGTCGCTTACGCCTGAAGAATGCACCAGAATACTTACAATGCTGGAAACCGGCCGGAGTCAGCGCGATACAGCCAGGACTGTCGGTGTGTCGCTGTCAACAGTACAAAGAGTTCTCCGACGTTACGAAGAAACTGGTTCTAACCTACGCAGACCAGGAACGGGCAGAACCAGGTGTACCACAGCACGAGAAGACCGATACTTGGTGAACACCATGCTTCGAAATCGCTTTCTCACAGGAACTGAACTCACCAATCAGTTTCGACGCCTCGGAGGAAGTAACCCAAGTGCATGGACAGTAAGACGTCGGCTTGCTGAATCTAACTTAAAACCCCTTAGACCTGCAAACGGCCCTAAACTGGAGCGTGGGCATCGTATTTCGAGACTAAGGTATGCCCAGAGCCACGTAAATTGGAGTATTGAAGATTGGTCAAAAGTTATGTTCTCCGACGAATCAAAATTTATGCTCTACAAGCACGATGGAAGACACAGAGTGTATCGAAGACCAGGGGAAAGATTCAAGCAAGCATGCATCGAAGAAAAAGTAGCCTACGGTGGTGGGTCTGTACTTGTGTGGGCCGGAATTTCTTCTGAAAGTCGCACAGAGCTGGTGATCATAGAAAACGGCTCTTTAACTAGCGTAAGATATGTGGAAGAAATCCTCAATGATCACGTTGGTCCATTTATGGTCAATTTAGGTGAGGATGCTATATTTATGCATGACAATGCCCGACCTCATACAGGTAGGATTGTGAATGACTACCTTCAAGAGATGAACATTACTTGTATGGAGTGGCCAGCGCGCAGCCCGGATATCAACCCGATCGAGCATGCTTGGGACGAGCTAGGCAGATGCGTAAAACAACGAAACCCTCCCCCAATCACGCTTCGTGAGCTCAAAATTGCTCTCACAGAGGAATGGGAGAATATTCCCCAAAATCGTATAAGGAACTTGGTGTACAGCATGCCAAACCGCGTAAACGCAGTAATGGAAGCACGAGGAGGCAATACGAAGTATTAAAATTCAAGAAAATCGTAATAAAGTTCAAAAATTTCATGTTTCCTATTTTTGTTTTAAGGAGAGATCGGCAGTTTTTTCTTTATGTAATTTTGTGTTAATAAAATGTATGGTGACTCATATTTTTTTTACTTTCATTTAAGGAGTATTACATTGTCTATTAAATACAATTTATTGCATTAACCTATCATTTTTAGTTTCCGAGATTTTTAACATTCTTTAAGTGACCCGGATTCATTGCTCTCGAGTGTATTAGTAAAAAGGATAGATTGCAACCAAACACAGATAGCTTTATTATAACCTGACCTGTCATCAAAAACTTTTAGTACTACATATTAAATGATGTATTATCTATGCCAATAGTAAGAGGATAAGCAAATATTTGATTACTTTTATACCACTAAAGCCAAACTAAAGCGGGGTACTCACATACCTGCCGCAGGGGCAATCTAGGGTGCATGGCGGTCGGGGCAATATCGGGAGTGTCTCTACACATTTGCCTGCCGTGCAGTATTCGAGAGTAGGCAGAGCTGAGCACACGTGTTGAGAATGGTACCCGTATTATCGACAAATCTAAAGATTGGTGCAGCCTTGGCGAAAATTTTGTTTTTATTTATTTTTGTTTTTATTTGTTTCTAAAATACAAGATCCTCGTTAGGGTGCATGGTATCTACTCCCGTGCGAGATGGTGTAGTAGTCTCTTCCATAAAAGTAAAGAGATCGTAATACCATAGAGATGGCTAAGTACCTACACATCATCGCTGCCAGATCCAGTTTGTTTTGAAGAATTTATCTAAAAACGATAAAAAGTGTAATAAAATACAAATTCGTACTGTAATTACTTATATCAATAAGGTTTTGAAAACGAGTTTAAACGTACCTTCTTAAACTACCGCATTTAAGACGTACGCATATTTTCGAATTTCTTTTTGAAACATGTCATATCCAACGACGTATTATAACATAGACACGTCATGTACGAACATCACGGCTTTCAAAAATGGCAAATATTTTTTATATTCAAAAAAAGAATTTCTATGAAATTATCTATGGTAGCATGTATGAAAATTAAGGCAATTGCCTGACTTTTTTGTTGCCATTTTTAAGTGTTGGTAACGTATCTATAGTTTTTTATATATCATTGGTCATATCGATGTTATTTTCCATTTCGCTAAATATTTCAAACATTAGGCAAAACGTTTGCTGCCTCATGTCACGGTTAAAATCATTTTTATTTTTTTTTGTCCCACATGTGAGGTAGGTCTTTATACTTATATGTCTAAAATTCGCGTACAAACTTCACGTTCGTTGTCCGCCGCCGCCATACTGAGTAAATTAAAAATTAATACGCGTGCACTCCGTATGACAGATAACAACCAACTGACAAAAATTGCCCCAATCGCGCTACACATACGGCAACGGCAGGGGTGACATAGGGACCAAGGATGGTCTCGCGCTCCTGCCGCCCTGCAGCAGGGCCAATCTAGAAAATTGCCCCTGCTTGCCTACACACATAACAACTAAGGCGGCAATTTAGGGTCAACGTCATAGATTGCCCCTGCGGCAGGTATGTGAGTAGCGGGCTTAAGCCGACAATTAATAATACGATCCAATATAGATACCTACCTACTACTTTATAAATTTATGGAACAAAGTTAGCTCCTCAGTAATCCATGATTATGTAAATGCCTATTTCAGTTACTTTGGTCTTCCTAAACAAGGTAAAACAAACAAAAACTGTATAATAACTTGCCTCTGTTTTGTTTTGCAATCAAAATGTGCTTTCGGTAGCGTA
The DNA here is from genome assembly GCA_933228765.1 of Miltochrista miniata. Lineage (NCBI taxonomy): Eukaryota > Metazoa > Arthropoda > Insecta > Lepidoptera > Erebidae > Miltochrista > Miltochrista miniata. The sequence goes on from OW121751.1 coordinate 26,958,181, forward strand.
GGTACGTACCTGGTCTGCACGTGGCAGCGACAGCTGTATCTGCCGATGTTAATCTCATTGGGGACATCGCAATACATCCATAAATGCATTTAGAATTGCTGGCGGGTTTCACTGCAAATATTACTCAATCTTTAAATAATAATCAAACTTTAAAATTATACCAAAATATTTTCGTGAAAAAATAGTAAAAAAACAAAAGAATGAAGGGAGGAAGGAGCGATTCTATTTTTAATTTTCTTTTTTTTTTAATTTAATTTTGTATTGTGCCCTGTAACCATTTCGTGGTCTGAAAAATAGACTAAAGTTTTGATATAATAAAAAAAAGGTTTCTATATAGCTCAATCTGTGATTCTGATTTGAATTTAGAATTACGGCGCCAATTTTTTTGCGTTTAGTTTTATACCTTTATTACAAAAACTCAATACATAATTAAAATAGTTTTCAACCGTATTGGAAGTTTACGTATGAATTAATTTTAGTGTGGAACGATTTTATGAATAAGTTTATTTCAAAAACTGGAAAACTGAAACACCACATTTCAAATAAACAGGTTAGTTTTTGCAATAATGTTCCATGTAAATGTGCTTACTATTACCTCAGAATGGGATGACGCTAAAATGAGGTAGATTTAATAAAATAAGAATAATATTTATTAGACTTTAGCACTGGTACTAATAATACGGTTATAAAAGGTTAAATGGTTTGGTTTGGATCGGATGTATGATGAAAAATGCGAAGTGAGTAAGTGGGTGCTTTTTTGGTTTTCCTACACGAAGAGACTTCGTTGTCCATCACGTGGATGTATCTCATGAACCGTGATAGCTTGACAAAGCTAGACAGTTGACACTTTCACAGAATACGTAAGCACTACCCGTTCGCTCTTAATTTGCCCGTCGCCTCCACTACTACGCCTCTACACCAGCCTCTACACAGCGGAAAAGTTAGAGCGAACGGGCTATACCTACTATATCTGTTGCCGCTATTAAAACAGATTACAGAAGAAAGAACTGTACCTAAGACAAACTTGAGTTTTTGTGCTGTTTTTGTGGTACGGAACCCTCGGTGTATTAATTATCGTGTAATCATTTCTGTGCTTATCTAAGCTTCGTATTGAACTTCTATAACCTGATAGGTTTAACACATATTCATATTCACGCCTTTATCCCCGAAGGGGTAGGCAGAGGCCTATACCGGCCCACATTTCACCGTGTACAATTCGGTCCCACGTAACAGGTGGTGAGCCCATCGCCGTGTTGAAATGGACCGCCGCCGTCAGAGCCTCGTCCGTTGTTCAGCAGGTGCACGAGCTTGCACGTGAGGTTGACTTGGGCCCGGAGGTGTTGGTAGGGCCCCACTACACCCAAGGTTTAAATTAAACTATAAAATCATTTGACTGAAATTTCACTATCAACTGAAAATCCAAATCAGCTATCTAGTATCAAGCTATTTAATACATGTGTGGGGCAAGCAGTAAAGAACAAGTAACAAATGATGCATTATGTGATGATTAGTAGGTATTAGGTAATCAGAGTATTGTACAATTTTATTGCCAAGCATCAAGAATGAGACATTTACCGTGAAGTATTTTATTATAATTTTATGATGAGGTTTTATATAATTAGACTTCATTTGAATATACGGCGTGCCTTCTGTGAGGAAGTCAGAATAGTGCTTGGTGTAGGATATTGAACTAGGATATAACAGATAAGTCTAGATTTACTAGGAGCGTGTGAATGCAGCTGCGGTGACACCTGCCTGACTTCTATTAAAGCATGCCTAGAATCTCTATCGCATTAGGATTTTAAACGTACGTTTTCTTGTATCTCCATTTACTTGTTATAAATACTAGTTATTTACAATCATTTTTTTGCGTCCACTGCAGTGACAGAGTTGAATATAAATAGCAGTTTATGAGATTGTAAACAAGTATCCCACCTGGGACGTTATGCGGTGGCCGGTACTTAATGAACACACACTTCCATGATTTATGCTGATGTAAAGTTACGTTTAGAGTTGTACGAGTATGTTGACAGTTTGAGGTATTTCATGATGAAGGGTTCGCATAGAAATAGAAACATATTTATATGATACTAGCGACCCGCCCCGGCTTCGTCCGGGTGCAATGCTGATACTAAATACACTAAGTACAGAAAAACTGTGAACTTTAAAGCATTTTGGATCCCAAACCCGCAGGGATACGCGGAAAAATTTTATGTTGTCGTATTAAAGACCATAGTTGCTTATCGAAATATAAGGTGAGACCTTTATGCTTTGATACTGAACTGAGAAATTAAACCGAATAAATTTTCCCATATACATTTTTTATTTTCATTATTTTTTTAGGCATGAATGAGTCATTTTATGGAAAAGTTGTAGTACTAAATGTTAATTAGCACTATATTTTCTATCCAAAACAAATTTGACATCTTAGATCGTATGTCCACCTATTTTAAAATCCGGACCAGTGTGCTGCCGGCCGGTACGGCCCATACGGCCGCAAACGCTACGTTCCGCAATTTTATATCTGTAATATCTTAGAGAATATTCATTTAAATCAAATGCTGTAACAGGGCCATATAGATCTATATTAAATAAACAATGTATTTAAGGTATTTAATTGGATAAGGATTAATGATGTATTGGTTAAAACCGCTTCGAAAATAAGCTATTATTTGTCGTAAAAAGTAAATGACTTAAAAATGTTATTGTGGGATATCCATAAGAGATAGAGATATGCCATCGCGAAGTTTTCTGTAGACCTTTACAATGTGTACAATACTTAGTACATTACTTTGATAAATCTCGTAGGATTCAGCCTGCGTTTGCAATGTAAGTGGAAAAAATGTAATTATTTACGACATCACATTAGAAACCTCAAAAATAACAGTATTTCTCCACTATTTAATGGATGTTATTATACATATAAACCTTCCTCTTTAATCACTCTATCCATTAAAAAAAACTGCATCAAAATCCGTTGCGTAGTTTTGAAGATTTAAGCATACAAAGGGACATAGGGACTGAAAAAGCGACTTTGTTTTATACTATGTAGTGATGACTAGGATGTTATGGGGTTAAAGAAAATCTCTACTTCTTAAGTGATTCTTCCTTTGCCTGCAAGGTAGTAAGCTGTAAAAGCAGATACTGTGCATATAGAGCAGTTCATAGAAAGGCCGAGAGGTAGCCTATCAAAGCATACTCAAAAGTAGAGATTTGATGATGTTTTCAAGGTATTATAGGAAGTTGAATTTTAGAAATAGGTACCTAATTATTAATACGATAGTTTTGTTCTTTTGGTGAAATCTAGTTATTGATAGGCTAAAGCAGCAGTTTTCAAGCTATGTGCCGTAACTATTGACTTAAGCCCTGGAACATAGACATCGATCCAATACAGCTTTCGACAATTCCAATACACATTGAAAAATTTTTGGTTGATAGGTCGAAACTAGCTAGAAACATTTTATTTTTATTTGAACTATTGGGCTAAAGAAACAATTCGAGAATAATTTAAAAATATTCTGCTGCTTACACTTTACCAGAACCATAGTAGAGTGCGATAATATCGATTTATAAAGACATTTTTTTCATTTAATAAAACATTAAAAAGATAAAATGATAAACAAAGGTCACAAGTCACATTGTTCATTTTTTTTTGTTTATGATTAAATTATAAAGCGTTTTAATTGCTGGGGATTATGAGAACTTCGACATTAATTACCCTCTAAATGAGTCTAAATTTTTGTCGCGTTCGAAAAAAGGGTGGAATGCTCTTGAGAGCTTTTGTTTTATGTCTATAAATCTAATGTATTGTAATTATACAGTTTAATGTGTGACAGTCTCTTTGTCGTATGTAAATGAGGCAGATTGCAGGGAGCGTATTGGAGTGGGGTGGGAACAGTACAGCTACAATATTGGTACGCGGCGGGATGCCACTTCACAGCCGTGACAATGGACTCTGTTATTATGAATATGGTTTGAAACACTTTAAAAACTTCATTACGAATGCTGTTTATTCTAAGTATTTGTAATACATGTTTCTTGACCTGTTGTGAGAATTTATTTTGCTCTGATGTAGGCATAAAAGTTCATCATAAAGTTACAGTTTGATACTAATATTTACAGGTGTTTCACTACATTGTATAGATATTTTAATCTTCAGCTGAAAAAATTTAGGTTTGTCTATATTTTCTTATTTTTAATACATTTATAACTTACTATCGGACGTCACGCAGTTTCACCCGCGTAGCTCCCGTTCCCGTGGAATTACGAGAATAAAATATATAGTGCCTATGTTATCCGGGGATAGTATAGCTATCCAACAGTGAAAGAAATTTTCAAAATGGTTCAGTAGTTCCGAGCCAAGTTGCAAAGAAACAAACATCAAATGTTTCTACTTTATAATATTAGCACACTCGTAGCAGAAGAAGCTAGGTATCGTTGTTTATTCAAACGTAGCTCTACGTATTAAATTTTTTGAAAGGTCGTGACAGTCATGAATTGAAACCGCTTGGACACACCCTCTATTGCGTGGAATAGGTAACTGAAAATCTCTAATCTACATCTCAAATCTAATAGTATAACCACAGGCATACATATTCACAAACGATATACCGAAATAATACACCGATCGTTTACGCAACATGTAAAGTACAATAATTAACAATGAATTAAATAGACCCCTAGTATTGCATACTCTTGAGTAACAAATAATAATGTTACTCAGATGCATGTCTGTTACTTTTAGCAGCAATTGTTCGTATTGTTTTGCACAAAGCCGTGAGTAGCCACTCCAGAATGAGAAACCGTGTACCAGTTCTCTTGTGGGAATGTGGGTTATTTCTATTGAGCACTTGTGTTACTTGGAATGGCTCGCCAAAATTACTTGTTGTAAAAATGTAAGAATAAAACTGTGGGAGCATCACGTATTGCTTTTTATTGGTAGGAAGGGTATAATAGTAGTTCGACGTAGTAGTAGTAGTAGTCACTGGTCAGGACGCAAAGTATAAGCTAGTATATAATAGGCTTCGCATATGGGTGTTATGTTCGTGTCATAGATATTAACGATATCTATGACACGAAGTTTGAGAGAGTAGGGGCCTCCAGGAGCTCCTTAGGGTTGACTTGTTGATCTCGCTAGAAAGTATGCTGGGCTTCTTGTGGCCCTCTGTCTTGGATCATTTTATTATCACTTGAAGGACCCGCTTGACAATCCTATGTCCTCTAAGCCACGCCTTCTGCGGAGCCTAAGGAAGCAATGGCGAAATCACGCGTGCTTCCTCGAGCAGTACGTACTCTAGTGGGCTCCTGTATATTGTTTACCAGACCCACCCATGTTTACCAGAGCGGACGATCTGTCGTCCAGTACATCGCCGCATCGGACCTTTACATGTTAGGACTCAAGCTCGAATGATGAAGGCCTCCACGTGAAATGTCCGATCCACGTCTTGAAGCTATTTTCTAAAAGTAGTGTAGCAATGTTTTGTTTTCTTTCACATCTTACTTCGTTTTATTAGATTTCTGTCACAAGTTATTTTTTATACATAAAATAAACATAAAATCTACAAAATATGTAACTTCCGATCACTTAATCGGCATCCAATAACAAAGTGTAATATTAAAATAACGTTTGAGCAGTCAATTAGGCGTTACGTATCGCGGGTGAAGATAGCACGATGGTGGTCCATTGTGGGGCAGCGCCCCGCGGCTCGCGGCCGCCACTCGGCGCTGGCGCAGCTTTGTGCGGACAATGTAATAACACTGCTACATAGTTTTATAACTGCTGCTTTTAGTGCCGCTTCGGTGACCAGTCTAGAGGTTATTTTGTGGGAAGTTGACGTTTCAAAAAAGCCACTAAAGAAAGTTCGCATACTGCTTGTGTTTTTTTGTGCTGTAATTTTTCGGTATGGATTAAAGCTATGACGGTTTACTGGAACCAGCTTCTATTTCTATTCTTATACCTATTGCCTCTTTTGTCACTCTTTAATATCTCCGATGTTGAGAACAGTGCCTAGCCAAGCATGTCATACTCTACGACGTCAAGTAATGGTTTTTTAGTGTGTCCTTTTTGCGTGACCTTGTTTGTGAGGCATATGCGGAGCCAGGTCTGCCACGTAGCATGTTAGCGCAAACAAAAAATAACAACAAAACTTAACTTAGCCGTACTTACTGACCTCTATCTCCAGTATTAGTACACCACCCATTACAAATTTCCTAATGCCATTCTTTCGCGTAACAACTCCTCGGATACATACAAAAAAAATTTTCAATAAAAAATAAAACCGACTTCAAGCAAATCCTGAAAAATAAAATTTAGTTAGCACAAAGTAATATGTATTTTGATTTATCAGATTTTATTCAATATCATATTGAAGTCGGCGCCAAGTAAACCAATATTTTTATGTAGGTATTATATTGATGGCACCAACTTCAATATTATATTGAATTAAATATGATAAATCAAAATACATATTACTTTGTGCTAACTAAATTTTATTTTTCAGGATTTGCTTGAAGTCGGTTTTATTTTTTATTGAAAATTTTTTTTTAATCATTTTAAGTGACGGGTGAATCGAAAAATATATCTATCTAGGTGAAAGTTCTCATCGATACAAATCAATCAAGCCCAAACACAAGGTAGCTGCTGTAAATCGTTAAGGAATTCCCTCGACTGTCTTTCGGTTCCATCATCAGATCGACTCCAGACATTCAATAAATTGTAGTAGGTACCTTTAAGCACTGAATTAAAAAGTCAACAACGCACTAGTTGTCCCTACAATTTTCGGTGGTTGCTCTCGATTTCTCCTGAATCCCATCATCAGATTCTGACCTGGTGAAATTAGGACCACCTCAGCAGTGAACTCTATCCAACAAAAAGCAGATTTGAAATTCGTCTATAATTGACGAAATATCGGTGAACATACATAAAACATTGAGAACTTCCTTTTTTTTAAGTCGGATCTATCAACCTAAGTGTAAAATTCCCATCAATATAAATCAATCAAGCCCAAACACAAGGTAACTGCTGTAAATTGTTAAGGAATGCCCTCGACTGTCTTTTGACTCTATCATCAGATCGACTCCAGACCTTCATTAAAATGTAGAACATTAAAGCACTTAATTAAAAAGTTAACAAGCGCACTAGTTGTCCCTACAATTTTCGGTGGTTGCCCTCGTTTTCTCCTGGATCCCATCATCACATCCTGACTTGGTAAAAATGGGACCACCTCAGAAGTAAACCCTATTCAACAAAAAAAGAAATTTTGAAATCCGTCTATAATTGACGGAAATATCGCTTGACATACATAAAAAAAAATACATACAGACGAATTGAGAACCTCCTCCTTTTTTTGAAGTCGGTTAAAAAGGCAAGAGTCATACTGGCGTTTCGGGGTGGAAGGTTACACCTGCCATCTTACAATAATTCTCCTCTACATGCCTTGATGTCCTAGTCAGAAGTAGTTATAGATCCAGGATCTTTAACCAACATGTTGCAAATAAGCCAATTAGTTCGTTAGTCACCACAAACCATCATTTTCCCTTGGTTAGATATCCTTTCGTCTGTGTCACTCCCCAATAGTCCCCTCCCGCGCGGAACCCGTGTCTGTGTACCCTACTCCAGAAGCGTTCGCGTTGTCGGCGCGGCGTCGGCTGATGTTCTTAAAATGGCGATTTCTCATAACTTTTCTATGGCAGCCATATAAAATACTTACCTCACTGGAATCGTTATGAAACAAGCTAATGATAAAATGATAGATAAGACCAGTTTTGCCTTGTAATGTATTACTAATTTCTATTAGAAATAAGAATTTGTAATTTTTCACCAGTTTTCTCTACAAAAGTTGTTAAAAAAAAAAGTATTGTAAAATTCCAATTTTTTTGTAATTTATTTTATTAAATACATCCTATTTCACAATATAAAAAAATAAAAAATATCAAAAAATACAACTCGTCATACATTTTTTTTCAATTTACGAGCTTCTCAAAATACGACTCATTTCGGCGACCCGACCGCCGACCGCCAAAAAAAGGTTAAGTTCATGCCATGATTCTGATAAAACTGTGCTTCAAGTGGCTTAGATTCTTTTTTCATTCGTAAGTATGATCCTTAAACTTTTTTTACACAGAGTTTTGGTTGACAAAAGTGTTTAGTTTATTAGAAATTGAACAATGAACCAAGCACTTAAAAAAAGGTCCAAAAAAAGGTACTCGTAAACTTTTTTATTTTTTGAATTTTTTTTATGTATTTTTTTTTCATAAAAAAATTACAATCTACAGCTACATGACTTTTCATAATCGATAAACACAAAAAAAAGGTATGCTGGCATACAAATATATTTCAGAAATGAACAAAGAAAGTGAACGATTTCGATCCAAAAATGATAGAGAATTTCGACCAAGTTTTACACAAAATTATTGAAATAATTTTACATTCAATGCTTGAAAACAATAAAAGAATACGTAAAAATACATAAAATAACAATAGATTGTCATCATTACAGTATTTATTCTTTGTAATTCATCCAAATGTATGGGCTTGGCGCCGCGCCTCGTCTACGCCAATCTATACCTATGTAATAACGTTACCGTGGTAATAGCATCATCTGAAAACGACTCTATTATTATTTATCTAGCTGATTCTTCTTTATTATTGTGTTCTTAATCTTATTGTTGACAAAATTGATAAGGCAAATATAATGAAAACATTTTTGCAACACATTTTACCGTTTCATTACCTATTCTTCCTCCTTCGAGATTAGGTAAATAGTTATTTATTTATTTATTTAAATTTGCCTAAAAATATAAATATAGCATGGTTTAAAGTTAAGACTAACCCTTATTTTACAACTAATAAAACGTCCTGTTCAACGGTAAATCATACATTGAACTCTAACCGTCCTTAATATCAGATAGCTGATCTTGATAAAAAAGTATAGAGAATTGAGCAGCCCTCTGGCGACCTGCCGAGTGTAGAAGCTAGTGGTTTGTTTCTTCACACCGTTGTCAAAGAGTTGGGTCGCTCTCATCTCGCGATTGAGCCGATAGATAAGTGCGTTCTCACCTCCCCGTGGTCGCAAGTCGCGAAAGGGTTCGCCGAATAATTGCAACAATCAATTTGAAGGAGCTATCGAGCAATTTGTATGGTATTTGTGCGGGCTGTCACCCGCTGATGTTATCAAGCGCCTCGGGGAGTCAATGGGAAATGTTTTCGGTAGATACTTTCTCACACCTTAATGTCTAATTAAAATGGCAAAGTGGAAATCCTACGTCACTAAGTTAAACCTTTTTTTATAGTGGGAAATTATTTTATTACTCACGGCTATAGATAATAAAAATTTGTGCACCCGCTTCTCTAATGCACCTTTTATCGTCCAGAAAAGAGAGGAAAAATGTGAAAAACTCCGAAACAGCTCCAATTACACTCAATTTTTCAAAACCCTTGACTGGAGAGTTAGTTATGGTATGATACAGCGCAGTGCCTTATTCTATCGATTCTACCCTCCTACCCCTAAGTAGGTACTGAATGAGCAAACATAAAAATTTACAAAAGGTATGGTACCTATATGTATTTTAATAATTGAACTCGTGTACTGTATTTTTTTTACAGTCGTACAATCAGTTGCCCTACCGAAGTTTGTGTTGGGTATTTAAACCACACGGAACTATCAACTTGACACCTTTCCATGAATTCCTTAGTCAAACTATAACTCAAACCGGAATTCATAATAAGACATAAACTTGCAATATGTCACCGGTAACAAAGCGCTGCGGTAACGGTCCGCATCATTTGTCTGCTGTAACACTGTTATTTATGATCTCCTGCCAAAGAATCAGGACAAAAACAAGGCTGCTGTTAAATATTTACCCTGAGACAAGAGGGGGCGATAATTCGAGGCTATTATGACGTCATTTCACGCCCTTTGTGAGGTCGTCACGGCGTGTCATCTGCTCCTCGAGACGCCTGCCACTACTATCTCTCGATTAAATCTATTGTGTCATTTTTTCAGTAAGCGCGAGTCGGATGCGCCACCGACGATGATTTCATCCCGTACGCTTCTCTCGACTTCGCTATAAAAACACTGAAGGAGCTGCCCTATTGTCTCGTGGCCCTTTTACGAGTTCAGTTTTGTGACGCTGTTATTGTTTGCGGTTGATAAACATCTCGCCACTAGGTAGGTAAGGATCATAGTCACTTTTACCGGTGCTTTACTTTAATAGAGCTCCATCTTGTGTTTGTTTGTCAATTATTGTCGAAATGAATGGCAGTTTAGGACTGCTTTTTTAGTATGGAGTTAATGAATACGGACTTGTCTACGTTGACGAAGGATTTGCCTTTGAGTTCTCAGAGTACATTCAAACAAGATTCTAAATTGGCGGCAGCTATTGGAAAACTTTGTACTAACCAAGATGTAATAAGGAATCAAGAAATGATATTGCCTGAACGTAAACTACAATTTCACGAGGTTCAGGAGCTTTTAAAAGAGACTTCCAATAATAAAGGTAAATCAAGATTTAGTTCGATACCTTGTAGATTGAACCGTCGCCGTCGTTGTATGAATGTATACTAAAATTGAACATCATGAACTTGTCAGTTCTTTGAAACATTGTCTTAGTTACTAGTAAATGTTTTCAATGTTAATCATTATGTAATTTATGAACGTGTTTTGAAAATTACTCACCTACAAAGATATTTTTACATATTTGTCTTACAGCGAACATCATACCCTCAGATGAAGTATTAAAAGAAACCAACGATACTCGCAAGGTAGTCATTAAAAAGGTGGAAAGTATTTTAGGTGACATCAATAAGAGTGCAGAAACCGGCACTACACCAAAACTGATTATAAGAAATCAAAGAATGTGGAGCAATTGCATTTACGACTTAGATCGGTAACACGTCAGAATTTGCACAATATCTTACTTATTTGACATTTTTGAAGATCAATGCATCAGTGTTATGAAGTCAATACGACAAATAAGATTTATAACTGACGTTTAACGGAAATTTCAGTAGAGCTTTCTTGTTTTAAGTCAACTCTATGTTGATCTTAGTGAATTTTGTAAATTTTGCATATTACTCACATACCCACATTTTATTAAACTTCCAACGCGATGCCATCTTCTTCTTCGTGTCAATGGTGACAATAAAAAAAAAACCTAGCTTAATAAGCCCAGCCCAAAACTCGGCAAGATTGACAGCACGTTCCGTCGCTTGGTCCAGATCACCAGGTGGTGTACCCGTACACCAGCACAGTTGTGCTGGTGTATGGGTACAGCGAACACGACAATAGATGGTCCATTTACTGCTGGAGTGCACCACAGTCACAGCCTTCGCCCCACGGGTACAGGTAACCCCATCTTACCCGTTTCGCAGTACAGCAGACGACTTGGGACCTCAACCTATTTAAGGACTTCCAGGTGGTGACGCGATGACTAATAGCGTATCTACCTACGTAAATTCAAAACCTTTTTATTTTAGTGTGACATTAAAATCTTTCAATGAAGCAAAGAAGACGACACTTACCTATTTAAATGCAGAAGAAAAGACAAGGTTCAACACCATAGTCTTTGTTCTAACTAAAGTACACGAGTTGCTCTCCAAAAATATGACTGTCACTAGAAGGTTAGAATTTAGTATAATTATACAATATACATTTCGTATTTAATGAATCATATTTTAGAACATAATGCAATAGTTATTCTGTTCTATTACATGATTACTTTTACTTCATCTGGGCGTAAGGCATCCAATCAAACCCTTGAAGCACAGGGTTTCTTGCATTGACTGCTAGAGGCAGCTGTGATTGAAATTTATTTCGGCTTTGTTGCCTCGGCAGCATTACAGCCTCATCTAATAGGCAGATTATGGTTCTGGTGTTTGTATACAATGTAGACATAGACATTATACTGTTGAAGGTTTGCCATGAAATCTTGAAATGGATGTATAAGCCACATGGCAGCTTACGTTTTGCCTCGAATGACACAATTTGACTGCATTCCGTGACCAGTGGAAAGTTTATACTGCTGCACTGATGTCCCGGGATCAAATAGACTCGCAAGTCAACATAATAAAGTAAAGTTGTTCTTCATTCATTCTTTATTCCAGAGAACTATTTTATCAAAATGTAGCCAGGTTACGTAATCAAGGCAACTTGGATGTAGCGGTCAGAGACGCTTGCTGTTTACTTGAAAGTCCACCCTGGACTCTCGGTATTGTGGCAACGGCTAAAGGACTTATTGCTGGTCCACTGACGCTGCACTATAGAAATGGAAGTGTCATTGACTGTATGGCGTTAGGAGGTTTGTGGGAAGACTTTTTGTAGTTTTGATCGAAATAACATGGTAAAATATACTCTGGAAATCGTAAGAAATACTCTGAATGTGGAACTATAATCTTCTGACTTGGCTTGTGTGAAGGCCAATCAACTCAAAACATAATTAGGAGATGCCTCAGTTCAGAAGCGGACTGTGTGATAGGACGTGATAGGCTGTTTTGATGTAGAGGAAAGAAGGAAGCTAGGACCAGTAATTTAGTACACCGGCCTTTAAGCAGATCACACGCTTGTAGTAAACATGACATCACATACAATTAAAATTAATTACCAGAAAGGCAATTTTATACTACTAAGGACAAACAAGCATACAACCCACCTAATTGGAAGTGGTAACACTCAGATTAAAAGAATATATTCAGATTAAAAGAATTTATTCTTTTAGTCTGAGTGGTAGCCTTAGCATGAACCTTTGCAACACCACTTCCTATGTCTACCTTGCAAAAACCTAAAAATACGACAATAATATTGATGTGATCATTGCTGACAGTGTCTGACCCGATAAAGGTGGGTTGAGAGCTTAAAATGTAGTCGCTAAAATGTACAACAGTAAATGACAAACTTGGACCCAGAACTGACTTACGATGCAACCGCTACTTAATGCTACAACGATGCGGGAATTGGGACTATACCTATGCGCTACTGACCTGTAGATATATTGTGTCCCTCTTGATATTTCAGGTGTTCTGGTACCGCAAGATATTACCGGTATAGTCAAATTTCACTCTACAGCAAAATACATATTAGTGGTAGAGAAAGACGCTATCTTTCAGAAACTGTTGGACGAAGGCGCTTTGGTTAGGTTGGGACCTGTAATAATACTGACTGTAAGTAGGTACCTGCGTAAATATTTTCATAACAATTTTACATTTTCATAGTGAGAAATCAAGTTTTTATACTCGTAGTATTGGTATTGTTAGTTCCTAGGCCTGATAATGCATGTTGTGGGTAGTGTGGAAGAGGCACATAATACCAATTAAATGCCTCTATGCTCTACAAGTCTATAAATTACGGAGGTACTTGAAGTACTTGGATTGACAAAATCTGAGTTTCACAGAACTCTTTTCTCGATTGAGTGGACAGCATTTAGATGTTTCACTACCCGGCAGGCACTTTGTGTGAGACTTCCAGTCTTGAAGAGGAACCAAAAGAGGAGAAGAGAGGGTGTTCCGCCGCGACTAAGCTGGCCTAATTCTATAAGACTGCAGCTTTTCTTTAGTTAATACCACTGCGGTGTCAGACAAGCGCAAGTTCCACATAATTGAAAGTGGTAACCGTAAGCTTTTAGGAACTTTTGCAATGCGAGACGCCGACGTTAATGCAGAAGCAGGGTGTTCATCCCACAATCCAAACCATCAATCCAAATCCACCTTAAGATCGTACGAGTGTTCCGGAAGCAAAGTGTAAGCCCCTTTTCACACGTACCGGTTGCCGGGTAGCCGGTGCCGGGTACCCGGCAACCGGTACGTGTGAAAAGGGGCTTAGGCTGAATATTATGTTTGTGGCGAGGTATGTGATGATAGAAAGTAGCCGTTATAGGATCGTTGGTAATCCTCGTAGTTGGTCAAGTATCTACTGTCGCGCAATGTGAACATTGCAAACTTTATGGACACCTTATCCTCTAAATGACTAAGAAAATTCTTCTACGCTGCTCGAAAATTTTAACATTCGTATACCTGCTGGAAAATTCTATTTTATGTTTACAGGGCAAAGGTTATCCCGACGTATGTACACGACAACTTCTGTGTCGCTTGTGTACCGAGTTGCGGCTACGAGCTCTAGCGCTCGTCGATGCTGACCCACACGGATACGAAATTTTTCTCACATACAAATATGGATCACTGGTGCGTACTTCTAAATAAGTACTTTTAATGACATATGTAACTATTAACCGTGTAATTTTACTTGAACAACTTGTAAATATTTGTGGTACAACTACCATCAATTTTATTTTTCTATAAGTTGGCTTATAAAACTACGGCTAACTTGATGAAGCGTGGTCACCGTAGCCTATGAACGTTTGCAACACCAGAGGCGCTACGGCACTAGACTTACGCTGCAGACCCTGCAAGAAGAACCCCGTACTGGTTTTTGGCTACTGGACTACTTGGAGTAACTGGTTCTTGGGAAAACCGATGTAAGGGCCAAAAATATGCGCGGAAAATTCGTACCTATTGAAACGAATAATCTTATACCTAGCTCACTGAATAAATTCTTTATCTAGGCCCAATCGCATCTGTCGTCATCCTTAGCTTGCACCTCTTTGGTAATGCTAGGAGCACGTCACAGTGACGTCATGACATTGGCTCCTAATGAAACTCGCTTACCCCTCACTGAACGAGATAAACGTAAACTGAAGTCAATGATGAAGAGGCCTTATTTGGATACGCCTGCAGGTAAGTTTACGTATTTTTTGATACTAGGTGGTTTTGCTTTTTGAAGAATTCTAGTTACTTTTTAAGAAGTGCCTACCAAAAAAAAATATCACATACTTTATGTAACTACACAATGATTCTGTTTCTCTGAGCCTGTAGGCCATCTCGATCAACTAGACTTAGGTCTAGCGGGGGACTCCTAGTAGTACAGCAAGAGACAGAGAGGAATCTAGATCTCAGGGACGGAAGAGTAGGGCTGCTCCGGGTCTGAACCCTATGGCGAAATCTTCTTCGTACGAAAAAGATTTTGCTATCGGGTTCATTATGAACTTCAAACGTTATAGGACGGACATGAATTCAGTATTCAGTAGGTATTATTTATTTGATTTTCTACAAAGTAGGTAGGTAAGAATTTAAATTATAGTACATAAAAGCTTCATTATGGACCCTGTTAGGGCACAGCAACATTATAAATTATAAGCCAACAAGAGCATGCATTGTGACTACAAAGAATTCTCTGCACTGGGAGGAAATTTTGTAATAAGTAGGTACTTTATAGCTTCGGTGACGTCTTCCCTATCTCGTCACCTTTTTGGTCTACTCTAGAACAAAGTGTACAATGAAAATAAGGGACACTTCATTTCATTATTCTCGACCACCTAAGATGGCAACAAAAAAAATTCATAAACTTAAATTTTGTTTGTTTATTTAGCTTGGAACTATGAAACGAGCTGAACTCTGAACTGAGGTTATCCGGCGTAGAACCAGAGTGGTTGACATAGCTATTGCGGAATAAGCACATTAAAGTGATACCTAATAGACTGGCCCCATCTGTAGAGAACCGAAAGCTGATAGAGCAAACGAGTTCTAGAGTAGAGATCACGACTCTACATCATAATGTAGGGTAGGACGTCCACCCGCCAGAAGAAATGACGACCAGGGCACCGATTCTCGCTTCAAACGACATAAATGCGTGGACGGAAATCGGCGGGTGACGCGTCGCCTGTCTCATATTTAGGAACGGCGAACATGAGACGGACGACGTTTCACCCGTAAATTTGCGTCCACGCATTTACGTCGTGTGGTCGAGAATCGGCGCCCTGGAAAGGTCTCATGCTGGGACTGAATGCGGAAGGCGCTGGACCGTGTGTTGTGGCGTGAACTGGGAGAGGTCTACATCCAGCGGTGAACTGCAATAGGCTGATTTGATTAATAGATTTAAAATTTTGTTTATTACGTCGCAGGTACGATAATCAAGGAAGAGATGACAGTAATGCTTTCTAGCGGCGTAAAGGCAGAAATAGAGGCATTAGCACCAACTGCAGCAGCCCTATGTGACGCATATCTTCCGTCTAAAATAATACAGGGTTGCTATTTGGGTCAATAAATATTAGACATAATTTTGTACATAATTATATTACCTAACTAAGCTCTAGTTTAAAGCTTAAGAAATTTGTTTGATAAACTACTACTGCCATCTAGTTTCTAAAATTATACTACTTGAAATGTCTAGATGTGGAAGTTTCATTAACGTATAAAGTTCACGTAAAATAACACAGATGGCGCTTTAAGGGACTCGGCTTTATATGCACTTGCCAAGTTTATAAATATTTCGGAATGGTAATATTGTAATTGTTCGTACGTAAAAAACTATCACAGTTTGTTAATCGTATTAATTGAGCTTGTTTGATTCTTTTCGAGTTCCATGGTGACATTTGAAATTGCTCCTAATGCGACCACTCTGCCATCTAGTTGTTTTAATGCGGGAATGAATAATAGTAGTCCGAGTGAACAGGTACTACCCGTTCGCTCTAACTTTGCCGTTGGCGTAGAGGCGTATACCCAAATTGTTAATTACACGAAGTAAATTGACAGTAGCTAATGTCACTTCGTCATAGAAAATAAGCAACATTGTATGAAGAAGTGACATTAGTTGCTGTCAATTTACTTTGTCTAATTAAAAATTCGACTTTAGTATGGAGCCGAGCGGCAAAGTTAGAGCGAACGGGCAGTACAGATGGTGGGATAAGGATAACGGACGGGCGTATTTTTAATAAAGGGGTGAATTTAAATAAAACAATCCTTAAAATACAAGTTAGCATTTGATTTTATTCGTGAGTGGAACTGATAATCTATTTAGAAATAGCCACTAGCAATGCTGCTATATTGGACTGCTGAGCTGACTATTTATTTTCTTGTTCAGATAGGTATCTGTGGATTTTTCTACAGTTTAATACCATAATACCAATGTGTAAAACCACAGATTATATAATATATTCTATGTAAAACTTCCTATCAGCCACTGATCTGTAATATTACCACAATACAGATCAGTGCTGATAGCCCTAAAGATCCGATTTTATTCTAACGAGTCTATACCTATTTCTACACCTCTGCTTGTAAATTTATACAGGGGCAAACTGGGTAGGTAATTAGGTATCCTTATATCTGCTAAAAGTATTTTTATGGAAATTATGTACCTAGTTGTAGGTACCTACTTATGATATTTGTAACACAACTCCAAAGGTTTATTTTGTTATTAGGTAATTTCCTGATGTAAGGTTCCTCTATAAAGTAAAATAAAGTATTTTTTTCGTCTACAAAGTAAAATAGTCTAAGCTTGACATGCCTGTTATTTGGAATGCAAACTTTTTGTAAGTGTTACCTGCTTTCAAAGAGGAAAAACCACTACCTACGTCAGAATTGACATGTTATTTTCTTTACCTGTCAGCGTTTATGAACATGTTTTACACAACGCTAAATTGAGAATGTGAATACAAAACATGCGGTAGGTGATTATAAATTCAGACATCCCGCTTTTTATCGTTCATCGTTTTCTTCAGAAAATGTGACGACAAAACAAATTTCTGCATCAATCATGGATTATAATGGAGACCCGTCTAACGAAAAACGGACTCTTAGTAAAGTGAAATCATTGAATAATCCGCAACTAATGAGGCTGAACTGTGAGCCAGCCAAACGGAAGTCTTCGAATATAAACGAGGCTGTGAGATCGTTAGACTTAGCTTTGGGCAGACTGAAGAAAAGTAAGCTGGTTAACTGGGAATGCAGACCAAGCCCTGGTACGCAGGACGCCTCCGACA
Organism: Miltochrista miniata; assembly: GCA_933228765.1. NCBI lineage: Eukaryota > Metazoa > Arthropoda > Insecta > Lepidoptera > Erebidae > Miltochrista > Miltochrista miniata. Next base: position 26,975,989 of record OW121751.1, read on the forward strand.
TGTTCATCGATATGTGCAGCAGTCAACATCTAACTCAAGGTTTAGACAACGCTTCTTTGATGTCTATGAATTTTTCCCATTATGAGCTAATGCGGAACTTATCCCGCCCGAACTGCAACTCTGATGGCGCTTACAGCGGCAACACGGGAAGCGCCTCCAATGCAGATATTGACGTGAAAGATGAACACCTGGAGAGGTATTTCCGCAGCATCGAAATGTGGTCAAAGTATTACAGGGACGGAGGACCTAGCAACATACATTTGGAGATGCCAGACAAATAGATGTCTTTATTTAATCCATAAGTGTTAATTGTCTTGTTCAAATAAAACTAGCCGATGAACGATTATGTAAATTTCAAAATTTTATTTATTCAAAGAAACTTTACAATAATAACAGAATAATTTCAGAATTTTACAAATTAAAACATACCAATCTATACAACACTGTAACTCTTAAACGAGACGATAAGATTTATAACACTGATTAACAATAACGTAGATTTTTAGATGATTTTTCTAGGGTCATCAAACGGTGCAACTTTGAATACAACATCTTACATTGAAGAAGCCATTTTTTTTGTGGATACTTGGTACATAAGCATGTGCTACTCAGGTCACTAACCATACGGCAGTTATGTAAGTTATTGTATTCATTAATTTAATCGTTCGTTTTCAATCTAACCGCTAAGGGAGCAATCCGCGGCACTCTAAAGATACAAGGCGGACACTACGCTGCATCCCAACTGCACCCCACCCACACTGTGCGACTTCTTGTTGAAGATAAAATTAAGTTTTAAACTACATTGAGCTATAGTATAACAGAAAACTCACTGAAGTTTAGTTTATTCATTATAGAAGAAAAGGAAACCATTTCACCTTGAACAGTTGTTTTCTTTTTACGTTTAAGAACTTGCCCTGCACAAAAATAACATAGGTACATGAATATTTGATGCCAAAAATTTAGGCACCATAATTATAATATCTACGAACTTGTGTAGGTTGAGTGCAGTAGTGAATAATGCAGGGATCCTAAGAACACAGCATTACTGATTCACATTTATACCACATCCATTGAGTCTGGACAAACTAGGACGAAATTCTAATTTTATAATAGATATTTTACGGAAGGTCACACAGATATCAACTAAATCGACGTTTACGTAGCTGATCAGAGCTGGAAAAGTGAAATAATTGACATAGTCATCACATAGTTTCTACGTTCCTGCATCAAGAATAAGACAAGGTACGGAAGCTTTCACTGTACTGGAAGACTAAGGACTATACCTAGACTTCGAAAGTAGTAAAGCCAGGAGCGAGCGGGCTAACGATTAGATCTACCATTGTGTCGGTATTTAGTAACATCCCGGTAAGTATGTCGTTTCTTTATATAAATAAGTATTATGAATTTAATTGGTGTTATTCACTGATTGTACCATTATGTAACTTATGGGAAGAACTCTTAATTATCACGAACAGGCCGAGCCATTTCCGCGCAGCCCAGCATTCTCAGGCGTATCGAACTATCGATAGATGCTACGTACTTTTACAGATATTGTAGAGCAATTGTGCACTATGGAAATACGTTCTATGAGTATCCTAAACCACGAGAATTGCACTAGAAATTCGCTGACGTGTGGACTGAATTGATCACGTATAAGGCGAAAAGTGACCTCAAGTGGTTCCAGAGTATAAAGGTAGGTAGTGTCATTTTGAAATAGGGCCCTATAATACCCTTCCGATTATACCTATGTTCGATAGCAATGAGTTCTGATTCTGGCGGCCATAGCTGCGGCTTCTCGTCTCACATTGTATAACTAGAGAACATTCGCTAAACAAATCAATACATTACAACATGATGTAAAATTTAAAGCACCCGGTTTCCGAACTCTCTCATATTTTATCTAACTATAAAATTTCATAATATGTTGTATGATGTACACATAGCCCGTATTATATTATATTGTCTATGTTTTGTTTCATAATTGAAGAACAAAGTAATATTGTTTATTTCATAATGGAAGAATTTTAAAATATCTAAATTAACATTAACCTTAGCATAATTATTTTTAGTAATTACAACGAATTCGATTTCACTAGGCCCTACACAATGTCAGATGGAGACATTATAATTATTTAATATATTTAATTCATTATCGTTACAATTATGCAATAGAAGAATCACAGCATCCTTAAGACCATAACGGCAAATTGAAATTAATCTCATCGACGTATCGTAGGTATTAATTAGTACAATGATTGTAAAATTTAGACCAAATTGGCAGTCTTCACAAACATGGAATGTACGATATGCGTCTATGCAGGTATCCGATAACACTTACAAATATCGGCAAACGTTTATCTCTCTATAACAACAATGAATTATCTAGTTATGTCACAGTTACGGAAATTAACAACAGTGGTGACAGCGTGGCGTGGCGGCACAATTCAGTACCGTGTGTCTTCCGACACGCCTTTGCTACGCTGTACTCTATGTACACAGATAGACATCACAATTTAAAACGTTCTGATTTAAAATATTAACTGCATCGCTGAAGTATCTATCAGTAAGGCGAATTTTCTAGCAGTTTTAATCTATTTTGTACAATCTTAGAGTATCTGCTGCGTTAAATGGGCCAGATCGGACTCGCGAAGATGGAGTACCTACACTAGAGCCTCAGATACTTTGGAATCTTTCTTAGCTAAAATTATCCAGTACTGGTATTTCATAAAGGCGCATTTAGTAACTCAACTGCATGAGCTAAGTTTGTCATGGTAGCTTGTATTCAATAGATTCCGATTCGGCCACTTATTCAACGCTGCGGACACTCCAAAAATATCTTGAACTAGTATCTTCAGTGACTACATGTAGTAGATACTATATTACGTTTTCAAGTTAGTTTGAAATTGTTTCACGGGTATTTGTAGTACACGTCAAGACAAGTCCGTTCTCAAATGCCGCCGTCCTTGTTGGGCTCTGAGTCTTGACTAGCTCGTCGGTCTTTTATATAGATCGTTGATGTACTTATTTACTAGGAAGATTAGGAAATGGTGATGTGATGGAGCCAAAGCAGCTAAGGTTAGGGGATGATCAAGGTCACTTCATTTCTATACAATATAAGTCACTATAAAACGCGCTTCACTCTATCACATATGATAAGAATAATAATTAATCTATGTACATTGTCGCATGAGGTATTTCAACAGCGCTATCATTACTTACACAAAACATAACATTATAAACATCTGTAACATAAGAGTTATTATACAAAATGCCTAGTTAAGTTACCTAAATGATAAGCTCCTCATTTCGTAGTTTTATGTAACGATCACTGAAGTAAACGGTTACCGAAAAACTATTAATGAACAAATTCAATTGTTTAGATTCCTGCTACCTAGTCACCTTAAACTACACATGAAATTGAACCATTTTGGTAACATTAAGTACAAGTAGATATTTTATAGGAGTAGATAAAATAGAAAAGCTTGATAGTAAAGGTGCCGTAGAAAATAGTAGTAAAAGCGTAATTGAACAAGCTCGGAGTTGCTATCGCCTTTGGTTTTCCCGAGAGACATTGTGTTGGATATCTAGACAATCTTTTTAACAGTTATCAAGAATCTGTTCCCTATTCAGGCTCTTAGGAGCTAGCAAAAGACAATACGATAGTTTAGGCGAATGGTGCTGAAGCTGAACCATGGGATCGATGAGGATATATTGAATTTAAAGAATTTATAATACTCCTGTATTCGGTTGTTACTCCATATTTATCTATCTAATACAAAACAACCTAAAATTTAACTAAACACTAGTGTTTTTATAATTCAATTCATGCAAGTTTTTGTACCAAATCTAATATTAGTCACTGTCGCACTCACACCGTCGATATATGGAGGTGGACGTTGTGGTTTGCACAGGTCGTCATCACTGGACCGAACGTGGGGAACACATTTGATTAAAGCACTATGTCTCATGTACATATTTACAAGAGTTCCTACGATAACAATAGTAAGTATTGGTGGGGGTAAGGCGATGGTCTATCTGTCAGGTGGCGGCAGTTTGGTGTCTTCTGGGTCGAGGGAGAGGCACTCGCGGAGATAGTCTTCCATGGAACGGTACACGTGCTCGATAACACCTTTCAGATCGTGACCTTCATCTGCATACGCCTGGAATTAAATTTTTAACGTTAACCTATATTGAAGCGTTTGTAGCATCCAATATTTAAAATATAGAAGTCTCAGATCTATTACGTTTCACGATTGGAATTTTCGACTCCACAAACGTTATCTAAATCTGCACTAAAACGTCGCACGTCCATCAATAACTCCATTATTAAAGGTGTCCAGTATTTGGCAGTGATTCGTAGTACAAAATACACTATGAAATGGTTTCCAAAGCAACGTGAGTTGCCTGCGTGGGTATGGTACAACAAAGTTATTTCATGAAGATTTTTCTGGCTCAAACCAATCCTCACGTAATAGCTAAAATCTCATTAACACAAGGGTCATCTCATCAGAAAAGAAAAACTGCTACGGCAGATCTGTACTACAAAGTCGTTAGTAAGATGGTGAGTATAGAAGGTGGAATGCATCTAAGACTGTGTGTCTATAACTTTCAATTGCATAAAGTAGTTAGGTATTTATAGTTTGGACTTTTCACTCCCTGCATTTGAACCCCAAAGATTACCTAAAGGCACTTGCTGCACATATTGAATAACACCACTCCTCAGCACCAACACAAAACAACAACAGCAAACAGCAGTCAACCCCAAAGCTTTATATAGTTGGTATACATCGTTGAAGGAAGCGCTTGTTGCCCCATAGACTCAGTATTATGTAAACGATCACTGCAGTAAGCAATTTTAGCTATGGATACTTGAATGGCGGTGGATTGTATGGCGCGGCGCCCTACTTTCCGTACTTTAGAAGGCACGGCAAGGCAAGGCCCTTAGAGCTCCTCGCGGCGACCGGTCGCCGCGCATAATAATCAAGCTTTTCCGTTGAGCCCCGCGCGGCGACCGGTCGCCGCACCTACCCAGACGACTATAAACTTAAATTTAGCCTCCTTACGTCCTTCTTTTCTATGAACAGTTTGATTGCATGTGTAGTATATAACATTTTCTTGTTTTTGGAATCTTATAAAATGACGTCAATGGGCCAGAATTTTTTACAAAAATCGAACAGTTGAAGTTGAGAGTGGATTGCGCATGGTTGGCGTGCGTTTGTGTAGTACGTGTATGTTTCGTGTTTTTATTATAAATAATGTGTTTGCATTATTATTTATTATTATATACAGTAAAATAAACAATATATCAATAATCCGGTTGGTGTTTACAGAATCGTAAAATATGGTGTGGTGGTAGAGTAATAAAGGTTTTTTTGTGTTGAGTGCATGTGTACCAAGTGCGTGTGTGCGTGTGTGTTTTGTTTTTTTATTATAAATAATGTGTTTTCATTATTATTTATTATTATACACAGTAAAATAAACAATTTATCAATAATCCGGTTGCCGTTTGCAGAATTGTAAAATTTGGACTGGTAAGTGAGAAATATTTTTTTTTTTGGAAATGAGAAATCTTTTTTCATTTTTAGGGTGGTGGAAATAGGTGCTTGCGATTATTGATTTTCGATATAAATTTTGTGTGGGTTGAAGGAGCTTGAAGGGTTAAGCCGTTGGTTGGTCCCGGGTGTCAGTAGCATGACAGTCGTTAACCTGACCTGACCACACGACGTGAATGCGTGGACGGAAATTTACGCGTGAAATGGCATCTGCCTCATGTTTTGCCGTTCCTTATGAGACAGATTACCTTTCATGCGTAAATTTCTGTCGACGCATTCTTGTCTTATGAACCGAGAATCGGCGCCCTGGTTTTGCAACCGTTAATTAATGTAACCAACTATCAGGTGAACCGTAAGCTTGTCTGGCACCTTAGGAGTATAAAAAATAAAATATCTACATACATACATATATATGGTCACGCCTTTATCCCCGAAGGGGTAGGCAGAGGCATATTATATGCCCACATTTCACCTTTGTATAATTTGTCCCACGTAATAGGTGGTGAGCCGTATTGCCGTGTTTAAATGGACAGGCGCAGGTTGTGACTGCCTGCTGTTGAAATAAAGCCTTCAACTTAGCTTAACGACTGCCATTTTACTGGCAACCGGGACCAACGGCTTAACGTGCCTTCCGAAGCACGGAAACGCTCAAATAAATGTCACAAAGTGATCACATGGATGGTAACCCATCCATGGACCAGCCATAGTGAAAGTTGCTTACTGCAGTGATCGTTTACAGTACACTGAGTCCGCAGGGCCACGAGCGCTTCTAAAATATCTAGGTTTACGTGATAGAACTGCCATTCGAACCAATACCGCACCTGATATCTAAACAGCACTCCGGCGTCCGTCAGCGCCCTGGCCAGCTGCAGCGCGTGCGGGTAGGGCGTGGACTTGTCAGCCAGCCCGTGCACGAGGTACAGCGCGTGCGGCGGCACGTGGTGCGCGCGCTGCGACGCGTCCGCCTCCACGTAACCCTTGTAGTTCACCGTCGGCAGGCCGAGGATGCGCTCCGTGAACGCTACGTCTGAGGATGCAAAGTACAACCATCATTTTATTTTAAGAAACAGAAATGGCCTGAGCATTGAACCCTGCGGAACGCCCACGCAGATTCCTCAATATGTGAACCATTAACAGCCACCCTCTGAATTCAGATTCATATATTATGAAGTCAGAAGATCGAAAGCCTTACTGCTTATCTCATGATTATGTATTTTCTAGATCAATATTATATGTTGTACACAATCAAAAGCCTTAGACAAATCGTAAAACATACAAAGTTCATTTCGTTTATCTTCCCAGGCCTCAGAAAAAATAAATGTTTCGATTACTCTATACCTACCAGCCAAATAGTTTTTCATAAATTGGTAGTTGTGAGTAGTAAAGTTACCTGGATCTGATTGGTCTGCTAGTAAAACACACAACAATACTTACTATAATAAAGCCAGTCAGTGATGGGCGAGACGGCAATGCCACACTTGAGCGTGGACTGCTGGCTGCCCAGCAACATGGCCGTCACGTAGCCGCCGTAGCCCCAGCCCCACACCGCGACCCTCGTCACGTCCAGAAACTTGAACGTATCTAATAAATATCTGAAATAATTATGTAGATTTAGATTTTTTTATACCACTAAGGTGGCAGACAAACATACGGCCACCACAGCCTATGGACGTTTGCAGCACCGGAACGTATCTAATAAATATCTGAAATAATTATGTAGATTTAGATTTTTTTATACCACTAAGGTGGCAGACAAACATATGGCCACCACAGCCTATGGACGTTTGCAGCACCGGAGGCGCTACACTCGCACTCTGCCGACCCTGTTAAAACCTTCTAAGACCCCTTTTGAAGAAGCCCATGCTGTAGGCGTTAGGGAAAACCGGAGACGTCTTTTTAGTTATTGAAAAAGCAAATTTTTAGTGCAGTGTTTCTGTATCTGCATAGAAAAAAATACATTATAATTAACAATTATGGACAAAGTTACAGACCTATTTAAGCATACCTTTAAGCAATATTGCACATTTTAGGACTGTTTTAATTTCAAAATATGAATAACTAATTTGATTCATGAGAATATTCGATTGTGCTCTATGTAAGCATTTTTAATTTTTTTATAGATATTAGGTATCAGACAAACTAACGTTCTTGTGCATCGTAGCAATACTTACGAGTCTACGATAAACTTACTACTACGATATACCTACTGACTACTAGAACTGTTGTAACCCTGCCAATTTGGAATGGCATGTATTTAAATCGATATCTGTTTATTCCCTTTTTCCGAACAAAATATTACAAAGTTAAACCAAAAATACTACTAACGGGTGTTTTTTTTAGAGGTATAGAACTTTAAGTTGGCATAACTGTTTTAACTGGCGGTATTTTAGTCAGCTGTAATGTGATTTATGTTTAGTTCGGTTTGGCAATTTAACATGAATAGACTGACACCTGAACGATGCTTCCAAATTCTGCAAATTTATTTTGAAAATCATGGTTCTGTCCGAAATACGTATCGTGATTTTCATAAGCGAATTTTGTTTAGCGGTGTAGCTCACTTTTGGTTGAATGGATACATCAATAAACAAAACTGCCATATTTGGGGTGATGATAATCCTCAAGTGTATGTTGAGACACCGTTACATCCAGAAAAACTGACTGTGTGGTGTGCTTTATGGGCTGGTGGAATAATTGGTCCGTACTTCTTTAGAAACGATGCTGACCAGAACGTTACAGTCAATCGTGACTGCTATAGAGCGATGATTACTGACTTTTTCGTTCATCAATTGAACAACAATGATGTGCAGGAGTAGTGGTTTCAACAAGACGGCGCAACATGTCACATAACTTTTGCCACAATTAATTTATTGAAAGAAACGTTTGGTTACCGCATAGTTTCACGTTTTGGACCCTTGGATTGGCCTCCAGGGTCGTGCGATTTAACGCCACTTGACTATTTTCTGTGGAGATATGGGAAGTCGCTCGTCTACGCCGATAAGCCCTAAACGATTGACCACTTGGCGGACAACATTCGGCGCGTTATTGCCGATATACGGCCACAAATGTTGGGAAAGTCATCGAAAATTGGACCTCTAGATTAGACTACGTCCGAGCCAGCCGTAGGCGGTTATATGCCAGAAATCATACTTAAATTATAATGCCAGAAGATTTTCTTTCGAATAAAGTCATTTTCATATCAATAAAAACAATCACCTTCGTTTTATTCCATTTCAAAGTTCTATACCTCTAAAAAAAACACCCTTTATAATACATGTAATGCATATAAATACTATATATAAAACATGTAATGCATGTGGAGAAGCGATTGGAACTGCTAGGCACCTGCTGGTAGGTTGTAGGACGTTACTAGACCGGGGTCATTACTCACGCCGACACGATAGGGTATTGGAAATCATACGTGAGGCTGTCAGTTTGGCGGTAGCGAGAGCGAAAAAGGGATTAACCACAAACAAAAGAAATGACATTGCGTTTGTAAAGGAAGGCTGTTCAAAGAAAGTACCTCAAAAGCCATACTCAATTTTGATGGCTGCCGCCGATTGGACTATACTCTCAGACACGTATGAAAAACACTACAAAATCCCGGAGGATGTATGTGCCTCGTCATCCAGACCCGACATATTCCTGTTTTCGAGGATACACAGGCGTGCGGTGCTCGTGGAGCTGACGGTGCCGTGGGAGACCAACATACCGAAGGACCACGCCATGAAGACAAATAAATACTTTGACTTGACCAATGAGTTAACCAAAAATAACGTTAAACTCTATGCCGTAGAAGTAGGAGCAAGGGGAATTCCAGCTAAATCCCTGTATAATTTATTTAAGGACCTTGGATTGCCAAGAGCTTCAGTAAGCTCTTTACTAAAACGAGTATCCAAAGCGGCATTGATAGGATCTTACCAAATCTGGTTGGGCAGGGGGGGGGGGGGGAACATTGTTGACGGTGGAAGGTGATCGTTTATGCGCATAGTAAGGTGGCCACCCTAAACCTACTCGAATGGGTCGCAAGTCCCAGACGCCGTCGGGGTGTTCCCCCCTGTGCCACGCTATGGACCCGGCGCCCGCACGGAGAATCCATGGAATGCTAAGAATACGGTCTCTTGCACACAAATTATGCACACTAAATAAATCAAATCCAATATACTGTTTAATGGTACTTGCAGAACTATTTTACTGAACAGATCACTATTATCAAAATCGTATATCTAAAAATTCCTTAGCTCAACAAACTTATTAAAACTTTTTTAAGGAAAACCGTCGCCTAATTTACTTTTATAAACATCTTTTATTCTAATTAAAAACCCAATTTAATCAGGCATCCTTACAAAATTAAATTTTAATAATAAAAAAAAAATAAAAAAAACTAACCTCACCTATTACGTTATAACAGGGGTTCCCAACCTTTTGCAGGCCGCGGCGCCCTTATAAGTCTTGAAATTTTTCACGGCTCCCCATCATATCACCTGTAATCATCCCGCCCCCCCCCCCCCTCCCTCGTCTAGTAATCCTCCGCACAAGCCACTTTTCTGTCCTATGGAGCCTCGGCCAAGTCATTATGCAGACTAAATCCGGGAAAACATGTGAAGCCGGCGTTATCTAGGCAAACTGTCTTCTTTTTGACTTGTGGAATCTGTGTGCCGAAATCTTACCGACTGAAGCCATACGGTGCTCATGCTCTACCACTACCTACGGTCGGGAGCCTCGGGAAAGATGTCCCAGGATTCCCGACAGACCTTGGCTACCACAGCGACGTTATCTACTTTACTTCGTTTAGTTCGAGTACTTCCCCGCGTCTTTGGAAGCTTTCGGGTGTCACTCTCGCTTCCTGGGTCGTGTTTCGTGCGAAAAACTTTAACGTCACGCTGTCGTCTTGGGCCTGCTTCTGTAAGGACGGTGAACAGCCCCCGCCCCGACCTTAGGCCCCCAGTCATAGAGTCCGATAGTATGGGTAAAATCGAGTGTATGGCACCCTCGCCGCAGCCTGGAAATCTCGGGTTGGAGAGTTATCTCCCTGCTCCTTCCCCGCCATCTCTTTCACGAGAATGACCTGCTTGCAGAAAGACGCGGCGGCGTCCCACGTACTCCCGTTGGAAATCATCGCTCGCACCGTAGTCTCCAGCAAGATAATGATCAGGTCAAGACCTGGCGGCCACGCTATGCTCTGTGTGGAGCGCTGTGTCCTCGCTGTTTCCTTCGCAGTGCTGACACTGAGCCGTGGTCTGCGTGGAGCACTGGTCGTGGCGTCATCGCCACAGATACTTATTGAAGCATCCGTGCCCTTATGGCCGCCATAGACGTTCAAGTAATTTGATCAAACAGGCTGGTTCCAACAGTTTAATCAAATTGGCATGAATGACTGTTGCAAAATTTGATCAAATTTAATAAGCATTCAAATGGTTTGAAGAAATATGAATTTTCGTATTTCTATTTGATCAAACAGTTAGATCAAACTTATTTGATAAACAATTTGAATGTGTGTGTTGTAAGCCCTCAGTTGTTGCTGCATAAGTGTTCCTATGCGAACGTGTTGCATTGCACAATGTCATGACAATCGACCCACGATGTATTAGAAGAATTCTTACAAATTAGTTCAAGTAAATTTTAATTCATTCAACAAGTTTATATGCGAATATTCGTCTATTTTCATTAGCCACTTTGTACACCACACTGTACAATTTTGTTTCCTTTTCTGGGCCTTCAAAGCAAAAACTAAGCCAACTATTGCTAACGCGTCCTCTGTAGACATTTTTAAAGAAGCTCATCTACTCTTCGCATGCTTCGATACTGAACTAATAACGCTTTAAGCCTGCATAAAGGTGTGGTGTGGTCGCTTGATAGGTCGTGCCAATTTGATTAAACTGTTGGAACCAGCCTGTTTGATCAAATTACTTGATCGTCTATGGTGTCCATTAATTATCGGTGACAACCGGTAGAAGAGATTGCCATGGCTCCTCTCCAGCTACTCGTTTATTATCGATCACCACCTAAGTTGAGAGATCAACTAAGACTCTTCAAGATGGTCAACGCTGTGAGGAGTTGGCCGATTTTCTTGGGCGGAAGGTGGCAACTAGTGTCCGACCGAAACTGGTTTTCCGGCCGAAACCGAAACCGAAACCGAACTTTCGGCCCCTGGGTCAGTTTCGGCCGAAACCGAAACCGAAACCGAAACTCACGTGTTCATATGAAAAAAAAAACCAGCCAAGTGCGAGTCGGATTCCTCCACAGAGAAATCCGTAACAAAAATTACGTTTGTTGTGTGGATGTTTTTTTTCTGATTTTAGTAGGTATTTTTTGTTATAGCGGGAACAGCACATGGTGAGGTGGTTGGTGGTGGCAGTGACTTTTGAAATCTCCAACGCTTTCAACACCTTGCCCTGGAGCTGCGTTTAGGAGGCGCTTATTTACCATGGAATTCCTCAATACCTCCGTCGAATTGTCGGGGCCTATCTTTCTGAGAGGGCTATAACTTACCCGAGAGAGGGTCGGCGAGATGTGTCATTCGGTGTTCCACAGGGATCGTTCTTGGACCGCTTCTGTGGAACATCGGTTACGATAGGGTGCTGCGTGGTCCGCCGTCCGTTGCTCAGAGGTGTCGGGGTAACCTGTTACGTGCGTAACGTGTTACGACGACACCCTAATTACAGCGCGGCGCGAGGAGCAACGCAACGAGACGCAGCCCTAAAGGACACCTGCGGGATTCAGCTTACATATAGGGGGCGTCAGCATCGGCATCGAGCTCTCGATGACGTATCAGGGGCTCGTACTCGATAGCCGGTGTAACTTCGGATACCACTTCCGAAGTTTGGTCCCAAAACTGAGGGAGGGGGCATCAGCCGCACTCTCGTGGTTGTTGCTCAATATCAGGGGACCCAACGCTCCCTGCAGGAGACTTTACGTTGGGATCATGTGGAGCAGGGCCCTTTATGAGGCCCCCGTATGGGCGGAGATCCTGATGGCCAGCAATGCGGCTGGATTGCTTAGCCCGCTGAAGGCGGTGGCTGTCAGGGTAAGGATAAGGGGATACCGCATGATCTCAGTTGAGGCGGCATGTCTTCTAGCCGGGACGAGGGGTCCCGACCGACGATGGGACCTGGAAGCGAGGGCCCTTGCGTCATTGTTTAAATGGCGCAAGAAGGCGGTGGAGCGGTACCATAGCCCTCTTCCTATGAACAGGTCATGCTCGTTAAAGAGACGGAGCCGGGGAGGAAGCGGGAGAGAACTCTCCCACCCAAGTTGCACAGTCTGCGATGGCGCGCCCTATATTCTCAGCCTCTATGACCAGGGGTCGGAGGACGTCTGCTCACCGTCCTTATAGAAGCAGGCCCTAGACGATAGCATGAAGTTTGAGATTCATGCATGCCCCCCTCAAGTAGCGGGATAACAACCAAACAACCCCCCAAAGACGCGGCTGCAGTATGTATCATTCCGAGGGCATACTCGGGGCTCCCAACTCGTGGTTTTTAGTCGGTAGGACTCCGGCATAGCATCTATGTAGGATTTAAGAGTAAAAAATAGCGGCAACAGAAATACATCATCAGGGGTAAGGCCTCTATCTGGCGTGGTTCCAGCGATACAACCTCGTGACTAAGAGACAGACGGTCGGCTTGACCTTATGTCTCGTTAATAGGGTCCCGCTTTAACTCCCCTAACTTTAAGTGCGAGTCGGACTCTCACACGAGTCCGACTCGCACTTAGTCGGTTATTTTTTCAATAGGTGCAGCAAGTTCCACCAAATGCCATCGATCAACGGTATAAATCTTCTCACGTGTTTATTTTAGAAATATCTCCACCTAAAGATGAGTTTCTTTCTTTTACGTGTGGAATTACTCATACCTAGATGCTATTGCGAAATCCTACCGACTAAAACCACACGGTGCCCTGCTACTAGCTCTTGGCTGGTTTTGGTTACATTCTAGAAGTGTATAACTAAAACCGGGCACGAGTGAGCCGGACACGCGCACGAAGGGTTCCGTACAAGAAAAGCGGCAAAAAAGTCACGGTTGTTGTATGGGAGGCCCCCTTTAATACTATTATTTTATCTATTTTTATTATTTGTTGCTATAGCGGCAAAAGAAATACGTCATCTGTAAAAAAAATAACTGTATAACTATCACAGTGGATGAGTGACAGCCTCCAGACAGATAGACAGACGATCAACACAGTCAACGGAACCGACAACAAAGAGGTAGGGTTATGTAATGTCCTAAATATTTAGGATTCAGTAACCAAAAGTAAAAACGTGATCCTAAAAAGGAGGTCGAAGACATAACACAGGGATAACTGTCTAATACTTCTCAATGATTGTACTCGTAATTGCTTGTGGCTAAAATAAAGTTGTATTATTTAACTATTGATTGGAAGTCCTTTATAAATCTCTAAATCTTCGGTTAGTAATATATTAACTCGTTGGGCTGACCCCAACCACGTCACAAGCAGAGCCAGGCACTCAATATTCATGAACACGTGGGTTTCGGCCCGGCCGAAAGTTTCGGCCCGTTTTGGCCGAAACCGAAACTGCGGCCGAAACTCGATTTTTTGGCCGAAACTGGCCGAAACCGAAACCGAAACCGAAACTTCGGTCGGTCACTAGTGGCAACTTTCGCCTCTAACTATTCTCAGACACCGCGTAGATTAGTTTTAAAAAATCGAAATAGTTGTCTTGACAGCCAGACCCTTTTTTGCTAAGGAGTTTTAGAGAAGAGCCCGCGACTCGAAAAACGACAGCGACGGGTCAAACTTAAACTCAAAAAACATTTATATCGCATAGTCCTACTACATAGGCACTTGTGACACGTTCATGAATACAAATCAAAGTTAGTACCACCACCAGTTCGGAAAGCGGCCCGCTTAAGCAGATTTGGCAAAAATCTTGGCGGGCTATTCTTTTTGTGCTCTTTTTATCTTTTGAGAGAGGGGCGCCGCGAGGCGCCTCGCGGCGCCCCTCTGGACTTTCTACGGCGCCCCAGGGCGCCGCGGCGCACTGGTTGGGAACCCCTGCGTTATAAGATAGTAAAATTTAGAGTGCAAGTTAGTATTTTTGATAAGCAATGTGTATTTTTGTTTAGTAAGTCATATATCCGGTGTACGAACCACATTTTTGGTGTGAATTCGATAAAAAAAGGTCATCTCGTTTTGTGTAAAATTTTAGTTTTTTAAGTAGTACATGTTTAGTTAATCAATTGGTTTTTTTGCACAGCATTCAGATTTCTGGTATGCATTTAGTTAATTAGTGGAGTTACCTAGTGTGCAGAAAAATTAAATAGATGTGCATTTAAAAATATCCCATTTGGAATTTGTGGCGATATTTGTTTTAAAATTCTCTCAATCAGGATTTGCTTAAAATTATCACTCGCATAATATAGTTCACCTAATAACAACCAACTGGTCAGCAAGTTCAACGCCGCCCAAGCCTACCCCGTAGCAAGGCTCGGGGCGCCCGCAACATCAAAATTAATGTACACTACATCCATAGTAGAAATATAGAAACTCTGCTACATAGTTACGGGATAGCTCACTATAGAACACAGGTTCGTAGTTGACTGGAGCTCACACAGTCAACACAACACACAATCACAATATTATAACAATTAACAACCAACTTGTCAGCGACTTCAACACCACCCAGCCTGCTTTATAGCAGAGCCCTGGGCAGCACCTTTGCGCCCACCACGTCCAATGTGACGTACACCACGTGTTACGCCCCTGTCTAACACGAACTCGTATAAAGTAGCTCACCTAATAACAGCCAACTGGTCAGCGACTTCAACGCCGCCGAGCCTGCCTCGTAGCAAGGCTCTGGGCAGCCCCTTCGCTCCGGCGACGTCCAACTTGACGTACACTACATCGTTACGTGACGACATGTACGAGCCCCAGTCAACCAGGAACTCGTCCGTCACTTGCTGACTGCCCGGTCTGCCATCGCTGCAATAGTGTTTAAAAACCATCAGAAAGTGTAGGTATCAATAATAACAATATTTTAAGTGGTCAGAAGCTAGGTATTTCGTTGAATCACAATACATAGATCTCTACTACTACCCTTTTGGTATTTTATGCCCATTTCCTGTTTTGTCTTCTTCTAGATATGACCATTTCCTGATTTGACTACTGGTCATAAACTACCAAAAGGACTACTTACTACTGTGGGTGAATAAAGAATTTAATGAAAGTACGGGTTTATAAGAAATGCCTGAAGAATCCGAAATATTACCCTCGGGTAGCCAGGTGGTGGGTGTAAGATAAAAAGATTTGCAAAGCTCATGCCCAAAGTATACAGGTCATGGTTAAAATCTTATTTCATTATGAAACACTTCTGTAGCTGAGCTAATGCAGGTGATACCTACTGTTTTGATTTTTTTTAGTGATATCTAATGGCAGACCCTCTGTTTTTGGACGCTATGCGTCCGGGTCTTATTGGCTAAACACAGTTGTCCCAGGATCCCTGGCGGAGAACTGGCCCTTGGCAATGCCTGCATGGAATTTGTTCATTGACAATTGGGTTTCACACACAAACTTTTTGTCACACTGAAATCCTAAAGTCCCAAAAAACGCATGTGTAACAAACATGGCTATCAAGTCAATACTTTCTATTTAAAGTGTTAAAAATTCCCAACAATGCCTTGCTGGAGTCGAACCAACTACGTAAAGTCACAAGTTGTCTAGCACTTCTAGGCAAGCAAACATAGAAATTGACGCTATTATAATATTATTGCGAAGTAGAGCTTAGACGTACACATGAACAAGCACAGGGAAAGCAGCATCCCGCAACTCCTCTCTCCAAGAGGGCGGCAACAGCAGCTGCACGCGCGCCTTGGAGCCGCTGCCCAGTTGTACCTCGAATGAACGCCGGGTCGGCAGCGCCAACTCGCGTAATCGTACTGATCTGGAATGTTATTGCAAAAGTCTGCTTTATAAAATGGGACCATCATCTCAAGTTGATAGACCTAATGACATTTAACCTGACGTGTATAAACGGTCTACTCGTGTATAAAGAGACGGACGGACCATTTGTGTATAAAGAGTTCGAAATTATATTAGCTGAGAAGAGTAAGTTATTTGATACGTTAAATTGAGTGGAATACTCAATATCACAGTAAGAGCTCATCTGCACAGCGATTCTGTATTTTCAGCACAATTTTTTCACGAAATTCTGTGGCACATGTTATTTTATTGTAGGCACTAACCTCACTTCTCACTAGCGATAAAATTCCGGGGAAATTAGATCGCGGCAAATAATTCGCGTGAAGAAAATCCGCGTGGTGTAAAATTGCTTCGCGGACTGCTCTAAAGGTATGAGCACAGATTAATAAATAGTTACTACGTAAGTATGAGTCTGAAATCGACTGCAAGCAGCATTGCTGTCGCGGCGGCAAGGCGACCGACAGTGCCGTTGACACTGAGTGCAGTTGCGACGCTGCTGCCGAGTTTGGAATGTTTTCTAATACAAATCTATACAGAATGTATGGGAACCAGTGGTGCGGTCGCGGCACTGCAGCGACCGCAGTGCTGCTTGCGGTCGAGTTCGGACTCATACCAGTGTTAGTATTTATCAACGTGTGTCTATTACTATCCTGCCAACTTTCACAAAAAATAATAAACTATTTTTCTTTTTGACCCCTGGTAGGTACTTCAATGTGGCTCACCTAGGGTTTTCATGTCTAACTTTCTACAAGTTATTTTCGAAATACTAAACCTACAATGATTTTATCGTAAAATTTATTAAAGTATGCAGAGGCCGACTTACCTATAAGGCCTCGTGTCATATATTATTCTCTCTAGCTTATGAGTTCTGGCATCGTGCAGGCCAGCCAGTGGCGGTCCAGGTCCTTTGCACTCCAGGACATAGTGCGTGATCCCAACATTGGCGCGTGACGGAGCGAAGACCGCACTCCAGTATGAACAATTGGCATAGTGCAGCCTCGCGGGCCACATCGCTAGTTCACACGTCAAACACCGTGGCTCCTCTCGCTCTGCCCGCGCTTTCACGGAGTTGCTGCTACCGCCGAAATTTGGATCTCTAACTACATAAACCTGTCTTTGTCCAGGTCTTTCTGCACTGCCTGTTCAAAACAAATTTCAGTTAAAACTTCATAATAATTTCAAATATTATTGCAATACTGCAGCTGGCCAAAAAATAAAACCACACAATGCCCTGATTCAAAATATCAAATGAGAGGAATATAACATGTTAATGGGTAAAATGATCAATACAGAAAGAGGGTTAGAACACATTTTGAACATAAAAAAAATTAACACTCAACTCCACTCAATCTAAATACTTAATTTGATTTGCTTCCTTCACCAAATCTGGATGTAGTTTTAGTATCGATAACGTGTCTTTGTCTAAACCTTTAATAGAACAGAATACAACTTTATTCATACGCTAAGTTAAAGCTGATTTATATCATTGCAAAACTGTAGGTTCTATTACAAAGGACGGCATTATTTAGCCATTTCTTCCAGGCAACTTTGGATTGCACAGAAACAGATAGATATAGACTGAGAAAGGAGGGTAGTTTAAGTGTCAAAATATGAAGCCACTTAACCAATACGAACAATAGATATATCCCAGTAAGTTACCTAAATAATAAACTAAGTGGTTCTCCTGGTCCCACGCCAGGATCTGGGCAACTTCAACTTTGCCGTGAGACAGTACTGCCATACGCTGTCGCAATACATCCACGTGCTTTATGTGCGTGTAGTACTGGCCGCCACCTTCTTGCACTGCAGCTAGCAATAGAAATGCACCGCCATCTTCTGAGTACACCGGCTGTTGGTGCACGTCTAACCATGGCTCTTCTGTAGCTTTTTCTGAATGCGTCTGGAATAAATAAATAAATATACACGGACATCTCACACAACGCTATCTGGTCCCAAAGTAAGCTAGGAATAACCTGCTTGTGTTATGGGTATCAGACCACGGATATTAATACTTATATACTTTTAAATACATACATATTATACATAGAAACACCCAGACTCTTGAGACAAACATTTATGGGTCACACAAATATTTGTCTCCGGTGGGAATCGAACCCACGACCTCCAGCGCCGCAGGCGGTATCACTACCAACTGCGCCACAGAGGCAGTCAACCGTCATAGATGTTTATTATGTTCGGGCCACACTAAGGGGAAATGCCATTAATAATGGCGTTGATGAACGTTAAACGTTAGTGTAGCCACCGAATTATCGCGATAATTCGACAACGGCATTCACATTGCCGTTTGACGTTAGGCGATAGCTCAAGTGGCGGCACATCAAAGAGAATTATTACGTTGAAGCGGCCACACTACGCGTGTCAGTGCGCACCGTGAGAGTGTGACCGTTTTCAGTATTTTAATACCTTTTCGGTATATTTTATTGACTTTTTTCGATATCAGTATATTAATGGGTATATTAGTAAAAGTCAGTATTTTTGGGTATATTTTGAATAAAAGGTTAGGGTAAAGGTGCTCCCTCACCGGGAGCATTCGCCTGTAATGTAACAAATTAGATTCGACTTTGAGCATTACGTTACGGCCTGCCTCCCTGACCGACGAGCGTTCGCGTGTAATGTAACATTTATAGATTCGACTCGAGCATTACGTTACGATGCTACCTCCCTGACCGACACGAGCATTCGCGTGTAATGTAACATTTATTATAGACTAGCTGATGCCCGCAGCTTCGCCTGCGTGAAATTTTGTTCTCTTCTCCGCGTCTCATGGGAACTTATTCCCGGGATAAAACTTGTATCATTTCAGACTATAATCTATCTCTGTGTGACTACATGATAATTTTGCAATCCAATATGGCCGCCGCGCCGAAATCACAAAATTTCATGATGGGTATCGTTTAAGGGGGTTTTTGGTATGCTGAGTACGAATTTCGGGTTAATTTAGAGATCCAATATGGCCGCCGCGCCGAAATCACAAAATTTCATGATGGGTATCGTTTAAGGGGTTTTTTGGTATGCTGAGTACGAAATTTATGATAATTTTGCAATCCAAAATGGCCGCCGCGCCACTATTACAAAATTTCATGATAGGTATCGCTTAAGGGGTTTTTTGGTATGCTGAGTACGAATTTCAGGTTAATTTAGAGATCCAATATGGCCGCCGCGCCGAATTCACAAAATTTCATGATGGGTATCGTTTAAGGGGTTTTTTAGTATGCTGAATACAAATTTCGGGTTAATTAAGGGATCCAATATGGCCGCCGCGCCGTTATCACAAAATTTCATGATGGGTATCGTTTAAGGGGTTTTTTGATATGCTGAGTACGAATTACGGGTCAATTTAGAGATCCAATATGGCCGCCGCGCCATTATAACAAAATTTCATGATGGGTATCGTTTAAGGGGTTCTTCGGTATGCTGAGTACGAATTTTATGATAATTTTTGCAATCAATATGGCCGCCGAGCCGAAATCACAAAATTTCATGATGGGTATCGTTTAAGGGGTTTTTTGATATGCTGAGTACGAATTTCGGGTCAATTTAGAGATCCAATATGGCCGCCGCGCCATTATAACAAAATTTCATGATGGGTATCGTTTAAGGGGTTCTTCGGTATGCTGAGTACGAATTTTATGATAATTTTTGCAATCAATATGGCCGCCGAGCCGAAATCACAAAATTTCATGATGGGTATCGTTTAAGGGGTTTTTTGATATGCTGAGTACGAATTTCGGGTCAATTTAGAGATCCAATATGGCCGCCGCGCCATTATAACAAAATTTCATGATGGGTATCGTTTAAGGGGTTCTTCGGTAGGCTGAGTACGAATTTCATGATAATTTTTGCAATCCAATATGGCCGCCGAGCCGAAATCACAAAATTTCATGATGGGTATCGTTTAAGGGGTTTTTTGGTATGCTGAGTACGAATTTCAAGATAATTTTGCAAAATTAACCCTAAATTCGTACTCAGCATATCAAAATTCCATTTATACGATATGCTACACGAAATTTTACAACGGTGGCGAGGCAGCCATATTAGATAGCAAAATTTACCTAAAATTCGTATTTGGCATACCAAAAAACCCCATAAACTATATACAACATGAAATTTCACAACAGTGGCACGGCGGTCATTTTGGATGGCAAACGTTAACCTGAAATTCGCACTCAGCATACCAAAAAACCCCTCATACGATATACAGCATGAAATTTTACAAACGTGTAAGGCGGCCATCTTGGATTGCAAAATTGACCTTAAATTCGTACTCAGCCTACCAAAAAAACCCCTTAAACGATACCCATCATGAAATTTTGTGATAACGGCGTGGCGGCCATATTGGATCTCTAACTTGACCCGAAATTCGTACTCAGCATATCAAAAAACCCCTTAAACGGTATCCAACATGAAATTTTACAACGGTGGCGCGGCGGCCATCTTGGATTGCAAAATTGACCTTAAATTCGTACTCAGCCTACTAAAAAACCCCTTAAACGATACCCATCGTGAAATTTTGTCATAACGGCGCGGTGGCCATATTGGATCTCTAAATTGACCCGAAATTCGTACTCAGCATATCAAAAAACCCCTTAAACGATACCCATCATGAAATTTAGTGATAACGGCGCAGCGGCCATATTGGATCTCTAAATTAACCCGAAATTCGTATTCAGCATACCAAAAAACCCCTTAAACGATACCCATCATGAAATTTTGTGATTTCGGCGCGGCGATTATATTGGATCTCTAAATTAACCCGAAATTCGTACTCAGCATACCAAAAACCCTCTTAAAAGATACCCATCATGAAATTTTGTGATTTCGGCGCGGCGGCCATATTGGATTGCAAAATTATCATGTAAAACAGCTGGGTATGGGGCTCCCGGTTCCGGAACGGGGCCGTCCTACCCATTAAACCTGGTGGTATTCCTCCTCCCTATAGCCGGGAATCCGGAAAGCCGGGAAAATCTTTGGAAATTCTTTGGCTTTCGGCCGAAAGCCAAAGAATTTCCAAAGATTATTCCCGTCGAGAACCGTTCGGCGTCTCTCCTCGGGGGAGCAAGATGGGGTTCCCCCGGAGCTCGCTAAGGACCTGAAAAAATAAAAACCCAATTCCTCATCGCAATGATTTTTTTCTTTGTAGGGTTTGTTGCAATAACATTCGGTAATTTTTTTTTACGAAGCGTGTTGCAGTTGAAGGACGTTGAATTCAATCCTTCAAATAAAATGTTAAATGTAAATTCTAGGTTCTTCTTTTATAAAAATAAGGTAGTAATTAAAGAATAAACACGTTTTGATAATCGGTATTTTTATCGGTATATTTTCTCTGTGCCAGTATTATATATAGATACATTCAGTATATTTTTAAGGAGCTAAGGTATTTTTGTAAAATTTAATTCGGTCACACTTAACGTCAATTTTAACGCCAAGAATGGGCATTCACGCGAGAATTATTACGTTGAAGCGGCCACACTACTCAAATGGTGACGTTAAGAATTAACGCCATAATTAGCGCAATATTTATCGCGATGATGGGCATTGACGTTTTCTTTAATGTGGCCCCGGCTTTAAAATGTGCTCTACCAAAATTTTTGGGCTCAAGCCAGCCTGATCTACAGGTGGTTCACTTGCTGACTAACGGTCGAGGTTATGGTGAAGAGAAGAACATTTCAATGAAAATTCTTGTATTGGTAAAGGGATTTTCGTATTGGTCAACGTCACAATGGTACGGAAAAAGGTAGGCCTGCATTCAGGAAAGCATAAGAGTATGATGGGCAGAGAGCAGTTAAAAATTTCAAGTTTCTAAGACCGCACCGCACAGAATACTCGTAGACTTGTCAGATAGCATGTTGAATGTGATATTCGGTAGGTATCTACTACCTACTTTAAAATTTAATACTTTGTGTACAATGTAGGGTGTAAATACCTCTATGCAAGTCCAGTTCGGCGCGTAACAACTGCTATAAACTGTTAGATTCTGCGCTCGATTCATCCACACTACACCTACATGCGAATTTCCTTTGCCCACCCACTGGGCTGATATGAGGTAATATTCCCTGGAACAGAAAACATACGCATATAATCATGATTTGCGGTGTGTGAAATGTTCATGAATATTTATTAAAAAAATAAAAAAATTAAATGCACTATTATGAGTTAGTTTGATAAATGAATCACGTATGGATTTTTGATGTCGAGTATGAACGAACGTTGTGGCGATCTCTTAGGCTCTATATCCTGCAAGTCGGCGTAATTTTTTCTCACCAGGAATGCTACACTCGCGCTGCCGACCTGGCAAAATCTCCTAACACCCCTTTTGAAGAACCCCATACTGTAGACGTTCGGGAAAACCGAGGCAGAGAGTTCATTCCCCAACCTAAGTGTGCATGAAAAAAATTGCGTGTACTTAGTGTACACACGTAAGAAGTGAAACTTCTTCATAAACTTAATTTTCACCTCACCTTAAATTATGTCAAAAAGTCCAAAAGTCCAAAAGTCCAAAAGTCCAAAAGTCCAAAAGTCCAAAAGTCCAAAAGTCCAAAAGTCCAAAAGTCCAAAAGTCCAAAAGTCCAAAAGTCCAAAAGTCCAAAAGTCCAAAAGTCCAAAAGTCCAAAAGTCCAAAAGTCCAAAAGTCCAAAAGTCCAAAAGTCCAAAAGTCCAAAAGTCCAAAAGTCCGAAAGTCCGAAAGTCCGAAAGTCCGAAAGTCCGAAAGTCCGAAAGTCCGAAAGTCCGAAAGTCCAAAAGTCCAAAAGTCCAAAAGTCCAAAAGTCCAAAAGTCCAAAAGTCCAAAAGTCCAAAAGTCCAAAAGTCCAAAAGTCCAAAAGTCCAAAAGTCCAAAAGTCCCAAAGTACCAAGGTCCCATCCAAAAGTCCAAAAGTCCAAAAGTCCCAAAGTCCCAAAGTTCCAAAGTCCCAAAGACCCAAAGTACCAATGTCCCATCCAAAAGTCCAAAAGCCCAAAAGTCCAAAAACCCTTAAATGACATGCTATCCCTGGATATAGTACTCTTAATTCGAATCCACCGTGGTGGGGAACAGAACAAAGATGGCGCGTAACCAAAAATCGTGACGTGACGTGACGCAATTTTTTTTCCAACGCCGATAAAGAAGTTTCACTTCAAAAAAGCTCTATTGAGCGTTAGCGTTACCATGCTCGAACGCTTTTGATTATAAATTTAGTTCATATCGTAAAAATGAAAATGGAGAGGGCATTGCTTCTTTACAGCAAAGGTGTACTTACATTCCATCTAAAGTGCTCGGCGGTCTCACTTCCCATCTCGGCGGAGCGCTCGAGTTCTGTACCTCGACTATCGACAGCGTTACCTTTGGAATGGAGCTGCCAGGCTGAAAATATAAAATTATGCCATGGTTAGCTATTTGCTATTTATCACGATAAACCATTTCGATATTTATGAGAATTCGTTCCATATCTTTGTATTTGAATGAATGATGTTGAATCTATATATATAAAAATCAATGCCACTTTTCGTTGTAATTTTATAACTCAAGAACGGGCTCACCTATCCAAACCAAATGTTTAGGCTTTGTTCGGACTATTTAGTAGATGGTTTATGTGAAGTTTGCACAAAATCGGTCGAGCGGTTCTTCATTTATCACGGAAACGAAGTTGCGCGGGTCAGCTAGTATTCTATAGATAGATAGACACATGATTCTTTTTTGTACACCATTACATACAGTATTCTTAATTAAAACATATTAGCTAACAATGAGAGTACAAAGGTTCATTATAGTACAAATGTCCTGTAATTAAAGACACCAAATTGATTTCCTCCACATTAGAAATATGCAAATGGCTCTTACACGCAGGCTACCAGCTATTTGATACTCAACGGATCCCAAACACTACTTTAAATACCTGCGAAATAAAGGCCACGGTAGCCAGGTTCCAAGATAATATAGCTTTTGATAAGCTTGTGCTGGGTCAGCCGAATTCCCTAGTTATCACACAGGTCTGTGTGACGGTGAGAAAGTGAGTCCGAATTTACTTAACTGGAAAGATCCGGATGCCTTTTCTCCAGTTATGAGCTATGCTGCGAGGATGTAAAAGTTAAGCTATGAAACTATGCATAAGCATAGAATCTGCGGAAAGGCATCCTATGGCCTAATTCGAAAACTCTTTCTGAGACATATTAATTTTATTATTATTATGTAGATAGCGCTATAACACGTTTCCCTCTAATTAAGAGGGAAACGGCAAAACTACCTCGACGAGGTCAGCAACAGTCGGCCAAGGCATCAGGGCGATTGGTAAAGAAACCGACGACGGACTATTCAGGCATTACCTTCTGCATCTTAACCGCCACCGATTTACCACTAATCCCGAGCTTCCCAAGGTGGTCTGAGAAGCTCTTCGGGATCAAACCATTGACTGAAATAACAACCGGGATTATTTCTGTGGACAGCACCCTCCACATGTCGGTAACCTCATGCGCAACGTCTAGATACTTTCTTTTCTCATCTGCTTCGGCTCGTATGAGGTTCTCGTCATAGGGGATGGTGATATCCATAAGAAATACCTTATTATTATTATTATATGGTTTTAATTTGTTACCTATTAAGTTTCAATTACGATTATGATTTGATGATTTGTATTTTTGATTTTATCTTGTTTTTAAATTAATTCATTTCTATTTGTTGATTTGAGAATTGCTGAAATATCATACCGTGGGATATCTGAGAGTAATTTGGTCTGGAAATATAGTGTGCGTTGAGGCGTTGTAGTTCGGCAGCAGAAAGCCAGCCCGCACGGCGCCTGCGCCCCCGATGCCGTCCGCGATGCGCGGGATGCGGAACTCGGCCACCGCGCTGTCGTCGTACTGCGCGTACAGGACAAGCGTGCCGTCTGACGAGCCCCATGTCGCGGATGATCTTTTTGTCACCTCCTCTGTAACGTATAATAATTTAATGATAATTTTGCTTGCCAGCGTGCGAGTTTCCCTCCTCGTGCAACCTATGCAGTTCTTCCAGTGAAGCGAGAATAGGAAAATCATTAGGCCGCCAACTTGAGAGCCACTGTGAATAGATTTAGAGATTGTAAGACTGGCCCGACGCGACGTCGCTTGAGATCACCTTGGATTTTCATCAGAAAGCGTTATTTTTACGAGCTCAATGTATTATGTAGGCATAAAAACTAAATTGAGAATTGTGGCTCCACTACTGTTTCCGTGCTCAAGCCAACCTGGCCTGCAAGTGTCAGACGGTTGTTACTCCGAACCTTCAAAAATGTGACCGAAAAGAAACGCTTCTGACAGAAAATCAAAGAGGACCTAGGGCTCCTAATGTAAAGGACAAGATATAAAGATGAAGATATCAAGTCAGTTTACCTTGGTAGAGAAAGTCGGAGACACCATTGTAAACGATACCAGGGCTTGCATCGTTGGTAAGTGGCAAGAGTGGTGCTCTCTTCGCGGGCGGTCCTGGTCTTGCCAACAGTTCGTTGTCTGCCACCAACAGTAGCGCCCCGTCTGTGCCCAGCCAGGCCGCGTGCTGCCATTCCCAGGAACGCTGGCCCTCGCCGAACAAGGGCATGTGATGGCTGTAAGAGGTAGTAGTAGTTTTATTGTTTGCAATGTGGGTAGGTACTGGAAGTGTGAATAATAATAATAAGCTTTTAAATATAGCTTTTTTAATAAGATACATCACGTCATTGTAACTGGCATTATCTAAATATACATTAAATAATGAAATTTTTATTGCAATTCTTCTTTATAAATCGTAATAGATCTTCCTGTCATAAAACTTTACCCCAGAAGCTTATCAGCAACAGGTGGTGCTGTTTAATATAAGTTATGTATCTTAAGAGTATTTGACTTTAAGTTACGTTTCAACTTAGATTTCTTTTTGAAATTCTCTGCAGTGTATTAATATCATTCATAACTAAGTGGGTGGTCATTCCGGAATAAAAGGTATAGCTTCTCCCCGTGTGGGTTCACCTCTCTATCGACTTATAGTTATAATATCTACAGCTAGCAAATTTTATAAAAAGTGGAAATCTCATTCACGTTGCTCCTCACAAATTGATTTATTCACCCGCGAGACAATTTCAACATTCATAAAATAGATATAATTTCTAAAATAATAATATGGAAAATAACATTTATATCTTCGGAGGAAAACAATGTACTGGACTAGCCTCGGAACTGGTATCCTCAAGAACAAACAGTCGATATGTGAAATATAATGTAAAAGCCTTTATTCAGCCTGAAGCCAGAACTCAACAAATATTGAATCCTATTAAGCAATATGATCTAAACAAGAGGGATCGTCTAATACTATCTGTAGGAGAACATGATGAAAACCCTCTAAGGGTCATGATAGATCTCTGCCACATTTTGAATTGTTTTCCTGAAACAAGCTTCTTTGTATTAGGTATTTCGAAAAATAAATATCTCAATGAAACATTACTAAATCAGATGTTAAAAAGAATTTGTCAGCTATTTCCAAACTCTAAGTATATAAATATTTCTAATGCTCTGTTCGACATGTGCAAAGGTATTAATTTAATGGTTGACAGTTTTGACTATGATTGTAAATACTTGCCTCAAGGAAAAGGGTGCACTCTCTCATCTAGACTTATTAAGTGTCAACAACCCTATAAAGTTAGGTTACCTGGTGGTCATCAACAAACAATTCTTAACTATTTTCCCATAATTGTTAAAAAGAAATCAAGTTGTACGCAAGGAAGTGAAGCGTGGCCTAGACCTTTAAAAGGTACCATCCCTTACTATTTTCCCTTCAAGGCTAAACACCGACCACCCCTAATATCAGAGCCGGGAACCCCAAAATGCCTTTTTCGTGAATAATAAACTCTCTAAAAACCCTATGAGACTCTTGCATCAAAATATTGCAGGGTTGCAAAACAAACTGGAATTATTGGAGTTGCACTTAGATGAGCTATTAAGTAAAAACCTAGACCCATGCATAATATGCTTAACAGAAACTTTTATAGAGAGAGGTCATGAATGTTTAATAAATTTGAGTGGATATAGGCTTGTATCCAGTTATTGCAGACCCAAAACCAAACACTCTCAACGTGGTGGTGTATGTATTTTGGTAAAGTACGGTATAAAATTTAGAGAGTTAGACGACTTTAAAGTTATGTCAATTGACAAACACTTTGAATGTTGTGCCATTGAATTAAATGAACCTAAATTGACATTAATCTGTGTGTATAGGACTCCAGACTCCGACGTTTCTATTTTTTTTGATAAACTTCACATAATTCTCATAAGACTTGTATATAAAACTGACAAAAAGATTGTTATTGTAGGTGATTTAAATATAGACACACTCAAGGTAACAAAGGGAAGTAGAGAACTGTTAAACTTGGCCAAAAAATATAATTTAATATTACACATAACCCACCCGACACGAAAAAATAAAACTTGCATTGACCACTTTATTAGCAATATTAAATCAGCAAAAGGAGAGCTTCTGCACCTTGGTATCTCAGATCATGAAACAGCTCAGCTGCTGACAATTCCTGGGGGTTGCAACCAGTCTGGGTATACTAAATACTTTACTTTTAAAAGAAACTTTTGCCATGAAAATATGTGTAAATTTAGAGAATGTATATCGAGTCTTTCCTTTAGTGAGGTATATGAGCAACAGGATATAGACACAGCATATTATAAATTTCAAGAGCTTCTTACTCTATTTTTTGAGCTGTGTTTCCCCATATTAAGAAAAAAAAATTGTAATGAAATCAAAAAGCAGGCTTGGATCAGTAAAGGACTTAGAGTCAGCTGTAAAACCAAGCGCTTGCTTCGCATTAAATCTTATAAAGAGAAGTCAGAAGTGCACAAGGAAAAGTTTAAGGTATATTCCAAGTTACTGCGCAAATGCATATTCAAATCAATAAATAACTATAATCACAGTAAACTTAGTAACTGTAAGAATATATGTAGAACATCCTGGCAGTTAATTAAGAAGGAAACAGGAACACTGGCGCTAAGGGACTTGATCTCTGAGATAAAAATAGAGGATAGTGTTATAAAAGACCCTCTAGCGATAGCGCAAGTCTTCAATGACCATTTTATAGACTCGCATGCAAAGCAGCATAAAAATCCCAACCAAATTCTAAACATGTTACTGGTTCCTAGCACTTGTAATAGTATTTATCTTGAGCCATGCGACTGCCCAGAAAATTTTAAAATAATCTCCTCTCTAAATAATACAAACTCTGTAGGATATGATGAGTTTAGCACAAAAATTTTGAAATTCTGTGCTGTACCACTTACCCCTATTGGGGTGCTAGGTCGGGAAACCTCCTCGTGAGCTTGGACCGGTTTCCTATCCCTTCGGGCTATATGCCCGGGGGGAGTGGCAACTGGACCAAGACGGTGCATCCTGGATAGTCGGCTAACAGGCGCAGCGCTGGAGTCTGCTGCCCCTGTAAGTCGATGAACCAATATCCCGACAACCGACCCCATGACGAAGGGGGTCGTGGGTATGGCGGGCCTGCTAGGCCTGCGGTTGCGGCGTTCACCGCCGCGACAATTGTGGCGTCCGCTCCCGGCTACGGCCGGTAGAAGCGCTGTCGTTCGTCGGTCTTTCCGACCGAAGCCGACCCCATTGCACGAGGGGGTCGTAGTATGGCGAGCCTTCAAGGTCCGCGGGGTTGCGACAGCTCCTGGATACCCAGTAGAAGCGTCGCAACCATATTTGTGAAGTTCGCTCCCAGCTGCGGCCGGTTGGAGCAAGTTGCTGTGCGGCAGCGGCCGCATGTGCGGCTGTTCCGCCTGTGCGGCTGATTTCGCCTGTACGGCGGCCGTATGTATGTGCCTATAGAATACAGTGTGTCGAGGTCCTGAACATTAACAATAAACAGGAGTTAAGAGCACATAGATCTTCATTCAGAGTCAATTGTTCCGGGGTGCCCCAAGGGAGTATACTTGGGCCGCTCTTATTCTTGATATATATAAATGACTTACCTGGTGTTACTCCATATCCCTGTACCTTATTCGCTGACGATATTTCACTTCTCATGACATCCAACAATTCTAATAGTAATTATATAGATGACATTAACAATACAATTACATCTATAATTCAATGGCTTCAAAATAACCACCTAGAAGTAAATCTGACCAAAACTCATTACATGCAATTTAGTAGGTACTTGCCCGGGTAATTTGCAACCCTTAGATATTAAATATACGACCCAAAACTTGATAGAGGTTGATGAAACGTGTTTCTTGGGTATAGTTATTGATAAGAATATGAACTGGAAGGCACAGGTAGATAGAGTTTGTGGCAGGGTAAATAGATTTGTATATGTGTTGGCTAAACTTCGAAAAACGTCAAATCCTAACACAGTGCTTATGGCATATCATGGTTACATTGCGTCTATTTTGAACTACGGCTTAATTCTTTGGGGAAACTCGACGCATGTTAGTCGAGCTTTTATCGCCCAAAAAAGAGCTGTCAGAGCTATATGTGGTGCTGCGCCGTGGCACTCCTGCAGACCATTATTTAAGAAATTTAATTTGTTGACACTTCCTGGCATGTACATCTACCAAACAGCAACTTTTGTAAAAGAACACCCTACATTATTTACAAAAGCAAAAGAAGTGTTCCTAAGGAATACCAGTAACCCCGATAGGATAGTCTTGCGAAGGGTCCCGAGGACTAGGTTATACCAAAGAAACTGTTTTGCAATGTGTGGTTATGTTTATAATGCTTTACCAAATTATTTAAAGAAGTACCCTACTACTCTTTTCAAGGCTAAACTTAAAGCCTGGCTGCTGGACAGATGTTTTTACTCTGTACAGGAATTCATGGAATTTTAATATTTAACATTGTAATGATGAATATATTATTTTTGACATTTATTTTGACATAGAATTTGTAACATGCATGGACTAAGTGGGTACAAATTAATAAGTATGTAATATGTACTGATCTTGACATAGTAATACTTGACATTGAATACAATAAAATATAATTTAGTAACATATGAAGAATGTTTCTGACATAGTTATTAATTCTGTTTTCTTTCTGACATTGAATTTGTAAAATGTATTGACTAAGTATAAATAAATATATGTAATTAGTATTTTATCTCGACATTGTAATAGTACTAGACATTGAATACGTTAAATAAAGGTACCTAAACTGGTGAAAACAAAAATGAATGATTTTGACATTATTAATAGAATTGGTAACACTTCCTAAATGATCTGTACTGTAGAAAACGTAATGTAATGCATGGAATTGTACCTACATTTGTGTTGAATAGGGATTATAAATTTAGACAATAATTATTATAATATTGTATAATGATATTTGCATGCCTGATCTGGCGAAATGTGTTGGTGTCAAAATTTTTGTAACATCTCAAACTGTACCACATTTCACGTGAATAAATGAATTTGAATTTGAATTTGAAAAACAATCTGGTCTGGAAGAGTTCGATCTTTTAATACCTATCATCTATTTAGAATTTTCAAACGTGCTCAATGACTTTCGTTACTAACTGTAATCATATTCCTGATGAAGGCTGTAACTTAGACTATCTTTTTAACTTGATTTATATCAATGAGTCACACACATAACTCATAAAATCATTCAACATGGGTACATGTTGAATGATTTTATGAGTTATGTGTGTGACTCATTGATATAAATCAAGTTAAAAAGATAGTCTAAGTTACAGCCTTCATCAGGAATATGATTACAGTTAAGTAATCATATTCCAAAATATTGAAGTATTAATTCTATTGGTAGCCGGGACCAATGAATTTCCCTTCCGAAATACACGTTTCAAAACTCGTAAATAACACCAATCTCAGGACAAATGTAATGTATGCCGTTTATGCTGTGATCATTTACAGAACACATACAAGCAAAGCTTTAAGAGGATCTAAAGCAATATTTTTAAATACAAATTGATCATAAAACTATCATAAACTTTATAAAAGTAACTAATCTAGTGAATACACTTGACGGTTCCATCCTGTGTACAATGTAACATTAGAGCTTAGACGTGCTTCTTCTCAGTTCAAATTCAACACAAATGGTTACCATTTAGTGCGATTATTCCATAAAATCCATACAACATAAAACCGAACTCATTTTTGCGAAGGTCATGAAGAGACTACGAATTTAGGTCAGCCAAAATCTATTACGCACTTTAAATCACCTTTAACTCTAACGTTTACCAGGTTCAGGCATGAATATCAAACAGACTCACTCATTTGTGACGTCATAAACGGTGTAGTGCGCTGTAAATGTCCTCCGGTAGACCTGTAAAATAATAAGACTTAAATACAATGTCGTACGAACGAGGGGAGCGAAATGTGTGTTCAGTTTCTTTATGGGAAAGAACGCAATTAAAAGTTTTACAGTGATAGTTACCTCTTTGATATTGTGTTGAAAGAGCACGTAGCGCAAGTTTGGAGAGCATTCGTAGCTCCGCACATTTAGCTGCCTCTGTAATAAAATAAAAAGTCATTGGTAGCAGAGACTAGATAGAATAGGAAAGGCATTTATTAAAATGTTGTCAAGAAATCTGTATTTTTGCAAGAGTTCAATAGTTATACAAACAATCAGCGTCGTTGCGTTGGGAAAGCGTTAACGTTTTCACTTATGTGGCGACATAATGCTGAAAGGCGGCCTTTACCCTGCGCGGGTGGGACGTGAATCGGTATACAAAAAAAAAATTATAACAAAAAAGAAACCGACTTCAAACAAAACTAAAAACTGAAAAATAAAATTTACTTAGGACAAAGTTAGTACCTTTAGGCTGATTTATCAGATATCATTAAATATAATATAGAAATCGGTGCCCAGTAAAACTATGTAGGCTTAGATAGGGATTATCAATCTCTCTTATAGTCATATTGGCACCGACTTCAGTATTATATTTAATAAATCAGAATATACGAACATAGCTGATAAATCAGAATATACGAACTTTGTGCTAAGTAAATTTTATTTTTCAGTTTTTAGTTTTGTTTGAAGTCGGTTTGTTCTTTTTTATAATTTTTTTTCACAATTTTTAGTGACGTGTAGACTGAAAATCTATCTATCTAGGTGTAAAGTTCTCGACAGTACAAATTAATCAAGCCCAAACACAAAGTAACTGCTGTATATCGTTAGGGAATTCTCTCTACTGTCTTTCGTCTCCATCATCAGATCGACTCCAGACCTTCATTAAGTTGTACAACTTTAAAGCCCTTCGATTTCTCCATGATGCCATCATCAGATCCTGACTTCCTTAAAATGGTTTCACCTTGGGAGTACTTATTTTCGAGCGAAAAAAAAATTTTTCAAATCGGTCGGTTTCATAACATAAAAAAAAATTATATACGTTCTAATTGAGTAACTTTCCTCCTTTTTTGAAGTCGGTTAAAAACAAATTTTTATTATTTTCATTTATATTAAATTCTTAAATAAGTTATCGTTTACTTTATCAGTGTAGGTACTGTCCATTTGGCAGGATTAAAAACATTTTTCTTACATTTCTTTTCTTAGCTCAACATTTTATAGTAAGTATCTAAGTATTGTAAATTTTTATAGATAGTCAACTGAAAGAAAAACCAAAGCTGATTCCGTGAAAATCCGGTGCCGTATGAATCCCTAAGCGGTCGTAGGTTAAGTTGCGGTCACAGGGGCGTAATGTGGTCCGAACCGAAGTCTTTTAGAGAACTAAGGTTGATGTAACTGTGAAACGTGGCTGTGGTACGGGCTCTGACCTATATTGAACTGAATACATTGTGGCAAGACGTGCAGAAATGACAATGTTCTTTGTGCTAAAAAAAGAGAACAAGATCCACAATTACTTTTCGAGGCGAATGGGAATTCAAGCATTGTAATAAATATTAATACGGGAAGCGAAATTGCTTATCTTAATTTTAATAAGTAGTTCGTGAACTATTAAACGTGAATTTAGACCGCTGCTTTTCGAAAGTTGATAAGTACTGGAAATCTGCCGGAGTAGCCCGGACAGGGTAAAAAATATCTATCATCTTTTGCTGATCCGTTCAGCGACACCCGAACTGCCCCCTGGGCGAAATCACAGTGGTAGCCGCAGGTCTTTTGGGAGTCCTGGGACATCTTTCCAAGGGCTTACTCGGGGCTCCCAACCGTAGGCTGTTGGGCGTTACGTGAGTTCTTTTAGTCGGTAGGAGTCCGGCATAGCATCCATGAAGGATTTTCCTTCACGTTAAAAAAAACACTGAATCCGCGGGACCACGAGCGCTTCTAACTAACTACACAGTGGGCCCTGAGTCTTCTTTGACTATGCATATAAATCATCTAAACTGAACCATTAATTAGCTAACACTACAACACATTAGATATGTACCTACGTTGTAGGTACATAGTACACACAACCTTGTACATAATATTCTAATTTCCTATAAATTATGTTTTCATTTCTCATCGTGCAATTTTCATTTTCCGAATACCGGCAACCCACAGCATAATAAAGACATTATGGAGAATCAGGAATGCTGCTATAAATTTTACAGCAACGAGGGTTGGGTAATGTTTTATACCATGTAGGTAACATCGGTTGCAGTTAGGTAACCTGGATAAGTACCTAATGCGAAAACTACAGAAAAAAATTTAAGTTTTTTTTTTCATAACACGGATTATCTACCACTGCCTTAGATCATCTAACCACAGGATGCGCCTTACTTAGGCATTGTTTTCTGCCATTGCACATGACCATTTGGTCTTTTGGCTTTATAAAAGCACTGTACATCAGTACATCATTTTATATGATTAAAGTAGTACATTTCATTGTAGTTGACTGTACAATAAAAATTAACACACAACAGCCATTACGCGTTTGTCGATTAATACATTTTTAAATATAATGAAATTTTATATGTCTTTGTGTTTCCCCCTTCACCCGCTATGAAAACTAGCAGAATATTTTTGTATGCGGTGGTTCGCAAAGGCTAGTCCCGTGATATATGGTCTAAGACCACTGCACACTGGTTTGATGAGAATGTGGGTGCGACAATTCACAGCATTTTAAAATATTTTAGATAGGTTAAGTATTGCAATGATGGTTTGAAATTACTGCGTTTTAACGAACCACACTGTCAAGTTGTTGTACGTAGAACAGTTGAGCTAAGAAATAGCTATTAATTTATTATATCTGTTTATCATTTCGTTCCTTCAATAAATACAGTGTTAACTAATAACAAAGCAACATTTTTGGCAGAGCTATACAGAATCATGCATAATGCATTGGCGGAGGAAAATTATGTAAATTTGACTTTTTGAAATGTGGTTTAAAGCTTCTTATTCTATAAAAAGAAATGTCTAAAGATTGATATATTACTTACTAGTGTATGGTTTGTAACTAGTACAGTGAGCGTATTGTTGAATGTGTTGAGGGCTAGCAGACCACCGTCGTCGGCCTGGTAGACCAACTGATGCGAGCTCACCCACGTAGTCGGCAGTCGGTCCCCCGTCAGATCCCCGTGTAAGAACTCGTCGAGGCGCATACGACGACCCGACCAATATAATAATTCGTCCACATATCTGTAAGTATACATCCGATTTTATTTTAAGTATTTACATGTTTTGAAAAATATATGTCTAAGGGATGAGTATAAAATTTAAGCTTTTATCGAAAGGTCGTATTTCGTAAAGGTTTAAATTTTACGGATTGACTAGAAACTAAGAAGTTATGAAAAAAGGAGTAAACGCATTACTGTAGGATGCTACGAGCACTAATATTTTATGTTATAACCAGCTTTAAAAAGGACAATACTTAAACTATGATTTTGATATGGTCTGTACTGAAATTTTCTTGTTCAGTGGGCAAGGTATATTTCAAAGAAAGAAACACATTGAACATTGTAATCAGCAGGTAGTAAGATTTTCATCTTCAAAATTAAATGGTCTTTGCAAAGATGATCATTCTAAATATCCAAACATCAAGTCAATAGACAGTTTAACACAAATAACTCACCCTAAAAGATAGATAGCTGTGACAATACCCGCTATTACAAAACTGATGACCATCAAAGAAAATACAATGCTCCTCCAGTTGTGGCCATCCCCTTGATACAAGTCCTGAAAAAATATTTGCTCTTTTGAGTAATCGCCAAACGTCTTTGTGAGAATGGCGATGTGGGCGTGGCTAAGTAAAATGACATTCGTCAACAACTTCCAGCGAGCGACGACGCGGTCGACGCCAGAAATAGAAATATGGAAATATTGGAATTTGATTTATGGATCCCGAGGGTATCAAGTTCAATGACATAATATTAGGATGAGTCAATTCGTGAGGAAGTAAAACTTTGAGTATAATTTCGAAGACATTTTATTTTTCTTCTTTTTATAACGTTGCAGTGGGTAAATGCGTTTTTGGTACTAACATAAATTCCAAAATGAATTCTTTTGGCTTGAGCGTAGTAGGTGCCGACTATATTTCTTTGGAATTTCGGCTAAAGAAGGATCCGGGTAAGTCCAGTTTTTATGGCGCACTTAAGAATACGATAAATTGCTGGATGAGGAACATAAAATAGGTTTTTCTATCTACGTTATTTTTAAAGTTGTCACTGCATTGTTGGCGCAGTGGTAGTAGGGTACCGCTGAGGTTTCTGGTTCAAATCCCAGGACAGAATAATAATTTATTTGTAAAACAAATATTCGTTTCGGAGTTTGGTCTGTTTTCTTTGTATAATATGTATATATTCAACAACCAAGTATTTATATTTATGAAGTTGAGCTGCGAAAAGGTGGAATTAATGTTGCAGCTTGCTTAACGAGTTTATTTCTAAATGACATCCCCCTGACCAGGTACTGCCGATTTTTCAGTACCCGTAAGTACTGATAAAACTGGCCATACTATCACATCAAGTGAAGAAATGAGCTATTTTCTTATAGTTACATAAACACTACTATAGATTTTGGTAAGAAATGAAAGTTTTCTGTTATAAACAAAATACACTTAGTACCTATACAGTACAGTACAGTCTACAGTTATCAGGGACACATGTTATTATCAATATGTGAATGAATGCAGTAAGTACCTCTTCTTTGGCAGACTTGGGGTCGGCGACCTGGAGCGTTTCGTCGGGCGGGAGGCGCCAGGAGCCCCCGCCGCCGCCGCCGCCCGAGCGGTCCGTGTGGCCGGTGGCGTGCATGCGCCGCCGCCGCCTCCGCGTCCGCGCGCGCACCCGCCACCGCGCCGGCCTACGCGCCCGCGTCCGCACCCGCACCCGCGCCCGCTGCCGCCACGAGCGCGAGCGAGCACCGCGTGCACGCTCCTCGCCCCATCACTGCACACAAAAATATGGTATTATTAGATAAAATACATAAATATAATCACATATTCCTGTGAGGGGAGACAGAGGCGCTTTACACACTTATATTCTGCGAGCATATTGCTGTTGGTTATAATCACAGGTACCTACTGCATACAAGAAAATCACCGTACAATAATTTGAAACAAAAATTTGTATGCATATAATGTTTTATGAAGATATTTATTCTACTCTACTCTATTTCAAAGAGGTGAGGTCCCATTGATGAAACAGCCGGAAACACGGCAAAATATAGTAACTGGCTTTTCGAAGGATAACATTAAGTGGTATTAGAGCGAGAACGATAGATTTTTTTCCAAAGCTATTCTACATAATCATTGGCCATTCTATAGCTGCTTTTTAAATCTCTCTAAAAATAAATAAGTATTGGTTAGGTAGGTAAGGTAGTACATTCAAACTGCCAAGTGATCTTTAAGTCCACCTATTGTGTGTGTTGTTCGTATTAACATATTAAAGTTAAACTGTGGTAATAACTTTAGGATACCTGTAAGACCCAATAATTGTTAGAAAAAGTCAAAAATTTCTTTTTGTTTAAAATAGTAAAACCATACCATGTACCTACTCGTACTTAACATTTTCATTTCTCATAGTCGTAACCCGAAACCACTACAAGTATTTTCCATAATTTGGACCATTACTTGCTCTACCTCTATAAAAAACGAAATAATACTCTCCCAAATAATAGTCATTACGATTATTGTTCGCGAAATTCAGAGTGGAGATAACACTCGGACAAATGGAAATAAAAGTTGCATGTATTGTCTGAGCTCTGGTTGTAGTGAATTTTCAATTTTATTCTGCGAATGGAACAAAACATGGTAACCGCAATGCGTGTAACGCCTGCACCACAGTACGCCACTACACGATTGGGTTAAATGTTGTGGTTGAATCAAAGTGCATCGATTTAAAAAAAACGAGTGTCTGGTACATCTTACTATACTGTCAAATTAAAATTGCTTTGTTGCGCTATTTCATAAATCGAAGTATTGATTGTGTAAGTACCTACCTATCTAAATAGAGTAATATATCGGTTGTAAGATTTTTTTTCACTTTATGCAATGACAGTTTATTATTTCTACTTATTTGGTCCTTCGAAACCACAGAGAAATGCGACCAGTACAAAGGGAGAAGACATGGCATGTTTGACCTATACATATCTGTCTGTTATATTTTGCGGGGGAAATTATATTCATATACAAAAGCAATCGGCTGTCACTATGGAACTTACACAAAACAATGGCACTAATACCACTGACCTGTATTTTACAGATACACTCGTAATTTCAGACATACAACATATAGGTATATTGGTTATATATGTGTGTGTATAAGCATGCACTTTTGAGAGTCTGCTTTGACAAAAGGGAAATTCTCAGCATATTCTTAGTATGGCGCCTTCCCTCCCACTGAACGTCATAGATCGTGACGCTCTGTTCGAAACATGTACTTAAATAGTGAGAATTTTGACGCATTGAAAAGAACTTTGGCGGTCAATGCTACCTTTTGACGGTATTTTTACGCATCCCATAAAACTTTTAATTTACACTGCTATTGACAATCGACACTAACGGTTTACTATAACTTCAGAAGTACAGAAACTCTAATCAATGGAAATGCTATATATTATGAACGATGGAGGTGCGCTTCCGCCTGGTATCCCTTGGTGTGACACTTCAATGCCAGAAATTAAATTCAAGCAACGGGACGTCAGGCGGGAGCTTCAATCCCGAGATATTCATAAGTCGAGTGGGCCGGACGGCATTCCCGCGGTGGTACTTAAGCGGTGTGGTCCGGAGTTGTGTCCGGTGCTTACACGTCTTTTCACGCTTTCATACTCCATGAAGCTAGTCCCGGCGTCGTGGAAGATCGCGCACGTGCATCCTGTGCCCAAGAAGGGTGACAGGACCGACCCGGCCAATTGAAAGAAAGAAAAAGAAAGAAAAATTATAGGCCTATAGCCGTCACCTCCCTTTTATCTAAGGTGATGTAGCGTGTAATTAATACACAGCTCCTGAGGTACCTTGAGGAACATGACCTGCTCAGTGACCGGCAGTACGGTTTCCGTCACGGTCGCTCGATGGGCGATCTTCTTGTGTACCTCACACACCGCTGGGCGGCGGCTATCGAGAGTAAGGGTGAGGCTCTAGCAGTGAGCCTCGACATCTCGAAAGCCTTTGACCGGGTCTGGCACTGTGGTCTTCTTTCGAAACTGCCCCCCTATGGACTGCCCGAGAGTTTATGCGGATGGGTGTCCAGCTTTCTGGCCGGTAGAAGCATCAGGGCCGTCGTTAACGTCGGCTGTTCTGACTGCATGGCCGTAAACGCTGGAGTACCACAAGGCTCTGTGTTGTCCCCTACTTTGTTTCTGCTGCATATCAATGACATGTTGTCTATTGACGGCATTCATTGTTATGCGGACGACAGTACGGGCGACACTTATTACACGGGCCGTCCCGGTATCTCTCGGGTTGCAGTGGAAGAAAGTCGTGAACAACTTGTGTCTGAAGTCGAGACTACTCTCACCAGAGTGTCCGATTGGAGTCGACAAAATCTTGTCCAATTCAACCCTACCAAGACACAAGTTTGTGTTTTCACCGCAAACCCCATTCACTATGGCGCCACAATTTCAGGGCACATCTCTCACCATCTCTGAAAGTATAGGGATCCTTGGTGTTGACATCTCCAGTGATGTGCAGTTCCGCAGTCACTTGGAGGGCAAGGCCAAGCTGGCGTCCAGGAAGCTCGGAGTGCTCAGAAGGGCGCGGCGGTACTTTACTGCGGCGCAAGCACTGCTTCTCTATAAGTCGCATGTGCGTCCGCATAGGGAGTACTGCTGTCACCTCTGGGCGGGGGCACCCGAATACCAGCTTCGTCCATTTGACTCGGTGCAAAGGCGAGCTATGAGAGTTGTCAACGATCCCATACTTGCAGGTGGTGTGGAACCTCTTAGTGACAGGAGAGACTTTGCTTCTCTGTGTGTGTTCTACCGCCTGTACAACGGTTTGTGCTCTGAAGAATTGTTTGATATGGTGCCTACGGCTACATTCTTTCATCGCACCGCTCGCCATAGACAGGGTGTTCATCCTCATACGTTGCGTCCTGAGCGCTCGAGCACGGTGAGATCTTAGGTTGTGGAATGATCTCCCTGCTTCGGTTTTCCCAAACGCCTACAGTATGGGGTTCTTCAAAAGGGGACTTAGAAGGTTTTTAAAGGGTCGGCAGCGCGATTGTGGCGCCTCTGGTGTTGCATACGTCCATAGGCTGCGGTGACCACCGGTACATCTGGTGGGGCCGTATGCTTGTCTGCCACTCTAGTGGTATAAAAAAAAAAATATACGGTCGGCCATCAAGGGACTGACTGTAGTAATATAAGATGTAATTTAACGTAGTTCATGTTTAATCCCCAAGTATACCCCGCGGGGGTTAAATTTACACTACATTTTTTATTAAATACTCTCATTTTACCACTTATTTTGAAAAATAATTTGTTTAGTTGTAAAGTACGTAAGTAGAGTTTAGTTCACGTTCCTATGGGGTGGAGTGTGGCCTAAGCCTTACTTACCTGTAAGCGTTTTAACTAAACTGTCAATATTATTTTTCAAATTAGAGGTAAAATGAAATAGGTATTATACTAGATATTATTGATACGTCATCGTTATCATTTATTTCTGTTTAAACCTCTTATGAATCATTATCCTTCTATAGTTCTCGTCTCCGCTTTGGTAGATACCGGTCCTTCGGTATAACGGCATTGCCGAATAGCTCAAACTACGTGATTTTTAAACGAAATTATTCCAGTTCCATTAACAGTTTATCATAGTTACAGCAGCTAAGTTGATAGATCATGTCTTAATTGTTTGGGTGGATGTAGCTTGTCAATGCGTAGTGTGGGGCGTTGGACCACCGCCAACGAAGGCGCACTATCCCACTAGTTTATAATATTCGACGATGTTTTTACGACTTCATTTAACTATTATTTCAACTGCTCTCTCGATGCGATTTTTTTATCTAGACGCCATCTTTATTGCCCGGTTATTCAGATCAGTCGATCATTACTACAGACCAAATGCGTTTACTAGAAGATAAATAAATGTAAAATAAATAAGTACAGTGGTCGCGTAAATTGTGACCCATAATTCCAAAAGTTGGGCAGGGTGCCCGTAGGCTGGCCGGCGTCAGACACATTTGAAAAGAAAAGCGCTTATATTTCTTTAGTTTTGATTGAACTTGAGCAAAGAGAGATAATTGTAGGTTGCGAATGTACGCCTAGCAGACATGGGATCATGTGTGGTGTGAGAAACCTGTTGTGGATTTAGAATCTAAAGATCTTTTTTCCAACTTTAGCTCGCCGTCTGTCGGAAAGTCATGGCTACAACTTGGCATTGGGGAAACTGCCACAAGGAGGAAAACACGTGCGCTAGTGCGTTGTATGTTACATGGTTTGACAGAGAAACGATCTTTGAATCGCTCGGTTCTGGCAATGATTTTCTTCGCTGTATGAGAGTGGTATCCCATAATTTCTGATACTCATCGTTGATTTAATATGTATTGTATATTCAAACATAGTATTTTACTCTCAAATATTCCCTGGTTCCAAGTGACCTTGGCAGAGGCAATGTAAGATTATTTCGTGTTTACTAAACTGATTTCCTCGTCAATTTGAAACCATATTTCACAAAGTAAGGGTTTGTAAAAAAAAATGCTACATGTAACTTATTCTTGGCATAGAAATTAAATGAAATGTAGAAAAAAATATCTAATTGTTTTTTTAAATAGTAATGTAGACTAGCATATAGCCTCCCTTGTCAAAACTGTTCATCGTATCATAAATATGGACGTATGAATTTCGAGTGGTATTACTCATTACCTTGTATAGGCTACCTAATGTAATGTTATCGACACAGTATCATATTTGTGATGTACGAGTATCAATGGACACTATTATAGAGAAATCATACAAATAATAATGACTTTAATAAATACTTAGTTTAGCTATGCAGGTGTGTTCTCACGAAATCATTATTTAACCCATAGATACCTCAGAATTTGAAAAATGCAGTAAATATGCTTCATGTTTAGAACTTCTAAGACACCCTTTGAAGAACCAAGTTGGCAGCGCGAGTGCAGCACCTTCCATCAGGTGGGCCGTTAGCTGGTCAAAGACATAAACAAAAACCTCACAATTAATAAAATTTTATTTTATCGCTAGATAAAATTTAACTTAAACTTTGTTGCTCGCACGTCTTAAAAGAATGCACTGCACTTGTATAAAGTAGCCGGAAAATGTGTTAATCACCCAATTTTCGGCATTAAGTAGGTTTCTTATAAACTACGTTGAGGCTTTAATACCGTTTTAGTAAATCCTTTATAGTCTCGACGCGGTGTCAGGAGGCTTCACAAAATTGGCTCAGCTGCAATGCAGATGGCAAGGACGGATGTAAACTGGACACGTGATTTACGCGTAGCTATAACATTTTTGATAGAGTTGAAAGTGTTTTTTTTTGTAAACTGCTAGTAAAACCTTTCACAAGTATAAGTTTTTTTATACTTGGTCTTAAGGCGGTAGACAAATATAAGGCCCACTTGATGGGAAGCTTACACCATGTTCGCAACACCAGAGGCGCTGCCGACGCTGCTAAAATCTTTCTAACACCTCTTTTGAAGAATCCCATTCCGTAGGCATTCGGGAAAACCTATTAAAATAGGTAGGTACTCAAAATTACTGTTATTAACAAAGAGAAGATTTTATATTATGTCTTAATTCATAATCCAATCGATCGATCGCGTAATTATTGAGCTTTGTCGACACGGCATTTTTTACAGAAGCAGGCCAAGACGGTGGTCTCTCTCCACCCCTCATAGAAGTTGGATAATACCAACTGCAATAACCCCCGGCCCCATAGGGAGAGTCCGCGATGGTAGACAAAGTCTGCGTCGGGAGCCCTGGAGTTATCCTTCCCAGTGCATACCTCAAACTCCTGGCCTTATAACAAGAACATTTATGGCATCCATGAGAATTTCAGGAAAAAAAATGTATTAAGCAGTTGTCTTTCCCGATATTTTTCAAAAATACGAGTAGCAGAACATGCACCCATTTCAGTCAACTCACTGTTCGCTCGGGCGTAGGCATAACATGCTGTACGGCGGCAGGAGTCTAGCGTACGCTACGATACGACATTCATTGTGACAGATTTTTAGTACCGTAGCATGGGGAGACTTTGATTAACGGGGTGACATTGATAGGTTCTGCTATTCCGTTTTTAGAGAACGCAAAAGCCATAGATTTAGAAAAATTCTAAATATACGGTTTTTGCGTTCTTACTCACTAACCTTGAAACGCAACGTTTTCATTTTTGTTTTGTTGATAGGAAATTAATGCGAAATAAAATTGGTCCTGAAATTATAGTTCACAATCGTGAAAAAGTGGACTTTTTTCATGAAACATTATTTTTTCAGATGACAGACAAAACGGTTGACGTTTTTTTACAAAAAGTTATCTGTAATTAGGAAAAGAAATTTTATTTCGAACAAAGTACGCTGCAAAGCTACCAGAAAAATAAAATTTAAAACATCTTGTTTACTTTTGTTTTTCACTGCACTAGACTCTAGAGAATTGACAGCTTCATATCCTAGCAAAAAATCTTAATTAATTCCATGAGAGAGTACGTTCATGCGACAAGTAAATTCCACGCGGGTCACTGGCAACGGCAGTTGCAATATAATAATAAAAATAACAACGAAATATTTAAAAAAGATGCTGAGTCCGAAGTGCTAGATCAGACACTAAGATAGCATTAGAAAAGCAATTATATGTTAGCTCAATAGCAAATTAAATATAGATAATTGTTTTGGTTTCGAACAGGACTCGAACCAGCGCAGCGTCTTCTAGTTTGCCGGACCAGACGCCCTAACCGTTTGACAACCGGGACACTGCTTTCAAACGTCTAATTCTTTCACCTTATTAGGTTTTGGGGCGACGTAAGCACCATTTACTCCTAAGATGAGAAAAGAGACTTCTTTCTGGGCTGAGGCACTAATTACGGAAGTACAGATATGTACGGATTTATCACAAGACTTCTCCAGCTATTTGACAATTAACTTTGTTGCCAAACGACCTCTCAACCAGAACCATTTAAGGCTCGTGTTCAGACATAAGCCTTTATTGTAAAACTTTAAGTTATTTAGCACTGGTAGCAGTGGTTCCTTCGGGAACACTATGTATAACTTGAAGTTTAGATTTTGGTTGACCACACGAGCTGCGTATTGTATTATATTATACATAAAGACAAAACTAGTTTATCCTATGTACGTTTGAGTTTTATAAATTACTACCTGGTAATACTCCAAATACCAATATATGTCACCTAAGCCGTAAAAGGAGAGCAAGGAGATCTTTGGCTAGCAGTAGGACAGGACAGCTACTGGTTGTCTTGAATAACTGATGAAAGCACTTATTATTGGATGATTGTAGATTATGTGTCAAACCATTGAGATAAATAAACGATATACAGAGGCATGTATTAAGTTTCACGGTGTTTCCAACTTGGCTTGACGAGACAAAGCACGGGAACGTTTGTAAATGGAAATGCCACAAACTGTCTCCAATTTCAGAACTGACAGAGCGTAAGCCAACAAACATTTTAGTCGTATAAGTGAAACTTACACGACTCAATGTTCTATAAACGTCGTATTGAAGTCATTTTTGGTTCTAATACGACTTAGCGCCTCGTTATCCTATTACATTATATTAAATAGATTTTATATT
Source organism: Miltochrista miniata (assembly GCA_933228765.1). Classification (NCBI taxonomy): domain Eukaryota; kingdom Metazoa; phylum Arthropoda; class Insecta; order Lepidoptera; family Erebidae; genus Miltochrista; species Miltochrista miniata. The sequence continues at coordinate 27,020,572 of OW121751.1, forward strand.
AATTATGTATTAATTCATAATCCAATCGATCAATCGCATAATTATTGAGCTCAGTCGACACGGTAGTTTTTACAAAAGCAGGCCGACACAGTGGTATGTCTCGTCATCCCTCATAGAAGTGGGATAGTACCAAGTGGGACAAAACTCAAACCCATAGAGATATTCAGCGATGGTGAACTTATTCTGGCCCTGGGGTTATCCTTCCGAGGGCGTACTCCGGACCCCTGGCCTTATACCGGCATGGCATCCATAAAGATTTCAGAAAAAAGAAGTATTACCTATTTCATTACGTAGCTCTTTTTCCCGCAATTTTTCAAAAATACGAGTGAACATGCGCCCATTTCAGTCACTCACTGTTCGCTCGGGCGTAGCTAGGTATAACATGCTGTACGGCATACGGAGTCTAGCAGCTTCACGTACGCTACGGTGCGGCATTTATTGTGACAGATTTTTAGTACCGTAGCATGGGCAGACTTTGATTAACGGGGCGATATTGATAATAGCTTCTGCTATTCAGTTTTTACACTTACTAACCTTAAAACACAACATTTTCATTTTTATTTTGTTGTTAGCATTGCAGCCTGCAGGGTAATTATTATAATACGAAATAAAAATTATTCATGAAATAATAGTTGACAACAAACAACAACTGTTGGGACAACTGGAGTGCGTTCGTTAACTTTTTAATTCAGTGCTTTAATGTACTACCTACAATTTAATGAATGTCTGGAGTCGATCTGATGATGGAACCGAAAGACAGTCGAGGTAATTCCTTAATGATTTACAGCAGCTACCTTGTGTTTGGGCTTGATTGATTTGTATTGATGAGAACTTTCACCTAGATAGATATATTTTTTAGTTTACCCGTCACTTAAAATAATGAAAAAAAAATTTTTCAATAAAAATAAAACAGACTTCAAACAAATCCTGAAAAATAAAATTTACAAAGCACAAAGTAATATGTATTTTGATTTTATCAGATTTTATTCAATATCATAATGAAGTCGGCGCCAAGTAAACCCATAGTTTTATGTAGGTATTATTCATGGCACCAACTTCAATATTATATTGAATAAAATCTAATAAATCAAAATACATATTACTTTGTGCTTTGTAAATTTTATTTTTCAGGATTTGTTTGAAGTCTGTTTTATTTTTATTGAAAAATTTTTTTTTCATTATTTTAAGTGACGGGTAAACTAAAAAATATATCTATCTAGGTGAAAGTTCTCATCAATACAAATCAATCAAGCCCAAACACAAGGTAGCTGCTGTAAATCATTAAGGAATTACCTCGACTGTCTTTCGGTTCCATCATCAGATCGACTCCAGACATTCATTAAATTGTAGGTAGTACATTAAAGCACTGAATTAAAAAGTTAACGAACGCACTCCAGTTGTCCCTACAATTTTCGGTGGTTGCCCTCGATTTCTCCTGAATCCCATCATCAGATCCTGACCTGGTGAAATTGGGACCCCCTCATAAGTGAACTCTATCCAACAAAAAGCAGATTTGAAATTCGTCTATAATTGACGAAATATCGGTAAACATACATAAAAAAATACAACTTCCTTTTTTTTAAAAGTCGGATCTATAAATCTAAGTGTAAAGTTCTCATCAATACAAATCAATCAAGCCCAAACACAAGGTAACTGCTGTAAATTGTTAAGGAATGCCCTCGTCTGTCTTTCGACTCTATCATCAGGTCGACTCCAGACCTTCATTAAAGTGTAGAACATTAAAGCACTTAATTAAAAAGTTAACAAACGCACTAGTTGTCCCTACAATTTTCGGTGGTTGCCCTCGTTTTCTCCTGGATCCCATCATCAGATCCTGACCTGGTGAAAATGGGACCATCTCAGAAGTAAACCCTATTCAACTAAAAAAGAAATTTTGAAATCCGTCTATAATTGACGGAAATATCGCTTGACATACATAAAAAAAAATACATACAGACGAATTGAGAACCTCCTCCTTTTTCTGAAGTCGGTTTTATTTTTTAAAGCCGTGAGATCGTTCTCACGGAACTGCCCCTCTCTAACACGTTTATTGTGAAAGTTCAAGAAATTAATAATAATAAAGAATTCAAAAAAAGGAGGAGGTTCTCAATTCGTCTGTATGTATTTTTTTTTATGTATGTCAAGCGATATTTCCGTCAATTATAGACGGATTTCAAAATTTCTTTTTTTGTTGAATAGGGTTTACTTCTGAGGTGGTCCCATTTTCACCAAGTCAGGATGTGATGATGGGATCCAGGAGAAAACGAGGGCAACCACCGAAAATTGTAGGGACAACTAGTGCGTTTGTTAACTTTTTAATTCAGTGCTTAAAGGTACTACAATTTAATGAATGTCTGGAGTCGTTCTGATGATGGAACCGAAAGACAGTCGAGGGAATTCCTTAACGATTTACAGCAGCTACCTTGTGTTTGGGCTTGATTGATTTGTATCGATGAGAACTTTCACCTAGATAGATATATTTTTCGATTCACCCGTCACTTAAAATGATGAAAAAAAAATTTTCAATAAAAAATAAAACCGAATTCAAGCAAATCCTGAAAAATAAAATTTACTTAGCACAAAGTAATATGTATTTTGATTTATCATATTTAATTCAATATAATGTTGAAGTTGGTGCCATCAATATAATACCTACATAAAACTATGGGTTTACTTGGCGCCGACTTCAATATGATATTGAATAAAATTTGATAAATCAAAATACATAGGTATTACTTTGTGCTAAGTAAATTTTAAAATAAAAAAAAAATTAAATTACAACTAAAGTAATTATTATTTGACTTCCAAGAAATCCTGAAAAATAAAATTTACTTAGCACAAAGTAATATGTATTTTGATTTAATCAGATTTTATTCAATATCATATTGAAGTCGGCGCCAAGTAAACCCATAGTTTTATGTAGGTATTATTCATAGCACCAACTTCATATTGAACAAAATCTGATAAATCAAAATACATATTACTTTGTGGTAAGTAAATTTTATTTTTCAGGATTTGTTTGAAGTCGGTTTTATTTTTTATTGAAAAATTTTTTTTCATTATTTTTAGTGACGGGTGAACCGAAAAATATATCTATCTAGGGGAAAGTTCTCATCAATACAAATCAATTAAGCCCAAACACAAGGTAGCGGCTGTAAATCGTTAAGGAATTCCCTTGACTATCTTTCGGTTCCATCATCTGATCGACTCCAGACATACATTAAATTGTAGTACATTGAAGCTCTGAATTAAAAAGTTAACAAACGCATTAGTTGTCCCTACTATTTTCGGTGGTGGCCCTCGATTTCTCCTGAATCCCATCATCAGTTCCTGACCTGGTAAAATTGGGACCACCTCAGAAGTGAACTCTATCCAACAAAAAGCAGATTTGAAATTCGTCTATAATTGGTGAAATTTGGTGAACATACATAAAACATTGAGAACTCCCTTTTTCTTTAAGTCGGATCTATCAATCTAGGTGTAAAGTTCTCATCAATACAAATCAATCAAGCCCAAACACAAGGTAACTGCTGTAAATTGTTAAGGAATGCCCTCGACTGTCTTTCGACTCTATCATCAGATCGACTCCAGATGTTCATTTAAATGTAGAACATTAAAGCACTTAATTAAAAAGTTAACAAGCGCACTAGTTGTCGCTACAATTTTCGGTGGTTGCCCTCGTTTTCTCCTGGATCCCATCATCAGATCCTGACCTGGTGAAAATGGGACCACCTCAGAAGTAAACCCTATTCAACAAAAAAAAAAATTTTGAAATCCGTCTATAATTGACGGAAATATCGCTTGACATACATAAAAAAAAATACATACAATCGAATTGAGAACCTCCTCCTTTTTTCGAAGTCGGTTAAGAATTTATTAATAATAAAGTCAAATAATATTCGATGGCCATATTGGATTGCAAAATTAGTACGTGATTCGTACTTAGCATACCAAAAAACCCTATAAACGATACACATCATGAAATTTTGTGATTACGCCGTGGCGGCCATTTTGGATTGCAAAATTATCACGTGATTCGTACTCAGCATACCAAGAAACCCCTTAAACGATACCCATCATGAAATTTTGTGATTACGGCGCGGCGCCCATATTGGATTGCAAAATTAGTACGTGATTCGTACTCAGCATACCAAAAAACCCCTTAAACGATACCCATCATGAAATTTTGTGATTACGGCGCGGCGGCCATATTGGATTGCAGAATTATCACGTAATTCGTACTCAGCATACCAAAAAACCCCTTAAACTATACCCATCATGAAATTTTGTGGTTACAGCGCGGCGGCCATATTGGATTGCAAAATTATCACGTGATTCGTACTCAGCATACTAAAAAAACCATTAAACGATACCCATCATGAAATTTTGTGATTACGGCGCGGCGCCCATATTGGATTGCAAAATTAGTACGTGATTCGTACTCAGCATACCAAAAAACCCCTTAAACGATACCCATCATGAAATTTTGTGATTACGGCGCGGCGCCCATATTGGATTGCAAAATTATCACGTGATTCGTACTCAGCATACCAAGAAACCCCTTAAACGATACCCATCATGAAATTTTGTGATTACGGCGCGGCGCCCATATTGGATTGCAAAATTTTCACGTGATTCGTACTCAGCATACCAAGAAACCCCTTAAACGAAACCCATCATGAAATTTTGTAATTACGGCGCGGCGCCCATGTTGGATTGCAAAATTATTACGCGATTCGTACTCAGCATATCAAAAAACCCTTTAAATGATACCCATCATGAAATTTTGTGATTACACCGCGGCGGCAATTTTGGATTGCAAAATGATCACGTGATTCATACTTAGCATACCAATTTTAGAAAATTTTAGAATTTTTTATGACCCGTTATAATGTAATTTACATTTTTTACGCAACTGTAACCATCTAGCAAACTTACGCAACGGAAACTCTCAAAAGAAATGAAATATCCTAATTTTCGAAAAATGTTTCGTTGCTGCTCAGCTCTTATTCGCCTTAGCGTGATGTTATATATTTTGGTATTTTTCAAAAATGGACATTCTGTTAAGGAACTTTTGAAATTCAACTAGCAGTCTCTTAGACTCTAGAGTTCAAACAACTAAACAAACAAACAAATTCTTTAGCTTAAAAAAAATTTTTCAATAAAAAATTAAACCGACTTCAAGCAAATCCTGAAAAATAAAATTTACTTAGCACAAAGTAATATGTATTGTGATTTTATCAGATTTTATTCAATATCATATTGAAGTCGGCGCCAAGTAAACCCATAGTTTTATGTAGGTATTATATTGATGGCACCAACTTCAATATTATATTGAATTAAATATGATAAATCAAAATACATATTACTTTGTGCTAAGTAAATTTTATTTTTCAGGATTTGCTTGAAGTCGGTTTAATTTTTTATTGAAAAATTTTTTTTCATCATTTTAAGTGACGGGTGAATTGAAAAATATAGGTATCTATCTAGGTGAAAGTTCTCATCGATACAAATCAATCAAGCCCAAACACAAGGTAGCTGCTGTAAATCGTTAAGGAATTCCCTCGACTGTCTTTCGGTTCCATCATCAGATCGACTCCAGACATTCATTAAATTGTAGTACCTTTAAGCACTGAATTAAAAAGTTAACAAACGCACTAGTTGTCCCTACAATTTTCGGTGGTTGCCTTCGATTTCTCCTGAATCCCATCATCAGATCATAACCTGGTTAAAATGGGACCACTTCAGAAGTAAACACTATTCAACAAAAAAAAATTAAATCCGTCTATAACTGACGGAAATATCGTTGAATATACATAAAACATTGAGAACTTTCTTTTTTTTAAGTCTGATCTATCAATCTAGGTGTAAAGTTCTCATCAATACAAATCAATCAAGCCCAAACACAAGATAACTGCTGTAAATTGTTAAGGAATGCCCTCGACTTTCTTTCGACTCTATCATCAGATAGACGCCAGACCTTCATTAAAATGTAGAACATTAAAGCACTTAATTAAAAATTTAAAATGCGCACTAGTTGTCCCTACAATTTTCCGTGGTTGCCCTCGATTTCTCCTGGATCCCTTCGTCAGATCCTGATCTGGTAAAAATGGGACCACCTCAGAAGTAACCCCTATTCAACAAAAAAAAAATTTTTGAAATCCGTCTATAATTGACGGAAATATCGCTTGACATACATAAAAAAAAATACATACAGACGAATTGAGAACCTCCTCCTTTTTTTGAAGTCGGTTAAAAACCAACTTCAAATTACCAGATTCCCCTAAATAACGATTAAAACCCCTAAACGTTTCTTTTTTGTACTAAAACTTTTAATCTCAAAACAAATCATTGAAAGGACTCATAAAAAAAATACACATTTTCTTTTTGTTTTGTTTGGCGAGATTCTTTGGCGGGAATTTTGTAAATTTGCAAAATTAGTGTATTTCGAGTGTTTTGTGTGTTTCAATGGTGGATTCTTAAACATAAACGTTTGACAACGTGCACTAGTGTTAGGAAGTGATAAAACGCAGTGAATCGCAACTTTGCAGTGACAAAAAATCCAAAGAAACTTTCAGAAATTTATCCACTGCTTTTCTGAAGGAAGACTGACATTGACTTAGGGATGATGTACTTGACTTTGACTGGACTTAGAGGACGAGGACTGTGACTTTTTAAAGCAAAATGAAGAGATAATAAATATACAAGACTTGGCTGTATGGCTCAAATTGCCTTTGCCTATCCGAAAATGGATAAATATAACTACTACTACTTTTGTTTGGCATCAAGTGACGTCACACAAGGCGCCATGAGCGTTTTCGATACAAATTGAAATTCATTTTTTAAATCACAAAATAAACTATGTAAATGATTGTTTTAAATCAAAATATTACATTTTTGTGATCATTTAGATATAAAGCTACAAAAATAAACGATTTTTGAAATTTAGGACACAAGCCTATTAGATCTAATTTTGAAAAGCAATTATATGTTAGCTCAATGGCAAATCTATATATATAAAAATCAATGCCACTTTTCGTTGTAATTTTATAACTCAAGAACGGGCTCACCTATCCAAACCAAATGTTTAGGCTTTGTTCGGACTATTTAGTAGATGGTTTATGTAAACTTTGCACAAAATCGATCGAGCGGTTCTTCATTTATCACGCAAACGAAGTTGCGCGGGTCAGCTAGTTAAATATAGATAATTGTTTTGGTTTCGAGCAGGACTCGAACCAGCGTCTTCTAGTTTACCGGACCAGACACCCTAACCGTTTGACAACCGGGACACTGCTTTCAAACGTCTAATTCTTTCACCTTATTAGGTTTTGGGGCGACGTAAGCACCATTTACTCCTAAGATGAGAAAAGAGACTTCTTTCTGGGCTGAGGCAACTGTCGCAACGAAATGACTCATAGCACTAATTACGGAAGTACGGATATGAACGGATTTATCACAAGACTGCTCCAGCTATTTGACAATTAACTTTGTTGCCAAACGACCTCTCAACCAGAACCATTTAAGGCTCGTGTTCAGACATAAGCCTTTAATGTAAAACTTTAAGTTATTTAGCACTGGTACAGTGGTTCCTTCGGGAACACTATGTATAACTTGAAGTTTAGATTTTGGTTGACCACACGAGCTGCGTATTGTATTATATTATACATAAAGACATAACTAGTTTATCCTATTACGTTTTTACCTAAAATTTTATAAATTACTACCTGGTACTCCGGAGCAATATTCCAGATACCAATATATGTTGTCACCTAAGCCGTAAAAGGAGAGTAAGTAGATCTTTGGCTAGCAGTAGGACAGCTACTGGTTGTCTTGAATAACTGATGAAAGCACTTATTATTGGATGATTGTAATATGATTATGTGTGTCAAACCGTTGAGATAAATAAACGATATACAGACTGCCTCTTTCTGCGAGCAGGTCATGCTCGTGAAGGGGGCGGGAACGAGAGAGAACTCTCCTACCCGAGTTCCGCAGTCGGTGGCTTGGGTGCCGCCGACGTGTCTTCGCGGAGGACTATCGGCCTCCATGACCAGGGACCTGAAGGCGGTGAGAGGGCTGCTCACTGTCCTTACAGAAGCAGGCCCATGACGGCAGTGTGATGTGAGAGATTCACGCACGCCCCCACCTTAGAAGCGGGATCACATCCGAAACCCTCCAAAGACGCGTGATAGCACCCGAACCACCCCCTAGGCCAGGGGTCGGCAACCTTTTGAGTCGGAAGAGCCAAAAATGACGATTTTAAATTACAAAATTTTTAAAGAGCCACAAAATCCTTCTTGATTCCACGATCAGTAAGAAGTGGGATAGACTAGACTGCTGGAAAAGTCTGCTATAGAGACAAACCAAGTCTGTCGGAAGCTCTGAGAACATTCTTCGAAGGGCGTCTCCAGGACTTACGGCCATAGGCAGATGGTAAGTCACAGGGTTGTTTTGGAGAATTTCCACAATTAAAAAGATATGAGCGATTATGTGGGATTCTCCCACTAAAACCCTGGGATGTTCCTTCTTGTCACTATTGTTGGCTCCCAGGGAAGGCAAGCGTACAACAGCTACATGCAACAGTCTCGACTCTGGGGGTCTAAATATTACCCACCGAAACTTCACTGCCGCGACGCCTGAACACGAAGGGTGGGTCGTAGTCAGTCTCACGACTGTCATAAAGCTTCCATCGTCGGCCACGCGTGCGAGGTTGGCATACTGGAAATGTTAGGCCGCCCCGCTCTGGCACCCACAGCGCTTTTCTCATTGCCGTTGACGTCAAAACAACAGCCGAACCAATTTTCTTCGCTGTCTAACATAGCGTAAACTATAATAGACAGCGACGCGACCGGGCCAATTTAGGACTCTTCGGTACGCTCGCCACTCAACTCTGTACAAAAAGCGAGGGTGTGCAGCGCTTTATCCACGGCACCGTCCTCGCTGTGGGTACGTTGCCTAAGGCTCAATGCCTACCACATCATGCAGGTATTTACTAAAATATCCGTGCCCCGTGAGGAGCTGTGTGAGGTGGTAGGTATGTCAGTGCCGCTTTTCTACCTAGGACCTCAGAATAAATAAGATGGCAGAGACGAGCTTAATGCTTACCGCCGAGCTCTAGCCTGGTGCGCCATTTATGAATGAGATCATTGCGCGCTCTAACACACCAGCTTTCAATCTCTTCCGAAGATGGTTGTTTGCCATTTTGACGCACCAAAGCATTGGGCCGGTAGATTTCTGCCAGAACTGCGGCCACTAGGTTCCGCGACGAACTGTCAGAATTAGAGATGCCGTCTCTTATGATATTATATTCTCTGGGCTATGGCCCGCTGCGGACATCGCATCAGAATCCTATTAGAAAAAAAATTGTGCTCCATATAACGCTTTCAAGCTCAGCACACCACCATTAGGCGAGTTTGCTTGTTTAACTACTAGTAAGACTTTTGTGGTATTTTTGAAAATGAAAGGGTGATAATGTTCTTGAAAATGAATAATATGATAATTATGTATGCAACTAAAGAGCCGCAGGTCTACACCCAAAGAGCCGCATGCGGCTCGCGAGCCGCGCCTTGCCGACCCCTGCCCTAGGCGAGGCCCCAGCGGCGGCCGTGGGTCTGTTGGGAGTCCTGGGACATCCTTCCGAGGGCTTACCCGGGTGTCTCAACCATAGGCTGTTGGGCGTAACGTGAGGTTTTTTAGTCTGTAGGAGTCCGGCATGGCATCCATGACGATTTTCCCTCACGTTAAACAAAAAGAAAGAAAAAAAAACGATATACAGAGGCATGTATTAAGTTTCACGGTGTTTCCAACTTGGCTTGACGAGACAAAGCACGGGAACGTTTGTAAATGGAAATGCCACAAACTGTTTCCAATTTCAGAACTGACAGAGCGTAAGAGCTGTCCATTTACAGAAGACTAAGCAAGCGGGGCTGCGAGCATATAAGAACACTAGCGGACGTAAAGGTTTCACCCACGTAGCTCCTATTCCCGTGGGAATATGGGAATAAAATATAGCCTATGTTACTCAGGGTGAATTTAGCTTTCCAATGGTAAAAGAATTTTTGAAATCGGCACAGCAGTTTTTGAGTTTATTCATTACAAAAATACACACACGCAAAAATGCAAAATTTCTTCTCTTTGTAATGTTAGTATAGATAGCGCATTTTTTTTAGTTTGTGTCGCATTAGATAAAGGAACGTCCTTTCAAACTGTACTGTAAGCTGTTGTGTCAAGGTTGAGTTCATCCTGGCGTTGTGCCAGTGTCTAATTCAATTTGCACTCCCTAGGTCAGTAGTATATTTCACTGTATATTTTTTATGATGCCATAAAAGCTATTAAAGCTTGTTCTGTTAATGTGTTCCGTTTTAACGCTATGATTTTATTGTTAAAGAATGAACTAACTAGCGCCTTAGCGCACGAATTTTAATGTGTTTTTGTTATTAGTCATTTTATATGACTGGCCATTCTGTTGTCGTGTGGTGTTGTTCTGGTGTTATTTTAAAACTATTATTATAATGTTAAAATATTTATACTGCTACCAGAGAATAGCTTCACAATAATTATATTCGCATAAAAATATTATGCGTAATTTCCGTATTGTATCTGTAATATTTATTGGACGCCTGAAATATTTCGGTCGAAACAAATAATTCGCGTGATCAGCAAATATTCATGCCAGAGTTTGGATATTTTATATGTAGCTTTATCAGGTGTATAGATCTTATAATACAAGCTTATTATTGGCTTAATTGGCACTAGACGACGCTGTAGAAAAAAAGCTCAACAACGTTTATTTATTATAGGTATGAGTCAACCGAGCTTATAAGCTATTAGTGCGAAAACATCGTAAAAAGTGGTATTACGTTAACAGTTAAAGTGCTGTAATATAAACCACCATTTCTAAGTAGTGACTTGTAGGTTTGATCGTGACAAATGAAAACAACGAAATCGCTAGCAGCAATAATGGTGTAGGGTGCGCGTTGAACTATAAATATTGACTGAAGCGTACACTGAACAAATCACATTTTATTTGATTGTTTATTGCTTAAGAGGGCTAACATATTTCGCGCCACGTTTTGCTCAGAAACCATACTTTTCAATGCGTTTGAAGTCACTAAATATTCATCATACAAACATGGTATTCACTTACATACTTAGTAAATTTAGCTCTCTAAACGTTTCATAAAACATATTTACCTAACAACAGATTACATATGGCTAATATCAACGAAAGTGAACAAGGTTTTTCAAATCATACGATTTGCATCGATTTCGATGCTTAAATTCATGTCAAATAACTGATAAATTTAATAAACAAGGAATACGAAGCAATTGCAAAGGGCCTTGGCTATCAGTTTGTAGAATAACCTCATATCAGGTAGGTTCCTTTTTTTGGAGAAAAATGACTGTAAAGTTTGCTCAAATACTGAGAAATTTCACAAAAATAAAGTAGTCTTTTCACCAACTTCAGCAGTTTAAATCATTATGATATTTATGTATTATTATGTCAGAACTTCTCCTTTGGCAATTAAAATATTTCTTTTTAAGTAACTAGATACAGATTTTTTTTTACAAAGTATTTTGTGAACCCCTATAAATGCAGATACGCGAACAAATACGATTTAGTACCGCCGAGAGGCTCTCAGAGAGTGGTCATGTCGCTCGATGTTCCATTTTTGAATACGAAAATTTGAACAAAAATAGTCTAATTCTAGCGTGACCAAACAATCTTAGTACTTTGTGACGTATAATATTTATAAATATTTATGGTCGATATACAACGTGAACTTTTGTATAGTGCAAAGCTCAGACATCCCGACTAGAGTTTCGCTTCAAAATACTGTATCAAAAAAATAAAAAGAAACTAACAAAAACTGACCAAGTTATAAGCTTTTACAGTTGCATTATTTTCTCCAAGAACAGCGTAGGTGTAGGTATTATACGCAAGGCAGGTAGTTACTATTCGTGTGGTATTGATAATAACATTAACAAACCATTTTCATAAGTGGTAATTATGGAACAGTGTTTTAGACAGAAACCGGCCAATGTGAGTCCGACTCGCGCATGTAGCTCGAAGAACGAATGGCTCAGAAAGAACATGAGGCAGCTGTTCTGTATGTACACCTGTAAGGAACCAGACCAGGATTGGAACGGCTGTAAAGCCGCTATAGCAAAATACAAGTAGCGACTGAGATACAGAAGTACCAAGTCTTGGAGAAACCTCTGCTAGAGTCAGACTAATACTGGCCAAACAAGGGACAGAACTGTCCGGATCTATAAACAAACCTAGCGGCGCGGCGGCCTGACCAACATATGAGAAGAAACCGAGAGTATTTTGATACAAACGCACTTCCCAGATGCCAATTGCTGCAGACACTCGTGTGGCTGGTGGAAAACGTATCCACAGAAGAATTCCACTGGGAGCTCGCAAGACCTGTTCTAATCTATTCTGTCAACTTACAAAAAAATGAATGGGTAATTAACAGCTTTAAGTCCTTCAAATCTCTTCCCTGCAGTGATAAAATGGGGGAGGACACAAGTTGATATTGTCAGTTACATAGTATCTGTACGCCAGACAGTGTATGGGGCTGTGACTCAGACTGTGGAGAGAGGTCTAAGTGATCTTTATACCAAAACTCGGTAAAGAGGACTATTCAGACCTCTGGTCACACAGACCGATAAGCCCTACGTCTTTCCTGCTAAAAACTCTGGAAAGATTGCGTGACAGAGACATTCGAGGGACGGCCGGCCCTTCAAAATAAACGACTGCATTTCAACCAACACGCATATGCCCTCGGCAAGTCTACGGATTCAGCACTACATGCGTCGGCGTCGGTACACAAAATAGAAGAGGTCATCCAGAATAAATCAATGTGCCTCGGCATTTCATAAACATAGAGGGGGCTTTCGACAAAAGAAGCATAACCACACGACACTGGCAAAATACCAAGTATACATGGTAGTCAGTGAATGGATAGATAACATGCTAAACAACTCATTTTAAAGCTACAGACAGCAGAAACTAGTGCGCAGCGATGGCCAAAGGTTGTCCTCAAGGGGGCGTTGTCTCACCACTGCTATGGAACCTTGTTGTAGACGACCTAATTACCAATTAATCAATCAATTTTACCTATTGCAGTCCACTGCTGAACATAGACCTCTCCCAAATTGCGCCACAACACATGGTCCTGCGTTTTGTGCATCCTGTCAATCCCTGCAACCTCATTTAGGTCGTCGCTCCATCTGGCAGGGGGTCGTCCTAGGCTACTTTTATCAAGTCGCGGTCTCCACTCCAGAACTCGCTTGCTCCATCGGCCATCCAGTTCTTCTACAGATGTGACCAGCCCACTGCCACTTCAAAACGCATACTCTGCAAGCTATGTCGACCACTCTTATTCTCTGACGGATAACATCGTTTCGGCACCGTAGGTCATTACTGGTAGAGTGCACCGGTTGAAGTCTTGCGTCAAGCTTAACGCAAACCACCGCTACACTGTGGGTACGCAGACGACATAACAATACTGACAAGAGTAAACTTGACCAGCATGGAAAGTGATATCGCACAGAATGCTCTTAAAATCGTGGAACGTTGGTCCACAGCTAACGGACCTTTAGACAATCCAGGCAAGACGGAGCTGTTACTGTTTACTAACAAAAGAATTCTCGGAAATTATCAGGTGCCCCGTCTCTATGGCACCGAATTACATTTCTCCAAAGAGGTCAAGTATCTTTGGGTGCTTCACGACTGTAAACTGAATTGAAGTAATCAAGAAAAGAAAGAAAATATTTAAAGATTAGCCTGTATGGCTACCGCGGCCGGGAGGGGAACTACGCCCCTCAGCCACCATACAGGCGATGTTGGAACCGCCGGTCACGTCATCATCAAACAGGAAGCCACGACCACATAAATATACAAGAAGTTGGTGGATTTGGAACCGCTGACGGAAGCGATCACGGACATAATAACATAACAGTTTGAGTTCAATAAAAAGTACAAAATACAACTACAAGAGTGCCTTCGAGAGTGACTCAATATCTACGGATATTGAGGATTGAGGAATATTTAAGTACGGATGAATCCAAAACGAGAACGGGTTTCGAAGCAGGAAACTTCTCGGAGGACCTGAACATTAATATCGCAACCCCCTTAGGCACCCATGGCACAGTATACCAAGCAAGAGCAAGAGTGCATGGATATAAAATCAAGGCGACTGAACGGTCAGGTCAGGAACGTCAGAACCAGTGTATTCGGATACTTGATGGCAGTATATCAGTCCTACAAACGTTACAGAGCCATGCGATAGCATTTGGCCTTGTCACGAAATGCCACATAGGCCTCATGGATGAACGACGAAAAGAACAATGTCACGCTACAATGGATTAAAATTACTCAGTGGCTCACGATGTAATATCGCTGCGGCGGACGAGCTGGCAAGAAGACATTCTTCGCTGGCAGCAATGGACCCTAAACTAATCCTACTCCTCCCATCTGGATGGGTACGTAACCTGCTCCAGGTCGCTGCAGGAAGCCGTGGGCAACGTGAAGAGTCTGCTAGACTTCCCGGAGGAACTGGGATGGCAAAATAGCCATACTACAACCCCCCACGCAAAATAGGCGCAATAAATGACGTTGCGGAAATCAGCCCGTGGAACCAGTCCTCTTCCTTAACCGCACCACTTTTGTTTCTAAAAAGTTACAAAAGTATCAAACTTCTTCGTTGCTAAAACTATGCACTATACGGCTGCGTGTGACGTGCAGTCTGATTTCTTACGATCGTATGTAATATGAAAACAAAATTAGCGCTCTTAAGCTTAAACGGTATTGATGACATTTTGATTATAGCGTAAATATCTAAGTACCCTACATTAAGAGATTTTTTTGGCACTTTAAAAAAAATGCACAAGCGAATTAGTGTGAAAGCTGACTTAGTTTAAGTTTATAATTATGGAAAAGTTCATGAAGTATTTTTTTATGAATTACTCAAATAAGCAATCATATCAGCCTATAGCAGTCCACTGCTGGACGCAGGCCTCTTCCAATTTACGCCACAATACATGATCTTGCGCCTTCTGCATCCAGTCCCAGCCATTTCATATTTTGTACAATCTTTTCCAGGTCGTCGGTCCATCTGGTGGGTGGTCGTCCTATCCTAGGTTCATCCTAAATTGCACAGCGAGCTATGAAACTGGCTATGCTTGGACTATCTCTGAGGGATAGACTCCAAAATGGGGTTATCCAGCAGAGAACTATTTTGGTCAAAATAGCTCGCAAAATAAGCACTTTTTTACGTGAGGGAAAATCGTCATGCATTCCATGCCAGACTCTACCGACTAAAATACCTCACGTATCCTACCTAACAGCCTATGGTTGGGAGCCCCGGTAAGCCCTAGGAAGGATACCCCAGGACAGAATAAGCACATTAAAGTGGCAGAGGGCTAGCCACGTCTGCAGAAGTACAGATAGCCGAATTAAGTACTATGGATTATAATACAGTTTATATAATGTGGAAGGTCTGATAGCCACGGTTTTTCCCAAGAACTGATACTTTACTAGTTAGCCATTTGCAACACAAAATACCGACTTATGAATGGTAGTATAGAGAAATGTGGCCTTAATCTGTTTAGCGTGACACATTTTAATTATCATATATAGCAATTAGTTAATAGTGATTAAGACCATTATAAGTCTAAAGTGACGATAAAGTACTAGATTAGATATTATGTAATAAAAAACCGGCCAAGTGCGAGTTGGACTCGCCCATGAAGGGTTTCGTAGCAGCAAGTAACATAAATATAAAAGTTCTTATAGTTCGTTGTAACTTTGATTGATGCTTTAACACGTTCGCAGTGGTAGTGATTTTTCTAATCGAAAATTGCGGTTTACTACGTATTAAAAAAAACTACCAGCTCCATCTCGTTCGAACCAATTTTCGTTGGTAGTTTTTATAGCAATGTACATCATATGTTTTTTTTTAGATTTATCATTCTCTTAGTTTAGAAGTTAGAGGCGGGGGGGGGGGACACACATTTTTCCACTTTGGAAGTGTCTCTTGCGCAAACTATTCACTTCAGAAAAAAATGATGTTAAAAACCTCAATAACAATTTTAAAGATCTATCTATAGATACCCCACAGGTATGGGTATGATGAAAAAAAAATTTTGAGTTTCAGTTCTGAGTATGGGGACCCCCAAAATTTACTTTTCTTTTTCTAGTTTTATATAAGAATTTTAATGCGGTTCACAGAATACATCTAGTTACCATTTGGCTACGAAACCCTAAAAATGAACACGCGTACACATGGTTGCTAAAAATCCTATTTAGAATTCGGTAATTTATAAAGCCAATTAATAACACCTAATAATACTTTGGAAGGTAGTTCAATATCAGCGCTCTTGAGTTAATAATTCAATTTCACCTGGCACCGAGCCCATTCTGACACCTGCACTCTTTAAAGCTCTACGAAATTGAGTAATGGCCGAAATATGCAGGCTTGAATCACTTCACTCGTTTCAAAGTAGCTAGCTCTATGTATAATAGTAGGCAGTGAGAAATATGGGTAATAATTGTTTGTGTAAAAACATTATTTTATTATTATCTTTACTAATTAATAAACACTAGCTGATGCCCGCAGCTTTGCCCGCGTAAAATTTGTTCCCGCGGGAACTTATTCCCGGGATAAAAAGTAGCCTATGTGTTATTCCACACTATAATGTATCTCTGTACCAAATTTCAGCCTGATCCGTGTAGCGGTTTGAGCGTGAAAGAGTAACAAACATCCACACTCACAAACTTTCGCATTTATAACATTAGTATAAACATTCATATTAGTTACATAAAAACGTAGAAGTAATGTTATTTACTGCTACGTATTCGTGTTTCAGAAGGCTTCTTACAGCTGTGGTTCCTGCAGTCAATTGTGTAATAGTCAACATTCACCTTTACACTGTAACGTAACGGGCGTCAAGGGTGTCGGTGTGGACTTCCCAAATCCCGTGTTACAATAGTTTGATTTGTAAAAGAAGATTACCTGGATAACAGCAGCCGGAGATACAGTGGACCTTTTAGGTTAAGGGCCGTGTTGTCTGGCTAGTAAACCCCTGTTGCAGTGAGTTCGTGAAAGAAAAACCAGTGTATATTATTATCACCACGTTTAATGGTCTACAATACAAAAACCACAGGCCTTGTGGTATATCAAACGCACTACTTAGCCTATATATATGGCAGGATGTACCAGTATTACTCCAGTTAGAATACTTATATCTACACACACTTTACTTACTTGCTATAAACTTATATCAGATCTATTGACCTGGCCGGCTCTTGCGCCGATGCGATGAAATTATTTCATTTGACACAATTAACTAAACATCACCTTGTGACGTGGCTAACAAAATATACTTTAATCTAGCGACCTAGAGATGGATCCATTCTGGTTAACATCATTATAATCTATGATTTAAAGGCTAAATAAATCTAGTTACATTCTCGGATCGTTATGCAGCCTCCTGAAGGTGAACTACGTTGTTAAACTGTCGGTGGACTATCGCGTAGGCACCGCTAACCAACGAGATGCAGTAATCAACCTCGCGTATGGGTGTATAAGAAGAATCCTGGTGGCCCTCCTTGGTGCCAAGTAGTGAAAAAGAAATGCACGTGGCGTAAAAAAGAGAATAAAAAATGCCGGTGCGAGAACCGGTTACCGCTACAAAGCCGGGCTCGTCAGCGGCGCGCAGTCCCGTGTGTGGATCACGCGTCCCACGCTGATGGGTTCACGGGGAAGAATTCCTCCGTGTTGGGAGTCCGCCAAGGGACGGGCAGGTATTCCCAGCAATAATAGGTAGGTACTCCAAAGACCCGCTACAACAAAAGTTACGCGTCATTAGCAATCAGCACGCACTTCACAGACCGCGATTATTACAAGGTCTATCTAGCTTATAAATACCTTTTTGCGGGTCCTGTGATGGTACGAATTGCTCTTGAAGAGACACCTTACGGGTCTTCTCGCTCGAGAGAAAAAAATGCCGACTGCCTCCATCTTTGCTTTTCGTCTCTTCCCCTTCCCACCAAGCCAAACCCGCTTGGTCAGTTACATCTACGGTCCGTTTCATTTCACTCATCCCTCACGTTCCGTTCGTGACTTTTATTCCTCCACTTCTCATACGCCATACACGATTAGGGCTTTATCGCATTAACGCCATGTCATTAACTGAAGCTAAAACTATCCTGTACATTAACCATCCTATCCTCTTAAGCGAATATTTTATCCACTATTTGACATAATGTTCTACGTTACGCGGAACGTGAATTCTGGTGTGACCACTCCGAAATTGATCCGCTCGTAAACTATATATAAATTATCATTAGTTCCAAACTAATTTAATATACCTATTATTTATTCTAATCTAGATTTATTGTACACTAAATAAAACTATTTTTTTTTGTTCTTTTTTTTATTCCTAAACTATTTCGTTGACCAGGATCAGTCATTGTTACTGTCAAAATGACAATGTCAGATTCACGACGTCTAACCTATGTGTATGTGTAGTATTGTGACTGGATGTAAACACGGAATAAAACGACAGAAAGATATCGAGTTTAATATCTTTGTGTTAATGTGCTTAATGTATGAAATCCTCGTTATCACGAGACAAAAAGAGAGTATTATATTAGAACGTATGGATAATGTGTTGGTGAGTATTGCAGAGTGTTACAATACCCCCTTTCTCGGGAAAAGAGGTAAACCGACAGGTTTACCGAAAGAAACAGCCGGGGCAACCGGGAAAAAGTGGTTACTTAACCGACTCCAAAAAGGATTAAAAAAATACCGAGAAACAAAAGAATAAAACTTCAGAACGCTGCTAGCAATAGTTATTCTTCTGACTGCCCTTTAGAATGATCACAGCTGGATAGGTATTCCTTTCAAAACGCGTACTTCACTCTTCCATACCTCACACAGTATTTCATATTTATCTATGTACATTCATTCGTCATCCTTTCCATATTAATAATAATTATAATAATACATATAATAATATTTAAAGCTTATTTTCCACCTATCATTCAGTCATGCACTTATCCTTCCCTTTCTTATTTGCTCCTATCATTCCATAATTATTTACATGCTGTCATTCATCAGTCTTATATTCTGTAAGAGTTTTTCATACTTTGGCCAATCGTACTGTCGGTCAATCATTTGACTGTCAAGAAAAACAACTTTTTTGCTCATGCGTTGTTAAGTATCATATCATATAAACATTAACTGTAAGAATAAGAACACAATGTAAAAACACAAACGGCAAAACAATTATTAATTGCATACATTAGTTTCGATAAATGCTTGCCTAGCCCTACGATCAAAAAAAATCTTGGGTCCGGAGTAAATACCACTAGACAAGCAACAATATCGGACAGGGTGTGTAAATAATTTAATCTACACGCAAGATGTCCTTTACATGAAATTTACCAACAGATCCTGACGATAGCTCGCGTAGCTCATACACTACATCTGACAACCTCCTTTCAACCGTGCACTTCACAAATTTCGGCGCCAGCTTGGCGGAGAAATACTTCGCTGCGTTAGATTGTACGAAGTTCCTTCGCCAGACCACATCGCCTATTTTCGCTGTGAAGTGTCGTCGTCTTAGGTTATAATGTTGTGAATTTTTCTGGTACGCTTGAGTTAATGCATCTACTACCTTGTCAAAAATTTTTCCCAATTCCAACAACGATGATGCCGCTGCGCTTCTATCGCCTATGGTCAGATCATCAGCTGATGTTGGTAAATCCCTAAGAATTGAATGGAATTGACCGTCAGTGACTATTTCACGACCGGTGGCTAAGAAGTACGGTGTGTATCCCGTTGCTAGGTTCACCGTGCTATTCAGTGATAGCTGAATTTGCTGAAGGTATTTGGACCAATTACGTTGATCTTGTTCAACTAGTATGGATAAACAGACTTCAGCGGTTTTGTTATACCGTTCGACTGTATTCGCTTGCGGTGCGTAATGCGCCGTATAGAAAATTCGAGGGATAGAATATCCATCGCAAAATGATTTAAACGATTTGCTTTTAAATATGGTAGCGTTGTCACAAATAAGAATCGCGGGGGTTCCCCATTTCAAGATCAATTCCTTTTCCAAAAATGAAGTGACCGTTTGAGTGGTTGCAGTACGGAGGGGGTGAAGCCATACAAATTTTGAGAAAACGTCTACAACTGACAGAATGTATATATGACCCGAATATGCTTTAGGTAATGGGCCTATAATATCTATTGACAACGTGTGCATCGGAACGTCCACCTCCTTTTGATTTGTCATGAGTCCGTGAGGTGGTGAATTTGAGTGTTTATATGCTTTACACTTGTCACACCGTGTGACAAATTCCTTAACATTTTCAAACATATTTGGCCAATAATAATGTTCCCTAATTTTCAAATACGTTTTTTGAACTCCTGGGTGTACACTACAGAAGGAGTCATGGTTTTCCTTGATGCATTCATCGACCAGCTCTTTAGGAATTACTAACCTCCAATTGTTTTTTGAAGTACAAGAGCCACCTTTGCAAAATCTAAACAAATTGTTGCCTAGGATCTGAAAATTTTTGAAACGAGTAGGCATAGTTTTACAGCCGTTATACATCTTCTTATACCACTCATCAGAAGTTGAAGAAAGTTCTTGATTGAAAGTAATAGCATCGACCGAAATTCGGGATAGTGCGTCTGGTACGACATTAAGCTTACCTGCCTTATGGCAAATGTCAAAATTAAAAGTGGATATCTGCATTGCCCATCTGGCCAACCTGCCTGAGGGGTTATTTAAAGACTTAAGCCACTTTAAACTCATATGGTCAGTGATGACCGTGAACTTAGTACCTTCTATGTAAGCACGAAAATGATTTATGGAATCCACTACCGCGAGCAGTTCACGCTCTGTTGTACTGTAATTTCTCTCAGGTTTTGCCAGTAAACGTGAAAAGAAAGCCACAGGACGCTCGATTCCATCTATGTCCTGCGTCAAAACACTACCAATGCCTACGGATGATGCGTCGCAATGAAGCACGAAAGGTTTCGAAAATTCTGGCGACGCCAAAACTGGAGCTGTTATTAAAGCATTTTTAAGGGTATTGAAAGAATCCTCAGCTGCTTCGGACCATTGGATGCCGTCACTGCCTTTCTTCTTACCTACCAACGCTGTCATAGGTGCTATGATGGTGGAAAAATCCTTAACAAACCTACGATAGTATGAACATAGACCTATAAATCCTCGTAGCTGCTTGGCAGTTTTAGGCTGTGGGAAATTCTGAATGCTGCTCAGCTTCTCTGGGTCAGTGCGCAAACCTTGTGTATTGATGATGTATCCCAAGTATCTAAGCTCTCCTTTGCAAAATTCGCACTTTTTTAAGTTGATAGTGAGACCAGCGTCACTAAGCGACTTCTTTACAGCAGCAAGTATCTCCATATGTTCAGAAAATGACTCTGTGGCAATCAGAAGATCGTCCAGATAACAAAAAACTTTTCCGTCAAATTTGTGCAGAAATAGCGAATCAACTAGCCTTTGCATTTCAGCTCCCGCATTGGATAATCCGAATGGCATTCTTTTAAAATGAAAAAGACCTCTATTAGGGACTACGAAAGCTGTTTTCTCACAAGAAGTACCTTTGCCGTCTATTCCATCCTGACTTGACAAACTGACCTGCCAAAAACTCGATGATAAATCAATTGAACTAAGATAATGTGCTCCTCGCAGATTGTCCAAAATCGAATTTATATAAGGAAGTGGGTACGAGTCTTTAACCGTGACATCATTGAGCTTACGCGCGTCGAGGCAGAATCTCCATGATCCATCTTTCTTTGGGATCATGACAACCGGGTTGGACCATGGTGACCTCGACGGTTCGATGACATCGAGCCTCAACATCTCGTCCACCTCCCTATTCAATGCTGTCAACTTAGCAGGCGATAAAGGGTAATATCTTTGTTTAATAGGCTCTCCCTGTGTAATAATTTTATGTGTAACGATATGCGTTTTCCCTAAACCTTTTTTTTCTGATGAAATTGACTCAAAGTCATTCATTACTTTTTGTAGATGTTTGGCTTGTTGAGATGTTAGATCATCTCTGGGTATTAAAGCTTTCACCTCACACAACGCACTGCAAGCACTATAACTTGTGGAGTTGCCTCTCCTCACGACATCTCCAAACTTAAAAATGTCCACTAGACCAAATGCATCAGCGAAATCCATACCGCACAAGATTTCGTGATGTATGTCAGGGCAAACTAAAAAATTAAAGTGGGCAGTTATCCCATTACAAGTTATTGGCAAAGACATTATGCCAATGACTTTAATTTGAGATAAATCCGCTAAAAATACTGCTGGCACGACTGAAGCATCCCTAGCATGTAATGTCCATCCAAGTCTTTGAAAATATCGATGCTTATTCGCACCTAAAACTGATAAATGTGCCCCAGGATCGAGCAATGCTTCGAAATTACGGTCCTTTATTGTGAATTTAACAAACAACCGATTATCCCCTACGAATGACGATATTTCAGGCGAAGAGACTGTTTGTGTGTGTAACGACTTGCTCGGGGGCCCCATCAGTTTTTTTCATTAAGTGTCTGTGTAGTAGACTGCGAGCGCAAGCCTGTGTTACATTGGGTGCAGCTCCTAATCGTCACCCTCTTAGCTCCGCACTTGAAACATATTATGCCTGGTATTGACCTACACACCTTATAACTATGGCCGACTTTTTTACATTTAAGGCAAGTAATAGGTGAGCCGCGCCTGTCAGGTAATTTGCCGACGCTGACTGCATTGAGTTCGCGCTTGCCAACCGGTTTAGATTGACATAAAACACCAGAATAAGCCTCATAATTCTTGGACACGTTGACCAATTGGTCAAAGGTAGTAATATCATTGATGGCTAATAGTTGGGCGTATGTAGGTAGCAAATTGTGTTTTATAATTTCAAGTAGGTTGTCGCTTGTAATAGGATATGTTAGTCTATTGTTTAAATCCTGGATATCTAAAATAAAGAATGATACAGACTGACCTAGCTTCTGCTTTTTTTCACGAATTTGTCTCTCTATGTTGTAGTTGTAATCCTTTGATTGAAAGAATTTTCGAAATTCAACGCAAATATCAAACCAAGAGTTAATTTTATGTTGGATTGTTCTATGAAACTTGAGTGCGGTGTCAGATAACAGTTCTGAAAAACCTCTTACTAATGTTGTATCGTCAATCTGTCGTGCGATACGTGTTTCATTAACCCTAAGGAGGAAGTCGTCAATATCTGACTCTCCGTTATACTTGAGTTTAAGGGAAGCTAAATTCAATGATTTGTAGTACACATGCGCACTGGGGGGCGGTGCAACCACTTGTGTTATACCATTACCTTGGTTCATGTTGTCAAAAATTTCGCTAGTTTTAATGGGGAATGTCTTATGTGCGTGTGCTATCGGTTCTTGTGCCACGTATGTCTCTTGTGTGTTGCTGTGAGAGGCAGCATAATGGGTGGTCGTATTAGAGACTATGGATGTCGTAAACGTTTCGGGAGCCAAAGATGAAGTCCGGTTCACGTTGACTCGGGGACGTGTATTTACGGTATCCATAGGTATGTGTACCTCTAAAGGTCGTGTATACGGGCTAGAAGTTACCTGCATAACGTTCCGACTATGCACCGGTGAAGCAAATTCACTTGCATCAGTATCTGGAGTTTTTGACATTTTTTATAAATAAGTTCTTAATATCTAGTTTGTATTTAGCCTAAAATGCTCTAGTAGTAGTAGTAGTAATGGTATAATCACTGTAGCAATGCCACAGACACAATAACAACAAAGTTATGTTTCAAAATTATGTTCGTAAAAATTACTATGAAAAAATTCAATTTTGTTAATAAAAACAAAACCTGCAACTATTTAGTCCTGATCCTTGTGTATGTAAGCTCTAAAGGGTGTACAAGATCAGATAAAACTATAAAAACAACCAATATGTTGATATTTAAAAAGTTGATTTTTGTCGGGAGAACGATAAGACAAAAAAACTCAAATTTGCTCACAAAATCGAAAATTGACACAAGACTTTATCTGGTCCTAGTGTTTATCAATGCAGAATGGTGCACCGAATCAGATAGAAGTTTAAAAATCACCAATATGTTGATACTTAAAAAGTTGATTTTTGCCGGGATGAGAACGACAACTCATAAAACACAAATTTGTTCACAAAAACAAAACTTGCACATATTTTGGTTTGGTTTCCTACCGTTATTAACTCTAAGCAGTGTAAGCAATTATATTAAACACTTAAACCATCCAGATGTCAATATTTAAAAAATGTTGTTAGTTCTGGATGAAACTTTTGTTAAAGAAAAAAAACTTAAATTTGCATAAAAAAGTCAAAATTTACACATTTTGTGGTCTGGTCTTCACGGATATGAATTCTTAATAGGGTGAGTGACCAGATTCAATATCTATAAACCATCAATATGTCAATATTTAAAATTTTGACATATTCCTGAGGGAACGGTGAAGTATGAACTATTAATTTTCTTAAAGTAAAGCTACTGCTTTCAAGCCTAGATACAACAATAAAAATTGTATCCCTCAAAAGATAAACACAAAGGAAATTCCCCCCCGAAGCTCAATTGCAACAATGGTTACCAACTAATTTCAATTGAATTCAGGCGCTGTACATGCAGCACTTTAATAGGTAATCACAATAAAATAAAGTTCGGGCGCCATGTAACGTAACGGGCGTCAAGGGTGTCGGTGTGGACTTCCCAAATCCCGTGTTACAATAGTTTGATTTGTAAAAGAAGATTACCTGGATAACAGCAGCCGGAGATACAGTGGACCTTTTAGGTTAAGGGCCGTGTTGTCTGGCTAGTAAACCCCTGTTGCAGTGAGTTCGTGAAAGAAAAACCAGTGTATATTATTATCACCACGTTTAATGGTCTACAATACAAAAACCACAGGCCTTGTGGTATATCAAACGCACTACTTAGCCTATATATATGGCAGGATGTACCAGTATTACTCCAGTTAGAATACTTATATCTACACACACTTTACTTACTTGCTATAAACTTATATCAGATCTATTGACCTGGCCGGCTCTTGCGCCGATGCGATGAAATTATTTCATTTGACACAATTAACTAAACATCACCTTGTGACGTGGCTAACAAAATATACTTTAATCTAGCGACCTAGAGATGGATCCATTCTGGTTAACATCATTATAATCTATGATTTAAAGGCTAAATAAATCTAGTTACATTCTCGGATCGTTATGCAGCCTCCTGAAGGTGAACTACGTTGTTAAACTGTCGGTGGACTATCGCGTAGGCACCGCTAACCAACGAGATGCAGTAATCAACCTCGCGTATGGGTGTATAAGAAGAATCCTGGTGGCCCTCCTTGGTGCCAAGTAGTGAAAAAGAAATGCACGTGGCGTAAAAAAGAGAATAAAAAATGCCGGTGCGAGAACCGGTTACCGCTACAAAGCCGGGCTCGTCAGCGGCGCGCAGTCCCGTGTGTGGATCACGCGTCCCACGCTGATGGGTTCACGGGGAAGAATTCCTCCGTGTTGGGAGTCCGCCAAGGGACGGGCAGGTATTCCCAGCAATAATAGGTAGGTACTCCAAAGACCCGCTACAACAAAAGTTACGCGTCATTAGCAATCAGCACGCACTTCACAGACCGCGATTATTACAAGGTCTATCTAGCTTATAAATACCTTTTTGCGGGTCCTGTGATGGTACGAATTGCTCTTGAAGAGACACCTTACGGGTCTTCTCGCTCGAGAGA
Organism: Miltochrista miniata; assembly: GCA_933228765.1. NCBI lineage: Eukaryota > Metazoa > Arthropoda > Insecta > Lepidoptera > Erebidae > Miltochrista > Miltochrista miniata. Next base: position 27,046,374 of record OW121751.1, read on the forward strand.
AAAAAATGCCGACTGCCTCCATCTTTGCTTTTCGTCTCTTCCCCTTCCCACCAAGCCAAACCCGCTTGGTCAGTTACATCTACGGTCCGTTTCATTTCACTCATCCCTCACGTTCCGTTCGTGACTTTTATTCCTCCACTTCTCATACGCCATACACGATTAGGGCTTTATCGCATTAACGCCATGTCATTAACTGAAGCTAAAACTATCCTGTACATTAACCATCCTATCCTCTTAAGCGAATATTTTATCCACTATTTGACATAATGTTCTACGTTACGCGGAACGTGAATTCTGGTGTGACCACTCCGAAATTGATCCGCTCGTAAACTATATATAAATTATCATTAGTTCCAAATCTGTTTACTAATTTAATATACCTATTATTTATTCTAATCTAGATTTATTGTACACTAAATAAAACTATTTTTTTTTGTTCTTTTTTTTATTCCTAAACTATTTCGTTGACCAGGATCAGTCATTGTTACTGTCAAAATGACAATGTCAGATTCACGACGTCTAACCTATGTGTATGTGTAGTATTGTGACTGGATGTAAACACGGAATAAAACGACAGAAAGATATCGAGTTTAATATCTTTGTGTTAATGTGCTTAATGTATGAAATCCTCGTTATCACGAGACAAAAAGAGAGTATTATATTAGAACGTATGGATAATGTGTTGGTGAGTATTGCAGAGTGTTACAACACGTAGAATTTAGAAATTTTAATGATAAAGCTTAACTTATAATGTACCGCAAAGAAATTTTGTTTTCAAAATCCCATCCATAATGAAGTAAAATAGAATAGTTAAATTTTACATTAGTAGGTAGATCTGCGGATACTCACTAGAACTACATAAATTCTATAATACAAACATAAATAAGCCCGCTCACGCAGAGCTAAATAGAAAAAATAACTTCTTTAAAATGCACCCACTTTTACACAAACTTGCATAAGAAGATGCCTGTATCTTTTACTCGCCTTCCAAGAAGTTAATAACTGTGAGAACTTTCGTTATTTATCTTACTTTGCGTGTGTTTTGAACCGACTAAATGATTGATCACCAACCCTTACTCTTATTATTAAAATATTAACCGATACTAACTTTTAGACTGACTGGTAAATTATAACCATAGTAAATATACCTCCTTACTTATTATCTTAGATGAGGTAAACTTATGGGATCACACAACATGTATTCGTAATTTTTGCTATTTGATCTATCTGACGGTGTGACTTCTCACCCGGCGAATTCCTTCTGCACCTGGGTAACATCTTTTATTACTGCAGTGGCACCCTCAACTATTGCGTCAATGTCCCGGTTTTTGGAAGTAAAACATCTGTCGTTTTTAGTTCCATCAGCTCACTCATGTATTTGGTTTTCGCATAAATATTTCAACGTAGTTGTGGAATAAAATATTTATTCAGGAAAAAGTAGTCCATGTAACTCAGAGCCTAAAGAGACCGTATTCTTAGCATTCCATGGATTCTCCGTGCGGGCGCCGGGTCCATAGCGTGGCACAGGGGGGAACACCCCGACGGCGTCTGGGACTTGCGACCCATTCGAGTAGGTTTAGGGTGGCCACCTTACTATGCGCATAAACGATCACCTTCCACTGTCAACAATGTTCCCCCCCCTGCCCAACCAGATTTGGTAAGATCCTATCAATGCCGCTTTGGATACTCGTTTTAGTAAAGAGCTTACTGAAGCTCTTGGCAATCCAAGGTCCTTAAATAAATTATACAGGGATTTAGCTGGAATTCCCCTTGCTCCTACTTCTACGGCATAGAGTTTAACCACATAGCCATTTTTGGTTAACTCATTGGTCAAGTCTAAGTATTTATTTGTCTTCATGGCGTGGTCCTTCGGTATGTTGGTCTCCCACGGCACCGGCAGCTCCACGAGCACCGCACGCCTGTGGATCCTCGAAAACAGGAATATGTCGGGTCTGGATGACGAGGCACATACATCCTCCGGGATTTTGTAGTGTTTTTCATACGTGTCTGAGAGTATAGTCCAATCGGCGGCAGTCATCAAAATTGAGTATGGCTTTTGAGGTACTTTCTTTGAACAGCCTTCCTTTACAAACGCAATGTCATTTCTTTTGTTTGTGGTTAATCCCTTTTTAGCTCTCGCTACCGCCAAACTGACAGCCTCACGTATTATTTCCAATACCCTATCGTGTCGGCGTGAGTAATGACCCCGGTCTAGTAACGTCCTACAACCTACCAGCAGGTGCCTAGCAGTTCCAATCGCTTCTCCACATGCATTACATGTTTTATCTGTGGCTTTCCCCCACCTGACCAGATTACTTGGGTCGGGGAGGGTCAATTTAAAAGCGTTCAGGTAGAACTTAAGCAAAGCCGGCGACCAGTCGTACAATAAGGTACGCCACTGCAAGGCCATGGTAATACAAAATTCACACAGAGTAAGCCATTAATTCTGCATCTCCAGGTTCATCGCGTGCACCTTATAGGCATCGCTCTCATCCTGCTCCAGAAAAGATTTTGTAATGTCTTTATCTGTTTGTCTCCGGATACTACCCAACCCCGCTCGACCAGTTCGCGAACCCACCATGAATTTCTTGTGGAATTGGAGGCGTGACTCAAGTTCTGCTATATTTTTATCCTTTGGAAGAGTTTGAACGATTTTGTCTCTTGATTTTGCCAAGACGTGCATTTTAGTAACTCTTAGATGTTTATAGAGTTCCGACGGCTTCTTAAACGTCATTCCGAAGTTATTAGAGGCTCTGTATAATGCCGACGGGTCGGCCGATTGAGCTAGCCCTAGCCACGATGATATTAATCCAATAATTGTTGTTGTAAAAGAACGACCAACGAACAAACTGGCATCAGTTTTTTTCTCTCATGGATAGATAAAGATAAAATAGTAGGTATTCATCCGTACGCGCCGTAAGGTATACCTACATCGTAGTATTAGCGTCGTAGTCGAACACTACGACGTAGAGTGGCTACATCGTAGCGGTCGTGTTTCGTAATGTAACACTACGATATACTATACATACCCAATATGTATAAGTATTTGTGTGATATTTTAAGTAAATACTTGCAGTCGTGTGCAGACACTTATTTTATTCAAAACAAGCTTTTACCCGCGTCTTTGTTCGCGAAGTGATTTTAACTAATAACCAATCGACTTTGACTATGACCTGTCCAATGTATTAACATTTCCGCTGTACCGATTTTGATGAAACATACAGCGATATTTAAGTTGAAAAAATACCTACAAAATCATAACATAACAATATAATCCAGCTACTCAATTTTGCTCTAACCCCGAACAAATAAACAAACAGACATTTAGAAAAAATAATATAGATTTGGGCTCAGAAGCCTAAAATTAGTCAATGCTAGTTATTTTTTTGAATTTATCCTGAATGTCCCAGCAATTTTTACAATTTTATAATAGTAGAGGTTTAAATCAGAATCCGAATAGATGAAAACGTGGTCAAGCAAATTTGCCGTTTTTCACAAAATAGGTATACAAAACTCAGTACTACTAAGTTTTAGTTTTGTATTCCTATTTTAGAACCCACATAAATTTCCTGGTAAAGCTGCAAATATGGATGTTGAACTAATGTCATTTAATAACCGGCGGGTATTAGTATTGATAGATAGTGACGTTTAATATCCTGGTGCGGACAACGTACGGCCCATTGATTCAGTGAATGCTACGCCACACAGTTGAATCCTGCAGGAATTTAGCTGTGTGCCGTATTTCTAGCTCGATATATGTTACTTTTATGCGACGGTAAAGTTGTAGAACAAAGTTGTATACGGCAACACAGTGCTCGATCGGTGATTGATTGCCGTTGTGTATTGAACTGTGCAGTTTATATCTCGGAGTCAGATGTTTTCCTTTCTAAGTATTGAATCTAGTGCAGATATAGCTATAATCTTAGACTTCAAATGACAGGACAGGATTTTTTTTTGTTACCGTGAGGGAAAATCCTCATGGATGTTATGCCGGACTCCTACCGACCCAAAAACCTCACGTAATGCCCAACAGCCTATGGTTGAGAGCCCCGGGTAAGCCGCCGCTGCGGCCTCGCCCGCGTCTTGAGGGGGTTTCGGTCGTGATCCCGCTTGTAAGGGGGGGGGGGGGGGCGTGCGTGAGCTCCTCACGTCACGCTGCCGTCATGGGTCTGCTTCTGTAAGGACGGTGAGTCGCCCTCTCACCGTCCTCAGGCCCCCGATAGTCCTCGGCGAAGACACGCGGAACTCGGGTGGGAGAGTTCTCTCCCGTTCCCGCCCCGCTGTCTCTTTCACGAACGACAGGACAGGATAGTTACATGACACATTATCGCTTCTTTCGCTGAAGGAAGGGTTAGTCCGAGTCATACTACCTAAATGCCCACATATCACTAGGTGTACTTTTTTCCACGTTGTACTAGGTGACGTGCCTCATAATATGTTGAAACGGACAGCAGCAGGTTGTAGCTGCCTTAACTGTATTTAACTACTATCATGAAATTGGCAAATTTATACTACTACTATAGTACAGGGGTAGGCATAATATATGTCCCCATTTCTCCTTCTTTTTTATAGAATTTGTTCCACGTAATAGGTGGTGACCGTAATGCCATGTTGAGATGGGCAGGCGCAGGTTGTGACTGCCCGCTGTTAAAAATTTTCAAGCCACCTAAATGGCCTTTTACTTGGCTTAACGACTGCCATTTCACTGGCAACCGGGACCAACGGCTTATCGTGCCTTTCGAAGCACGGAAACGCTCAAATAAATGTCGCAAATTGGTCACCTGGATAGTCACCCATCCAAGGACTGGCCATAATGAAAGTTGCTCACTACAGTGATCGTTTACAGAACACTGAGTCCGCGAGGCCACGATCGATTCCACCATACTACTATAGCAGATACTATTAACTATATTATCCTTGATTCTACATATAACGTCAAAGATTTCGCTGAGGTAAAGAATTGCTGAGTCGACAAGTTGCAGAAAAGTCGTAAAATTTTATCCACGGCTCTACTGGCTTGGCTTTTCCGATAGAGAACCAGAAAAAAAAGAAAAAATATATCAAGTCATTCTGTTCATAAAGGGGTTTCTTTATAAAAATGTAATATTGCCGAGGTGAGGCGTAGGCGACAATCATTTTTCTCGAGAGTGTCTCGACTCTAAAGGAGCTTACCGAGATTTTCCTACTATGAATGCGGACTAAGCTCTATTTATACTTTATAACTAGACTACAGAATCTTTTAAAGTAGAATGAGAATTGAATAAATTGAAATCTTTAAAACTTTGTCTTTACTTTCAAGGAGTTTTAAAGTGCATTTTAGTTACGCGTGGTTTGTCGTATATTATTAAGAATATTACATAGTTGATGTTTTACGGGTTTGCATGTCTATCGCGTGAATAATAGGTATGCTTTCCTAGTATAAAACTTGTTGTAAATATTTTGAAGCTAAACGGTTTTACTTTAATTTGTGAGCTGTATAAAGTTATCGTTTACAAGTTCTGAAAATTGATAGTAAATGGGTGCTAATTAAACGAACTTCTTTTTAATAGCAATATTGGCCTCCGAAAAAATACTTTGCCCCCCAGATTAATAAGTCAGCCACAATTAATGAGCGTCAGAATTTATAGATTATAGCCACCATTTAATGTCTTTACTAGCCACTGTTAATATAATTCAGCATCGTGATTATTTTTTAGCATCTAATTTTGTAACATGCCTTCAAACAGTAAACTTCTAAATTACTATAAAATGGCATCAAAATAGACATTACTTATTAATATTGTAGCTTCTAATTAACAAATTCAGCATGTTTAAAATGTAACTCATCCCACATTAATAGATCATCAAAGTTAAGTAAAATTGCCATCAAAAAGCATATTATGGCCACTAATATTACCTAAATAGCTAGAACCACTTGTAGCCACTTACTCAGTCTATTGTAAACGATCACTGCAGTAAGCAACTACCGCTATTGCTGGTGCTCGGATGGGTGACCACTTTGTAACATTTGACTTGCGAGAGTTTTCTTGCTTTGCAAGGCACGTTAAGCCGACTGTGTGGGTGTCACAATTTGGTGAAAACGGACAAGCGAATCCGTTTCAACACGGGAGCGGGGTACAGACATTCGGGTATAAATGCTTTTACTTATTTATTATTATGTATTACCTGCAGTCTATATAAATCAGATATTCTAATACAATACCTATGCATTCTAAGGAATACCTGCCCTAGACTCCAGTCCAAGCAATGTATGAAATGTTTTGGATAAGTATATGATTGTTCATACTTTGTCTAGGTATTGTATAAAATGCCTAAGGATTGCATAGAATACCTGCTCGTCACTGGCAATGTGTAAAATAAATAGGTCTTGGGTCACCATAAAATTGTAAATAGGTACCGTATGACCGCAAAATAATAAATTGTAACAAAACGCGCAAAATATTAAATTCATATTACATGTGGCGCTCGCCGACCGTTGCCACGGCATGCTCGCTTCGCTTGCTCACCTTCGCGCGTTAGTAGTCACTGTTCCAACCTAACCTAACCTTCGCAAACAGCGAGCAAACCTTCCATACTCTCGTATATTTCATACATTGCCTTGCCTGCAAGTTTCAGGTATTCTATGGAATGCCTAGACATTATACAGATTTCAGTCGGTGACATTATGTATGCATGTAAACAGATTATAGAACTGAAAACTGATACCGCTAACCAAACGAAACAAGAAAGCCGTGAGATCGTTCTCACCGGACTGCTCCTCTTTAACACGTTTAATGTGAAAGTTCAATCCGATTGCCGTTGTCATTTTTGTTTTATTTCAAACTTTGAACAGACGATCCACGTGACCTAGTGACGTAGTTTAATGCGACAGAGTCACAGACCCTCTGCACTCTATTTTATAGAGAGGGGCTAAAAGTAAGACCAAGAAAGCAAATACTCAACCCAAAAGTGAGTACTATAACGTGGCAGTGCTAAACACTGTTCACACGTAACGAGTAATTTATCATTAATGGTGAAATTTATGACGACGCTATCCACATATTCATATACACTTTTGAGTTTAGTATTTGCTTTCTTGACCTCACTTTTTTTTTCGGTAAGCGTAATCTGTCTTTAGATACATGATATCAAATAGCGGTCTCTAATTGATGCAAATGGCCGGTCGAAGTCGTTCTTTGCACTTGCGTCAAACCTTGCAGTGGCTATTTTCAAGAAAAAAGAATGTGGTATATTTATTTTACACGTTAAGTTATAAAAACTGATGTTGACTGTGGAGGCTTATATTATATTTTTTTGAGGCTCTCGATTTGAAGCTGTGAAATATAAAATGGTGATTACATGTAAAATCTGTGGCTGAATTAGCAAATTAGGTGTTAATATATAAATACGCAGGACAAGTTAAAATAATTGTTGATCGTTATTTGATGCTTATAACGGAATGTTAAGATGTCGTTGTAAAGAGGACGAATTAGTATATTAGAGGCTAATTCATTTTCACGTGGCTTAGTTATTAAACCAGAAGCTAAATGCCGTGGCCGATAAAAACTTTTGAGGCTCGGTTTATTATATCCCATAGTAAATTATCCAAAACTAGGTAACAGTGCGTTGCACTCTGAAATGCCTTCGTTACTACAGCCGAATAAATATCAGCTGGAAAGAAACCTTGAAAAAAACCGGCCAAGTGCGAGTCGGACTCGCGCACGGAGGGTCTCGTACCAAAAAACGGTAAAAAATCACGTTTGTTGTATGGAAGGTGAAAATCTCTAGCTATGACGGTTCCTGGGATACAGCCTCGTGAAGGGCAGATAGACAGACAGACTGATCGACAGACAGACAGGTCGACAGACCAACAGCGAAGTCTCATGAATAGGATTCCGTTTTTACCCTTTGGGTATGGAACCCTAAAACGAACCAAGATTGTTAGTAGATTTGCAACATCTTTCCTTTTGACTTTCTCCTGTATAAGTGCACGATGGCGGCAATTATTTGTCCTTCTCTCTCTGCCTACCCGTTTGGCGATATAGTCATGATTGTAAAGATATTAAATGTTTAAAAAATTCACACACATCACAACTTAATATCACAAAGTACTAATGATATTATGATGTAGAGTCTCTGACTCAATTACGCTATGTAGCTGAGTATTTCTACTTATTTCAGACTAGCGAATGTCACGCGGTTTCACCCGCGTAGTTCCCGTTTCCGTGGAAATACGGGAATAAAATATAGCCTATGTTCACCGCAAAGAGTGTAGCTTCCCAACAGTGAAAGAATTTTTCAAATCGGTCTAGTAGTTCCGGAGCCTATTCGTTACAAACAAACAAAAAAACAAATCTTTCTTCTTTATAATATTAGTATAGATCACACAGAATAATTTAAAAGTTGTACAGATTGCCCACTGTCTTTTTCGAGCAACTTTTCTTTAGTATTTCGTTTTCTGTCTTGGCCTGATATTATATCTGATTGTAAGCAAACATTTTTCAAATCAAATACGTATATTAATTCTTTATGATTAGGTATGTTAATTTAATAGCTTCTGCTTATTTTCAATACATGTTTATTCAATATTCGAACAATTTCCAAGCCGTCAGTTATTTAAATAATGATCCTCTGTAGGCCGAGCCAATTTCTCCGTTAAGTTATGGTAATCTGCTTCTTGAATATTATTATCTAGTACGGTGCCTTAAATCATGTCGGTTCCACTTCCTTTCGTTTCCATTTTGCCCTTTGTGTGTGTATTTCCGAGAATACATATTGTATTTTGTTGTATGATATTTACATTACAGGCGTCTGTGCGTGACTCGCAGGCTGTTTTAAACTGATTTAAAAGCCGGAGGACGGAAGGAACACATGTATGTTTTTATTTTGTATACATTTTTGACGATATCTTAACTGCTTATATCAATTTGTAAATTGTTACTTTATTTATTCCTTTTGCAATTTTCTTTAACATTTTATACATTTTAAACAAACGGGTAAACATACGAAATCAAGTGCGGACGTAGGGCTCTACAAACGTTTTTAGGGCACAAGCCAACCTCATAGGCATAGCGAAGAGAAGGAAAACAAACCTAAAACTCTGTAAGGACGCTCACCTGTCTCGCGTGGACCAATATTAACTACCAAGATAATATCGTCACTGGAAAGCCAATAATACTAAAGCGCCATTTTGGCCAAAATGAGTTATATATATCGTTGGAAAGGATTTTTTTTTCTGCGTCGATTGGTCTAGGTTTCGTATTGATCTGAGCACTTTTTTGGCGCTTTAGCACTGCAAAATAAGGAGATTTTTCATCATTTTGAATTTGTGACAAATGCTTACGAAGTACAAGTTATGATTAATTTTTAGTAGTTGTCACTTCAGTTTTTTTCATGCTCTGACACCAGCTAATTAAACCTTGTTTAGCAACTTAAAATACTGATATTGAATCATTGATGTCGCTTTAGTATTTTTTGCCGGCCGTAACTACTAGTTGATAACGTAGCAAAGTAAATTTGCTTTACGTAGAAGCTGATTAGCATGGCGCTTTAGTATATTTTGTCTACGTGCTGTTTTGATGGGGAACGGTTTTAGTAATTTTGCCTTACATAAATAAGTATTTGAGTATCTATTTAGAATTTTTTACATTTAATAAAATTGAGTATAATTATTTTATTAAGTATCGACAATTTTAGTAGACAAAATATTGATGGTTCGTTTAGCATTTAGTTAGGTCAAAAACTTAAAAAAATATTCCGTTAAGTCTTTTCAAATTATATTTCGTTCTGATTACGATTCGATAAGTACTTATGATTATCCGCCGCAGAGTGAATTGTTCAGATTATTCGAGAGTTTAAGACTAGGTAAGTAAATTAATTTTAAATAGTTGTTTTTTTCTTGAGCATGAAATTAGAGCCACAATTTCTTGTAACTTATTTATAAATATTACCTTATTTTACTTTGCCGGTACGTACTGCAACTTTTAAGAAATCTGACCAACAGAAAATAGCAATAAAATTTATAATTGCAAAATATGGTCTAATTGAAAAAATAGAAATAACAAAAAAATCTATACTTAACTTAAACCAATGTATAAAACTTGATTGCCCATTTTAAAGAAGAAATACCATGATTCGTCGAAACTTTGTACCTAAATCTAACATAGTTCCTGAAATTTATCATTATGAATACTTACAAAAATTTCCTTGTGCCATAAATGTCCAAGATACCCTGTAAGATACGGATGTAAAAGACAATATATTATTACCCAGATAATTATTATCATTGGTGTAGTAATTATAAGGTTGCCTGGAGGAAATCGCACTTAGCGATAAGGCCGCCCATTGTACATTTTAAACCCTGCATATTCTATTCTATTCTATAAATACTGTTATGGGCAATTACCAGAATACTTACTAATTGTTTTCTTACTACTTTTTTGGCACAAATGCATGATAATATCGTACTGGCATTTTGTTCTAAAATGCATAACTAATCGGTATCTATTATTTATGCATTTTAGAACACTATACCAGTACGCTACAATATAAAACGCGATCACACTAAACTTAGGATAATTAATTATTATATTTCGAATTTTATTCTGACAAGCATTTCTTTATTTAATTCCCTATATTATTTTTATTTAACAGCCTCTGTGGCGTAGCAGTAGTGAACGCAGCCCCTACGCAGGAGGCGCGGATTCGATGCCTCGAAGAGCACGTTAAGCTGTCGGTTCAGATTCTACCCTATGGTCCGCATACCATCCAGGTGGGTTGCCATACAACACCTATGGCAGTCGTTACGGGTAGTTGGAGCCCTCAAAGGTCGGACCTTAGTCTAACTACAGAACTTTGATTTCGCCAATTTGGTTGTGGAGGTCAGATGGCAGTAAATATTTGAAATCGGATCACGCGTTGGAAATTGAAAAATCATTTTCTCTTCCATCCCCTCTCCCACAGGAACCCGTTTAAAAAATCGAGATCAAAAGAAGTATCCTAGAACCGTCCTCGGATCACAAGCTCAGATGGTGTTCGACGAAGCGACCTCACCTGCATGAGGTGCACCTGTTTGCAACTAACGAGGCTCCGCGTATTTATTTAGGAACCACCGTGCAGCTGTAAAAAGCTCCCCAAGTAACCTAACCCCGATTGGGTTGCGTTCGGGGTTCAGCAGTTGCACAGTATGATGTAGCAGGGAGGGGGAACAGTAGGCGCTAAGTGGATTCTAGTGTAGCTGACGGTGGTCGAACGGCGGTCGACCCGCCGCCGCCGCCGGCCAGGGAGATCCGTAGAAACGCGGGTCGGCTTCCATCTCACCACACCACACAGCCATAGATGAAGCTAATCCATACGCTTTGTCACTAACTGCGCACCGTCTTCACGTCTCCCTTCATTTCCCAAATATCATGGCAGCGCAAAAAAGAAAAAGAGGTATCACAGTGGCCGCTGCGACTAATCCCCGAAACGCTCTGTTCGAGGTGGAGCTCGAAAACATCCGCGGACTCCAGGCCAACCTCGACATCGTCCTTCACCATCTAAAGACGATACAGATACAGCTAGCTGTGATGTTCCTAACGTAGATGCAAATATGCCACCCTGACGATCAGTCGTACTTGTGTTTCCCTGCTAGGATACAAGCCTACTAGTAGTACTAGTGGCTTTAGGCCAAAACGATCAATGGGTGATCTCCTGGCGTACATAACACACACTTGTGGTGAGGCTATGGAGAGACACAGCGAATCCCTGGCTGTTAGCCCAGACATCGCTAAAGTCTATGATAGAGTATGGCTTGCGCCGCTTCATTCCAAGCTGCCGGCTTATGGTCTATCACCTCAGTTATAACGCTGGTTGGCCAGCTTCCTGCACGGGCAACGTATACGGGTTCTCTGTGTTGGCCAGGCTTCCTGCTTTTTGCAGGTCAATACCAGAGTACTACAGGGATCGGTATTATCTCCAACTCTCTTTTTCCTGCATATCAACGACATGCTGTCCCTTGGGTGCATTCATCATTATGCGAACGTGTACTCTGCATGGGAGCTATTCCGGCCTTCCAGCGGATGGGCAACGCAACGTGGAGGAAAAGAGACGGCAACTCGTGGCGGATCTCGACCGGAACCTGGGTCGCATTACCCAATGGGTTCAGACAACCTGTTTGAGTTCAATGCCAGAAAAACACAAGCGTGTGCGTTTACAGCTAAATCCCCATTCCTACCCGTACCCTCTTTTCAGAACATTATGGTTCTACTAAAAAACAACCTGGAGATCCTCGGTATATACGTCCGGCGTGAGCACAATCACAAAAACGACGTAGAGAGTTGTATAATATTGGACTGGCCTCAATAAGGCGAGGCGGTAATTCACACCACACCAGAGATGTTTGTATGTAAGACGCAGATTCACCCCTTCTTCGAATAATGTTGTCACCTTTGGGATGACTCCGCGAGGTATTTACTAGACGCACTTGACGCTGTGCAGAGATGTGGTTGTCCTGAGGAGACGGGAGGCCGCGAGCCGTTAGCGCCGTGAGGAACCATAGCGTCTTTGGCTGCCTTCTACCGAATGTATCACGGCGAATGTTCTGAAGAGCTATTCAACCTGATCCCACCCTCTCCTTTCCGATCCCCCCGAACAACGTGTGCCGGGCAGAGGTGCCACTCATACACAGTGGAGAGAATCTTCGCCAAAACTGAGTGTTTCAAAAGATCGTTCCTCTGTCTAACTATAAAAACCTGAAACGACCTGTCCGCCACACGTGTTTCTCTCATCTTACGATCCCGGGTTCCCGCCAACTTGAGGATCAATGTCAGGAGTCTCACGGACTGTAAAGGCCCTCTACTCTCATCTCTAGATGCGCTACGGTTTTTCATCAGTGGCGACGTCAATTTGGCGAGCTTAATATAAAAAAAAAACAGTAATAATTAAATAAAAAAGATGCTGTGTCAAAATCAAAATATGAATTAGTAAGTATTCTCAATTATTTTGTTTGCAACTAGTGCAATTATTAAGATTTACTTTCTATTGATAATGTCTGTTAAGAAAAATAAATTCAAATTAGAACGATCAATCTTAATATTAAGTATTTTTGGCATAGCAATGATCCCAACAAATAACTCTATACATCGCTTTACCGTGCAGTCCTTTGACATATTGTAGTGTTTCAGTATTATTATCCTGAGACTATATCCACCTGTAATGCGTGTTAGTACTTTTTCCATGCATACTTTTGAAAGAATAAGAGTTGTCAGTAATTTTCGATCACAATATCTTAAAATAATGAATAAGATAAGTACTTTTTCATTACCAAGTGTACAGAGCATTTGTACTTAAGCGACAGTTATCTCTTGAATCAAGCAAATTGTGCAAAATATATTGATTCCAGAACATAGGAAAGGTACTATTCCGTGCATCGCGACTGATCGCGGCCGCGAGCGGCCTACGATTGTCGTCGGTCGCTCGCGACAATAGTCACAGTATGAAAATGTATGGCACCGCTTCCGAGGCACGCGACAGACGCCCGCGGCCGACGAATGTCATGAACCGCGCGCGGCCGTGCCTGGCCGTGCCCGTGCGTGTCTCGAAGTCAGTCGGTGTTGTTCGCCAGCTCCCTCTAGACGTGTGCCCACCGGAGTCAAATCATGATCGAAGTGCTAATTGACATTCTTGAAGAAGAAGAGGAGGATGACGAGCTGCTGTTACTATATTATGAAAATAGAGAACCAATACATACGCGCCATACATACCAATAATGCGCGCGGCTCATGACATTCGTCGGCCGCTCGCGTCTGTCGCGTGCCTCGGAAGCGGTGCCATACATTTTCATACTGTGACTATTGTCGCGAGCGACCGACGACAATCGTAGGCCGCTCGCGGCCGCGATCAGTCGCGATGCACGGAATAGCACCTTAACAATAATATATTTGCCTTTACTGTACGTCAATTACTAAATTAGAAAAAGTTATGCCTAATTTTCTGAAAAAAAAAAACTTTGATTCGCTCTCCTGTAAAATGACCTTTTGGCGCTTTATAGTATCCGCAATACGAACTGGCACTTTGGGCCATAAATGTCACTTATTGTAGGGGTTGAACCATGTCGATAAAATATTTAAAAAAATTTCGATATGTCGTAATCTGATATTAAGTGGGTAATTTGCTTTTAGTTGTAAATATGATATTAATAGCAAATAAGATTTTCTTAAATAATTAGCTAAATTTTAGCAATAAAAAAGTTAAAATTAGTAAATTTGAATTTTTTTTAGTCAGTAATTCACCTATTCAACCTACTTATTTTAATATATATATTTAATTTAATACATTTGTCTTAATAAATCAATGCTGATATAAAAATAAATAAATAAATAAATCATATTAAAATTTTTCATTTCATTACTTTTGTCGATACTGTTATGGAATACGTAAAAGATTACCTGCACAACACTATGGGTGCGAGTCCCGCTCCATAAGACTGTGTAGGTGCGAAAGAGATAGCATGAATCCGATGATTTATGGCCCCACGTGCCAGTTCGTATTGCGGATACTATAGTATTATTGGCTTTCCAGTGACGATATGTGTAGATAGACGGTAAAAATGAGTTGAAATTTGAGTCGAAAAAAAAAAGAACCAAAGATATAGAGAACGTTAAAATTGCTACTCAATTTGAAACAATCTTTTCATCACTCAATTTCAAAGCAAACTTTTCAGTTCGTACGGAACGTGGAATAATCTAGTCTAACACGAGATTAAACACATGCCTTTAGCGACGGCACGGATTCAAATGGAGAATGTCATTCACATGCATCGGGTGCGGATGCACAATCAGCACAATAGCGCGGTCGACCTCACGTCTCGTGTCACGTGACCGCATGTCACACTACCCTCACACTGCCACCATTTGCATCTATCTACCCTTGTCTTGAGGTTATACCCGTACCGTTTATCGTGATTGAAGTGGTTTATTACACTGTTTTTCCACAAATTAGAGATAGTAGAGATGGAAAACTCATGTATGTACTTTTTTTTCACATCTGCCCTCTGCTACACACACTTGCACACAATTCAGTATCGAAAATTCGGTTGACAACGCCTGACCTCGTGTCTGTGAATGAGTTGTCTATGTGTGCGTGGCCTCAGCAAATTTAGTAGATATGCAGGTTTCCATCTGTACTATCTCTAATTTGTGGTTGTTTCGTGTGTAGGCTTTAGGTAGGTATACTATTAACCAATCATAGTTACTGTTTTTGACAGTGTATTAAAAAAACTAGTCTATGGTCAATCTTTGCCTAGCTGCGGGCTTATAATTATGGGACTTAGAAAGGATCCGCGCCGTAGTTAGAAATAAAATATAGTTCTTCTTTTTTGCTAGCGGAAGTCATGCAGTTTCACCCGCGTAGCTCACGTTTCCGTGGGAATCCGCAAATATATATATCCTATGTTCACTGGTGGTAGTGTAGCTTCCCCACAGTAAAATAATTTTTCGAATCGGTTCAGTACTTTCGAAGTCTATTCGATGCAAACAAACAAACAAACGAACAAACAATCAAGTCTTTCCTCTTCATAATGTTAGTAGGTATAGACTATTTAACTTTTCTTTTGAATATACAGCTTTAGGTTGTTTGACAGTAATCCTACTAAATAAGCTCCAAGCTCTTGCACGCTTGCAGCAGCGCCGAAGTACCGGAAACTCGATGAAACAATACTAAGTACTTACATGGTAAATATCCCGTAGGTATCTAAACAACAAAGTTGATAGCATGTCATTATGTAAATAATATACATTTATTGTTAAAAATTACAGAGAAACATAATTATTACATATCTATATTTGCATTGTGAGTGGCCCCGCGGACTCAGTGTTCTGTAAACGATCACTGGAGTAAGCAACTTTCACTATGGCCGGTCCATGGATGGGTGACCATCCATGTGATCACTTTGTGACATTTATTTGAGCGTTTCCGTGCTTCGGAAGGCACGTTAAGCCGTTGGTCCCGGTTGCCAGTAAAATGGCAGTCGTTAAGCTAAGTTGAAGGCTTTATTTCAACAGCAGGCAGTCACAACCTGCGCCTGTCCATTTAAACACGGCAATACGGCTCACCACCTATTACGTGGGACAAATTATACAAAAGGTGAAATGTGGGCATATAATATGCCTCTGCCTAGCCCTTCGGGGATAAAGGCGTGACCATATGTATGTATGTATGTATATTTGCATTTTTACTATCTAAACTAAACCTAAATAAGGCCCCCGTGGCATTGTGCCCAAAAGACTAGCAGCATTCCCCCTTTGAATAGCAATACCTATTCGTTGAGCGAGAAAACTGCCAGCCCTTGGGTCACCAGTTCACTCCACAAGGCGCTTAAATTAAACAAAATATATTCATACAAAATTCCTTTGTAAAATGTCAAATGTGTGATTTAATTCTAGAGTTCTTCGAGTAATGTCAAAAATAATGAGTTTGCTACCTTTATCTAGATCGAACTTTGTTATTCTTTACTGATTTTAGCTAAGCTGGGAAATTAACGTGAAAATCAGTGGTCCACCACTTAAAAATAAATAAATCTAACTTACGAGGATATTGTACCTACTTAATGTAATGGTAATGTACCTTCCTAACATTGCTGTGCCCGTACAGGTACCTTCTATATATTTATAAGCAACAACTGTATACACACATGAATGCAATATAGACTGCAATTGAATTGACGTATCATAATAAATATGAAAATTTTTGCGCATAATTTTAAAAGAGAAGATTATCAAAATCATTTCCGAAAGATTATTCTCGGAAATGATTATAATAATCTTCTTTTTTTAAATTTTGATTTTTCTAACGGAAAACCAGTTAGTTTTTGCGTTTATCAAAATTTGAAAAATGAAATATCTTATAAGTGTAAAATATAATCAGAATAACAGGTACCCATGTGTAAGGAAAATATGAAAGACAAAAAAGTCTCTCGGAAATTATTTTAATCATCTTTACTATAATTTTTTTTTAAAACCTATTTGCATGAAAGTATCGTCTGAGTGAAGTTTAGCTTCTCAAATAGCTTAGATTATTTTATTTGAGTGTTCCAAACTGCTTTGAATGTTTATAATGTGCCTGATGTTGATCTAAAGGAGCTAATTTGGGAGTAAGCTTGTTAATAAAATTGTTACCACGATCGTTGTGTGTATTTAATTCGAGCAGATGTTAGATTTTAACGATCCTTGTGAACTGATGTAATTGTAAATAATACTTTACAATTTAGTTTGTTTGATTCGGACTGCCGCAATGTTAGAACAACGGAGATTTATAATGGTACTCTGTTACTCTTTAAATTGTAAATATTTATTACACTTTAAATAAAAACTTTTCGTATCAAAATACTCGCTTGTTATCTCTCGGAATGTACCTAAATGTTTGTGAAATATATATTCCTATCTTTATTTATAAATAATTCTACTGTAAGTGTGTATGGCATTGCATTCCTCCTAGACGACTGGACAGATTTGAATGATTTTATTTGTATGCGTTTGGGTGGCGCCCGAGATGGTTTAGATTTACAAATCAGCCCGGCAGATATCGCTGCCGTCGGTTTATAGAAAAGTGGTGCTGTAACGTAAACGAAGTTGCGTCGGTCAGCTAGTACATTATATAAAGACATACAAAACAAGGCAGCAGAAAAGACGAAAGATATATGGGATTCTGCATCTCTAAAATTGTTTAAAGTGATAAATAGTAATATTATTATCAAGATTAAAAGCACAGGGTAGCCCAAAGTAAGGCTTGCCGCTAGTGGTGCTCTTGCTGGCTAACGGTTGACGTCATGGTGAAGAGAAGGCAAATTCGAAACAGCCTATATCAACCTGTCTGGCCACACCACCCTCACACTGTCTCCATTCGTTTTTCACCTTGTTTTAAGCTTATACCTATCCGTAACGTTTATTGTGACTGAAGTGGATTATTTCTATGTTGTTCCTCTTTAGATAATCACCATAAATCCACAACCGCGCCTCCAAAACAGTGGAAATGCGTTTGTTACCTATAGTTTACCTAGACATAGGTACTGTACCCGGGTAACAAGCGGTGTGGCTCAATCTCGGTTCATTACCCTGAACAACCAGAGCACGCGACTCAAACGCTCAGCTCTCAGTAACAAGATCGTTAAGCCTGTCTGAATGCTCGTCTACGTCTCAAGATATCTCAGATCTCTATTGTAATAACATTCGAATGTTGAAGATTTGAAATTGAGATTGTCGTATTGCAAGTTGATATCGTAATCTTGATAGCTCCAATCGGGTCCTCGCCTCGTCTCAATTCCGTATCATTAGCTAGAAGGAAACTCGCTACGAACGGTAATAGATTTCCAAGTGCTTTATTACTTTATCGGGTGAGTAATGCTATTAAATAAATCTACCGCATTCAATTTATATTGCTGTTATAGTAAATAGTTTTAAAAACGGCTCTCTATTAGCCGATTAAGTCTTTTTTCTTCAACAGGGTTTAGAAAAAGAAATTTATTTTACTTTAACTACAAAGTTGACAAAACCTTCCTTTTTACAAGTCACTTACTTTGTTAAAAGGTAAGGTTTTCAGCTACTATATAAGTTTAAAACTGAATTTAAAATACATACGATTTAAAAACGACAAAACTAAACATCTTGTGCCATATTTACGTCTCTTCATAGTCTTAAAATCTAAGCTCTGAAATTTCTAGTCTCCACATAACAACACTCTGGTGAGATCCTACATTAAAGATCGCATCTCTGTATGATCCCCTTTGGCAGTCTGCAAAAATGGAGACAGTTAACGAAAACGTCTTCGACACTATCAGTGTGTAATATGTATAAGTGTGTAAGAACATTTTGTCTGTGTATCATGTGCACTTAACAAGTCCACATAATGTAAATTGAAGTAAGTTTTAAATTGTGAAGATCACGCACAGAAAGTTATTGGATTCATGGTTTTATTTCCGTTAAATGTCTTTCTCAACCTGAAAACTAGACTATAATTATATACTTAGTTCTATTATATTATCTTTGCTTTATTCGTGAAATGTAAGACGTATTTTCATTATTTTCAGGTAGAGAACAACGTACATTCAGTCGTGTGTTTCGCAAACCATATCGATGAATATTGGTTATATCAATGGTTTCACTTGCACCTTTAGATGTAGGCACCTATTGAATTTAATTTTTCCATGACTAACTATTTTTTGACTCACTCCTAATGCTGTGACTTTTGCACCAGCTTCTTAAAACAATGACCAAGTCTTGAAAAATAACTCATTATTCGAACTCGAGAAATACTCTAGAAAAGTTAAAAGATTTTGAAACCCATTTCAATGTTATTCTAAAGATAAATTGCAGTTGAAAAAATAGTAAATCTTCTTTCCTCCTTGCAAACAGACTAGAGAAACAACTAGGTCACATTCTAAAGAATTCGGAAGCGCCACGGATATAGCATAGTAAGAAGTAAGATCCTTGTCTATCCCTTCACTGGCTGACTGGATCTAACAACATCAACTTCAGTAGTAGGTAGATTTTTTTTAACGTGAGGGCAAATCCATCATGGATGTTATGCCGGACTCCTACTGACTAAAAAACCTCACGTAACGCCCAAAATCAACAGCCTATGGTTGGGAGCCCCGGGTAAACCCTCGTAAGGATGTCGCAGGACACAGTAGGTAGATACTCAAGATATAAAGGTTCAGAACGTATACCCTCGGATACACATCCACGCGCACAAACCAGTATCGAACTTATGTACTTCAAAAATCTTTTGACCTGTTGTTCGCGAACTCCGTAAGCGGTGTCTGTGTGCGTAGCCCGAGCGCATTTTTAATACGCTTTTATTAGGTCGTCGTGTATGTAACTAACATTGTAATGGAATCTAAGGAAACTAATTTAACCATCTTCCAAGGATCGTAGCGTTATGAAAATTGGCAGATGTATGTAGTTCTGATGACAATACAATAATATGGTACTGTCAAACTGATATGATGATGGAGCCGGAAGATAGGCACAGAAAACCAGTGGAATCTAAGGTAGCTAATTTAACCAGCTTCCAAGGATCGTAGGGTCATGAAAATGGGCAGCTGTATGTAGTTCTGATGACAATACAATAATATGGTACGGTAAAACTGATATGATGATGGAGTCGGAAGATAGGCACTAAAACTTCGACGGAAAAAGTGGAATCTAAGGTAGCTAATTTAACCAGCTTCCAAGGATCGTAGCGTCATGAAAATTGGCAGATGTATGTAGTTCTGATGACAATACAATAATATGGTACTGTCAAACTGATATGATGATGGAGCCGGAAGATAGGCACTGAAAACAAGTGGAATCTAAGGTAGCTAATTTAACCAGCTTCCAAGTATCGTAGGGTCATGAAAATTGGCAGCTGTATGTAGTTCTGATGACAATACAATAATATGGTGCTGTCAAACTGATCTGATGATGGAGTCGTAAGAAATGAACTGTAACTTCATGATTGAACATCGTATCATAGCTGTTTTTGGATTTGTTAGAAAAGTCGTGTAATGAACTTTGACCACGATTGATATTGAAGTTAATATTGAGTGTAAATATTGACATAGGTACCTGCATAAAATGTATATGTATTAGAGTAATAATGACATATTTTCACATTAGTCGCACTTATACAAAACACCATGTACTACAGAAATCCTTACTAATATTATAAATGCGAAAGTAACTCTGTCTGTCTGTCTGTTACGTTTTCACGCCTAAACCACTGAACCGATTTTGATGAAATTTGTTATAAAGATAGTTTGAGTTTTAGGGAAGGACGACATAGGCTACTTTTTAACTGACTGCGCGAAAGGAGGGTAATGATTTTATGCGATAACGACTTCTACGCGGATGAAGCCGCAGGGAACAGCTAGTAAAGGTATAAATGTTGTGACCAAAAAGTATAAAATAAATAAATAGTTTAAAAAACCCTAGAAAAATACGCTTTTATAATGCACGAAAAAACCAAAAATAAATTATGGATCGTTCAAGTTGCCTCTATTTCTGGGCTGGAGTGTAAACTATGTGCTTTTAGTTATAATATTTGATTGTAAAAGCGTGGGGCGCTAGAACAAGATATACTTTTTTGTAAGCAAATTCCTATTAATACTAATCCTCATATAATAAAAATCCTGGCGAAAGCTGCATGAGGTCGCACAAGAGCATAACGTTTATGCTGCCAAAGGGAACGCCTTCTTTCAGGCAATTAAGTAGATACATGAGGGGAATACGTTAACAGCGGTAAAATATAGAGTTCTTGTTCGTGAACGAGATATCTTTGGTTCCCGTCAAATCCCCGCTTGGGGATATATGCGTTTGTATTTTTATTACATGATTACTACATATTGTACTAAATATCTCGGAATGCCGAAACTATAAGGACCTACCTATGAATTATCTAATAGAGATCCGTAACGGTAATAGGTTTGCTCCTATTACGCGGACGTCACGAAAAACTGGCAAAAGTGGGTGTTGAAAATGCGTAGGCGTGATTAACTACTTTACTTTTCAAGTTCTCATTATGCATTTCAATTAAAGCCTATCATCGTTAATACATTTCCGAAATTTAAAATGATATTATTAATAGTAAAAGACACAATAGGTATATAAAAGCGTGACAGTGTAAATTAATAGTTTAAAAACACGAGAAAAACGCGCTTTTATAAATGTGACCTTATCCTTAATCTGACAAGACATCATGCAGCTTCCGCCACGAAAGTCTTTCCTGTTCCGGCGCCCCACGCTTTTACAATCAAATATTATAACTAAAAGCACATAGTTTACACTCCAGCCCAGAAATAGAGGCAACTTGAACGATCCATAATTTATTTTTGGTTTTTTCGTGCATTATAAAAGCGTATTTTTCTAGGGTTTTTTAAAGTATTTATTTTGTATGTAGATTTCTTTCTGTACTTATTATTTTGTGGTAGTTATATCTCATCACACATCTGTTTTAAGTATTTCAACCAAGCTAATATCATTAAAAAAGATCCGATAGGGGTTTTCTTCCGCGCACGCTTAGGTTGTGGAATGATCTCCCTGCCTCGGCTTTCCCAAACGCCTACAGTATGGGGTTCTTCAAGAGGGGTCTTAGAAGGTTTTTACAGGGTCGGCAGCGCGGGTGTGGCGCCTCTGGTGTTGCAAACGTTCATAGGCTGCGGTGACTACCGGTCTTTCTGGTGGGCCGTATGCTTGTCTGCCACCTTAGTGGTACAAAAAAAAACAATCTCTAATCGATTGGATATCAAGATACTTTTGAAGTATAAGTATAGACGTCGGATGCTGTCAACGCGCTCAATGAACAGACAGTAGGAATATTCTCAAAACCATCCAACCTCGGGGAAAACGAATAATAACAACGGACGATTCGAATGAAATTCTATTACACTTTAAGTAGGTATCTACGTATATGATGCTTCTTATAGTATTTTAGGTTGCGGGTACAGTAACATTTGTATATAAATAGGTAGTGGGGCGTAAAAACGAAATTATTCTGTGCCCGTTACTTTTTATGTTCATGCTATTTATATTTTATTTGAAACATTTTTCAAGAAAATGTTCAGTACCTACCTATCCTACTAATATTATAAATGCGAAAGTTTGTGAGTTTGTGGATGTTTGTTACTCTTTCACGGTCTAACGGCTGAACGGATTTGGTTGAAATAAATAAAAACTTTCATTCCGGATTAAGTTTCCATTAGAAAGGGGATCGGGAATTAAATTTTAAGCGGGCAAAACTGAGGGCATCGGCTGTTAAAGAATAGGGAGTCAATTATATAAGAGTACCTAGTTGTTCAAAAAGTGAGGATGAAATGTATAATTTTCAGTCGGGTTTAAAATTACCCTTAGGGTGTAGAACTTTAATTTGCAAGTTATGAACGTATGTAAATAGTCAAAGAGGAATAGAACGGGAAACAAGAATTAAATTTTAAGCGGACAAAACTGAGGGCATCGGCTGTTAAAGAATAGGGAGACAATTATATAAGAGTACCTAGTTGTTCAAAAAGTGAAGACGAAATGTATAATTTTCAGTCGGGTTTAAAATTATCCTTAGTGTGCGGAGCTTTAATTTGTAAGTTATGAACGTATGCTAGTCAAAGAAAATATTCTGAAGTGTCTTTAACTCGGCCTATCAGGTATATTGAATATTCAGAACCTGGCACTAACCACAAAAGCATCCCAATAAAATAGACCTATGAGAAGTATTAGAAAAATGTAAATATGAATTAAATGTGCAGTCAGTTTAGTTGAATAATTCAGGCTGGGCAAGTTTATCCTGCATCAACCAATAAAATGGCAACAGATACAAATTTGTAACATAAATACAATTTTCCAATAGATAGATAGATAGATAATATACTTTATTGTACACAGAAATCACAAAAAATACAGATATTAAGCATTTACTTCAGTACAATGGGCGGCCTTATCGCAAACAGCGATCTCTCCCAGGCAACCTTTAGATGGATAGGATTGTATTGAAATTAAGCGTGGGAAGTTTACATGGTGACTTATTTTTGTGAAGAAAAAAGAAACCAATATTAAATAAGTCAATACCTATTTAAAGAAAAAACATAGTAATAATAATAATAATAAAGTTTGTGAGTTTGTGGATGTTTGTTACTCTTTCACGGTCTAACGGCTGAACGGATTTGGTTGAAATAAATAAAAACTTTCATTCCGGATTAAGTTTCCATTAGAAAGGGGATCGGGAATTAAATTTTAAGCGGGCAAAACTGAGGGCATCGGCTGTTAAAGAATAGGGAGTCAATTATATAAGAGTACCTAGTTGTTCAAAAAGTGAGGATGAAATGTATAATTTCAGTCAATGTATAATTTTATAACTACTTCGTCGCAAGTTGTGTGTACCTCATCGGATGCTCACACACCTCCTGTTATAGTTGCTGAAGAAGTTGTTGATGATGAGACTATATCCGTAAGTACCCAATGTGAGAATCGATTAAGGAGTGCTTTGGAGGATGCGATTCTGGAATATCGGTTTGCAAGTTCAGATTGTAGACCACGTCTTTCTCGTATGCCCATGCATAAAAGAAATATGGCTATGGTGTGTGCCCTGGATTCACTATTGTCTAAATATTTAGACAATAGTGAAGATCTTAGTGATACGCACTCAATCTTATACTGTGCGGCGCACTGTGATCAATAATCACAATTTAGGATGACAAAAATATTTTAACTTGGAATTACAATAGTCTACTACTGTTATTGAAAATATTGCTATTAAAATATTTAAAATAAATTAATCTTTATTTAAATTCAGTTTTTGATATTCCAACGTACAAAAAAAATTAGTGTAAAGGTTCTTCCTCGTTTGTATCAAAATTAGGTTGTTCTAATAATTTTAAGACTTCTGCAGGAAAAATATCTTTCTGCTTTAGGGGTAAGGGGCGTAAAATCGATATCAGAGGATCTGATGACACCAATAATATTTTAAATAAATCATCATTAGTCTGCTTGCGTGACATTTTTTGGGTATTGTGTTCTCTATAATATTTAACATCTTTATGGCGACATTCCTGTGCGTCTTACCCTTATTGTCCAATAGGCAACAAGAAATGATCAAGTATGTCTTTGCGAATCAGCCGATATGTCCGTAATTTGTATGTTCGGTGGATAACACTTGGCCGTCTCTTCTAAAAGTTATAGTACGTTGGATACAATTTCTGTATTTTTTTTTCGTATAGCTGATGCCCTGGGATAATCATCTGCATCATCGGAATACTGAGCCGGAAAAGTCTCAGTAGTTCGATCATCGGACTATTTAATCGGACTACTGATACTAGGGGCTAAGTTCAATATAATATACTGAAGACGCATTAATTTTAATTGAATAAAAAGTGCTAGGGCTTCTTTTGCATAAGAAATATCATTTTGTACAGTCTCGTAACTTAACAGTACAGTCAGGAGATGATGAAATACTATGAAGCAGCCCTACGTTTTGCGACTGAATGAAGTTTCATCTCAGTTGCTAGGCACAACTCTTCTTCACTTCTGGATGATACTTTGGCTTTTAACTTTCTACGTTTAGTTCTCTCACCTAAATCCATGAAATCCTTTTTCGGGCGTCCTCTACCTACAGACCCAGAAGTTGAAGGCTGTTCAATATTATGATCTCCAGATGTTATTGTGCTTTTAGACAACCAATCCTAATTTTCTTTTTCAATTTTGGAAACATTATTGCCGATTTTAATCCAATTTCTGGAAGCTGATAAACAAAAGCTATGTACTGAATTTCGTAACTCATTTTGATGGTTGTGTTGTCAAATCTGATACTCCAATGACTTCATAATTATAGTTCAATAACATATCTTTAGATTTCTTAGTTGCAGTTTTAATTGGCGGGTGTTTTTTGAGATAATTAAACAAATCGGTATTTCTAACTGTACTACCGTTTCTTGTATAAAAAAAGTTTTCAATAAAAAATAAAACCGACTTCAAACAAATCCTGAAAAATAAAATTTACTTAGCACAAAGTAATATGTATTTTGATTTTATCAGATTTTATTCAATATCATATTGAAGTCGGCGCCAAGTAAACCCATAGTTTTATGTACCTAGGTACTATTCATGGCACCAACTTCAATATTATATTAAACAAAATCTGATAAATCAAAATACATATTACTTTGTGCAAAGTAAATTTTATTTTTCAGGATTTGTTTGAAGTCGGTTTTATTTTTTATTGAAAAATTTTTTTTCATTATTTTTAGTGACGGGTGAACCGAAAAATATATCTATCTAGTTGAAAGTTCTCATCAATACAAATCAATCAAGCCCAAACACAAGGTAGCTGCTGTCAATCGTTAAGGAATTCCCTCGACTGTCTTTCGGTTCCATCATCAGATCGACTCCAGTCATACATTAAATTGTAGTACATTAAAGCACTGAATTAAAAAGTTAACAAACGCACCAGTTGTCCCTACTATTTTCGGTGGTGTCCCTCGATTTCTCCTGAATCCCATCATCAGATCCTGACCTGGTAAAATTGGGACCAGCTCAGAAGTGAACTCTATCCAACAAAAAGCAGATTTGAAATTAGTCTATAATTGGTGAAATTTGGTGAACATACATAAAACATTGAGAACTTCCTTTTTTTTAAGTCGGATCTATCAATCTAGGTGTAAAGTTCTCATCAATACAAATCAATCAAGCCCAAACACAAGGTAACTGCTGTAAATTGTTAAGGAATGCCCTCGACTGTCTTTCGACTCTATCATCAGATCGACTCCAGACGTTCATTTAAATGTAGAACATTAAAGCTCTTAATTAAAAAGTTAACAAGCGCACTAGTTGTCCCTACAATTTTCGGTGGTTGCCCTCGTTTTCTCCTGGATTCCATCATCAGATCCTGACCTGGTGAAAATGGGACCACCTCAGAAGTAAACCCTATTCAACAAAAAAAGAAATTTTGAAATCCGTCTATAATTGACGGAAATATCGCTTGACATACATAAAAAAAAATACATACAGACGAATTGAGAACCTCCTCCTTTTTTCGAAGTCGGTTAATGAAAAGTTTGTTCAGGCAGGGGTAGTTTGGGGTATATTTTTTAATTGAATATCATACTATAGACTTCCAATTATCTACTAGTGTAAAAATGACTATGTTCTAATATGTTCCTCGTAAGATACAGGCTTTAAAATAAAAAAAAATGTTAAATTTTACCTTAAGTTTTGAATATTTCTTCCTAAATTACTGTAACAATTAACGACTACTAAGTGTTATACAAAATGAAGCTCATACCTTTATTAATGTGTACCATATTTATTGAAGCGCTATAATGCACTGTAAAGTCACAAAAAATAGATAACTGTGCGCGAAAACAGGAAGTAAATTGAACAAATCGATACAATTAGCGAGAACACTGCATTCACTAGCTGTTATCTCAGTAATGACTTACCTTCAACCGTTCATATTAAACAATAATATGAGGTAAGTACCCCCAATCGCATAGACATAAATTGTTTTACATACCCTCACAATGTCAAAGGACATCATTCATTTTGGACCAAAAGCTAAAAGTGCCGGCCAGAAAAAGAAAATGTTATATTCGCATAGAACACACAATTTCTAGCAAAAAATACTACAACGTTAACCCTGTGCGCGCTATGGTTTTTTTGTTACATGCTTTTAAAATTCGTGAAAAATGTTATTTCGATGGTGTCATTCTAATTGAAATGCGCAGTTGAATAGTCATTTATTTTAGTAATTATGTCTTTCAGCACACATATAAGCACACATACATATAATTATACCTCTTTCTCCGAAGGGTAAGGCAGAGGCATATTTTATGCCCATTTTGATTTCTCGTTCCTACATAAAGGAGCATATAAAATAAAGATAAAGAGTATTTTATTTCGACAGAGTCAAAGGCCTTCTCGTAGTCCACAATAGCCATACACAGCGGCTGATTGTACTCGTTTGTTTTCTGTACAATCTGCCGTACAGTTTGGATGTGGTCCACGGTGCTGAAGCCTTTTCGAAATCCGGCTTGCTCCTTTGGCTGAAACTCGTCGAGCCTTCCGGCGAGGCAGTTTGTGACTACTCTCGAGAACTACTTGTAAACATGGCTCAGGAGTGAGATGGGTCTGTAATTCCTCAGCAAGGTCTTATCACCTTTCTCGAAGAACAGAGCAACCGCACTCCCGCTCCACGATTCAGGTGTTTGTCCCTGTTGGAGGACGGAATTAAACAAACTCTTCAGCTCGTTGAGAACCGGAGCTCCCCCCCTGCCGGCCTTTTTGTCCGTGATGCATACAGGTCTCTGTAAAAGCTCTTAATTTCCTTGAGAATCTCGAACCTTGAGGTCACAGTTCTGCCATCCGCTGTCTTCAGTTTCGTCGGACGGGGTCTTCCAAGCTGTTGGGCAAATACTTTGGTACCCCTGTTCTGCTCGATCGCTGCCTCGACGATGCTGGTGTTATAGCGTCTAAGGTCGCGTCGTATCAGCTTTCGGCTTCTGAGATTTAGATCCCGCTGGTATGACGAAGACGAGTGCGTAGTTGGCGTTTCCCGTCTTATCCTCATAAGTTCGAGAGTCTCGGGCGAGAGCTTAGAGCACCTGTTATTGCTTTTTCCGGACAAAAACCTTCGGGACACTTGCTGTAGCGTCCTGACCACATTGTCGGCCTTATCGCGAATATTGCCAGTGGTTTCCAGCAGATCGAAATGATTTTGAAGTTTTAACTGGAACCTCTCAGCCCCTGAGGCTAACTGGAGCGCGGTAGGTCGGAGAGTAGGCTTCATCATACAGACCCTTTTAGCTCGGAAGTTCAAATACAGAGATGGTCGTACAAGTCGGTGATCACCACCGGTATTAAACCTGTTAACCACAGAGACATCTCTAAATATACACTTCCTGTCCGTCATGATGAAGTCTATCTCGTTCCTTGTGACCTTGTCGGGGCATCGCCAAGTTCATTTTCTGTGTGGCTTCTTCTTAAAGAAAGAGTTTATCAAGAAGAGCCTCTGAGACTCAAGAAAACTGACAAGCATATGGCCCCGGTCATTTCTGCGCCCCACACCAAAGGGGCCGATCTTCGTTTCGCCGCGGTCTTGTACTTCCACTTAGGCATTGAAGTCCCCCATCACAACGCTGTAGTTTGTCTTGGCAGTACCATGTAGTGCTTTTGCTATGTCCTCGTACACGGTCTCAACTGCCTCGACAGTGCTTCCTGTCCATCATGATGAAGTCTATCTCGTTCCTTGTGACCTTGTCGGGGCATCGCCAAGTCCATTTTCTGTGGGGCTTCTTCTTAAAGAAAGAGTTCATCAAGAAGAGCCCCTGAGACTCAAGAAAACTGACAAGCATATGGCCCCGGTCATTTCTGCGCCCCACACCAATGGGGCCGATCTTCGTTTCGCCGCGGTCTTGTACGGGAGTACAATGGGGACTTCAATGCCAAAGTGGGAACTTTGGCATTGAAGTCCCCCATCACAACGCTGTAGTGAGTCTTGGCGGTACCATGTAGTGCTTTTGCTATGTCCTCGTACACGATCTCAACTGCCTCGACAGTGCTTTTCGAGGACGGGGCGTACACTTGTATCACCTTCAGGGTGTACCTGTTGTTGAGTCTCAGTATTAAGTACGCTACCCGAGGCGAAACACTACTGATCTCCACAACGCTGCTAACGAGGTCCTTTTTCACCTTAAAGCCGATCCCGCCCTCGGAAGAATGTCTTCCGTCACCTTCTCGAAATTAAAACAGGTCAGCTGATGCAAGGGTTAGCGTGTCCTCCCCCTTTCTTTGGACCTCGCACAATACTGGATGTGCCAGTTAATACGACCTAGTTCTACCTCGAGTTCGGTGAGCCGCTCGTCCAGGCGCAGAGTAGTTCCATTAAGGGCCGAATGCCAGAGCGCATTAGGTATTTTTACCACCTCACCTCACTGCGGGCGATACCCCCGTAGCATGCGATCGACATGAACTCATTTGACCCCAAGCACTTTGTTTGGACGTTGCCAGTTGGTGCAATTGGACGTTGACAGTTGGTGCAGCGTGTTTTTCATGCCGCACTTTTTGTACCACCAAATAAATTACAACAGAAGTATAAGTTTATCAAACCTTTATAAGACATTTTACTTAGTAAGTGCCTGTTAGCAGGTATATTCAAAATGGGGTTGTAAGAAACCTTTCCTTATTTTTAACCGACTTCAAAAAAGGAGGAGGTTCTACATTCGTCTGTATGTTTTTATGTATGTTCACTGATATTTCCGTCAATTATAGACGGATTTAATTTTTTTTTCTTTTCTTCAATAGGGTTTACTTCTGAGGTAGTCCCATTTTTACCAGGTCAGGATCTGAAGATGGGATCCAGGAGAAATCGAGGGCAACCACCGAAAATTGTAGGGACAACTAGTGCGTTTGGTAACTTTTTAATGAAGTGCTTTACAGTGGGCGCACACTAGGCGACAGTCGCGGCGACATGTCGCGGCGACTTGTCGCGCAGTGTGCGCCTGCATCGGGCGACTTGACGCCGTGACAGACGTTGTGCAAGGAACACGTTGTCCAAAGCTGTCGCTGGGCGACTGTTGCCGTGTCGCCGCGACAATAGCGCGACAGACGCGAAGACTCCCCTTGCTTGTCTCGGAGTCGCGGCGACAGTCGCCTAGTGTGCGGAGCTTAGAACAAAATGTATGTAATTTGGCGCCCACAGCTTGTCGCCGTGACAAGACGCCTAGTGTGCGCCCACTGTTAATGTACTACAATTTAATGAAGGTCAGGAGTCGATCTGATGATGGAACCAAAGGCAGTCGAGGGAATTATTTAACGATTTACAGCACGTACCTTGTGTTTGGGCTTGATTGATTTGTATTGATAAGAACTTTACACCTAGATAGATATACTTTTCGGTCCACCCGTCACTTAAAATGATGATCAAAAAATTTTTAGTAATAAATAGAACTGACTTCAAAAAAATTCTGAAAAATAAAATTTACATAGCACAAAGTAATAATATGTATTTTGATTTATCAGATTGTATTCAATATGATATTGAAGTTGGTGCCATTAATAATACCTACCTCAACCTATGGGTTTACTTGGCGCCGACTTCAATATGATATTGAATAAATATGAAAAATCAAAATACATTTATCTTTGTGCCAAGTAAATTTAATTTTTCAGGATTTGTTTGAAGTCGGTTCTATTTTTTACTACTTTTTTTTTATCATCATTTTAATTGTGAGACGAGCCGAGAAAAGATAATAAGAAAAAAATCCGTCAATAATTTATGAAATCAATTTGAGCAGTCTTCGAAGAGGTAAGCATAGGTATAACATAAGTAGCAAAAAATAATAGAATGCATCTTGTGAGTAAAATAATGCGTTTATTTATTTTACATTATAATATGAATAAGACAACTAACACGCACGCCGCATGTCAGCTTAGACCTGTGTTACAAAATACAACCAATGATAGATGGCGCTGACACCAACATAGTCAATTTGAAGTCAATTTTAAGCCTATTTGAAGACCCTACCCCTAGTTAATATTTGTGCAAAATTTTAATCAAAAATATTGAGTACTTTTCAAGATCCTTCCGGACAAAGCAAAATTAACAGACAAACAGACGACAAACAGACAAAAAAATTCTAACTACATTTTCGACTTCGGTATCCTGTGTAGAACCCCCCGCGAGTATTTTTTTAAATATGTTTAATGTACAGTTTCGACTTTAGATCTTTTTATTATACATATGTATATAGACTAGGAACTTAGGTTGCCTTGAAAGTTTTCAAAAACCTATTCTTAGTCTCCCGCAGGCTGGATCCCGCAGGTGGCCCCTTCCGAGGTCCGTGGAAGCACAAGGGATATAAACCCTTGTTTGAAAAAATAAAGGATTGAATTGAGTACTTAAACCAGAAAAATAATAAATATTTATGGGGGACTTCCATACAACAAACGTGTTTTTTTTTGGCTTTTTTTATTAATAACGGCAACAAGTACACACTTGAAATGAACGCCGCAGACGTGTCTTCGCCCAAGACTATCGGTCTCCATAACCAGGGGCCTGAAGACGGTGAGGGGGCTGCTCACCGTCCTTAGAGAAGCAGGCCCATGACGGCAGCGTGACGTGAGGGATTTATGCATACCCCCTTCAGAAGCGGGATCACATCCGAAACACCCAAAGACGCAGGATTGCACCCGAACCTACCCCTAGGCGAGGCCGCAGTGGCGGCCGTGGGTCTGTTGGGAGTCCTAGGACATCCTTCCGAGGGCTTACCCTGGGCTCCCAACCATAGGCTGTTGAGCGTAACGTGAGGTTTTTAGTCGGTAGGAGTCCGGCATAGCATCCATGAGGATTTTCTCTCACGTTAAAAAGAAAAAAAAAAGGGTTTATAACCCTTGCTTACAAAAAATAAAGCTGTTACAAAGTTGAATGAAAAAGGTACATGTCCTCAAAGTCTCGCTCTCGTATGTCAATTCGGTGAATCAGCTTATCGATAGAAATATTGGCATGCAAAATTCAATATTTGTTGTTATGGCGGCAACAGAAACACATTATCTGTGAAAATTTCAGATCTCTAGCTATGTCCATTCATGAGCTACAGCCTCGTGAAGGAAAGACAGAAAGATAGACAGACGGACAGACAAACAGACAGACTGACCGACAGACAGACTGACCGATAGACAGACAGACGGACAGCGAAGTCTCATGAATAGGGTCCCGTTTTTTTACCTTTGGGTACCTACGGAACCCTAAAAATTATCCACTTTTTCATACATTCATATTTACTAAGAAAGTAACGATTATTACACTCAAAATTAAAGTATGAAAGTACCTACGAGTACTAGGTACTTACGATTCACGTGTATCTTTTTTTGCAAATGAACCACCGTTCAATCTCGGAATCGATGAGCTGAAAAAAAAAAAGACTTTGAGGGTACACTACAACGAAACGGCTAGACTACAACGAAAAATAAAACTACACGTTTATTCTTTTATGTCGGTAGTGGGTAGGTACTACTGTTATAATTTATACAGTGTAGCAATAACAACGTGAATCTACTATTATACTCTAATCGTCAAACATTATATTATTTACTACCCGTTCGCGCTAAGGTTGCCGCTGGCGGACAGGATGGTGTACAGGCGTAGTATGGGAGGCGAAAGGCAAACTTAGAGCGAACGGGCAATACGTTGATTGTTCAGGCATAGTAAAAAGAGAATATTTATACCTAGTATAGTTACTGTGGTTTAGGTAAATACTATCCCTCTTCTTATCGTAAGGTCCCAAGCAACTTTGGGGCACCGAGTTCATTTCTCACAGTCATTCATTACCAAAAACAGCCGTGATCTAACTTACTTGGCCTTTGCTAAATGACACCTACCTGTACCTACGTAGAAGAGGACTGGAATGGGAGATCTCTAAGCCTATATGAGTACGTTTAGCTACTGTACCTACTGCCTCTTCAGCAGGTACCAAAATAATGGCAGCTGTTGGCTTCAGTTGCTTCGCTCAGCATCAACCTTATAATTTCATCATGCCCGTCAGTGAATTATTTGGTTGTGTATTTTTATAAATATAATAAAGATAAAACAATAGGTACTTGTAGGAACTTACCATACTTGCCGTCGTAGTAGCCGCAATTGACATTTGGGCATTTTATTTCTCCTGGCTTTTTTTTACCCATATTCACTGAGTACCTAGTCACTAATCACTATATTACACGATATTTATTTATTTATACACAATAACGTACTTATCCTAATATTTACAAATAAAAACAAAATAATATTTACAGATTTCTGCAACTACTTCTAATTAAAACGATCGATTCGCGCGAACGGGTCACGGATGACAGAGCGACACAGGTCCTACCCAGAACAGCCCTGTCAGGCGTATGAAGTGATTGAAGTGTACGCTAAATGCCTAATTGTTCTACATTCTACACTTTTTATCATTGTTTTAAAATCTGAGGTGTTTAAAAAATAAATAATAGCATGAATATTGTTCATAAGATCAATATCTTTAATAAAGACATGTGTTTATATAAAATAAACAAGTATATTTTGAGTAATAACAACATCCATCTTTAAAATTTTTGCACATTTCCAGTTTTTCGAGAACGATTTTTATCATATAAAGTTTTATTAATCGTGTTTTAAAAATTAAAGGAAGCAAGAGCATCTATTAAACTATGGTAATACATTTTTATCAGATCAAATCAAAGAATATTTCCTAGTATAAAGATCGCTTCAAAATGGGTCGATTTTGGTCGATTTCGGAAATACTAGCCTTAAACGTAGCCAGGGTCAGTTTTGTATGGCAGCCTCCCGTAACCCGGATTCTTAGCACCACCCCCCCCCCCCACTCCCGCCTTCACTCCGACCACTGCCGTGATCGGGAACAGCGGGAGTGCCGGGAACTGGGGGCCGTTGTTTTGTTGTGTGTATTATAGGAGGATATTTGGCCTTACTGTATCACGCTGGCCAGACGGGTTGGTTCAGGGTTTAGTTTCGAATTTTCCTTTTCTGTGCGCCATGACCTTGTCCGTTTATCAGCAGGTGCACCACTCGCAGGTGAGGCTGGCTTGGACCCCGGGGTTGGTGGTAGGGCCCCCTCGCACCCATCGGGCGTCGGGAGGTGGCGGGGTGATTTGCCAGGTACCTGTCGCTTGAGTCTGGGGGGCTGCGCGCGCGGCACCTCTGTCTAAGTTTTTTGAAACAAGTTTGGACTTGTTGTGAATCGTTAGGTACGTTTTGTCTGTGCGTAGGTACGTAGATAATTAGTAAAATGACAATTCTTTCTTATTACAATAGAATAACGTAAAAACAAATCACTATTCAAGTGATGAAATGTATCAAAATACATCATCAAAATAACATTTTTCTAGTATTTTAAAAGCATGTAACAGCAATACCATAGCGCGCACAGGGTTAACGTAGTAGAATTTTTTTCTAGAAATTGTGTGTTCTATGCGAATATTACATTTTCTTTTTCTGGCCGGCACTTTCCGAATTGGCCCAAAAATGTATGAAACGTGAATGATCTCCTTTGAATATTATCCACCTAATATCCAACAATTGATCACTGTGCGGCGGTTGCAGCTTGTCGAATAGCTAATGTTAAGTTTTACACAATCGAAACTGCTATTCGACCTAGGTCTGCAAAACCTGCTTGGCAGTGTAGGATTGAGAGGCGTATTTCTGAGGCCAGGGCACTCATCGGGAAATTAATATGTTTTAGGTCGGGTAATACCCGTCCGAAGGTGATGCGCTTTGTGAAACAGGCGTTCTTTGGGACTGATATAAGTCCTCAAAGATACGCATCATGTGTCACAGAGCGCATCGACCTCCTTAAACAAAAAGTTTATGCATGGGCAAATCGAATAAGACGCTACAAAGAGCGGGTTGATCGATACAACCAGAATCGTATGTTCCAAAGAGATGAGAAGTGGGTTTACAGAAAATGGGAAAATTCACATCTACCAGAGGTTAATGACGTTACCCTACCAGATAGTAAAGTTACAAATACGTTTTGGGAGAATCTCTGGTCGAAGCCTGTCGAACATGCTGAGGGTGATTGGATGAGGGATGTTAAACGGTCATGTGAGAACATACAGGTTATGGAACCAGTATCCATTGATGCAGAAGATGTAGCTTATGCAGTTCGTTCGCTCCCAAATTGGAAATCAGCGGGACCGGACGGACTGCATAATTTCTGGTTAAAATGGTTCCGAAGCTCACATGGCCGTTTGGCATCACAATTTCAATCATCGCTAGATGTGGGTTCACTTCCCAATTTTATGACAACTGGTATAACTCACTTACTCTATAAGTCCGGTAGTGCTGCGGATCCCAAAAATTATAGACCAATTACATGTTTACCAACCGTCTATAAACTTTTAACATCCATTTTGAGAGTCAAAATTACTAAACACTTAGAAAAACATTCGATAATATCAATCTCTCAGAATGGATGTAGAAGTGGGGCCCGTGGTACTAAGGAGCTCCTTTTAATCGATATGACCATCAGCCAACAGGTGCGTCGTAATCGTAAAAATCTGGCGACATGTTGGATAGATTATAAGAAGGCCTTTGATTCGGTGCCACATACATGGCTTCTGAAAGTACTTGAGCTGTATAAAATTGATACAACGCTTTGTACTTTCTTGAGGGCATGTATGGGGCAGTGGAAAACGGTCCTTTGCTATCCAGGGTGTCGTCGTTTTTGCGATGATGGTGCACCAATTAGTATCAAGCGGGGAATATTTCAAGGGGACAGTCTGAGTCCGTTGTGGTTTTGTCTGGCTCTGAATCCTCTCAGTACTATGCTAGAGAGTTCAGGGCTAGGTTATCGGTTGCATAAAGATGGTGGGGCTATATCGCACCTCCTTTACATGGATGACCTCAAATTATTTGCCCACACTGAATTGCAACTGATGGATTTATTGAAAGTAACAGAAACTTTCAGTAGAGCTATCAGGATGGAATTTGGGGTGGACAAGTGTGCAGTCATGCATGTTAAAAGAGGTGTGATAGTGGAATCTGAAGGGGTAGAACTTTCGGATTCCACTATGCTCAATTGTCTTTCTGCAGCCGAAACTTACAAATATCTGGGTATATCACAAGCATTAGGAATTTCTGATACTGGTATGAAACAGACATTGCAGGAGCGTTTCTTCGGCCGCCTGAAAAAGGTATTAAAAAGTCTTTTGTCAGGCGGTAACAAGCTGCGCGCCTTCAATGGGTGGGTCATGCCAGTCCTAATGTACTCTTTTGGTATACTCAGATGGACTCAGACTGAACTCGATAAAATTGATAGACGAGTAAGGACACTGTTGACTGCATTCCGGATGCATCATCCCCGATCATCGGTAATGAGGTTGTATATCCCGCGGAAATGTGGGGGTCGTGGCTTTTTAAATGCTAAGACCCTCCATAACCGCGAGGTATGCAACCTTAGGGAATACTTTCTTAAAACAGACACCGATATGCACCGTAATGTGGTCGCAGTGGACACGGGACTCACCCCGCTTGCTATGGGCAGAGAGAACTGGCGCAAACCTGTAGTACTTAGTACTGACGATCGCAAGGAGGTATGGAAAAGCAAGCAGCTACATGGACGCTTTTATCGGGCCTTAAATGGGCCTGATATTGATTTAAAAGCGTCCGTATCTTGGCTACAGTTCGGTAATCTTTTCGGAGAAACCGAAGGTTTTGTCTTTGCCATAATGGACGAAGTTGTTATGACTAAGAACTACCGGAGACATATTCTGAAGGATGGGACAATTGACATCTGTCGGGCATGTCATTGTCCCGGAGAATCCCTTAGACATATTGTTTCTGGTTGTTCTCGTCTTGCCAACGGAGAATATTTGCACAGACATAACCAAGTGGCCAAGATTATACATCAGCAACTTGCTCTTAAATACCATCTTGTAGATTTTGAAGTACCATACTACAAATATGTGCCCGACCCAGTTCTCGAAGATGGTCAGGTCACACTATATTGGGATCGATCTATCATCACTGACAGGACTATTGTTGCCAATAAGCCTGATATAGTGGTGATAGATCGATTGGAACGCCTCGCAATAATTATTGATATCAGCATTCCTCATGACGACAACCTCTTTAAAGCAGAAAAAGAAAAAGAAATTAAATATTTGGATTTGGCTCATGAGGTTGTTGACATGTGGCATGTTGATTCGGCAATTATTGTTCCAATTATCGTTTCGGTCCACGGCTTGATGGCAAAGAGCCTCGATAACCATCTGAAGAGGCTCTCGTTAGACGGCTGGATCAAGGGCCTGATACAGAAGGCAGTACTTCTTGACACGGCACGCATTGTGAGGAGGTTCCTGTCTCTGAAGCCCTAACCACCGGTAGCTTGGTCTCTGTACCCGATGCCGGTGGGACACTATTTTTTATATTTTTAAATAAATATTTATTTTTATATGATTTATTTAAAAATGTAATAGAATAAGTTAAAAATAATGAATAAATGGAATAATAATAATGTATAGATACATCTAATAAACTTACACAAATACCTACTGCACATTTTACCTATCCAAACATGTAAAAATAAATATACATACATATACATACATACGCAAATACATATATAGGGAAAAAATACATACTTTGATCTACATGCATAAATAATACTGTTTTACCTGTTCCTTAAAAGATGCCAAAGATTGAGCTCGCCTGACAGTTACCGGTAGTGCATTCCACAAACGTGCCGCTTGTACTGTAAAGGATTTATCGAAGAATTTTGTAGAATGCACAGGTATGAGTAGCCTCAAGTTCTCCGACGACCTCAAGACCCTCGAATGCGTGTCATGTAAGAACTTAAAACGTTCTTTGAGATAAGAAGGAGTTAGGGGATTAAATAATACGTTGTAAAGTAAAGAAAGTATATGAGTATTCCGACGAAGGCGAATTGGGAGCCACTTGAGCCTGTTGCGGTATTCGGAGACATGATCATATTTACGTAATCCATAAATAAATCTTATGCAAAAATTTTGTAGACGCTCAAGCCTATCGAGTTGCTCCTCTGTAAGATCAAGATAGCTGGCATCTGCATAATCTAATATTGGAAGTAAGAGAGACTCCGCAAGCGAAATCTTTGTGCTGGTTGGAAGAAAGTTACGCAGTCTTCGTAAGGAACCCGCAGATGCATACAGTTTTCGACTGACTTCCTGCAATTGCGGAACCCAGGATAATTTCCTATCGATATGTATTCCTAAATCCTTAACAGTATCACTTATCGGTATAGGCATCCCATTAAAAAGTACTTGTGGTAGCTGTGCAATTTGTATACGAGAGACCATCCAGGGGCTGCCCACAAGAATGACTTGTGTTTTAGCGGGATTCACTTGTAGGCCATAGTTATGACTCCACTGACATACTCTCTCTAAGTCATCATTTATTACTGAAAAGGCCTCATGTATGCAAGCGAGTGGTGCCTGAGTGTATATTTGCAAATCATCTGCATAAAGGTGGCAGGATGAAATTAGTTGTTGAGTTATAGAATTTATAAAAATTGCGAACAAAAGGGGAGATAAAACGCCACCCTGCGGCACACCGACAGGTATATCACACCAAGCAGAGACAAAATCATCAATGCGAATACGTTGTCGGCGACCAGACAGGTAACTATGAAACCAATCAATCACTGTCGGAGATACGTTAAGGCGTAAAACAGACGACGGGGCGGGCCGGGCCGGTCAATTTCGCCGCGAACGATAGCGCTAAAGGAATCCTATACTACCAACGCACACGAAGGGCAAAAAGACCGCGCCGCCGCTGTCCGCCGGGCACTGGCGGCGCGGCATGTCCGTGGCTCGCCGCCATGAATCACACAAACCAGTTTGTATGAAGTAACGCAGACGGGGCGGCGCGGGGCGGCGCGGGCCTTCCAGGCTCAGTCCTCGCCGCACGTTTTCTAGTGATGGACGCCTTCGACGTCGAAAATTTAATTTCTAAAGTCGAAAAAAGATCGCCGATTTATAATACGGCATTAAAAGAATATTACGATGTAAATGAAAAGATGAAGCTATGGAACCAAATATGCCAGGCAATATATATACCCCTGCAGTATGGGATGAGTTGTCATCGAGTACCCAGTAGGTACTCCCTATTAGTCCATTGAAATGTTACAATTTTAGGACCGAATATTACATTTGTTAGAGGACGCAATTTTATTTTTGGGACATGTGTGGGGGGTCAATAGAAGCTTAAACTCAAGTTTGTGGGGTTGCCACCCTTGTCCCCCGGCCGCAATCTTAAAAAGGGGTGAAAACACTTTTTCCTCAATATCTCGGAAACTATGAGTCTTACAAAAAAATTGTGAAAACTTAATTTGTAGCAAATTGTTTTGCCTACAAATATGTCAAACAAATTTTTGTCCTAAATTAAAAATTATAAACAAAAAATTGAAAATAAAATTATAAAAATTTTCTTTTTTGCTCTGTGGCATTTTTTTTTTATTTCTCTTTAAAGATCATCTACAAGATTAGTCTGAGGTATTATTTTTGTAAAATGTATAAAAAAAGTTAAAGAGCAAAAAAGAAAATTTTTATAAAAAAATTCAAAATTTTTTGTTAAGTTATATACACATTTGTAGGCAACACAATATGCTACAAATTATGCTTCTACAATTTTTTTGTAAGACTCATAGTTTCCGACATGTTGCGAAAAAAGTGTTTTTTTCCCCACTCTTTTCAAGATGGCGGCCGGGGGACAAGGGTGGCGACCCCACAAACTTGAGGTTAAGCTTCTATTGACCCCCCACATATGTCCCGAAAATAAAATTGCGTCCTCTAATAAATGCAAAGCTCATGTAACATTTCAATGGACTAAATTACGATTGCGTCTCTTTCTTTTTTTGTACATTAAATAAGCAACTACTCGAATTCTCTGGGTATCCATTTTCACTGACGCGCTCTTCACTAGAACGAACGTAGTGAACTAACTGCCCGCCCGTCGCCGTCGTGTGCGTTGCGTTCGCGGGGCGGGCAGTCGCGGACATCGGCGGACAGACGCGGTCTTTATTACGTCGCGGGCAAAAAGCCCGGCCCGCCCCGTCGTCTGTCTAGCGCCTAATGGAGCGCAATATCCCCAGCAAGATGTGGAAATCTACAGTATTAAATGCATTGCTGAAATCCAGCAGAGTAAGGAGCGTGAGATTCCCACTCTCCATACCCATTCTGATATCATCCGTAACATTAATTAGAGCTGTAACGGTACTATGCCCTGGACGGAAGCCGGATTGGTAGGAGTTTAAAAGGTGGTTTTTACATAGGAAAGAGTTAAGTTGGGTGTGGACAAGACGTTCTAGGACTTTAGACAAAAATGGTAGGATGGAAATAGGACGGTAATGAGCAAAGGAAGAAGGGTTTGACTTCTTAGGTAACGGTATGAGCTGAGCTTCTTTCCACATTGAGGGAAACACACCAGTTGAAATGGAATAATTTAAAAGATCACAGATTATAGGTAGAATTTCATCTAAAATGGGAAGGATCATTTTCCGGCTAACGCAGTCGTTTCCAACGGCATTAGAAGATATAGACATTACGATTCTCTTAACATCACAAACAGTGAACTGATTAAATAGAAAAGGTGGATATTCAGGAGTTTGAAGTTGTGAAAGATGTTTCAGTGTGTTAGTTTTGGTAGAACCGTCAAAACTAGAAGTAGAGGAAAAATGCTTGTTTAATGCATTAAGATCAATATTATTTGGATTAACTTCCTGTTTTTCCTTACCTACTCCCAGGGTTTTAAGAAATTTCCAGATTTTGGCTGGATCTCCATTTTCTACTGATGATTGAATATGCTGGCGTTGTGCATTCCTACACACCTTATTGCAGTGATTACGAATTGACACATAATTTTCGCGGTTGCATTCGTTTGGCCGATATTTAAATTTAGTTTTGGCCCTCCATTTTTTAGCTATCAGCTCTTTTATTTCCTTAGTGAGCCACGGTGCTGGAGCATGTTTCACCCTGACTGCACGGACCGGTGCGTGTGTGTCATAAAGATGAACCAAGGTACTCGTCAAAATATCAACTTTGGCATCGAGAGAAACCGCACCATAAAACGACGCCCAGTCCAGCACACTTGCATCCTCACGAAGCCTGTCGACGTTCATGCCAGCAAAGTTTCGCTGCATCAGCACCTTACATTTTGCCTTAGGTGGGCGAATTCGGTATGAAAGAAAGAGAAGATCGTGATAGGAAAAAATATCAGCATTTCGCTGACCATGTTTGGCTACATGCTCAGAAGAAGAAACAATAATAAGATCTATTAGGGAAGGTGCACAGTCAGGAAAATGATGAGTAGTATCTGAGGGAAGAATATTTAAATTACAAGAATCTAAAATGTTGCGCAGAGAAGCAGACCGGAGAAGAGAGGTGGGATCCTTTCTAACAAGACATGTATTAAAATCACCCATCAAAATGGTGTGCGTATAGGAAGGGACTAGATTTTCTAGAATGCGTTCAAAAGAAGAGAAATAATCAACTTTAGACGAATGACAGTAGTACACGCCGAGAAGGACTTTAGTGTGACAGAGTTCCATTTCTAAGAAAATATATTCACCCGAGTTTGAAGGCGGTGGCTGCGCTGATACTTCAATAATTTTATAAGGGATATAATTGCGTAAATAAATAGCAACGCCGCCACCGCGTTCACAAACACCAGGAACCGGCATGCGGTCATTTCTTATTAGCTTGAAACCAGGGAGAGTATAAGAAATGGTTGAGTGAAATTGTGGCTTGAACCATGATTCCGATACAAGAATGGCGTGTAAATTGTCACAGTCAAAGCTGGCCAGCATATCTGAGAAATGGGCGGGAATACTCTGGGCATTGATGTGCACAGCATTGAAGTTCCCAGGTACATCAGAAAACCGAGAATGTAACGTGTCTGCGAGTGATGGCACATTCAAAGCGCTATTGTTCAGGTTATTTGCAATTGAAGAAGTATTCAAATCTACATTTATGCAATTTAAAAACGACATAAATAAAATATAAATATTATTAAATACAGTTATAAATATATACTTACAAAATAATAAATAAATACTACTGAAATATTATTACTTTCTATAAGATAACATTAACAAGTATCAATACAAGCTAGTATACATCACTATTCACCCACCAGTCGAGTGCAGTATGTTAACTCCTGGAAGAGAGAGCTGAATACTCAATAGATTGATAAATAATTTTGGTTTACATAAATATTCTAACTCGCCTGGATTTGGTACTTATCGGCTTTGATGGGACAGGTGTAGCTGTCTTCACGTGATCCGATATTAATTCCTTCTAATTCCTGGCACGAAGTAATACGGTGACGCTTTCCATCAGGGCCAATTACGTGGATGAATCCTTCTTTTGTCCAACACTTATTGACACCAAAACGCTCTCTCGCAGCCATAAATGCGTCGTGTCTCATCTTAGTAAGAAACTCTGACACGGTAACGCCAGAGCCCTTGAGTTTACTTTTGGAGAACCAGACATTATCACGGCTACCAACCCTTGAGAACTTAACCAATATTGGTCTTGGTTTTGAAGAAGGTCTACCCATTCTATGGCATCGCTGTATATCTGCTGACACAAAATCATCAATACCAAGCTGCTTGCTGACAACATTCACCACCACCTCTGCTGTGTTCTCAGTAGATGTATCCCTGACACCATGCAAGAGTAGCATTTTTCTACGACTGCGGTTTTCAATAGAATCTGTCTTTTTGACCAATGTTTCTATTTGGCTCTGGAGGAGATTTAGAGCAGTAAAAGTGAACTTTTTAAATGCTTCAAAGTCTGCTAGCAAGTCAACCTTAGCTGGAGATGTGCCGCTATCTCTATCCAGCCTTGTCTCAAAACTAGACATCTGGTCTTGGAACATGGTTCTTAAGTTTGTCAACGAATCTTGAATGGTGTCCATTATATTATTGTGCTTCCTGTTATGTGCAAACTAATAAAATAAATAAGGAATTTACACTCACTGGTAAGTGACTATCTCTACTTTGTAATTATTAACATAAATATAAATATTAACTATATAAACTATTTTTAAATTCAAATATAATCAGAGAGCAATAAACATATGTTTCTCTTTCACAACTACCCCCGCAGAAAAAAAAAAAAAAAAAAAAAACAATAGTGGAATAATGTCCTCAGAGTCGATGGGATTAGTGTGTATCTATTCTATTTATCGATGAGAATTACGGGTACAAGGTGTACTTTATACCTCATACTTACCTATTTTAAATTGAAAAGGCATTCTATTAGATAAAACAGCAATGAAAAAAAGCAGTTTGAACATTTTTGAACTGAAAACTTCTATTAGCGCGTTGAACCTCTTATGGGTTCGCGTCGCCGACATCATAATGCCTGGCATCATAATAAGTTCATCTGTACACAAATATACATCAAAACATTATGCAGGTACATTGCGAGATAGACCCGATAGTTTAAAAATTAATAAATTTGAAAATGGTTTTTAAGTAAGTATGTAGTAGTACATTACCTACGTGGTTTTCAAATGAATAGTAGGTAGCATTATGTTATATAGACTTGTCATAGATGTCTAGTTTGCAGTTATGCCAACAAAACAGCAGGGGCACAGTCTTAAATTACTCGAACACCTGTACCTGAAAATACTGTGCAATGTAGTCTTAAACTTATCTAAATAGACTCACTACCAGTACCTATTATTTATTTTAAAGCCATTAAATTTAAACTAGTTTTAAACAGTTAAAAATGCAAAAATACATGAAAGTTTGGTTGTCTGTACTTTCTTTTCTCAACATTCTCTCTTAAATTCCATTTTAAAAAGTCATAACCATCAGAGTATATTGGTGAGAAATTCAATGTTTATTGGGGTGATAAGACAACAATTTTGAAAATGAGGACACTTTTAGAAATAACATTATTTAACTATCTTACACTGAAGTCAATCAATTGCTTAAATCTATTTTCATAAATAGTCTGAATTCAAACAATCGCTTAAATCTATTCATAAATAGTCTGAATTCAAACAATTGCTTAAATCTATTTTTATAAATAGTCTGAATTCAAACAATCGCTTAAATCTATTTTCATAAATAGTCTGAATTCAAACAAACCGAACTGCATAATACCTAAGTAGGTATGTTCCACCAGGGAGATACAAGACTTCAGACATACAAATTAAATGAATATTCCTTAGACTGCGCCGTTTAACCAATTTCTCTTCCGTACACAAATCAAGCCTACCTACCTATTAACCGCAGAATTCTATAGAATAGATATACGAAGTTGTTGATTCAACAACTTGTTGCATTATGGGTGCATCGTAAAATATGATTCGGTGTGATTGTACCGGTTGTTTTACCTTTTTATCGGCCATTGCGGCGAACGTTAAAGCTAGTGACACGATACTTGTGACGATACGTGACGATACGAAACTATCGTAACTCTTGATGAGTTACGATAGTTTACTAATGTTTCTTGTGCTTCATGGATTTTCATAGCATTCCTTTGTTGATAGTTCATTGAATGATTATTAAAAAAGTATTATTCATTTGATGAAAGTCCTTTGTTTATTAGTAGTAACTAGACTAAAGAGCACTTAAAAGCAGGGCGTAGGTCAGGGTTAATTTCGTCTTGACGATTCAAGTGGTAGCTAGGTGTCCTTTATTTTCAGCCAGTGAGCGAGAACAGAGTAGATAACGCACCATTCACACACAACTTTGACAGTGAGTTTTTTAAAGATTTTACTGAAGGTTCTTTTATTGTTAGTGTAAAGTAACATAAGTTATTGCGTTACGTTTACACTAACGATAAAAGACAACTCAGTCGACCGTTTTTGATCGAACATTAACACAACCAAAACATCTGGAGGTGTTTCATATCGTATTGAAAAACATGCCTGCGACCGTGTAGCGGCTGTGTTTAATGGTAGGTACTGAAGGAACTCGAATCTCGGGCTCTCGGGACATGGGCGGGAACAAATA
Organism: Miltochrista miniata; assembly: GCA_933228765.1. Classification (NCBI taxonomy): domain Eukaryota; kingdom Metazoa; phylum Arthropoda; class Insecta; order Lepidoptera; family Erebidae; genus Miltochrista; species Miltochrista miniata. The sequence goes on from OW121751.1 coordinate 27,091,348, forward strand.
GCATTCTGTGGGGCCGATCCCAATTTATTAGTGGCACCCGCACAGGAAAACGGGCTATAAAAATGTACAAGAACGAGTCCAACGCTTACTTACGATTTATTCGGAAACGTACCTGAGCTAGTTTTGTTACGATTCTACAAGTCTTATTTTTACGAGCAGCGATTTTTTTTCCTATTTGGAACTTCAGTCGGTGTATATACAACCATGCAGCTGGGAATTTAGGTACATGCTTCCAAAACAGGTATTTACATCGAGTAAGCCCAGGTTCATGAGACATGGAGATCGTTTTAGATGTCTGGCGTTCAAATATAAGTATGTAGTGCAGTATGGAGTGCTTTGATTATATTACTTAGCCAAGTAAAACAAATAATGTTGTTCAAACACAATTAAATCAAGTACATTGAAATAAACAGATGAACACTATCAGTTTATTATAGGTTGTAAGTAGTAGCTATTCATGTGATACAAACTCGAGAATTTCTAAACGTTATTAATAGATTGTCAACATGTTTACATCTGGTAGTTTATATTTAGCCGTTTTGATGTCAAGTACGCGGTACATTAAAAGGAGAATTCTATTTTGAGTGAACCACTATAAACTTTACATTACAAACTTACTAGAGCGAGACGCAATAGATTTTCCATTGGCGTGCAATATGATGTCATAATACCTATCACGGAGGAATATTTTGAAAGTAGTACACAGTTATCCTCATGGAAGAGATAGAAGAGATGCAAATCTCGAAATTAAACCTAGACAGGTTGGTAAAGGGTTTAGCTAGAGAGTGTTTAGTGCTTAAATGGTATACTGTATTTCAATAGCTTGGCGCAAAAATGTAAACAAACACATTTGATCCTATATATTCATAGTTACTTGCAATTGAGTATTCACCCAGATTATATTCCAGTATCCAGGATTCATACAGTGTTCTTACAATCATTTCGACACCAAATAACTTCTTTATGATAGTTTATTTTCATTTAAAATACCCACTCAGGATAGTTAAAAATGATTTGTCATACTATATTTTTCTACTCATCTTTCTAAGACAACGATTGTCAAAACATGACATGTTTACATTATTGCCAGATCGGGCAGAATTGGACTATACAAGGTAATAAGCCTTAGCTTATACGCTTCCAAATGGCGAATATTGTGAGAGGCCCGTAGGAGGGTCATGCCTGTGTAAGTCTCCCTTTTTAAGCGTGGAAAACGTCAGGAATGTTATGCCGGGACTTTACCGACTAAAACCACGCTTCCATTTGTCTACGAGCGGCAGTCCCGGGTACGTCCTCTTAAGGATAACCCCAGTTACTTAATTCTGCCATAAATCTTTTTTATTACACTATACTTTGGTGAGTACTTGATAGATGTATACTTTAAATCACTGCGGAGACTGTAAAGCTGCGGTTGTCAAATTCTTTCCTGGAGTGGCAGCAGCAGTATACAAATCTTCAGCTAACCATATAACAGTAGCAAAATAAAAATAAATAAAATAAATAAAATAAAATTTATTCCCTTTGAAATTTTTAAAAAATTATTGAGGTTTGTCAAAATTTTTGTGACTCTACCGGGGGTTCGGAAATGCTACAGACTGAGAAGAACACCCCAAGAAACTCAGTCCGGTCCCTCTTATTCATCTTAGTATCTAATACAGTTTTTTTTTAATGTAGAAAGGAGCAATTCGTGTCACTGCCAGGCAGTCTTGTCTTCTAGAAAGTCTTTAATGCTATAATAAGCTTTCTGGCACAATTTAAGTTTTACTAGTTTTTTAAATTTATTAACTGACAAACCTGTTATGGCTGTCGGCAATGTATTGTACATTCGAATACAATTGCCCGCAAAAGAATTGCTTATTTTATTAAGCCTAAATCTAGGTACAGCCAATTTATTCTTATTTCTTAAGTTTAGGTTATGGATATCACTATTTTTAATAAATTTACTGTTATTTTTATGAGTATATAATAAGTTTTCATATATGTACTGTGAATACACAGTAAGGATGTTGATATCCTTAAACTTTTCTCTTAATGACTCCCGAAACCCCATACCATAGATAGCCCGGACAGCCCTTTTCTGCAACACAAAGATACATTCGATGTCGGCAGCGTTACCCCATAATAGTAAGCCATAGGTCATGACACTGTGGAAATAGCTAAAGTAGACAAGACGCCCTGTTCTAATGTCTGTCAGTTGAGTAGTCCACTAGCAAAGTGCTCTATATTGTTCTACCAATTAATTAAGAAAACTAATTAAAATTGTTATAACTAAAACGAAGCCACGAAAACGTATTTTATCGTGTTGGATAGTTAAATAAAGGTATTTTGCATTATATTAGGATAATAAATAAAATCGTGGTTAGCTAGTTATCATTTATTTAGAAAAATAAAATTGAACATAGCGAGTTTTGCAAAAGTATTAATAACATGGACATGTTTGCAATTGTATCCAATTAACATAGGCAGTTTTGAAACAGTCAAGTCAGAAATCAAAATATTTTTATTCTTCAATTAAAATCATTTTTTAGTTTTTTTTTATTTTAAGTCAGAAATCAAAATGATCTTATTCTTTATTTAAAATCACTTTTTAGTTTTTTTTCGTTATACTCTTATATCTATTTCTTCTGCCATTAAAGTTTCTTCAGAATCTGTTTCTTCTAAATTCCTTTCATTTCTGTCTTCTTGAAGAAACTTGTAATACTGAAGACTGTCATAAGAAGCCCAGTCTTCTCCAAAATGTTTTAGTAATAAGTTTCGCACATCTTTTAATTTTGCGTCTTTTACAGGAACTCCAATATTCATTAAAGTAGGTTCAATATTTTCGTATGATTTTCCTCGTTTACATACATTCCCATAATTAACTACTTCAGTTATATAATTAGGTTCACCTTTAATTGCAATTTTATTATTTTTGTCCCTTCTCAAAAAGAATCTTTTTGAAGCATTGAACTGAAAATGCCAAGAACCAGGTGGTTTCAGTACATTTGTTACGCTTGTCTTCCAGTCATAAAACTGGAAGTCACTACCAAGTCTTAAAACAGTCCCATATTTTTTGAAAACATCAAAGTAGACCTCGGGCTCCACAATGACTTCCAACGGCCGTATCGCTCTTTCTATATTCCCGAATATACGGTCTGGTGGCAGAAAGGAATGCCCAACTATTGGAAATATAACTGTAACTCTTTTAATATGACTCGGAGCTTTCATTTTTAACCAATAAGCCAACATTCCCACAACTATAGAATTTTTATTTTGCCCTCCGCAACCATCGCAAAATAATTTAATATGATCAATAGTGCTTTCAACATTGGTATTTAACAGTCGATGATATAATGCCGAAGCAATCTGAATGGATCCTTTTAAGGCCTCGGTTTCGAGCCATGTGTATATGAATGTATTTGAAATGTTTTGAGGGCCACGTGAGGGCCCTTGACATATTGTTAAATTATATGTGTAAAGCTGTCGGCTAAAGTAAGCGCTTTGATCAGGCACTTTTGGCAAAACCAAATTTTTTTGGCAATCAAAGGATAAGATTATTTCGTTTTCATTTTGTGTTTTGAGGCTGGTACAAAAGCATTTGGCCTTTAACTTATGAACTCGAAACTGCGCAATCAACATTTGCTTTCTCGACATGTCATTTTCATTTTTAATGTTCTCCTTTAATTGAATACACTTAGAGCAAGCGTCAGTAGCCGGTGATTTAAAACTTAAATTAAAATACTTATTAAATATTCTGCGGAAAAATTCATACTTCACAGGTCCATTTTGTGTGTCATTGTTGTATGAATAATATAACTTTTTAATATTTAGGTCACTGCTCAGATATTGTACAGTAGACCTACCTCTCGCATAGTGAGATTCTACGGATTTAAGACCCTTAATGTATGACATGACAGATTCTGTGCGACTTGAATACTGTTGAGATCTTCTGTCTCCTCCTCTTCTTTCTTTTGGCAATTCCATGGTAGTTAAATGTCTTTTACAGATTCTTTGTATTCTATCTTTCGATATTCCCAGAACTGTGGTCATTGCTTTTTGGCATACTTTCTTTAGTTTGAAGGAGCGTTTACCACCAGTATTTGTTTCGTGCTTCGGTATAAAATAACATATTGTTTGAGCCTTTTTCTTACGATCTCCTTTTGGAGTTTGTGCTGTACAATACTTTAATAAAAATGTATCCTGAGCAATTTTGTTTGATGATCCATAAAAGTGTCTATGAAATTTACTGTAGTCCTGAACCGATAATTCGTTACATTTATAGCCCTGCTTCGAGTTTCCATGCACGCATTGTGGTATATTTGGTGGTGCCTTAGCCATATGTCTGCAAAAAAATAGTAAAAACAATTTAATAAACAATAAAATTGGTCACTTTTTTACAGAAAAAAATCTCGAAAAAGGCTTGTTTAACAAACAAATTAGATATCTATAGGTATATTGCGATTATCATCCCTACTAACGTATATATTTTGACAACGAAAATAAAAGAGTAAAAATTATAACCTACTTACTTACCGTTTTGATTTTTTAACTTCTCGCTTCCATTTAGATTTATCTGATATTTTCTTTCGTCCTCTTCTACTAGGTGCTAAAACAACGTTGTTTTCTTGTAATTCCATTTTCACAACACACGTGCACTTAGGTAACAGATTCGTCCGTGCCAACAACATCCACCGAACTAACAGACAAGTTGGCGGTATTTGCAAGCGTCGCTTCGCTACATAGCCACCTTTGCTAGTGAATAACAGATAAGATGGCGGTATTTGGAAGTGAATACTAACTTAGAGAGTTTTGAAAGTTAACTGTCAAATAAGATAGCGACATTTGCAAGAGTATGCCGTGTTTATCCTCAATTTATTCGTATCTTAGCGTAGTTTTGAAACAGTATTATATGTTCAGACTAAAACATTTTAAAATTCAAAAACAACGGCCCACATTTCAAAAAAAACTAAAAAAATTAACTTAGCGTGGTTTGCAAGTGGACTACTCAGTTGTCGGATCTTTTTAACGGCATAGGCTGCAGAGCTCAGTCTGCCCGAGACTTTCTCGATATGAGGCCCCCACTGCAAGTTGGAGTCTAACTTTATGCCCAGAAAGACAGTTTCATCGACCAATTCTACTTGATCATCCCTAATCCTAATACTGGTGTTAACGAGCCTAACATTTGGCAAGGTGAATCTAATACATTTTGTTTTAGTTTCATTTAACAATAAATTATTAGCGTTAAACCAGTGGACTACCCTAGAGAGGGCATTGTTTACTTCGTCAAGATCGCGTTGTCCACGTTCAACTTTAAATATTAAAGATGTGTCATCAGCAAACAAAACTACCTCGTGATCGTCTCTTATAAGGTGAGGGAGATCATTTATGTACACTAAAAATAGAAAAGGTCCCAGAATTGAACCCTGAGGCACCCCCATTGTTACAGCAGAACCATTTGACTGTTTACCATTTATAACTACTCTCTGTACTCTATCTCTAAGGTAAGAACTAATTAAATCCAAGGCCTTCCCCCGGATTCCATAATGATCAAGTTTTAGAATTAAAGTCTGATGCTGAACGCAATCGAAGGCCTTAGATAAGTCGCAGAATACACCATAAGCATCATACGACTCCTCCCAGGCCTCATATATACACTCTAACAATTTGATTCCAGCATCCGTGGTAGACCGACCGCGCGTGAAACCGAACTGTTTAGTATGGAATAGTTTATTTGTATTAAAATGATTTTGCATTTGATTAAGCATTACCTTTTCAAAGATTTTACTAAACGTAGGTAGTACAGAAATAGGACGAAAATTGGACGGATCTGAGGTGCTACCCGATTTAAACAGAGGAGTGATTTTACTAAACTTCATTAAGTCAGGAAACACACCACTATCAACACAATTATTAAATATTATTGATAATTCAGGGGCAACCATTTCAATTAACGAATTAACTAAATGTACAGAAATTCCCCAGAGGTCAGCCGTTTTCTTAATATTTAAAGATTTAAAAGTTTTTATTATAGTGTGTATACTAATTTTACTGAATTTGAATATTTCATTACAGCAAGGAACATTTGCTTTTAACAAGGATTCTGCCATTGGGGTAGAAGAACCTAGGGTTCTGGTCAAATCTACTGGAATCCGAGAAAAAAATTGTTCAAATTCGCTAGCGACTTCGGCATCTGTTGTAATTATGTTACCATTTACTTTAAGTTTAAAATTATTATCATTCGATTTTGCTTGACCTCTTTCTGCGTTAATTATTTTCCAAGTAGATTTAACTTTGTCTACACTATTGAGAATTTTATTACTTATGTACTTTCTTTTGGCTGCTAAGCAGTCTGCTTTAAACTTTTTTGAATAAGTTTTAACATAATTTAGAAATTCATCTGTTCTATTAAGCTCTTTCTGAGTATAGTTCATACAGTTTTTGTCTACTTTTATGTATATCCTCAGTGGCCCATTCACTGAAGGCTGGCCTATCACCGATTGTGACTTCCTTAGACTTGAATACGGAGTTGAACTCATTGTAAAAGGAATCAAAAAATAACTTATACATTACATTTGGATCTAAATCAGTGTCTAAAAATGGAAGTTTATTGCAAAGTCCAACTCGCATACGTTCCAAGCGGTCACTAGTTACTGGTCTACATAATATTTTTTTTTTTTTTTTTTTAATTTTTTTTTTTTTAAACTAGTAACTATGTTAAATTTTTCATGTAAATGAGCTTTGACATATAAATTATGAGATATATTTTAGGGAAACTCGTATCGGTATGTATTTAAACCTGTGGCCTTTCATTATCGAGGAAGTTCAATATTAGTGACAATGCACTGAGTGCAGTGAGTGCCAGTGTTAATATGCTACTGTAGATATTTGTAGAAACATAGTTGTTTCCAACTTTTTAATATCACTATATATTCCCACATTTTAAAGTATGAAACATTTTGCATAGGTACTTACTTTTCATTTTGAACAAACGATGTATTATTCTCTGCTGTACAATGGCGAGGCCGAAACTACGCTGGCCGCAGCAGGTAAGTACTTTACGTGAAATAACATTTTACTGTCTGTACTTCACTTTAAACGTGTTGAAATGACTATGTTATCTAACTAGCTACCGCTTATATATGTATATCTAAATATATATATATTATGTAGGTATGTATGTATGTAGTCTGTATAAATATCTATGCTTAATCTCTACACCTAAACTACCTATCTACCTAAGGTTGTGTGGAAGAAATAGCTTTTTAGCGATAAGACCGCCCTTTGTACAATATTGTGTTTAATTTTGTAAATAGTTTTAACGAGGAGTACAAATTAAGTTTTATTCTATTCTATTCTATTCTAAATCGTACAAGTAGCTTGTTTGAGAAGTTCCCGGTTTTATGTGTACCTACTTGTATGGTGCTAGAATGAGTAATAAATATTCTCTGCAGCACTGCACTGCTTTGACTTTTAGTTTAGATAAAACGCCGGAAAAGAGCTGATCGTTTTGCCCACTGAGGATTTCTTCGTTATTTTTTACGAACAAGTTGTTCAGGAATCGTATTTGGCAGTTTTGCATTACGTATTTTAAGGAGTAGGTACCTATATTTCGCGCATCATTGAGTAAGAATTGTACATTAATATTAGATTTTCCTCTAGAATTGTAGTATAAGAGAATATTACTTACCAAATTATAGAGATCTAGGTCAACAGAAAGAACCCTATTAATTTTGATTTCTGGGAGAGTGTCGAAATATAAGTAGATACTTTTTTTGCGACATAAACTAGGTAAGTAGGTTACATTACTTTTTTCTGCGTTAACTTAGAAGTTTGATTCTCTTAATTCTTTCAATTTCGTTGAGGTAAGGAACCTTAAAACGTAGTAATTCTATGCTAAGGTAAAGCTTTAAAAGGCCTTGACAAAAAAGAATACTGTAAGTATTTTTTACTAGCTGTAGCCCGCAGCTCCGCTCGTGTCAAGGTTTGTTACCGTTTCCGCTTACCGTGGGAACTTATTCCCGGGATAAAAAGTCTATATGTTATTCCAGACCTATATCTACCCCTGTACCGAATTTCAGCCAGATCCAGTCAGCAGTTAGAGCGTGAAAGAGTAACAAACATCCACACTCAAAAACTTTCGCATTTATAATATTAGTAAGATTATAATAAACATATTCTGTCACATATTAATTGTGACATACCATACTCATATTACATTACTTAGTAAGTACGCGTACAGAAAAACAAAGGGTCCAAAAAGGCAGGGTTGGAATTTTGGATCGAACGCAACATTCCTTTGTAAATATTTCGTTGACCACATTAGCAACCAATTTGAAACAGTCTTCTTATTTTGTGGGTTTTAATTCAGTTTCCAACGTCCCTGTTCTAAGTTTATTTGACTATGTGTTGTATGTGCTGTGCTATGTATCAGAGTGATTTACATTAGAATATTTATACATATTTTATGCACATACCATAACTGGTATATACATATTGTAAATAGGATCACACCAAAAAACATTCTGTAAAAAACTAGCCTAGGCTCGATGGAGCTGCTTGTTTATCTCTAAAAAGTAATGAAATCTAGAAGGCGTATGGACTCCAATTGCAAGTCGAGTACCTACTCTCGAAGTTTTGACTCACAACAGTGCGAACAACGCTGCTAATTAGCGCAGTTCATAGGTTTCAAAAATCGGTGCGTAGGGCATGTCTACCTCATTTTATATAGAAGTCTTTGGTTGCACAATCAAAAACAGCCTAAAATGAGACACTAGCGTCAAATTACCAATACCAGTATGGGCTATTATCTCGCTTAACAAACACAGGTAGTTACAACAGATATAACATTACGTGTAAACAAAATTGACTAGTACACACTAACGCATAAAGAATGTTCAACGGCCAAGTCACACAACATTAGCTATAATAATAAAGAAATCACAGTAAGGAACCTTAGATTTGGCACGACTTTGTCTAGATTTCATTACTTTTTAGAGATAAACAAGCAGCTCCATCGAGCCTTGGCTAGTTTTTTACAGAATATTTTTGGTGGGATTTCACTTCTTTTTGTAGAAACGTGGGCATGTTGATTTATTTTATTGGATTTTCTTATTTGACGCAGTTTTTTTCTTTTTAGGAGTACCTAGTTTTTTAATACAAATCTTTCTTTTCTTTTTTTTCGGTTCTGATTCTTGTAACAGTTTTTTGTACTGCCCATTCGCGTTCATGCATTATATTTTGACCAAATTTTGAGCGAAATTAATATTTTAGTGTGATTTGTTAATTTAATTATCGAGTAGAATAAAGATAATTTAATCGTTCGACTATATATTCTTGTAAGTAAAGGGTGTTTTTTTTAGAGGTATAGAACTTTGAAATGGAATAAAACGAAGGTGATTGTTTTTATTGATATGAAAATGACTTTATTCGAAAGAAAATCTTCTGGCATTATAGTTTAAATATGATTTGTGGCATATAACCGCCACGGCTGGCTCGGACGTAGTCTAATCTAGAGGTCCAATTTTCGATGACTTTGCCAACATTTGTGGCCGTATATCGGCAATAACGCGCCGAATGTTGTCCTCCAAGTGGTCAATCGTTTCGGGCTTATCGGCGTAGACGAGCGACTTCACATATCTCCACAGAAAATAGTCAAGTGGCGTAAAATCGCACGACTCTGGAGGCCAACCTACCGGTCCAAAACGTGAAACTATGCGGTAACCAAACGTTTCCTTCAATAAATCAATTGTGGCACGAGCTATGTGACATGTTGCGCCGTCTTGTTGCAACCACTACTCCTGCACATCATGGTTGTTCAATTGATGAACGAAAAAGTCAGTAATCATAGCTCTATAGCAGTCACGATTGACTGTAACGTTCTGGTCAGCATCGTTTCTAAAGAAGTACGGACAAATTATTCCACCAGCCCATAAAACACACCACACATTCAGTTTTTCTGGATGTAACGGTGTCTCAACATACACTTGAGGATTATCATCACCCCAAATATGGCAGTTTTGTTTATTGACGTATCCATTCAACCAAAAGTGAGTTGCACCGCTAAACAAAATTCGCTTATGAAAATCACGATACGTATTTCGGACAGAACCATGATTTTCAAAATAAATTTGCACAATTTGGAAGCATTGTTCAGGCGTCAATCTATTCATGTTGAAATGCCAAACCAAACTTAACATAAATCACTTTTCAGCTGACAAAAATACCGCCAGTTAAAACAGTTATGCCAACTTAAAGTTCTATACCTCTAAAAAAAACACCCGTTATAAGTATAAAAGCCAGTCTAGTCTTGTCCAGAGTTTGCCTTTAATTTTATTTATATGTGTATTAAAAGCAGAAGGGGCTGCATTCGCCCAGCAGTGGGACGCTATAGGCTAGCTTAAATTGGAAGATGCGTCTCACTTTGCTGGATTTTTGCAATGACATTCAATTTTTTTATGTACCAATAGTAGAAGGGTGCATTACCATGGCCCTGGGACATCCTTCCGAGGGCTTACCCGGGACTCCCGGCCGTAGACAGTTGTAGGGCATCGTGTGGTTTTAGTCGGTAGGAGTCCGGCATAGCATCCATGTAGGATTTCCACACGTTCCACAAAAAAAAGGGTGCATTACCACATCTCTAATACAGCTGAGACCAGCTGAGGCTTCTTCATCAGATACTTGAGACCTTCGATTTTTGACATTAAATAAAGCGGCCGACCCAGTTGAATACTTTTTGTAAAGACGGTATGTCGATCTCTAAATTATACCGATGGGCTCTTGTGTTTTCTAATCAGGGTCACCAGGTACTACAGATCTTCGATTATCCTACTTTTTATAGTTTTCCCATTATGTGGTCATTAAACCCTAATTCTGTACCAAATTTCAGCTCTCTGGGTTTATGGAAAGTACTAGTTCTATTTTGATGATCATTAGTGAATGAGTGTCATAAATGCGAAACTTTGCTTTTGCTTAACTTCGGAACTAAATGACCTACAGACTTGAAATTTTGGATTTTAAGTATGTGATTATAGCTTACTTGATGATAAAAATTTCTGCGTTCTGGTCTTATCCAGAGGTTCTCAAATAGGGGCCTGAAAATGCGGCGAAATGGTTCCAGTAAAGGATGGTACGGCAGTGTTTGCCTCGCACTCTTAGACCATATAACACGGGACTAGCCTTTGCGAACCACCGCATACAAAAATATTCTGCCAGTTTTCATACAAGTGAAGGGGGAAACACAAAGACATATAAAATTTCATTGCATTTAAAAATGTAATAATCGACAAACGCGTAATGGCTGTTGTGTGTTAATTGTTCAGTCTTCAGTCAACTACAATGTAATGTACTAGTTTAATCATATAAAATGATGTACTGATGTACAGGCTTTTCATAAAGCCAAAAGACCAAATGGTCATGTGCAATGGCAGAAAACAATGCTTAAGTAAGGCGCATCCTGTGGTTAGATGATCTAAGTTCGCACTCGCCTTGGCTTGGGGGCACTGCCGTGCCCCCAAATACATATTGGAATTTTGCTTAAGTTGTATATTTATTGTAAATATTAGTTATTGTTGATTTTGTAACACTATTGCATTAGGGAAACCTGTAATGATAGATGTTTTATGGAATAAATAAATAAACTTTTTTTTACATTGATATTTTTATATACCAAGTTTACAAATTATTTTGTTAGTCACATTAACATTATGGTCTTACAAACTAATCAAAAAACCCGCCCCTGATCATTCCCGGCGCAAAGGTGCCCATCACACTTGCCGCGTTTCCACGCTGGATTGCGACGGCCAGCCTCTGCGCCAAAAATGAACCGGACCGAGAGGCACCTGTAGTCTCCGCGAGCCTATGTCCTATCTCCCTTACAAATTCCTTGGCCTCCCTGCCCCAGCTCCCATAAATAAATAAATAAATAAACTTAGCTTGGGAATGTCAGTAGGTATTTATTACTGGACAAAGTAGACAGCCAGGGCCTGATTTAGGGTTCCGCGCGCCCTAGGCTAGCTATGAATATGCGCCCCCAGCTGCAACTAATTTAAGACTACGTAAGCTGATCCTAAGTTCCTAATCTTTATTCTTTGTTAATTTGAAAATAAAATAAAACCCGATTCTGAGACTTCTTATGAAGTTATGACTTGATACATCAGCCAGTAAAAAGCGAGATAAAAATACCATCAAACTACCTAACAGTACCTCGGTACATCCAGTTTCCGATAAATCGAACCAGTGAATCTTAGTGAAATCCCTTCATAACTCAGGAAGTAAGCTGATGAATGCAAAATTTATAGCTAAGAACGGTTTGAAAGCCGATGTGCTGGGGATGGCCCCGGCACATTGGCTTTCGAGCATAGAAAACCGCAAAATTGGCTCATCTGTTGGGCTGCTACGATGCCACAGACAGACACATACATACACAAATACACAGGTCAAACTTAAAACCTTCTCGTTTTTCGGCGGGGTTGATTAAATCGTCAGTAATATTGGTGCGATGGTGCCTTTCCAGCCACTCCTCCATGACCGGTTTCAACGTCTCAACAGCACCGTCTCACACTTTTTTTATACCACCAAAGTATGCTTGTCTGCCACAAGCATACGGCCCACAAGATGTACCGGTGGTCACGCACAAGGAGGCAAAGTCTCTCCTGTCGCGAAGAGGTTCCACACCACCTGCAATCATGGGATCGTTGACCACTTCATGGCTCGCCTCTGCACCGAGTCGAACGGAAGATTTCAGTCAATTCGTTCTGATATTCTGGTGCCCCCACCCAGCAGTGGCAGCTGTACTCCATGTGCGGCCGCACTTGCGACTTAAACAGAAGCAGTGTTTGCGCCGCAGTAAGTACCGCCACGCCCTGTTGAGCACACCGAGCGGCTTGGACGCCAGCTTGGCCTTATTCTCCAAATCACTTCGAAACTGAACGTCACTGAAGAAGTCAACACCAAGGATACCTAAACTGTCAGAGTAGGAGAGAGTTTTGCCCTGAAATTATGGCGCTACAGTAAATTGGGTTTTCTTTGCGGTGAATACACAAACTTGTGTCTTAGAAGGGTTGAATTAAACAAGATTGTTTTTCCCAATCGAACACTCTATTGCGAGTTGTCTCGATTCCAAACACAAGTTGTTCACAGCTTTCTTCCACTGCAGCCCGAGAGATACCGGTGCGGCCCGTGTAACAAGTGTCGCCCGTACTGTCGTCCGCATAACAATGAATGCCGTCAATAGACAACATCTCATTGATATGCAGCAGAAACAGAGTGGGGGACAACACTGAGCCTTGTGGTACTCCAGCGTTTATGGCCATGCTTTCAGAACCTATGCTTCTACCGGTCAAAAGCTGGACACCCATTCGCTTTGCTTCCTGGGTGCCTTGAACGCGACACGGCTGGAGCTGTGGTATTTACTACCACGCTGCCAGGGAGATGAGCGCAGGAATTTAATTTTAACGCACGTATTTGTATTTTCACTAAATTACCAAATATTATTATGTACTTTGGTGTAACAAAATGTTAACTAACAATTTAAACATGTTGTTAGGAGTTGTTACAATCTGATAAAAATTGCTAGATGTTTTGTGTGCTCCGTTTTGGGAGCACCGTAAGTCACAGCCCAGCGCCGAGCCCAACGCCAGGCGCCCCCTTGATCCTGGCGCCCTAAGCTTCAGCTTAGTTAGCTTATGGGTAAATCAGGCCCGACAGCCAAATACGAACATGTGCCTAAATATTTGTGTTAGTTAGTATCATTGGTGGTACTACGGCATTTTTATTTGCCGTGGCATTGTACTACGGATTCAGATTATATACAGAGAGGATGATTTCTACTAACATTATATGTGTGAAAGTTTGTGATAAAGTTTGTTGCTAAATCACCCTGGACGATTAAGATTGTAACTTAGAAGACTAATTTTAATCATGTGATTAGGTGCGAATTACAATTACGTGGGCGGAATCACGGAGATTGGCTAGTAAGCAATAATATAATATCTAAATGTATTATTAATTACACAAACTCTGGTTACTCGTATATAGCTTAGCAAAAGTTGTTTATAGTAGGGGAGCCCACGAGGCTAAATGGGGATTTACTCGAGCGTCGTAGAGACCTATTGGGATGCAAAGCTTAGATGATATGAAGAAAAAAATGTTATATGATAGATACCTTTACATCGGTGGGGGAAGCGGCTATAGATTTTTAAATATGTAAAAAAAAACTGTTGCATGGACATCCTCGAGCGCGTCAGATATTGATAGCATCAATGCCCTATGTATTTTTAATAATGTACGTATGTTATTCTGATCGTTAGCATGATGCGGGTGGTTGTATTTAAGGGTTGAAAATGAAAAAAAAAAAAATTAATCGAGCGCGTCAGATTTTCTAAGGGAGTGTTAAGTGCACCAAAAAAAAGCTCTCATTCACTAATCTGACGATTTCGATGGGACGCAAACTCGCGGCCATTTTCAAAATGTGCAAAAAAAATTCGCCATTTTGAAATACTCAAGCGCGTCAGATTAAGATATATATGGTTCATCTTTATGTTCTAAACGTACTGTCTCATAATCTGACGATTATCTAGAGGGATTGGCCTGATCTGACAAAAAAAAATTAGAAAAACGGTTCACCTTAAAGGCCATCCCTGCAACTTCCAGCTAATTCCATTCCTGGGCTCTTAAAATTGTACTTATGACATTTTTGAGATGCAAAACAGTATGCCACGAGTCTTTATGATCAGCTGTGATGGCGTCATGGCAGCAGAAACCAGAGTGGGGACGGAGTGAGAGAGTAATAGATAGAGAAAGAGTGAGAGAGGAATAGAAACGCGGAGAAGGCAATGTAGGCATCACGCAACTGCACGCATTTACACTACGCGCCAAATATCTTTGCGCCTATAAAGTTGGTTAAAAAATCAAGGTTGCGCAGGTACAATCGCAAACAAAAGTACTAAGTCTAAAAATTCATTTTATCGATGCTGTTGCGTAATTTCCAGGACATAGATGTTTTGAATAGGTCAATATTAATTCTATACTATTATTAAAAGTAAGTAGTAGTAGTAGTACGAACGAAGTTCGTAGACGCAAAGATATTTGGCGCATAGTGTAACTTTATCGACGAATTTTTGTTATTTCGGCTTGCGGAAATCGTCAGATTATATATTTTTCATTATTCTTGAATTATTTCCTTCAAAATAAAAAAAAAATTAGCTACGCTCGAGAATGTCGAGATGACGTTTTTTTTTTACAACTTTGTTGCCCTCCCCTTTTTTTACGTCACTCTCAAATTGTCAGATTAGTGGAATATACACTTTTTAGGATGTAATTAACTCACCCTACCTTAATCTGACGCGTTCGAGAATTTCTGATGGTCAATTGATTTTTACTAATCTGATCCTGTATCCTTAACGGGCGGCCTTATATATGGGCCTCATGTTTTGTGGAGGTACTTAACCGGGTACAAGGTATCCCCGTGTATATTAATCTGTCGCGCTTTAGTAAATCCCGAAATCCCTTCAAGGGCTCCCCTACTATTATAAGTCATGCAAAATAGAATATGAATAGGTACTTTTTAAAAGCTACTATCGATACCTATTCGATAGACTCGTAGCTACTACTTTTTGATTCAGACTGTAATAGAAAATTGGCTTTTGCCAATGCCACACGCGCGTGAAATTAACCTTCTGTATTTAAATGAAACGAAACGGTTCGACAGTTTACAGCGTTTTTATTGGTGACTTTTATTTATAGACCAGTTTTATAGCCGAAATATAGAGAACTTTTTATAATGGGAAAAGTTTTGACCGTATTGTTGTGACATCACAAAATATAGATAGGTAGGTAAAGTTGATAGAATTAAATACTGTAATATGATTGGCAATAGACCTGTCTAAGCATTTTGTTACCTATCCAAAATAGTAAAAATAGTTTTGATCGTACATACTAGTAGTCAAATTACAAAATATAGCTAGGCAAAGTGGATAGAATTAAATTCTGAAATGTGTAAGGCTACCTGCCTGTTTCGGTATAAATGGCCTGAGCATTTTGTTGTTCAAATTAAGCAACCACACTACTCGATAAAATTAGTAGAAATAAATACGTATAATAATAATAAAATTGAATTATGTATTAATTTATCATTAAACTAGCGACCCGCCCCGGCTTCGCACGGGTGCAATGCTGATACTAAATACACTAAGTACCGAAAAACTGTGAACTTTAAAGCATTGTGGATCCCAAACCCGCAGGGATACGCGGAAAAGTTTTTATGTTGTCGTTAAAGACCATAGTTGTTTATCAAAATATAAGATGAGACCTTTATACTTTGATACTGAACTGACAAATTGAACCTAATAATTTTTCCTCCATACATTTTTTATTTTCATTATTTTTTTAGGCATGAATGAGTCATTTTATGGAAAAGTTGTAGTACTAAATGTTAATTAGCACTATATTTCCTATCCAAAACAAATTCGACATGTTAGATCGTATGTCCACCTATTTTAAAATCCGGACCAGTGTGCGGCCGGCCGGTACAGCCGCAAACGCTACGTCCCGCAATTTTATATCTGTAATATCTTAGAAAATATTCATTTAAATCATATGCTGTAAAGGGCCATATAGATCTATATTAAATAAACAATGCTTTTAAGGTATTTAATTGGATAAGGATTAATGCTGTATTGGTTAAAACCGCTTCGAAAATAAGCCATTATTTCTCGTAAAAAGTAAATGACATAAAAATGTTATTGTGGGATATCCATAAGAGATAGAGATATGCCATCGCGAAGTTTTCTGTAGACCTTTACCATGTGTACAATACTTAGTACATTATTTTGATAAATCTCGTAGGATTCAGCCTGCGTTTGCAATGTAGGTGGAAAAAAATTTAATTATTTACGACATCACATTAGAAACTTCAAAAAAAACAGTATTTCTTCACTATTTATTGGATGTTATTATACATATAAACCTTCCTCTTGAATCACTCTATCTATTAAAAAAACCGCATCAAAATCCGTTGCGTAGTTTAGAAGATTTAAGCATACAAAGGGACATAGGGACAGAAAAAGCGACTTTGTTTTATAATATGTAGTGATAGTGATAGTGATACAAATTATCAAATATTAGGCGATAAGTAAGTAAATCATTTCAGCATGGTTTCACTTCTTTTTGTTGTTTAAAAAATCTAAACGGGAATAGGAATATGTTTCAATAAACGGATGACAAGTGAAAATAATACCTTGATTTATGTGAAAATAACTTACGTTCGCCAGTACTGTTTATGTCAAGCTCTGTTTACATTCTCCACGGCTCTTTCTCACACCTGCAACAAATAGAATAAGCATATTAGTATAAATTAGTGTCCGACCGAAACTAGTTTTCCGGCCGAAACCGAAACCGAAACCGAACTTTCGGCCCCAGGGTCAGTTTCGGCCGAAACCGAAACCGAAACCGAAACTCACGTGTTCACTTTGGGAAAAAAAAACCAGCCAAGTGCGAGTCGGATTCCACACAGAGGGTTCCGTTACAAAAATTCGGCACAAAAATTACGTATGTAGTGTGGATGCTTTTTTTCTGATTTTAGTAGGTATTTATGTTATCGGCATCAGAATAGGGTGAGGTGGTCTTGGCAGTGTCTCTTGACATTGCTAACGCTTTCAGCACCTTGCCCTGGAGCTGCGTTTGGGTGGCGCTTATTTACCATGGAATGCCTCCATACTTCCGTCGAATTGTCGGGCCTATCTTTTCGAGAGGTCCATAACCTACCCGAGCTGGCCAGGGCTGGGTCTGCGAGATGTGTCGTTCGGTGTTCCATAGGGATCGGTCTTAGAACCGCTTCTGTGGAACATCGGTTACGATTAGATGCTGCGTGGTCCGTTGCTCAGAGGTGTCCGCGTAACATGTACGTGCGTAACGTGTTACGACGACACCCTCATTACAGCACGTGAGCAACGCACCGAGACGCAACCCTGAGGCCACCTGCGGGATCCAGCTTACATATAGGGGGCGTCAGCATCGGCATCGAGCTCTCGATGACGTATGTGGGGTTTGTACTCGATAGCCGGTGGAACTTCGGATACCACTTCCGAAGTTTGGTCCCATAGCTGAGGGAGGGGGGCATCAGCTGCACTCTTGCGGTTGTTGCCCAATAGCAGGAGACCCAACGCTCCCTGCAGGAGACTGTACCTTGGGTTCGTGCGGAGCATGGCCCTATACGGGGCCCCTGTATGAGCGGAGATCCTGATGGCCAGCAATGCGGCTAGATTGCTTAGCCTGCAGAAGGCGACGGCTGTCAGGGTGATAAGGAGATATCGCACGATCTCAGTTGAGAGACCTGGAAGCAAGGGCCCTTGCATCATTGCTTAAAATGGCCCAAGGAGGCGCGGGAGCGGGGCCATAGGCCTCTTCCTGTGAGCAGGTCATGCTCGTAAACGAGGCGGCGGGGAGGAAGCGGGAGAGAACTCTGCCATCCGAGTTCCAGTCTGCGGCGGCGCCCCATACTATCAGCCTCCATGACCGGGGGCCTGAGGACGGTGACGGGGCTGCTTACCGTCTTTACAGAAGCAGGCCTTAGACGATAGCATGACGTGAGAAATTTATCCACGCCCCGCTCAAGAAGCGGGATAACAACTGAACAACCCCCCAAAGACGCGACCGTAGTTTGCATCATTCCGAAGGCATACTCGGGGCTCCCAACCATAGGCTGTTAGGTAGGATACGCGTGGTTTTTAGTCGGTAGGACTACTGGTACAGTGAAAATTTTAGGCCTATATCTGGCACGGTTCCAGCGATACAACCTCGTGCGTGACTAATAGACAGACCGACGGCTAGGCCTCATGTCTCAAATCGCTCACGGAGGGGCCGTGTGCGAGTTAGTCTCGCACTTGGCCGGTTATTTTTTCAATAGGTGCAGCAAGTTCCACCAAATGCCATCAATCAACGATATAAATCTTCTCAAGTGTTCATTTTAGAAATATCTCCACCTAAATATGAGTTTCTTTCTTTTACGTGTATAATGCTATTGCGAACTCCTACCGACTAAAACCACACGGTTCCCTGCTATTAGCTCTCGGCTGGTTTTGGTTACATTCTAGAAGTATATTCGATACCTCTGGGCTCAAAGGTCGTAAAGGACATTTGGGCGAAAATGACTTTTTGATACAGTTTTACTCAATTTTTAATTCCCTATCGATCTGTATATTCCGTTTTACGAAATTCGCAAAAAAAAATGCCTTTACGACCCACATAATCTGAGACTTTAAGCCAAGTTTACCGTGAAAATATGGAAGTAAATAACACTTACCTACTAGAGTGAAATTATTTTGGTAGTAAAGGAAAATATAAAAAAAAAATTGGGTGTAAAACACATGAAAAATTTAAATGGTCCTATACTCCCTATAAGTCACCTCAAAAATATGAGTGTAAAGGACATCAGGACTTGTCCTGATGTCCTTTACATCCATACTGCTACTTGTAGCAGTGTGTTAAAGTGGGTAACTTTAAAAGTAAGCTAGATACAATCGACTTTGGAGACCCACAGGGTAGCGTGCTTGGCCCAACGCTTTTTATAATGTATATGGATAATATAATATGCTATGCCGATGACACTGTTGTTATATTTGATGGTGCAAGTTGGGCTGAAAAATTTACGAAAGCCGAGTTGGGCCTGGGGCAAGTGTCAACACGGTTGCGTTATAATTTAGTGACACTTAATGCCAGTAAAACTAAATATGTATGTTTCATAAAACAGCTAGATCGGCCCATTACACATCTCTTGGTATCAAATTACACTACTGCAAAGAAATGAAAGGTTGCAAATGTGCATTCATCCAAAGGACAGACAGCAATAAAATACCTTGGCGTAATTATTGACGAAAACTTGTTAAAAAACATATCATCGTTTTGTCAAACGGAGTGCGAAAACCCGCAAATATAATGAAATTTCTTCGTTCTTCAGCGCCAACGGACGACCTCAAATCCGTTTATTTTGCCCTGAGTCCTCCTGAGTCAGTCGGCCGTCCCGTGGAGTCAGCGCTGCTTTGCAGGGAGGGCTTCATCATTGAGATTACATTCCATACATTGATGTCGCCAGCATCCGCAAAGCCCGACCCTTGTTCGGGCGTGAGTGCGCCGTAGCTGTTCAACAAAAACAGGCGGCTTACCGCGCCTGGATTAGGGCTCGGTCTGTGCGCGACCAGAAAGTGGCCCGCCTCAAAGCAGCGTACAACAGAACCGCTAGGTCCAGTAAGAGAGCCTTCAAGAGAGTGGACGCCCAGCGCATCACGCGGCTTGTTCAGGAGCTCACGTAACATCCGACGGGCAGACGTGAATACTGGCAACTGACCAAAGCCGTGCAGGCCAACTTTTGCAAGCTCTTGCTACCGCCGCGCCGCTGCGCTATCTTGACGGATGACTGGCTCACAAGGCCCAAGAGAAATCAGAAATGCTAGCCAATCTCTTTGCAGGTTATTTCCCGGGTCGATGACTGTGACAAGCAACCTCCCACTATCGCCGACTGTGGAACCACGATGCCGGATATTGTAATCCGGCAGTGCGGCATTGGTGCTGAAGAAGGGTGCAGCTGAATTATGTCCAACGCTAACACGCCTGTATCGTCTTTCCTATTCGTCGGGAGAAGAGTCGAAGGCTTGGTAGGATGCGAACGTACAGTCGATCCCCAAGAAAGGGGATCGGCCGTATCCGGCCAACTATCGCACCATAGCCGTAACCTCCGTAATCTGCAAAGTGTTCGAGCTAATTATCAACAAACAGCTCATGCGCTATCTGGAGGATAACTCGTTAATTAGCGATTGTCAATATGGCTGAAGGCTGAAACGATCAACGGGTGACCACTTAGCGTACATTACACACACCTGGGGTGAGGCTATGGAGAAGCACGGTGAATCTCTGGCTATTGGCCTAGACATGGCTAAAGCCTTTGATAGGGTATGACATGCGTCGCATCTTTCCAAGCTGCCGGCATATGGTCTATCGCCTCAGTTGTGCCGATGGTTGGCCAGCTTCCTGCACGGGCGACATACACGGGTCCTCTGTGATGGTCAGGCTTCCTGCTTTTTGCAGGTATATGCCGGAGTACCACAGGGATCGGTATTTTCCCCAACTCTCTTTCTTCTGCATATCAATGACATGCTGTCCCTTGGGTGCATTCATTGTTATTCGGATGATAGTACTCTGCATGGGAGCTATTCTGGCCGTCCAGCGGAGGGGCGAGGCGACGTGGAAGGAAAGAGACGACAACTCGTGGCGGATCTTCACCGGGACCTGGGTCGCATTGCCCAATGGGGTACGGACAACCTGGTCGAGTTTAATGCCAGAAAAACACACAGTTTACAGCTAAGAAGTCCCCATTCCTATTGGGCTGGCCTCGTGGAAACTAGAATTCCTGAATAAGCTGAGACTATTTCACGTCATATCAGAGATGTTTACTGTACAAGACGAAGATTCGCCCCTGCGTCGAATTCCGTTCTCACATTTGGGATGAATCCGCAAGACACCTACTAGCGTCAACGCTATGCAGCGACGTGCTATCCGAATAATTGGTTGTCCTGAGGTGACGGGAGGCCTCGAACCGTTAGCGCAACGAAGAACCATAGCGTCCTTGGCTGCCTTCTACCGAATGTATTACGGTGAATGTTCTGAAGAGCTCGATTCAACCTAATCCTACCATCTCCTTTCCAAACCCGAACAACGCGTGCCGGGGCAGAGATGCCACTCATACACAGTGGAGAGAATTTTCGCCTGAACCAAGCATTTCAAAAGATCGTTCATCTGTGGAACGACCTGCCCGCATACGTTTTTCCCTTATCTTACAATCCCGGGTTCTTCAAGAGGAGCGTGAAGAGGCACATCACAGGGCCGGCAACTTGAAGAACCACTGTCGAAAGTCTTACAGACTGTGAGACTGGCCCCCAATCGTTAGATGCACCACGGCTTACCATCAGGGTGGTGGCGATGTCAATTTGACGAGCTTAATATTAAAAATATAAGTTTATTTAATAATGTAGCCCTTAAAAATGAGTTAGCAAGTGATCCTTATGACCTAAAAATTATTACATGTAGCCCTTAAAAATGAGTTAGCAAGTGATCCTTATGACCTAAAAATTATTACACTAGTCGATTATTACCTTATTTTCTTCAGAATTGCGCAGTGAAGTAGATTTACACCCTTCGGTGAAATCTTAGGATGGAAATTTGACGGGTGTAAAGGACTTTTATTTTCAAATTTATGGTCGTAAAGGAAATCTATCTTGGTAAATACAGCACTAGGGTATTTTTTTAATCTGCCTTAGAAAATACTATAAATTCTAAGCACTTTCTTCCTTGGTTTTATTAAAATAGCTCAAGAAACAAAAAAGTTAGAGTACAAAATTTTCTTTTTCTTTTGTTTTTTGCTTCTCCTGAAAAGTCCCATTTTGTCCTTTACGACCTTTGAGCCCAGAGGTATCGAATGGGCACCTTCAAATTAGAGGCGCGAGGAAGCGCCGCAGTGGTGCGCTGGACGCGCCACCACTAGTTTTCATACAATTTTTAGAAGCGCAGTTGTGGCGCGGGAGTGGCTCTGCAACGGCGCTTCTAAATATTGTATGAAAACTGGTGGTGGCGCGTCTGGCGCGTCACTGTGGCGCCACTGCGGCGCTTCCTCGCGCCTCTAATTTAAAGGCACCCTATAACTAAAACTGGACAACAGTGAGCCGGACTAGCGCGCGTAGGGTTCCGTATCAGCAAAAAATCACGTATGTTGTTTGGGAGGCCCCCTTTAATATTATTAATTTGTCTATTTTTATTATTTGTAGCTATAGCGGCAACAGAAATACATCATCTGTAAATAATTTAACTGTCTAACTATCACGGTGCATGACAGACAGACAGACGACCAACAAAGTCAACCAAACCGACAACAAAGGGGTAGGGTTATGTAATGTCCTAGATCACCTTTTTAGGATTCCGTAAAAATTGTATTATTATAACTATTGATTGGAAGTCCTTTGTAAATCTTCGGTTAGTAACATATTAAGTGGTTGAACTGACCCTAACCACGTCACAAGCAGAGCTAGGCACTCAAAATTCATGAACACGTGAGTTTCGGCCCGGCCGAAAGTTTCGGCCCATTTTGGCCGAAACCGAAACTGCGGCCGAAACTCGATTTTTTGGCCGAAAGTGGCCGAAACCGAAACTTCGTTCGGTCACTAGTATAAATAGTACATTGATTACTTTGATTCTCTAAATTTGGATATTCTAATCGAACACAACATAACTTTGACTTGCGGCAAATATTATGAAAAGTTATTCATACAGATGTATGAATAACTTTGGGATGATATCTATTTCGTCGATTTAATTTTTTTTTTTTTAAATTGTTAATGTTTGGTTACTAAGCCTTAAGACCTTTGGTTACTAAAGTAAATCATATTTTTAACAAATATTATTTTTTCTAGGCAAAGTTCTCCTCCTCTAAGTCGCCAGTCAAGTCCTACAGTCCTAAGTCAAATATATTGTACCTGCTAAGTATAACTACATTGTTTAGAAATAAGAAGCCATTGTAATGAGAAAAATAAATCTTATTATTATTTTTATTATTATTAAATAAATCTAACTCCAGAAAAGCGTTAAGAACTTTACTGAAGCCATGACTGGAATTTCTAGTTATAGGAAAAACACTAAGTCCTCAGTCAAGTCCTAACTCAAAGTCAGTCTAGTCCCCGAAAAGCGTTGAAAACTTTACTGAAGCCATCCGTGGAACTTCTTGACAAACAAAATAACGTTTCACTGGGTTTCATAACTTTCCAACACTATTTTAGAATCCACACTTTTTACACATTACACTCAAATTACACAAGTTTTTCAACCGCGTCTCTCTCAGTTTCTTTGCCAATAAAATTGATTTTCCAATATTTCACAATTTTTTTTTTAATCATCATCAATAAGTAGGTACATATAATATAATCGTAACAGGTCGCTGTCTGTACATTGATGATATATAATAAAAAAAAATAGGTGGGCTTTATGAACGTAATAGAACCCAAAACAATGATTTTTAGAATGTTTGACTGTTTGTCTGTATGTTTGTGCACATTAATCTCAGCAACTGCTCAACCGATTGAAATACGGTTTTATTAGGTTGCGGTTTAGTGTTTGTTTCATGTCAATTGGTTCATAAATAAAAAAGTTATATCAAATTAAAGAATCACACATAAAATGCAGCGTACGAAGTCGCGGGTAGTAGGTAATATATTACATTTTCTTTGATTATATTCCATTTACTAGCTGACCCTCGCAACTTCGTTTACGTCACATAAGGTGTACGAATGGAGGAGTACTTCTTCATGAGACTCATCAAGCAGCGTGTGAAACGGCCCTGTTTGCTTAATCATAAAAGAGCTTAAAGATTAAGTCGATTCTAAAACAATTCAGTCCACGCCTTCGGCGCGGACTGAATTATTTTACAATAGCCTTAATCATTAAGCTCTTTTATGATTAAGCCAACACGCCCGTTTAGACTCACTTTCAAAAGAAACGTTGAATTCTAGATTTACCGAAAGTTGAGATGCCCCTAATTTCTGAACTACATAACCCTCAATATTGAAAATTGTATGGAATAATGCTTAAAGTACTCCCTTTCAGACACCAAACAAATATTTGAAATCGAACCACGCAGTGAGAAGTTATAGCTAAAAACCTATTTTGCCTTTCATCCCCTCTCCTGAAGGAACCGCGCAAAATATCGGGATCAAAAGTATCCAAGAACCTTCCTCGGACTATAAGCTTAGATCGTACAAAGTATCATTCAAATCGGTTCAGTAGTTTCGGCGTGATACTTAGTCGGGATACAGACAGACAGACAGACAGACAGACAGACAGACAGACAGACATGAAAATTTTAAATTACATTTTCGGCTTCAGTATCGATTAGAGAACGCCCTACACTTAAAATTTTCAAAACATCTTCCATGTACAGACTCCC
The DNA here is from genome assembly GCA_933228765.1 of Miltochrista miniata. Lineage (NCBI taxonomy): Eukaryota > Metazoa > Arthropoda > Insecta > Lepidoptera > Erebidae > Miltochrista > Miltochrista miniata. Next base: position 27,116,303 of record OW121751.1, read on the forward strand.
GACCCTCTACAGTTTTATTATAAGTATATAGATAAGTATATAGATAATACACGAGTTAGTTATACCTAATTGTTGTAAATGGATAAATAGGTATTTTCTTTCTTATCGGAACAATAATGTCGTAGATGATTCGTCAGTTTTCGAAGTTTTCATACCTACATGGGGTTATATTTATGTGCATGGGGCGTGGTGTTGCGATCTCGCACTTAGTTGATGATGACTCACATTTTGCGGCCTCTAAAACGGCGTTTAGATTAACCCACTTACTCCATCGGGGTATTAACTCTGACAATAAAAATTGCCTTATTTCAGGTAATTTTGTTCATTATAACTTCAAATATAGAAAGTAGCCAGTTGGGTTTATAGTCAAACACTTGAATAAAAAATATCTTTGGTTGTTTTTTGAACTACGGTTAACTCTTTCTGCTTTTTCGCTAAAAAAGTGTGTAGGCTCACATTATCTTGAATCGACTCCTGATTGCAGGTCCAATGCCTTTAAAAACGCCGTGATATATCCATTAAAATACGGCTGAATGTGCGATTCCTACATCTGTGATATTGAAACCACTTTAATTTCTTTTAGACTGCGGCAATTTTATTCAACAACTAAAGTCTGTTTTCCTAATACGCTAATTTTCATAGCACCACACTCACTGGCAATGTTATACAAAAAATAGCCATTAGCAAACTAAATGCCAACCACTTTGTTTGAACTATCGTTAACAGTTAACAGCTTTTATTTATGAAACTGTCTGTTTAAATTATGTAGGTATATATTTGTAGTTTGTCATGTTATGGAACAGATAATAAATAGCAGCTAAACAGTCTGTTGAGCCGTGGTTCTGGCGGTTTCCTTCTGTCAATGTAATGTCGTTATCACTGATTTATGACTAGCACTGACGAGGATAGGAAACGGGACCAGACAACTTATGTAAAATATAATGTTATGATTTATTACGGGCAATAATTCATGTACTCGGGTTATACCTCATGTACTTTCCACGTGTTGTCTTATACAAGAATATAATTTTAAACGCAGTAGCTGCATAATTCATAATGAATTTCACATCTATTAAATATTTTTTAACTTTGCCTAGTCCAAAGGTGGGCAATGTTGAAAAAACATGAATTAGGCTTGTAGCCATAATTAAAAAGATGTAAGTGCATACAAGATTATATCCTGAAAGAGTCTTGTTGCATTTAAGTTTTTGTTTTGAGTATAAAACTGTTTTTCTCTGCCAATTTTACTGCACTTTTCAAAGACTGTAAAAATATTGTGATTAGATAAAAAAATAAATTACCGATAGAGCAAACGAGTTCTCGAATGGAGGCCGCGACTTGGTATAGGTGGGGAGGACCCTCCCCCCCCCCTCTAGAGAGACCGACGACCTGAAAAAGATTGCAGACAAGGACTGCATGCGGAAGGCGCAGATCCATGTATTGTGGCGTAAATTTGGGAGAGGCCTACGTCCAGCAGTAAACTGCTATAAGCTGATTTGAGTGACATTGGTATATGAGAACAGAATTTACTTTCAGTTTTGATACAAGACTCGAAACTATAAGTTTTACCTCCAAGTTGAAGGTTTTAGTTTCAAATAAGTACTAATGTGAGTTGTAAAGTAAAACCTTAGAAAAGAAAACACCCAACAAAGTGAAAGCTCTAGACGCCGCCGCACCGCATTGAAAAACATTGCTAAGATATTTTAAAGCATTACAATACAATGCAAGCAGCGAAAACAATTTCGAGAACATTCCTACACACATTCCCGCTCTAGAATCGCGGGAATAATTTAATGAAAATGCGCTAGTAATACTAGTGTGCATTGACTGTTAAACCACTAACTTTATTCATAAACTACGGATACCTAGTTAATGACCGCGACAGTTTACGTATAAATTTTCCATTTCATAGGTAAACATATTTATTCTTTGTTTATTTTAGAAAAATAAATTTCTTATTTTTCTTAAATAAAAGCATTCTAATATACTCCCGGTAACAGTAGCAATGTACCTGCCAGTGAAAAATCTGGAAAAATTCCGTCTAATTCGCTCCAGTCGCTTGAAAAGAATTCTGATCGAACAGACAGACAAATATTTTTTTGTAAATAGCTTTTTGTATACACAAGTCCACATGTTTATTTTCTTTATACATTTTACATTGCTGTTAAAGCAATTAAAACCAGCGGAATTTGAAGAAAATTAAAAGTGGCTTTAAAATTTTAAAATCGAAATTGAATATTGTTGGGCCTAAATACCTATGGTTATTTACCAAAATAATTTTAGATTACAAGATGTAGAAAGACACTGAACTTCGGCCATTACCAGAAACTTATCGTTAATTAACAACTGCCGTAGGTACCAGCTATTTTGTTAGTTGTTAAAGAACTTATTAGCAAAGATCCATTCTAGGTTTAAGTTAGATACCGAGTACATCAAGGAAATTTAATCAACCTCAATGAAAACAAACCAAGGCAATAAATACAGTCAAACCCAATAAACCAATTCAATTGTTTTCTCTTATTAATCAAGTATTTTCATCTTCGCTCCGCTTCCACTACGTCGAACCAAAGATGTCGGAAATGAATTAGGTAATAAGTCTCCTGTCCGATTTACCAATGAAGTTATTTGTTCAAACTGGTGCCTATTTGCCTCCGTCCGATACCAAAGGCGAGGCGACCTTCACACGGACCGATTTTAATTGATCAATCGCATACGATTCGATCAGTTTGAACAGACTTCAATCAAATGGAAGCGATTAATTCTAATAAAATTTATAGTCCAAATGTTACTAGGCCGTTTGTTGATACGAGAGAGACTGATTGGGACGAGTTCAACGTACCAAATGGCACGAAATTAATAATAGTTACTATGTAATGGTAATAATAATAACTATCTACTGTCAATCAACATCTTGTACCAGGTAATTTTAACAACTTCGTTATACCCGTGACAAACAATAGATCAAAATGGAACTGAAATTGAATTGAATATTTTCTCCTCCTTCCTCGAGGATGTGTTTAGGTATGTAAATGTTAAAAAATTGCCTTAGTCTGTACCCAAAGCTTATGTGAAACTATTTAATGACGTATTAGACATAGTTTTCATTGTTTTGGTACCGACTTAATATAACTTTAAAGCTTTTTAAACTTGTAACATCATTGACATACTTGCTTTAAAACTTATTCAACCCTACTTCTGTAAATTAATGCAGCAATTTCAAGGAATGCCTGATTCTGAAATTAGACAATTTTGTGAACATTCTTCCTTTAAGTTGGACTAAAGTTAACTGCGCCTGATATCATTATGAGTTTCAATTAAATTGTTTGTTTTGACATTTACAGTTCAAGACATACCATTGCATGCCCCTCTGCCTGCAAAACTGTTTCAAAGCAGATGCAGGTAGGTACGTGTTTATATAAAGTTCTTCACTACACAAAGAAAAGGATAAATGTAATAGTTTGTGCAGATTTTCGAGTGTTTGTTTGTTTATTTGTAAAATATGTCGAAGCACTTTTTAGGTTTTAGGATGACGATAATCTGCTGTCGTATACTTCTCTCATTGTACTGTATATTACGTACACACAAATTAAGCATCAAAATGTAAAATAATGAACAACATTAACATAACACTGTTATAATACTATCTGCGATACTGTTCAAAATGTGATAACATTTACCACATGTTGCGCGAACCTCGCAATGAAATCCATTGAAACAAAATGTTAACAGCTGCCATCGAGTGACAATAACTATTTCCAACATGTAGAAATTCTCATATTAAAAATGTAATTCTGTTCTATATTGTCGGCTCGTATTGGCAATTTTGCATATATCGTCGGATCAGACGACAGACACTCCCCCAGGGCCATGCTATCGGCCCGACCAGAGTTACGAGACCTCGTATTTACATTTGAAACTTTCTGGTAGTGCATCACACGGGAACACCCAAATATTCCGAAATATGTAATTCCGAATTTCAACTTTCCGATGTACAAAATTTCGAAGATTATTATTCCAATGATACAAAGCTCCGACTATTCTAAAGCACAATAAGCATTTATTTCGAAAGTCACAAGTACGAATTATTATTTTTCCTAATTTCACTAGGATATTTTTTTTATTTCATTAGTACAAATAATTGAAAGTCAGAACTGTTATGTTCCCGAAAAACATTATTCCGAATTACAATTTCTGAAAAGTCATCATTTCAAGTTGAAGGCCTTTACAGGCGGCTTGAAAAGTTTCAAGCCACCCATAAAGGCCTGTCCATATCAACACGGCAATATGGCTCACCACGTATACTACGTGGAACAAACTTTAAGGTGAAATGTGGGCATGTAATATGCCTCTGCCTAACCCTTAGGCAATAAAGGCGTGACTATATTTATATATCTATGTATAAAAAGTCATTGCCAAAATTATGTTAAGGTTAAACTTACAATTGATATTATTATAAGAAAGTATTATACTTATTCACTGATTTTGTAATTAAGTTATTCATCTAACATAAAAATAAGTTACAACACGACTTGCCGTGGACCTTACCCGCAGTTACAAAAGTAAAAGAAGATTAAATTAGGTTAGGTTAAGTTAGAAAGAACTGTCACCCTCACTGTGCTATGAGATACTCAATTTCGCATTTTTATTGATTCGGAGTCTATTGTTGATTTATAGATTATTGATTGATTAATTTTATTGATTCTTGAAATTCGGCAGTCTGACAGTTGGAATTATAGTTTTGAAATTCAGGTTTCGTCGAAGTGAATACATAATAGGATTTATTAAACAAAAGGGCAAAGCACATCGTACATCCGTCGACTTACCTATATTTACAAAAAATTCTAGAAACCTAATATGTAATGACGAAAGGAAAGCTCCACATAGCTTTATCCGGATTTTTATCCTTAATCTAAGTCTAAAAGTATGAGCTACATTGGCATAAAATTAGGCCTAATAAATTGTGTATTATGTGAGACTAGAGGAATAATGCTTTTTTGTTTTTGTCATTCGATTCTACAGTTTGATGTATTTCTTTGTCATGTTATTCTTCGGCTACGATATTTTTTCTAGAATATTATTCACAGTTCAAATCCAATATGTACCTATTTGTGTCGAATACATTTCAAACTTTATTGTTCGATTTTACAAGGAGTAAGTTCAGCGTCGAACTATTTCAAAACTAGAATTTTCCTTTCAAAGGCGTTGCCATAATGAAAATTTATGTTGTTCGTGTAATAAACGATACTCTTTTGTTTCTATTGGAGTGTAGCGAGCTTCAGGACAGTTGCCCCCACCCCTATGTCAACTTGAATGCGCTATAGGTTCTTGTATTTCCTAACAATAGACTGCAAGCGATTTTATGTGGCATGGCTAGATTACAGAAAAGAGATTTATACTCGTGTCATATGCACATGCACATGCAAACATATGCCACGGACAGTAGAGGAATGAAATTGTGATAAAAGCTCACTGTCCATGGAGACTTTGGCTATGTTCTCACCGGAAATTGCATTGTCATGCAATAAAGTAAAAAGTATTTGCTTATGCAGCTCCATTTCCAGTAAAAGAGTCATTGTGTGGAGTACACAATGTTTTTTAGTTTCCTTTCAACTTTTATACCTATATAATACTTTATACCGACGCAGTAGAAGGTAACGACAAGGTATATTTCAAAATAAATCTCCTCCAGTTATATTAAAATTGTTGCTGGAAAGACTGAATTTGCATGAGAAATAACATGTTCTTTTACGTACTGTATAAGTGTACCAGTCCTGGGGTAGGGTCCTTCCGAGGGCGTTCCCGGGGCTCCCAACCGTAGGCTGATAGCTAGGATACGTGTGGTTTTTAGTTGGTAAGAAGCTGGCATAGCATCAATGTAGGATTTTCCGCGCGTTAAAAATAAATAAGAGTACCACCTTTCCTTTTAACTAAGAAGTGACTATGTCTAAGTCAACACAGTAGAGCACTGGTCAGCAGATTTTGGGTTTACCACTGGTGACCGAAATTCATTTGATCATTTGACGTGTGACCGGAAAAACATTAGACCATTCTACTACTGATTGAATGAACAATTGACCAAAAGAGTTTGGTGTTTTTACTACTGATCGAATGAACGTGTTTTTTTTTATACCACTAAGGTGGCAGACAAGCATACGGCCCACCAGATGTACCGGTGTTCACCGCAGCCTATGGACGTTTACAACACCAGAGGCGCCACACTCGCGCTGCCGACCCTGTAAAAACCTTCTAAGACCCCTCTTGAAGAACCCCATACTGTAGGCGTTTGGGTTAAACCGAGGCAGGGAGATCATTCCACAACCTAAGCGTGCGCGGTAGAAAGCCCCTATCGGATCTAACCGTGCTCGAGCGCTCCGGATGCAAAATGTGAGGATGAACACCCTGTCTGTGGCGAGCGGTGCGATGATAGAATGTAGCCGTAGGCATCATGTCAAACAATTCCTCAGATCACAAACCGTTATACAGCCGGTAGAATACACACAGAGAAGCAAAGTCTCTCCTGTCACTAAGAGGTTCCACATAACCTGCAAGTATGGGATCGCCGACAACTCTCATAGCACGCCTTTGTACCGAGTCAAAAGGACGAAGCTGGTATTCAGGTGCCCCCGCCCAGAGGTGACAGCAGTACTCCATGTGCGGCCGCACTTGCGACTTATAGAGAAGCAGTGTTTGAGCCGCAGTAAAGTACCGCCGCGCCCTACTGAGCACTCCGAGCTTCTTGGACGGCAGCTTGGCCTTGTCCTCCAAATGACTTCGGAACTGAACGACATTGGAGATCTCAACACCAAGGATCCCTATACTTTCGTATACTTTCGAAGATGGTGAGTGACGTGCCCTGAAATTGTGGCGCCACAGTAAATTGGGTTTTCTTTGCAGTGAATACACATACTTGAGTCTTGGTGGGGTTGAATTGGACAAGATTTTGTCTTCCCCAATCGGACACTCTGGAGAGAGTAGTGTGGTCGAAAAACAACTTTTTTTGTTGACTCAAGAATATTTTAACAAACAAAAGCGAAATAAGTAAAATTCAGTACTGGCACAGCCGCGACACGCTCGCTTCGCTCGCTCGGCTCGTGCATTGTGGTCGCAGTTCTAACCTAACCTAACCTAGCCATTTTGATTCAGCCTCTGTTAAAATATTCTTTAGTCAACTGTTTTTTCGACCAAACGTTCACTCGAGTAGTAGAATGGCCTAATGTATTTTCGGTCACACGTCAAATGATCAAATGAATTTCGGTCACCAGTGGTAAACCGGCAGATTTTTTATTATTATTTGGTACTACTAGCTCCAATTATAGCATAGTGCTATAATTATAGCTTCTGCCTTTTCAGAAGGAAAAGTGGATTTTCACTTTCCGCACTAGATGAGTTTTGAGATGAGCATGTTTCCTAGGTGGGATAAAATGTGATCTAAGAAGTAAGAAGTAATGTGACCTAAGCTTTTTGAATGGGAAAAAGTCGCTCACTATATTAAGGAGAGAAGTGCATTTACTATCCCGCCAACTCCCCAAATTTATCTGTTCATCCCATAGATTTAGAATTTTTCGCTACTCTGTTCATCCCGAGGTGGTTACCAAGACATTTTAACTTTTCTTGACACTTTATCGAGTTCTAGTACGTTACTATTTTTCTTTTCTTGTTTGACTATATAGATACTGTTTTTTTTTAATGTGAGGGAAAATCCTTCATGGATACTATTAGATTCTATTCAGCCGACTAAAAAGGCTCACATAACGCCCCCCCTGGGAGCCCCGGGTAAGCACTCGGAACGATGTCCCAGGACTCCGAACAGACCTACGGCTACCACTGCGACCTCGCCTAGGGGGTGGTTCGGGTGCTATCCCGCGTCTTTGGGGGGTTTTCGGGTGTGATACCCTTCTTAGGGCGGGGGGGGGGAGGGGGTGAATCCCTCACGTCATGCAGCTGTTATGGGCCTGTACGGACTGTACGGACGGTGAGCAGCCCACTCACCATCCTCAGGCCCCCGGTCATGGCGGCCGATAGTCTTCGGTGAAGACACGTCGGCGCCGCGAAAGCCGCCGACAGCCGAACTCGGGTGGAAGAGTCCTCTCCCGCTGCCGCCCCGCCGCTTCTTTCACGAGCATTACCTGCTCGTAGAAAGAGGTGGCGCAGTCCCACTTACTCCCGCTGGAGACCATGGCTCGCACCGTGGTCTCGAGCGAGAGAGCGTCCACGTCCAGACCTACCCCTCTAGGACCTGGCGCTGTGGTGGCTGTGGAGTGGAGCGCTGTGTCATCGTTGCGGTTGGCGGCCGAGTCACTCGATCGTATTTTCCCGGTGTCTTCGCCACAGATACTTACCGAAGGTACCGTGCCCGGTAAGTATCTGTGACAACCGGTAGGAGAGAGCACCGTGTCTCCTCTCCAGCCACTCGTCCATGACCGGTTTGACGGCCGCGATTATGGCAAAGACCCCCGTTGGTTGCTCAAGTCCTAGCACCTAGCACCTTCCATATCTCCACGGTTTCCTGGTGGAGCTGGGACCACTGAGCCTCGATTTCTCGAGACGCAGACCTTTGGCCCCGCCCCAGCGCCTCCTTGCACCATCTAAATAGTGACACAAGGGCTCTCGCTTCCAGGTCCCATGGAGGGGTCCCGGCTAGGAGACATGCCGCCTCACCTGAGATCGTGCGGTATCCCCTTATCACCCTGACGGCCATCGCTCTCTGCATTCTAGCCACATTGCTGGCCGTCAGGGTCTCCGCCCATACGTGGGCCTTTATAAGGCCATACTTCGCACGATCCCCAGGTACGGTCTCCTGTAGGGAGCGTTGGGTCCCCTGATGTTGGGCATCAGCGGCGCGAACCATAGACACTGGCACAAAGAGTCACAGCAATGAGAGTGGATGTGGAAATAGTCTTATAAAAAGTGCAAATAAACGTATTCATCGACACAAAATTGAAATACAAGGTTTCGATCGTCCTTTAAGTGTAAAAGAGGAGGTTAAGAGGCCGGAATGAAAATTCCATGTTGACGCGGTAGCTGCAGCGGGCTGTAATTTAATTAGGCGGCAATTTGAGCGGGCGTCGGTGCGCGGACGTGCGCTGAATGCCACGTTGTTCGACAAATTTCATTACACCCCATTGTATGCACGCTGACGAGAACACTGTTGAGGCGGTAATGGTAAACGTACTCGTTGCTATAAGCTTTGTCTGAATTTAATTATTAATTGCGTCATATATAAGCGCTTCACGCTATATTAATCACGACACGATCAGGGCGCCGATTCTCAACTACACGACGTGTATGCGTGGACGGTAATTTTCGGGTTACCGGGCACCCTGAGCAGCTGCTTATGATTATAAAACAGTAAATGATGAATAAAGAACGTATGTTGGAACCCTCACTTTGTCGCCAGAATCGTAATCCCAACTTAGTGACCCCTCCAGTTTTTCTTACTGCCATACCACAGAGACATGGAACTGCTTATCAGCAAAAGGTTTCTCCTTCTCTCATTATTTCAGTTTCCTGAAAGCAAGATGTAAAAACTGTAAGTCGTTGATGGACTTCCAGGGTAGCCTAATTGGGTATTAGCCAAAGCATTCAAAGATAATGGACAGGAATCTCTGGAAAATGCCATGACTTTTCTTCATTAGAGAAAAGTGCCACTTCGACGAGTTAAGTAAACAAAAGCTCTGCAACCTATAAACGTTCAAAGTGTCTGCAACTGTAATCATTGAAAAGATAACATTTTTAAAATGTATTCAAACGCGCGATCCATCCAGACAATGGTGGCTCCAAATCGAATATGTATTCTAGAAACTTGTAACAGATAACGGAATGCCTAAAAGGACAAATTGAAAACGCCAGAGCGGGTAGGTGATTGATTAAACTGTAGCACTTTGTTCAAGTTCACTATCTGTGAGTAAGGAGCACGGCGAGATAAGGCGTCATAAATCAGGGAGATAAAAAGTGGAGTGGTCTTCGCGAAAGCTGTCGATATTCGCAATATTGCAATGAAAACTTACTAAGACACAGATGAACTGCAAATGCTAGTTCTAGAGAACCTGCTAGTGGTTTGACTGATCATACTCGATCGTACTAGTGAAAATAAGTTAATACCTACTTTTGAAGTAAAACTTCTTTAGGCGCGACTAGGCACTAACTCAGATTTTTTTCTGACGGAAGTAACGCTTACTAATTTTGAATTGTGAATAGCGCTATTCAAAATTCGAAATATTCGAATGAATGATATTAATATAACATTTGATGCCGTCAATGGCGAAGAAGTTTTACTTCAATCGCGCGTAAAAGTTACACGCACACACTTTTTAAAAAATGTAAACATTGTTTCGTCTTCGAGGCATGAAGTCACTCTTTTAGCTGGCGTCTATTTTTGAAATGACTGGAAATCATTATGAAAGTAGATGAAGTGAAAGTTGTATGCTAGGATAGTAGCAGTGGAAAGCCAGAGACTATGGCTTTCCACTTGCTACTGATAAGCCCGATGGGAAACAGGCGTGATTATATATATGTAGGTATGCATGTATTATTGAAGGAGCATTTGATTTGGCTTGAGCACAAAAGATCTTCATAGGGAGTGTCTTGCATCTCTAGATTAATATGAACTATTAGTTATTTTATATGAACGTTATCAAATTATAAACAGAAATTAGAAATAATTACACCAACCCTCGTACGTGCAACGTTTCTGAGATAGGTTTCTGGATATTAACTGGTATAAACAATCAAAGATGATCACGTTCTAATAATTGGTTACTAGAAGTTGTACTTTTTATTAAATTATTCTACAAAAGAGTGGAATAGAAAAGTATATATTATGATATTAATATTCAGTAATATCTGCATGTTTTCATTGCGAGTAATCGCATCAATTCGCAAAATAAATTTAAAATTAAATCGTTTCAATCACACTTATTCCATTTGCATAAACGCAATTTAATAAATTGCGTGTATTTTAAAATAGTATTTCACATTGGCCTGTACCTACTTATATTAATTTCAATGATTGCTATGAAGAGCAATGATTAATATGATTTGGCTCGTAACATGTGGGTCAAGTGAAGGGATATTCAATATAAAAGTAATAGATAAAAGTGTTAACCTTAAGTCCCGGTAATGGATGTTTCCCGACTCCTAAAATCTGGGGTCCTTTAAAAATCTCTTTAGGATAAATCAACATGAGGTCTACATGATGAAGTTTTCCGTACCTTTTTCCAAAATGAACTTGTTCTTGGGATAAAAAGTCACCTATGTGTTAATCTAGCATACTCCTATCAGATAGTAAAAGTAATTAAAATAGAATTATTGTCAGTTGAATTTACGTGCCATCGTTATACTTTTGGTCGTGATAGCTAGTTTATTATATAACTAGGATTTACCCAAGAAGAAGACTATGAGTAAAATCGGACGAGAACATTTTTTTAAATGAATTTCTTCAAGAATTATTTTACGTCGATATACCTATGCAAACATTAGCGCCCAATCACATTAATCTAGCACCTTTGGTCTCGTTTAGTTAGTGCTGAAGCCAGACACCAGAGGTCACGCCACTGAGGCCAACAAGCACAAGCCAATGTATGAGAACATTTGTTTAAGTTTTCAAATTTCCACCTAATCGATTACACATTATCTAATGCTGTTTAGAGTAAGAATGTAGTATGGGAGAACCTGTAACTCGTAAGCTGATTAGCAATTTAGGTAATAATCTTATACCGAATAAAATTAGTTCAATAACCAACTGACACGACAATATAAACGTATTGTATCAATTCGTTCGGCCGAGCGACACGGTAGAACACTAAAGATATCTCGTATTATCGCCCAAAGCAAAAAAGCGATGCCAGTTTTATATAACCTAACAGAAAATACAAGAAAATAAGAATATATTGCATCAAAGTGAATTTGAAATATTGCCAACTACATGCGTCGTGTTTCAATTGATTTTGCAGGCTTTTGTGATCCACGAAAGACGCTTTGCTGTTATACAATTTATCTCGTGTGATGCAACCGAAATACGATAAATTCCGCTGGTAGCCAGTTATGTGAATCATCCCGATTTGAATAGATACACGCTAACTGAATACAAAACTTATGAGGAAGTCAAGCGGAGTTTTTGCTACCATTTTTCGAAAAAGTTAAACCAGGTCCAATTATGTATAGATGGTTATTTTATATAGCGTAGGAATATTCTAATACATAAGTCATCTATAAGTTTTACATAAGTACCATTTTTTTAAAGTGTCAAACTTTAACACTCTTCGTTTTTCGTCAGGGGTTAAAAATGGTAGAGTTCAATCATTTTAGCTATCTACTTGTTGCTTGAGTAGAAATTATATTATTATATTATGAATGCAGTTCTTGGGGAAGCTCGCTTTCATGCGAGAGATTGTCCGTCAAGCACAGTTAAGCAAAAACTTCAAGGCATAACAATTTAAAAAGTTGTAAATGCTCTTTGCTATTTATCTCGTTAACTTTTCTTCGCTAGCCTAGTTTTTGTAACAAATATTAAATTCTGTTCAAGTTTTAACATGGATGAAATAGTAAGTACACGTTACTAAGTAGCTTGGTTAAGTTTTCCTGAAACGAACTTTCATTTCAACCCCGTCAAGCTTTTTTAAAATAGCTGCCGCCCTTTTCCAAGCTGTACCAAACATTATCAAAATCGGTTTAGTGAATTGGGCGGAATGTGTTACTCGTAAAGCGTAACCCATAAAGCGATAGAAAGGATAGTAAGAGAATTTGCTGAAACTGAACCAAAAATACGTGAAATTATTATGCCGAAGTGCATCATCTTCATTTTAATCGATTGACGCAAACTATTGGACACAGACTTCCCTAAAGATAGCAATATGTTCGTTCTTTGCTTCGCCCTAAGTATTAAAGATTCGTCAGTATGTGAATAAGACTAATAGTGACTTGTTTCAGATAACAAGGCAGGATTTGTAAAATTAAAGGCAACAAGTGTGGCCGTAAAAAAACTCCTATGAAAGTTGAGAGTTTTGGTGCAAATTGAATCTGTGCAACCAATACTTATGAAAGTCTTTTAATGACTTATCTTATTACGTATAATGCGCATTATAATAAAGTTATAATAAAGTTAAGTTGGTTAGAGACAGCAATAGACTTAAAGTGTGTTTTAACTAAAATAGGTTTAATAAACGATTATGAATAAGGGGGTAAGTGAATACACCTTAGGGACCACACACTTCACCGATATAAAATCCCAAACCATTAATAAGTTTCAAATCGGCAGTCGTTAAACGGTTGAACCAGTATCGAGGGAGCACTTTAATTGTTCAGCTATATTGAATTAACCCCTTTGGTCTGGGAGAACAATCCCAGTAGATTACCGAGTTGATATGCACTGAATCCGAATCCTCTTTCCTCCCCGTAGCCCGACTTATGCTAATGATGAGCTCAGCTTAAATTTATATTCGGGAAGGCTCTCCGTTCTCTGCGAGGTAAATAACAAACGATTTAAAACACTCTGAAATATGAATATTTTGAAATGATGGTAAATAACAGAATTTAAAATAAAAGGAGCATAATGTTTAGTATTTTTGTGTAGATTAAATAACTTTTACGAGTACAAATTGTCAGTTTGTTGCACATGACATACTGTGACTTTTAGCCCCTCTCTATAAAATAGATTGCAGAGGGGCTTATGGCGAGACTTTGTCTGCAGTCTGTGACTGTGTTGCATTATATTTCGTCACTAGGTCACGTGGATCATCTGTTCAAAGTTTGAAATAAAACAAAAATGACAACGTCAATCGGAGTGAACTTTCACTTTCACAGAGGGGCAGTTGGGTGAGAGCGTCTCACGGCTTCTTGTTATTTTCACATTATGGTTGTTATTCCGCTAAAATGCAATATTTTGGTTTTGATAAATATGTGAACTTCCACATATATTTCAAAATCATCATCTGAAATGTGACCACGTTTAAAATATCGTTAACACAATATTTGATTCTTATGTGCATCGTTGCATTGGATAGTTGTAGTCAAATAGGTATGGGCCTTTTAGTAGCAAAAATATTATAGTCATAATAAATTCAGTTTTATGAAGAATGTGGCTTTGCCTGCGTCATACAAATTATAATTCTAACTACGCGTTCCATTAGGAACGCGATTTTCTGCAAAAACTACGAAAGTTATATTAATAACTTTCGTAGTTTTTGCAGAAAATGCATGAAAATCTGTTTAAGTCTTTGAAATTTATAACACGCACACAGAAAGACTCTGGATTTTTGTTTCATAGTATGCTAGGATTTCAGTTAAATGTTCCTGTATATATGCTAAATAAGCAAGCTCTACATCAACATATATATTATTATCAACATGATAATATCAGTATCCCTCAAATAATGTTCAAACAGTTTAATATCATGCGTGGATAGCTTTATCGCTGAGTAATGCCATTGTGGCTCGTTGTAGTTTCATTATCGTATTTAACACGAGATCGTAAACTTTATATTTATGTTGAATAGCGCTGGACTGCCACTCGTAAAACGTAGGCAAATATTCGGTAACATACTATTAGTGACTATCAGCGTCTTTTTTACGTTTTGCCATTTTGTGTGTAAAGAAATAGAGAAAAGAAAAGCCCTATATGTATGAGCAAATTTCAGCCTTTTTAAGGTTTATGGTTACTATTAATTCTAAAAATTTAAGGAACCCTAGTTTATTCAGATATCAGATGGTCTCTCACTAATACAAAGCATATGGACATTTTTAACTTTAGACCCAAACAAGAATCAATAAGCTTGATCAGAGTCTGTGTTGTGATAAAAAAAAAACGGTCGAATTGAGTAACCTCCTCCTTTTTTGAAGTCGGTTAAAAAGAAGGACCAATTTCGTGCGCTTCGTTGTTTGAAAGTTAAAGGAAAGACCGATGAAATAGGTTTTATACAAATTGGTTTGTGAAATATAAATAGAACGAACGAACGCCCTCCCAACCCATGGTACACCTCATTGGTTCACCTGGGTGGACCACGACCAATTATTTTTTTCCGTGGTACACGTCAATCAAACGTATATTTTTGAAGTGAAACTTCTTTATCGGCGTTGGAAAAAAATTTGCGTCACGTCACGTCACGTCACGATTCTTTGTTCTGTTCCTCACCACGGTGGATTCGAATTAAGAGTACTTTATCCAGGGATAGCATGTCATTTAAGGGTTTTTGGACTTTTTGACTTTTGGGCTTTTGGACTTTTGGACTTTTGGATGGGACATTGGTACTTTGGGTCTTTGGGACTTTGGAACTTTGAGACTTTGGGACTTTTGAACTTTTGAACTTTTGGACTTTTGGACTTTTGGATGGGACCTTGGTACTTTGGGTCTTTGGGACTTTGGAACTTTGGGACTTTGGGACTTTGGGACTTTGGGACTTTGGGACTTTGGGACTTTTGGACTTTTGGACTTTTGGACTTTTGGATGGGACATTGGTACTTTGGGTCTTTGGGACTTTGGAACTTTGGGACTTTGGGACTTTGGGACTTTGGGACTTTGGGACTTTGGGACTTTGGGACTTTTGGACTTTTGGACTTTTGGACTTTTGGATGGGACCTTGGTACTTTGGGTCTTTGGGGCTTTGGAACTTTGGGACTTTGGGACTTTGGGACTTTGGGACTTTGGGACTTTGGGACTTTGGGACTTTTGGACTTTTGGACTTTTGGACTTTTGGATGGGACCTTGGTACTTTGGGTCTTTGGGGCTTTGGGACTTTGGGACTTTTGGACTTTTGGACTTTTGGACTTTTGGACTTTTGGACTTTTGGACTTTTGGACTTTTGGACTTTTGGACTTTTGGACTTTTGGACTTTTGGACTTTGGGACTTTGGGACTTTGGGACTTTGGGACTTTGGGACTTTGGGACTTTGGGACTTTGGGACTTTGGGACTTTGGGACTTTGGGACTTTGGGACTTTGGGACTTTGGGACTTTGGGACTTTGGGACTTTGGGACTTTGGGACTTTGGGACTTTGGGACTTTGGGACTTTGGGACTTTGGGACTTTGGGACTTTGGGACTTTGGGACTTTGGGACTTTGGGACTTTGGGACTTTGGGACTTTGGGACTTTGGGACTTTGGGACTTTGAGACTTTGGGACTTTGGGACTTAGGGACTTTGGGACTTTGGGACTTTGGGACTTTGGGACTTTGGGACTTTGGGACTTTGGGACTTTGGGACTTTGGGACTTTGGGACTTTGGGAATTTGGGACTTTGGGACTTTGGGACTTTGGGACTTTGGGACTTTGGGACTTTGGGACTTTGGGACTTTGGGACTTTGGGACTTTGGGACTTTGGGACTTTGGGACTTTGGGACTTTGGGACTTTGGGACTTTGGGACTTTGGGACTTTGGGACTTTGGGACTTTGGGACTTTGGGACTTTGGGACTTTGGGACTTTGGGACTTTGGGACTTTGGGACTTTGGGACTTTGGGACTTTGGGACTTTGGGACTTTGGGACTTTGGGACTTTGGGACTTTGGGACTTTGGGACTTTTGGACTTTTGGCCTTTGGGACTTTGGGACTTTTGGACTTTTGGCCTTTGGGACTTTGGGACTTTGGGACTTTGGGATTTTGGGACCTTGAGACCTTGGGACTTTGGGACTTTTGGACTTTTGGCCTTTCGGACTTTTGGACTTTGGACTTTGGACTTTTGGACTTTTGGACTTTTGGACTTTTGGACTTTTGGACTTTTGGACTTTTGGACTTTTGGACTTTTGGACTTTTGTACTTTTGTACTTTTTGACTTAATTTAAGGTGAGGTGAAAATTAAGTTTATGAAGAAGTTTCACTTCTTACGTGTGTACACTAAGTACACGCAATTTTTTTTAAATACATTATGTTGGTCGTGGTTCACCTGCGTCTACTTAGACTATACTTAATTTGAAAATAAACGCCTTTATCATTTAGGATTAAACTAGCTGACCCGCGCAACTTCGTTTGCGTGATAAATGAAGAACCGCTCGACCGATTTTGTGCAAACTTCACATAAACCATCTACTAAATAGTCTGAACAAAGCCTAAAGATTCGGTTTGGATAGGTGAGCCCGTTCTTGAGTTATAAAATTACAACGAAAAGTGGCATTGATTTTTATATATTTTAGGATTAAACATAGGATTAAGATAAAGTAAGATTAGAATAAAGTGGTGATTGACAAAAGAGGTATGTTTAGAATAGAACGTAATACGGAATGTTAATTTATTTCTATAAAAGGTTCATTATCAAGGTGGACCAAGGGTAAATAATTCTGCCTGTGGTACACCAAGGTGGACCAAGGTGTACCACGGAAAAAAATAATTGGTCGTGGTCCACCCAGGTGAACCAATGAGGTGTACCATGGGTTGGGAGGGGAAAAACGGAGTTATGCTCCCAAGGACATTGTTTAAAAATATACTAGTAAGTCCGAATAGTTTGAAGGGTAGTGTAAAAGTGCACTCACCTCTTTTACTTAATATTCTAATTTTGAAAATTGATTTCTTCATAATGTACTGCAGAACACTTGCACATCATGCGGATAGTTAGATAGTTGCGGAATCGCTAGAACAGTCGAGCGGAATGATGCACGGTCTAAGTAGAGAGTCTCAACGTGTTGGCCTCAGCATGAACTTGTATCAAACCAAGGTCATGTTCAATGAGCATGTTATGCTAGGAACAATCTGCGTCAAATGAGCGAGGCTTCAGGTTTTCTAGGATACACACCTACCAAGGGCAGGAAATCACACTTGAGAAGAATAACCTAGAAAAGGAAATAGCGAGAAGTGCCCGCTTGGGCTGAGCGTAGCTCAGCATATTGCGTCTTTTTCGACAAAGATCGTCTCAGTTCGTTCTACCAATTATGACTTACGGTGCCAAGGCGTGGACATTTACACAGTGAGGCCAATCTATGGCCTCAAAGCTGCGCAGCGAGCAATGGAACGAGCTATGCTTGCGGTGTCTCTGAGGGATAAATTCCGACAACCACAAGCATGGTGTTTGGTCGCCATAGCTCGCAGAGTATGCGTTTGCAGTACCACCGGGCTGACCACATAAGTAGAAGAATCGATGGAGCAACAATAAAAAGTACTTTAAGACGGCCTGCGTCAGGAGTGACTGGATGCGGAAGGTGCAGAACCATGTATTGCGGCGTAATTTGGGAGAGATCTACCTCCAGCAGTGGACTATCAAAGGCTTATTTGATTGATGTACTGCAGAGAACTATATGTGCCATTGAATTCCTTTAAAGTTTGATGAAGTCCCTTTAATTTCCGCGGGCGTTGCTTAAACTTAACTACGCATATTTTGATCATTTAAGGGATTTATTTATCTTTAGCTCATTTCAAGGTAACAAATTGAGAAGATTATTTATTTTTAGGGTGAGGGTATAATACATCTTTTATAGCCTGAACTGGACGGCCGGCATGAGCGCATGTATGACAAAAGGTTGTAACAAAATAGCGGCCACCTGCCACAGCCGATTTATCGATGGAATAACGATTTCATAGTAATCATTGGGGCAATAAATGGATTGTTTCTAACGTTAGTCAGTGGCACATATTCAAGAGGTTAATAATGCCCGGGTAGTAAAGCACAGGAACTTCATTGTCATGTCCCTGTACGTACAACATGAAACAAAATTTTAATAACGACCCAAATTTCGGAACGATCCTTAATTACGTACGATAGGTATTAAGTTCTCTTATGTAGCGCTCTATATTTAGTAATCTGAACTATCAATACCTAAAAAAAACACGAAAAAAAATTATTATAACGCTTATGTGTTATTCTAGGGACTATAATCTATCGCGGTACCAAATTTTAGCCAGATTCATTCAGCCTTTAGAGCGTGAAAGAGTATGTAGGTATTTACGCTGATCTAATGGATCGTAAACTTTATTGCGAAATGACTCAAATGACCTACAAACCGATCTATTATACTAAGTTTTGTATGCATACCATCTATCGGTTTAGTGGGGAAGTTTTTGTTGTAGGCAAGAGTCGTGTCAATAATGGTATGTGTTAAAAATATTATTTTATTCTTCTGATATTTAACTATGTTATGGTTAAATAAATTTTAACTTGTTGTTAACTTTAACTTGTTAAAAGTTTAAGTAGGTGCATAATTATAATGAAGACGAAATTAAATGTAGACACACATAAAATCTTATATACCTACCGCAGACATAGATAATTATAATACCTAGTATGAACGTAAAGTATTGGTTAATAGCTCCTCTCAATCATACGAAAACTATGTTTACAGGCCATTAAACCGACTTATGCATTTAATTGTTCCGAAAAGCAATTAGGGCAATGCTACACTAATATGGTGATACCCTAAATGCCTCAGTGTAAAATCCACTAATATTAAAGACCGCAATTGTACAATCACTGGAACAATTATAGGGCAAACTAATCCAGGGGAAGCTAAGTTATGCGAGTTTGGGACACCATTAAAATTATGTTTACTTCATTAGTGGTCTTTTGTAGCCAATCAGGATGGTATTAGAGACAATTTTAAAAATCCATAAAAGGCTGATACAGTTAGGTACATTACATATCGACGGTTAAAAGGCTATAGGGTATAAGCGACAAAAACTTGAATGTTCAGGAGAGCAGTTTAAAGTTTTTAATTGCTGAAATATGGACATAACTTTTTTGTTTATTGTCATAGCGTAAAAGTGGAAATAGTTTTAGAATCAAGAATTTGAAGAGCGTGAAATGTATTTTTTTTATTATCATTCGGTGTTCTTTCATGAGTTTTTATGTCGCTTGGAGAAATAAGATCTTTTCCCATAAGTGGTAATATAGGATAAGTTACGTTTACACAGAAGGAAACAAAGAGTAGAGAGAATTTTGCTACATTGTGATATTCTCTTACTATAAAGTAATAGGGAATAAGTCATGACAGTAGAAAATCTTGAATGAGTAAAAAAAGGACAAATAACGCTTAAATAACATAATTGCAATAGGTAAACCAGTATATGTAACAGCGCTTTGGAATTATTTCGTGAGGATGTAAAACATTAGCGACACTGTGTAAGTGGGTTGAAAAAAGGTAGTATGGTATTTCCACATATCAACATTTCTATGCCAAGAGAAAATCGAATCTACCGTACATATGGCATTTCAACGGTAAACGGTAATGTAGAATAAATGTCAGTATCTTAAAATTAAGCTTTTACAACCAACATGCTTCACCTTTAAAATAAGGCCTAAGTTATCGCCTTCACCTTTCATCCTTCAAATTATTTATAACTAGAGGACGTCACGCGGTTTCACCCGCGTAGCTCCTGTTCCCGTGGGAATACGGGAATAAAATATTGCCTACGTTCACCGGGGAGTGTGTCTTCCCAACAGTGAAAGAAAGTTTTAAATCCGTCTAGTAGTTTCAGAGCCTATTCAATGCAAACAAACAATCAAATCTTACCTCTTTATCAAATTAGTATATTATTATATACTTAGTATAGACTAAATTGATAATATTACTAAGGAATTAGAATTGAGATGCTAAATTTGCTACTTACGTAACGGTGGTAAAATTATCATTTCACCATTCTTAGTTATAATGTGTAACAAAAACAAAAATGAAATATTTTCATCATTTATTACGAAATATAATAATGCGTTTCGTAGTATAGGTATTATTATGTAGCCAGAAACCACTTTAAATCGATAGATAAAGTAGTAAGATTTAAGAGGGGACATGGGCTGTAAAATCTTTTCAAAATAGGTATTTGAAGTATAAATCAATTTAAATATTTAGGTATGAACCGTATTTTTACGAATGAGTATCTCAAGGTTTCTATTGCCTTTGGAAGTTAAAAGCTTTTGAATTTGTCTGGTTGCCCTTTAATTACGACAGTAAAGTACTGCTCTTGTTCCCTCTTAAATAACACAATGTAAACATAGGTGCAAAATTGGTACGAATCCTCATCACCTCATCAAAATAATAAAAGGCACGCAAAACATAAATAGTTCTTAAATTCCGTATACTTAATTAAAACATTTTCGAAATCAACAACCTTCAAGGTAACGGTAACATAAATCTCTTAAAACTACCTAATTAAGTAAGTACTAGTCCAGCATCAGTATTCTAAAAAAAATATACTTTCATAATTTTTCATAATACTAATTCAGGACCAATTGCCAAAAGAAATTTGAGACTACGGTCTCAATTTTTTTTGGCAATGTTTGTCCTGTATTTACTTGATTTAAAATATCAACAGTCTTCGAGGCAACGGTAATTATAATCTCCTATATTTATTAAATAATCATCTTAAAAATGCGATAAGGAACATAACCCTTCTTAGCAGTCGGGCAGAGATCAATAATAAATTATTAAAATAATTACATTTCTTAATCAGTCTTTAAGTTCGTCTTTAAGGTGAAAGCCAGTTATTGACATTGAAAATAATGTTACCTTTAACTTAGTCAACACTATCTTCAATGTCAGTATCTGGTAAAACGTCTTTCACCTTTTTGTTACAGGTTAATTGTAAATATTCTGGTTGAAATTGTTCAGGTATAACGTTGTCTGAGCAAAGTTTTAATAGATCTTTGTGTTTGTTCTCAGAAATTGACAAAGCTGTGGGATAGCAGTCTGGTAAATTAACAAATTTTGTTTTGGATGCGACTTCAATATGTGATACAGGGGTCTCTGGATCCATAGAGTATTTAACTGCCACTGATGTACGGTTCTTTTTAAACGTTGCCACTCGTATTTTGCTAATTTTACCTATTAGATTGCCTACGAAATACTTGTCTGCGAGTAGGTCCCATTTTTTAAAATCTTGGTGATTTAATTTGTATACATCGAACGGCCTTGGGTTTTGCCTGGCCATTTGAAAAACCGTAAACCACTGGGAAGGAGCCCAGATTGTGTTATTTTTTACTTGATTTTCAATTGTCGCATGTGCTGAATCAACTGTCATATAACTGTGACCAGTGAGCAAAAAATTTATTTGAATTGATTCCAGTGTTTTGCAATTTTGTAAGCTTTCATTGAGCATTGCAAGAACAATTTTGTTTCGGTTTTGGCCGGGACAGCAGTCACAATAGAGTAGAAGTCTTTTTACAGTTTTGCGTTCATCAAGCTGTGTTATATATTTGTTTAAAATGGTTGCTATTTCATTAGCACCGCGGTTACCCTGACTTTCGTCCCAATAATAGCAAAAAACATTGCGTGTACCGTTTTCATAAATAACTGCATTGTAAACAGCAAGTTTTCGTGTGTAAAATAGTAGCATGCTATCACCGTATGGAGTGTTTAAAACCTTTTGAAGGTCGAAACTTACGCACATGGATGCAGAGTCTCTCATCTGAATTGTTTTATGAATTTTGTACCGGTTGTACGTGTGGTCTTTCTCAATGAGATGTGCTTCATGAAGTCGTCGTTCTTCTGGTGTCAGATCAGATTTATTTTCGAACCGACAACATTTTTGGCATTTATCCTTTTTAGGTATATGGAATGCTATATTAAATTTATCGTTAAAAACTTTTCGAAAAATGCTTTCCGAAACAAACGTCAAGCCTTGAAAACTACGAAATTCTTTATATTTTCTATATAAATTAGCTAAGTTTCTGTATTCTACCGGAAGGTATATACGAGTACTGTCCTTTCTGCAATAATGAGAAGGAACTGCAGGTAAGCATTTTATATACTTTTCAACATCTATGATTTCAGTGGTGCTGGTTTTGTTGGGAGGTATACCTTTACCCCTTTCAGATACTTTAGCAGTCCCAAATTCATCAGCAGTAGAAACCGTATAGTAAATATATTTGTGCGACACATCAATAGTTTTGGACAAGAATTGCAGACATATTTGTCGATGATCTTCACCTTCCGTGATGTTGTACTTGTACGTTGTTGTGCGTTTTTCAGAGTCTTTGCTCCTCTTTCTTTTTATATTAGTCTTCTGTGTTAGGTTGATGATCCAATCCTTTCTTCTCTGTTCTGATAGGCTCCAAAAATGATTGAAAATGTTTAACCGCCTTTCTTCAGTTATATCAGCGCAATTGTGGCCACACTTTTTACCCACGCATGGATTTGGTTGAACTTTCTTTTGTTCAACAACCTGCCCGTTTGTTTTAATGTAACCCTGACCAGAAAGCCGTTTTTGAGCAGCTTCTTTTCTCTTATTTCTGGGAGTCTTTTTCGCCGTTCTGTTACCTACAAGCTCGTCTTCAACCCCAGAAATCTCTTTCCTTTTCTTATTATTTCTCTCCGGCTCCCACTCATCTGAGCTTCCTGCATCGCCAAAGGCGTTTAGCAAAGCTATTTCGTCATCTGACATATAATCTAAATACGAGACTTTATCTTTTGGACGGGTGATTTTATGTCGTGAGGATTGAGTATTGTTAGTATTGGTTTCCGAAGAAGTACTTGGAAGAACTTCTAAAGGTTGTTTTGATAGAGATCTATTTACGATGGAGTCGGTGTTTGGAATACTTATTAATACTTTTTCGGCCAATTCTTTTGTTGATAACTCATTATTGTTGAGCTCAGGTTCAAAAGATGTGCTGGGAATATCTTGTAGCACGATGCCCACGAGATTTGACTCAGAGATTAGTGGCGTGGAGATCCTACAGATAGTTTTTTCGATTGATGTTGGAGTAGCACTTATAAGGGTATCACGCGCAGTGACCGGTGCAGAGGTTCCTGAATTAGCAGATACGTCTGGTGCAAAGTTTGTATGGACAGCACATGTAGAATCTGATACGGGGTTCGTTTGAATGGCCGTCGCAGCGTTAGACGCAGCGTCCGTCACGGAGCTCTTGGTTATGACAGATGCAACAACCAACTCTGAGGTTGTGATATTAGACTTCTGGAAAAAGTGTAAGTAGGTAAATAAAATGTAATGTAATTATAGGTTTGCGTTGGATTGCATGTATTATGTGTTTAGCGTAGTTCTTAAATTATGTTTTTGAAAATAGCGAGCTTACCTTGTCGTTTTTATGATTTTCCTCACAATTTTGTAGTTCCTGGCCATTCTCTTTGTCATTTAACGTGACATTCTCACCACTGGCTAGCTTTTTGTTTTTAGGATTAGCAGGTACCTACGAAAACATTAATAGAATTTAAATTGCAAACCTTTACGCATACGAGTGTAAAAATACAGAAGTATGATGATGTATTGACATTCGCCATCCACGCGTGCCTCCCAATGATAGAAGCGATGTAACACCTAACCCCCAAGCCACCGGATAGCACCCAAACCCAGAAGTGCCATGATAGTGCCCTGTCTACAGGCTGTCAGAGCCTATCACGTTTGTAATAAACAGTGGAATCTTAGTCTTAGAGTCACATTTTCATACTTTAGGTAAGAAACCCTAAAAAGTCACTTGCTATACCTATATTTTGTAACATTTACATACCTACGATATAAAATAATTTTCATTCATAAAAAATAATGAAGTTTGTACCAAAAGGACCGTAAACCACAATACCACAACACTTAAGTAATTACTTGTATAGGTTGGTAGGTTATTATAGTTTAATTCAGAATGTGCTAACCTACTTCTGCTATGTCAGATTTATAGGAAATGAGTAGGTATATCACTCATTGAACGCACAGGATGCTACGCACACATACGTCATATATACGTGTAGTCACACCTTGATTGCCAAAGGGGTAGGCAGATAAAATAGTAGGTATATGTCCACGATTCACCTTCTTTGTTTTTCGTCCCACGAGGTATTTTGTGAGCCTATTACAGTGGTGAAATGGAGAAGCGCAGGCTATGACGACCCGCTGTTGAAATGTTATAAGCCGCCATAAATGCCGATACCTTGGCTTAACGACTGCCATGTTACTAACAACCGGGACTAACGGCTTAACGTGCCTCCTAGGGCACGAAAATGTTCGCAAATGTAATGTCACAAAGTGCTCACGCAACAAAACAGTATAATTATTTACCTTATCAAATTCTGCGAGAAGATTCTTTCGACACTTTTTCTGGTTTCGTATGCCCGATGTTTTTAACGCCATTTCCAAAATATCTCGTTTTCGTCCCTTTCTTTCCATTTTAATCTAAAACAATAGGTACGTAGAATAAATAAATAGTGAGACTTATCAGTCATCATTCCATAGTAATTTTTAGTATTACACAGGAGAAATATAATTATAATATAAGAAATAATAAGTATATTATAATATAACATACCTTTGAAAGGAAGTTCGAAGCAGGACTGGGCAAGAATTTCCGTAAAAATGTAAGCGCGAACGCACATGCTCTTCACGTCGCTGTCGCTGTACGCGGCCGACTGATTTTGGAATAAGTGACCCGCTGGCAGAGCTACTTGAGTACAAGCAACTGATACAAATCGACATAAGCGCCAATGTAGTGAATAATCTATGTTAATTAATAGGGCATAAGCTACAAAGTTGTATTAAATCTTTAAATGGTAGTAGGGTATAACCGCCCTTGCAACATCAAATTTGATTTTAGTAATTGTATCTAAGCAACATTAGTATTTTAAACTTGTTAATGGTAGTAGGGTATAACAGACAGAATACTTTAATATTAGATATGAGTAATTGCGTACAAGCTACAACTGCATAGTAAACGTGCCAATGGTAACATGGCACTAAAAACACTTAATATTTATGAAGACGAAGGTAAAGATTCACAAGCTCCAGCACTCAAAACAGGTGTTAAAGGTAGATAGTGGTAAACGCTCCGTATCTCCACGCCGTTAAAAAGTAATAATTCATTACCGACTAAAAACAAATAGTTATGCCATTTTTACCGAGGTTCAAGCACCCTTGTATACAAGACGCCCAAAATTTGGACCGTTACACCAAAATGACACTTAGTAAACGCAATTTTTTTCAAGGGCATAAACGACAAAAATGTTGCGATAGAGCCATGAGAGTAAGCGCATTCGAAAGAGCGAAAAATTTTAAGTCCGGTGGCATCCATAACTCATTTTCGACCAAAATGTCGCTTATGCCCTATATCCTTTTAACCGTCGATATGTAGTCTTGTAATAGCTTTATTTATTTGTATTGTTGACAGAACTCCATGGGGTTTAGCGGTAAATCTAGCTCTTGCAGGACTAGAGTTCCACATAGAGTCTCCTTTTGTCCCCACAGCAGTAGCGAAACACGTGAATTCAACCATGTAAACCAATAAAATCTAACTAGTTCTTTAAGATTTTCTACATGTTTTCTTTCATTTTGAACAACGCTACTTATTCATAAAAGCTGCCTACGTACCACACTACATACAAGCTAAAGCGCTGTTATGGATATGTCCACGTTTCCACGATAATCTCCCCTTTTACCTCACTGAACAATAAATTACTTTCGCTACAAGCCATCTGATAAGCTCTAGGATTCTATGACTACGAACATAAGACTCAAAATCGAACCACCAAAGTACTCATTAACTGGCAAATGTATTTTGGTAATCGCGCATTTTCCCTTCGAAGGCAGGTTCATTAGTGCTCACAGAGCCATGCATTCGTTTTGTTACGAAACAAAATGAAATAAAAATTCGTAGCGCACGTAGATACTTGCGCCGGGTCCGGAAAAATACCAGCGGATATGAATCGGAAAATCCTGGGTTCCTTTTGCTCGTTTCGAAATGAGGGCGGCAGATACGGTTAAATGACATACCTCCGCACTTTTATTGTAGTTTATTCCCCTTCCTCCTCCTTTGACTTGATGTTAATCAGATTTTTCTATGAAGAAAAGAATCCTTTTAAAGAATTAATATAAGTTTTAAGTGTGAATTATCACGTGATTTACAATATAAAAACATTTCCTAATTATTGTGGTATGGTGGTACTGACGAGCTACGGTTCGGGGACAGCAGGGTGTCTTCTTGTGGGACTCCCGACCCT
Organism: Miltochrista miniata; assembly: GCA_933228765.1. NCBI lineage: Eukaryota > Metazoa > Arthropoda > Insecta > Lepidoptera > Erebidae > Miltochrista > Miltochrista miniata. Next base: position 27,143,141 of record OW121751.1, read on the forward strand.
TGGAGCTTGCACCACGGTGTCCGACGAACGACTCGGTTAGACAAGGCGCATCTAACCGAGTCGCAGAGTCGACCTCAGGATTAGTGCAATTACATACATGCATAATTTTATTGCACTTTTATCATCGAAGGGGAAGGCAGAGAGACATATTATATTATATGCCCACGTTTCACCTTTTTACAAGTCTTATTAATCGCACATACTATATGTCTTGCTTAACACAGTTCAAGATCTGCAACAATTTACTTCATTCTTAGCTAACGCTATTGAGATTCCCCGTGTCGACAATTTACAGGATCTCATAATAACCTTTGATACTATCAAAATGATAGTATCATTACCTTGCGCCAATGAACTGAGCAGCCAATGAAATTTAATTGTGTCAGGCGGGCGTAGCGCTTGCAGGACGGTAGTTAGGTAGCGAGGTAGAAAATTTTTTATTGTTCTAGTTAAGGAAGATAGATAATGTTCCAAGCAATGTTAAACTTGCTTATAGCCGAGGCGTAAGTTTTAAAGATGTAGTAAAATGATTGTTTCACTATGCTTTATTAAATTCTTCAAGGCGTTCAAGATGTCATTTCTTAAATCATTAGAAGTAATAGTAAAACTAACTACCTAATAATTATATACTTACACTGTAACTTCGCGTGATAATAAAATGCAAGCAGTTAGTACCTGCAACAAAATAAATATTTATGAGAGCATTATAGAGCCAGACTAATCACATACCTACATGTTGTAGGTATATACTAGCAGCTAAATACCTAATATTATATTTACCACAAATATACCTACAACCGACTTTTTCAAAGTCGGTTGTATATTGTATAGTGTTTAAATAACGGAATTACAGGTACATACCATAAGATAATTATAATTATGTATAACTAGACTACCCAATAATCTAATAATTGAAAAACAATGTCACAATAGAACTACCTAGCTGTATATTGTGACAATATTTAGCAAATACATCAAAACCTAACTCTTTTTATTACGATAAAAAAAACAAAGATTTCAACTTCCAATCAGATACTAACAACCTTTTAAAAGCGAACACAAAATAGTGGCAACTGGCTATGAATAGCTACAGGCGCATTGTGTGGACGAAGTTTAATTGACCAGCTGGGAGTTAGCGGCGAGAGGACTCATCTCAACTTGTGCCAGCGTTGAGCGACAAACGTGAAGTTGGCCGTGTGTTGTGCCACAGAAACACGAAACAATGGAAGCCTCATCAGCGGTCTACTGGTATACAGTGCACTGAACTTGCTCTTGAAACAAATATTATCTCTTGAAGTTTCTCCGTTTCGACTGGCTTTGAATTTGCAGGTTTGTAGCAGACTCTTATAGATACGTGCCTAAATGGGTTCTGAACTTACTCACTTTAGATACGAGTAACTGACTTCTTCGTATTTACGTTTCTACGTTTCTTACATGACTAAGAACTTTGCACAACTACCATGTGCATTAAAAAGCTATATAGAAACAAAACAACATTTTTCGACTAGGTAGGTACTCTATTACGAAAAATCGGCATGCTTACGTTTCACCTGATGATAGTAAGTCAGTTCATAAGAAAATATACCTTGAAACCTTATAGCATAATTTGGCATTACTCAGAACTCAGGACCGATACTAAATATTGAAAGCAGCGTTATATCACAGTAACTGATTCCCAAGCTGTTGGTTTCTTTGTTTACTCGGTCGAATAAAAAAACCTCAAATTTAGAAGTAAAAAAAACCCGTTTGAAAGAATCCATTTCAGAACTTGCTATTCACAGCATTTTTTAAATCAATTGCGGTAGGCAGGTTTTTATCTCATCTTTGCAAAATGAAACGTGAGAAAGACGATATCGTTTGAAATATTCATTACAGAGTTGTTTGAAAAAGATGATGACGTTGAATTTATTTGAGCAAAAGGAACCTTGCGATTATTAGGCGAAGTAAGGAAATATTTTTTTTCAGTAGCGGAGTAAGGGTTATTATTATGGTTCAGTTCAGTTTCAGTAGGGTAGGGAGGCCGAAGAGATGTTAGTTGTCATAACTGAAATATATATCGCTTGATCAGGGTTTAGGGTGCCATTTATTTACAAGGTGACCTAGTATTTGATATTTTTAACTGAAGCAGAAGTAGAACTGGAAGAGGACCAACGAGGGGAACCAACACCATGTTGGTTTAAACTATGGAAGCAAAACTCCAATCAACACCATTTTTTGTATGCCCAATTTTTGTATTATATAAGTATGTCAGACTAGAAAAAAATCTTTAAAGTGGCGCTTGTTACAATGCATCAGTGTAGCCCATAGTTCCAATTCATACTAAGCAATACGCTACACGCCTGCAGATTCTCGTTCGGCTGTAGTATTAACTCACTACTTGTTCACTTTCCTAATTACCTGTCTTGTTCCAAAGCTCAGATAAACTCCAAAGCCCTCGCCGTCTCATTCACACACATGTATGTGCTAGAACAATGTGGAAATGTTTCAACTTCTGTTTTCCTTCGCTTTTCTCTGTCCCGTGAACTAAACTTGTTAATTGGAAATGTTCGCAATCTATTGAATTGCTCGACTCTTAGCTTAGTATCTATTGCTTTTATACAGATAGGTAGGTATGATTATTGTAATTTTGTAATGCGTAAAGTTTTAATTTCTACAAAGATATTTCTTAATTGGAAGGTATGTATTCCCAGGAACATTAACTGTATTCTCATAAGAAAGATGATCAATACCTATTTTAATAATAGCAAGTGATGGCTTACAATTTTATTATTTTACCTGGACTCAGCAGGTTGGGCTAAATTCGAACAAAACGTTTCCATATTTGCGGTAGGTACCTGTATTAGCACTTACAGCCGTTACAGCCAGTTATGACCGTCATAATAGTGACGGCTAGTCGATAGCTATGATCTATTTGTAAGGAACAGATGTGCTACCAGTCAGGTTGTCAGGCGATGTGACGTCTCGTGATACATGACCGCGCATAATATTACTACTCGACACAGCGTCGGCTTTCCAGATTTCAGAGATGATGGATTGTTTTTGGCTTAATACAGAAAATGTTTGTATATAATTTACTGAAGAACCTACCTTTTGGAACTAATAGTTCATTAATGCGGCTTACAGTTAGTGCGATTTAGTAGAAATGGTCACGTAAGGAAATGTGGGTGTGTGTATCGAACCTACTACCTACAAGAATTTTTTATAACAATGGTGAAAGTAGTGAGACTTTGTAAGCAATTTCCAACCACGTGACGGGCACTGGTACTCATAGTAATAGAGATGGGAATGGAAGTAGTCACAATATGTCAAACAAAGTGCCGCAGTATTTCAACGATAATTAGAGCTCTACCCTGTACTCTATTTTACGAAACTCATAAAAATGCATCACGCCTCCGACATAGCGATTACGATGAAAGAGTAATTTTACTTTATGACTTCAGGAAATTAGGAATTTTGTAATGGTGTGACCTAAAGTAATAAAAATATGACATTTCACGTTCTTCCGATGAACTTGAAAGCAATTTTGTAGAGAATAAAAGTGGAAAATTTGGTAAGTTGTAAAAAACGTTATGAGCCTCTGCAGGCATGTATACCTACATAGAGGTATGACATTTTTATGGCGATCCAAAGTTATGGTCCTCTCAAAAGTAACATTTACAACAATGTGCCATTCTCTGGCCAAGTGTCAGCACTGCGAGGACCGCAGCGATTACACAGCGCTCCATACGCTGGTGGACTTCACGGCGACGCGGACACTCTCTCGCTCGAGACCATGGTGCGAGTCATGATCTCCAGCGGGAGTAAGTGGGACTGCGCCGCCTCTTTCTGCGAGCAGGTCATGCTCGTGAAAGAGGCGGTGGGGCGGGAACGGGAGAGAACTCTCCCACCCGAGTTTCGCAGTCGGCGGCTTGGGTGCCGCCGACGTGTCTTCGCCGAAGACTATCGGCCTTCATGACCGGGGGCCTGAGGACGGTGAGAGGGCTGCTCACCGTCCTTACAGAAGCAGGCCCATGACGGCAGCGTCATATGACGAATTCACGCTCGCCCTCCCTTAGAAGTGGGATCACAGCCGAAACCCCGCAAAGATGCGGGATAGCACCCGAAACATTCCCTAGGCGAGGCCGCAGTGGCGGCCGTGGGTCTGTTGGGAGTCCTGGGACATCTTTCCGAGGGCTTACCCGGGGCTCCCAACCAAAGGCTGTTGGACGTAACGTCGGTAGCAGTCCGGCATAGCTTCCATGATGGATTTTCCCTCACGTCAAAAAATAAAAAGAAATGTGCCACACTCTAAATAATATTTCGCTGTTTAAAGTAAGTCTACATAATTATTAAGACAAAGTTAGCACACTTTTTAAAAATATTTTGTATCCTGAAAGGACTGGAGGAGGTTCTTTAATCAAGATAGCATTCCACTATCCACGGATTCCAACCAACAAATATAGTACATATACTCAGATCGGTTAAAATGTATAATAATCTTTATAAAAGCACGTAAAGTAGTAACTGTCTCAAACATCTAAGAGAGATATGGGAGGTCAAATCTCATAAATATGCCGTTCTTTGATCTAATTATAGAGTAACGATATTGAGAAAATCATATAATTATATTTATTGTGGGTATGCGATATTTGGGTCAGATGACAAAGTACTATGACTAACCGAATATTTTGTTTTGTTAAGTGTGGATAGTAAACAATAATAAATATGCAATGCTAGACATAAAAGCTTCTAATAAGTTCACATCAAAATGTTCAATTTCTATGGAAAATCGAAGTTGTTTCCAATTTTTTGCTTACAACAATAAGTATGTATATCCCATGCTGAGTAAGCCCTACATGATATACATGTACGGAGGATATTTTATATGAATCGGAGATTTAGATGTTCTATTACATAAAGAGAGAGCTGGCACTAAATCTACCATATAGTCGTCCTTCTCTTCCTGATATGCAAATTTAACAGAATATTAAAGTAGTTATCCACCATAACAGTCCGCACGTGTGAAATGATTTATAACATTTAATGTAGTAATGGAAATGGTAATTTCGCACGTTTCAGAGCAATAACTCGTGGAAGTTTTTCACAGCAACTAAATTAGCACCCTTTGTGAAACAGGCTTGCGTGTTCATTTTGATTCTTTATCCGGAAATGGCGTTTGTTGAAGAGTCAGGGTCGCACTCAGGGCTCCTTACCGCCCATCAGTCCTTGCTTACTATATTACTCAGTATTTTTCAGTATTTAGACGTTTCGAGGCTGTAATTTGCTTTTATTTCTTTGTCCCTTTACGTGTAGGGCAATTATGTAGCACAAACGTTAATTATGTGGTTGTACAAAAGGATCTGTAGAAAAGAAATGAATGTCACAGCTAAAGATAAATGTACACATTTTACGTTCCAAGATTGCTACTTTTTTAATTCAAGGAGGGGAAGCAAGACGATTGATTCAGATTGAATGGTCTGGTATTAGACGTCAACCTTCGATCCGTAACTCGGTCACGCGATTCTATTCAAATAAGACATCCGTCATTATTTTCTTTATAGTCCTGGTGTTTGATTTGCCCTTAATTTTTGTATTGCAATAAAAGATAAATTGACTAAGTATAAAAGAGCAATTGTAGATTTTACAGCTTTATTTCAGTCATAGCGTTTTAATCTTTGTAATATTTCAAATATTTATAATTTGAACATTATGTTTATATTAATATTTTCGTTCTTTCGAGCTTTTCTATCCGCAATCTTAAAACCCATTTATTTTACCTCAAAAGTTATAATATTTTAATTGAACTGAGTAAAACGTTATATAAACTAAGCTTTCATTCGCATGTACGTCAGAAATAACGCGATAGCTAATTGTTAACTCATACACAATGGGATTTAAGTACTTGTTTTAACATTACAAGAACAGTTTGCGTTCATGTTAACAGTTTTACGGCAATTTGCGTTATGTAAAACATACATCAATATTTATTTTAACCTTATAAACTACATTTAAATTTCGATACCACACCAGGTAAATAAAAGCTGTTGTTTTAGTTTAATTGCTTTTTCGTTTAGCCATGTTCTAGGTAGTTTATGTACCGGGTTTGGGTTGTACCCGGTTTATGTGAGTCACCTCCTTACTGGTGAGAACTACGTTTCCCAATGAGTTGGAATCTCTGGACTGTCCAGTGATCATTCCTTCGGAATCTTGTGGGTATCCTCCACAAGAGTGGCCATTCTATATCAAGCCTTCCGATGAACGGAAACATATCGAAGTAGAAATTTAATGTAAAAAATTTCAGGAGTAATGGAATAAATTATAGAGCTGCCGTACATCTCCATAGTTCGTTTACTTTACGAATACAGTGAGTTTGAGATTCTCCTATCTTTAAAATAGACACAATCGTTTCTTTCGAAAATCTGCCTTTGACGAGTCACTATATACATGCCTTTCTAATTTGAGGCGAGAGGATATGTTGTATAGCTAGCGTAAAAGAAAGAGTTGTAGTAACTATACAAGCTGTTGATTTGGTCGTGCACAAGCCTCCTTCAGTGCGTAGTGTACTATAGGTATTATCGATTGCAAGCAACACAAACATACGTAGATAACAAAACCCCCAAAAATCCTGTCATTCATTCATTAGCAGATAATATTATATTGGCAACCAGTCTATGTAGTAAACAATCCTGTTATTTTTTTAACACGGAATCAAAGACGTATCTATTTCTAATCTACCGGTTATTTTTATTTTTATTAGGTACCTATATACAAGCTGTTGATTTGGTCGTGCACAAGCCTCCTTCAGTGCGTAGTGTACTATAGGTATTTTCGATTGCAAGCAACACAGCAACACAGTAGATAACAAAACCCCAAAAATTCTGTTTTTAGTGAAATATGATTTACGAAGAAAAAATCTTCACCCGTGTATTTAATGTTTACGTCGCCGAGCCAACGCTAAAGCGCAAGTCACACTGCCAGCGGGCGGGTGAGCGAGCTAGGCACACTGCGAGCTGCCGAATAACCTACGTGGCTGATGCGAGCGAAGCTACTCGTTTTCGTCGTTAGGCGCGCCCGCTTCGCTAGCTTAACTACCGTCCTCCCCGTTTCGGGTACTCAGACTAGTCGTCGCTTGTCATTCGAATAGCAGTGTCCACGTGTCCAGTCTCATCCGCACTACCCGGTTCGCCCTTCCGTATGTAGTTTTTGGTGTAAACCCCATAGTTTAGCTCGGCAATGTCGCGTAGTTTGCATAACTTCAATATCTCACTTTACCCGCCCGCCTAGCTCGCTCGCCCGCCCGCTGGCGGTGTGGCCTGGGCTTAAATATAGGTACCTAGATAATGCGGCTACGTATCGCATCTCATGGCTCCTCTACACTGCCCGCGAAGTTGAACGAAGTTAAATGAATACGATAGTGTAAAGAGGCACTTCGGCTTATCTCGTCAAAAACTATACCTCCCCTCAGGCGACTTTATTTGCTGTCGATTTTTGCGCCTCAGTCAATGGGCCCAAAGATGCGGGAAGTGCGTTCACGAAGTACCTCTCTACACTACTTGGCCGACATCGTGTGTGCCGGTGCTTTGCCGGCGCGTGATTTAAGCTATAATTAGTGCTTTGGTGTATGTGATCCAATTATCAGCGTCAAACAGTGGTCAGGAGCAAATTATGTTGTTCCTGGAAACTCTGCCACACAAATTTCTTTGTTCATTACAAACGGCGGTAATGTGCGTGCGCAGGCTACTGACACCACTGAGTGTGTAGTGACGCACTTTTTTCGAACTTAGACAAAGTTTCTAGAGTACTTCGCCTATGAACTTTGCGGGCAGTGTAGAGGAGCCATTAGTTATTAGGTTTCATGAGTTTTTAGTTCCAGCTGACAAGTTCGGTGACCTTTATGTACTTTTTTGATTTGATATTAATGATTTGATGATGAGTTTATGTTGATTTAAAAGATTCCTTCCTACTTCAAGGGCTTAGGACCGGCAGAAACACGCTATTTATCATGCAATTGCAAACAAAAACATTAAGTACTGTTAGTAAACATTAGGTATGAGAAAAGTATTCTGAAATGAAGCATTTCTGGCGTAGTTAAAAATTTTAAATCAACTTATTTACAGAATTAATTGAGAATCAAAGCTTAAATACCTATTTACAAAATCATGTAACACGCAATAATTGTTCAAAATGCTCACCCCCAGTGTCTATGCACAGATTGGCGCGGCGCACTAAGTTGCGTTTTAAGCTGCGAAGCACTAGCACATTTGTTTTTATTTGTTCAAATGCCAAAACAATTCTTTCACGTAATTGTGTCACACTCACAATGTCTTCATTGTAAACAAGTCTTTTAATATCTCCCCACAAATAAAAGTCTAAGGGCGTTAGGTCGGGTGAACGCGGCGCGGCGGCGGCCAGGCTACCGGTCCACCACGGCCTATCCACTGCGTACCAAACACTTCACTTAAATATTCGCGCACTTGGCGTTCATAGTGAGGTGGCGCACCGTCCTGTTGGAAGTACAAGTCCCTATGAAATGCGAGTGGAATGTCATCGAGCATCTCATTAACCACATGTCGGAGTAGCACCAAGTATGTAGCACTGTTCAAACGACCGTCAATAAAATATGGGCCAAGTAGATGATCACCGATGATACCAGCCCACACATTCAGACTAAACCGGACCTGGAACGAGTCCCGCGTAGTAACATGTGGGTTGTGTTGTCGGTGAGCCCACCAATGTTCATTGTGGACGTTATAAACGCCCACGCGCGTAAACAATGATTCGTCGGACCACAAAATGTTCACGTCCTGATGTTCAAGGAGCCAGTGACAAAAAACTGTCCGAGCGTTATTGTCCTGCGGATGCAACTCTTGAACACGTCGGAAATGGAACGGATGCATTAGTTCGCGATTCAGCAGCTTCCACACTGTGGTATGATGAACACCGAAACGGCGACCGGCTTCACGCGTACTGGCTCGAGGTTCTTCCTCAAAATAATTGAGAATCTGCTCTTGCCGATCAGCTGATAGGCCTTGTGTACCACGACCTTGTGCATGTCGAGGAACCTCGAACTGTCGGTGATCCCTTAAGCGCTGTGTGGCGGCAAGCATCTTGCGACGAGATGGTATTGGTCGGTCTGGAAACATTTCCCTGAACATGCGAATTGCATCAACAACGTTATTATTAGAAATAGCGTAAAGGCGCACCATTTCCACCAACTCAACGTTACTGTAACGCTCTGACATCGTTACCGGTGTTGTTACGGACGTTACGTAGATATCGGCGCGTGCGGTTATACTCACGCTGAACGCGGGCGAGCGACTAATTAATTCAAAATTTCAAATTCACCGATCAAAGGCGCCGCCTGAGCCGCTCGCTCCTGCGCGGGGGTTGGAGGGGTAACTTACACGCGCCGCGCCGCCACCCAGGCACAGTATAAATATATGTTGTTTAACCAGTATTGTAGCTCCCTACAAACGGAGGAAGCGCAAGCTATACCTACGATTCTCGTTTTCGGCAGGCCTTTCAGCACGCTAGCAGGCGATTGTGCCGAGTAGACGAATGGACGGTGTGTCGTTTTTTAGATAGTAACCGCGCGTGTTTTATTTACTAAAAATATTTAATATGACAACTAGAGTCTATTGTGCTTGTTTTGGTTGCATGAATTCGTCAATAACGCACCCAGAGATAAAGTTTTTTAGATTATCTGGAAACTCCGAAAGGTAAGACTATTAATTGATTTTACTTAAGTACTAATTGGTACTATACCTACTACTAGTTGACTAAAGTTAAACAAAGTGATTGACACGAGTGAACTAGGTAGTTACATGAAGTAGGTATGTTTGTGTTTAAAACTAGACTTGTGCTTGCTCAGTCAGTGAACGGTGCGATCCAATAGTACAATATCCAAAAAAAAAACTAGTTCAGAACTCTAGTACGTGTAGGTAGTACATTTAGTTCCGTTGTCAGTTCGTAGTTATTTAATTGAGAGCAATGATTTAGGTATGTTTCAAGAGTATTCATTTCTTTGTGGATGACCGATGTTACAGTACACTTAGCACCGTATGACTGCCTCTGTGGCGCGGTCGGTATTGATACCGCCTGCGGCGCTGGAGGTCGTGGGTTCGATTCCCACCCGAGACAAATATTTGTGTGACCCATAAATGTTTGTCTCAAGAGTCTGGTTGTTTCTATGTATAATATGTATGTATTTAAAAAGTATATTAGTATTAATATCCGTGGTCTGATACCCATAACACAAGCAGGTTATTCCTAGCTTACTTTGGGATCAGATAGCGTTGTGTGAAATGTCCGTGAATAAAAAAAAAATTGACAGCATTTTTGTTAAGTACCTTTGATTTTTATTACACGCATAGAGACAAATATGAACTTCCAAAGTTTAACACAACTTGACAATATACGAAAAGTACTAGTGTACTAGAGACTGACTAGTACTTTCAAATCGAAAAATAGTTTTAATTTTGTAAATCAAAAATTTAACGCAATGATTATAAAGACTAGAATTCCGTGATTCTATTACTGATCCGTTGTGGGGATATTATATTATTACTCAGAAAGTATTTTTTTGTTTAAATAAAAAAGGTTTAATATTACTCGAAATGAAAGCCGGTTGTCGGTAAAACAACAATCCTTATTACAAATTGAAGGCCTTGTGGGCGGATTGAAAAAAATCAACTGCATTAGGCTCACTATCTATTACGCGTAGGTACGTAAAACTATAAGGTAAAATGTGGGCGTATACTATGCCTCTGCCTACACTTTCAGGGATAAAGGCGTGACTATATGAATGTATGTATGTACATATTTACAATCGCATTACTAAATAGAAAGTCAAAGTAGGCACATATTATTAAAATGCTGTAGGTGGGCAGCCCTATCGCATGCTTACGTACCGCGCGGCTGTAGGCATTTATTTCTAAAATCCGGCCAAGTCAAACTACAGTATACAGTGACCCAGGCCTCCTTTGCCTATGCCTACACATTTGTATGTGCCTACTAAACTGTAGGCAAAGAAGAAACGGTTTTGAATGAATGGTGAAAATATACCTATGTAGGTAATAGTATTATTAGAATATTTAGAACCGATTCATACGAGTTGCTTTTTAAATTTATTTTATTTAATAATTATTAAGAACTTAATTTTACTGCCCCATTTTTTCACTTAATATTGGTTTAGTATAAGCAGTAGAGTTCCCGTAGCAAATAGAAAAGAATTTAAGCAGAAAAAAAAAGTGTAAAAAAAGGTGTCTCGTTTTATCCCGAAATATCAACGAGTGTAGGCAGTACAGTCATGTGTGCAAGTAATGCACAAATGCAGATCAACATCCTGTATGTTTGTTATTAGTACATCAAGGACATCGCATTTATAAAAACAATAAACCAATTAGGTAGTTTAGTAAAAACACCACCCTTTCAGTCTACAATCGAGTAGATACATAACTATCCTATAGAAAGGATTTCGCTTATCTGTCTAAAAGGCTTGCGTGTGACCTTTTAAAATTTGTTGTTCAAATGCAGTGATAAGATAAACCCGGATCTAATTAGAATTGCTAAACAACTACACCCTGCCCTTTCAAGATCCTTGAAGCTACTGTTCTTCACAGGGTTGCACGCGACTGAGAAATTGCTAGTAATTGAATACAAACACACCATATTATGCTAAAAAACCCAGATAATTTGAAAGCTCTTAACTTAAACCTTTTGAGGTTAGAAATGTGTCTAATACAGACTGAAAATTTGTTGCAATTGTACATAATACTATTATTACATTACAGGACATTCGAATTTCTCAAAGCCACAGAGACATATTGACGATTTTAATGGCGAGATGTCAATAGTCATAGCTTATATCTATATGTATATATTTTTAGCATTGCTGTAATTTACACCACACTTAAAAAAAGAATATTTCTAAAGACTTACAACGTGATATAAACCTCAATAGCAGACACCATAGACTATAATAGTAGATGGCCCCTAGACTGCTGTCTGTGTAATCTGGTCTCTCATCAATCATTTGCGACACTTTTCATGATGAATAGCGATCTAACCAGCTAATCTTGATAGCCTCTCGCCATGAATTCCATTATTCTATTACACGAAGTGCAGGTCACAGGTCACACCGATAAAGTTTAGATTGTAGATAGGTAAAACGGATAGCAGATTATCGGTTCCAATGGTAATTTTATTCCACTATCCGAGGTTAGTTAGTAATCGTTGAAAACGTCGTCTTAAAAGTTTTATTTAGGAACATAATCGTAGTTTACGGTTTAGTGAAAGGCGCTTAATGAAATCATACCATTGACCTACCTGTACCTTCTACTGTACTCAAGGAAAGGGATATAATTTCTTTTCTTGAGGAGTTTGGTTTGTCATTCCTCTCTGATTAACTGTAGTGGTATTACTTGACTGTTATGAGCCTGTGTTGGGGTTGACACAATAATGGGCGTGTGGTCGGTATTGTCTCGCACTTCAAAGGTTTATTTATATTATAATTGTAGGATGAAATTCAGTCATGTGACGCCTGTTTATTATAGTGATCGTAAACCAATAAACAGACACATAAGAGAGGCCTTCATCCATCAGTGAAGGAACTAACAGGGATAACGGATTGATTGAATTTAAATAAATAAATAAAATGCTTTATTCGGCACGCACAACAAGCAATAATAAAAAAAAATAAACTGTAGAAAATGTACAATGTGCGTGCCCGAAAAGGTCGTCATCTCAGCTTTTGCTGCACTAACAGGTTAATGTTAGACAGCGCTTTTGCTATATATTTCCTAGCAATTGCGCTAATAATACACTAACGGACATCACGCGTTTTCGTCCGCGTATTTGCCGGTCTTGTAGAAATATGGGAATAAAATTATAGCCTTTGTTACCTGCTACCATTTTAAAATGGATTTTATACAAAGGATTTGATTTTAGAGTTGGTAAGTCTTAAAAAATTAAATTTATTAATTTTTAGCTATGCTTTAATATTTTTTAGCTACGAAGCTAAGCTGTGGTAAATGTCGTTGGTAACGCAATTGTAAAATGTGTATACAATCCAACTACAAAAAATTGTATTGTGTTGCTATTTATTTACCCAAATGAATAAAAAAAAAGTTCAGTACTTTCGGAGTCTATTCCTATCCATTCTATTATAATATATTCTTTTATTCTATTTATTATCTATTATTTCCTGTTTTTCTATCCATGCAAACCAACAATCAAATTTGCGCTTTTTAAAATATTCTATTATCAATTTTAAAAATATCTTACAATTGGCACAGTATAAATATATGTTTAACCAGTATTGTAGCTCCCTCCAAACGGTCGAAGCGCAAGCTATACCTACGATTCTCGTTTTCGGCATGCCTTTCAGCAAGCAAGCAGCGTCCGCAGTCGCGATTGTGCCGAGTAGACGAATGGACGGTGTGTCGTTTTTTAAATAGTAACCGCGCGTGTTTTATTTACTAAAAATATTTAATATGACAACTAGTGTCTATTGTGCTTGTTTTGGTTGCATGAATTCGTCAATAACGCACCCAGAGATAACGTTTTTTAGATTACCTGGAAACTCCGAAAGGTAAGACTATAAATTGATTTTACTTAAGTACTAATTGGTACTATACCACTAGTTGACTAAAGTTAAACAAAGTGATTGACACGAGTGAACTAGGTTGTTACATGAAGTAGGTATGTTTGTGTTTAAAACTAGACTTGTGCTTGCTCAGTCAGTGAACGGTGCGATCCAATATAGTACAATATCCAAAAAAAAAACTAGTTCAGAACTCTAGTACGTGTAGGTAGTACATTTAGTTCCGTTGTCAGTTCGTAGTTATTTAATTGAGAGCAATGATTTGTTTCAAGAGTATTCATTTCTTTGTGGATGACCGATGTTACAGTACACTTAGCACCGTATGACTGCCTCTGTGGCGCGGTCGGTATTGATACCGCCTGCGGCGCTGGAGGTCGTGGGTTCGATTCCCACCCGAGACAAATATTTGTGTGACCCATAAATGTTTGTCTCAAGAGTCTGGTTGTTTCTATGTATAATATGTATGTATTTAAAAAGTATATACCCATAACACAAGCAGGTTATTCCTAGCTTACTTTGGGATCAGATAGCGTTGTGTGAAAATGCCCGTGATTATTTATTTATTTATAAAAAAAATTACAGCATTTTTGTTACCTTTGATTTTTATTACACGCATAGAGACAAATATGAACTTCCAAAGTTTAACACAACTTGACAATGTACGAAAAGTACCTACTAGTGTACTAGAGACTGACTAGTACTTTCAAATCGAAAAATAGTTTTAATTTTGTAAATCAAAAATTTAACGCAATGATTATAAAGACTACAATTCCGTGATTCTATCACTGACGAAACATGTGATGAGCCTATTATTATTGTCTACGCCGTTTTCAAATTTCTACACCCGTCTCACTCAATCGTTAGTAGATAACGGGCGCTGCGTCGCCACGCCGCCACCCCGCGCCGCCAGCCGTTGCGGGGATATTATATTATTACTCACAAAGTATTTTTTTGTTTAAATAAAAAAGGTACATATTTACTCGAAATGAAAGCCGGTTGTCAATAAAACAACAATCCTTAATACAAATTGAAGGCCTTGTGGGCGGATTGAAAAAATCAACTGCATTAGGCTCACTATCTATTACGCGCACGTAAAACTATAAGGTAAAATGTGGGCGTATACTATGCCTCTGCCTTCACCTTCAGGGATAAAGGCGTGACTATATGAATGTATGTATGTACATATTTACAATCGCAATACTAAATAGAAAGTCAAAGTAGGCACATATTATTAAAATGCTGTAGGTGGGCAGCCCTATCGCATGCTTACGTACCGCGCGGCTGTAGGCATTTATTTCTAAAATCCGGCCGAGTCAAACTACAGTATAGAGTGCAATTGGTATGTTTTGGAATCAATCTCCACACAAGTATAGGTACATTAACTCAATTACATACATTCAACTAGGGCTCTTCATATAACTGGCTACATCCATAACTTCCAAGTATTACGTAGAATTATCCGTGTAAACTATATCTGAAGGAGATGAACAGTTTCCGTAGACATTATGTTATCCGAAAGTAGCCCTAATCTCGACAACACACAAGGCCGGAAGCGGCGTGTGAGCTAGCAACCATTGCATGTCAAGCGTGAACTTTTTATCGTCCAATAATTAACACTAAAGAACTAACAACTCCTTTATCTCGAGCTAATCTATTACATTTTGCGTGTCGGATATCATTACTTTTGCCTTTTTGTGTCGAAAATGAAAAAAAGGGTATTTTAGTTTTTTTTTGGGTGGTGGAGAGAACACGGCTTCTATGATTTTATCTGGGCTCAAAAATGACTTGTCGTTCGGGATACCGAACTTTGTCATTCACGTTGCGCACTCATTTAGATACTATACGCACTATGCAATAGGTATAATTATTATTTCAAAAATAGTATTCCTAATATATGTATATGTGGACAAACATATCTTTTATAAGAACAGACAATCCAATCAAAGATTTCTCGCAAGTGTGTAGAGGAAAAGGCCGAGTGTCAGCACTGCGAGGACCGCAGCGATGACACAGCGCTCTACACGCTGGTGGAGTGCACGGCGTGGGCGCAACAGCGCCAGGTCCTCGTGGTGGGTCTGGACGTGGACACTCTCTCGCTCTAAACCATGGTGCGAGCCATGATCTCCAGCGGGAGTAAGTGGGACAGCGCTGCATCTTTCTGCGACAGGTCATGCGCGTGAGAGAGGTGGCAGGGCGGGAACGGGAGAGAACTCTCCTACCCGAGTTCCGCGGTCGGCGGCTTGGGCGCCGACGACGTGTCTTCGCCGAAGACTATCTGCCTCCATAATATCATCTGTCTGCCACCAGGGTCGTGATAGCTAACAAGTCGATATTTTCACAGATCATGTATTTTTGTTGTCGTTATAAAAATTAGTAACAAATATTAAAAACAGAAAAAAAATTAAGAGGACTCCCATACACAACCCCTTTGCGCGTGTCCGTCCAACTCGCACTTGGCCCGGTTTTTAATGAATTAATGTCGAATTTTGTCTAACCAACGGATTTCTATTCTCCGTAAATTAAAGCCGCCATAATCTGAAGTATAATCGTATCGTTCAATATCTTGTCGAATATTTCCATCGTTGAGCAGTTAAATATCAATTTAATAGACAATAAACAAATTTCATTAAACACGAAATTTTGCTTCTATATTTCGTGATACAAGTCTAATAAAAACTTTGTCAGCACGGCATCGCACGACCACTTCCTCATTTTGAATAATAAAATTTGTTATAAAAGGGACGGAGGAAGCAATCCTTGACTCACGCATTTTCATCTTTAGAAACTAATTAACGCGTGAAATTCGCTGACGCCGAAATCTACGAAGTACCTATTACTTCTTTACTAACTTCCAACTCATTTTCTGAGGAAATTAAAAAGGTATTCAGCGAGCTATATCATTTCCTAAATGCATTCTGCTATGTAGATAACGAGTGCGAGAGTGACTTATCAAGAACCGCACAAACGATTTTGTGCGAACTTCACATAAACCATCTACTAAATAGTCCGAACAAAGCCTAAACATTTGGTTTCGATAGGTGAGCCCGATCTCGAGTTATAAAATTACAACGAAAGGTGGCATTGATTTTTATATATATAGATTTCGTTCACAAAATGTACATAGTGATCGTCAAAATTGACATTTACTACCTGATTCTCAACAGAAATAAGGAACGAGCGGGGTAAGAAAATTCCCTTCGGCCGTGTATGTAACCAGAGTTTGGTAACCAGTATCACAGTATAAAGAGAACTACTATGATATGTCGGCTGTGCCAGTATCTTAGAAGAAGAAAAATATACTTATCTTCAAATGACACCATTCTAAGTAATAGATTTTTTTTCGGTTCCTTATACCAACCATAACACGTACATTTTTTTCAAATGATAAACTTTATCAACCTAATTATTTTGTTTCATCTAATGTAATAATAACTCAATATTATCATTACATTGTGTAATAATTTCTGATTAATTAAATAAATTTATTCTTTACAAAGTATTTTGTTCAATATTGTGTGTTTAATTTTGTAAATATTTTTTAACGAGGTGTAGGTACAATAAAGTTTTATTCTATTCTATTTCATTCATTTGATATCAAGTTTAATATGAAATGTCCTAAACATAGTATCTCCCCTGAATACTCTGTGAATGTATTGATCTATTATATCATATCCTGTATTATTTACAGGGATGGATATTTAATTAATATCGAAACAAAACATACATCCAAAACCACAGCTAAAATACAACTCAAATTAAAACATTCCATAGTTAACCTCAATCAAATATATTGTGTCGTGCCACGAGTGCATGTTGCATATGATTGGCAATTAATCTGTTGATCGTGGTTGGCTGCACTCTCTGTTTGAATATTGTTTGCATATTTCAATGGTTCTACTTGCCCATGCGTTTTGGAGGATGCGTTACTGTTCTAATTGCCGTTTTCACTATTGCGGAAATAAATAAACAATCTTGTAGTTTAGGCACATACTTACTACCCGTTCGCTTTAAGTTTGCCGGTCGCTTCTCATACTACGCCTCTACACCAGCGGCAAACTTAGAGCGAGCGGACTTTTCATTTATACTTAAAGTACCAGATTATTTGAGAGCACTTCCAAGCTTCGAGAAGCACTATAAGCTGTTGGTCCTGGTTGTCAGCAACATGGCAGTCATTAAACTAAATTTAAGGAATTATGGGCGGCTTGAAAAATCGACGTCACAACCTGCGCCTTGGCCGACAGTGCGTGCGTAGCGCCTCTGATGTTATAAACGTTTATATCTAGGCTACGGTAACCACTTTCCATCATGTGGGCCGTAAGATTGTATGCCACCTGAGTAATATAAATAAAGAACTGTTCTACGAAGACAACGAGTGTGTTAAAATTTGCTATATTGAGTTTGTAGTGATGTGAGGTTTTCTCCTTCTTCACGAAACCAAGACACATAGGGGTGCGGTTATAATTTATTGGTAAACATGATGTCGTCAACGGTATCACAGTTTTTTGAATATCGTCATTATTTTCCCTGATGCGGTAATTTATTGATGTTGCTTGGAATCGCGCTATGATCTATAACTCGCTCAGTAGGATTTTCACTATTAGGTCTATGTTCAGAAGTATGCGACCGCGACAAATATCAAATTTAGCTCTACGGATTAGGAAAATGGCTTGTGTAGTCTGAAATTTGATATTAAATTTACAGTTCTTATTTTAATCACGCCCAGAATTCTTGGGGCTTGATTTTTGTTTACACTTCCATCCTACCCTTCTGAAACCTGCCAACTACGGTGAAATCTTCAAAATGCCCGATTATCAAGTCAATCTTATTTAACGCTACTATCTGTCAAGCCATCGTTATAGTTATTACGAGTATACATCACAGTCCACTGTTGGACGTAGACCTCTAACAATTTTAGCCACAACACACGGTCCTATGACTACCACATCTAGTACCTCCATGTGACCTTCGTCATCAGTCCATCTGACCTGAAGAGCATCCTACCTTATGATTCCCGAGACGCGATCTCCACTTCATAATTTTTTTGCTTCATAAGGTAAAATAAAATATATTGTGATATATTGTGCTACCAATGCTATGTCATTGTGACTAAAATTGTTAAATGTATGCAATAAAGCACAAAGAATAACTGGCACCGACATCAACTCAACGATAAATGGACGAGCGGTACCTATTACAGCCGACTATTTACAACTTTTTCCATAAAAAATTTTGTATTGATTTACTATAATTTAAACAACTTGTACCGTAAAATAAATGAAATTGTGTAACATAACCGCTTGCGTTTATTAAAATTCAGGCCGTAAGTAAGTCTAAAAGTTCGACTTGGGCGGCTGGGACATTCTTTCAAAAGTGGCGCTTTGAAACTCTGGTTTACGATTTAGCCTCAGTATGCCACATTTTTATGAGTTAACTTTTTTGATAAAATACTCGAATACTGGGACCGTTTGCAATAAAGTGATTAAACATGAAATTTGCATTCGCACAAACTGTCGTTCCTAAATGATAGAGATAGGTATCAAGTTCTTTGAAAACAATAACGAAGTTTTCAACTTAAATAAAATGTAATTGTGTACCTACCCCGCTGCGTATTCTGAGGCGATTTAACAATCGAATAAGTTTCAGTTTGGCAGGATTTCGGCGGGTCTCATAATCCAAGGAAAAGCTAGTTTTATTCAATTTATGTAAAATTTTACCAATAAAGTAATTTTATTTTACAATAATTAAATGACACGAGGCTTAACAAATGAATTAAAAAACATTTATTTCGCATAATCCAAATACATAGACACTTACGAAACGAACATTTTGTTATTCGCCAACATACCCATCATAAATACTAATGTACCTACTATCATGATTACAAGTAAGTATTTATCATGAATGTGTTGAAGAATACAATCCTGATTTACATAGTGTGATATCTGACTAGACAAGGCGCCGAGTCTAGTCAAATATAATCAAAGTAAATCAGTTTCAAACTGATATTAAATTGTCTTGAATAGTTCAATAGCAAATGCAATTATAACCATAAATTTCCATTTTAAACGCTAACAAAACTGGGGGCATTTTTTTTCGAGGCAAAATGTGTGGCTATGCTATCTGCCACGGTGTCATCCTGGACATTATTCTTCTTCACTTCTAGGTGAAAAGAAAAAAATATAGAATTAATTTTAATATTTATTTTCATTAATTATGGATTGTATTTACACTATTTTTAATACCATTATAAATTTTACGTTATTCAGAATGACTGGTAAAAATCATTAAATTACCTTATGATATTAAATCAATGGTAAACAACTTAAGGAGATCAATAACCTCAATCTAATAATATCCACTACTCTCAAGCCGAAGTTAATGCAAAATGAACATCACATCAGTTTACACCTCAGTTTTAATATAATATGTAGGTACCGAATACCTCAACTCTCTCCTAAGTCGCACACTCAGTAGCCTGAAGACAATTTAGGATCACACATGATTGAATGGTGTCAAGCAAATGGTTTTTAGGGATGCCAGCAATCTATGTAGGTAAACCATTTCTTAGGCAGTCTAATGCCCGCCTTCTACTGCGAGCGAGTCGGACCCATTACGGACTCCGCTATACTCGTAACGACGATTTTCATACATGTCCTTCCACCAAAGCGGACATGACAAGTATCGAAAATCATCGTTACGAGTATAGCGGAGTCCGTAATGGGTCCGACTCGCTCGCAGTTGAAAGCGGGCATTAGTGTTGGAAAGGACAAGACAAAGATAGCCAATGACCCATGTTACAAATACAACCCACAATAGATGGCGCTTACTCCAACATACTCAACATCACTATTTAGTTGTATAATTATATACATGACTAGCTGATGCCCGCAGCTTCGCCCGCGATGGCGCTGTATGTGAAATTTTGGTGAATTTTCTTTGCTATAAACCTCACGGAGCCCGAGACCTTTCCAACGAATGCAAAACCGTGGAAATCGGTTCGTGCGTTCTAAAGTTATAGCGTCAGGAAGGAAAACCCGACTTATTTTTATATACTTAGTGGAAGATAACTATGTTTTGTGTTGTATCGAGTACCTACTAAAAATATTAATTATAATTATCCATAATTGCTAAGTTAGTTTTGTATAATATTGTGTAATTAAATGGTATTGTCTAATTAGCAGCTTCTGGGGGTAAATGTATAAAATGGCGGGTAATTATATTGGGAGCTTCTCTTCATTCTGAACGCTTAGATAGGCGGTAACGCTGCTCGAATAAATGTAAATGTAAAGTTGTGATTTCAAGTTTTATTTTATTCCTGAAGGTGTACCTATTTAACACCCACCATGCTCGTTAATAGAATAATGTAGGTACCCATTTCCCGAATACCTCAACTCTCTCCAACATTGAATGACGATCTTAGTTTACAATAGAAGAGAACTGTGATGATTGAGGCCATTCTTATTTCTCTTACCTAGGTATTTGTTTGCGATTTTCGAAAATAGTTTCTAAGTCAAGTATTCTAGCAGTTTAGTAGGTATACCGTTGGCAAAGCATGAGGTTTGACGTGACGCATGTTAAAATAAAGAAATGATTTAGCATATTGTTTAGTGACAAGTCATTACAGTACATATTACCAGAACAATCCTCTGTTTCGCACACTCAGTAGCCTGAAGACAGTTTAGGATAAAACATGATTGAATTGTATCAAGCAAATGGTTTACGAACTTTCTTAAGGATGCCAGCAATCCATCTGAACCATTTCTTAGGCAGTCCAAAACTTTTCTTTAACGTGAGGGAAAATCCTTCATGGATGCTATGCCGGACTCCTACCGACTAAAAAACCTCACGTAACGCCCAGCAGCCTACGGTTGGGAGCCCCGGGTAAGCCCTCGGAAGGATATCCCAGGACTTCCAAGGCAGTTCAAAGCTTAGAAAGGACAAGACAAAGATAGCCAATGACTCGCTATTCTCGTTTATAGCATAATATGATGTATACCCGTTGATCGTTGCATCAAGTAGAATGAAATTGCAAATTGAACCAGACCTTAGGGAATAATTCTATCTTTGCTTTCTATTTATTTGGCGAATGCCTGCAGACAGACTCGTCTGAAAAAATTGACCGAGCACAGCAAATAAGAAAATATATCCTTCAAAGAAGACAGAAGTCGCTTTTGAGTTACATTTAGGTGAGAATTTAATTAATTTCAACGTCCCAGCGCTACTCGTCTAGCGAGAGGAACCCGTAAAACCTAATGGACTTTCGTTGTCTAGTGTGAGGTAATTTCTGCGTGAGATCTTCTGTATTCAACGAAATGCAGTCTTGCTAGGATAAGTTAAATAGAAGAGATCCAGAATCATTTTTGAGTACATTACGGTATCGATATCGAACACTCGTCGTGTGTCTTTCGCACACGATCTGTCAATCATTATGTTCACCGAGTATTTTCCAAGTTCTATTAATATTTTTTAAACTTAACTCAACTTTCGACGATATATGGATAAGTGTGGTCATGCTTAATTAATTCTTAAAGAGAGCAAAATTTAAAGAATATTTTTAGCCTATGCCTCTGGGGAAATAACTATAATTTTTATTCGTATACATATTGAATTTAATATCATTGTCAACTGTAGAGGTGGAAGCTACTATTTGTTTTCAATTAACCTTTATAATACTCATCGTTGTACCAACTCGTCTTGCCATGGTGCCCACATGGTAGTACAGTAAGGTCAAATTACCCTTTTAAAATGACGACGATGTGCAGGAGCTTTTATTGCCAGGTTCTTTTTCAAAGGTTCTATCTATTGTCTTGCGAATCTATCGGTAAATTATGTACAAGTAATTATTCTTGACGTTCATAAGTGTTATTTTATGACCTACATGAATAGGCTGATTTGATTGAACACTCAATGAAATGTGTTGCTACAAATGGTGAAAATAAATACTGAAAGTGTAATAATTCACAGAGAATGTAAATTTCCTTTATCTATGTTACGTGACGTCAAAACGTTAGCGTAAATAGTTTGCGTATTGCGTGCGGGGGTGGCGTGTTCCTAGACAATTTTACACTTTAGTGTAAGTAAAATAGATACCACTTTGATTTGTAAGCATCCTATGTCTATTGAGATTCCTGTAACTTGTTTAATAATTTAAAAACTTTTGAATGGAGAAGGCGAAGTTCTCAAGTAAATGTTTGGGGTTCGTGTGAGTGTAACACGCGAAGTGGGCGAAATGAAACACAGCTTGGTAAAAAAATACGGAGGCGCCCGTATTTTTTTACCAAGGTGGGCTGTTCGTATGGCAAGGCAACTTAGGCAACCCATTAGAAAGAATCATACATATTTTGCCGAAAAATCGGTCAAATTTATAGCATAAATTGTATTAGGTACTTCATTTATTAATTGACAGCATATTGACAATATCGCCAACTTGAAAAATATTGGTTCCTGAGTTTTAATGCTAAGTCTCCATTTCCATTTGGTCAAATTTTCTTTTTTGTATGCAGAGGGCCTAAAACACATTTTTGTATGTTTTATATTTTGAAACATAAAGTGATTTGTATGTTTTGTATTTCTAATTATACGAATTGTATGTTTCATAATTGTGAAGCATACATTGTTGCCTTTTTAGGCCCGTTGGTCTTATTTTTCAATTGCTTCATATGGCACAATTTTTATTTGTGCAGATTTTTCTCTTGTTGATTTTTATCGCTGGCGATTTTTTATTGAGAAGAAAATAAAAAAAATTCCCCATAGCATCATTTATCAACTGATTTGAACCAATTTGGAGGATACTTCTTTTAAGTTTTAACGGTACGTTGTGGTCTTAATGTTAGTTTGAAATTTAACTGAATAGAAGGTGCCTTGATGCATAGTCATGTACTCGTAGCTCGTAGTAAATAAATACACATACAGAGCGCTTATTGATTTAAAGAAACAGAAAGAAAATACAAATCTCCATCGAAAATTGGATGTACCTACTATCACTTTGATGGTTTTTCCACGACATAGTAACCTGGAACTGGCTGAAGCATCAATTAGTCTGCGGAATATTCAACTCCTTATAAAATTAGTGGACATAGTTTCGGAGTATGCGCGCCACAAAATTAGGAGGGATTTCTTTTTAACGCCCAACAGCCTATGGTTGGGAGCCCCGGGTAAGCCCTCGGAAGGATGTCCAGGGAGACAATTAGGAGGGATATTTAATATTTGTATCTCAGCTAATTTTGATACCTATTAATTATTTTGAGTTTTCTCTTTGTCATGACCTCAAGTGCCACTTGCATGTGACGCTAGTGTAGACTTTTTTATGATAAGATAGGTACTAAATTATCTATCATACGGTGACTCGCAGTTTCCTGAGTTTCGTCTTGAGACTGATACATCTGTGTAGGTAACTCATAAAGATCAAATACACCTGTTAATACCTGTAAACTACCGTTAAAGAATAAGCACGAGCCTCGTGTATTTTATGAGCTAACAACAAATATTCTCACCCATTTAAAATGTTCCTTGGCAATATTTCACGAATATGGCAAAATTTGGCAGCATAATAAAGTTGAAAACTTAAATATATTTTTCGCAGCTAAGTTTTACTTGGCGCATTCAAATAAAATGAGTAGCTCTGTATGCTTTCAAAAATTAATAGTTTCGTAAATGCGCGTCCCAAAATTAGCTGAAATGTGAAATATTGGTGACTCAGAAGTCTTAATATCTCAGCTAATTTTAATACCTACTAAGTTATTTCGCGTTTTCTCTTTGTCATGACCTCAGGTGCACCACTTGCATGTCAAGATAGTTTAGCCTTTTTTATGATTAGATACCTAATTATTTATTAAACAGTGACATAAAGTTTCCTGAGAAACGTGCTAAGACTCGTTACTGCTACATTTGGGTAGGTAGGTAACTCATAAAGATTCAATGCACCTGTTTATACCTGTAAACGATCGTAACCGAATAAGCACGAACCCCTTGTATTTTATGAGCTAACAGCAAATATTCTCACCCATTTGAATGTTCCTTGGCAATATTTCATGACTAGCTTCACGAATATCGCAAAATTAGGCAGTATATAAAATTGGAAACTTCAATATATTTCAGTACAAAGTTTTACTTGACACATTCAAATAAAGTAGTTAGTTACTGTATAAAGTCTCGGTATTCATAATGATACTATAAATGTGAAAAAGTTTTTGTTCATTTATTTTTATCATTCTGTCACTTCGTAGGAGACCGGGGCTGGTTGACTAGGTTTCAGCTTAAATGCTTATATTTTTATTTCTATATAGAATATTAATTCAACAATAGGTTTATTACATAGGTTAACTATTAAGCTTTGGAAAAAAATAGCAAAAAGCACTTAATTCATTATAATATAGAGTACAGGCTAGATCTTATACCATACGAAAAATTGATCAACCTACCCCATGCTTGGGGTAGGTCGACTGTTCGCCTGGGGTAAGTTGACCTTTGGACTTGTAAGGGCAAAATTTACAAGGAAATATAATAAAGGGTAACATACATAAACAATTATTATTTTTATAATTTTTTATTGAAAATTAAACACACATACAATAAATCACCGAGAACTTTGAGTCACGCGCGCACATCGTTTGAGTGAAGGAATTTAAAGTTAAAAAATAACGTATGTAAAGTAATTATTTTCATCGTAATGTTTTTGTAATAATGCCTAATTATTCATGGTTACTGATTGTCAAAGAATTTATAATGGATGTTTGATTCATGTTCTTTCTTTTATGTATGATTATTGGTCATCCAGCCCCGTTATACATTAGTCTACTAGCCCCGAACCACATTTTTATTTTCAATCACATGACATAACCACAAAACTGCTAAGTAATCAAATAGAATCATTCATAAAAGAAAGAACATGAATCAATCATCCATTATAAATTCTTTGACAATCAGTAACCATGAATAAATAGGCATTATTACAGAAAACATTACGATGAAAATAATTACTTACATACCTTATTTTTCAACTTTAATTTCCTTCACTCAAACGATGTGCGTGTGCGACGCCCCGCTCCCGGTGACTGAGCAGGGAGAGGTTACGGACTCTCAGGTGTCATCGGTTGGCTCAAAGCCATTGCTTTGGCCGAGTTATTGATAGTTAGTCTACCTACCCCTATAGTCAACCAACCCCGGTCTCCCCTACTGAAGCTGGTGAATAATTTTATGCTAATTATTTATACTGTGCAAAGATCTGGGGACACGGTAGCGCCCCCGCCAAGATTATATTTTCCAGGGGGGAAATTATTTTCACGATGAACCGATGACATATTCTAAAATACGTAATCTGTATAAAAATATCAGCTAGAGCTATCACAGTTCATAAGATATAGCCTCGTGGCGGAATGACAGTCGAAGTGTTTTTAGGGTACGGAACCCGGAGATTATTCTCTATTATTCTGAGAATTTACGAATACAAACTGTAAAAAACTTCAACAACTTTAGCTACATTCGAATACAACAACGGTTACGTACAAAAGAGAATATTTACATAGAAAGGTTCCCAAACGTGTAATGTGCAACTTAAAACAGCAGCCAATTAAGATAACGTAGGAAAATGGAAACTAGACAATAAACTTTCAGTAAAGCACAATAATATACATGTCGCCGTCGTACACATACATGAAAGAAGTGAATGCACTTAATCCTATTTGCTGGAACTCACGTAACTGAATTGTTCCAACACTTCCAACCGACCAATTACCTGCAACACAGAAACAACTATATTAGGCATTGTGTAAAGTGCTTTTTTGCATCTTTTCAGACATTTTATTCATCAGTTGACTCAGCACAAGTTAGGTTATATTATGGCTTTGAAAAACGTCCAACACTATTATTAGTACACATTACCTACTCTTCATCTCTAATTTAGCAGACGCCTAAGACTTTGTTCATATGAAAAAGCAAACTCGCTTCAACCGTTTATTAAGCGACATCAGCTACTTGATGGAGAAATTTTGTTAAAATTGCTCAAGATGTTTCGGAGAATATGAGGAATATATAGAAAGGCAGACAGAAAGAACTTTGGGATAATTCTGCGGAATACTTACCCGTATAGTAGTTACTTACGATCGAGAGAATAAAATTAATTATTAAATAAAATATAA
Organism: Miltochrista miniata; assembly: GCA_933228765.1. Lineage (NCBI taxonomy): Eukaryota > Metazoa > Arthropoda > Insecta > Lepidoptera > Erebidae > Miltochrista > Miltochrista miniata. Next base: position 27,169,859 of record OW121751.1, read on the forward strand.
ATAATTATAAATATTCACGTACATTTCACACAACGCTATCTGATCCCAAAGTAAGCTAGGAATAACCTGCTTGTGTTATGGGTATCAGACCACGGATATTAATACTTATATTATTGACCTAGTATAAAGTATGGTCTATCCTGGTACCTATATCCTACCTAACTACTTGGTATCTTACTAATATTAAAAATGTGAAAGTTTGTGACGATGTTTGGATGTTTGTTACTCTCAACCACGCTCTAAAAGATTTAGCAGAAATTTGTAATAGAGATAGATTATAGTTTGAAATATCACCTAAGTAGACTACTTTGTACCGAAAATAAATTCTCATGGGACGCAGGAATGGGAACAAAACGACAAAAGACGTTCAATCCCGCGGTATGAATGAGGAAAAGTTTTGTGCCAGCTTCGACACAAAATGTCTTTATTTGATTCTAGGAGACAACTTGGCGAAAGTCTCTAGACCTTTTTACTTTTCTACAGTCATAATTTGAAGAGTTTCACTAACAAACTTTACCAGTTTATTTATATTTAAAACGTTGTTGGGCCAGAGAATAATGAAATGCAACTGAGCGTTACTGATTAGAGAAAACTGGACTTAGCGAGAAAAGTTTTCGGGTTGTTTTATCCTAAAACAGAACTATTATTTTCTTTCTATTGATTGTAATAGGTGGGGCTTGCTTCCTGACAACAGCAGTTGCATTTATACAACTTTGTGCCTAAGGAGAATAATAGTTGAAGCGAAAGTGTATTAATGATGGTAAATACATTATTATCAACTTTCAAAATATTTCAGTTTTCTAGATCTAATAGTTTTGACAGTATGTACATTATGATTTAAGTACAAATCAATGAATATATGAACATTCGTATTTGTGAATTCGTCACATTTAAGTTTTACGTAATGATTAATCACATTTTTTGCAGTGTATTTTTACTACACTTAATAACGAAGGAAAATTGAAATACAAACGTTCCTTTGTTTTTAATTTACTTTTCGCCTCTCTTTATAAAATAGAGTGCAGAGGGGCTTATGGCGAGACTTTGTCTGTAGTCTGTGACTCTGTTGCATTAAACTACGTCACTAGGTCACGTGGATCATCTGTTCAAAGTTTGAAATAAAACAAAAATGACAGCGTCAATCGGATTGAACTCTCACAATAAACGTTTTAGAGAGGGGCAGTCGGGTGAGACCGTCTCACAGCTTCTTGTTTATTTGGTGAAGCGAGGAACGCATTTCTGCCACTATTTTTCTTCTTCTTCCGTGCTTCTTTTACTCTGATGTCTCTGTAGTTGCGCTACTCTATGTTAGCGAGTCATATCGCCCATTTGCTCAAGGTCGTTAGCCCTGGGTATGGCCTTAAGCTGCCGCTGTTTCTGTAATAATCTCACGTTCAGAATTGTGGCGGAACTACCACAATGTGCATTAATGTTGCGGTACGATAGTGGTAAATATGCTTATTGATTTTAACAAGAGTTTGCTCGACGTTCTTCTTTTAACTAGCAACTAATAAATGTTATTAGCAAGTTCTATGAAACATGGCGAGAATATTCTTAATGGAATACCTATTCATAAGCTGGGTTTACAGAGTGCGAATTGATCTGTGTAGTAGGTAGGTATCTAGTGACATAGATATTTACAACTAATAGCGTCATAAGCTATAGGCATGAAAGTAGATAATACTATTGCTGCATGTTGCGCAGATGGATAAAGACATGAGTCAAATTAAAAAATATATAATATGCGAGTGATTTACATTGGGAAAGTCAATAGCAGATTGTAAAAAAGCTTGATGACTTGGTGCGTGCTTGTTAGCTTCTCGCGAACTCGCTGGCTTGTACCTTGTAATCTTGCTCCGTAGGCTTATAACCTCGATGAAACGGAACAAGTTTACAAACTACAAGCATAAAGCTTTTTGACGAGCACTGTTTGTACTCTATCTCACACTCTCTCTCACAGAAATTTCAGAGAGCAGTTCATGTAAGAGAAAAGAAAATGTAACACAGTTGCCCAACCGTAGGCAGTATGTAGGGAACGTGTTAGTATTTTTTTCGGCAAGAATCCGGCATAGCATCCTTGAATAAAAACCTACATCGTAACCGTAGATTAAGACACTTTACAATAGTGTGACACTTTCAGTATTTCTCTAAAGCTCGCGTGTTAGTCTTTATATTTTTCATGCACTTTAATCATTACGGGTAATAAATCTCAATACATCAAATAACATTGCGTGCATAGATTGTAAGGTAATTTGCGAAACCTCAAAATGCATGCTTTAATGCAACAAAGTGTAATTTGATCACGATAAAAAGCCAAGGCAAGCTTCATTAGCGTAACAAGCTCCTTGGAATTATACCTACGGGGCGGAGACTCTATGCAATATTTATGATTTTATATTACCTTCGCAGCGCAGTGTTGGCGTGCTTATCTTACTTTGTTTTATAATAAATTAGCAAAGGGTTTGTGGCTTACTGAACTCGTCAGAATGAAAAGCGTAATTTAGGTACTAAATAATGTAATGATTTGAATTTAAGGTAACCTTCACGAGTAAATTATTATGAATGATTTAAGATTTAAGATAATTTATTTTCTTCTTTTTCATTTTTCATCTTAGCATTTTTACAGATCAATGTCTTACCTGAATGTGTTAGCTGTAAATTTGTAAGAAGGAAACGCGCGCCAAAGCTTTGATTTCTGATATATCAATATTTTGTTAATTAAACAATAAAACACGTACATTATTGAACACTAGCTGACCCTCTGAACTTCGTTTACGTTACACAAGGTGTATTAAAACAGAGGTATTTTTTAACAGACTCATAGAAGCCTAAGAAACTACCCTGTCTGCTTATCATAAAATAGCTAAGATTAAGTCTATTCTAAAATACTTCAACCCCTCTCTCGAACGAACCATGCAAAACATCGGGAGAATATGCTCAGATTGTGCAATGTTTCATTCAAATTGATGCTGTAGTTTCGGCGTGATACTTATTTGGGATGCAGAGAGACATACAAGAACAATTACGTTTTCGACTTCAGTATCGATTAGAGACACTCTACAATAAAAATTTCCAAAATATCTTCCATGTACAGATTCTCTACCCTCCACAATTTTATTACATGTATAAATGAGATATAAACGGAGAAGGAATTTAATTTGGTGAATAGTATTTTTCATCTAGTGGCAGGATTGGGTGTTCGACCGTGATCTAATGTAATAAGACACGGTACCTACTTAGACTAGGATCTGCGGATTCTTTGAAATATCTATCATCTACGTGTGACAAAGGCATTTATTGCATAAACTGTGTGAAAGATTTTTTAAAGCGTTTAGTATCAACAGTCAGTCAGACAATACAGTAGTATCAACAGTGTGTACCCAGGTCTTTCAGCACACATATAGCAAATATTGAACGAGACGTTTTTGCCAATTGTTATGGTCGACACGAATCCAACATGCTCACCTGACTGATAAATCGTGGCGACCTAAAGTCCATGACCATTCTGCATTAAAACTAGATGCCTACTTTCTACTAAGGTTAAATTAAAATACGCCATAGTTTTTGAATACAGTTTGCGGACGCAAGCACACCCTAAAGCTATTTAGATGCAATCTCTTTGTTAGGAGCATTCCATTAACTGGTGCACGCAACAACAGCCGTTCCGAAACTATCAAGATTCCACACATCCTTGGTGTACTACTACTTAACACTTTCATGAACGAAGATTACTTAATACAGCGAATGCATTTTCATTAAACATAACAAAGCAATTTATTTCGGTTTGGATTTAAATTACTTTGGAAAAGCTACATGCCATAAGTTTGAAAAAGAATTGCCAGAAGTTAGTTTCAACTCGATCCTCACATAATAGTGCTCTTGTCACCAGACAGGTTGAGTACATACCTACCTACATATTATAGATATTTATCACATATGTGTGAACCATTGCGACAAGTTATGTACTATGAAGCCTTAGCAGCGATGTAAATATTGACAGATGCGTCGTTGTCATATTTTGGGAGCAAGAAAATGAGGTGAGCGCGCCTAACATTTTTAAATCTCGGAATATGCAAATAGACAAAGAACTTGAGGTTATAGGAAAATACCCAATTTTTCTTAACAATTCCTTATTGATTGGCGTTTTATTTCTCATAACAGGGAACCAATGCATCGTTACTTTGACATTTTATGAGAGTATTTTATTACTATTAATATCCTATATTTAAAAAAAGAAGAAGTCGGCAAGATGCAAGAATGAATGAACGAAAGAACTAACTCTATCACATTCGAAAAATCAAAGTGAATTGAGCACCTTCTACCTCGTTGTTTTTGAAGTTGAAAGAAAATAGTGTATGTTAGGAACAGGTGTGGAAACTGGAAAGTAACGATCGCCATCTTTATTTTACTACCGTCTTTATTATTTTACTTGAGATCTCTGAACGCCAGTACTTTGACCCTAGCTAGTGTGGTGGCTGCTTTATAATTTATGCGAGATTAGAACTGACATCTTCTTTATGTGATGACACAAAACTACAATTTGCAGTTTAGCTGTCTGGAGACAATCTGTAGTTCTAGAAAATTTTACTTCTTCTTACCGTAAAAAATATTACTCTTCGAGAGCACTCACTTTTATTACACATGTGTAACATTTTATCAGGAATAACAAATTGGTTCTTGGATTACATAGGTACTCAATCAAGGTTTTATTTACTTCCGAATTTACGATGTATTTGTAAGTAGGTAAATAGGAGCCAGTATTTTAAAGCAATATACATGGCGACTGCGGTAACATATACGTTGTAGTCACCGCCTTACTTACTTTTATTTGTTCACGTTTCACGGAACGAAGTTCACGTAGAAAGATAATATTACTCTTGGCAAAGCGTGAATACAATAGTTCTATTCTACAGTCAAATCAATACGACTCATAAACAATACATTATTTATACTACCTAGTAAGAACAGGTGCAATACTCTTGTTCTCAACACCAGTTTCATGAAGTTAGACCATAAAGGAGACGTATTATTGTAGAGAGAAATAAAAAGGTAACGAACCTCCGATAGCTTTCAAACATAGTACGTTGAAGAGGTCACAATAAATTGGTTGGGATATATAGTTACCGAGGTTTCTCTGGGAGAGCTAAATTTCACGAGAGCGGTCGCTAGTACTGAATACTAACATGACCACCAGTTTCAAACACGGCACAAATTCGGGAAGAACTGGCAGGAAACTATGCGGGTATTTTATGGCTTACATACTCGTAGTCTATGATGGCCTATAAAAAGAATGCTAGGTACTACAGGTTACACTATGTCGACTGATTACTTTAATATAGATTATTTACCAATATAATATTGGGCAGCTATTGTAATTCTGAAAGTCTAACATCATTTTAATCTAGCTGAAGGGATGTTGGTTACAGAATGTCTTTTACTAAGGTGGCACTCAAGCATGACGAAGCATGAAGCTAATGGAAAGTGATCTGCAACACCAGAGGAACGCTGGCGCTACCGGCCTTACAAGAATCTTCTAAGACCCCTTTTCAAGAACCTATCATACTGTAGGTGTTTAGAAAAACCGAGGCACGAGATATCATACCACAATCTAAGTTACAATGTCCTGTGACTGCCTTATGCTTCGCTTCTATTCCGTGGAACTTACAATTACTATTGGCAATATATGGGCAAAGTAGATTTTGGTTTAGGTGTCTAATTCACGCACATATAATACAATATTGTTTGTCAGTTCACTTTTGCGCACGCCGTACTCGAAGATGAAAGCGTGAAGGCAAGTAATGTTATGAGACTCACTCATTGACCAAAAGCAGTCATTACTAGTAAGACTGGTTGGAATAAAGGAAGTCATCGGACCATTTGACCCTGCCATATATCAGATAGTTGACAGAGGGACTGTGTAATGTCCTTAGACATTATCGTCCAACCGCAAAGTTCTAAGTTGCAAACTAAGCTAAGTAATTAAATTTGGCTTACTTGCCTTTCTACAGAGTCTCTTACTTACCGCACGCAATCGCTGTAATGAGATTTTGAAATGACATTCGGATGGAGATACGTTCTATCTTCAGCTACATACTACATACGTTGTTGTGTCTTGCAAGTCAAACAACGAAAGTTTGAAAAAGTCTCGTGTACGCTCTAACGTGTTCGCTGAAATTTTAAACAGGAACAGGTTATAGTCTGGAATCAGATATAAGCTACTTTTATTCCCTGGAATACGTTTCATGAGCTACGGGGACGGAACCAGAATTCCACCCAAAGTCATAGTAAAGAATATAGTACCTACCTACTTCGTTGACATCTTCATAACATAACATTCAATCATGCATCTAATCATAATTGTATGTGATGTGATACCGGAGAGGGTAGGCAGATGTGAAATTTGCTAGTGCCTACTTTTTTTGACCCTGCGTAGTTGGAGAAAATTCGAATCAAAACTTTAACAGCCAGGACAGATGTTACACATTCACAAAGAAAATCTCTGCAATGTCCGACCATCGTAAAAGCAGCGTAATAGTGATAAACTGTGTTGTGGGTAATAACCAAGTTGGTGATCATTACATTAATGACATAATTTATGCCCGGCGTAAATCAATGGACTGAGGGTAGGATCATTAAATTTATGTCGATGGTATCGATTTTTTTCCGGACATATTGTACTGGATGAAATTGGGATCGTGACTTCGAAACTTGGCAGATTATTGCTAACTAGCGGTATTATGTCACGACTTTTCCGGTGATATACTTCGAAGTCCCTTTGCACCTTCACCTCTAATAACCAACTAATTGTAGACATGTGAGATCGCTTTCGCTCGATTCCGCCCCCTTGTGCAATAGCGTGATGATGTAATTATTATTAGTCTCTGGAAAACAATAATCTTACTAATATTATAAAGGCGAAAGTTTGTGAGTGTGGATGTTTGTTACTCTTTCACGCTCAAGCGGCTGAACGGATCTGGCTGAAATTTAGTACAGGGTTATATTATGGTCTGGAATAACACATAGGCTTTTTATCCCGGGAATAAGTTCCCATGGGAAGCGGGAACGTGGACAAATTTTACGCGGGCGAAGCTGCGGGCATCAGCTAGTGTAGAATTCTTTCGAAATCGATTTAGTAGATAAATAAATAAAGTATTGTGGTGAGCAAGAGATTAACTCTACACTCTACAACGTCATAAATAATTCCTCATTGTAATAGATATATATTTTTAAATTATCGGGCATAAACAATGACTACGTTACTTCAATTATATCACCAAAGATGAACCCAAGATTTATCAAAACCTTGTGTTTTTGATATAATACTTTACATTCTGTCAAAATCGTTGATGAAGGGGTTTTATTTGACCCAGTGACCCAAATTGCAGAGGTACCACCCCGTCCCCTGATGACAAAAATCCCTTGAGACACAATAGGCGCTTTACATGCTCATCTCACTTAAAGTATGGCATGGCGGAGTCGTGAGATACAACTAGTATAGTATAGTTTTATTGATAATATTCGCCACTATTGTGTTGAATATATTTCAGTGATATGATAAAGAACCTTATAGGATATTTCCTCATCAACTATGACTTAAACTTCTGAACGTAAAGCAGAATATCAAAGCAAAGCTTTATATTGTTATTTCAATATTACTGAATATTTTTTCACGTCACTATATGACAGCATAAAGTTCATATTATGTAGCTCTCAGAATCACGTTATACATAAATCTACATTAAAATTTTAATGTTCCTGGAGAGTCATAATTTGATAGGTACGTTTTTTTTTATACCACTGAGGTGGCAAACAAGCATACGGCCCACCAGAAGGACCAGTGGCCACCGCAACCTATGAACGTTTGCAACACCAGAGGTGCCACACTCGCGCTGCCGACCAATAAAACCGTAAAAACCCTCTAAGACCCCTTTTGAAGAACTCCATACTGTAGGCGTTTGGGAAAACCGAGGCAAGGAGATCATTCCACAACCTAAGCGTTGCGCAGCAGAAAACCCCTATCGGATCTAACTGTGCTGGAACGCTTCAAACGTTTATTGCAATAGTAACACCATACGCGTAAAAATAGCATGAACAGTGCTCTTCAGAAAATAAAATACACATTAGGGTTAATCGGACTTCTACCAGTTAAAACCACACTGTGCCCTACCACTTACCTACCCTACCTGCCTATTTACCATAATTTAGGGTACTTCCTACTAACTTTCTAATATCAAACTCCTGGTGAACAACATAAGTTCAATAAATTACTAGCTCGAGCAATACCTACGTAAACTATTTTCCATAGAACACTATTTACAATCTCAATTACAGATTTAGCAGCATTTCATAGTTGTTCTGTAAGTGCCAAAGTTTGTGAATTTATGACTGCAAACTTATCACGGGATATGAACCACGTAACCTCACTTTATACGTTAGGTGTTAATACTCGTTCACACAGTCCGCATTGCTCGCTGACTTTAATTGCAGGAATGGGGAATTATGTTCAGTAGAAGTAAAATTAGCCTATACTACGTTAGGTAAACGTACGAGTAGTTAACAGTTTCATTACAAACTTTCTGACGAATTTGTTTGTTTCTCTCATTAGCTACATCATCACAATCAAGAATTATAATCATGAATTGTGTGCATGTAGTTGCACAATGATCTCCTATTTTATGAAGGCTCTGAGAACTACGATATACGTTCTAAACGAGCATGGAGCTGGACCATCACAGCTTTGGCTGGCTGTCGCCCTAGCAGAAACAAGTTTAGCTTGCATAAAGAAAGAGGAGAAATTAACCCTTAAACTATAGCAAGGTTTGCCAGGGTTGGTGAATGACGCTATCTGCTAACCAAATATATCCATAAAGGAAACAACGTGGTTTTTTTCCCCTTCGTTCTTACATGTCTATCTCACTGTTACCGGTGGGTTTACGTTGTTGGGATGTTTCTACAATAAAAGCTATCTAAGAATTTATGTGAATTTCCATTTTTCTTTAGAATTACTTCAAATAAGTCAACGTGCGTAGACGGCCCCTAACAGCTGTCCTCAAAAATAAAAAGACATGACTCTGATGCATGTATGTAAAGTTTTCATATGAATTTCAGCTGTGTTCATATTTTCGACTTTTCGAGGTACAAAGTGTAAAATACAGCAAGGAAAGATACGTTTCAGAAAAATTCTGGTTCGAAATCTGAACAAATCGGATTTGCGTTCAATTTGCCTAGACTTTTGGAAGCACTCCGAATCTAAGCGAATAAAATTCGACCCGAATACGGTAGAAGAAATTTTTCAAATCCCTCACTCGCCTTCGTAAGTTAGAATTTGAAGGATTTAAATCTTCGCTGACTTATCAAGATTGACCTGAATCCAGCCATTTGTTTTGGCACGGATTCTTTAAAATACGGTTTTAAACTATAGTTAACATTTCTGATGCTCACATAAAGAAAAATAATTTTGCTAAGTAATATTATAAGTGTCTTTTTCATGCCATAACTACCGAATATTAATGGTAGCTAATTACATCAGAAAATTTTTATTCTTGTAGCGTGAAAATAAATGAAATTGTAAAAGTACTAAAATTTCTGCTTTTACGCGATATTTTGAAAGTTCGGCGGCATAGACTAGTACTTTATCTACACTAATATTATAAAGAGGAAAGATTTGGTTTTTTGTTTTTTTTGTTTGTTTGTTTGTAACGAATAGGCTCCGGAACCACTGGACCGATTTGAAAAATTCTTTCACTGTTGGAAAGCTACACTCTTTGCGGTGAACACAGGCTATATTTTATTCCCATATTCCCACGGGAACGGGAACTACGCGGGTGAAACCGCGTGACGTCCGCTAGTTCTGAATAAAATACACTCGAGAGCAATGAATCCGGGTCACTTAAAGAATGTTAAAAATCTCGGAAACTAAAAATGATAGGTTAATGCAATAAATTGTATTTAATAGACAATGTAATACTCCTTAAATGAAAGTAAAAAAAATATGAGTCACCATACATTTTATTAACACAAAATTACATAAAGAAAAAACTGCTGATCTCTCCTTAAAACAAAAATAGGAAACATGAAATTTTTGAACTTTATTACGATTTTCTTGAATTTTAATACTTCGTATTGCCTCCTCGTGCTTCCATTACTGCGTTTACGCGGTTTGGCATGCTGTACACCAAGTTCCTTATACGATTTTGGGGAATATTCTCCCATTCCTCTGTGAGAGCAATTTTGAGCTCACGAAGCGTGATTGGGGGAGGGTTTCGTTGTTTTACGCATCTTCCTAGCTCGTCCCAAGCATGCTCGATCGGGTTGATATCCGGGCTGCGCGCTGGCCACTCCATACGAGTAATGTTCATCTCTTGAAGGTAGTCATTCACAATCCTACCTGTATGAGGTCGGGCATTGTCATGCATAAATATAGCATCCTCACCTAAATTGACCATAAATGGACCAACGTGATCATTGAGGATTTCTTCCACATATCTTACGCTAGTTAAAGAGCCGTTTTCTATGATCACCAGCTCTGTGCGACTTTCAGAAGAAATTCCGGCCCACACAATTGTAGCTCTACAAGCACGATGGAAGACACAGAGTGTATCGAAGACCAGGGGAAAGATTCAAGCAAGCATGCATCGAAGAAAAAGTAGCCTACGGTGGTGGGTCTGTACTTGTGTGGGCCGGAATTTATTCTGAAAGTCGCACAGAGCTGGTGATCATAGAAAACGGCTCTTTAACTAGCGTGTATAAATTTTGATTCGTCGGAGAACATAACTTTTGACCAATCTTCAATACTCCAATTTACGTGGCTCTGGGCATACCTTAGTCTCGAAATACGATGCCCACGCTCCAGTTTAGGGCCGTTTGCAGGTCTAAGGGGTTTTAAGTTAGATTCAGCAAGCCGACGTCTTACTGTCCATGCACTTGGGTTACTTCCTCCGAGGCGTCGAAACTGATTGGTGAGTTCAGTTCCTGTGAGAAAGCGATTTCGAAGCATGGTGTTCACCAAGTATCGGTCTTCTCGTGCTGTGGTACACCTGGTTCTGCCCGTTCCTGGTCTGCGTAGGTTAGAACCAGTTTCTTCGTAACGTCGGAGAACTCTTTGTACTGTTGACAGCGACACACCGACAGTCCTGGCTGTATCGCGCTGACTCCGGCCGGTTTCCAGCATTGTAAGTATTCTGGTGCATTCTTCAGGCGTAAGCGACATAATTTCAGCTTGATTAATGAATATAGAGCACTATCAACATGGTTTATGTACCCACATAAATGACAGATTACAAACAAAAGCAACACCAAATGCTGTAATTTCGTTGTTCCATCTTCGAAAGTGGCCCTTTTTCAAATTTGATTTTTTTATGATATAACTTTACAATAACTAAGAAGTTTTAATACCTTCATTTAAGGAGTATTACATTGTCTATTAAATACAATTTATTGCATTAACCTAGCATTTTTAGTTTCCGAGATTTTTAGGATTCTTTAAGTGACCCGGATTCATTGCTCTCGAGTGTATTTTATCGTAACAGAAATAGGGTGCAATACCGTGTTCAGAAGCTAGTACATAATCATTTCCAAATCAGTACTTACCTACATCATAACTGTATTATTAATTTCACATTAAATATACTTACAGGTACCTAGAGTAAACGTACTTAATGAGACCAATAGGTTTCAATTGGCAATTTATAGTCTTGTGAACATAATGCACTGAAAAGTTTAATATTATTCCTTTTTTTTATTATTAATGAATACTGCATCATGTATGTACCTATTTAATTTATTTTGCAAGTCACATTTATGGTAGGTACCATGCAGGCATACGACTTTTTTAAACTACAATCTGACAGAATCTATACTTATAATAAATCTGTAGAAGTGAAAATTCTGTACATTTAAAATATCAAAAAAATAAATAGCAGGGGGTGTTACTAGACCGACACCGAACCCAAAAATGTGATTAAAAAAATTTTTGTCTGTCTGTCTGTCTGTCTGTTTGTTCAGGCATCACGCAAAAACTACCGGTTCGATTACGATGAAACTTAGTATAATTATTCTTTAATAGCCTGGGCACCACACTGGGTACTTTTTATCCCGGAAAAGTATATAGAATTCAAAGCAAACTTAATTTTGCGGTTCGATCCCTAGACCCAAAGTTTTTATCAATTATTGCTTAAACGGTTAATGGTACGATGATGAAACTAAGCATAAGCGTTGTTTGTTATAATTTGAATAAAGTAATTTTAACATTTTGGCAAATTCCACCTCCAAAGGTATAAAAAAGGAGGGTAAAGTTTGTATGGAACAACGTAATTCCTTGGTCCGATCTACTTAAAATTTGGCATATAGCATTAAAAACATAATTGATAAAGGACGTGTTTCGTATTTTATTGAAATTTATACTATAATAAGCTAAAAAAGGAATGTAAATTATTTTGGGGCTGATTTTCTCCGGAGTTGATATCAATACTCCTTAAATACTCTTATTTTATACTTAAATTACTTTTTATTTTGACACATAATTTGTGAAAGCGTTGTCATTTATGATATATGGTTTTACTTCAGACTTCAAAGAGATAAGTACAAAGTCATAAATTTAAATAAAAAAACGCTATTTTGGTATAATATTAACCAAATATGCTATACGGAAGTATTATTGCTAATTTATTCAAATTTTGTGTGATAAAAATACATTTGTGAAAAGAAGAAGAAAATTCTAAAATGGCTAGCCAGAAAAAATGAAAGACCACGCTTCAGGTAGTATTGACCAGTGGATAACTGGTCAATAAAATAACACCCGCATGTTACCATCTACGCTCAATCCTGACGACAAAGATTGTCAGCAGACTGATCATGGAAGGCATGAACTTTAGTCTACATATTATAGTGCTGACTGCATTCTGTCAGGAAACAGACTCACTAAGTCTTTGTAAGATACGGGAATGGCCTCTACAAGGACTACATTCGACAGGACTGAAAAGAGCCATTACAATGAACATGAACGCTCAGCTCATGAAATTTACATTGTTATTACGTTACCTGGTCTTGGTTGGACCATCTGTATTAGGAGGACAAAGCCTACAGTAGTTCGGTTTGTTTAAACGTCGTAGGCTGGGACTACCTGAAGAAGGAACTAAGTTACGATGTCAATTGCTTAGAATAGAAGTTGTGTCAAGTAGTAGTTTAGCCATTGAATTAGGAAATGTATATAATAAATAAATTTACTTGGCTCATATATTATGCATTATGAATTTGTTTCTCAGAAATCTATCTAACTAGGTATTATTATAAATGCAAATGTTTGTGAGTGTGGATGTTTGTTACTCTTTTACGCTGTAACGGCTGAACGGATCTAGCTGAAATTTGGTGCCTCCAGAGATATGTTATAGCCACCGTCAGAATGGCAGGTTGCCTGTGACAAACGAGTCCCAAAGTAACTCAAAAATTGCTACATGATTGCTTATTGTCTAGGAACAAAATTTCACGCAGGCGAAGCTGTGGGCATCAGCTAGTATACAATATTTTTATAGCAATTGTGTAAAGCTAGTGACAGACACGAGGTAAATTACACTGTACTTACAAGTGTCATTAAATGATGGTATGGCAGTTGCCAAGTAAGCCAGGAACGAACCTCGTCGAGTCGTGCCACAGTGCACCCTCACACCTACATTTGTTAACCTTACAGATAACATTTATTACAGCTCTGCTCCCGACCGTGACGCTAGTGTCCCGCTCTCAGTAAATATACTTAATTAAAATTACCGCACGTGGCCCTCGAGAATTCCTACGTATAGGATGTGTTATGAGATAAAAGTTTCAGCAAAATCATACCAGCGTTTATGCCCATAGGTTGTAAATTAAATTAAAATTGATTAACTTCTCTTTTATATGGTTTAATCCAGGGCTTCCCAAACAGTGAGTCGCGACGCCCTGAGGCGTCGCGACTCACTGTTTGGGAAGTCGCGGCATGGTCCTTGGGGCGTCGCGAGTCGACTGGGCAAAATGATAGGTACCTAGTTAAAATTTTTCTAACTGGAGCTCCAGTTCCAGAATGACTAACCACATAGGCTACTTGGAGCTAACTATGCCATCGTATGAGGTGGCGACAGGAACTTTCTGGCTCTCTCAGATTAGGAAGCTGCCTAGCCAGCCTAATTGCGCAGTGCGGCGTACAAAAGTAACTTAGGTGTGAGTTACCAGACTTGTTTGACAAATCTCCAACGACTGTCGATTACCATCTGACGCTGTGGTACCTCAGTGCCTCTGCGATGATGGCGATTGGGCTGCCCAGGGCATGGTGTTGAAAGCGCTCGCAATGTCCAGCGACACCGCCAACAATACCTCTCCTCGATTGACTGCATTAAACAGCCTGTTACATTGCTTATGTTTTAATTTTATTTTATTTTACAATCAATAAATTAAAAACATTAAATTTTTGATCACCACTTCGTTACCAGAGAATTATTGAGAAGGGGAGGGGGGTTAAGGGCGTCGCAAAAAAATTACCACGTCCCGAGGGCGTCAAATTTCTGTGGAAAACTGTTACGAGAAAGCATCACAAAATGTTCGGAACCGAGGACAAAAGGTAGTTTAGAAGTTGTAGTACGATTCTACTGAAACTTTTATCACATTTCTTGTATGTCCTATTCAATGTTAAAGAATGACGTCATGCTGAAAAGTCATGTTGTTTCTTCATTTCGCTATACCTGTTCCACTGGTAGGTATTACTAAAAACTTGCAGTTTCTCAGAGCGAAATATTTAAGACGTGAAATTCAAAGTAATGAGCTAAGTTTGTTAGCTCATGTGTAAGGTGCAACTAAGCATTAAGAACATCTAGCTTAACTCGGCGGTGTCTCAAAATTATATACGAAACGGACTGAATATATGGGTAAGTGTGTATGAATTCGCTCGTTCCTGTAGCATTTCGTGTGAAAATGTAGCTAAAATATTTACCCATTATGTAAAAATGTTATGCTGTTTCAGTAAATAAACAAGTACAGTAAGGTCACTCACACTCTCAAAATGAAATTAAGAAAGCCCTACGTTCAGCTCGGAGGTCTGTGAATTGATTGGCTATATAAAACTGTGGTCCACACAAATTGAGTTAGGCAGACAAGACTTCCCCAATTTTCACCATAACACTGGTGACCTCTTCACCCAAGCACTTTCCCATTTATACTAGGTACATATTAAATAAAGATTACTCACTACGATAAAGCTCTCTACATTCGTTCAAATCATTGATATTTTGCTTTCAAAACAACACCACAACAATCTATTTAACAATTTATCCTTTAACTTCGTGACTTAAAACTACCTCTAAAATAATATTCAGATGAAATGATTTTACCACACCGAATCTAAGTTATCGAAAACAATAAAATTTTACTATTTTATTGTTTTCGATAACTTAGATTCGGTCGATTTGTCACGTATTTGTACGGAACCCTACACTGTTTATCTGCTCTCCATTCGAGACACAAATTCTCTCGTCTTTGTTTTGTGTTACCGTCATGTTCATGAGTATGAAAAAATGTTTAAAAAGTCTTCATTATTCTGCGATTATATTTCGTGTTTCATTTTTATAAAAAAAAGTCTTTGTATTACTAAAGTATGTTACTTATAGGGTTTTCCAAGGTCTATTTAGCACAATCTTATTTAGGGAGCAAGCTGGTGTACCTAATTTGGTGCTGGCTCATTGACGAAGCTTTGATCTAATTCATAGATGGGGAGTTGGGAACGTTTCGCATGTCAAACTTTGTAAGCTCGGAATACGCCTAAAATCAATCTTATGGTCGTACTAAGTAGAAAAAATTACAGTGAGGGAATAGGTGATGAAGGTGTAAGGCCGTGTGAAAAGAAAGAAGCCTATTTCCCTTGTAGGTCTTTCTTAATTCTCTCTCTCTCTACTGGACCCCTAGTCCAGAGAGGCCGTAGACCAATTAGATTGATTGTTGAAATTTAAAATAGTTTAATTATTTTATTAAGTGTGTGACTAAAATTTTGTAATGTAACTAGCTGATACTCGCGGCTTCACCCACGAGGATTTCGGTACCATTATTAGCTCAGCAGTAATCTAAAACAAAACAGTAGCTACTTATTAGGTATGCTTTTATTCTGGCTATTCGTGTTGCATTTCTCTTATTAGGAATAAACCTGGTCTTAATGAAGACAAACGACGAGATTTTTTTATTTGGATGCCGCCTTGGCTGCAGCAGGATTTTAAGATTTTAGAGACTACATGAGAATTTATTGTTATAAAATACTCTCATTAGGATGGCATGTAAACCCAAAAGACATAATTATTTAAATTATGTCTGAAAGAGTTATACGATTTTATATAAATACACAATCGGTTTATATACATTACTAGCTGACCCGCGCAACTTCGTTTGCGGCACATGAGAGTTAGAAAAAGAGAGGTATGGTATTAATATTTTGAGTAATATAATGTTTCCCGTCGCATTTACTCTCGTCGCGCCTAGTCCCGTCGCGTCGCTTTTATACATGAGAACTGACCCGCACAACTTCGTTTGCGTCACATGACTGAAAAAGAGAGAGGTGTAGTATTAATATTTAAGGTGATATAATGTTTCCCTTTGCACTTACTCCCGTCGCGTCGCTTATATTCATTAGAGCTGACCCGCACAACTTCGTTTGCATCACATGAGATTGAGAAGGAGAGAGGTGTGGTATAAATATGTAAAGTTATATAATGTTTCCTGTTGCATTTACTTCCACCCGTCCTTTTTTTGGTACGGAACTCATGTGTGTCCGACTCGCACTTGGCCGGTTTTAATCGTTCAGTTGATTGGCTACCACTGCAGACCATGTTTACCTACCCCCGTCGCGTCGCTCATACTTTAAAACTTATTAAAAGGGGTTATTGTAAGTGAACCTTAAAAGATAGGCATATGCTGTTGATGACATTTTTTTGTAACTTTTAAAGGAGAACATTTTTGTAATACAAAATTTTCACGTAACTTGAACCATTTACGCAACATACGCAGTGGAAGCTCTTAAAAGAAATAAATTTTCCCAGTTCTCGAAACATTATTTATGGCTGCTCCGCTCCTATTCGCATTAGCGTGATTTTATATCGCCATTAGCCATCCTCAATAAATGTATTATTAAACTGTAAAATAATTTTCGAAATGCAACCAGTAGTTTCTGAGATCCTAGGACAAACAAACTCTTCAGTTTTATAATATTGTGAGCTAACCTTAAGAAACAGACAAATTAGGTTATTGTGAGCGAACCTTAAGAGATAGACATAATATGCTGCCGCGGACTATTTTTTAGAACTTTTTAAGAGAAACAAAATTGTGTCACACAATTTTTACGTATCTTTAACTATTTCCGCAGCGTGCCGCGGACTATTTTTTAGAACTTTTTAAGAGAAACAAAATTGTGTCACACAATTTTTACGTATCTTTAACTATTTCCGCAGCGTACGCCTCGGAAGTTCTCAGGCGGTAAAAAATATTCCCCGTTTTCAAAACATTATTGATTGCTGCTTTGCCCCTATTCGTCTTAGCGTGATGTTATTAGCCTATAGCCATCGTCAATAAATGGAGTATCAAACTGTGAAAGAATTTTTGAAATCTAACCAGTAGTTCCTGAGATCCTAGCGTTCAACCATACAAACAAACAAACAAACAAACAAACTCTTCAGCTTTATAATATTAGTATAGATTTCTCTTATTGCATTTTGTTTTTTTTTACACTGATTTGGGTGTCACATGTTTTTATAGGTTATAAACAGCTTTTTTTTGCGTTGGACATACGAATGAAGATACGAATTGAATGTAGCGCAAAAAATAGTTTATTTTTTGAACAACAATCTATTGAATCCTATTCGGAATATAAACTTTCCTATAGTTGGATTTACTTGGAAAAATACCGTCATAGGAACAATTCGTTGTGTACAAACTGTCTATATAACCTTTACCAACCGCAAAATTTAATTTCGTAGTTGCACGCGATACCATTTTAAATTGTAATTTGTAGACTAACCCTTACAGAATTTTGTTAAAAGGTTTGTATCGGTGTCAACTCAAACTGTCACGTGGTGGTGTTGTACATGGGTCGCAACTTGAGACTGGATATACCCTTCTTTATCTACTTGGACATATGCGAACCATTGTTAATTTATTGTGGTACATTAATAACTTGAACAACGATCTTTCATCGCAAAATGGTTTAGTGGTTTCGTTAATAATGTTCATTATTAATTGTAAAATGTAAATAAGTAGTTGTAATATTTCTACAGTCTCTTTTACACATAAATATTAATTTAGGATTGCATATTGTCTCTCTGTACTGTAATATACCAAAAAACCAGGCCTAGTGTTTAGGAATCATGATTGATTGATTGATTGACAAAATACAGCTTGTTAACACACAGATGGATAGACAGACCGCAGAGTTTCAGTAATAGGGTGCCGTTTTTACCCTTTGGGTACGGAACCCTGAAATTGACACTCAATCAATACATATAATAAAATCGTAACAGGTCACTGTCTGCACATGGAAGATAAATAAGAAAAAAAATTATAGGGGGGCTTTATGAACGCAATAGAACCCAAAACAATGATTTTTAGAATTTTTGTCTGTTTGTCTGTATGTCTGTTTGTCTGTACGGTTGTGCACGCTAATCTCAGTAACCGCTTAACCGATTGCGGTGCGGTTTTTTATTGTGTTGAGATTTGCTCCACTTAACATTTAGCGTTTATTTCATGTCAATCGGTTTATAAATAAAATAACACTTAAGAATCAGATATGTTTAAAATTTTAATTGTAGCGGTTTCTTTGAATGAGAGTGTAAATCTAAACTGGCGTGTTGGCTTAATCAATACATCAATATCAATCATATCATCTATCATCATCAATCAATCAATACATATAATAAAATCGTAACAGGTCGCTGTCTGTACATGGGAGATAAATAAGAAAAAAAATAATAGGGGGGCTTTATGAACGCAATAGAACTCAAAACAATGATTTTTAGAATTTTTGTCTGTTTGTCTGTATGTCTGTTTGTCTGTACGGTTGTGCACGCTAATCTCAGTAACCGCTTAACCGATTACGGTGTGGTTTTTTTATTGTGTTGCGGTTTGCTCCACTTAACATTTAGCGTTTATTTCATGTCAATCGGTTTATAAATAAAATAGTTATAACACTTTTAAGAATCAGATATGTTTAAAATTTTAATTGTAGCGGTTTCTTTGAATGAGAGTGTAAATCTAACCTGGCGTGTTGGCTTAATCAATACATCAATATCAATCATATCATCAATCATCATCAATATCAATATCAATATCAATACATATAATAAAATCGTAACAGGTCGCTGTCTGTACATGGAAGATAAATAAGAAAAAATATTAAAGGGGGGCTTTATGAACGCAATAGAACCCAAAACAATGATTTTTAGAATTTTTGTCTATTTGTCTGTATGTCTGTTTGTGTGTACGTTTGTGCACGCTAATCTCAGTAACCGATTGCAATGCGGTTTTCTTTATTGTGTTAAGGTTTGCTCCACTTAACATTTAGTGTTTATTTTATGTCAATCGGTTTATAAATAAAAAAGTTATATCACTTTAGAGAATCGCACATAGACATAAGAGTCTAAAAATGGGTAAATCTAAACTGGCGTGTTGGCTTAATCATAAAAGAGCTTAATGATTAAGGCTATTTAAAACAATTCCTGGATTGTTTTAAAATAGACTTAATCTTTAAGCTCTTTTATACACGCTGCTTGATGAGTCTGCTGAAGAAATACCTCTCCTTTCGTACACCTTTTGTGACGTAAACGAAGTTGCGGGTTCAGCTAGTGAAGAATAATTATGCTATATCATAACATAAGTAATTATCATAACATAAGTACGAATACATAGCACTTAACTAGTTCTACAATTATACCCAGTACCTAATCACGAGTCTATTTATACACCCCGAGTATAAATATACAATCATAAATAGAACAGACCTACCTTGTTACGTTGTTTGTTGAATATACAAAGTTTTAATTGGGTATACAATTAAACTTCGGTAAGTTGGTAACGATATAACTCAAAAGGATTGCGCTAAAAATAGAGCTCGATAGATTTTTATTTGAAACTTTACGTCATGTGTATATTATTTTGGACATTTTGTTATTAGTTCAAAGTTACAATGGTCCCCTTTGAAGGCTTCAAAGGGAGGATACGGAGAACTAAAACCTGGTACTGATCCCTCTAGCCAGTTTGGTACAAGAAGGTCAATCACCTCCTAAAATTAAATTGCGAAGAGCTTACATCTAACAGTAAACTGTGATAGGCTGATTTGATTGATTGAATGATACTCAACAGTTTTCTGTTGAGTATCATTCAATCAATTATTCAGTATTGCAAACTAAGTTTTCAACAACAATATCGAAAAATGTATCAAAGTACAAGTTCTCTGACAGGAGCTTTTCTCTGACAGGTCTGCCGCCAATTGGGTAATGATATTTTTTTTTGGTATTTACAAAACCCATAAATCACAGAAGCCTTCTTCCCTTTCTTCACCTTCTTCACAATAGTACACAGAGTTCTATGAAATAAATTTATAATTAAATAAACTTACTAGAACTCTGTGTACTTTTGCGTAAATAATATTAAATTCTGCGCTAACGTACAGCATTATAAACACAAGGAGGTGTGTCACAAACTGTCGCACTAATGTACTCGTAACTCGACACAGAGCTGCAGGGACATGCACGTTGTTCGCTGTAATTACGTTATGAACATACAGGATGGTACGTTTAGATAAGTCATTAAGGCAATTCTGAAATGTGAGGCAACGTGACATCCCGAAATATATAGAACTACACAGAAATAAAGCTAAACAAAGAAAATATACCTAATACGACTAAAAACTATCGTTAATAAAATATCATTAAAATAAAATATAATGTATGATCAATCAATCCTTCAAAATCAATACATCAATATCAATACATCAATACATATAATAAAATCGTAACAGGTCGCTGTCTGTACATGGAATATAAATAAGAAAAAATATCATAGGGGGGCCTTATGAACGCAATAGAACCCAAAACAATGATTTTTAGATTTTTTGTCTGTTTGTCTGTTTGTCTGTACGTTTGTGCACGCTAATCTCAGCAACCGCTTAACCGATTGCAATGCGGTTCTTATGCGGTCTTTATGGATTAAATTTGCTCCGCTTAACATTTAGTGTTTATTTCATATCAATCGGTTTATAAATAAAAAAGTTATATCACTTTAAAGAATCATACGTAGACTTATGAATCCAAAAATGGGTAATCTAAACTGGCGTGTTGGCTTAACCATAAATTGTTTTAGAATAGACTTAATCTTTAAGCTCTTTTATGATTAAGCAAACAGGGCAGTTTCACACGCTGCTTGATTAGTCTGATGAAGAAATACCTTTTCTTTCATACACCTTATGTGACGTGAAAAAAGTTGCGGGCTCAGCTAGTTATAAATATTAATGCTTGTAACTTGCTTCAACAACATCAATCGAACCTCCACCTCTCTTATTTACAAAATTCTCATACAAATCTGCCTATGACAGTGCCCCTCCGGCCGTTGTCGCAATTGCGATTCGTAACCAGTTGCGGTGCACTGTTAGATGTAGGCCTTTCCCTCTACACACGGTCCTGTGTTTTCCGCATCTACTCTCTAATTGCGCCTTTGTCCAGGTCGTCGGTCTATCTTGCTGTCGTATGAACTACTTACATAGCCGATTCACGGTCTACACCTTCAGAAATCATTTTTGCTTTATCGGTCATTGGTTCTTCTACAGATGTGGCCAGGCCAGCTCAAAAGCCTCCTGGAACACAAGCTATAGGTACTCTGTTTTTTTTTTACCAGAAAACCTTGTTTAGGAGTTTATCCCTGAAATACACTCCAAGCTCAACTCGTAGCGCAACTTTGAGGGTATAGTATAGACGAATGGCATTGTAAGAAGAGGTAACTGGTAGAACGCCCTTTTTTTGTTTGCACCAAGAACGTATCGTTGAAAAAATAAAACATGCGTCTGCCATAAATTATGTACCTAGGTACAAATTTGTAGTAGATTTTTCTTAGATATTGTCAAAATTAATACAGCAGTGTGTAAAATTTAAATTGTAGTAGGTAGTTAAAAATTATCAAGCACGGACGTATTAAACAATTCTTTTTAATAAACTACTGCATAGTACAGTACAATGAAGTAATCAGGTTTTAATTATAGTGAAAATCGCTATTTCGCGTGTCTCCTTTTAATGTGGGAACTCATTCATTTCTTACTACTACAGCATGAAACGCCCTGCTTAATTAACGTATGCTCGTACTAAATGAATAACTGAGAATAAATTGAGGAGGGTTATACTTACTCACCTTAATTACTTACATTTTAAGCTCTAACTGGCGTCGGAAGTAGGAAAGAAGGTTCTATAGGAACCAACAATATTTCGTTAGGTCTTGATCCGCGATGACTTGATACATAGCGTCATGGAGTTGACAAATGTTGTGTTGAGTGGTTTCATATGTGTTTAAACTTTGTGCGAATAGACAGTACATTGTTGCACTTATTGACTAAGGCATTCTCTACAAGCCAGGCATAGGGCGGTGCAGAACTACATGTGGGGTAGGCGCACCGATTTTTCTGGGGACATCCTTCCGCAACACCGTTTACGTTACAGCTCGTTTTTGTACTGCACATATTTGTATTATACCTATAAACCTTCCTCTTGAATCACTCTATCTATTGCTGAAAACTGCATTAAAATCTACTAAGTTGTTTACATTTTACCTCACAGACAGAAAAAAATACTATGTGTCCAAAAATATTTATTGCTGTTACTGACTTGCCATAGCAAAGAAAATATCAAGGTAGAACACCAATTCGTGTAGAACACCAACTTGTTTACACCAACATCCAAATGATGTTTGATATCATTGGTAAGGGTGAATTTGAAGAGGAAATGTGTTAAAAGAAGGCCAATCATTATTGCTGGCACTCAAGCCAATAAGTACTACAAGCCAAATACAACTGCTGACAGACACCGAAAACTCTTGGACATACCTACATCTACATCAGAAGCACAAGAAGGTCAGATGATAATCGTTCCCAGTAATGCGGACAAGAAATCCAATTTAAAATTGGCAATGGTAGTCAGTTCGAAATGTACGATGAGTAATATATATATTCATATGTGAATAATATTGGTCTTATAAATTGCAAAATCCAAACAATCCCTAAGTGAGTACCTATAGGGTATATGAGTTCGACAAAGTGTCTAAATATTTACTTGGTAAATAAACTTATATATTCTGGGGAAAAGTACATACGAAGTTTCTATTGTATACTGTATACCTAATATACAGGATCCGAATGAAAATCTATTCAGCAACATTTGTAACTGTGTCTTTTTGAACTATAACGTCACCACGTAACAAAGTTAATTATTTATCCAATTAAAAGTTTGTACAACAAACATCGTAACAAGGTAAATCTGTTCCATTTATAGCAAAGATAATACAATTTTGGTATTTATTGTTTTGCTTTCTACAAGTAATTGGAAAATCATTGATATCATCGACAAAAGTACTCGAAAGATTTTTCGCATTGGATACGTTGGAAGTTTGCTATTTGTCGTTATTGTACTCCATGGGTTTGAAGAATGTGAGTATGTACAGAGTGATGGAGAGACCTGAAACCATCACATGACTGTGGAAATTAGAACTGTGGGAGGTAGAACGGTCCAAGGTTGTGGAGCTTGCGATGATAATTTAAAATAAACATTTGATTTGATGTTTCACGAAATATGTGTGTACCTATTATAGGTATAATTAGGTATGCACTATGCTGTGCCATTACTTTAGCAAACACATTTTCTCTATACCGATCAGAAGCAATTTTAGATACAAGTAATAGTACATTACTTGTATCTAAAATAATAAAATACAAACGTTATTTTTATTAATCTCAGACGAATTTAAGCTGAAGAAATCAACGTTTTTTTATTGCTAGCCCATACCCATGTTTCATAATTAACGTTTAGCGACAATAGACAACTGAGGATGTTCTCCATATGAATTATAAATACTGTATTGCGTATTGCTGCGTATTTAGTTTTGGCACAGCAATCTAATGTCAGGGTGTTTCCTAAGTGACATCAACAGTCGCATCGCATTTAGATCGGAGGACGATCACTAATTTAGTTTTAGATGTGAATCACAAGTGTCAAGGGTGCAGCTTGAATCACTGCTGCACTGTTAATGTATTGAAAAATGTAAAGGATCGTAAAACTGATCGTTAATAATGGTTTTTCGGCAAACTCGTAAAGGGGATGTCAAATTGACAGAAGGTACATTCAGACCCAGAGGTCATTTTACACAGTCTACTCTATCCTCCAATCAAAATTATACGACCTAACGCACTCGTAGTTGAAAAAGCGTTTTAGCGACTACAAAAACCTTCACTTTCCTGTACAGCATCATACACACCAGTCGTCTATTCCCATAAAGTTATAATATTATCATTAATCAACACAAGATAATATTGAATAGCGCACAATGAGGTACTCCCTTAAATGACGCATCAGTCTAAGTCTCGCTTGAAATGAAACATATTGTAATGAAGCACTTTCATAAACGCATAATTAAGTTAGGCAAAAAGGAGTACGCAAACGAGTTATAAGGAGTAATAAGTGACTATGAGTTTCGGAAATTGTTCTTTACTACATTAATGTGTGTAGGACTGTAGGTACATTCAGCTACAATGGTAAAGCACATTTTATAATTACGTTTAAACAATAAAAAATGACAGTTGGAATATCAATGTTTTCCTACCAAATTTATGTTAGAATGTTAGGACTAGCGGACGTCACGCGGTTTCACCCGCGTAGT
This sequence comes from Miltochrista miniata, assembly GCA_933228765.1. Lineage (NCBI taxonomy): Eukaryota > Metazoa > Arthropoda > Insecta > Lepidoptera > Erebidae > Miltochrista > Miltochrista miniata. The sequence continues at coordinate 27,194,762 of OW121751.1, forward strand.
TCCCGTTCCGGTGGAAATACGGGAATAAAATATAGCCCATGTTCACCGCAAAGAGTGTAACTTCCCAACAGTGAAATTATTTTTCAAATCAGTTCAGTAGTTCCCGAGCCTATTCGATGCAAACAAACAATCAAATCTTTCCTCTTTATAATATTAATATAGAAATAGCAATTAAGCTGAAACCCGCCTACACCCTTCAGCATTGAACACCTGGCGTCAGATTTGTTGTGTATGTTTAAAGTTAGTCTAAGTAACTTCCTTTATCGTCAGCCAGTCATTGTCGTAAATTCGGACATAATAGATCTACTAGCCGTTTAACATGGTAATTACGAGAACAAAAATCTCCAAGAAAAGGCAAGTGTGACCGTCAAAATAACTTGGCAGTAGACTGATTCTATTCTAATCTATACTCCTGTATTGACAAAGGAAAAGCGATCGGAAAACCCTGTAGTGAAATCAAGCGCGTAGCTCAAGACAGAATGGTACAGCGATACACTATGTATATACCCTCTATATTATCTAAGGGACATAAGAACATAGTGAGATGATGATACGTATTACTCGGGTAAGACTTTGATCTTAACGTAACAATTTATATTTGTGTAATAAGTGTAACGGAGGTATCCGGGTATCCAAGCCGTAGGCCGATGGAAGAATACCGTATAGTTTTAGTCGGTAAAAGTTCAGCATAGCATTCATTACTATTTCCACATGTAGAAAAAGGAAATAAAAATCTTCGAAAAAGTGTAGGTAACTTATACCGCAAATATTTACAGATTTAGCATGAAGAATGTTTTGACGCTTTCTTTTTAAAACCTCCGAGTATCTGAGACATTTTAGAATCGGAAAGCACAACGAAATCTCCTGAGCTGTATTGAGAGGGCGATAAGAGTTCAATCGTGCTAAGAAGAGGTTCCATTTTCATGACAATGGACTGAGACACTTTAGCCTGAAACCCAGTGCTTGTAAGAGTAGAATATAAATACGTAAAGACGGAAAACCCTCTTGACGCTAAAGAAAGGGTTCGTGACGTAATCCCTGTCGTGTGAATTTGACGATCTGTTTGTGACCGGTTTCTATAATCTACCTCTTTTAACTAAGCTGATGAAATCAGAAGATAGACACAAGTGCAGTAGCTCTGAATGAACGGTAAGTAGATAAGTTAATAATTTTACATAGATATGTATCCTGAAATTGTAAAAGGAAGAAATTACGGACATACGGAGATTTATGCAATCTTACTTCTTACTAATATTATAAAGGCGAAAGTTTGCACGGCCAGCAATGAGGCTAGAGTGCTGAGCCCGCAGAGAGTGATGGCCGTCAGGGTGATAAGAGGATACCGCACGATCTCCGGTGAGGCGGCATGTCTCCTAGCCGGGACCCCTCCATGGGACCTGGAAGCGAGAGCCCTTGCGTCACCAGCGGACCCTGCTCCACCAGGAAACCGTGGAGACATGGAAGGTGCGACTTGAGCAACCAAAGGGGGGATTCGCCACAATCGCGGCCGTCAGACCGGTCATGGACGAGTGGCTGGAGAGAAGACACGGTGCTCTCTCCTACCGGTTGACACAGATGCTTGCCGGGCACGGTAGCTTAGGTAGGTATCTGTGGCGAAAACACCGGGAAACCACGGCCGAGTGTCAGCACTGCGAGGACCGCAGCGATGACACGGCGCTCCACACGGTGGTGGAGTGCACGGCGTGGGCACAACAGTGCCAGGTCCTCGTAGTGGGTCTGGGCGTAGGCACTCTCTCGCTCGAGGCCATGGTGCGAGCCATGCTCTCCAGCGGGAGTAAGTGGGACTGCGCCGCCTCTTTCTGCGAGCAGGTTATGCTCGCGAAGGAGGCGGCGGGCCGGGTGCGGGAGAGAACTCTCCCACCCGAGTTTCGCAGTCGGCGCCCTGGGCGCCGCCGACGTGTCTTCGCCGAGGACTATCGGCCTCCATGACCGGGGGTCTGAGGACGGTGAGAGGGCCGCTCACCGTCCTTACAGAAGCAGGCCCATGACGGCAGCGTGACGTGAGCAACTCACGCACGACCCCCTTAGAAGCGGGGTCACACCCGAAACCCCCCATAGACGCGGGATTGCACCTGAACCACCCCCTGGGCGAGGCCGCAGCAGCGGCCGTGGGTCTGTTGGGAGTCACGGGACATCCTTCCTGAGGGCTTACCCGGGGCTCTCAACCATAGGATGTTGAGCGTTACGTGAAGTTTTTTAGTCGGTAAGAGTCCGGCATAGCATACTACGAGGATTTTCCCTCACATCAAAAAAAAAAGGCGAAAGTTTGTAGGTGTGGATGTTTGTTACTCTTTCACACTCAAACGGCTGAACGGATCGGGATGTAATTTGGTACAGATATACATTATAGTCTTGAATAATACCTAGGCTACTTTATATCCCGAAATAAGTTCCCGCGGGAAGCGGAAACAGAATTTTTATTTACGCGGGCGAAGCTGCGTGCGTCAGCAAGTATTTCATAAACATCGATTACATAATTATGATAAAAATTCTGTAGAGTTCATGACATTTCATGGATAAAGGCGGTTTTGTGTTACATACCATTTTGTTTACTACTACTGAATATGATAGTAGGTACTCGTATGCAACACAAAACGAAAGTTATGCCAGAGCGTTGCAATCAGATTTAACATGTATAGAAACATTTTACAATGCTCCGCGTTGTGTTATAACTCATCCTATGTAATTTACAGCTGAACATTTCTAACGGGCTACATGTTTCGCGTGAGTAACTCATATTTGAGCAAAATCATTTGATTGTACGTGCTTGGTACGTTCGTGTACTCGGCCGCTCGATTCTGACGCTAACACAATCTGTGATAATTTCCGGAGGCTCGAAACAACTGGTTTTGACACACGACAGTACAGGGTAATGACATAAAAGCATTTTGCATATTTTGCAATAGAGGGCTTGCTTTGCAAAATGCGCACAGTTTGTTGGTTAATGGTTTTCTAAATTGAGTTCTGTCTATAGTCTTTATGATCATTATCCTAAGTACTAATTACCTTAACACAGAAATCTAATTAATACAAGCAGCAACTTCCCCAAGAATCAAACAATCGATTTTAGGTGATAATTTTGGTCTCAGTATACCACGCTGTACAGACAGACGGGTTGTTATGGGGTTATATTTCCAGATTTCCAACTCCACGCAATGGATACCTACTTTTTTAAAAGTATGTTACCTTTACGACAGCCTCTGAGTAAATTTGAGGCAGTAGTGACATTTACACGTATACCACACGGGTAAGATGTTCTTTGTTCAATGTGCAGAATGCATTCTTACTTAAATAAATTGTTAAGGTAGAGTCAAGGGTTACATCGGCTTTATGACATGACGTTCCTTTCTAGCCTCAGAACCTGACTGCCATAATCGTGAAACCCTATACAAACACTACATTCTAACTGAATCCTGAATTTCATGCCTAATGAACTTGCGATGTTAAATGTGGCATGAACTAAATATAGTTGTCGCTACGCATACAACTTTTAAGTTAGAGGGCGCTAACACGTGCAGAAGCTATATTTATCCAGCTTCCGTTTGCTAACAGCTATGTTGATTTTCGTCAACGATTGTCAGAAAGAGGGGAGGGAGAGTGACGCACGCTGGGCGGGGGGTGCGGTCATGACGTCACGCGTGTCGTCAGATAATCCTCGGCTACGACTCGACATTGCTACGAGTTACGTAGCTTTGAAATATACCCTAAGCCCGACCTTTTTATTTTTGCCAATGCGAGAGCTATTTTACTTCATGATAATAAGTCGATGTGAGGTTTTACCATTTACATAGACATAAAAGAGACTTCCATAATAATCATATTATTCTGTTTCTCGATGGAGTAGTAAAGTGCGAATCCAATCAAGTTGAGAGGTCGTTTTGAATCGCAAGCTGTGGAACGGAATGCAAGTAATATCCATTACTCAACAAAATGTCTATAGCTACATGAATATAAAGTTCTCTGCTGCGGTTACTAAAATGTAAGTACAATTTCTAGTATAAACTGTTGATAGTATGAAAAATCAGGTCAGAGAGCAGGATATTTCATTGGATATTTATGAAAGTAATATTCGGAACACGGACGACCAGGCTTTTCGCATGCTGGAACGATAAAAATGGTGAAGAATGGTCATGAATTCGAAATACCTGGAAAATACAATGAAACCTACAAACATTATTCATTCATAAATTAAATATTATTCAGATTTTACTGTTTAGGGCCAACTGAAGGTTAGTTGATCATTCCATTTCGATGCCTTACTTTCTCAACCTCGTATCTTAGAAAATAGGGATTTTACGTTTTTCTAATCAATCGATTGCTCTCATTTTGCTCTATAACTGCAACCGACTCTTAACTGGATATGCTGTGTCTATCCCATGAAAACGAACAAAAATCATTCTGGTATCTCTTTTACTCCTGTTTTGATAACTGTGTCAAACTCGTATCTTTAATATACGTGGTTGTGAATGTTATTTCGTGGCTAAGTGTCCCGTTTAAGTTACCGTGTCCACGAGATACGAGGTTGCAACACTTTTAGTATCAATGAATTTCAGTAAAAAATTGCAAAAGTTCCTTAATAGAATCTAATTTAATCCGTAGGGCGCAGGATATTGACCGCAGGGTTATCTGCTTTGAAAAACTTTCTGTGAAAGTCTTTACTATACTATCTTCACGCCAAATCCCTTGCGGGGTAGGCAGAAAGAACCCAGCGCCACACGGCACGGTCCATACACACCTCACTTGCTTCTTCAACTTTCATTTTTCTTTTCATGCATGCACGTCGGTTCCTTCGGCTCTTGACACCACCTTCAACTAACACGGTTGGTTCTGTGAAAGTCATTAGTCGTTTCTTGCATTGCTGTTGTGAGCGAAGTTGTTTTACTTAGAGAAAATAAATTTAAATTTGACAACGATTCCATAGATACAGGTGTGTTAGTCTAGCTCTAGTTTGTGAGCTAATAAATAGCTACAATAGTTCTTCTTCTTAGTCGTTTACTCTTGTAAAGAAAGTCGTAGGTATTTTGAATGGTTTAACAGCCACCATGATCCAGTCATCAGCGTCCCTTGAACTCTGACCTACGTATATAGGTTTGTGTTATTACTTTCACGAGGTTTGTGCATCGCATAGGTGATCGTACGTACGATCCTTTGCCTTGTACATGTCTCTAGATAACAAGCCGGTTCCTGGAGATTTCGTTTCGAATAACTTGTCCAAAATATTTGAGGATTCGTATTTACACCTTTGATGATAATCTCTACTTGAATTTTAGTTCCTACAAGAACAAGATGATAGTCCTAAATGCTGTCCAAGGGAGATCAATTACTTTGCGGCGGTTTTTGAGTCAACCCAACCATCCACTACTAAATCAAATAGTTAAAGTGCCGGCTACGTAACTTTACCTATTGCATTGAAATTCAGTGTCACAAGTTTATAAAATAAACGACGCCGTCTTCCACCATCTAAAGATGGCACGGCTAGTTAAAATTCCCGACTTTACTCATCGAGACGCAAGTACGCTGTCTTGATTTTATCCTGTACCTGTGTACCTAATATCATCGAGGAGCCATTTCGAGACAAAGCTGGGCCCGGGTGTGCGCGTTCATTAGGAAGGGTGTTTGCTGTCACCGTTACCGGTGCCTTGAGGCCCCGTCTTTCTCCGTCTTTTGGCTACAAGTTGATCATGATTCCACGAACCAGACTACATACATGTTAGTCTACTGGTACTACAAAGGGAAAGCTGAGACAACCAGGCCGTTTCAAAACTTCAGCGAGAGAGCTGATGAGGTGGAGAGGACCGAACATTGACTTGATGTTTCTGAGGGACTTCAGAGGTCACTACACTAAGTGGCTGGTGTCCCTCAAGACCAATCTAGTGGGACGCGCCGCCCCCGTCTTCGTTCTCACAGGATCAGACCCAAGTGGTACGCGGCATCACACGGATATCGCACAGGTCGGATCATGTGCTCAACCTACCTACGGCTGACGAGTTATTCAGCACAATATAATGTGTTGGTGGATGACCCACTGGGTACCTCTGGGTAATATGACGCGGCGATTATGAGACAACATGTTGGCAGACTGGAATAGACCCTGCGATTACGGTGCGTCTGTCCAATGGAGTCAACATTGCTACCCAGGTACCTAAGGCTTCATCGGATAGCGCCTCAGCCATTGCTAGTGAATCCAGTGTATTATCCATAATACTGATGTCGCCAACTTCCAAAAACTCACCGAAGGGGTGAGTTGAAGTTATTCAACAGAAATAACGCCTGGGTCAGGGGGGCTCGAGTGGTACAGGGCACAAACGTGAGCCCCTTCAAAGCAGCTTACAATAGGGCTAGCAAGAGCGCCTTTAAGGGGGATGCCCAGCTTCTTTTTTATACATATCAATTTATATAGAAAAGCGTTTTCATTGCGTAATTTAGAATGAACGGGGTTACAACAGTCACAACCTACGTCGGTCCATTTTAACACAGCAATTCGGCACACGTGGGATAAAAGCAAATTTTTTTGTCTCTGCCTATCCTTTTGGGGATAAAAGCGTGTGAACTTATTGATAAAGGCATGGCCAAGTCTATGTATGTATGTATGTGTTTGTGTGATTTAGTATGGATATTAATGCGACAAACAAGTAACTTAGACATCAAGTTACAAGAATGAAGTTAAATGACTATTCAGCAAACTCGTATCTTCTAAAATGCGTTTTATGCTAAAATTAAAAAAGCTTTTCATGATTATTTCATCTATACACATAGCTGTAATCTCTATCTAAATATCTGCATTTAAATTTTTACAAAAATTTGAAAGTATGAAAAGAAAGACAGTTTTTTTGGTCTCCTGAAAAGTTGTATTTTTTGAGATACGAGGTTGAGAAAGTAAGGCATCGATTTAATTTATTAAGAAATAAAATCGTTTATTTATTCATCTAAATCGCGCCTCAATCTTGTCATCTATTACTATAAGAAATACCTTTGCATTTCTAATACTCAATTTAAAAAAAAAGAAGCCAAAATAAAACTACAAAATCAAATATCCACGTATATGGTAGTAACTCATTTAGCAATGCACGTGCACTGCAGCGCATTGGAAAACAAGCCACACCCATGCACTCGTTCGAATTAACACACCCATGCATGAGTGATAATATGCGTCATGCATTTTTATCAGTGTCCAGGTACATACACAATTCATAATGGATTAAAATAAGTATGTAGATAAAAAATACTTACGAAAGTAAAATCATGTTTCAAATAGGTCTGCATCATCATAATCCATCTGACGTTCGCTGTACATCAATTAAAAATACCAGGATAATTCTGAATAGACAATAAGTAGATGGTGACGACGACTTTGCCCACGTAGAATTACTTCCCAAGGGATGAGGAAACGAGAACAGCGTACCTTTGTTGCATGGGAATGTGTTCCAGGGATAAAAAGTTACTTACTAACTTGTTTCAGATTATAATCTATCACCTTTTTTTACGTGAGGGAAAATCCTCATGGATGCTAAGCCGGACTTCTACCGACTAAAAAATCTCTGGTATCCAGCCTAACAACCTACGGATACCCCACGAATTTATCCCTGAACCAAGTTTCAGCCACATCAGCACTCAGCAGTAAGAGCGTAATAGTCATACCACGTTCAAAGTCAATTTTACATATACCACAAAATAGATGTAAGTACCTACGAATACGTAGAAATTTTAATATGACCAAAAATATTATTAAGGTAAACGCAGCTATTAACGACCCATCGAAAATTCGCAGGTATTACCGATCCATTTCATTAATCTGCAACTTTTACGTTACTGGAACAGTTTATGCTAGAGACATTTGACGAAATATGCACATTTGTTCATTGACTGTCGCAAATACTTACGTTAGTGCGCGTGGCATTCCGGGAAAGAGACGAAATTCGTTTGTTTCTATGACGATAGTAAACTTGCCGATCGTGTGGTACAAATCCTTAATCTTACAGATAAGCACACCAAAACTTCGTTTAACAGTTTTTAAAGAATTGTATGAAACCTATGATTAATCTGTATTATTGAATGTGTTCATTTATATGTGAGGTCTTAATTTCTTACAGTATTTCATAAAGTTTGATTAATGAAATATTATAAAACTATTTTAATACCTTCAATTATTTTAAAAGTAGCAGCTATTGCCGACTCATGGGCCGGTGATTGCAATGCATATAAAATTTTGTTTTACCTCTTTCTCGTCGATATGTGACAATAAAGCAATTATTTTAATATGACATCTTAATCTAATACAGTCAGCCTTTGTAACACACAATTACCGATCTATATTATTTGGTCTAGTTTTCTTATTTAATCGTTTTTTGTTTACTACGAAATACAACTTTAATCATTCATTGTCATTATAAAGGAGCATTGTAAAATTAATTTTTATGGCATTACAATGTTTGTATTAATTAATATTATTTGCAACACTATTTATTTAAAATCTCTGCTATGGCTACAAAAATCAAATAAATACATATAATCTACTTTTTATGAGTCGGCCATACAATTTCGTAATTATGTATTATATCGACTATTACCGATCTATATGAGTCGGTGATAGCAAGTACGGGAAGCTATTGCCGATTCTATACAAATCCTGGTCGTTTATGTAACATAACACTAGTTTAATGAAATATTAGCTTATTATCCAAACAATATTTTGAAGATAAAAAACCATAAAAGCTCTTTTGCAACATAATGTCTTAGTCAAATAGCATGGACCAGAGTATCTAAGTGACTTTTCCTATGAAGTATAATATGAAAGTGTATGAAAGGTAGTATGAAAGGACTTAGAGCAAACCTACATGATTTTCTGCAAAAACACCAAAATGTGTTTCTTCTTAATTAAACAAAATACCTGCCTATACATTCTTCGTGTTTTTAACAGTCGGTAATAGGTTCATAAAAATCGGTAAATAGCTTCATAGCCTTTCGTATGGGTCGGTAATACAAACAATGGACTTGATCACTTAATTATTTTTTTATTTTATTAGTATTGTGTTTAAGGGCAATTTAGGCTTTAAACATAAACTAGACAAACTAAAGTTTCATATAAAATCAAAACATTGGGTGTGAACTCAATCACCGTTCTTAATAACTATCATCAATTTTAAAATTGTCTTAACAGGGTCGGTAATACCTGCATTTACCTTATCTGGCGAACGGTTTAATCGACAGTTCTTATTTCGGAGTCTTGCCTTCCTCTGTTCCTTAATATGACCAAACACAGTAGGTAAGTGCAAGCCACGAAGTAATGGCGGGTGGGTCATAATTCAGCCGAGACATGAACGTTAACTTTATGAGGGTTCCGTACTAACATTGAGCTCAGTATTTCACACCTTGGGGACAACGTTGCACATTGTACGGCTATGCTAATACCGTAGAATTACGCAACCAAAGGGAATTTAGCTGCGTTGTTAACATCTATTACTGAAATGAAAGTGCTTGTATACCTACTGCGTCAGGACTGGCGACTATTGCAAGATTTACTATCGAGGGAATTTCTATTGCGAAACGCCTTTTTCTAACGTTACTGAAAGTCTGTGTTAGGATGTTGGGATGTTTGTTAACCGACTTCGAAAAATACCAAGGCTTCCCCATTCAACCATAAAATTTTATAAAAACAGTTTTTCCTCGAGGTTTCCCGCAACCCTTTTTCACAGGAACTTGCTCTCAGGCTAATGAGTACCCTTTTCCATGTTCTATTTTATCTCTATAACAATTTTTATCACAATCTATTCAGAGGTCCACTTCAAGCACGCTATTTTTCAAGTCAATAGATTCTATTGTATCATCCACGAGCAAAATTAGTGAAAGTGTGTGAAAAACAAATTCGTTCTAGTCTATATTTATCTGATAGATTAGGCAACGTTTAGGACAAAAAATGCGGAGTAGTATTAAAAAAATACATCAGTGTAATTGAGCGTTCATCTCTGAAAGTATTTTTAGGCCTTCTTTAAGTAGTTTATTGCGATTTACTGCTCCTTTTGCTCAAACTTTTCTTCATGCTTGTAAAAATATCTTATTTTTTTTGATCTTGCCTTAAAATCCATTTTAGCTGAACTGGTACAGTAAATGGAAATTATGTAGGATTTCAATCTCAACACGTATGTAAAAAACAAATTTACACTTTTGCCAACGTGCCTACATATTTTTACGAGAAAGCTTTCAAGTAGAATGTTGTCATACGAGTATGTTGTAAGCATCTAGATATTTAACTTTATATCAGTGTTAAACATCAACATAAAGCTTAATCACTTGGCAAAGCCCAAACCTACAGATTAGATCGTAGCTTTTTTGTAGAAATTAGATGTCACTGAGGGATATGACGATTTGGCATGAAAATACCTAAGTACCTATGGCGATCTCCAGATCTACAAATAACTATTGGAAATGTTCTATTTGGTAAGACCTCTTTGACATAATTATTTTCGTCAGTTATCAGGAAAATGAGGATTGATTTACATATTTACAGTTAAGCTATTCGCACTAATCAGCCAATAAAGTAATAAAAGACCTCTTAAACAGTTTTAGCGTAAAAGAGGAACAAACATTCATCATCACAAACTTTCACATTTATAACATTAGTACGATTTACGAGATTAGTACGAGTACGTTGTTGGTCGTAGTTAGCACATTGAACTTTACCAATCTAACTGCAGTCTACTTGCAGAACTAATCAGCAACTAGATATCCTACATTATTACAACCTCCTTCGACTAGATACAACTAGTTAACTGAGTCTTGCCCACAATGGCCACCTAAAATGGCCCCCTTTATGTTAGTACAGTACGATAGTCTACTGTTAATACACCAGAAGTTACTCCAGCATGTTGTTTGCTTGTTCAAGGACCTCCGTTAGGTCCAAAACTTATCGAACTACACCAAATACACAACGGTTCATCCTTCTTCATATTACAGAAACCCCTGTTGCTTCTAAAGTTTCTAAACTCTACCTATCTTTGGAACCCTGGGTCTGTTTTTGTAGGTTAGCACGTATAAAAGCAGACCCAAGTATATGTATACTTATATCATGTTATTAGATCACAGCTATGCTATAGCTTTTTAATTCGGCATTGTTGGGAGCGAATGCAGTCTGACCTTCCAATTATTGCACCACTAGTAAGTAGGTGAGGTCTTTTGGCCCTTGGAGATACTATTGGGGTTAATATTGATTTAAAAACATAACATACTTAAGAAAGATGGGTACTTACATTCGTAAGAAGAGTCTATATAGAAAAATTGAGTGTGATACTCACAAAAATTTTCACAGAAACATAAATTTCCTTCTCTTTTGATATTACCTTTATTACCTGTAAGAACGCTTCATTTCGCAACAACATATTTCCAGCCTTTTATGACTAAGAACATTGAGTTTCAGGTGCTATAATGTAAATTACTTTTCATTTACTGACTATGATTGAAAGGGGCGCGCCCTCCCGCTGTAACTTACAATCTTAATGTTATTATGTGCTCACGAACACCATTGAAAATTGTCGTGATTGATTATGTTTTGAGCTACAGGCAATCAAACTAGCGGCCCTTTCCGGCTTCGCACGGGTATAATATAAAACTTACACGAAATAAAATACTATGGTTGTGGTGGATAGATGATATGCAAGTACCTACAAACGCGTCTTTGTACTCACCACATAAGAATGTGTTTTGAGAGGGAATCACCAGCCACGTAACTATACATTTTCCAACCACAACCTCAGTCTTCATTTATTCACTTCTTTTCCTATAAAGGCAAGCAGAATCATTCTGTACGACCATATTTTGACAGTTGTATTTTGAACTTATTGCCGTGTTGAAATAGACAGGAAAGCTTGTGACTACCCGCTGTTGAAATTTTTGAAGCCGTTCATAAGGACTTCAAAATAGTGCGGCGAGTGCCTCAGAGTGGGCTACAACAAGCACACTGAGTCGTGGAGAGCATAAGGTTGTGGCGAAAGCCGAGAGTTCCATTTTGGTATCGTCTTTACGGTTGAGGAGACCGACGGGCGTATAGAAGGACACTTACCTACATCATTTGTGTTTAAATGATAAAAACCCAGTGAGTATTCCAATTCTTATCGACAAGTCCGGGATGAGAACGGATTTGTATTTGACAAAATTCTGAACTCTAGTGAAAATAAGCGGGGCCAACTGCTTCACATGCCATCCAAAGCACACAAACGCTTGCAAATGGAAATAACTACCACAAACGGTCAGCCATCTCAGGAGTCATCGTTTACAGAACTCTCAACAATAGTGTTTCCTCAAAATCACATCAAAAGATAGTTTGCCAATAATTTGTATTTGTTTCTCCATGCAAGTAAACACTAGCCACTAAAGCATCCTTCAGAATTTCACCATATTTCAGTGCAATTACTATCATTCACTCATAATTCTGCGACGTGCCGAGCCATTGATTTATCTTCCATAGCTATTTACGGTCGCGTCGCAATAAGCGCATCGTCCAAAAGTTAATCCGATTATAAATTCAAAAGTCATAAATCTCCAGTCAGATTTACATAAAAATGGTAAAAGGGTAACGTGTTTCTTTCTCCAGTTTGGGGATTTTTCAGCAGCAGTGAAAAGAGCTTTTTTTTAACGCGAGGAAAAATACTTCATGGATGCTATGACGAACTCCTACCGACTAAAAAACCTCACATAATGCTCAACAGCCTACGGTTTGGGAGCCCCGGGTAAGTCCTCGGAAGGATGTCAAAGGACTCCCAACAACCTACGTTTACCACTGCGGCCTTGCCTAGGGGGGTTCGGGTGCTTCCCGCGTCTTTGGGAGGTTTTTCCGGAGTCATTTCGCTTCTGAGGGGGGCATTCGTGAATCCCTCACCGCACGCTGTCGTCTAGGACCAGCTTCGGTAAGGACGGTGAGCAGCCCCCTCACCGTCCTCAGGCCCCCGGTCATGGAGGCCGATAGCCTTGGACGAAGACACGGCGGCGCACGAGACGCCGACGGCGGAACTCGGATGGGAGAGTTCTCTCCCGCTCTCTCCCCGCCGCCTCTTTCACAGGCATGACCTGCTCGCAGAAAGAGGCGGCGCGGCGCAGTCCCACTTACTCCAGCTGGAGATCATGGCGCGTACCATGGTCTCGAGCAAGAGAGTGTCCACGTCCAGACCTGCCACGAGGACCTGGGACTGTTGGACGGGAGCCCACGCAGTGCACTCCAACAACGTGTGGAGCGCTGTGTACTCGCTGCGCTCCCCGCAGTGCTGGCACTCGGCCGTGGTTTTCCGGTGTACTCGCCACAGAGACCGAAGCTCCCGTGCCCAGTACGCATCTTTGACAACCGTGAAAAAAGCTTATGTGTGAAGTTTATTGTTAGCTTAAGCTATTCTTATGTAATTTTAAGGAGAGTGACCGGCCCAGTAAGTGTAAGTGTCCTGCCGGGTTGATGAGGTTTTGTTTCGAGATTGCCTTCGATAGCAGTTCCAGCACTTTAGACAGCTTACTGACGTGTAGGTATATTGTACCACTTGCAGCTAAGTGAGACTGAGGGCCTAATGAATTCGGTAAGGGATTGACCCTTTACCGATATCATCTAGGCCTAGCTTCATTATCTAGGTATGGTAGTGTTTATGATTTTTAACTTGCATGCTTATTTAATGCTCGAATTTGTGCATGTTGCGCAGTGTGCTGGAAACCAATAATAAGTTTAGTGTATAAACGACAGGGTTGACAATGTTTACATGCAAGCTGACAAATGAGACTATTTGGCACTTAGTGGCTCATTAGCGCACCGCTAATTTGCAAATTTTACGTAAAATAGATAAAGTTTGCATAAGTATAACTAAATATATAACACACTACTTCAAAGTATAATTAATAGTTGGTGCTCTGTTTTTTCTAATCGTATTTACACTAGACACTATTATTTTATACTAGCTTATGCTCGCGACTCCGCCCGTATGGTGAAGTTTTCCCGTGAGCTTTTTCACGTTATTTTTTTTTGTATGCCTAGTTTCTTATAATACTAGACAACTTAGGTGGGAGAGCTCTCGCTGCCACTTGCAAGAGCATGACCTCCTCGCAGAAAGATGCGGCGGTGATGGGTGACTATGTTATGTTAAGGCAGATCAATATCGGTGACTTCAAACAAATTGTCTTTGGTACCGATATGTCAGGTTGATTGATTGGCAACTCTACCTGTTTTCAATTAAGTTGAATTACATGTTTACTGTAGTTTCTAAGTAAAATGGCTGAAAGATAAATGGATGAAATAAAAATATTTATGGAGATTTTTGAAAAACTAGTTCTTTGTTTCCGCCGACTGAATCTTAACCATAATCACACAAACTTTGTGATAAACGACTACAAAGGAAAATATATTTATAACTCAAGTAAGATTTCACTATAATCACTCAAAGTCTGTTCGTTCCACGACTATTTTTTATCGTTGACAAAGAAACATTTTGTCTCTTTTAAAAGAATATAAATACGAGTCCCAGGTAAGCCGTCGAAAGCACCATGTAGCCTAATGTAATGTTAACGGATTAACACACTTTTTTCCTTTCTAAATACATTTTGATAGATAAATTACACCCACGCAGAACAAATCAACATTTTATCATAAAAAGATATTTTCCTTTATTCAGTCAAATGAAAGTTTATTTGGGTTTTAAATGGAAAACATAGATAACACAAAACTTTACAAACTATGAATTTATGAATGACAATAACCGCTCAAGTGTATTCCAATAGTTTTCCAAACATTGCCAATAAATGAAAAACAAGTCTGCTCGAACTGCTACGGCATTGTTTAACTTAATCTGAATTGTTTTCGCTTTTGGAAGGTCAAAAATATTTTATCGGAACTAGTTTTGTAAAGTTTAAACAGTAGCGGGGTTATGACACTTCTTTTAACGGGAATTTTGACACTAAATAACCGTTATTCCTGCTTGCCCTGCAACGGCGACATCGCATGGGAGGAAACTCTTTCCCCTAGCTAGACAGAGGCCAAACCACCAAAACGTTCCGCCTTGTCTCTACCGAGTTTAGGTCACTGCGAGGTTGGAGGCGAGGAAATTTCTACCTATTCTCAGGATAAGTCAGAGGTTAAGAATCCTCTATACATAAACATGAGCTAGCTCGATACAAATAAGCAGAAGTTGCATAGATTGTAAACCTTTTACATTTAAGAACAAACTTTAATCCAACTCTTTTTAGGGTTTCGTAGCCAAATGGCAAAAACGGAACCCTTATAGATTCGTTATGTCTGTCTGTCTGTCTGTCTGTCTGTCCGTCCGTGTGTCACAGCCATTTTTCTCCGAAACTATAAGGCCTGTGATATTGAAACTTGGTAACTAGATGTATTCTGTGAACCGCATTAAGATTCTTATATAAAATTGGAAAAAAAACAGTAAATTTTAGGAGTCCCCATACTCAGAACTGAAACTCAAAATTTTTTTTTTCATCAAAACCATACGTGTGGGGTATCTATAGATAGGTCTTTAAAAATGCTATAGAGGTTTCTAAGATCATTTTTTTCTAAACTGAATAGTTTGCGCAAGAGACACTTCCAAAGTGGAAAAATGTGTGTCCCCCCCCCTCTAACTTATAAACTAAGATGATGATAAATGTAAAAAGAATATATGAAGTACATTGCCATAAAAACTACCAACGAAAATTGGTTTGAACGAGATAGAGCTGGTAGTTTTTTTTTAATTCGTCATAAACCGCAATTTTCGGTTAGAAAAATCACTACCACTGCTAACGTGTTAAAACATCAATCAAAGTTACAACGAACTATAAGAACTTTTGTATTATGTTACTTGCTGCTACGAAACCCTTCATGGGTGAGTCCAACTCGCACTTGGCCGGTTTATTTATCTAAACGAGTCGTATCACTTTCCACGGCGCTACCGAAGTAGTTCGATAAACTTGATTTTGGTGAAACTGTTTGAACCAACGGTGCTGGATAGAGCAGACGAGTTCGTAGTGGAATTAGGACTCGACAAACGTAAGGTAGGTTGCTCCTAGCCAGATGCAATTTGAAGGTGGAGGGCTCTACGTTACAGCTAAATTTAGAAAAGACTATCTATCTACTATTGAAATAGGTTAATCCCTATAACACGTGTCAAAATATTGGAGGACAGTACAAGTGATTCTACTCAATATGCGTAGCAAGTTCCATCAAGTGGTGTCATTCAACAATATTTGGCTAGATATTGAAATGTAAAAAAAATTACGCAGTTTTTATGAAAAAGAAAATTCCCGCCCAAGTGTGAGTTGGACTCGCTTACAGAGGGTTCCGTACTAAAACACGTTACGTTTGTTGTATGGGAGCCCCACTTAATCTCCTCGCCCTTTTTCTGATTTTAGTATTTTAGAAATACATCATCTGTGAAAATTTCAGCTCTCTAGCTATCACGGCTCCTGAGATACATCCTCGTGACGGACAGACAGACAGACAGACAGACGGACAGCGAAGTCTCATAAATAGGGTCACGTTTTTACCCTTTGGGTACACATACATACATACATACATATGGTCACGCCTTTATCCCCGAAGGGGTAGGCAGAGGCATATTATATGCCCACATTTCACCTTTTTTTATAATTTGTCCCACGTAATAGGTGGTGAGCCGTATTGCCGTGTTTAAAATGGACAGGCGCAGGTTGTGACTGCCTGCTGTTGAAATAAAGTCTTCAACTTGACTTAACGACTGCCATTTTACTGGCAACAGGGACCAACGGCTTAACGTGCCTTCCGAAGCACGGAAACGCTCAAATAAATGTCACAAAGTGATCACATGGATGGTCACCCATCCTTGGACCGGCCATAGTGAAAGTTGCTAACTGTAGTGATCGTTTACAGAACACTGAGTCCGCGGGGCCACGAGCCCTTTGGGTACGGAACCATAAAAATAGGTTAACACATAACCTAATAGGATGATGATGTTAAGATATGTTTTATTCGAAGATTATTTTATTATAATCGAGCTCACACTATCCTTAGAATCAACCTCTAGAAGGCCATGGCTATTGTCGCGATAATTGGCCCTCCGCCAAATTTCTAATAGATCTAAGTATACCATCTAACGCTACTATACATTTTTATAAATAAAATTATCATAGACTAAACATTGTGTCACAAATGACGAGATATTGCCACCTTTTGCCAATAAAGAACTGTAAACAGAACAATGACCCACTTATTGAAAAATGTTGACGACGCGTCTTTTAAAAAAGTCTCGACGTTGAGTATAGGCCTCTTGGACAACTTTAGTGGCGCAGCGTTGCGGCCGATTTAGGCAACACGCGGACGTTATAGTGCGGTCAGCTGTACGGTTTACGTTTGTAATTCTCTCAGAAACGTTCAAAAGTGGTCTCTCAAAATACGAAAAATGGGTGGTAATTGACTTTTTATTCGTTTCCGAGACGAAATTGGGAAATTAAAAAAAGAGATGAGTGGATAAAAGCCGTCAGAACAATATAAGTATAAATATTATAACGATTTGATAATCATAACGTATCGAACATAAACAAACGTCAAATTTTCTGTTCGTGTGTTGTAGGTTTGAAGTAAAACTTCTTTAGGCGCGACTAGGGAGTAGGTAGGTATATCAAAACAAACATGCACAATGTTAATCATGTTAAATTTTTAATCTCGCATGGACATTTTTAGAGAATCACGTGCAAGTTATTTTTAGGGTTCCGTAGCCAAATGGCAAAAACGGAACCCTTATAGATTCGTCATGTCTGTTTGTCTGTCTGTCTGTCCGTCCGTATGTCACAGTCATTTTCCTCCGAAACTATAAGGCCTATGCTGTTGAAACTTGGTAAGTAGATGTATTCTGTGAACCGCATCAAGATTTTTAGATAAAACTAGAAAAAACGCAGATAATTTTGGGGGTCCCCATACTCAGAACTGAAACTCAAAAATGCAAGAAATGTTAATGTTCCTTTATACCGATATGAAAAATACTTATTTCTTCATTATTTATATTTCTTTGATAACAGGAGATACATCTTCATTTTCCATTTCTGCTTTGCATGTAGGTATATGGTTGAAAAGTTGCTGTAAATAGATTTTTTCAGATTCAATTAATAGTTGAATAACAATTATTATTCAACTATTAATTGATTTAATAATTATTACATAGATACCTCTACTTTCACATCGTACGGTGGATTATTGACTCTCGTCTGTGGTATTACTTTTCCACTGATGATTTGTTCTCCACTAGCTGCATCATGGATTTTGACCGCGACCTCCTGAACATGATGGCTTTGAAATAATTTATGCCCTATAATTCATAAATAATTTGATTTGATCATCGTGTTATACTAGTAATACGATAATCCAACAAATATATATGTAGAAAAAATTACAATGAAATTGAAAGAATATCTCATTGTTTCGTGTATTTACTTACCTTTCGACACAGATTTTCGCGAAAGAATTCTGCATAAATATTCTGGAATCCACACTTGATTATAGTTTGGCTCATAATATTATAAAAAGAATTTCTTATTATGTTAAAAAAACAATAATCTTAAATTTGTAGCGACTTATATGCGAATCATATGTTCACTATTATATCAAGAACGACCTCGAGTTGTCACCGCTAACCGACAGTTGGCGCTGCCGTAGCTTCGGCACGATATCCAAGAGGCGTATACTTCAGTGTTTGTAACAAGTTCCCTTTCAAAATATTTGTGCCCATTATCAGATGTTACTAGATAAAATTTCAAGTACGAAAATTTGATTGCTAAATAATCGAATTTTAGTAGCTGAAATCTTCTTGTACTGAGAGTGTATGAAAAGAGAATAATTATATTAAATCGTTAGACATTTTTGTTAAACAGAATCCAAATCGTACTAATTTATATAATTATGCTTATACCACTGTACTCTAAATACTAATCTAGACTACTCATAAACATGTATAATTCTAATATATTATTGAAACTGTTGATTGATGGCACTTTATGGAACTTGCTACACATATTCAAAAACTTCACTTGTACTGTTCCACAACATTTATTATTGTAATACCTAACCGGTTTCGCCTTTCGGCATTCTCAAAGGCTATTTACTTATTTAGATCATAATTACACTTCGAACGCATAAACAATGACAATTGTCATTGTTTATGCGTGATGAAGTTTTTCAATATTCTAATATATCCTTCTCTAATATAGAAAATGATACGGTGCGATTACTAGCCTTCATATCGCACAGTATCGTTTTCTATTTAGAAAACATTGAAGCTTCTGAAATAATACTACTGGTCTCATTTTCACATTGTTATCCACGCAGAATCCAGTCTAGAATCTGATTAAGAACGAACTAAAATAGTAAATACAAAATACAAGGACTTGTTTGCCCAACAATATTAATTATTCGGAACTAAATAATGTGTTAATGTTTAGTAACAGGTTCAGTAACGGACATTCTTCGATATACAGTACGAGCTTATGGAGAAAATTGTAACTGAAACTATTCCCTTGCAAACTCACCTTTTAAACAACACTTATATGTTTTTAATATTTCAAAACCCAAAATTTCATTAGTTAAATCTGTCTATTCATTATAGAATTTCAGTGGACTTTGAAACGTCAATACATTTTCATCTATATTAATAGATACCCCTATGCAATTCACAGAAGTATTTTAGAAAAAGAAGGTTTATAGTTACATGGTTAACAGCTGCAAAGTTCAAACTTACCTTAATAATGTAATCAATGACAACCGAAGCACTATTTACACTTCAATATAAGTACAATCCACAAAACAATTCTTCACTAACGTTTAGTCAACTACACTGTACAGCTAGAGTAATACTGTTCTTGGTCTTACTAATTAGCTCAGGCACTTTAAATGACTAGCAGAATATTCACTCGCGCACTCAGATAGTGTCTCTCTAGGAGTTCGTTCAATTACTATTCACCTGCAACAAAACATAATTTACATTAATACGAGTATTATCCTCATAAATTAATTTAAAAAAGAAGTATGCACAGTAAAATTATGTTGCTTCGTCATATAATTTTCTCGTGCATACTCCTTTTATGAATATACATAGTCACACGTACGTAATATTTTATATGAATGTATAAAAAATTCAGTGAATGTTCTAAAGGTTCATGCAAAATGTTTTAATGAAAGTGTATTTTTTTTAAATCAAGCTTCTTTCTTGAATCAACGGTTAGAATTAGATTAATGCGCATTTAAGGTTTAAATAAAAACTCTTTAGAATTATGTTGACCGATATGTATAAATATCAGTTCGTACTCTACTAATATCTAACAACAAATGGAATGGAGAGGGTATCAGAAATACGTGATAACATAGCAAGTCATGATCTGAAGAAATGATGGAAGTTACCTATATATCATTAGATATATATCTACATTCGGCAATGTAAGAACACACGCATCATTGTTTACCGTTAGGAGATGAGTCGACCATGATCCGCGGACATGACCAAGCTACTTTTCAATTGGAACACAAATCTCGGCTTTCCTCTCGCAGTCCACCCTCGGACAATATTAACATTCGTACAAAAGCCCTCCCTATCTAATAGCCAACGATCAACATTGAATTCTGTAACAATACCCCTATCAATCCTCCTTGTGCAAAAAGTAGGACCAAATATTTGATTTATCTATTTGGATAGTTATTAGATAGCCATGTTATCGGCAACGAGTTGTAATGTTTGTAGATACTTAGAATGGATTAAATGGATTGGATGTAAAGAGAATGTTAGAATTGTTTTGAAAATCACTTTAATGCGTCTACTACCCGTTCGATCTAAGTTTGCAGGTCTCCTCCCCTATACGCTTCTACACCAACCTCTACGCCAGAGGCAAACTTAGAGCGAATGGGCTTTAAAAAAATTGCCTAATCGTACTACTGGAAAAAAAATGAAAGCAAAGAAATTGAATGGACGAATTCGCTCTTCTTTTCTTAATTTGTAATTAACCTACTTACGGAAAGAAGAGGAGTCATGAATTATATTTAATTTTCCTCTCATCTTATACTTTACTTTCAAGACAGCTTAAAATGAATGTTTAGATAGATTATAAACATAGATTGCTAATTTATTTGTATAAAAAGGTTTGTGAGTATGAACAGATTAGTTATATGTTACTCTGTTATTTTTAAACTGAAGAATTTTCCGAGAGACAAACGCACGTGCTTCGACTGTGTCAGACAAACGTAAACACATGCCACAAGACGAATACGAGTCACTATTTTAAACACATTAATAGTGCTATGTAATAATAATATCTTCCTAGTTAAACTTTAATGGGCGGGCAAGTGCGTAGAACGAGTTCATAATAATTTGTGATAACTATCCGATACAAAATGTTGGTTCTGTGTAAACATTTCCTACTGACTGAGAGCTATTAAATTACCTCGGTGATCGAGTATCTCCGGACTGCTGCGGTGCCAGCGTGTCTACAGTGCTAATGATACCTTCTTGGTATGCTACGGAAGAAAACACTAGGACTTAACCTTTTTGCTATGCTGCTACCGAATAAATGTAATGAAAATTTTGATTAAGTATTGGGTTTGCTCTTTACGATATAAGTAGTTCACAAAGTATTTATTAAAAACATAAAAGTAATGCAGTTATTAGATTACTTTACTACTTTTTATAGAAATACATATTTCAAGTATAAAGTGAGGAGAGTCTTAGAATAAACCGGCCAAGTGCGAGTTGGACTCGCCCATGAAAGGTTTCGTAGCAGCAAGTAACATAATATAAAAGTTCTTATAGTTCGTTGTAACTTTGATTGATGTTTTAACACGTTCGCAGTGGTAGTGATTTTTGCGGTTTATGACGTATTAAAAAAAAACTACCAGCTCTATCTCGTTCAAACCAATTTTCGTTGGTAGTTTTAATGGCAATGTACATTATATATTTTTTTTAGATTTATCACTCTCTTAGTTTAGAAGTTAGAGGGGGGGGGACACTCATTTTTCGACTTTGGAAGTCTCTCTTGCGCAAACTATTCACTTTAGAAAAAAATGACGTTAGAAACCTCAACAGCATTTTGGAAGACCTATCTATAGATACCCCACACGTATGGGTGTGATGAAAAAAAAAATTTCGAGTTTCTGTTCTGAGTATGGGGACCCCCAAAATTTACTGCTTTTTTTCTAGTTTTATATAAGAATCTTAATGCGGTTCACAGAATACATCGAGTTACCAAGTTTCAATAGCATAGGCCTTATAGTTTCGGAGAAAAGTGGCTGTGACACACGAACGGACAGACAGACAGACAGACATGACGAATCTATAAGGGTTCCGTTTTTGCCATTTGGCTACGAAACCCTAAAAACAGAAGAAGACTGTTGAATTGAAGTACTTCAATTCAACTTTTAAAACATTTATGATATAATATAATATAGTTGCAAAATAATACAATGGAATAATGTTAATTATGTTTAAGAAATCTCATAAATACATTTATTGTTAAAAATTACAGAGAAACATAATTATTACATATCCATATTTACATTATTACTATCTAAACTAAACCTAAATAAGGCCCCCGTGGCATTGTGCCCAAAGACTAGCAGCATTCCCCCTTTGAATAGCAATACCTAGTCGTTGAGCGAGAAAACTGCCAGCCCTTGGGTCACCAGTTGACTCCACAAGGCGCTTTTTCAAATTCTTGAAAAATTTTTGCGCATTGGGGCCCCATGGACCTAGGGTCTCGACACCGACTGGACAAAAACGATACGATGAGTCGAGACCCTTATATTTATTAATTTTAATATTTTCAGCCGCTTCCGCTGCTGCACTGGCTTTTAATTTTGTTTTAGGAAGATGGGACGGGGCTAGAGTGTCAACACAAGTTGCATCCCACACCAGGACCCGACCCATACACCACGGTATCAAAGTTATACCATCCGGTCTCTTGCCATCGTCATCTTTACAGAAACATTTATTATTTTCTGGGATTATACAACGTTTGAGATGTTTTTCTCTTTTGTGTTCTAACTGCAGCCACCAGCAGTGGAAGAGTAAGTGAGAAAAATCCAATTTAAATATGCAAAATTCTGTGTATAAAAATGATCTTATTCAATCTAAGTAGGATTCCCGCGACTATGCACTGATGAAAATGCATGAATATGTATTGACGTACCATACCCGCCAACTGCACTCAGATACTAGACTACAATTACGCTACAGATTACAGAAACTTTAAAACATGGCTACGCTAAAAATCACAAAAGTGGCACTGAAAGCTCAAGCATTCTGCTGCAAATGCAATATTGAGAAAACTTTTACTTATCTCTATCCCAAAGCTTTGTTTTTACTCAAATTTAAAGCTGAATTATTTAATGTTCTCTCCTCCCTGTCTCATATCAGCTCCTATAATTTTTGTACCTTATGTACACCTGAATCCGTTGATAAGTTGGTTTTTTATTTCTTTCTTGGCACAGCCTTCGGCATAGTACTAACATCGAGTCGTGATAACATTGCCACATTTAATTATCATTCACCAAGACTCGTGCTAGGATTATTTTGGGTCCAAATCCTTGATAGAATAAAGTAGTGACAAGTAAAATATAGACAACCCATAACTCTAACAACACCGTTGAAAGTACTTATTTGTGTGGGGCGTCAAAACTTGAATGTTATCGCAGAATTTTTTACGGCCAATGAAGAAAAATTTTCAGGATATTACATTGTAAAATGTAACGACGTAACAAATGTCTTTAAGCAATTGATGGTGACTACCAGAACTTATGAGACCATATCAAGCATGAGATGGTCTTATAAGTTCTGGTAGATGAATCGAAATAGTTATTGAGATTTATTCCTCTGCGCGCTACAGAGCAGGTGGAAGTCTAGATTTGAGCCTGGAACGTTATCTGAAACCCGTTTGTACGAATAATCTGTTGACAGAATCATTTTTGGTGGACATATCCTTTCATAGAAAGCAGGGTTGCTTGGCAGAAATCACTACTCGTAGAAATTACTGTTTCCAGATACATCGGGTCACAGAAAGCTCGTCGCGTTGGTCTAGAGGTCGTAAAGTACTATTAGATAGCTTGATAGTCCTTCGGGTATTTTTTTACCTGTGGTACTACCCCAACGTTAGTACTGTGAAAAGAAAGGGACTTCAGATTGAGGAAAGCTTAAAACGACCAAAGTTATTAGTTTATTCTTTGTAACGAGCTTTCTGTGATCCGATGTATCTGGAAACAGTGGTTTCTATCAAAAAAGCTTTCAAAGAGAAATTTTATCTATAAACAAAGGTTTCTGCCAACCGCGCTTTCTATGAACCAATGCTTCTATGAATAATGATTCTATCATTATTATTATTATCATTCGGCGAACCGTGCTATCTATGAACATGGGATTCTGCCTACAGTGCTTTCGAACACACATTACATCTGTGAAATAATGATTCTATCAACCAATTCTTCGGCGAACTGTGCTTTCTACGAATAGTGATTTCTGCCAACCGTGCTTTCTACGAGTAGTGATTTCTGCTACCCGTGCTTTCTATGAAAGGAGACGTCTACTAAAAATGATTCTGTCAACAGATTATTGGAACAAACGGGTTTCGGATTAACGTTCCAGGCTGAAGTAGATTTACGGTTTCTCGTTGATTTCCACTGTCTGCATTATGTAACGGAAGATTAGATCCACTATACCAGTGTTTCCTTTTTAACCGACTTCAAAAAAGGTCTGATAAGTATGTAAGTGTGTGTAAAGGTCTGGTAAGTTTAAAGGTATGGTAAGTTTTTGAAGAGACTTTATCTTTTTAACCGACTTAAAAAAAGAAGGAGGTTCTTAATTCGTTTGTGTTTTTTTATGTATGTTTACCGATGTTTCCGTCAATTATAAACGGATTTCATATTTTTTCCTTTTGTTGAAATGGGTTTACTTCAGAGGTGGTCCCATTTTCATCAAGTCAGGATCTGATGATGGGATCGAGGGCAACCACCGAAAATTGTAGGGACAACTAGTGCGTTTGTCAACTTTTTAATTAAGTGCTTTAATCTTACTAATATTATAAATGTGAAAGTTTGTGAGTGTGGATGTTTGTTACTCTTTCACGCTCAAACCGCTGAACGGATCAGGCTGAAATTTGGTTCAGAGATTCGTTATAGTCTGGAATAACACATAGGCTACTTTTTATCCCGGGAATAAGTTCCCACGGGAACAAATTTTTTGCGGGCGAAGCTGCGGGCATCAGCTAGTATACTATAATTTAATGAAGGTCTGAAGTCGATCTGATGATTGAACCGAAAGACAGTAGAGGGAACTCCTTAATGATTTACAGCAGTTACCTTGTGATTGGGATTATTTGTATTGATGGGAACTTTGCCCTGAGATAGATACATTTCTCGGTCCACCCGTCACTTAAAATAATGAAAAAAAAATTAACAAAGATTAAACCGACTTCAAATAAAACCTAAAAAATAAAATATATTGTAGGTATTTTGATTTATCAGATTTTATCCATTATAATAAAAATGAAATCGGTGCCATTAATAATACCTAACTAAAACTATGGGTTTACTTGGCGCCGACTTCATAACGATATGAAGGTAGAGAGTTGAAAGTTGGTTCTAAATTAACGGGAACTACTCTATTCATTTTGATTCCCTTGAGGGTGTTTGAAATACACGTTCTTAACGAAATAAACAACTGTTACTTTTTTTTGCGCAAACTTTGAGGTTAGATTTTTTTACCGCTTCAAGACACTGTAAAATTTAACATTATAATATTAATTTTAACTTGATACCATCACGCATTCATGAAATAAAGGTCTTGACAGACAGATGGAGGGACGGACGGATGGATGTACGGAACCCCCGGTGGGCGAGTCTGACTCGCACTTGTCTGGTTTTTACAGATGTAACCCTTCACTTTCTTTACTCCATCGGAGCTAACTATAAGGGTGGAGGGGATTTGAACCAACTAAAACTGAGTTAGCCCTGAACTGCGTACCTATATAGTTTAAAGGAAATTGGTGAAACCCAGACCCAAGCTCATTGTTTAGGATTCCTTTCTCCCGTACCACATGAAACCTACCAGAATCAGGAGCGGCCAGGTACCTACTTCAGTGTACTTCAGTCAGAAGATAGAAAGCGATTAGCTGAACAATGTTTGAAACAATTTTATCAATAGGTACCGCATTGATTATTATACCACTAAATTTTATGACACTTTGGAATCCTATAGCAGTTGAATGACTCGATTACTCGAATTCAATATAATAAATTGACGTGATGTAAGACATAAAACCGGTTCGAAACATAAATTTCTCTTCAATTTTGTCTGGTTTTAGCAACGCTTCGTTCGCACAAATTTCATCGAGATTTAGCTTGCTTTTATTTCAGCGAGTTGGCAACGATAGAAGTAAAAAATGCGATGTGCAATTGATACACAAAATCAAACCGAACTGTTATTGGTACGGTACTGTTTTCGCCAATAAATGAGAATTGGAGCTATAATGTAGATTTACAAAATGGGATAAAACGTAAAGGAAAAGAGACTTGGCTTAAAGGTACGTAACTGTGTGCTTGTGTGTACCAGTGTGTGTGTGTACCAATGTGTGTGTATACCAATGTGCGTGTGTATCAATGTGTGTGTGAGAATGTGCTTATAAACCATTCTTAAAGAAATAAAGTGAAACAAAAGGATAGAATGTGCTTATAAACCATTCTTAAAGAAATAAAGTGCAACAAAAGGATAGAACTAAAAGACATTAAAATAAACGTATGAAATTAAATTATACTCCTAAGGTACCTATAACATTCGTTGTTATGATGCCAAAGAAGTTTATTCTCTTTATAATTCAAAAACATGTAAATCTTCTAGTTACCTACCTACACGCAAAAATATATCTATTTTTAATATATTTATTTATTTATACTCGTACTTTATAATACGCAAAGAATTGATATAAGATATCAATACAATAGGCGGCCTTATTGCTAAAAGCAATTTCTGCCAGACAACCTTTAAAATATACCTACTACGTCTTATTTTTGTCACAATCAAGGAAATCAGGAAAACACTAAGTTTGTTTTCTTTATTTAACTGATAATTTGAACTATGATAGATACGAGTATTTAAATAATGCAAAGCATGATAACGAATATCTCCGATAGGAGATCAAAACTGTTACATTACTAATTGTTTGATAGAGAACAAATTTCAAATAGACTTTTCATAAAAAGTAACGGTACAATTCGTGAAACTATTCTCATTGCTCTGAATGGCTCTGTAGAGGATGTAGCAAAAATCCCTTCACAGATTGTACACACTCTTTTAGACCTCTATAATTAAGTGTAAAGACATTTGTGTATATTGTGTGTCTTTGTCCCACTTTCAATTATGGAACGATAAAATAAATAAAGGTGAGACGATAAAAAGAATATGGGTGATTTCTATAAAAAGAAAGGAAATGAATTCCATTTTTTTATAGAAATCACCCATTTTCTTTGCATAAAGGTAAGCTTTTGGAAGGATACCCCAGGATATGAAATCACCGTTGTTCTGATTTAATTATATTTAAATAATGATTATACTCGTACAATTATTTACCCGTTCAGGTTCCCGCGTGAACGGGTTCTACGCGGGCTATATTTCGAAATATAGCCGTCAGCCACGGATAGTATAGCTTCACAACAGTTCGGAGCCGAAGCGCCTATTACGAAAGATTTTTTGATATATCTCTTAGAGTGTAAAATTAGAGTGTAAAATTGCTCGGACTGCAGAGATATAATGTGGGTAACAACTGTCCTGGCTGCTTGATTTTTTGTGGAATGAATTACAGAAGGCTTTGAATTTACCTTATCCCCGTCCTTTTCCTACCTCGACCCTTTCCTAACCACCAATCCTATTCCTACCTCATCTTCTTCCCATCCTTTCTCCGCCAAGCCAACGTTGCCGTGCGTATGTGCTGCGTGACTAGGGGCGAGCCTAGTATTAGCGTGCCAATTGCCCTGGGGCCGGGCGACCCCAGAAGAAGGCTAGCCTTACTTAGACATGCGGGGCTCTGTCTGGGTGGACTTTATTTTCCCTTGCTTTTCGTGGGAACGCAATGGACAAAACCAAAAACAAAATTCGAAATGGCGGCGATGTGGTTCGCAACCCATCACGTCTCGTTTCCCATCGAGGCGAAAAGTGGACTTGGGATAGCCACTTTGCTACGTTAAATGTAAGAGGAGGTATGATAGACAAAATTGAGGAAGTATGCAAGATGATGAAAGAGAGACGACTCGATATTCTGTGCGTGAATGAGACAAAGAGGAAAGGATGTGACACCACCACACATGGACCCTACGCTGCCTACTGGTCGGGTGTGCCTAAAACCAGTAAAGCGTGTCAGGGCGTTGGTGTAGTACTGTCTGCGAGAATGAATGAATGTGTCACAGAATATGAATGTGTAAGCCCAAGACTCCTTTGGTTGAGGCTGAAGGTTGGACTTACCCGCATCTTTGTTTTAGGAGTATATGCTCCACAAGATGCGCGGTGGTGCCGATCTTTACGAGACCAAAGTGAGAGGCAGGCATTTTGGGAGAGCATGAGTGATGTTTTGAGTAAGTGCAAACAAAATGAGAGGATAGTAATGTTAGGCGATTTTAATGGGTGGGTTGGAGTCAAGCGTGATGGGTATGAAAGAGTATTGGGAAAGTTTGGTGATGAGCGAGTGAATAAAAATGGAGAAAGTTTGCTTGAAGTATGTTTGGAGAAGAATCTTGTGGTGACTAACACCATGTTTCACCACAAAGATATCCACTTGATTACGAGACAAGAAGGAAGTAAGAGGAGCATGATTGACTTTGTGATTGTTGACGCAAGGATGAGAAAGAAAGTACTAGACACTCGAGCCTACCGCGGTGCTGGGATTGACACAGACCACTTCTTGGTTGTCAGCCGAGTAAGAGGTCTGTTTCAGCGGTGGAGGCACCGTGTGCGTGAACCTGTTAGTGTACTAGAACGCATAAAAGTTGAGAATTTGCAAGAGATAGGTATAAAAGAGGAATTTGTGAGCAAACTAAGCAAAAAGTTTGATAATTTAGATGAAGTATGTGAGATTGAAGAATTATGGAAGCCGATTAAGGAAGGACTCGTGGAAGTTGCGATTGAAGTGTGTGGTGTGAGCAAGAGAAGCCAAGGATGTAAGTTAAAAAGAATGACCGCGGAAGTTCTGAAAGCGTTGTCTGAGAAGAAGAAAGCATGGTTGGACTGGCTGGCCACAAAGGCCAATCAAAGAATGCAGAAGGCAACGGATGAGGATGTACGAATGGCCAACGATGAGTATAAAAGGTATAAGCGTGTGGCAAAAGAGGTGTTAGTAAGAAAGAAGGAGAATGATAGAGATGAATTTGATAAAAGGTTATCTGGTGACTTCCAACAGAATATAAAATTCTTTTGGAAGTCCATAAAAGCGGTGAGGAGTCCACAGACCACATCACCGCTTAATAAGATCAGAAACCAGGATGGAAGTTTTGTGGGAGGAGAAGAGTGTGTGCTAAAAATATGGAAGGAGTATTTTGAAAGTCTATTTGATAAAGAGGATACGCAAGTGCAAACTCATTTTTGTGAAATGAATGAAATTGGCAATGAAAACGACATTAGTATGGAAGAAATAATGGAAGCATTAAATATGTAGTATGAAACTAGGCAAGGCTGCTGGGATTGATAGGGTTTCCGTTGAGATGCTGAAAGCAGGACGTGGCGTGGTGATTGACCAGCTGTACCGCCTTTTTAATCTGTGCTGGAGGAGTGGCAGCGTACCAAAAGAATGGTCCAAAGCCGTCATTGTGCCGCTGTACAAAGGAAAAGGGTCGCAGCAAGAGTGCAAAAATTACCGCGGCATAAGCCTGCTCAGCATCGTCGGTAAACTGTATGCGAAAGTGTTGATAAAAAGAGTGATGAATGAAAGTGAAGGAAAAATGTGGGATGTTCAAGCAGGATTTATGAAAGGAAGGGGATGCACGGATCAGGTCTTTTCCTTACGACGCATAGCAGAAAAAGTTTTGGCGAAAAGCCAAAAGGTATATTGCGTATTCGTAGATCTGGAGAAGGCCTATGACAAAGTGGTGAGGAATGAACTATGGTCAACATTGTCTTTGTACGGGGTGAGCAGCAGCTTGATACGAGCACTGAAATCTCTTTATGAGGGCTCGAGTGCTTGTGTCAGGATCAACGGAGCTTGCACGGACTTCTTTAACATAGAAAGGGGTGTGAGACAGGGTTGTGTAGCGTCACCGTGGCTGTTTAACCTGTACATGGACAGTTGTTTGAAAGAATTGCAAGAGAGTGCGTGTGGTATAAAACTGAACGAGCTGTCCATCAAATGCCTCCTATATGCTGACGATCAGGTGATCTTAGCTGCATCGGCGGAGGAGTTGCAGTTGATGGTTAATATTATGCATGAGGCGCTGAAAGGTAGAGGAATGAAAGTGAATGTAAGTAAGACTAAAGTAATGGTTTTTGAAAGAGAGAAATGTATGACGAATTGCCCTATTATTATCGAAGGGCAAAGAGTGGAACAGGTGAAAGAATTTGTATACCTGGGTTCAAAATTTACGAGGGATGGAAAGTGTGACCAGGATATTGAGAGAAGAGTTTTGGCAGGAAATCAAGTGAATGGGGCGATGCATACCTTTATGAGCAGTCAAAACGTGTCTAAGAAGACAAGAGTGGCTGTGCATAGGGGTGTGCTTATCCCCACACTTATGTATGGTAGTGAAAGTTGGGTGTGGCAGAAGAAGCATGAAAGTAAAATTAATGCAGTGGAAATGAGAAGTCTGCGAAGTATAGCTGGAGTGAAATTGATGGACAAAGTAAGAAATAGCGTGATTAGAAAACAATGTGGTATAACTGAAGATGTAGTGACAAAGATAGAAAAAGGGATGCTTAGATGGTTTGGACATGTTGAGAGGATGGATGAAAATAGACTGACTAAACAGATCTATAAGGCGAGAATGAATGGGCAAGCTGGTAGGGGTCATCCTCGGCGTACGCATGGTAACCAAATTGATGACCTGCTGGAAAAAGGCCAGGTCAAGAGCACCCTTAACCGGCGAGCGTGTATGAAAGCACATATGAAAGTAGAAGAAGCGAAAGTGGTATGCCAGGATCGTAGCAAGTGGAAAGCCATAGTCTCTGCCTACCCCGATGGGAAACAGGCGTGATGATATATATGTATGTATGTATGTAAAATTAGGGATAAACAATTCGATAAAATTTTGAAAGATAACAACTTCAAGATTCAGATCTCTATCTTATCTTATTTAAAACAAGCTGTTTTCTGTCGAAGTCATTATCGCGTAAATAACCTACTTTTGCGCAGTCAGTTAAAAAGTAGCCTATGTCCTTTCTTGGACTCAAACTATCTCTATAACAAATTTCATCTAAATTGCTTCAGTGGTTAAGGCGTGAAGGCGTAACAGACAGACAGACAGAGGAACTTTCGCATTTATAATATTAGTAGGGATAGCATGGGTTTAGGAATACATATTTTGAAAATTTACCCCATATGGGAGTTGGGGTGAAAGTTTGCATGAAAATATTTGAAAACTGAAAAAGGAGCATGGGTTATTCTGTTAAGACTGCAATCGGAGTTCGAAGTATAGCACGGGCGAACCCGGGGCACAACTGTTACTGGTCTATTTTTTATATAATAAATATTATTTATTGTATACCATGAAGAAACCTATTCGAAAAAAAAAATCATCTATGTATGTACAGTAGGCGGCCTTATCGATAAAAGCAATCTCTGCCAGGCAACCTTTGGATGGATAGAAATCATGGAGCTGATATGAGCAGTGTACAAACTTGGTGAATGAAAAGCTAATAGGGATTGTACATCCCATCCAATATGTGTAGACTTAGGATACAATCATTACTTCGTGCTTTTTTTGTTTCTTTTTTTTATACTACTAAGGTGGCAGACAAGCATACGGACCACCAGGTGTACCGGTGGTCACCGCCACCTATGGACGTTTGCAACACCGGAGGCGCTACACTCGCATTGCCGACCCTGTAAAATCCCTTTAGAAGAACCCCATACTGTAGGCGTTTTGGGAAAATCGAAGTAGGGAGGTCATTCCACAACCTAAGCGTGTTGATGATAGACATGAGTAATTTCCGTATTTCAAAAGTAACTAATGTGTTCAATTTCTCAAATTTATTATCTAGCAAACGTTGATGCTCTGACGACAAAAAATAAAGTGAAAAATGCGAGTTGATTCATCACTCTAATATTTGTTCATAGTAGTTCTCATCCTGCTTAATCCTACTATCCTACTAATATTATAAATGTGAAAGTTTGTGAAGATGTTTGGATGTTTAGATGTTTGGATGTTTGTTACTCAATCATGCTCTAACGGCTGAATGGATTGGGTTGAAATTTGGCGTCAAGGTAGATTATAGTCTGGAATAACACATAGGCTACTTTTCGTCTCGGGAATGTATTCCCATGGGAAGCGGGGCAGGAACCAAATTTACGCGGGCGAAGCCGCGAGCATCAGCTAGTCATAGACAAAATATCTTAAACGAAATAGAAATAAATACCAAAAGAACTTTACTTGACTGCCTCTGTGGCGCAGTCGTGGGTTCGATTCCCACCGGAGACAAATATTTGTGACCCATAAATGTTTGTTTCAAGAGTCTGGGTGTTTCTATGTATAATATGCATCTGTTTAAAAGTATATAAGTATTATTATCCGTGGTCTGATTCCCATAACACAAGCAAGTTATTCCTAGCTTACTTTGGGATCAGATAGCGTTGTGTGAAACGTCCGTGAATATTAATTTATTTATTTAGGTATTTCACTTAAAAAAAATTCACTCTAAGCTGCATTTAAAGTTATTAAATGCAAGGTAATTTAGCAAAGAAATCTATCTAAATATATATAACTCAAAGGTGAATGACTGACTGACATGGTGATCTATCAACGCACAGCCCAAACCACTGGACGGATCGGGCTGAAATTTGGCATGCAGGCAGATGTTAAGTCGTAGGCATCCGCTAAGAAAGGATTTTGATAAATTCTACCCCCAAGGGGATAAAATACGGGAAGCGGGAACGGGAACAAATTTTACGCGGGCGAAGCTGCGGGCATCAGCTAGTAATTTATAAAAAAACTCGCGCATCTGTACAAATCACGTTTGCTGTATAAGGCTAAGGGGGGCTCCCTTAAATGTCAATTTTATGATACTAAAATTATTTATATTTATTGAAAATAAACAGCTCGATGTTCTGTGAGCATTTCAAGCTTCTGCTTGTTGCCGTTATTAATATAAACAAGAAGCCGTGAGACGGCCTCACCCGACTACCCCTCTAACGTTTACTGTAAAAGTGAAAGTTCAATTTTTGTTTTATGTCAAACTTTGAACAGATGATCCACGAGACCTAGTGACGTAATTTAATGCAACAGAGCACAGACTACAGACGCAAGTTTCGCCATAAGCCCCTCTGCAATCTATTTTATAGAGAGGGGCTAAAAATAAAATGGCAAAAAAATCACGTTTATTGTATGGGAGCCCCCCTTAAATATTATTATTGGTCTCATTTTAGTATTTCTTGTTAAAGCGGCAAAAGAAACACATAATCATGAAGATTTCAGCTCTCTAGCTAGCTATCACCGTTCATGAGAAACAGCCTCGTGACGGACAGACAGACAGACAGACAGATAGCGAAGTCTCATGAATAGGCTCCCGATTTTAACCCTTTGGGTATAAAATCCTAATATAAGTATTAGCACAATAACTAATAGTTCTACGTATTTAGCCTATCCAACATAATGCCAACATTAAGATTATTTTTAAAAAACAATTACTATGCTAACTGATCATAAATTTTAAATATGGAAATCGAGCAGGTTTCGAATCTGCGTCTTCTCGCATACCGTGCAAGACGCTTAACCACTAGCCACCGAAACCTACTCGAAACCAATCAAATTTTCCACCTTATATACGTCTTGGGGCGACGTAGGCACCATCTACCGGCACTTTTAGAAAGATACGCGGTACGAATGTATAGAATTGCACCTATATTCATTCGATTTATGATGAAACCTGCCCGAACATTAGATTATTTTTGAAAAGCAATTAATATGCTAACTGATCATAAATTTTAAATAAATATGGAAAAATAATTGGTTAAGCGTCTTGCAGGGTATGCGAGATGACGCACTTTTTCCATATTTAAAATTTATAATGCTAACATCATTATAATTTATACATTAAATCAAATTTGATCTAATATCGTCCAGTGCTTGAGCTGAGTGATGATCTGATGATAGATGAGTCAGTCTCTGATGCAACGATTTTATTCTAAACTTAAATTGTAAAGTTATACAGTTTTGACACTGCTTTCCTGCCTCCATTCTCTTCCAACACATTAATTACCTACCTTAAGAATGGACTCGAGGGCGACAACAATACACTGATTGATGTCAAAGTCGTTTGAAAAGTGTCATTTGTCAAGCGAACTGTCATATAAAGGAAGTGTCAATAATGGTCTTCATTGTACGCATACTTTTCTTGAAGAAATCCTTCTGTCTTCCAGTTGTGTAATACTCTGGTATTACACATTCAGCCCTCTGGGGCGGAAACTCCATAAAAATTATTCGTTTTCAAAATATGTCTAAACTAAAAACACGTTATGATTTTACAGAACTTGAATGTTTGTGACCACTAAACCTAAGCAAACGTTCCCTCAAAATACCCTCCAACTATATAGCTGTCATGGCGGGGGTGGGGAAGCTTCCTCAGTGAGAGGCAGGGAGTTGCCTATCTGTATGTAATACTATTACATTGTCTTTGGTAATACATTAAATTTCAGATTTAAGAACCAAACGCCGATGACACTTACCGAACAAGACAGTGAGACCAGGATAACAAATACCACTCGTACTATACAAAAGTAAATACTGCGTAGACTCTCTAGATGTGAATACTGCCGTCATAATATGCCGACATTATTTACGAAAAATGAGAAATTACTCGTTACAGTGCTTAAAGTGGAGTCACTTTAACAGATAATATTTGACGTCTGTCAGTTTTATCATCATAATAAGAATGATTACTGAGAAAGTGAATGAATGGATACGAGCTTGAAAGATATGTGAATTTTAAAAACCGGCCAAGTGCGAGTTGGACTCGCCCATGAAGGGTTTCGCAGCAGCAAGTAACTTAAAATAAAAGTTCTTATAGTTCGTTGTAACTTTGATTGATGTTTTAACACGTTCGCAGTGGTAGTGCTAACTGAAAATTGCGGTTTATGACGTATTAAAAAAAACTACCAGCTCTATCTCGTTCAAACCAATTTTCGTTGAAAACTAAAAAGTAAACTTTTGGTTTTTTAAACATTTGTTTTTTAAACGTTTTCTTTTTTTGTTTTTTTAAACTTTTGGTCGACAGTTCTCGTGAACCAAAATGCTGGTGTATACTTAGGCCAGAGGCTCTCCATTGCCATACAACGTGGCAACGCCGCCTGCATTTTGGGCACGGTAGTGGTTGACAGTGATGTGGAAGAGTTTTTTGATGCATAATTCTTATTTGACATTGCCCTTTTTTTAAATGAAATTTGTTCCCCTGTATTATAACTTGTATGTATATAGTGTATAGTATTATCTAAGTTTCATACACTCGTAATCGCCGACTGCATTCTGTCAGGAAACAGACTCACTAAGTCTTTGTAAAATACGGGAATGGCCTCTACGTAGACTACATTCGAGAGGACTGAAAAGAGCCATTACAATGAACATGAACGCACAGCTGATAAAATTTACATTGTTATTACGTTACCGTTATAATTAAATCAATAGAGGGCAGCACGAGTTTCAAAATAAAAGGTTATTTCTCTCAAGTCTTAATAATAATAACATTATCACTCAAACCATGGAGGAAATTATAAATATGCTCCGAAAAATACAAAAAGAACTCAATGAACAAAAATTGACTATTATCCAATCAGCCGAAATAGTTACCAAACAAGTTACTAAAAACATAAATTTAACATTGGAAGAAAAGTTCAAAGTAATCGAAGAAAAAGAAAAATATGATAACCTCAAAGAAGTGCTGAAAACCCATGAAAAAAGAATATACATTCTAGAGAAACAGTCTCGACTGAGGAACATAGTAATATTTGGCTTGGCGGAAACGGAAAAATCGTATGAAAATTTAGAAAAAATCGTAATTAATTTCTTGAACCAATATTTTTCTATTGTGCTGAAGAGTAGAGACCTACAAGAAATTAGGAGGATAGGAAAGAAAGGAGAGAAGCCTCGACCGATTACTGTGACATTTACAACACTGGGCAATAATATACAAATATTTAAGCAGAGAAAGATTTTAAAAGATACCACTTACTACATAAAAGAAGACTTTCCACAGCATATTTTAGAAAAAAGAAAGAAATTACAAGGACAAGTAAAAATAGAAATTGAGAAAGGAAATCACGCCACCATTAGGTATGATAAATTGATAATACGCCACAAAAACACAGGTGCACCAAGTAATATGAAAAGATCTCTACCAAAATCACCAGACAATAACGATGCCACACGAACAAAACAAAAAACACAGGCCAACAAAAAGACAAAAACTCAAACTGGGCTACAGAGATCGTCAAGTCTATCGGAGGGAGTACTCAAGACAGGAATACTTAGTGTTATAACTAAGAAGAAAATCCCTGAGAACCCACCATATGAACAATCAGACAAAGACAACAAATTATAGCAATTACCGCTCCCCTCTCTCATGGAAAACACAATACATAATACACAAATAAAGAAAAAAATACATCTTCCAAGCCGGCTGGTCACCGTGGAAGATCACGACCAAAACCCTCCAGAGAATAATAAAATAAATTGTAGACATATGAGTCTCCAGAACACTCTTCATAATCAGCAAGATGAATCACGGTCACTAGGACAGAGGAAAGCAAGCGAGCATGCGAGCACAGTGACAGTGACAGAGATTAGAGAGTACCTACCTACTAAACCATCTCTGGGGGAGGCCTATACCTTTCCTCGAGAGGGTTCTTGCTAAGAAAAAGATACAAACCCTGACTTAATTTTTTATTAATTTTTATTTTTTGTATACAATCAAACTAGAGAATTTTGAACTATATTACATTAATTATTTATATTGTATTATAAATACCATGAATGAATAATTATTATGAATTTATATTAGGAATATTATGAATTTGAATTATATTTTTAATCATAAGTATATAAAAAATCTCTGCATCACCCTAAGGTAGACTGGAAGAAAATGCCTACGGCATTAAGTCCACCTTTGTACTTTTTATGTGCATAAAGTTTTTAAATAAATAAAAAAAAAAATAAAAAAAAGGGGAATGAAATTGTATAAAATATCAAGGTTTAATTAATATTTTATTGTTATAATTATAATATACATATCAAACTAGGAAAAAAAAACTTGTCAATAATAATTTTGCATGCACATTTTATAATTATTATTTTATTAATTTTAATTATATTTTAATCATTACTATCGATCAAAATGAGAATGGATATAGCAATACTGCATTTAAATAATTATAATCAATCAACAATTACAATATAATTTTCACTAAGTATTTCTTAAAATGCGAAGTGTAAAAATAATTTTGCATGCACATTGTCATGTATGTATATTAATTTTCTTATGAAAAGCAAGAAATAAAAGGCTTTTTTATTTTTATTTTATTTTATTTATTTATTTATTACGTTACCAGGTCTTGGTTGGACCATCTGTATTAGGAGGACAAAGCCTACGGTAGTTCGGTTTGTCCAAACGTCGTAGGCTGGGACTACCTAAAGAAGGAACTAAGTTACGAAGTCAATTGCTGAGAAGAGAAGTTGTGTCAAGTAGTAGTTGAATTAAGAAATGTATTTAATAAATAAATTTACTTAGCTCATATTATTATGCATTATGAATTTGTTAATCAGAAATCTATCTAACTAGGTATTATTATAAATGCGAATGTTTGTGAGTGTGAATGTTTGTTAGGTACTCTTTCACGCTTTAACGGCTGAACGGATCTGGCTGAAATTTGGTGCCTACAGAGATATGTTATAGTTTGGAACAAAATTTCACGCAGGCGAAGCTGCGGGCATCAGCTAGTTTGAAATATTTACTTGACGGAGTGAAATATATATGTTCCGTAGCTAAGCGAGAAACAAGACAACCAAAATCTTTATTTTGAAAACTCTTGACAAAAAACGCTTAAATAACAACTTAATCGATTTTTTTTTCAAAATATCTAAGAAGCACTGCTTGAAATCTTTTTTTAAGTAATAAAATCTGCATCCAAATTAGATTACCCGTTCAAGAACTACGGTGATACATAGACAGACAGACATACATACAATAGTTTACCACCTTAGTACGTTATCTTTTTAAGTTAGGGTATAAAAATCATGTAGAGAACTATCTAGCTAGAACATGTAGGAAGTGTATTTTAGTATTGAGTAGATAATTGATAGGGGTCGACGTGACACAAGCGGTCCGAGAGGCAGTTTCCTAACAAGCTTTGTAGCACCAAGCCCGGGGAGCAATTAGACGGAAGGAGGAAATTGCATCTCTTGGGAAACTCACAAATTGCCTAAACCGTCAGCAACTTTAGCGTGAAATGACAATTTGCCTTTGACTATTAGTTTTCGATTTCGGATTGCCAATCACATAGGAAAGTTAGAACTTGTACTTGGAAATAAACGAGATTATGTACAGCGTCTTTGCCCGCAATAATTATTAAAGTATTTACTTTGATGATTATTGCAGGGATAAAAACCAATTTGTGAAGGTTTAGGGATATCCTTAAACCTTCCACAAATTGGTTTATTGAAAACCGCTTGAAAATCCCTGCAATATTTTGTGAGTCTATCGTGAACAAACAAATAGACGCGGTCCAGCGCTTTTTTTTTTAAACGTGAGGGAAAATCCTCATGAATGCTTTGCCGGACTCCTACCGACTAAAAAACCTCACGTTACGCCCAACAGCCTATGGTTAGGAGTCCCGGGTAAGTCCTCGGAAGGATGTCCCAGGACTCCCAACAGACTCACGACCGCCACTGCGGCCTCGCCTAGGGGATGGTTCGGGTGCTATCCCGCGTCTTTGGGGGGTTTTGGGTGTGATCCCGCTTTTAAGTAGGGACATGCGTGAATCCCTCACGTCACGCTGCCGTCATGGGCCTGCTTCTGTTAGTACGGTGGGGAGCCCTCGAAGGCCTTTGGCCCCGCTCCAGCGCCTCCTTGCGCCATGCAAACAGTGACGCAAGGGCTCTCGCTTCCAGGTCCCATGGAGGGATCCCGGCTAGGAGATATGCCACCTTACCTGAGATCGTGCGGTATCCCCTTATCACCCTGAAGGCCCAGCGCCCTTTGTGGACTCAGCAATCTAGCCACATTGATGGCCGTCAGGGTCTCCGCCCAAACGGGGGGCCCGCATAGGGCCATACTTCGCACTATTTCCAGGTACGGTCTCCTGTAGGGAGCGTTGGGTCCCCTGATGTTGGACATCAGCCGCGCTAGTGCGGCTGATGCCCCCTTCAGTTTTGGGACCAAACTTCGGAAGTGATGTCCGAAGTTCCACCGGTCCAGCTCACGCTAATCATTTTACAAATGGCAGAATTTCTTGATATTTTTTGCCACTTATTTCATAACACGCAGTATTAATTTGTTGTTTTAATTTTGTTAGATTTACATAATGTCAAGTTTTATTAAAATACATTTAGATATTTGCGTAAAAAGTAACAAACGCCCGCACCCCCACACATCCATCTACCTATAGTAAAATCTATTAGTTGTACTCGACATCCCTTCCAATTCCTTTTTTACATAGATGCTATGTTGAATTCTCGTTCGGAAATCTTCTCAGGTTCGGCCTCAATTCTCCCCGAAAGATTTATCTCGAATGAATCATTTACGAATGCAAAGAGAAAAGATATATAAAAGTCTTTTAATACTGATTGATATCATGGCAAGTTCATCATCATCTTGATCACCTGAGCAGTAAGTCCGGTTGCATCGGAATCGGAAGCTTTCGCTTCAGAACCCGGGGTCCGATTTTCTACTCTTTTCCTTCCTCTTTGAACGGGTCTTCAGCATCCTTTGTACTGTTTCATTACGAGTCCAACACCGCCATGTTGAAGAAAAGTAATGGGCTGAGGATGTAACCCTGGGGTACCCTATGGTGACGTGCACGAACGTGACTGTTAATAAAATAAATATATGTGTACATACTCACACAACATCGTCTAGGCAAAATTAAACTAATATAAGCTTATGCTATGGTATCTAGACGACGGAGAAACATACTTATATATTTCTAAATACATATATATTATAGATAAATTACACCCAGACACAAAACAAATCAATGTGCTCATCACACGAACGGATTTGACCTGGGTGGGTATCGAACCTACGACCTCCGAATCCGTAG
This sequence comes from Miltochrista miniata, assembly GCA_933228765.1. Classification (NCBI taxonomy): domain Eukaryota; kingdom Metazoa; phylum Arthropoda; class Insecta; order Lepidoptera; family Erebidae; genus Miltochrista; species Miltochrista miniata. The sequence continues at coordinate 27,235,226 of OW121751.1, forward strand.
TCAGGCACACTAACTATAATGTAGTGCGTAATATAATTATCAGGAAATAAAAGTGCTGCAAAATACTTCCGTTTCTTCATACCAACATGCTATATACCCCAAGAGAAAGACTGAGAAAGATTTCATGTGCTTACGACTCAATACATTTATAATGATGAGTAGGAACCTATTTATTATGATTTTAGAAGTTCAGCAAAATGTGTGATAATTTTAAAATTTTAAAATAATTTCACTCTTAATGTAGAGCATAAATAGTAATGGGTGCTTTACCTACCAAGGCTGTAGAGCCAAAAAGTTTAAATTCAAAAAAGATATTTTTAAATTATAAGATCTTACCGTTCATCATACTCGTTATAATAATTCCCGACGTCAAGGTTTAAACACTCTTCCCAGAAATATCTTTTGAGAAAGTTAACTCGAAAAGATATGCAATAGCTCAGGAAACATTTACATATTATTCACATAATAAGCTGCCTTATTTATTATATTTGTTTTCTCTTCATCTTTCAGTCATAAAATATGAAAATATCTGTGACAAACAGAGAACGGAGTAGATATAAGCTGCTGTATAAAAATGTCTTGTATATTCAATTATATTTTGAGTCAAACATAGGCCATAAAACAACGAACCTATAGCTATCTCTGGTTGGCAGAATGTAGAGCTTTGATAAACTGCGGTTATTTGGCTGTTCAATATTGTCTTTTATATTTCTAAAATATTTTGTTACCGAAAGATGTGTGCCGCGGTCGGTATTTGGCATCAGGCCAGTACTTTAGCAGTTTTCTCCCTCATGACAACTTCTATAAGATAAAATGAAGCGCAGTCTTTGCATCCCGAAAACCGATACATAAATGATGACGCCCAAATTCTGCTTTCACAAAAAGTAACAAAGCAGCACCAAATTTTCTGTAACGTTTTCTCGATTACATCCAGCTACCATTAGAAGGGTGCTTACGCATGCCTTTTCTGTTTTGTTACAACCAAAGTAAAACCATAAAATACTCAATATTGCTACTCACCCGAGCGATATCTTTTGATATGTACTGAATAATACTTTCAGAAGGTACCGTGACTTTGAAAATAACTTAAATACGCGTAACGAGAAGATCTCTCCTCTCTACGATTACGATGCGACTGATTCCATTAAGCAATAAACAACGGAAAGGTGAATGAAAAATGCGCGATAATGTGTAGTAACATGTGCAACGTGCGATATGGGAGCGCGTCGCGTACCTTATCGCGAGTTAGCGAGCGCAGCGTTGCAGCAATGCACCGAGGGAGCTGTGGGCGACGCGAGCCGCCCGCCTGCTTCCGAGCGACTGGCGCCCGGGCCGCCGCGCCCGCCCGCGCCACGCGCACACCTGCACCGGCGCCACGCCACGACACGCGCCACGCCACGCGCCACGGCCTACCCTCGTCCGGCCGCAGCGGCCTCACGCACTCCGCGATTATCGATGTGTTCTGTGAGATGTGTCGCGCGGCGGGCCCCGAGCGGGCGGCCAAGGGGAGCAGGCACGCACCGCGGGCGCGGGGTCGCTCCTGCGCGCTGCGTCACGCATCTGTCTCGGCGCTTTCTTGCGTGCTCTCGGCAGCCTCTCCCGCAGCCCGCCATCTGCAGAGACGTGCTCGGTCGCGCCGCGCCACTCCCGCTTCACTCCGCACAGCCTAATAAACCCGCTCCCCTAATACAATCACATTGCGATCCGTGTTAATGCCCTCTCTCCTTACTTGCAAAATTATATCCGGAAAACTGGATAGAGTTGGTGTTAATATATACCGTACTGAAAATTATGGTTGTTGTGACAGGAATACTAAATTGTTTGGTGCGTGCACATAACGGTGCTTAGTAGAATTTTATTAGAGCTGTTCCTTACACAACCTTCATGAAACAACATTTCGTTATGCGCATATTATTAGATCTAAACCTATCTAGAACCGAAATCTCAAGAAAGAAGAATTATAGGTACTACTTTGACTTTACACACTATAAAAATGAATTCACTTTCGGTATTAATCGCATAAATCGTTTAAACTACTCAACAAATTTGATACCTTATTAGGTTAAGTTGCTTTAGGCACAGTATATTTTGGAAGTGTATCCAAAGCCATTTAAATAACTAAGGGTCTCTTTCATCTTAACCGAGCTATTGGTGTGGAACGTAGTCATCCGAACTCATTACTCTGAAGGGTAGGATGTCACCCTAGTGTCGCTAGTACCTCCCCCAGTGGCCTTCACCCGGAACTTACGCTGGGATAGGCAATCATTGACTAAACCATTAAAAATTTAATGAATGATTCTTCCAACATAAAGGATTCTGAACATGTGAAAGGGAAAAGTAATGAAATTATTGAACTGACAGAATAAAGTGACACTGAATCTCATAAATTATGCGAACTACAGTGAAGAATTATAACCGTGGAACACCCAAGGGGACCAGCGTGACAGCAGTGGACAGTGGAATACCTAAGTGGACAATTATCACCCAAGACTATAAGCCTACATGCCTGAGGACGGCGAGGGGGCTGTTCGCAATACTTACAGAAGCAGACCCAACACTGTAGAGTAGAGTGACGTGAGAGTTCCAAGCACGCCTCAAGAAATGGGATAGCACCCGAACCAACCCTCAAAGTTACGGTATAGTATCCGAACACCTAGGCGAGGCTACGGTGGTACCCAGAGTCTGTATCCTGGAATCCTGGGCTTACCCGGGGCCCTCGACCATAGGCAATGGCAGCGAACGTGTTGTTTTCGTCGATAAGAGTCCGGCTAAGCAAAAAATAAGGTGAACCACTTAGGAAGATAACAGGTTATGAGGGGTGATTGATTCCACTTGTATTAAAATTTCTCTATTATTTTGCAAACTACGATCCGAGACTTCGCCGTCCATCGGTCTGTCTGTCACGAGGCTGTATCTGATCTCAATAACTATGATATCCAGTGCTAAATGTATTTCTCTTACCACTTTTATTTTTACGTGAGGGAAAATCCTTATGGATGCTATGCCCGGACCTACCGAAAAAACCTCACGTATCCTGCCTAACAACCTACGGTTGGGAGCCCCGGCTAAGCCCACGGAAGGATACCCCATGTGGTTCTCTTGCCGCTGTAACAAGAAACACTAAACGGCAGACCCCCATACAAACTTACGTGATTTTGTTTATTTTCGACTTTTTTTATATTTTTGTGGAAATCATCATACATGTCAGTTTAAAATATCGTGACCCATCACGACCAGTATCTGCTACAAGTATTCACACTCAGTTGCGAGCTAATGTGTCAGGTATCGTGACATTAATCCCATTTTGTGTAAAGCGACAGGGCTCGGGAAGGAAAGTTCTCCTAAAGTAACTTCGGGATCGTATATTCTAATATAGTGAGGGCTACGGAGATGTGACAGTTGGCGTAATGAGAATAGTTATACGAGTTTGTCCCAACCTGTTTTATAGCTTTCCTAGTCATCAAAGTAAGGTACCGATTTAGTATCCACCTACTTTAATGTACTTACCTACTACTCTCTATGATTCTACAGTAAAGAAGTGGACTGATGTTTAGTCATTATTATATACATACAATTATGGTAAGTCATTTATCCAGAAGGGGTAGGCACAGTCATACTATATCCCAACTTAGGTGGTAAATTCTTTTATATTTAGCTCGCCAAAATGATGCCGCCTGATGGGAAGCCACAACGACATCTAGCGATTGGGGCCACCGTCCCAGTCTGTAAGACTATAGAAAGTGGCCCTCAACTTGGCGGCCCTATGATTGTAAGAGGAGGGAAACACGTGCGCTGGCAGGTCGTTCCAGGCACATCACAGGGCCGCCAACTTGAGGACCGCTGTAAGAAGTGGCCCCCAATCGCAAGATGCGCCACGGCTATCCATCGTGGCGACGTCAATTTGGCGAGCTGAATATAAAAAAAATAAGCGAGGAAAAATAGGCGAGCTGAATATAAAAAAAAAAAAAAAAAAAAGATTCTCTCCAGCGTGTCTCCAGAGTGACACCTCTGTTCAACACGCGTTGTTCGGGATCGGAAAGGAGAGGGTGGGATTAGGTTGAAGAGTTCTTCAGAACACTCACCGTGATAGATACGGTAGAATGCAGCCAAAGATGCAATAGTTCTTCGCTGCGCCAATGGCTCCAGACTTTCCGTTACCTCAGGGCAGTTGATAATGCGAATAGCTCGCCGCTGCATAGTGTCCAGAGCGTCAAGCAAGTACCTCGCGGAGTCGTCCCAAAGGGGAGAGCAGTATTCGACGCAAGGACGTATCTGCGTCTTGTACAGCAGACACCTCTGGTTTGGCGTAAAGAACCGCTTCACTTTGTTTAGGACTCCTAGTTTTCTCGAGGCTAGCCCAATACATCGCTCAATATAGTATTTGTGATTGAGCTCGGGCAGGACGTCTATGCCAAGGATGTCCAGATTATCTCCTAGTGGAATCGTCGTATTCTGAAGAGAGGGTAAGGGTAGGAAAGGGGATTTTTTAGCTGTAAACGCACATGCCTGTGTTTTGCGGGCATTGAACTCAACCAGGTTCGAGAATCCCAATTGTAAATGCGGTCCAGCCCCCGTCCAGATCAACCACAAGTTGCCATCTCCTTTCTTCAACATCAGTCCTCGAGGCCACTGGACGGGCCGAGTAACTTCCGTGCAGCGTGCTATCGTCTGCATAACAATGTATCCTCCCGAGGGACAGCATGTCATTGATATGCAGAAGAAAGAGGGTTGGGGACAACACAGACCCCTGTGGTACACCGGCATTTACCTGCATAAAACAGGAAGCCAGACCATCACAGAAAACTTGTATCCGTCGTCCGTGCAGGAAGCTGGCCATCCAGCTGCACAATTGGGGCGGTAATCCATATGCCGGAAGCTTGGAAAGAAGTGACGCATGCCATACTCTATCGAAGGCTTTAGCGATATCGAGGCTTATAGCCAACGACTCACCGTGCCTCTCCATAGCCACACGCCAAACATGCGTCACGTAGGTATGCCAGGAGGTTACCCGTAGATCGTTTTGGCCTAAAGCCATATTGTCGATCATTGAGTAGCGAGTGATCCTCGAGGTAGCGCATGAGCCGTTTGTTGATAATCAGCTCAAATATTTTACAAATTATCGAGGTGACGGCTATGGGGCGATAGTTTGCAGGGTCCGACCGATCCCCTTTCTTGGGGATCGGTTGTACGTTCGCCACCTTCCAAGCCTCCGGCACTTCCCCTGAAGAGTAGGAGAGGCGATAAAGGCGCGCTAACGCTGGAGCCAATTCGGCCGCACATTTTTTCAGCACCACCGCCGGAATGCCGTCCTGACCACTGGCTTTCCGCGTGTCGAGTGACCGCAGCACCGGGCGGCACCGGCACATCACACTGCCGGATGACAATTTCCTGACCGTATGTAAACTGTATTGTCTGAATGTGACTGCCCACTTTTAAATAATTTTAAACCGCCTATAATGCTTTTAAACATGAATTAACGAATGCCATTTTACTGGCACCCGGGACCAACGGCTTAACGTGCTATTCGAAGCACGGAAACGCTAGCAAATAGAAATGTCACAAAGTAGTCACTCATCCAAGGATTTGCCATATTATCTTACTGTAGTGACTGTTTACTGGGCCATGAGCACTTCTAACTCACCCTGCTAACATCATCAAATAGTCGTTCATGGCTCGATTGGTAACTGGATGCCAGTACAGAATGTCATCACCACAGCTTTCATCCCGTGAGCGCCTTAAAGGCCATTTATACCAGTCCGACTAGTATCCCGATTTAGTAGTAGTAGATCGAACTGCTTGGACAATTTTTATCCATTAGACTGATTCTGACGATCGGACTGCTGGTGACAGGGTATACTCGTAACAACACTCATTTCATTTCTTTGCGAAGGGAAGGGATCTCGAAATAAACCTCCATATAGTCTCTATTTCATTATACCACAGTTTGGTATAGAGGTTTATTTCGAAATTACTTAATAATTTTTGCCTTACTTTCATTACCATCTAGATATGTGGTAGGGAAAGTAAGGCAAAAATTATCCTCCATATGAATTTGTATGGGCGAAGGGCGTTCTATGCCCAGCAGCGGTTGTCAATATACTGAGATGAAAATACGAATAAGATAGGTTTGTGGAAATCTGACATTATTTCATAAACAAAAAATCGTTTTGTATACCTATCACTATCTCTACGTACCATGAAGAGTGTACTCTAAAATCGTTTTGATTTTAGTGATTATGTGTATGATATGTAGAGATTATAGTGATATACAAAATGATTTTTTCCTTCAAAAAGATTTCCGACACTAGGCACAGACGGAGGTAATTACCACGTAACACTTCCGATGTAACAACTAGGTACTAACATGAAGGTAACTAGCAGTTAATTTGCAAAGCAGATATTTATTTTTCCAGCCTTCACGTGACTACTGCGCGTATAAGCAATCAGTTTACATGATTTACTACTTACCTAGCCTACTTAAAAGGGTTTACAGAGGTGCGGAATTCTCGTACAGGCATAGTGCAAGGCATCTAACAAGGCAAAATTTTGGTGTAGTGGGGCTAAGTTCGCGCACACTTTGAGGCACAAGAAAGTACACCACTCACTCCAAAAAGTGGTGGGCTCAGTCCAAAACTGCCGTGCACTGTAAAATACTCTGGGCCAGTTTCAAAATTAAACAATATCTTTGGTATAGTTTTGATTTATATTTTTATTAGTTAAACATACCATATAACTATACATTTTGAATCATGACGAATAATGTTATCGTGGTCTAAGAAACAATAGGAAATGTTACAGCTGAGAAAGTTACAAAACCAACAACGCGAACTGGAAAGTCAGCAAAACTTTGCAGAGATAAGTTCATTTCATAGTTAGCCCGTTCACACTAGTCCTAGATGAAAGTAGATATTAAAGCACAGTGGGACATAAAACTTCGCATAAATTCCCAGTTCTAATAAGAAATGGTAATGACTGAAAAAACTACAAATTATTTCTTTCTACGTTTCTTTGGGCTTTCTTCCTCATCAGACTCTTTAGATTTCTTGGACTTCTTTTTCTTCGGTAGAGGCGGGCCTTTAAATCGTACAGTCAATTGTACGACTCGCTCTGCTTCTCTTACACCGCTCAGCCGTGCTCCAGATACGGTGGCATAGTGGCCGGGAACTGTAGCTTCACCAGCGAACAAGAGCACTGGTGGTATTGGTTCGCTAGGACCTGGTAAAGGACATGCTAATGCACGTTGAAAGTTACCATCAGAGTTTGCAGCGTCGTATGAATAGGCTCCACGGAAGTATGGATCGGAACACCAATGTGATCTCAAAATTGTTCTCGGATATGGTATACACGGATTACCAGTGCAGGTACGCAGAACTGTAGTCAGACCTTCAGCTATATCTCTGTCGCAAAGACCCTCCATTGTTACGGCTTCTTGACCAACTACCATGGCACACAATACGTGTTTACTATTAGGCACTGTTTCTATTTTCGTCAAACCCCTTGTCCAATCACATTGAGAACAGAGTTCACATTGATTGAATTCAAAATTTAAATTCCCTTTATGCCAGAACCAAAAAGGACGACAATATTCCATATAAATTTTGTTGCAATTTCCAAATCCTAAAGAACGCATAGCATCACATTTAGAACCTGGTAACGCAGGACAAAACATTTTCACTGAGTTTTCATACAACACACCGAGAGATACAGTTACAATAACGTAATCACATGGAAATTCTTCACCATCCGTAGTAGTAACTATAGCCCGGTGACCAGCTTTATGTGATGTTCCCCAATAGACGCAATTAACAGGTTTGCAATATCGAATAGCTCCTTCTGGAATCTGTTTCAGTATTGGGGCTAATATACCCACTAATCCCAGAGGAACGCGTACCACACCTCCGGGCATGTTCATAAAACAGCCGCAGTGATCAGCGCATAGCATTGCCGTATCATCTCCACACCTAGCACTGAGCATATGCGAAAGTCCAAACATAATCCTGGCAGCATCATGTTGTTGATCATCAGGAAAACCGTGCAATTCTTGTTGTATTCGCAAACTCATAAAATTAATTAGAGAGCCTTGTTGTTTATTACCACCGAGGCAGTATAATTCTGCTGCTTCTTGCTCTATTTGACGAAATTTATGGTATGCGTTAATAGTAGGTGGAAAAGGCATTTTTCCTGTTACTATTCTATTAAACAAGCCACGCGTATGTTCAGCCCCAGGCACTCCGGGCCGAGGCGGCTTTTCTAATGTGCTCATTGTATACAGGGGATGCGTCAAGGCATTGTCGGCTCTCCAATGAGAACCCAATTCAGCAACTATGTCTCCAAGCCAGCAAGATTGTATTCGACCACCAGGCCTACAAATAATCAAAATATAATTATCTCGTCAATAATTTACAAGTTACTAAAGAACAGTGAGCTAACCTTTCATAGGCTTCGAGAACAACTACGTTAGATATGCCTCGTTGGGTGAGTCGGGCGGCTGCAGAAAGTCCCGCCATGCCTGCGCCGATAATTACGACCCGTGGTTCCTCAAAACATTTGTTGGCGTCGCATGGTTCAACGGCGCATATACCTCTGTTTTCTAAGTCGGGCCCACAGTCGTAGGGCATGACTGAACCTTTTGACATACTTTTAACAAAAAGATCAGTTAATATTGAAAAATAATGACCATATTCAAATTCATAACATAAATATTTTGTGTACCTACCATCTTCTCGTAGTATCGTGCCATTGTTTAGTGATTAATAAAGATTTTCTACAGATTTTTTTTGCTACTGCCATGAAAATTACTTCAATTTAGATAAAATACAAAAATTTGGACGACAAACACAAAATATTACATCTGAAAGAATGTCATAGGAACTGTCATTTGGATATTGTTATGATAGAATACGATTTTTATTTGCAAAGACTTATATAGGTTTAGAAATCCGTTTAATGATTTGATCTTTATTCTTACCATGACCTCCTTTCACAATAAAGTTATTTACCACTTTGATTATTATAGTACAGTCATAGAGCAGCGCGAACAGGCGCGCGTCGCTCTCTGTGGTAGCAGCATAGATTTAGAATTTTTCGCTACTCTCAATCTAAATCTGTGGGTAGCAGTGCATTGGAGTAATTGACTCAGAATCTTAAGGTAAAAATTTGGGGACATCCTTCCGAGAGGGCTTCCGGGGCTCACAACCATATTCTGTTGGGCGTTATGTGAGGTTTTTAGTCGGTAGGAGTCCGGCATAGCATCCATGAGGATTTACCCTCACGTAAACAAAAAAAAATGAGAATGTATAGGTGTTAGAATGTTCGTTGCTCTTTTACGCTCTAACGGCTGAACATTTCTGACTGAAATTCGGTACAGCGATAGATTATAATTCTTTTTTGTCGTAAGAATATTTTTACCCTTGGTGAGAGATAGCAGGAACTGACAATATTTAACAAAAAATAGTCAAATAAAAGAACTCGGCTTACTATTACCTTGTCATTAGGTGTATATTAGGTACTGACTCCTACAAAGAGCATCTGAATAACACGGGTAACGACAGATTCTTGTATTTTTCAACTGCTTACCTAGAAAAGAAGCTTACAACTTGAAACCAATATACGATTTCCTTCGTTTACGATGCCAAGTTCTTTAAGCTGGGTCCAGGCCTTTACTATCCCAAAATCTTCAAGCTTCTTGCAAGGTCATCAATTTGAGTACAGTATATAGAGTGCTAGGATGTCGCCTTAACTTATCAATAGAATATTTTTATCCAAAAATATTTATTTATTTATTTTATTAACTTCCATATCGCTAATTGATTGATTAGGTCAATATTGAAGTACAGTCACTTCGCAGTTAGACTGGAAACTCAAACCCAACTGGGTTAGGAAAAGTTTCAGTGGATGATGTGGAGGGTCTATAAAATACGGCAGCGACTAGCAGACCGAGGGCTCCAAAGTGCAAAATTTCGGATACAACGAGCACTCTGAGATATTCCAGAAGTCCTCAATAGAACAACTTGTAGCGGCACTAAGACGGAGTTTTATAAATCAAAATGAAACGAAAGTATTAGTCTAATCCTTATTTATTTTTACAATGTTACATTATACTTACAGTAATTCAGTAATTCGATCACAAGTATAAAACGTAAAAGTATATTTTAATATTCAGTGTAAGTTAGAGATCACAATTTGCATCTTATTTTATCATCATTCTCTCAAGGCACATCACGGACTAAATTCTTCTAATTTGAGTTCATCATACTAAATATTCTTCTATCAGTCGTGGTTGAAACATTTTGTCCAGAATCTGTCCAACATGTGGTAGAAGTGTCTGCTCACACCCAATAAAGAGTGTTTCTCGTCTGTGTAGCTCTGTGGAAATGAAAGAAAAACATTGGGAAAAATACTAAATCTATGGTTATACTCGTAGTGTGCTCGTAGTGCAAACATAGATACATACATATACAGTCCCACCAACTTATCTGTGAAATGGCAAAAGTAGGAACTACGGCCTCCATGTTGAAATGTCATTCGATTGTCAGTATCTACTACATTCAGGTTCTCTGTGATTTCTGCTGCTAAATTGCTATATTTACAACGTTAATTATGCCGAAAGCGATTAAAAGTGATGCTCGAAGCATTATGCTAAAGGTTAAATCCTTTTTTGAAGAAGAAGCTCGGGCGGAGGCTCCGATTATACCATGAAATCAAATATACAAACGAATTTCGGCAGCTACAGGTTAGTGTTCCCAACTTTCTTTTTGTAAATTTCCCGATATTTATGAATTTGATTGATGTAAGAGTCAACTAACCCGCAACAAGAAATAGGTACATATCTACTGATATTTACTTTTAATATTGCCACTATTCATTCGTACTTACATATAGCAAACATTGTGTGTTACGTTAAGGGGTTGATGATGATAATGTGTTATTTATTTCAGGTGTGAGTCAAGGGCTCAATCTAAAATAGTAAAAGAAGGGCATGTAGCAGAAGAGACTGAAATTCGGACCCCAGGCAAGGAGAGGCAGCGTAAAACGGGATCTATACATGTTGATGATTTTGACATGGGAGTTATTCGAAGAAAAGTACTTGAGTTTTATTCCAATAAAAAGGAGCTACCAAAGTATCAAGAAGCTTCTAGAGGTCTTAAAGACAGAAATTAATTACACAGGACAAAGAGAAAGTCTTCGAAAACTGCTTTACAAGATAGGTTTTCGTTTTAAAAAGTCTCAGAGTAACCGTAAGTTACTAATGGAGCGTAATGAAGTATCAGCTTGGAGAGCAAAGTACTTGCATGCAGTGGAAAAAAATAATAAAGGTACACAACCTCAGCCGCTAATTTATTTAGACGAGACATATATTCACTCATGGCATACATCAGGCAAATGTTGGCAAGGAGACGGTATAGACCGAGTATTAGAGCCTGTATCAAAAGGACAAAGGTATATTATTATACACGCAGGAGGGGACACTGGATTTCTTAATAATGCACTTCTCGTTTTCAAGTCTAATACTAAAAGTGGTGATTATCACGATGAAATGAACTGTACTAACTTTAAAAAGTGGGTTATTGAAAAACTGGTGCCTAACTTACAGCAGCCATCAATAATTGTAATGGATAATGCTCCCTATCACCGTGTTTTCATAAATAAGGCTCCAAATACGAATTCTTTAAAAAGAGATATGCAACTATGGTTGATACAAAATAATGTTGACTTTGGAGAAGAGTTCACAAAACCTCAGCTGTTAGAAATAATAAAAAGAAACAAGCCTGAACCTGAATATGAAATTGAAAAAATATTAGAACAAAATGGACATAAATGCTTGTACTTACCTCCCTATCACTGTGATCTTAACCCCCTTGAATTCATTTGGAGCACAATAAAATGAAAAGCAGCTGAAGTAAATATTGACCATAAAAATGCTGAGATTCCCCGCCTGGTTCAAGAAGCCTTTGAAACCATTACAGTTAAAGAGTGCGCACAGCATTGCAAACATGTTCACAAGTTAGAAGAAGAATATTTGAAACCAGATTCGTATTTGGATAAGCCTTTTATAATAGAAGTAAGAAGTGACAAAGAAACAGAAAGTAATAGTGATGATGATGATGGTTGCATGGAAATAGGAGGTATATTTCCTTACAGCCTGGATGAAGTTGGGCGTGCAGGTTGTTCAAAAGACCATAATTATTGTAAACCTGGTTTCAATAAATGAATTATTCTAAAACTCATGTTTTATTATATCCAATTGCTAGGTCAGCTCCTGTATCTATCCTGTAGATATGAAACTAGCCGACCGCCAGCGACCTCGTCCACTGACAACTTTGTCTGCCCTATCCCGTCGCTCCTACCTCGCAGCGTGATGTTACATAGCCTAAAGCCCTCCTCTAAAAATGGACTGTCCAACAGCAGCTAACATGAATTTTAGGTTACAGTTACAGGTTATCTACCCCAAATCAATTCATCTTTGCCATTTTTTTCGAATATTTTTTGCACACTTAATGAATGTATTAATGTATAGACATAGATAATAAAGTACTAATTATATAGATTACCTTAATAACGTATCTAATTTATTACTACGCTAAATACTACGCAAACATACCCAATTCTGGGAAATCTATATTAACTTGCAACACTATGTCGATGGTGTCGCCGCCACTCAGTTCACAGATAAGTTGGTGGGACTGTAAAGTCGATTTTTTAATAATTAGACGAAGTCAGGTGACAGCAGCTAATGTCATTTCTGCATACAATGTTTCTTAATTTGAACGACGAAGAATTGACTGACTGCCTTAGTGGCGCACGTAGTATTGTATTCTCTTTGCAGTCGGTAGTGATACCGCCTGCAGCACTGGAGGTCGTGGGTTCGATTTCCACCGGAGACAAATATTTGTGTGACCCATAAATGTTTGTCTCAAGAGTCTGGGTGTTTCTATGTATAATATGTATGTATTTAAAAAGTATATAAGTATTTATATCCGTGGATTGATACCCATAACACAAGCAGTTTATTCCTAGCTTCCTTTGGGATCAGATAGAGTTGTGTGAAATGTCCAAAAAAAAAAATTTGCTGCTGTCACCTGACTTCGTCTAATTAAAAATTCGACTTTACATAGTTACGTCTTTATCACTGGAGGGGTAGACAGGACAGACCGAAAGGGTATTTCGCCTACTTTGCACTATTTGTGTTGCGATGAGCTTTATTGCCGTGCTGAAATGACCAGGCGCTAGTTGTACCCGCTGTTGAAAATTTCAAGCAATGCTACTGGCAACTGGTACCGAGCCCGGATACTCTCGAAAATGGAAGGCTCGGAGTAGCTTGTAGTCTCTCTATACATTAGTAGCACGAATATAGGTAACTTTATTTAATAGTTTTGAACTAAATCAGGAATATTTTGATAAAAGAATTTCTAATAGTTCTGTGGAAGAAGGTGTAAGAATTTTCCTCAAACACACAAAGGGAGTATCATTCGACCAGGCAAGGTGATTGCGCTCGGCGGGCCGAAGCTCAACAGTTGATGTTGGACTGCTCAAATACTAACCATTTGTTCAAAATCTATGTCCCTATGTTGCAGCTGCTTCGCCAGTAGCAAGCTGTGTTGGAAATGTACGTTGTCATCGCCCGTGCCATGTGCTATCAAGAACCTGCGCCCGCGCAACTTCTCCGCGTGTTTCATTAGGTCGGAGCGTTCGTAACCGTCAGGGTTAGCTTGAGGCGTGTCCATGTAGCGTTCGGTGTACATAGTATCTGCAAAAATGAAAATGAACTATGATGGAATCACGATGAAATAGAGAACTTCTCTTTGGTTTGAAAGCGTGGAGGAAACTTCACTGGCGAAATTTTTTTTTTTTTCTGTTTCTGACAGTTAATTGCTGGACGTAAGTCTCTTCCAATTTTCGCGACTACACAAGGTCGATTTTTAAATAATATGTACATGATATTTTACCATTTTTTGTGTTGTAAGCCCAGTTCTTTGAAGGAGGCTATTCTGGTAATTTTTTCAACAAGAAGGAAGAAGCAAAAGAGGCCATTTTGGTGATTTTCGATCACAGAGCTTGAATGCGAGATGGAAATTTACTGACGAAAATTGGTTTCTGTTCCCGCTTATCGTGGGAACTTATTCCCGGGACAAAAAGTAGCCTATGTGTTATTCCAGAGCATAATCTATCCCTGCACCTAATTTCAGCCAGATCCGTTCAGCCGTTAGAGCGTAAAAGAGCAACAAACATCCACACTCACAAACTACTCTACCATTTTTTTTTTTTTTTTTTTTTTTTTTATGTGTGGAAATCCTACATGGATGCTATGCCGGACTCCTACCGACTAAAACCACACAATGCCTTACAATAGTCTATGGCCGGAAGTCCCGGGTAAGCCCTCGGAAGGATGTCCCAGGGCTCCCGGCAGACTTTGGCTACCACCGCAACTACTCTACCATATTTTGAAAACAGCAAAAGATGAGGCAAACGACATTCCATCAATACGATGTTTGCCATACCATCGAATGACGATAGTTTAGCCATACCATCGGGAACCGGCGCCTAGGCACGTTTTGCTCTCAGAATAGATAGGCCGTATTACAAAATGACACTAAAGAAATGCTAGACGTTAGTTGTCGAGAATTTCTTGGCATTTAAAAAACATTCTGTAATGCAGACCTGAAATAACTTAGTACATTACAACAGTACTTTAGTTCCAAGTTCTACAACATTAAGAAAAGACCTTACCATAATAAATCCAAGAAGTGACGGGAGCTACAGCAGCGGCACATGTAAGTATTTTCTCCGTGTCCTGAATGAGCATCATCGTGGACGTGAACCCTCCGTAGCTCCAGCCCCATACACCGATTCGTTCGGGATCGATGAATGAGTACAGGTTTGCTAAACTCCTGTGAAAGATTGAATGAATGTAATTGAAGATTCAGAACTTTATTCAATAATCAATTCTAAGAGCTACAGATAAAAGTCAAAATTTTTACTGTGCATCAAATGCTTTCTGTTATACCAATCTAGAAAACCACGGCACTGATTTTGATGAAATTTGTTACAGACATAAAATAGTGTTTCGGAAAGGATAATAAGCAACTTTTTTTTTATCTTGGAAACAAGTTCCAATGAATGATGTGTGAGCAAAACACGTACAAATACATCAGACTCATACCAATACCACAGCTGACAGATCATAGTAGTTCTCTTTATACTGTGCCAAAAAAAGTCTCAGTGGATGATATATCAAAGCTACATATTGGGTATTCATCTTAGGAAGCCAATACTTAGAATATCATGGACAAATAATATAGAAAGGATCGTTATCGCTGGAGCCACGAGCTTCTATAAAAAAGAAAACTGTGAATTTACGTCTAATTAGAGCTAACTTAATTACTTTTGGGTCATTAGCTCGAATGGCTTCAGATTAACCACTTAGACTTGAGCGGTAATGATTCTTGAAACGTTCGAGTATTTTCTTATTTGATGCAATGCGCAAAATGAGTCGATTTTTAAACGAACTTTGCGCAAATCGAGTTTTAAGGTTCGATACCAAAAGGTTAAAAACTGGATACTATTCCTAAGGCTCCGCCGTTCGATTTTCTGTTTGTCACCATGCTGTATCTTATTAACCGTGATAGCTAGACAGCTGAAATATTCATAGATTTATTGCCGCTACACCAAATAATGCAAAAATCTGAATGAAAAAAAATGTACATGTAGGTACCTAAGCGTGGTCTCTATACAACAAACGTGATATTTTGCCGTTTTTGGTACGAAACCCTCCATGATCGAGTTTGATAAACACTTAGCTGGTTTTTTTAAACAAACTCTCGTCAAATCGAGTCCGTTTGAAACGAACTATGCTCAAATTCAGTCAATTTCTAAACAAATAACAAGCCTCTATCTATTACAAGTACCATAAAAGAATTGGTTTACATACTTTATCGCAGCTAGTGTATCAGTAACTTCGACAGTCCCAAGTGCATTGTTGATGGCGTGCATCGCTTCTACTCCCATGACGCCTGAACCCCGTACGTCTATAGCTGCGACTATAAAACTTCTGTTGCTTGCTAGATACGTATTGTAGTATTCTGTAATTTAAAAAAAAATGTTATAAGCTTAAAATACAAATATATTTTCTTAACTTAGACTATTGTGGCCCTAGGTTAGTTAGATTCCCAGGAGTTAACAGTTGTCTAGATCGAATAACACAAGCTTATATTACGTTATTTGGAGATCAAGCAGAATGTAAAAAAAAACAGAAAGAATCGAGTTCAGACTGGTCAAGTAATGCTTGTACAAGTCTCTAGGTTCAAGGGCCTTTTTCAACTACGAGACCACTTAGTGACATTTATTTGCAGGTGTTCCCGTGCTTCGGAAGGCACGTTAAGACATTGATCACTGTTGTCTGTAGGATGATTAGGCTTTGTGCTCCTGGTTTGGCAGCGCTTATGATCATGTGGGCCACAAGCTTATCTGCCACCTTAGTAGTATAAAAAAAGATAGATGGATTTATCACCAAAGAGTGCTCCTATCGATATCGTTGCTCTACTTCTCACGCCCACAGTTTGGTTCATGAGGTCAATGTAACTCGAATAATATGTCACGATGGCTCAATGTTATTTGAATTTTAAATCAACTTAATTATAATATTCTCATAATGTTTAACATTGCAAAATATATTTTTAACTAGCTGACCCCCGCAACTACGTTTACGTCACATAAGGTGTATCAAAGGAGAGTTATTTCTTCATCAGGCTCATCAAGCAGCGTGTGAAACTGCCCTGTTTGCTTAATCATGAAAGCGCTTAAATATTAAGTATATTCTAAAACAATTCAGTCCACGCTTTCGGCGCGGAATTATTTTAGAATAGCCTTAATCATAAAACTCTTTTATGATTAAGCCAACACGCCAGTTTAGATAACCCTCAATTTCAAAGAAACCCGTACAATTAAAAATTTCAAAATATAACATTCTTAAGAGTGATATAACTTTTTTATTTATAATTCGATTGACATGAAATAAACACTATGTTAAGTGGAGCAAACCTCAACACAATAAAAAAGTCCGCATTGCAATCGGTTAAGCGGTTACTGAGATTAGCGTGCACAATCGACACATACAGACAAACAGATATACAGATATACAGACAAATAGACAAAAATTCTAAAAGTCATTGTGTTGGGTTCTATTGCGTTCATAAAGCCCCACTATAATATTTTTTCTCATTTATCTTCCATGTACAGACAGCGACCTGTTACGATTTTATTATATGTATTGATGATTATTGTAAACGCAAAATTCCATGAAAATTAGTACTAGTAGCTGGTGTGTATATTAGAAAAGATTTTGCCGAACTATATAAGTACAGGATATTATATAAATTTGGAAAAGGAATTGGTTTCGAGAACGATTCAAACCTGCGTCTTTTCGCATACCGTAAGACGCCTTTTAACCACACGGCCACCGAAACCGTCTCGGGACCGATATTTTATTCCATTACTAGGTAGGTATTAAAGACAAATTTTAAAAGAGCTAAATCTGAATGATTTTTTTATACCACTAAGGTTCAGATAAGCAACCAGATATACCGATGGATGTTTGCAACACCAGAGGCGCTACATTTGTGCTGCTGACCCTATAAAAACCATGTAAAACCCCTTTTGAAGAACTCTATACTGTAGGCTTATCGTTAACAACTGCCTTATACAGCGTATTTTCAGTTACAAAGAAATTGAGGGCCTGGAGCCCCAACCGGGACTCCCTTTTGGAATCCACTGGTCTTCCAACATTTGGGATGATGATGATGACATAGATTTAATGGTTCATTACAATGGGTATTGACTTTTTGGTCACCGAATAAATAAGACCGAAGAACTATTAAGTAGACTACTTACCCAGATCAAAATTATCTTTAACCCTGCTTGTTCCAGGTCCAGAATAAACCCTCACTACCATGGGGTACTGTACTCCAGACTGCATGTTTGGCGGCAGCGTCAACTTTACATGTGCTAATAATCCATCTCCTATGGACAACACATTAAATAACATCATTGGGAGCTTGTACTGTCTCAATTTATCCTTTAATCTAGCATTGTCTTTGACCATCTTGAAACTGTCGTCCTGTAAAATAAGGGCAATTTTAAGCTGCTTACTTAAAATCTTACTTCCTACTACACTACTAATCCTACGAATATTATAAATGTGAAAGTTTGTGAAGATGTTTGAATGTTTGGATGTTTATTACTCAATTACGCTCTAACGGCTGAACGGATTTGTCTGAAATTTGGTACAGAAATAGCTTATATGTTGGAATAACACATAGGGAATATGTTCTCGAGATGAAAAGCGGGCGAAGCCGCGAGCCTCATCTAGTTGTAGTACCTTTATAATAAAAAAAGCCTATTCGACGTACCTGCAACTACTTAACCAAAATGTCTCAAAATGAAACTCGCTAAAGATTTTGTCCAAAATAAAACTGTGGTTATTCTATACGTCTGCCTCTCTGCCGCACACATTGCGTTGCGCATACGACATACTACGGACAAACACATAGCTTTTGTCTAGCTTAATACGACATTTCGTCTTAACAAAAGCAGTGACATCTTATGTGTAACTTCAACGTCATAAATACTTACCTTGCCGTTATACAGGAAAATTCTAGGTGGAACAAAACTGGAACTGCACGTAATTATAGCATTCTTAGCTCCAGGCGAGAAACTTCCTGATACCGAATGACAAGATGACTCTCTGCAGCTGATGCACCTGACAACACCTCCCGAAGTAGCCCACAGCTGTCTCAACCATGGAACATTTCCGGGAGACACGAGATAGTATATCGTATCTGTATCCTGATCCCAGCCGAGGATATCTGTTACTGTAGCATTCCCAGGACTCAAGTCTTCCGTTGTTGAGGATAGGAAATTAAATCGGGTTGCGTGAGGGAATCTTTGATCGCCGTTGTACAGATATTGTATCTCCACTAGGCTGTTTCCAGATTTGTCGAAAAGTGGCTCTGTGACATCGATCCATCCATTAGTTTCCGTGTGCTCATTGGCGATACTACATTTATCACGTCCTAGGTCACAGTTAACGAGAATGCTGACGTTCTGTCGCCTATTCAGCCAAAGGACGATGAGGTTTTGTTCTGATACCCAGTTGATTCTGCCTAAGTAATGATCTAACCCAACTAAGTCGACTGGGGCTGGAATGTTGTATGGCTCTTGTTTGGGATTATCTAATTTGAAAACTCGTAGCGCAACTATCGGATTAAGTCGACCTGCCTGAAGAAGAAATAAAATTGCCATTAGATTGCTGATAAGTAGAAGAAAAACGTAAGTAGGTTTAAAAATTTCTTTCAAGTAAAACAGTACAATGGGCGACTTAATGTAGATTATCATTTTGGGATCATCTACATGTATGTAGAATTGATGATAAATCACTATTTTAGAGAAACATTTTTTATGAAACTGTTTGTTTTTTTCAAATAGTTGATAAGTGTTTGATAAGGAATTAAATCGTTACTTTACCTTTGGATATTTAAATTTGATGATTTCAGGATTCAGATTGGTGAGATCAGAGGAGTCTCCGTAATAAGGAAAGGTAGTTGAATCCACACTCGTATCATTGAAGGACGCCACGGCCAGATATTTACCGTTTTCAGAAAACCACATCGCCTCGTCCGAATTAAACATCTCCTCTGAAACATCAATAGAATATGAGGATTCAATTATCGGCACGCTGTCTGTATCCACATATTTCCTTCCTTCCTCCTTGTACAACCCTGGGTTCAACAAGCGTGAATAAGGCACATAATGGGGATGCAACATGAGTGCCACACTTAACAGTGTTGGTGACTATGAGAGTTGCCCTCAATGCGCTACATGTCTCATCGTCGTCATGGTCAAGATAAGGCTTTCCATCGCGCCGTCACCGTGAAAAGCAATATAAAAAAAAATATACAAATTTAACAGATTATGTCACGACACGACGTCATGCATCAATTGACACGCGTGAAGCGTATTATTGGACGTATCCACACGATAAGGACAAAGATTGATTTGTCGCTACGCTGAATTAAATTATCATCTGCGTTTCACCATAACGCTTAAAGAAAATCTTTTAAACAATACAACTAAAAATTAAATTCAGCCTGTTTCACGGAACTGTTCCATTACAATGTCGACGTAGCATCACGGGTACGGAGCCGTTCTATCGTGCAATTTATTTTAACACTAATTTGCCTAGAACTCAGCGGATTGAAAATATTCGAATAATCAGTAAAAAGCCACAACTTCTAGCGATTGAGATCCACTCTAGTCTATAAGATAATATACAGTGGTCATCAAGTTGGCGGCCCTATGATGTGCCTCTTCATGCTCGTCTTGAGCCGAGAGCCCGAGGTTGTAAGAGGATGGAAACACGTGCGCTGTCAGATTGTTACAGTCTTCGGAAGTTTTCTACGTATGTATGTGAGTTTTTAGAAATGTGGAACTATACCTCCTCTCACGCCCATTGCCGTGAATTTTGTTCTCTTATATCTACAACAATAATAGGACCAAAACAATTTCACCATCATCGAATTTGGCGCCTCCTCGAACAAACCTTCAAATTGCACATCAGAAGATCAATAGGAGTAATGAGATCAATTTTTAATCCACTACTCTCCAAGGGGTAGGCAAGAATAGCAACTACATTACATTTTTAGATATTGAGAAATTTGTTTTGTTTATCCATTTTCTATATCCGATAATTTTCATTATCTTCTTTTGGGTAAGAAATGTATAAAACCACACCATCTAGAACTACTGCTACATAATTTGTTGAATGAAGTATGTATAGTACCTAATACGGTAATCGTCTTGCTATTGGGTTTCCTGCGTTCAAATTAATTAGCGATTTCGTCATCATGGGATAGTCATTTCCCAATAGAGACAAGACCATAAGCTATTAATAAATATATTATAGTCATGTCTTTTTCTTCCGCCTTTACAATGTGTCTGCCTCGATGACGCATTCGATAGTGGAACTGCCTACCTTGCTGAAGTCCCTGGTTCAGTCTTTAGGTCGGTATAAATATTTGTGTGATCCACAAATGTTTATTTCGGAGTTTGGGTGTTTTCTATGAATATATAAGAATGTCTACCAGTCGTCTAGCTGCTTGCAGAGCGGTATTAATTCTCTAATACCTATACCAGAGATATTTTATGTAGCTTAGTCCGTAGATATGTCCGTAGATAGGTATGTTAAGTAGGTTAGTCCGTATTCTTAGACCTATACCAATTATTCAATAAGATTCAGTTGTGGCCTGTACATTTTCTAAACATATATTATGTAACTAGGTATATACTAGCACCCTCTATCCACCACCATCGTCATCGATTCAGAAGGCAGCTTCTTCCAAATCTCAATTCCCTAGATAACACACATTGTGTCAATCATGGGGTAATTTATAGATTCTCCTTCCGAGTGCTTACCCGGGTCTCCCATCTGTAGGCATTCGGTAGGAAACGAGTAGTTTTTAGTCGGTAGGAGACCGGGGCGTAGCACCCATGTAGGATATTCCTCACGTTAACAAATAACACATTTTATCTATATATAAGTACCCACACAGAATAAAAAAATAATACATAATGTTATGTATATGTTATGAATATCTGTGCATATGATCAAATTGCGTTTTTACGTGTTTTTACAAACCGTGAACGCGTTAAGAGGGCTAACATATTTCGCGCCACATATTGCTCAGAAACCATACTTTTCATTGCATTTAAAGTCATTAAATATTTATCGTACAAACATGGTATTCACTAACATACTTAGTAAATTTAGCTCTCTAAACGTTTATTAAAACATATTTTACCTAACAACGGATTACATATGGTAATTATCAATGAAAGTGAAACAGGTTTTTCAAATCATACGATTTGCATAGTTTTTGATGCTTAAATTCATGTCAAATTACTGATAAATTTAATAAACAATGGATACGAAGCAATTGCAAAGGGGGTTGGCTATCTGTTTGTAGAATAACCTGATATCAGGTAGGTTCCTTTTTTTAGAGAAAAATGACTGTAAAGTTTGCTCAAATAGTGAGAAATTTAACCAAAATAAAGTTGTCTTTTCACCAGCTTCCGTAGTTTAAATCATTATGATAATTATGTAATATTATGTCAGAACTTCTCCTTTGACAAAAAAAATATTTCTTTTTATGTAACTAGATACAGATTTTTTTTTACAAAGTATTTTGTGAACCCCTATAAATGCAGATACGCGAACAAATACGATTTAGTACCGCCGAGAGGCTCTCAGAGAGTGGTCATGTCGCTCGATGTTCCATTTTTGAATACGAAAAAATGAACAAAAATAGTCTAATTCTAGCGTGATCAAACAATCTTAGTACTTTGTGACGTATAATATAATATATATAAATATTTATGGTCGATATACAACATGAACTTTTGTATAGTGCAAAGCTCAGACACCCCGACTAGAGTTTCGCTTCGAAATACTGTATAAAAAAAATTAAATGAAACTAACGAAAACTGACCAAGTTATAAGCTTTTACAGTTGCACTATTTTCTTCACGAACAGCGTAGGTGTAGGTATTATAAGCAAGGCAGGTAGTCACTATTCGTGTGGTATTGATAATAACACATTAACACACCATTTTCATAAGTGGTAATTATGGAACACCTGTGAGGAACCAGACCAGGATTGGAACGGCTATAAAGCCGCTAAAGCAAAATACAAGTAGCGACTGAGATACAAAAGTACCAAGTCTTGGAGAAACCTTTGATAGAGTCAGACTAATACTAGCCAAACAAGGGACAGAACTGTCCGTATCTATAAAGAAATCTGACGGCGCGGCGGCCTGACCCACACATGATAAAGAATTATTTATACTGTTGATTGATGGCACTTGGTAGAACCTTTCGGCATTTTCAAAGGCAAATTAACATTATATAATGACCACTAAATCACTTAATTACTCGAAAACAATAAATTAATAACATATAAATTACCACTACATCATTCTACTAACGTTAACTATCATGAAAAGAAGCCGAGAGTATTTTGATACAAACGCACTTCCCAGAATGTCAATTACTGCAGACACTCATGTGGCTGGTGGAAAACGTATCCACAGAAGAAGTCCAGTGGGAGCTCGCAAGACCTGTTCTAATCTATTCTGTCAACTTACAAAAAACTGAATGGGTAATTAACAGCTTCAAGTCCTTCAAATCTCCAGGACAGGATGAAGTCTTCCCTGCAGTGATAAAATGGGGGAGGACACGAGTTGATATTGTCAGTTACATAGTATCTATACGCCCGACAATGAATGGGACTGTGACCCAGACTCTGGAGAGAGGTCTAAGTGATCTTTATACCAAAACCCGGTAAAGGGATTATGTTTGTGATTCAGACCTCTGGTTATACAGATCGATAAGCCCTTCGTCTTTCCTGCTAAAAACTCTGGAAAGATTGTGTGACAGAGACAAACGAGGGACGGCCCTTCAAAATAAGCCACTGCATTCCAACCAACGCGCATAATGCCCCCGGCAAGTCTACAGACTCAGCACTACATGCAGTGATGGTACACAAAATGGAAGAGGTCATCCAGAATCAATCAATCAATGTGCCTCAGCACTTTCATAAACATAGAGGGAGCTTTCGACAGAAGAAGCATAACCACGGCACTGGCAAAACACCGAGTATACACGGTAGTCAGTGAATGGATAGATAACATGCTAAACAAACTCATTTTAAAGCTACAGACAAAGAAACCAGTGCGCAGCCATGGCCAAAGGTTGTCCACAAGGGGGCGTGGTCTCACCACTGCTAAAGAACCTTGTTGTAGACGACCTAATAACCAATCAATCAATCAATTTAACCTAGAACAGTCCCTATATACATGGATGTGGAACAAGCCATAGCAGATGGTAAAATTAAATTATGGAGAAAAACGGATCTGTTTACAAAGCATGACTGGTATTTTAAAATCCAAAGCCAACTTCAAATAAAGTGAGAAGCTGCGTTTATTTTATCTTCTAGTGATCTTGTGTATATAATAAATATTTTTAAAGAATTATATTAAAATTACTTTCAGTCAAGCCAACATTTATCGATTTGCGGTGTAGACTGAACACTAATTTGCCCGTAAGCACAGTAAATATTTCGCAAGACGACAAACTACGAGGATGGAACCTAAATTGTTAATTTTTTACGCCTAATGTCTGTTGCCCAAAATGATTGAGCCCAGAAAGAGCCGATAAAATAAAATAAAATAAAATTTATTACCTTTGAAAAAAAAAAAAAAAAAAATAGGCGTGTCAACATTTTTTCGGAAATGCTACAAACTGAGAAGAACACCCCAAGAAACTCAGTTCGGTCCCTCCCAAAATTCATCTTAGTAGGTATCTAATAATCGATCAATGCCGATACGGAATGGCTTTTTCTTGGCGGTGTGCATTGTTATGCACATAACTCTTAATAAATATTTGGTTGTTGTAAATGAAAAACACCTACTATCAATTAAGATTAGATTTAGATCCCATAGCTCAAGCTTATAGCTTAGTTTGGGCTAGATGATGTTGTGTGAGAATATCCAACAATATTTATTGATTACTAGCTGACCCGCGAAACTTCGTTTGCGTGATAAATGAAGAACCGCTCGACCGATTTAGTGCAAACTTCACATAAACCATCTACTAAATAGTCCGAACAAAGCTTAAACATTTGGGTTGGATAGGTGAGCCCGTTCTTGAGTTATAAAATTACAACGAAAAGTGGCATTGATTTTTATATATATAGATTTATTAAAAATATTTTAACGTTCCTGCCAGCACTGAATCTGCAGTAGGCAGCAAAACATCGTACCATGCCAAGCGCCTGCGCATTGCTAAGTTAATATTATTGTTTTTAACTATGATTATTGTCAAATTTAAATATTTATAGTGTAAAATAGAATATTGTCCATTACTTTCTACAATTTTCGTATATTTAGATACTTTAAAAATAAACTTGTGGACCGTTTTCATGTATGTGTGTATTATATACTATACTATCTTCACGCCAAATCCCTTGCGGGGTAGACAGAAAGAACCGAGCGCCACACGGCACGCTCCATACACACCTCACTTGCTTCTTCAACTTTCATTTTTCTTTTCATGCATGCACGTCGCGTCGGTTCCTTCGGTTCGGTATTTCTAATTGCAATATTGATATTAGTTAGGTAAATAAATGTCAACTTTATTAATTTTATGATGTCAGTGTCTATCACTATTTAATATCAATCAATTTGCAATAAAATAATCAATAATTATTAACTAATATTACTAACATAAAAATTTAATTAAAAGATTGAACGCTTAGACTAAGAATATGACACCGGTACATCAAGGAAAACAAAAGTATCAAACTTGTTAGTAGCAACAATTGGCATTATACGGCTATGTGCGCAGCGCCGGCTGATTTCTTACGATCGTAAAGAAATTTGAAAACCGAACAAAAGTATCAAACTTGTTAGTAGCAACAATTGGCATTATACGGCTATGTGCGCCGCGCCGGCTGATTTCTTACGATCGTAAAGAAATTTGAAAACCGAATTTGTAAGATTAAAATAACTTCAGTGTAGTGCTTCGGTCAACAAGTGTCAGATATGCAGCAAAAAATATAACTTGCGAGGCGATCCAAAAAGATTATAAAAAATTCGACGATTTCCTCGTCTAATAGAAGACGAGCATTTTGAAATGCAATAAGAAAAATATTTTTATTTAAAAAAAAAATATTTAAAAAGTCGACGAGTAATAAACTGTTAAGTAAAAACTTTTAAGTGATTTATAATTTTAATATATTTATCATATTAATATTATGTACTATTATTTTATAATTTCTGGATTTTATGGAGTAGTATAGGAATAAAAGCCAACTATAAGTATAAGGTGTTTTTCAAATTAATAAGGAAAACACTAATACCATGCATATCCTGCGTGTGTGGTGACGAAATAGAGTATTTAAGTTACACTCTCAATTCAAGCCGAGATTGTGTACTGACGCCTGTTCAGTGTTTCGTCCTTTAGTAAGCAGGTGCACCATTCACCTCGCGCAAATGAAGCTGGTTTGGGATCAGTATCAAAGATTTTTTACTCCCTGCCGCCCACTGAGCAAGCTTCTCCACCATCGACACAGCTGTCATTATAGTTGGCGGGTATTTTGAGGGAACATTTGCTTAGCCTCAGTGGTCACACACACATTCAAGCTCTGTACAAACATAGCGTGTTTTTAGTGTAGGTGAGAGAATTGAAAACGAATCATTTGTATGGTGTTTTTGCCCTATTTTTTTTAATACCATCAAGGTGGCAGACAAGCATACGGCCCACCAGATGTACCGGTGGTCACCGCTGCTTATGGACATTTGCAATACCGGAGGCGCTACACACTCGCGCTGTCGACCCTGTAAAAACCTTCTAAGACCCCTTTTGAAGAACCCCATACTGTAGGCGTTTAGGAAAACCGAGGCAGGGAGGTCATCCCACAACCTAAGCGTGCGCGGGAGAAAGCCCGTGTCGGATCTAACCGTACTCGAACGCTCCGAACGCAATCTGTGAGGATGAACACCCTGTCTGTGGCGAGCGGTGCGGTGTGGTGATAGAACGTAGCCGTGGGCATCATATCGTACAATTTTTCAGAGCACAAACCATTGTACAGGCTTTAGAACACGCTCAAGGAGATACAGTCAGTATACCCTGTCAAGGCTACTCCAAAGTTATTGGAAGACCTATATCATTCTATAGGCTTCACCAAGGTAGAAGAAGACCCTTATGCTACAAATTTGTGTTCGTAGCATAAAGATCTTCGTAATAAATACAAGCTTTTAATACGAACCCTCATATAGCCAATCCGGAACACCATGATATATTTCTCCTGGAACACCATCTCCAGTGAGCCTGTACGCATGCTGGGGTGTAGTGACGTCAGGCACGTAGTACACATTATTGTCTTCTACGTACGCCAATGAGTGACTCTTGTTCCATATGACAACTTGTATGATACCCTTGCCCAGTCTTGTAATTGTTCTAAAATTTAAAAAAAGAACACTTCTTAGAATAAAATCTCAGAAAGTATTATTGTCTGAAACTTTTGACTAATAAGTTAATCTAGAGTCAGTAACTGTAAACTTTTTATTAAGGTCTGACTTCCGAGTGGTCAGGTTTAAATGAAATGGAATACTTATACATAATAATGAATGGAATTATTTATGAGCAATAATTGCATTAGATGCCGTCTAATTAATCAAAGTCTAATTGGCAATTCCACACCAAGAATATCGTAAATTCAGCCATCATGTACATACGGCAAGGAAGAAAAATATACAGGACCTTCGGATAGGGATGGATTTTTACACAAAATTTATTTTACATTTATGAAATTGGAAATGTTTAACTTTGTAACCATACAAAGCTTCATAAAAGTATGATATAAGATTTACAAAATCAATCATCATGGGGCCGCCCAGCGTACTTATCTCATTTGCCCACCGTACATATAACTACAAAGTAAACAAGACCTTGTACTTCCAAGATTGCATCAGAACAACATGATATCTGAATCTTGCCATACGACATTTTAGTGCCGAAATGTCGGAACTGAAATCGGTGGGAATCAATCACCTATGCATATGTACAGATTGACCGTTGGTTTTTAAATTCTTAGTTTTTAAGCGGGATTGCTATATATTAGTCAGAAGAAGGGTTTTGCATAATTTAAATAAAAATTTGTGAGTCTTACTTTTTATCAATATCATAAATCCAATACTCAGCAGTGCTCGAATGTCTATAAACCTGAAATTAAAATTTTACAAAATGTCATTAAATACATACTTATATATTTATCTATCAATCTACTGGACCAGAGATAGGATATCTTACTAATATTATAAAGGCGAAAGTTTGTGAGTTTGGATCTGTGGATGTTTGTTACTCTTTCACGGTCGAACGGATGAACGGATCTGGCTGAAACTTGGCGCAGGGATAGATTATGGTCTGGAATATCACATAGGATTTTTATCCCGGGAATAAGTTCCCACGGGAAGCGGAAACGGAAACAAATAATACGCGGGCGAAACTGCGGGCATCAGTTATTATGTAATATATATTCCCTTAGAAGTGAGATCACACCTGAAATCCCCCAAAGACGCGGGATAGCACCCGAACCACCCCATGGGCGAGGCCGCGGTGGCGGCCGTGGGTCTGTTGGGAGCCCTAGGACATCCTCCCGAGGGCTTACTTGGGACTCCCAACCATAGGCTGTTGGGCCTAACGTGAGGTTTATTAGTCTGAGTAGAGTCCGGCATAGCAACCATGAGGATTTTCCTTCACGTTAAAAAAAATAGGTAATTATGTAATATTATTACGGAATAAAGGAAAAGCCAAATATTATCCGACGTAATGCAAAATTTCGCTATCAATGAAAGTAAAAATTGTCCCAGAAGACATATCGGAGAAAAAGACGAAATGCATTATGATATTTGTTTCGATAATGAATTACTGTGGATTTCCGACGGTAAACATAATTATGTCAATTAACGTTATCGTAACTTAATCGTTTTTAAATTGGAACACGAATTCCGTACATATTTTAATGACTTCTGGGTTGTAACTTATAATATAACAGTTATACAATAATAGTTAATAAGGAAAACCGTTGCTTTACATAATATTATTATAGGATCTGACAAAATACTAATTAAAATAAAAAAAAATAGACAAGGTTAAAAAGTATTTTAACTTGTACATTGGTTTTAGGGTTCCGTAGCCAAATGGCAAAAACGTAACCCTTATAGATTCGTCATGTCTGTCTGTCCGTCCGTATGTCACAGTCACTTTTCTCCGAAACTATAAGGCCTATGCTGTTGAAACTTGGTAAGTAAATGTATTCTGTGAACCGCATCAAGATTTTTATATAAAACTAGAAAAAAAGCAGTTAACTTTGGGGGTCCCCATACTCAGAACTGAAACTCGATTTTTTTTTTTAATCAAACCCATACGTGTGGGATATCTATAGATAGGTCTGCAAAAATGCTTTTGAGGTTACTAACATATTTTTTTTCTAAAGTGAATAGTTTGCGTAAGAGACACTTCCAAAGCGAAAAATGTGTGTGTGAGTGTGTGTGTCCTTTAACTTCTAAACTAAGAGAAGGATAAATCTAAAAAAAATATATGATGTACATTGCCATAAAATCTACCAACGAAAATTGGTTTGAACGAGATATAGTTGGTAGTTTTTTTTTTAATACGTCATTAACCGCAATTTTCGGTTAGAAAAATCACTACCACTGCAAACGTGTTAAAACATAAATCAAAGTTACAACGAACTACAAGAACTTTTATACTATGTTACTTGCTGCTACGGAACCCTAGCTAAAACCTGGTTGTTTTCGTTGATTTGTTTAAATCAATCAAATCACACTACATGGCAGTCCACTGCTGCTGGACTAGTAGGCCTCTCACAATTTACCTACAACACACGGCCCTGCGTCTTTCGTATTGAGTCGCACATTGCAATTTTTCTAGGTTGTCGGTCCATTTGGCAGAGGGTCGTCCTACCCCACGTTTCCACTCCAGAACTCATTTGCTTCTATAGGTGTGGCCAACCCATTGCAATTTTAAATTGCTTAAGTACTGTGCGATTGATATCGACTACTCAAGCTCTCTGACGGATAGCACCGTATAGGCTTTTAAATTTCGGAGCTTACTCCATGGCTCGTTGCGTAACTTTAAGGGCATAGTCTGTTTAAAATATATATCTAGCAGGTACCGTCCAAGTATTTTTGGACATAGACTATCTCTATATCATTTGTTTTTAAATGCTCCTGGGCTTTTTATTTTGTTTTACGTAAGGGAAACCCTCTTGGATGTTATGCCGGACTCCTACCGACTAAAAAATCACGTGTCCTACTAGCAGCCTACGGTTGGGAGCCTGGGTAAGCCCTCGGAAGGATACCCTTATCAAATTTTATGCGAAACCATATGTTACATAATTATTAAGAATTATATTAATAATTCTTAATTCTAAGGTTGTCTGGAAGAAATTGCTTTTTAGCGATAAGACCGCCCTTTGTACAATATTGTATGTTTAATTTTGTAAATAGTTTTTAAGGAGGTGTACAAATAAAGTTTTATTCTATTCTATTCTATTCTATATCCCTTTAAACAGTCGGGTTCAATGACACGATTTCAATCAAAGCAACCTGGCAGCAGGAAATGGAGAGTGGTTGATGAGACCTCTTCCATCGAGATGCGATCGTTTAACTACCGTTTGATGTATTTGTTCAGACGCAACGCAACGCATGCGTAACCATTGGAGAATTATTTATTTATCTGTAATTGGAAGCCAATCGGCGGCATCGCGCCTTGAAGATTTTTTTACGTATGGAATCCTGCCCTACCTGGATGCTACGCCGGACTCCTAGTTGATAAAAGCACAGAATGCCCCACAACTGTTTACGGCCGGGAGTTCCGGGTAAGCCCTCGAAAGGTTTGGCCTTGAGAATAAATTTTAAGAATTCGAGCTGCTGACGCTGAATTCGTATAAAAGTTCAACCAATAAATTGTTCGTGTCATTAATATATTTCCGAAACATGTTATGACACACCTTAAAAATTATTTTATTGTTATCACTATATTATACCTTAGACTAAGGTATATGGCGATAAAATTTGGTAAGGTAAGGTAAGGTAATAAAACCTTCTAATATATACTCTAAGGCTTAGAGTATATAATTATTAGAAGGTTTTATTACCTTCCAATGTATACTCTAAGCTACATACATTTTTGAAATTTATTTATACACCTTTTACACATACACATAGCATTTTGAGTACTAGGAAAGTGAAAATGTATGGGAAACGTTTTTGGCTATTTCTGTCTTTCCTAATACACAAAGCTAAAATGATCCTCTAGAGCACAGTATATATATGTTGTTTAACCAGTATTGTAGCTCCCTACAAACGGACGAAGCGCAAGCTATACCTACGATTCTCGTTTTCGGCAGGCCTTTCAGCACGCAAGCAGCGTCCACAGTCGCGATTGTGCCGAGTAGACGAGTGGACGGTGTGTGGTTTTTTTAAATAGTAACCGCGCGTGTTTTATTTACTAAAAATATTTAATATGACAACTAGAGTCTATTGTGCTTGTTTTGGTTGCATGAACTCGTCAATAACGCACCCAGAGATAACGTTTTTTAGATTACCTGGAAACTCCGAAAGGTTCAGGTTCATCATCACGCCTTTATCCCCGAAGGGGTAGGCAGAGGCATATTATATACCCACATTTCACCTTTTTATAATTTGTCCCACGTAATACGTTGTGAGCCGTATTGCCGTGTTTAAATGTACAGGCGCAGGTTGTGACTGCCTGCTGTTGAAATAAAGCCTTCAACTTGGCTTAACGACTGCCATTTTACTGGCAACCGGGACCAACGGCTTAACGTGCCTTCCGAAGCACGGAAACGCTCAAATAAATGTCACAAAGTGATCACATGGATGGTCACCCATCCATGGACCGGCCATAGTGAAAGTTGCTTACTGCAGTGATCGTTTACAGAACACTGAGTCCGCGGGGCCACGAGCGCTTCAAACTCCGAAAGGTAAGACTATTAATTGGTTTTACTTAAGTACTAATTGGTACTATACTACTAGTTGACTAAAGTTAAACAAAGTGATTGACACGAGTGAACTAGGTAGTTACATGAAGTAGGTATGTTTGTGTTTAAAACTAGACTTGTGCTTGCTCAGTCAGTGAACGGTGCGATCCAATATAGTACAATATCCAAAAAAAAACTAGTTCAGAACTCTAGTACGTGTAGGTACTACCCATTTAGTTCCGTTGTCAGTTCGTAGTTATTTAATTGAGAGCAATGATTTAGGTATGTTTCAAGAGTATTCATTTCTTTGTGGATGACCGATGTTACAGTACACTTAGCACCGTATGACTTTGTTGACAGCATTTTTGTTACCTTTAATTTTTATTACACGCATAAAGACAAATAAGAACTTCCAAAATTTAACACAACTTGACAATGTACGAAAAGTACTAGTGCACTAGAGACTGACTAGTACTTTCAAATCGAAAAATATTGTAAATAAAATTTTGTAAATAAAAAAATTACCGTAATGATTATAAAGTCTAGAATTCCGTGATTCTATCACTGACGAAACATGTGATGAGCCGATTATTATTGTCTACGCCGCTTACTCGTTTTCAAATTTCTATACCCGTCTTACTCAATCGTTAGTAGATAACGGGCGCTGCGCCGCCACGCCACCGCCCTGCGTCGCCAGCCGTTGCGGGGATATTATATTATTACTCTGAATACAAATTGAAGGCCTTGTGGGCGGATTGAAAAAAATCAACTGCATTAGGCTCATTATCTATTACGCGTACGTAAAACTATAAGGTAAAATGTGGGCGTATACTATGCCTCTGCCTACACCTTCAGGGATAAAGGCGTGACTATATGAATGTATGTATGTACATATTTACAATCGCAATACTAAATAGAAAGTCAAAGTAGGCACATATTATTAAAATGCTGTAGGTGGGCAGCCCTATCGCATGCTTACGTACCGCGCGGCTGTAGGCATTTATTTCTAAAATCCGGCCGAGTCAGACTACAGTTTATAGTGTCTAGAGTCTTTTGATCCCTACATGAAATAGAATCGATTGGCACAAAAAGTATTAAAATTTTCAAAATTATAAAAACAAGGTATTTCCATACGAAATGTATGGGAAACGTTTTTGGCGATTTCTGTCTTTCCTAGTAGGTACTCAAAGCTAAAATGATCCAATAGAGTCTTTTGATCCCTACATGAAATAGAATCGATTGGCACAATAAAAATATTTTTGGACTTTTTGCATTTTTTTTTGCGATCTGTAAGATTTTTGCTAAATCAAGAATGCAGTTTAAAATATCTTAAAAAGTTAGGGAAGGTCTCCTAAGAACGTTTTGCTGTAACTACAACGGTTAAGGTACTTGCCCTTACTGCCCCGTTTCAAAAATACACCCTGTAGGTATATTAAGAAGAAGATATAATATATATTTATAATAATAGGTATGTATATGTTTCAAGTAACCTTTTGTAGTAACCCAAGGTACCTAAGTTTTATATTAATAAGTAGATATAAATACTTATCGCATGTCAAAATAACAATGCACGCTATAACTAAAACATGAACAGTCTAATTTAATTACTGTGGGAATGCATGATTCGTCTAGGTCATTGTTAAATTCAAATTAAATATGAAGGTCACAATCGCGTTGTTTACACTGCAAATAGCAAGTGAACTTTGTTGTTTATGCATTTTTGGGGATCCGTACCCAAAGGGCAAAAACGGTACCCTATTCATGAGACTTCGCCGCCCGTCTGTCTGTCTGTCCGTCACGAGGCTGTATCTCAGGATCCATGATAGCTAGAGAGCTGAAAATTTTACAGATGATGTATTTCTGTTGTCGCTGACAAAGCAAAACTAAAATCAGAAAAATAATAAAATTTTAGTGGAGTTCCATACAATAAACGTTTTATCGTTTGTGGTACGGAACACTACGGGTGCGGCTCCGACTCGCACTTGGCGGGTTTTTAATAACTTTATAATAGCTGTTCAAGAAATATCTGGAACCCGTAGTGTGGTATTCCAAAGGGGGTCAGATAAAGCCGGAACAATGTTTAGTTAGACCATTGTAGGTACAACATTTCGACTGTACCTACATCTTGAATTAAGGAATTGACCCCCAGATTTACCCAACGTGAACAGTTACTGAATTTCATTTTTATTACTAAACTAAATGATGAAAGCCATTTACCCAAAAAAGTTAAGGTTACGGTGACCATTTCAGATAGTAAGTAAGTTAAAATGTTGAAGGATGTAGAGCTAGAGTAAGGTCAAGGAAAAGATGTTTGGTATAATGACTGATACTCGTATGAATGTGAAGAAGTGAATGATGAGACGACAAGTAAAAGATAGGAATTGTAGAAGAAATAATATTGCGCCGCCCCCAAACAAATTCAGACAAGGGCAAGAATGATGAACAGTAGTTCTTTAAAAGGGGTATTAGAAGGTTTTGCAAGGTTGCAACCTCCATAGGTTACGGTGACCACTTTAGATATAATCGAGTTTTAGTACTAGACTAAGCACACATTGGCAACAAGACTGTCTCCAGACAGTCTAGTCTAGGTACCGCTTTACTAAATCAATGAAACTGCGATGACCACTTTAGATCTAGTGACGACACCAAGGCTCTCATACAAAAAAATATATCCCCAGAGGACCTTAAATTGCATGTTCGTGGACTCAAGAAGGTGAGAAATGGGGGGTTTTTAAAAAGCAATGACAGTAAAGGAGATATTGAGAAGTCGAAAAATTCATTGAAGCGCTCGTGGCCCCGCGGATTCAGTGTTCTGTAAACGATCACTGCAGTAAGCAACTTTCACTATGGCCGGTCCATGGATGGGTGACCATCCATGTGATTACTTTGTGACATTTATTTGAGCGTTTCCGTGCTTCGGAAGGCACGTTAAGCCGTTGGTCTCGGTTGCCAGTAAAATGGCAGTCGTTAAGCTAAGTTGAAGGCTTTATTTCAACAGCAGAGAGTCACAACCTGCACCTGTCCATTTAAACACGGCAATACGGCTCACCACCTATTACTTGGGACAAATTATACAAAGGTGAAATGTGGGCATATAATATGCCTCTGCCTACCCCTTCGGGGATAAAGGCGTGATCATATGTATGTATGTATGTAAAAATTCAATCGTACTGGCATCTTCTGGCCTTACAGTAGAAGAACCAGTAGAAGATCAGGTGGGCCGTAACCTTATATATTTACCTTAGATGTATACAACGCAACGGGATCCATAATATATCTGTTCTACTAACGTAGCACGGAAGCGGGCAGTGTTCTAATATATGTGAGTATAGTCTTGGTCTGATAGTAACTTTTCATCATTATTTTGACAGAAACAAGCGATTGCAAATAAATTATGCATTTTTATGCGGTTGCTACAACCGATACCGAGTTTTAGTACTATGCTAAGCGCACATTGGCGACAAGACTGTCTCGAAACAATCTAGGTAGCGCTTTACTAAATCTATGAAACGTCGCACTGACAAAATAGTTTTACGGTGCCAGCCCACGTCCGATAATCGGCTTTACTTTTACGAAGAAAACAGAACCGATCGGATCTTCAATGTAAAGCAAGAGTCAGTATTCAGACAGCCGTGTCTGTAATGTGCGCTGTGTCTTAGCCGTGTCTTGACCCGGACAGTGCGGTGCATTAGATAACGACGCAGAGTGTGTCGCAAGCGCAGCTCTTGTGTCTGCCGAGAGAAGGGAATGACTGTTAACCGTCACTAAATGTTACATAATAGTTATGCTAAAAGCATGAACGACACGTATTATATTAAAATACACAGAATCGTTATATTTGAAAGTAGGTATATATTACATGTCACTGGGGCTGACGTCACTGAAGATTAATACTTAATCAAAATTTACTAGAATTCTGCAAGGGCCGTGTTGGACTATTATTATGTTCCCATGTAAGCCTATCAAAAGACCTGAGGGCCTAAAAAGGCAACATTGTATGTTTCATAATATGAAACGTAAAATGATGGGTATGCTTTGTATGTTTGGTATTTCAAATTATATGAATCCTATGTTTCATATTATGAAACATACAATGTTGTCTTTTTAGGCCCGCAGTTCTATCTTCGTAAGAAAAAAGAAGAATGTATGAGATGATACGCTTACCTACTTTTAAACATTAACCATTGAATAATAAGCCATTCTAGCAGCTGAAGGAGCTCTCGCTCTGAGGAGCTTGCCACAAATGGTATAGTGATCACATTGCAATTAATCGGCAAGACTAAAGGAGTAAAAAGATTAATCTACTAGATTACTACTACGAGTACTATTATTAGAGTCCTATAGTAGATATTAACTATTGAATAGTATTAACTCGAAAGAGTCCTGTTGTTAGCTGTTGCCCGCGAAAATTATGTTATACAACCATTTTGATTGCTATCTGCTTAGCCCCTAGGATATGTAGTTAATATTTGTACAAAATTTGAATCAAATCTATTGAGTACTTTTCGAGATCTTTCCGGACAAAGCAAAGCCAACAGACAAACAGACAAACAATTTTCTAACTGTATTTTCGGCTTCGGTATCTTATGTTGAACACCCAGCGAGTTTTTTTTTAATATTTCCAATGTACAGTTTTGACTTTTCTATCATTTTATTATATGTATAGATGTATAGAATAGATAGGACTCTTTCGAGGATCAAAATATGTAGTTACCTCTTAGACCATATATCACGGGACTAGCCTTTGCGAACCACCGCATACAAAAATATTCTGCTAGTTTTCATAGCGGGTGAAGGAAGAAACACAAAGACATATAAAATTTCATTATATTTAAAAATGTATTAATCGACAAACGCGTAATGGCTGTTGTGTGTTAATTTTTATTGTACAGTCAACTACAATGAAATGTACTAGTTTAATCGTATAAAATGATGTACTGATGTACAGTGCTTATTATAAAGCCAAAAGACCAAATGGTCTATTGGCTTGGCAGAAAACAATGCTTAAGTAAGGCGCATCCCGTCGTTAGATGATCTAAGAGTTACCTACGTTGCGAACTAAAATACCGATCCAAATACAGAACAATTTAAAGGAACTCAGAGATACAGACTAGTATTTTTGATTGGAGGACCTTGATGATGAATAGAAGAATTTTGATCCCAGATAATGTTACCACTCGTTTCTGACCTAGACGAGATCACTTCCTCGCGGAAGAAGTTTGCCTGCATACATTACCTACATATAATACAATGGTCATACCTTTTTCCTATGTACATAATTTAACATATAAATTAAGTATGTGCTTCGTAAAAGCTTTAGCAGTGTTACTTAAAATCCTTATTATATTTTATACTAGCTGTTGCCCCCGACTTCGTACGCTTGAAAATTATGTTGTAATACCAATTTGATTGCTCTCTGCTTAGCCTCTAGGATATGTAGCGTGATAATATATAGCCTATTTGAAGCAAAGACTTCTATATAAACTGAGGTAGACGCGCCGTACTCTAACAAACGAGATTTCAAAAGCAATCCTCAAATACACACATTAATAAGACTACACTCACTTATAAATATTTTTTACGTAATTGTCACCACGCACAATAGCAATATACGAATAGAAAAAGAGTAAAAGAGAAGACGTATGGACTCCGATTGCAAGTCGAGCACCTACTTTCGAAGTTTTGACTCACAACAGTGCGAGCAACGCTGCTAATTAGCTCAGTTTATAGGTTTCAAAAATCGGTGCGTAGGGCATGTCTACCTCAGTTTATATAGAAGTCTTTGATTTGAAGACCCTACCCCTAGTTAATATTTGTGCAATAAGCCCCTCGCCATAAGCCCCTCTGCAATCAATTTTATAGAGAGGGGCTGAATACTGAATAACATTTCAAATGAACAAATGAAAATTTATATAAAAATGAATCTGCGAAATGTATGTAGGTACGCGCATAACCTCAGGACGGCTGGACCGATTTCGCTAATTATTTTTTTTGTGTTTGTTATGGTCAGGAGGTTTAAAAAAATGTGTGGAAAATTTTAAATAACTGTAACCCGCTTGAACTGTTAGAAGAAATGGTTTCTATTGCGATTATTGGAAACTCCGAAATGGAACCAGAAACAGAAAGACCGACAGGGAACTGGAACTCGGGAACCGAAATCCAGGAACCGGGAATTGTGAACTCGAAACCGAGAACCCAGAATCTGAAACCGGGAATGGGAACAGGGGACCGGGAACTCAACCGAAACCGGGAACGGGAATAGGGGACCGGGTACTCAGAACTCGAAATACCGATTTTTCATAGTTAAGGCAGGACAACGTCTGTCCGGTCAGGTAGTTAAATATAGTAAGCGCCTTATAATAAGTCATAGAAATAAGGATGAGAAGAACGATCATAACGTACCTACCGTTTCAAAATATTATGTTCAAATACTAATGTGGTTGAACCACTGGGGTATTCCTAAAACAATAAGTTATATTTGCAGATACCTACTTAAGTTAATGAGTTACTCATACTTGAGGTATTACAAAAATATACATCTTCACGTGAACATAAAATTTCTATCGCTTGTTTATTTATTTTACACTTTATTGTACGCCAAGTATATAAAAACATTGTACATACAATCCGTGCAAGTAGCTGTACAATAGGCGGCCTTATCGCTGTAAAGCAATTTCTACCAGGCAACATTTGATCTCATTTGAATTGATAACATCCAAATCAAAAAACCAGGGGCCAAGTCTGCTATTTCAATCGCGTCAGAATAGAATAGAAATTGTGGCAAAATATAAGGTCGTCGGTACAATTTGTCAATTTTATCCGTTATACTTTCGATTGTTGGCACTTGATGGAACTTGTTATAATACATTATGAAAATTCACTTGTCAATTTTGGTAGTCGCGTAGTCACTAGAGCTCTATTGTAAGACCGGTAGAAGTCTACTGGTCGACCGATGTTCGCTCGCCGGTTCTATCGACCTATATGCGTAGTGACGTATTATGTGACGGGCTAGTGGCCGCCGTTTTTTTGGTAGTCTTGTAATGTTGTTTCGTAATGGGTTCAGATGGGG
This sequence comes from Miltochrista miniata, assembly GCA_933228765.1. Classification (NCBI taxonomy): domain Eukaryota; kingdom Metazoa; phylum Arthropoda; class Insecta; order Lepidoptera; family Erebidae; genus Miltochrista; species Miltochrista miniata. Next base: position 27,273,928 of record OW121751.1, read on the forward strand.
GGGAGGCTTACGTTGGGGGTTAAGGTGGGGGGGGTTACGTTGGGGGGTTAATGTGGGGCTTAGGGGGGTGGGTTAAGGTGGGGGTTACGATGGGAGGGGGGTTAAGATGGCGAGTTAAGGAGTTGGGTTTAGGGGGGGTGTTATGGTGGGGGTGAAGGGGCACATTACCACCCCCCCCCTTAGCCCCCACCAGGTTAAGGGGGGTTAAAGGTTTGTGTTGTGTTGGGGGTTAAAGGGCACATTACCTCCCATTAACCCCCACTAGATAAGGGGGGGGGTATAAGGCGGGTGTATGGTGGGTGTTAAAGGGCACATTACCCCCCCCCCCCCGTCTTAACCCCCCCTTACCCCCACCACAACATCCACCTTGCCGCCCCCCCCCTAACCCACCCATCTTAACCCCCCCACCGTCACCCCCCCCCCCCCATCAACGCCCCACCTTAAACACAGCCTTATTAACCCTCCCCCCCTTGAACCCAGTTACCTCACCTTCACTCACCTTACCTCAACCTAAAAAAAGGTATTGCGATTCTACTCTAGTTCTATTCTAGTGATGTTGTAAAAATTTTACGCGACTACCAAGTTTAGGACCAATCGCTATATTATAGTAATAGAATCGCACTAGAACGGCTTTTTGATGTAAAATAGCAGACTCGGCCCCCAGGTGTTTACTCTGTATATAGCTACTACAAACAATTATACTGGTCTAATGGGCGAATACCTATACTTCAAATTTTGAATATTCGCTCCGAATTTCAGGACAGTTCAGGGTGTCAATTCTCGCCTACGCGACTAGAAAGCGTGAAGTTTACTGGTGAAATATAATTTATTTCATACTCAGAAACAATAAAGCATGAAATAAAAGACATAATTTTTATTAATATCTGATTATACCAAGTACTAACTTTTTACAAACCTTAATTAAGTACCTAATAATCTTTTTTCTTTAGACACACTATTCTATTCAATGTTTTTACTTTTATTATGCACATTGACGACTTTCATTTTTATCTGACAATAATTGGTATTCCGTGTAACTATAATTTCCACTGCATAGAGAAAACAGTTTCTCTTGTTTACATACCTGGGCAGCGAAGCAGAAATTACTATAAATGAAAAGATCAGAATACTAGGTACTTACATCGATTTTATGAGATAGATTGCATAGGTTTGCATAGGATATCATAAAATATAGCCTGGACCATAGAATTAGGTGATAAAGCCTACCTATGGTCTGGACAGGTCTTTAAAATTCGTTGTTCCTATTTTTATCAATTCAAATATCAAAATGTGATGTCTCGATCTCACTAACTGCACTAGAGGTCTACGTCCAGCAGTAGATTGTTGTGGAAAGATTTCTATCAATCATATACCACCCATGACCCATGAGTCTTATCCCAGTTCTCGGAAGAGTAACTGGGATAAGACTCATGGTAAGAGGACAATGTTTGTGTCGAAAGTCCTGGGTTTATACTTCCGAGGGCGAGGGCAGATGGATGGCACCATGTGGATTTCGTCGGTAGGAGTATAATATGAAGCTTTCCACACGAAAAGAATAACCTCCGATTCATCTCATGACATAAGCGGGGGTCACTCCATTGTATAAATTTTTAAAATGCATACATTTTCGAGTGTTTATGAGTAATAATGGTGGATTCAAGACGATTAAAGGAACAGTATCGCAAAAGGTACTTACTGTGTGAAGAAGGCAAACTCGAAATAAAACCCTGTACGAACCTGTCTGGCCAGTACCAGTGAGGTTAATCATCCTCCTAAAATAATTCGGAGAGGCCTACGTCATGCCGTGGACTGCGACGGGCTATTTATTTATTTATTTAAACTTTATTCACAAAACAGTACATTGGCGGACTTAATGCCTACTAGGGCATTCTCTACCAGTCAACCAGAGTGGTGGTGCAGAGCTACATACGAGGTAGGCGCATTTCAACGGTCATAATATAATTTCCGAAATGAAGTTTACTATAAATATTAATTATTATAATATACATACAAATCAATTGAATATACACACAAATACATAAATATATACAACTATATATTATACTAGCTGCTGCCCGCGGCTCCGCCCGCGTGGAATGTTGTTCCCGGTCACTCAGACCTACTCAATATGCTCACAAAATTTCATGAGAATCGGTCAAGCCGTTTCGGAGGAGTATGGCAACGAAAACTGTGACACGAGAATTTTATATATTAGATATTACATAGACCTACATAAATGCTAATATATATCTACATAATTATACATACACAATACTGCATGACTGCTGTTTATATGTATGTATATACATATGTATATACATACATATAAACAGCAGTCATGCAGTATTATGAATCATGTCTAACTCAATCCTATGCCTCAGCAAATAGCGACTTTTTTATTTTTTTAGATTAATTTGATTGAATTATTTCAATAAATTTAGTAAATATTTTAGTTTAGGCGTCTAAACAAAAGCAAGTTAGAAGTATTTAAGTAGGTATATGAAACGCTTCTCTAACGTTTCACGGGGAATGTTGCTTCCTGCCAATTCTCTGCTAAAGTAGAAGTAAACCACGTAGGTACTGTGGTGGTAACTTGGTCCGTAACGTATTAACTTAAAGCCAAGTTGGACGAATTTTGGGCAGCTTTATAAATCCGCAACAAGGTATCCATTGAACTATATATACATACGTTTCTTCAAGGTTATTTATTTATGGTGAACTACAAATGGTGACTTATCTACCCTTTTGCGGAAAAAGGTGGTACCTATTATACTAATGTACATTTATGTTGTGATTACATGTAGAGGTGTCCAACCGGATAAGATTAACACGTAGGTTTTAAGAATACAATCTGATTATTTTCTTGCCTTACTTTTTTTAACGTGAGGTATATCCTACATGGATGCTATCCAGACTCCTACCGACTAAAAACCACACGTATCCTATCTTACAGCCGACGATTGGGAGCCCCGGGTAAGCAAGGGCTTCGGAATCGTAGCCAACAAAAACCCTTACAGTTTGCAAGATAATTTTTCTATTAAGAAATCCATTTGTACATTATATCAAGCTTTAAATTGCCTGAGTCTAGTGTCCATTCAATCTACCAGCGAAATTGATATTTCAGAGAATGAAAAATTCCACGACAGTAGGCCAACGAAATTAAAAAGAAAACTAGGTATCGACTATCAATGTACCTACATTTTTAAGTAGGTAAGTAAACGTGTTGTATAAATTAAAGCCATTGTTATGTTCATTTCAAGTTATTTCCTGACCAGCATTCAGTATCAAAAACTTCTATGGTGACACAATCTCAAAATCAAGTTGAAGAATTTATGTACATACGAGTATAACAATAATAAAATTGCTAATTTATGCAGTATACCCAGAACCATACCATAAGCAAAAACACTTTATTGCCTTGAAAAATGAACATTTGTTCTGTAATTTTACTAAGTTTATATCATATTACTTGTTTTAAATTACTATAGTTTAAAATATGTCTAACAAAAAACATTTTGATCAAGAACTATTCAAGTTATGGTCACATACTTCATTACATAAGCTGTTCCGCATACATAAGTACACGTTTCCGATACTTTAATAGAACCATAATAATATCGATGTATTGTACCTACATATTTATAATTGTGAACGAGAAATTATTGTGAAAAATAAACAGAGATAGAACGTTATTTTTTGTATTCTAAGAATTCTAACTTAGGACACCTTCCGCGTCAATTGAATGGATATAAAAATAGGTAAAAAAACTTTTTAAGTTAAACGGTTTTATGTTAAACATACATTGCAATGTTTAACCTCCTAACCCCTGGCGTACTATACATAGTACATCTAAAGTAAAAAAATCTGACGAGATAGCTAATTAAAAAATTGCATTTCTTTTTCTGCTATAGCATGGTATGTGAACGTCTCTTTAAAAAAAAAATACTACCACCTTCACCAGATTGACAAATTTCTTTCTAAGAAACACTTTCAACGCAGGTGTACGCTTCTTAGTTCGAAACATAGTAAATAATTCATATTGATTCATTCTTCAGGATAATATTTTTAGATTGCAATGTGTTTTCTATTTGATTATGAAGTATATGATAATATTTACGATGTATTTTGGTTTTGGTTTCAATAGTTTTTTCACAACAAGGTCAAATATTTTGATGTCCTACATATAGTACAACAGGGGTCAAGTTACTGTTTTTAAACTGTTTTGATGTACTATGCATAGTACATCAGGTGCCAATGGTGTTATTGATGTTCATATTTTTTAGCTTAATTTTGACAATATTAGACGAATCTGAGCGTGATTTTTCAGAAGATTCTGACTATGACCCTCTACATATCAAGAGTATAATATTTCTAGTTCATTATCATAATCAGATGTCGAAGAAAAGATTGAATCAGCTCCATCGTCACAGTACCAGTCCCTTCGCCTTCATGGCTCCTAAGCTCCTTTACAGAAACGTAAACCTAGCCATTTTTATGTTATGGTAGATATTTCTCCACTAGAAAACTGCTTGATGAATAACATATTAAATTAAATTGCGTGACGTGAGGAATTCACGCTCGCCACAAATTATCATGGAAAGTCAAATAGTGTCATTGTGCTAACATTACTTTGAAGATTCTGATTACTAAGAAATTATTTCCGTAAATTTTTGTTTTTAGTTTCATTCTTTTTTGTATGTTTTTAACTTTTTAACTTATTTTATAGCAATATACAAGCATTTTTTGAAATAAAGACTAAAATTTTCTTTCTTTTTTTACACTATTTCACAACTAAAGTACTACACATAGAACATCAAATTAAATATTTAAGCTCAACAGACATCGAATGTACTATGTATAGTACATCAAGAAAACCCACTTTTCCAAGCTTACGATTTTTTTCAATAATTTTCCTATGGTTTTCATACCAACATCTACACTAAGTTTCATAAAAATCGGAAAGATTTTATACCTTCAGAAGTTAGGAGGTTAAGATAAATGTACTAAAAACCAAAAAATAATAAAAAAGATACAGTCGTGGGAATTATAAACATATGCATAGACTAGACTAAAATAAAACCGTGGGGCACGTCATTATTGTCTACAAATTATCGACTTAATGTGCGATAGAAGAATCGTTTAATTCGTCGTTAGGCAGTTGGCCCACAGACGGTGAGGAAATTACTCACTATTTTCTTGCTCATGGAAATTCCAATAGTTACACACTCCATGTAAATAAAAGAAATGTTTCAACTAGTTTATCGTTGGACATTCACACTGCTGGCTGGCGAGGAATCGTTTCACTGCTCGTAGTTTGTCTTTAATCGACAAAACATATGATAAAAGTACTACTCGCTCACCACTATGAAACCGCGAAAACTCGCTTATAATCGAGCTTGCTAGCTTGTTTCCACATTCTAGCCGTACTTATCACACGCCCATCGTTATCGGTTAAACAACTGCCTAATTATAGTCTAACATTACAAAATAAACATTTTAATCAACGATTGTAGACAATTGACGTGCCCCACGGTTTTATTTTAGTCTAGTCTATGCATATGTTTATAATTCCCACGACTGTATCTATTTTATTATTTTTTGGTTTTTAGTACATTTATCTTAAACATTGCAATGTATGTTTAACATAAAACCGTTTAACTTAAAAAGTTTTTTTACCTATTTTTATTTTATAGTTTTTAGTTTTTATTTCGCATTCTGTTTAATTCATTTAGTGCTTCATTATTGCAAGGTTTCTTGCCCGTTAGTTTATTGCAGTCCAACTTCTCTATACGTAGTCCCTGCAAAGATCTTACTCTACTAAGAGCCACGTAGGCTTGACCTTCTTCAAACAGTTTCGCACCTAAGTATACGACTGCGTGATCCACATGGGCTTCTACAATACATAAAATGCAGGGCAGCACCCTGCATTTTATGTATTGTAGAAGCCCATGATAGTATTAAAGGCAACATTCTTCTTTCAGCCGTCCCGTAATTGTACTTAGCTGGAAACTGTATAGCTTTCGGGTGTATAAGATGTACTCCGTCTCTTGCGAAATCAATTCGGATGGAAGGTACATCTGTTGCATACATCTGAGTTCGACGAAATTGAGGCCAAACGATTTCGTTGTTGTAGCCTATAGCGCCATTTGAAACGTCAATATTGGACCGTAGCATGACTTTTGCCCCCACAAATATTTCCAGTTCCGCTGGTAAACCCCCAGTTTTGTTGATATCAGCTGGTATTATAGTAGCTATATCCATATTGTCTGCATGTCGTGTAGCGTGTACTAGCTGATCCTGCGCTTTTATTTTGTAAATGCGAGCACCATTATTTCTGTACAAATTCAATACAGCGGAGTTGTGGTCGTTAACTTGTTGATTTGTGGGGTATACCCTTAACGCTTTGTCTATTGCAAACTCATCAGATGCGCCTGAGTCTTGAGGGGAAAACGCTAACGACATATCATTTTTATCCACCCTAATGCCTTACAGTTCTCGGCGCGTTTTAACCTTTCACCTTAACTTGGGTGGTGTACCGCTAACGACGTATCATTTTTAGCCACCCTAACGAAACACAGTCCTCAACACGATACAAAATCTTGACTTGGGTGGTGGATTCAGGCTGGATTAATCAGCTACCTAAATTACAGATTCAATTTCTAAATTTAAATCTTATTATTATACGCCATTTAGTGGCTGCGCCCATCTTAAATATTGAGGTTGTATGGTGCATTGTATTCTTCTTGTCAAGCCCTTTTATTTGATACCCATATTGGTGGGATTGTTAAAAAATTGTTATCAGCCATTTGGTAGCGGCAGCCATCTTAGATTTCAATTTTGCATAGTAAATTGTATTCTACTTGTTGAGACCTTTCATTTGATACCCATGTTGACGGGATTGATAAAACCTAAGTTATCCGCCATTTTTTAGAGGCCGCCATCTTGGATTTCAATTTTTTATAGTATATTGTATTCTGCTTGTTGAGACCTTTCATTTGATACCCATATTGATAAAACCTACGTTAGCCGCCATTTTGTAGCGGCCGCCATCTTGGATTTCAATTTTTTATAGTATATTGTATTCTGCTTGTTATGTAAGTGAAAAGAAGCACGTGGTTATAATTAATTTTTTAGAGGCCGCCATCTTGGATTTCAATTTTTTATAGTATATTGTATTCTGCTTGTTGAGACCTTTCATTTGATACCCATATTGATAAAACCTACGTTAGCCGCCATTTTGTAGCGGCCGCCATCTTGGATTTCAATTTTTTATAGTATATTGTATTCTGCTTGTTAAGCCCTTTCATTTGATACCCATATTGATGTCATTAATAATAAATAAATTTTCCGCCATTTTGTAGCGGCGGCCATCTTGAATTTATAAAGATAATGAATAAACATAATTGTATCGTCATCAAAATCCAAAGTGTATACAAAATTTCAGATTAATCGGTTGACAGGAAGAGGGTGAAATTTGAATTACTAAATTTGACCCAAGAATAAATAATAAATAAAACAATCGGGGTGAGCTAAATAAAACCGTTTAAAAATGCAGGAGCCTTGAAATAAAACCGTTTAAAAATGCAGGAGCCTTGAAATAAATAGAACCTTTAAAATAATACCTATGTCAACCCACTGTTTTCAAGAAGGCAACAAATAAAATGTCCTAAGTATTACTTAAATTATTTTAGCAAGGTTTAAGTCCTAGCTAAGTTGCGTAATTAGCGAGAGGCCTACGTCCAGCAGTGGAATTCCATAGGCTGATTTGATTGGTTAATTGAAGCGCTATTGGTAAAGTATCACATCCCAACAACAAAATTTACTGCCCGACATCGTTTCCGATGCGTTGCAACATCTCGTGACTAAAGGGCTAGCCCCAGCTTCCACTATAAAGTGTGTACAAATGGCTGACAAACGGCTGACAACGACATTTTTGCTCCTATTAAAGAAATTTATTAAATTATAAATATATACCTACCAAATTCATATTTTATACAGATGAATCGATCGAAAAGAAATCAGACCATAATTATAAATTATTCTATAGCAATATTTTATAGAAATTTCAAGGAAATTTGTTTTGCTACAATTAATGTGACAGATTTGGATGGTGGTGTTTTCATGAATTGCAATATTATTTTATTTGCGTAAGGTGCAGACGGTCGAGCTTCCCAAAAATATTGCAGGCTGAAAATTATTTGTGATTTTTTGAAGAAATTGTCTCTGAAGTCCCCATGCGCCAGATTTGACAGAATCGTCAAAATTATTACCTAATATTATTGTTTTTATTCGTGTTTTTTTTACAGTTACTGTTTAGTTTGTAAGTTTGTTAGTAAATATATAGGAAAATGCAGAGCGCGACGCAATCCGGAGATGGTACGTCACTTTATACTAATTCATGCTCCATTTGTTTAAAATCGTTTAAAACTGTTAGAGGCCTAAACATTCATATTTCTAAATTACATAAATGCCTCAGCCAAAACACAACTTCATTACATTTACATAATTTCACACCACATGCTTCTGTTCCATCTGTTAGAAATACTTCTGCTACCCCTTTTCATCTTCTTCTGAGTAATTTGAAAAATAACATAAGCCTGGTTAAGCGAATTCCTCGAGGCGCCAGAATCTCCGTCGCTACACTCTTGTCTCAAAATATTACACAATGTTTAAATAGTAATTGTATAGAAGATTGACATAATCTTTTGCTATTTCCCTTTAAAGTATTACATGCCAAAGTTAGCGACCAGACCATTTCTCTCACACAAAAAATAAAAAATAATTGTATCAACCCCACACTTCCCCTTCATAATTCCTTATTTCCAGAAAATTTTAACAAAAAGACTTCTAATTTTAACAAAATAGTAGAAGCAAAAGTGAGCGACGGAGATTTGAAAGGTGCAGCACGTCTTCTTTTTTCAAGTGATGTACTATCTCCGGATACAACAGACACTCTTTTGGCTTTACAGACTAAACATCCCCCAGCTCCTGATACAGCCTACTTCCTGGACCCACCTACCTCACCCGATGTGTGTTTGCTTGCGCACGAAAAGGACACAGTGAGTGCCATTAATGGTTTCAAAGTTGGTTCAGCTGCTGGCCTTAATGGTCTTTCTCCTCAACACCTCAAGGATCTAACCTCTCACTGTGTGGGTGATGCAGGTAAGCACCTCATTGAATGTTTAACAAAATTGGTAAACCTCATGCTCACTGGTAACATTAACCCCGAGATTGTTCCAGTCATCTATGGAGCGAATCTCATTGCCCTCTCTAAAAAAGACGGAGGAGTTCGTCCTATTGCAGTTGGTTCTACTTTTCGACGTTTGACATCCAAAATTTCAGTCCGTTACATTTTATCAAAATTACAACAGCAATTTGAACCTACTCAATTAGGTTTTGGTACCAAAGGTGGGTGTGAAGCGGCGGTTCACGCCTTGCGCACGTACCTTAATAAAGATGAGTGTGAGGTTTTATTAAAAATTGACGTCAAAAATGCCTTTAATTCGGTAAATAGGGACACCCTGCTTTCAGAAATTAGAAACAATATTCCGGAAATTTACAACTATTTACTAAATTGTTATCATGAACCATCAAAATTAATGTATAAATGCAACGAAATCTCTTCTGAAGTCGGTTGCCAGCAGGGTGATCCCCTTGGGCCAGCCATATTCAGCCTATCTATTAACCCTATAATTCAAAATTTAAAATCAAAATTTAAATTGGTATTTAGATGATGGGACTCTTGGAGGTGATGCCGCTACTGTTCTCTCAGATCTTTTGGAAATAAAAAACAAATTTAAGTTGATTGGTTTGGAATTAAATTTTAATAAGTGTGAATTATATATTCATAACGCTCACAACCGTTCCGAACTCATAGAAAATTTCGATTTCTTATGTCCAAATATCAAAATTATTAATAGAGAGAATCTTAACCTCTTAGGGTCTCCGATTTTTGAAGATGCTATTCCAGAAATAATAGCACAGAAAATTTTAAAATTTGAATCAAATGTGGATCGACTTCTTAATATTAATTCACATTATGCAATCACAATTTTAAAATTTTGTCTATTTGTTCCTAAATCTATGTATCTGCTTCGTTGTTGTCCTTTTTGGAAACATCAGAATTGTTTATTTGCGATTGATTCCCTCATAAAAACGTCTTTAGAACGTATTTTGAACATACATCTTAATGAACAATCTTGGACTCAAGCTTCCCTACCCATTAAATACAGTGGGTTAGGGATCCGCAAAGTCTCCAGTGTGGCTTTGCCAGCCTTTTTGTCATCTGTACATGCCACGTCACCACTCGTAGGTAAAATCCTAAGCAATTGTCTTACTAACTATGAGATGGCTGGCTGTACAGATGCCAAGGATGCTTGGCTTATGGCTTGCCCAGGTCAAAATTTTCCTATTCATCCAAATTCACAACGGAGCTGGGACGACGCAATTTCAAAATTAACTTTTGACTCGTTATTAAACGCTAGCTTAGGCCCAGATCGTGCTAGACTATTAGCGCTCAGCAGAAAGGAATCCGGTGATTGGTTGAATGCTTTTCCAACTGCTAACACCGGAACCTTTCTTGAACCAGACACTTTGAGAATGGCAGTTGGCTTGAGACTTGGCGTCCCGCTCTGCGCCCCACACCGTTGCCCCTGTGGTGTTACCGTTGACTCTATGGGACACCATGGACTATCTTGCTTGAAGAGCGCAGGCCGCTTCTCTCGCCACGCTGCGCTTAACGATATCATTCGCCGTGCTCTTGCCACCGTCGGTGTGCCCGCTCTCTTAGAGCCAAATGGCATTTTTAGGGACGATGGCAAGAGACCGGATGGGATGACCTTAATGCCGTGGGAGATGGGTCGGGTGCTAGTTTGGGATGCCACTTGTGTAGACACTTTGGCCCCGTCCCATCTTCCTAGAACAAAAGAAAAAGCCAGCGCGGCAGCGGAAGCGGCAGAATATAAAAAAACAATTAAGTATAAGGGTCTCGGCTCGTCGTACAATTTTATTCCAGTCGGTGTCGAGACCCTAGGTCCATGGGGTCCCAACGCACATAATTTTTTTAAAATTTTGAAGAAGCGTCTTGTGGAGTCTACTGGTGACCTAAGGGCTGGCAGTTATTTCTCCCAACGAATAGGCATCGCCGTTCAAAGGGGGAATGCTGCCAGTCTTTTGGGCACAATGCCACGGGGGCCCTATTTAGATTTAGTTTAGTTTTATTTATTCATATTGTAAATAGTTATTAATTTATTTTAACATTTGTCTAATATTTTATTGAATAAATTTTAATACTATAAAGTGTGTTAAGCTTGAAGCAGAGTTATAGTAAGTAGTACCTACTTGCTTCGGCAGTACGTACAAATACTAAAATAAGTACCTATAACAAGTATTTTTAGTAATAAAATGGTTTAAAAGTAACACCTGACAGTAATTATACGTACGGCTAATAGAGCAACGCGACCAAAAGTAATACATAGGTCTGTTGCTCTACATCGGTACACAATAGTTATGAAGTGGAGATAGGTATAAAACTTACTTTACGTTTATTCCTGGTCAGCAACAAGAACTTTAGGTCCTTAGAAAATGTGGAGCTCGAATAATTCCTGATGTTTGCCTGTAGAAACAGAAATTATTAAATTCATTCAAAGATACTATAGCAGCATAAAATTATGGATTTAAAAACTAATCTTAATTTATTGAAGCGCTCGTGGCCCCGCGGACTCAGTGTTCTTTAAACGATCACTGCAGTAAGCAATTTTCTCTATGGTCAAATATTGGATGGGTGACCATCCATGTGACCACTTTGTGACATTAATTTGAGCGTTCCCGTGCTTCAGGCATGTTATGCCGTTTGGTCCCGGTTGCCAGTAAAATGGAAGTTGTTAAACCAAGTTGAAGGCCGTTCTAGGCGGCTTGAAAATTTTCAACAGCAATTGCAACAACCTGCGCCTGTCCATCTCAACCACCTATTACGTGGGACAAATTCTAATAAAGGTAAAATGTGGGCATGTAATATGCCTCTGCCTACCCCGATCGGGGATAAAGGCGTGACCATATGCATGTTTGTATTTAATTTATATTAAAATTAATAACTTTCAAAGTGAATTACATTTATTTTCGAGACGAATAAGTCTCTACATTTACCAATAAAATGATAGAAAAGTCAAGGGTTCAACTTATGATACTGAAGCCGAAAATATAAATAGAATTTTTTTTGTCAGTTCCGGAAGGATTTTGAAAAGTACTCAATAGATTTAATTCAAATTTTGCGCAAATATTAACTAGGGGTAGGGACTTCAAATAGGCTATATATTATCACACTACATATCCTAGGGGCTAAGCAGAGAGCAATCAAATTGGCATTATAACATAATTTTCACGAGTATGAAGTCGCGGGCAACAGCTAGTAATCAAATAAATGGTCACTGATTTAGAACGGGCCTATTATTAGGTGCTGATGCTGATCAAATTACTAATTGAAGGTTTCCACTGAGCGTTGGGAGGTGAGTGAGCAACCCCATAATTTATCAAAATAAATTGGAGGTGTGTGAGCAACCCCATAATTTATCAAAATAAATTATCAACAAATACTTACTAAATCAGCTTCGTCCAAAATCCCTGAGTAAGTGTCCAGCGTCACATTGTACTTCCAGACTCCTAAACCTGGCTCCCTGACTATGTACTCCGAATCTGAAAACAAAATAAACTATAAAGTAAACGATGACTGCAGTAAGCATCATTCACTCTGACTGGTTACCGGATAATAATAATAATATTTGTATTAAACTACTAAACGAAGGAGTTCTAATAAATGTAGGACAGTTAGAAAACTTAAAAAAAATATAATGTAAAAAAGTTACAAAGCAATCAAACAAAAAACAATTTATAGTCTGTTCCGTCTGTTCAGAGTTAAATTACCTCTAGCACTTAGGTTGTCTACCTTGATTGCTGTGTTACCCGAATAAGATTTTGTTTCTCCCATGTATTGCAACCTTTAATCGAAACTTACTTTCTACTTTTCATGGCGATTTTTTCGGGTGGGGCCATTATTTGAGATGTGGAACGTTATGGGAGCAGCAACTTCGCCTTCGTTAGTGGTGGTAGTGAATGTTTTTTTTTACATATTCATAAAAAATAAATAAATCCATACTAATATTATAAAGCTGAAGAGTTTGTTTGTTTGTTTGAACGGATCTCAGGAACTACTGATTGGATTTCGAAAATTCTTTTACAGTTTGATAGACCATTTATCGAGGATGGCTATATAACATCACGCTACGACGAATAGGAGCGGAGCAGCAATCAAGAATGTTTTGAAAACGGGGAATATTTTTTACCGACTGAGAGCTTCCGAGGCGTACGCTGCTTAAATGGTTAAAGTTACATAAAAATTGTGTATTACAAAATTGTTTCTCTTAAAAAGTTCTAAAAAAAGTCCGCGACAGCATATGTCTATCTATTAAGGTTCGCTCACAATAACCTAATTTGTCTATCTCTTAAGGTTGTCGCACAATATTATAAAACTGAAGTTTGTTTGTGCTAGGGTCTCCGAAACTACTGGTTGCATTTCGTCAGCTAGTCTTAAATACAATCGCATAGTAACAGGAGCACTGTCTTAGTAAAGTAAAGTTTTTGTGAAATGAAAAACTAAACTCTTCGTGATTATAGCGGTCGGATGTTATATTCTCCACTAGGTATATTCGGTAAAATGTCTTAGGTAGGGTGGCACTCACAGGGCGACTTTACTGTTATGCCAACACACAGAAAACGATCGACAAGCTGTCAGTCAGAGGTGCCAGAGGTAATATAACTGTGAACGGACTATTCCTACGAATACTAAGTACCTAGTGCTGTCTTGAAGAAAAAAAAAGCAGTCATTATCAGTTAATAGATGTAAGTCTAGTTTTCACATGTAAACCTGGTCGTAGTCTCAATGATAAGAAACGAAACATGTATTGTCTTAACTTAACTTTAAAATTGAAAGCTAAATTTACATACATACATTACTAGGATGTCACGCCGTTTCACCCGCGTAGCTCTTGTTCCCGTGGGAATACGGTAATAAAATATAGCCTATGTTCACCGGGAAGAGTGTAGCTTCCCAATAGTGAAAGAATTTTTCAAATCGGTCCAGTAGTTTCGAAGCTAATTCGATGCAAACAAACAAACTAACAATCAAATCTTTCCTCTTTATAATATAGTATAGATATAGAAGTATAGAACGTATATAGATAGTTTCGCCTTTCTCCCCGAAGGGGTAGGTTTTATATCCCACGTACCTAATAGGTGGTGGGCTTATTGCCGTGTTGAAATGGACAGGCGCAGGTTTTGATGACCCATAGTTGATTTTTTTCTAGCAGCAGGCCTTCAACTTGTCTTAACGATTGTCATTTTACTGACAATCGAGATTCATTTTGAGTTTTTCATCTCAATCTAGACCTATCCGTTTCAATACTGTGTTAGAGCCTGAGCTAAAACACATTTGGTGAAATTTGGGCACATAGAATGTATGTAAAAAGGTGTGATTAAATGTTAGGCACCTTTTTGTCTGTGTAAAATTATATGTATAGTATATTTACTTGTATTTATGGACATAAACATTACTTACATACTTACTTATTCAATTTAATTACACATTAAACTCTCAGCAACGTTATTTTGAGAATAGGAATAGGACAGAGGTTTTACCAAACACATAATTTTATTCGGTTTTGTATTTAAACAAAAATGAATACACACTCAGAACTGCTAAGTACGAGTATGCAGTAAATTAAGAACTGACTACCAATCGTGAATTGGACCAATCGCGCCTAAAGGAAATTTAGGAACGAACATACAAAATTTTAAAGCCGATCTACATTATAACAGCACAAAAAAAAAATTATATTTTGTTTAATTCTGGAATAGCCTCTTCAAATATAGGGGGCCCTTAGAGGTAAAGGTTCTCCGCGTTCACAATTTTGATATTCGGACATAAGGAATTGAATTTTTCAATGACTTCGGAATGGTTGTTAGTAAAAAGAATATATAAAATTCACATTTATTAAAATTTAGTTCCAAACCAATCAAACAAAATGTATTTTTAATTTCTATAAGATTTGACAGAACAGAAACTGCATCACCTCCAAGAGTTCCGTCATCTAAATACCAGACGTTAAATTTAGACTTGGTATAAATTTTGAATCATGGGGTTAATAGGCTGA
The DNA here is from genome assembly GCA_933228765.1 of Miltochrista miniata. NCBI lineage: Eukaryota > Metazoa > Arthropoda > Insecta > Lepidoptera > Erebidae > Miltochrista > Miltochrista miniata. Next base: position 27,289,131 of record OW121751.1, read on the forward strand.
AAATGGCTGGTCCGAAAGGATCACCCTGCTGGCAACCAACTTTAGAAGAAAGTTCGTTGCATTTATACATAAACTTTGATGGTTCTTGATAACAGTTAAGAGTTATAAATTTCAGGAACATTGCTTCTAATTACTGACAGCAGGGTGTCTCGTCTCTGTTTACCGAATTTTGCATAAAGTATAGTAGTTATAAAGTTTAAAAAACTCACAGAACGCGTAAGGTATTATACTGAACCTATTCATTAGGTAGTTACACCACGGGGACCCGACACTATAGAATGTATTATATTATCTGTGGTTATACTCGTACTTGTAAAGCCGGGGCCACATTAAAGAAAACGTCAATGCCCATCATCGCGATAAATATTGCGCTAATTATGGCGTTAATTCTTAACGTCACCATTTGAGTAGTGTGGCCGCTTCAACGTAATAATTCTCGCGTGAATGCCCATTCTTGGCGTTAAAATTGACGTTAAGTGTGACCGAATTAAATTTTACAAAAATACCTTATCTCCTTAAAAATATACTGAATGTATCTATTTAAAATACTGGCACAGAGAAAATATACCGATAAAAATACCGATTATCAAAACGTGTTTATTCTTTAATTACTACCTTATTTTTATAAAAGAAGAACCTAGAATTTACATTTAACATTTTATTTGAAGGATTGAATTCAACGTCCTTCACCTGCAACACGCTTCGTAAAAAAAAATTACCGAATGTTATTGCAACAAACCCTACAAAGAAAAAAATCATTGCGATGAGGAATTGGGTTTTTATTTTTTCAGGTCCTTAGCGAGCTCCGGGGGAACCTCCCATCTTGCTCCCCCGAGGAGAGACGCCGAACGGTTCTCGACGGGAATAATCTTTGGAAATTCTTTGGCTTTCGGCCGAAAGCCAAAGAATTTCCAAAGATTTTCCCGGCTTTCCGGATTCCCGGCTATAGGGAGGAGGAATACCACCAGGTTTAATGGGTAGGACGGCCCCGTTCCGGAACCGGGAGCTCCACACCCAGCTGTTTTACATGATAATTTTGCAATCCAATATGGCCGCCGCGCCGAAATCACAAAATTTCATGATGGGTATCGTTTAAGAGGGTTTTTGGTATGCTGAGTACGAATTTCGGGTTAATTTAGAGATCCAATATAACCGCCGCGCCAAAATCACAAAATTTCATGATGGGTATCGTTTAAGGGGTTTTTTGGTATGCTGAATACGAATTTCGGGTTAATTTAGAGATCCAATATGGCCGCCGCGCCGTTATCACAAAATTTCATGATGGGTATCGTTTAAGGGGTTTTTTGATATGCTGAGTACGAATTTCGGGTCAATTTAGAGATCCAATATGGCCACCGCGCCGTTATCACAAAATTTCGCGATGGGTATCGTTTAAGGGGTTTTTTGGTAGGCTGAGTACGAATTTAAGGTCAATTTTGCAATCCAAGATGGCCGCCGCGCCACCATTGTAAAATTTCAAGTTGGATACCGTTTAAGGGGTTTTTTGATATGCTGAGTACGAATTTCGGGTCAATTTAGAGATCCAATATGGCCGCCACGCCGTTATCACAAAATTTCATGATGGGTATCGTTTAAGGGGTTTTTTGGTAGGCTGAGTACGAATTTAAGGTCAATTTTGCAATCCAAGATGGCCGCCTTACACCTTTATAAAATTTCATGCTGTATATCGTATGAGGGGGGTTTTGGTATGCTGAGTACGAATTTCAGGTTAACGTTTGCCATCCAAAATGGCCGCCGTGCCACTGTTGTGAAATTTCATGTTGTATATAGTTTATGGGGTTTTTTGGTATGCCAAATACGAATTTTAGTATACATTCATATTGGATCTCTAAATTGACCCGAAATTCGTACTCAGCGTATCAAAAAACCCCTTAAACGATACCCATCATGAAATTTTGTGATTTCGGCTCGGCGGCCATATTGATTGCAAAAATTATCATAAAATTCGTACTCAGCATACCGAAGAACCCCTTAAACGATACCCATCATGAAATTTTGTTATAATGGCGCGGCGGCCATATTGGATCTCTAAATTGACCCGAAATTCGTACTCAGCATATCAAAAAACCCCTTAAACGATACCCATCATGAAATTTTGTGATAACGGCGCGGCGGCCATATTGGATCCCTTAATTAACCCGAAATTCGTATTCAGCATACTAAAAAACCCCTTAAACGATACCCATCATGAAATTTTGTGAATTCGGCGCGGCGGCTATATTGGATCTCTAAATTAACCTGAAATTCGTACTCAGCATACCAAAAAACCCCTTAAACGATACCTATCATGAAATTTTGTAATAGTGGCGCGGCGGCCATTTTGGATTGCAAAATTATCATAAATTCCGTACTCAGCATACCAAAAAACCCCTTAAACGATACCCATCATGAAATTTTGTGATTTCGGCGCGGCGGCCATATTGGATCTCTAAATTAACCCGAAATTCGTACTCAGCATACCAAAAACCCCCTTAAACGATACCCATCATGAAATTTTGTGATTTCGGCGCGGCGGCCATATTGGATTGCAAAATTATCATGTAGTCACAGAGAGATAGATTATAGTCTGAAATGATACAAGTTTTATCCCGGGAATAAGTTCCCATGAGACGCGGAGAAGAGAACAAAATTTCACGCAGGCGAAGCTGCGGGCATCAGCTAGTCTATAATAAATGTTACATTACACGCGAATGCTCGTGTCGGTCAGGGAGGTAGCATCGTAACGTAATGCTCGAGTCGAATCTATAAATGTTACATTACACGCGAACGCTCGTCGGTCAGGGAGGCAGGCCGTAACGTAATGCTCAAAGTCGAATCTAATTTGTTACATTACAGGCGAATGCTCCCGGTGAGGGAGCACCTTTACCCTAACCTTTTATTCAAAATATACCCAAAAATACTGACTTTTACCAATATACCCATTAATATACTGATATCGAAAAAAGTCAATAAAATATACCGAAAAGGTATTAAAATACTGAAAACGGTCACACTCTCACGGTGCGCACTGACACGCGTAGTGTGGCCGCTTCAACGTAATAATTCTCTTTGATGTGCCGCCACTTGAGCTATCGCCTAACGTCAAACGGCAATGTGAATGCCGTTGTCGAATTATCGCGATAATTCGGTGGCTACACTAACGTTTAACGTTCATCAACGCCATTATTAATGGCATTTCCCCTTAGTGTGGCCCGAACATAACGTGTGAGGAAAATGTTACATTAATTGTTATATAAACTGTTATGTCTTATTTATTCATTACCTATATGTGTCTTACTAAATTACTCATTAATAAAACCAAAATTATTAATAAAATGGGTATTATTGGCTCTTAAAATAAACGTACAGGAATTGGCAAGAAATTACCAACGAGTCATGTTAATTAATTGTGTTATTAACATGGCTCGTTTTTGTAGACTTATTTTTGTACACTTTTAAATACTTCTTTGAGAGTAGCGAAAAGTTCTAAATCTATGCTTCTATCACGATGTCTTGTGTCACCCGTATAGAATTCATAATGTAAGGTTTCTATGACATGACAATTGGCATCCTTATTCCTACTTCCGATTCAGATCTACTAGGTACTATAAATGTGAAAATCAAATGATATGTTTAATAGTTTGTCTTTTTCAGGTCGTAAAAGTGTGGAAAGTGACTACTTCTCATCCTGTAAAAACACCTGGAACTATTTTTGGCATAGTCAAGAAGCGTAGAAAACTATTTTTCTTTTGCTTGTTCTTACTCTAACTAAAAGGTGTTGTGTAATCTGTTCAGAGCGTTGCCCTGTTCCTTGCCAGGTAAAATAAGATAAAATAGTTGAAAACTCTTCAAAAACCTCAATACTATTCCAATTTTAAAATTAAAAATGCATTTTTATGTTTTAGTTATTGATTATGTTGATTGATGGCACTTGATGGAACTTGCTACTTTTTTTTAATCTTTATTTTTATAGGGACTTTTGGCGAGCATAAGCCATGTCAGCCCCATCGTAACTCACAAAAAAAAGTATTAATAATTATAACTAGGTACCTAAATGTCTATAGAAATATCAGGCAAGACATTCTCTCATCTGAGACAATCGCAAACAAATTTGAATATCTTCCTGGCTGTTACGCCACCCGGATTGGATAAGAGGCTATGAAAACCACCCACATTCATACTGTTTATATTCAACTCTGCTAAGAGAGCGTCTCTTTCCCTGCAATTTCGGACACATTCCACCAACAGGTGGTACACATCCTCCACCACCGCACAGTGTTCACAATTAGGACTGCTAACTTTTTGCATCAGAAAACCAAACTTATTGAGTGGCATATGTCCTGATCTTAATCTATGAGCTATCACAATATATTTCCTACAGAGTTTCACATCGGCCCACCATAGAATTCGTGGAGGTTCACATTGCACTGTTTTCTTTAACTTCACTTGTACTGTGTTCCCTTTAAGCACCCGCCTCCGCGTCTTAAGAAAATGAGAATGCCGTAAAGCTAAACTGGTTAGGTATTACAAGAGTTGTGGAACAGTACAAGCAAGTGAAGTTTTTCAATTTGAATGATTTATTTACCTGAAATCCATGTTGCAATCAGCTGTTCGGGATAGAAGCCGACTGTCAGTGGTATCAGCTCCTCGAGTGCAAATGTCTTCAAACCACCATTCAGATACGGCGATGACTCAGTCTGACTACTCAGCAACACCAGTACTGATATAATGATGATCTTTACTGACTGAAACAAAAAGAAAGGAATTGCTCTCATTCAAATCATTTCATAGTAAGCTCAAGGAAACAATGTGGTCGAAGAGGATATTATCATTATATACCTACTAGTTTAAAAACTGTCATAACGCCATTAAGCCCAAATGAGGCTGCCTTTTGGAATGGGATCTAAACAACCGATTGAAATACAAATACCTATTATGTGTCTATTGGTTGTTATGTGGATCATTCGAGTATTCGTTATTCTCACCCACGATTTCAGTACGGCAGTCGCCATACACAACTGCACCATCGAGGCAGTCACTCTGTTAACGTAACAGTATTTTCAGAGTTTTTTTGTAGGAATAAGTTTTTTAATTCCCATTTCGTCAACTATCGTAAAACAACACTCTTATTCACGAACATTAGTAAACTTTCTTACAAATATTAAATAACTGATCCAAGAGTCAATTGGATTCAAAAATTCACAGGCCTTCTGAAAGAGATTTCTTGTGGAAATGAGCAGTGCCATTGTAGGTATCGTTATGTTCTAACTACAGTATATCATTTGTGTACAACATAAATTGTTAAAGAAATAAAAAGTAATAGGTAGATGTTTTTTTTTGCCGTAAGTAGGCTGCAGCAGTTTGAATTTGAAATGTGACACTATCGGCTCTGACCCTGATAAGGTCTTCAACTTGGCTTTCTAGCATTCAGGACCAAGAGCTTGATGGGCCCCTGAATCATATGCATACTTTTTAATTGTTTTTTTGAATATTAAACAAATATAATCCCTTCAAAATGTGATAGAAAAATGGAAAACCTTTTAAAATATTTTCTACAAGTAAATGCCATAACCGCTTAGAAACTACCTGTGTGATGATTTGCTTTGAAAGCATATTATAATAATTTAAAACTAAACATTCTGCCATTGACTTTATAAAAATACCATAAAGCATCTTCTAATCTTCTGTAAAATTGATTTATTGCAACGAATCAATTGAATCGGGCTTCATAATGTAAATATAAAATTTGTTTAAGAGAGTTTTGTTACGGTTTTCCTTTATAATAAATCTTAAACAAATGCCGACTATAGCATATAAATAATTTTCTTAGTTGCTGTTTGCAACTGCTTAAAGTTAAAAACCCGGTTACTGCATTATTTAAATGAAACTGGTCAGGTGCGATTCGGACGAAGGGTTCCGTGGCTTCGGCGGCTGGGGCGAAGACTATCGGCCTTCATGACCGGGGGCCTGAGGACGGTGAGTGGGCTGCTCACCTTCCTTACAGAAGCAGGCCCATGACGGCAGCGTGACGTGAGGGATTCACGCACGCCCCCCCTAAGAAGCGGGCTGACATCCGAAAACCCCCCAAAGACGCGGGATAGCACCCGAACCACCCCCTAGGCGAGGCCGCAAGGGTAGTCGTAGATCTGTTAGGAGTCCTGGGACATCCTTCCGAGGGCTTACCCAGGGCTCCCAACCGTAGGCTGTTGGGCGTTACGTGAGGTTTTTTAGTCAGTAGAACTCCGGCATAGCATCTATGAAGGGCTTTTCCTCACGTTAAAAAAAAAGGGTTCCGTTAGTATCTTAAAACTGTAAAAGAATCACGTTTCTTGTAACTCCCACCTTAATAAACTTTTTTTATCCCCAACGAATAACGAGGGGTCTAGTAGGAGGATGTGTAGGCATTATGCGGCAACAGAAATACCTACATCATCTGTGAATATTGAAAATTGAAATTTGGCTTTCTGTTTGACAGACAGACAGACAGACGGATAGCGAAGGCTCAGGGGTCCCGTTTTTAAGCTTTGGATACGAAACACTACAACACTTTCTTATCTATTTGTAACACCTGCTTTGCATGTTCGGCTCTCATTCTTTTTTTTCTGATTTCTGTGGCGTAGTCTACACACAGGTCAAGAAAAAAAAGTGATAAATTGGTACAACCCACTGAAGCTAAGCATTGCAACAATGTATTTCCAGTATAGTAACTATAGCAAGTGAATTTGATTGCACATATTGTGTTCCAGTTCTAAAGTCCACTGTGTAATCGATGACAAAGGTACACCACCGCCTAACTAATCGTAGAAAATTGTGTCTTTCAATATATTGTTTGTTAGATTTAGTAACAATATAGGGTTGGAGGAAATTTTATAAAGGGTGTTTTTTTTCGAGGTATAGAACTTTGAAATGGAATAAAACAAAGGTGATTGTTTTTATTGATATGGAAATGACTTTATTCGAAAGGAAATCTTCTGGCATTATAATTTAAATATGATTTCTGGCATATAACCGCCAGGGCTGGCTCGGACGTAGTCTAATCTAGAGGTCCAATTTTCGATGACTTTCCCAACATTTGTGGCCGTATAGCGACAATATCGCTCCGAATGTTATCCTCCAAGTGGTCAATCGTTTCGGGCTTATCGGCGTAGACGAGCGACTTCACATATCTCCACAGAAAATAGTCAAGTGGCGTAAAATCGCACGACTCTGGAGGCCAATCCACGTGTCCAAAACGTGAAACTATGCGGTTACCAAACGTTTCCTTCAATAAATCAATTGTGGCACGAGCAATGTGACATGTTGCGCCGTCTTGTTGAAACCACTACTCCTGCACAACATGGTTGTTCAATTGATGAACGAAAAAGTCAGTAATCTTCGCTCTATAGCAGTCACGATTGACTGTAACATTCTGGTCAGCATCGTTTCTAAAGAAGTACGGACCAATTATTCCACCAGCCTATAAAGCACACCACACAGTCAGTTTTACTGGATGTAACGGTGTCTCAACATACACTTGAGGATCATCATCACCCCAAATATGGCAGTTTTGTTTATTGATGTATCCATTCAACCAAAAGTGAGCTGCACCGCTAAAGAAAATTCGCTTATGAAAATCACGATACGCATTTCGGAAAGAACCATGATTTTTAAAATAAATTTGCACAATTTGGAAGCATTGTTCAGGCTTCAGTCTATTTATGTTAAAATGCCAAACCATACTAAACATAAATCACTTTACAGCTGACAAAAATACCGCCGGTTAAAACAGCTAGGCCAACTTAAAGTTCTATACCTCTAAAAAAAACACCCGTTACATCTTACTCCGTACGGTCGAAGCTTACAACTTGGAAAAGACAGCAGGTGGGAACTGGATGCAAAAGGCGCAGGACCGTGTGTTGTGGCGTAAAGTGGAAGAAGCCTTTGTTTAACAGAGGACTGCCATAAGGTGCGGTTCCACTGAGCGGAGAGGAGCTGTGCCTTAGACCATCTAACACAGGACCCGTCTTACTGAAGCATTCCCCTCTGCCAAGGCAATAGACCATTCGGACTAAGAGGTTTATAAAAAGCACTTGAGAATCGATTGATTCACTATCATAATCGACATACATCGGCCTTAAACTGAGGACGCCATGCGTTCGCACACAGCTATAACGATTATTATATATATTTATAACGGTCTATTGCCTTGGCAGAATGGTCTATTGCCTTGGCAGAGGGGAATGCTTCAGTAAGGCGGGTCCTGTGCTAAATAGTCAAAGAGCTGTGCCGCGATTGACCAATTACATGGCTTAAAATCCACAGCTACTCTCTGCTCCGCCTAAGTGGAACCGCACCTATAGGCTGGTTTGATTGATAATGGGGGTCTCTAAGTTGAAATACGTTTCGATCCTGTTTTTAGACTTAGGTACTTTTATTTTAAGTTTTTAATAAGATCAGACAATATTGCTGGCATAAAACTCACGAGACTTGCCAATATGTACAGTAAAAGTGTTTGCATTTAGAAATTGGAACAATAGCAATTAACAGTATTGATGTAGAATGCCGATACTGTTTAGAATACAAATGTTTACTGTTGGAGCACATTATTGTGATTTCTGCCTATTGATACTGCATTAACTGTTGTAAACGGTACTTTCTCACAAAATTTAAACTTATCATTACCTACTTCTGGAGTTGGAAGAGAAGGAAACCTTGAAATAAGACCCTATGCCATCTCGTCTGGCCAAGGTGGTATCGTTAAATCAAAACTACATCCAAAAAAATTATCGTTTGTTCCTTGGGGTAAGCCCACAGAAATCAGAAAAAATAGTATTGCCAACTGTAAAATTGCGAAAAGTTGTTTTACCAAATGTTTTTTGCCAAATGAAAATTTGGGAAACATACTTTGGCATGTGAATGTGACACTTTGGGGAACGTTTTTTGCCAAACATTAGTAAACCGTATACATCATAATGAATTGTCCAATGTGACTCGAAGTACCGTTGCACCCACAGAAATCAGAAAAAAAATTTTTCAATAAAAAATAAAACCGACTTCAAAGAAATTCTGAAAAATAAAATTTACTTAGCACAAAGTAATATGTATTTTGATTTATCAGATTTTATTCAATATCATATTGAAGTCGGCGCCAAGTAAACCCATAGTTTTATGTACCTAGGTATTATTCATGGCACCAACTTCAATATTATATTGAATAAAATCTGATAAATCAAAATATATATTACTTTGTGCTAAGTAAATTTTATTTTTCAGGATTTCTTTGAAGTCGGTTTTATTTTTTATTGAAAAATTTTTTTTTCAATATTTTAAGTGACGGGTGAACCGAAAAATATCTCTAAGTGAAAGTTCTCATCAATACAAATCAATCAAGCCCAAACACAAGGCAGCTGCTGTAAATCGTTAAGGAATTCCCTCGACTGTCTTTCGGTTCTATCATCAGATCGACTCCAGACATTCATTGAATTGTAGTACATTTAAGCACTGAATTAAAAAGTTAACAAACGCACTAGTTGTCCCTACAATTTTCGGTGGTTGCCCTCGATTTCTCCTGGATCCCATCGTCAGATCCTGATCTGGTTAAAATGGGACCACCTCAGAAGTGAACTCTATTCAATAAGAACAGATTTGAAATTCGTCTATAATTGATGAAATATCGGTGAACATACATAAAACATTGAGAACTTCCTTTTTGTTTTAAGTCGGATCTATCAATCTATGTGTAAAGTTCTCATCAATACAAATCAATCAAGCCCAAACACAAGGTAACTCCTGTAAATTGTTAATGAATGCCCTCGACTGTCTTTCGACTCTATCATCAGGTCGACTCCAGACCTTCATTAAAGTGTAGAACATTAAAGCACTCAATTAAAAAGTGAACAAGCGCACTAGTTGTCCCTACAATTTTCAGTGGTTGCCCTCGTTTTCTCCTGGATCCCATCATCAGATCCTGACCTGGTAAAAATGGGACCACCTCAGAAGTAAACCCTATTCAACAAAAAAAGAAATGTTGAAATCCGTCTATTATTGACGGAAATATCGCTTAACATACATAAAAAAAAATACATACAGACGAATTGAGAACCTCCTCCTTTTTTTGAAGTCGGTTAAAAAAGGAGAAATGGCATGCGCGCGTATCGGTGTCCGTCCAATCTGACAAAAATGATCAGGTTTGTCGTGAGCGGCGTGTCAGAGTGATCAGTGATGAGTTGATTGCGACAGACAGTGAAATAGTTCAAAATGCCGCCTTATTCCGTCACTGTATGCAAAAACCGAAGTAACATAAAAAACTTTACTACCCATGGCATTACTTACCATATGTAAATACAAGTAATTCATTGTATTACCGCAGTAGACGAACGAAGTTCGATACCACATCCCACGACGCAATGGATAGAACGCGGGTTACGCGGGAAAGAATCGTACTCGATTCATGAGTCGATTAATACGCTCGTTGCATGGAGAAGCGAGTTAGGGATGTACCGGCATGTGGTCATTCAGATCAAATATCGGGATGTTATCGATAACATTTTCCTAGGAATATTTTATTTTATAGATTGGTGAGTGAATGTTAAATATTTTTAAAACATATTTCAATTATATTACAGCTACCTACATAGTTAGGAATGTGTTAAGTGCTTTACTGTGCTTGTGTTACCTTTTAACAAATATCCCTTTTATTCCCATTCTAATGGCTTGATGGGTATTACGTATATTTTTGCACGCTTACACTGTTTTAAATGCACATTTATGTATGGCATGAATTCAATATTAGTTTTGAAGCTTTCTTTGGGATTATTTTGGAAATTTCTTTTTAATTAAAATAAGGGAAGGCGTTTACAACAAATTATCATCCAAATATGTATATATTAATAAAAAAATCTAGACCTAATAAAGCGACAATTAAATTAACTAATAACTGGTTTTTGTTACTTTTCTTGTTGCAAATCACCCTCTTTTATGCAAGATCAAAGTAATATGTAACCAATTAAGATTTGCTATTAAAAATTTACTATTTTTGGGTTTTCACAGCCTTCGTATGTGAGGTTTAAAAGTAACATTGCAATTAGATGCTTTTATCAAAAATGTGCCTTGCGTTGTCTTTACAGATTTCCAAAAGATCTAACTTTTAAAAAGAAATGGTTCGATGCTACAGGGCGGCCAGATAATTGGTTCCCCACAAAAAAAATTGTACCATATGCTCAGTTCATTTTGAGCCTGAAATGTTTCAGCCTCTAAAAATAAAGCGGAGTTTTGTTTTGTCATGTCGCCGTTTCTAAGTAGAAATGAGATTTCACCAGCAAATCTCGGCCTACAAGGGGTAGGCCGAGAAATGGTATTATAGGGTTGATAACTACATTTTTTTTTAAATCATCAAGTTTGTGTGTTTTAAAATGGTAATATGCGTACACTTAAGTACACATGATTGAAATTCAGAGTATAGTTAATAATCCTAATTCAAAATTTTAAGGGACCTAGATTATAAGAAACTATTACATACATACATACATATGGCCACGCCTTTAGCCCCGAAGGGGTAGGTAGAGGCGTATTATATGCCCACATTTCACCTTTGTATAATTTGTCCCACGTAATAGGTAGTGAGCCGTATTGCCGTGTTTAAATAGACAGGCGCAGGTTGTGACTGCCTGCTGTTGAAATAAAACCTTCAACTTAGCTTAAAGATGTAACATTTGTTTTCTATATGTGGCAAGTCTGGTCTTGGGCTTGTCAATATATTTGAGCGTTTGAGTGCTGCTGTTGCTGTGGCAACAGCTGTCTCAAAAAAACGGTCTATAGTCTATGGGACATGACTAGAGTTTTTTTTTTGGGAACTGACATCGGAGAGAAAAGGTTAATGAAAAATTAGAAGAGGTTTCTTGAGATTGGATGGCTTCGGTGCTTTGATTCTCTGAGCTACTAAGTTTTATGTTAGTCTTTTGTCAAAGTTCTTTTCTAATTTCTACCCAGATTCTGGTAAGTTTCAATTAACTAATTGCAAAGCGGGTCGATTGTCGTCTTTCGCGCAGTCAATATCTTAATTTGTCGTTTCTTTCATGACAGGGTTTTTTAGTACGGGCAAAAGTGGGTCTGCCGCTGTTCTGAGCCACACCCGAGAACACGTGGACCACACGAGCGAGGTCATTAAGAGAGAAGCCTGCCAATGTCACCTGAACTCTCAGCTCACAATGCAGGCCAGTACTCGTCACCCATACTAATACGTGTAGTCTAGCCGCCAAAGTTACTTCCTCACGCTGAATTAGTGTAGTGCTGTACTATTAGAACTTAAACCCGTAATATTCTTGTGTATGTCTGTGCTTTCTGTATCTATGTAATCTCATTGTCTCTGTAGTGTACTGTGTACTATATAAATATATGTGTGTACACCCTACCTGGCTGTTTTCGTCAGAGCCCTGGCCTACTCTTGCACGCACACTGGAATCTCTGTAGTAAGGCGCCCTGGGAAAGAGTTCTCTGCATAGCTACCTCGCGCTAGTTGGTGAGTAACACTGATCATCATTGTGTTACAAATTGGCTCCCAACGTAGTGGCAAATCTCTGGGTCTACTCTGCGGTAGCCTCAGTCTAGTGTGTGTGCATAGGTGGTTACCTCTGGCGAAACCATCCTGGTGTCTCGTCCGAGACGCTCCAGGACGTTAATTGGTGGTGCTAACAGCTAAGCACAAAATTATCCCTTTCGTCTTCTTCCAGCTACCTACATCTTTGGCTGGAAAAGACACAAAATTCTGAATTCTAAAATTTAAAAATAGCTGTGATTTTGGAAAAACTTTTTGATTTTATTTGGCATACCCACTTTTTTTTCTTATTGTGTTTCTTTTCTTTTTTATGTTCTTTTTTTCTTTTTTCATGGTGCACACATATGTTTATTATAATATTATATTAGTATAGATTAATATATTATATATATTATTCTATAGCTTCACCTTGTAAGTAAACTTAGTGAATTTCTCTGTGTAACTTAAAACTTTTTTATAAGGTGTGTAGATACCTTGTAGTTTTGAATATTAACCTGAACTTTGCTCTCAGAAACTATTGAAACTTTAAACTCTTTTAGTCAACTTGTAATTTTGTTAAAATTCTAAATATCATACACTTAGTGAAACTTAATTTATATTCTTTGGTAATTGAACCCCATCTGTGTCACTTACATTATTATAACTGTTGTATTTAAACTTTTAAATCATGGCACAGATGCAAAAATATATTAATTACTAGCTGATGCCCGCAGCTTCGCCCGCGATGGCGCTGTATGTGAAATTTTGCTGAATTTTCTTTGCTATAAACCTCACGGAGCCCGAGACCTTTCCAACGAATGCAAAACCGTGGAAATCGGTTCGTGCGTTCTGAAGTTATAGCGTCAGGAAGGAAAACCCGACTTATTTTTATATAATAGATTTAAGAAAAGATGAACTTGCTAACGAGCTGTCCCACATGGGAATTTCAGTGGAACCGGATGCGACGGTGACTGGTCTTCGTGGTGAGCTGAGAACGGCACACCGACTTGTCCGTCGGGGAAGCATCAAAGCGAATGCTCCGGTACCCGCTGATGCATCGGCTGAGCTCTCGACCTGCCTTCCGAAGGTCTCCGAGTTGGAGGAGGCTCTTCAGTCAGGTGAGTTTTTATCGAATAATAACTCTCGCTTAAGGGTAGTTATTAGAGCAAACTATCTGCTAACTAGGTTGGCGTGTTGTGGTTTGGATTGCCCTGACCTGGTGGAAATTCGTGGTAGGCTAGTGAAGATCATTGCTAGGGCTGAACCCGGTAGTAATTCTGAATCCGAGGGTTCGGATGATGATGGTGATGATCCTTCGTGTCGTGACCAGGTGGAATATACTTCACCAGTAGTGAGAGAGGACCGCTCGGTGCGAGCTAGTTCAAGTAGGAACAGTTCTACATGTAACATAGTGTATAAAGAACGTCCCCTTAACTTATGTTCATTTAATTTAAAATATGATGGTTCTACTTGTGTACGTGTGTTTTTAGAGAGATTAGCCTAGACTCCTTATGGCTTTCTCCGACTTGTTGGATGGACCGGCTTTGTCTTGGTTCCGTACAAACAAAGCTAACTTCATCTCATATAAGGATCTTATTAGTGAGCTTAGAGATACCTTTGATATTCCTGATTATGATTACCGCCTCAGGAATGAGATAAGACAGCGTACACAAGCCCGCTCTGAGTCCTTGGTTAATTATATATGTACAATGCAAGCCATGTTCTCAAGGTTGTCATGTAAGATGCCCAGTGAAGAGCAGTTGGACATTCTCATGCACAATATTCGACCTGATTACATGAAAGAACTGGCCTTGCATGAAGTTAACTCTATAGATGATTTGAGACGTTTGGGTAAGCGCTTGGAGCTTGCGCGTACTAGGGCGGACGCTTTCCGTGAGCCTGCTCTTGACAAGTTTGAGATTTCGTCGGACTTACACCAGCATAAGAACAAAGGTGTACAGAAGCCCACCAAGCAGGTGTCTGCAGTGGAGACGCCGACTACCTCCCACGAACGCAAATGCTTTCGTTGTGGCGGGGGCGGACACACTGCATACAGCTGCACACAGTCAAGGGAGCTGGTGTGTTTCCGGTGTGGTCTCAAAGGAGTCAAGACCCCAGACTGCTCACAATGTGCTGGCAAGCCAAAAAACGCGTAGGCCAGGGCCTTGTTAGGAACTCTATGCACTACTCTGTATCTGAGTCTATTTCTGATAAGGTCCTGTTTCCTATACGGGATAGTGACATTAGACCGTATCTAGTTGTTAAGGTTTTAAATTTAAATGTCTTAGGCCTTCTAGATTCCGGTGCCTCCTGCTCTATACTAGGTAAGGGAGCGCACCGCATCTTCTTGGAACTGGGTTTTGATCTTGTGAGTATCAATCCTACTTTTCGTATTACAACTGCAGACAGCACTCACTTGCAATGTCTGGGTTGTATCTCTTTGCCAATTGAGTACAATTCGGTTATCCGAGTTGTCAAGTTCTATGTTGTCCCAGGAATAACCACCTCCATGATATTTGGTGTGGATTTCTGGCAACAATTTAAGTTAAGTGATAAATTAATTTTACAAAATATTAGCCTTGATAGTTTTAGTGATAATAATCCTATAGAGTCTGTGTCCCTTAACGGTGGCCTCGAGGATTACGACAACCTGACAACTAAACAAAGGTGTGTAATCAACGAGGTCATTGAAAAATTCGACTCATTGAACACTGATAAGGTGGGTTTAGGTCGGACCTCACTTGTGCACCATGTCATTGACACTGGTGACAGCAAGCCGATCAAGCAGCGTTATTATCCGCTCTCTCCCCTTAAACAGAAGGCCCTGGAAGCCGAGCTGGACCGAATGCTGGAGATGGGAGTAGTGTCCCCGTCTCAGTCCGCGTGGAACTCTCCAGTGGTCATGGTGGAGAAGGCGAACGGCGACCTCAGATTGTGCTTGGACTCTCGCAAGCTGAACTCTGTGTCTAAGAATGACACCTACCCCTTACCCTATATCAATCAAATCTTGGACCATCTTAATAATGCTAAGTATTTAACCTCTGTAGATCTGAGTGCGGCCTACTGGCAGATTCCGTTCGACTCACTCCAGTCCGCTGAGAAGACTGCTTTTACGGTTCCCCGGAGAGGATTGTTCCACTACAATTCCATGTGCTTCGGTCTTGTCGGGGCCAGTGCCACGATGCAACCCCTCATGGACCGTCTGTTTGGTCCCGAGTTCGACAACAAGGTATTTGCGTTTCAGGATGACATAGTCTGTGTGTCCACTTGAGGAGCATGTAGAGCTCTTACATAGAGTCTATCAGCAACTCAAGGATGCTGGCCTAACAATTAACATGAAAAAATCCCACTTTTGTCGGAGTGAACTCAAATACCTGGGGTATTATGTGGACAAACATGGCCTCCGGACAGACCTGGGTAAAGTTGAGGTTATCCTCAACTATCCCACCCCTTCCAACCCTAAGGAGGTTAAGAGATTTCTGGGAATGGCCGGCTGGTATCGTCGCTTTGTTAACAACTTCTCTAAGATTAGTAAACCTCTGTGCAAACTCACTTCTACGAACCTTAAGTTCGAATGGACCCCTGAGGCTGAACAGTCCTTTAACCTGCTAAAGTCAGCCTTGGTTTCTGCCCCTATATTAAAAATGCCTAACTTTGAGATGCCCTTCCGCATTCTTAGTGACGCGTCAGCTTACTCAGTTGCTGCTGTACTGACACAAACTCACGATGGTGTTGAACACCCTATCGCCTACTATACGAGATAGAGATAGAGATACGCACAACTGAACGAGAACTTCTGGCCGTGATCTTCGCATTGGAACAATTTCGACAGTACGTCGAAGGCCAAAAATGTACGGTCGTCACGGATCATTCATCTCTTCTGTGGTTCCATAAACTAAAAAATCCCACGGGTCGTCTAGCACGTTGGAGCATGAGGCTCAGTCAATTCGATTTTGACATAGAGCATCGAAAAGGTAAAGACCACGTTGTACCTGATGCTCTGTCACGCATCAAGATTGATTCCCTCGATGCAGTACCCACTAAAGACCCGTGGTATGACCACACCATGAATAGTGTTCGAAAGAACCCTAGAAAGTCACCAAATTATGACATTCTGACAACCTTTTATATAGGTTAACTAAAAATAAATATTCTTTGACTTCAGACTTTGACTGGAAGCTGGTGGTACCTCAGGAGGATCGCTTGCCCCTGCTCTCGAAGTACCACGATGACACACTTAGTGCCCATGGTGGCGTTTGGAAGACGCATAAAAGGTTAGCCCTAAATTATTACTGGCCCAAGATGTACGAGGACGTCAAAGAATATGTTGGGAATTGCGAAACATGCAAGCAGTACAAACCCGTAAATACGTCTCGTCCCGGCCTAATGGGTAGCCCGAAGCGGGTTTCGAAGCCATTCGAAGCTATCTCTGTCGATCTGCTTGGTCCCTTTCCCACTTCGAAACGTACACCTGATCGTGGTCTCCGACTACTTTAGCAAGTACGTCATGTTGTGCCCTGTTCGGGTTGCCACAGGCGCTGTAGTCGCGAGATTCATAGAGAAGAGTGTGTTTCTCGTGCACTGAGTCTGCAAGACTATTTACATGGATAATGGCCCTCAGTTTGTGAGTAAGCCATTTAAAGATCTGTTAGCTAAATACAATGTACCTAATATATATTATAACCCTAGGTATCATGCCCAAACTAACCAGGCGGAACGAGCTATTCGTAATGTTGTTCAAGCGATCTCATGCTATGTGAAGTCACAACACAAGTCATGGGATTCGTTCTTGGTTGAGATACAGTGCGCTTTAAACACTGCAGTTAACGAAGCAACTCGTTTCACCCCTTACTTTTTGGTACATGGTAGGGAGTTTATTGGAGATGGAGTGCTATACAGGCAGACAGATATTGCGTGCCACCCTGCTTCAGTCTCTGTAGACGATCCATCAGCCTTCGGTGTCAAGCTGAGAGAAATACAACGCATATACGACCAGGTGAGGAAACATTTGAATGTTGCCCACCAGCTTAATGAAAAGTATTACAACCTCAGAAAAAGGCATGTGGAGCTGAAAGTGGGACAGATAGTTTACAAACGCACGTTCTACCTGTCAAACAAGGCCAAGAACTTTACTTCTAAGCTAGCCCCTAAGTTCCTTAAATGTGTGGTGACTGCTAAACGATCCCCTTTAGTATATAGGCTGTCAGATCTGGACGGTAGGGATCTGGGGGAGTACCATATCAAGGACATCCTGAAGTATCAGGAGGAGCCGTCTCCAATACCCAACGTCAGCAATGCTGTAACTACATAGCACTGTTTCTCTAGTTTATTCAACCAGTGCTATGTGATCATTATGTAAGACTATTTTAATCTTTTGTTTGTATTTCTATGTGTCTACGTGACTTCAAATTGTCACGTTGTAGTTTCTTCTATGCACCGCACCGAGCGTTTTTCTCTCATTCGCTCCTCAGTACTCTACAATATCCTGAGAGCTTGGGTAGTGTTAGGGTATCAGCAGCGAGTAAAGGGAGCATTCGTTTTCTATGAAGGGCATTAGACTCTAGTTACTTAGCCTATCCGGTACACGAGTCAGTGTCTAGTTAGGTGTATAGGAGGATCTCTCTTTGGTAGTGTAATGGTCGTAGTCAGCTGGTGTTTGAAGGACATAGCTGGTTGTCTTTGTTTATTAGTCAGTACTTTTCTGTTTTCTTTATTGTGTATTTCCAGCGTGTCATATCCGCAGGAAATACTATTAAAGGGGGGGTGGTTGTAACATTTATTTTCTATATGTGGCAAGTCTGGTCTTGGGCTTGTCAATATATTTGAGCGTTTGAGAGCGCCATGATCGATTGATTGTT
Source organism: Miltochrista miniata (assembly GCA_933228765.1). Taxonomy (NCBI): domain Eukaryota; kingdom Metazoa; phylum Arthropoda; class Insecta; order Lepidoptera; family Erebidae; genus Miltochrista; species Miltochrista miniata. The sequence continues at coordinate 27,307,500 of OW121751.1, forward strand.
TTTTTGCTGTGGCAACAGCTGTCTCAAGAAAACGGTTTATAGTATATGGGACATGACTAGAGTTTTTTTTTTGGGAACTGACATCGGAGAGAAAAGGTTAATGAAAAATTAGAAGAGGTTTCTTGAGATTGGATGGCTTCGGTGCTTTGATTCTCTGAGCTACTAAGTTTTTAACCGACTTCAGAAAAAGGAGGAGGTTCTCAATTCGTCTGTATGTATTTTTTTTAATGTATGTTAAGCGATATTTCCGTCAATTATAGACCGATTTCAAAATTTCTTTTTTTGTTGAATAGGGTTTACTTCTGAGGTGGTCCCATTTTCACCAGGTCAGGATCTGATGATGGGATCCAGGAGAAAAGGAGGGCAACCACCGAAAATTGTAGGGACAACTAGTGCGTTTGTTAACTTTTTAATTAAGTGCTTTAATGTTCTACACTTTAATGAAGGTCTGGAGTCGACATGAAGATAGAGTCGTAAGACAGACGAGGGCATTCCTTAACAATTTACAGCAGTTACCTTGTGTTTGGGCTTGATTGATTTGTATTGATGAGAACTTTACACCTAGATTTATAGATTCGACTTTTAAAAAAAAGGAAGTTGTCAATGTTTCATGTATGTTCACCGATATTTCGTCAATTATAGACGAATTTCGTGATATCTAGACAGTTGATATTTTTATCGACAGAGAACTAACAGAATTAAAATCAACTAGATTTTTTTATGAATTCTTCAAGCGGATCGTGAAAAGGCACATATTGGCTTAGCTAGTGATATTACTTTTTTATATTTAGTTCGGCAAAATGATGCCGCCGTCCGATGGAAAGTCACAGCGACATCTAGCGATTGGAGGCCACTGTCCCAGTCTGTAAGACTAGACAGTGGTCCTCAAGTTGGCGGCCCTATGATGAGCCTCTTCACGCTCCGCTTGAAGAACCCAGGATTGTAAGAGGAGGGAAACACGTGCGCTGGCAGGTCGTTCCAGGGTTTTATGGTTCGACAGAGAAACCATCTTTTGAATGATATGTAAGAATGTTGCTTTCCTTCAGGCGAACAGCAACATTTTGGCGAACTACTTATAAAAAAAAAGAAAACATGTTTTTTATTACTATTGCGTTATATCAGAGGTAATACGTGATTATTGTAAAACAGGAAATAAATAATATTATGGTACTAACTTTAATAGCCTAATTATACCTGCCTACAAAACGCTAATGATGTAATGTTTTGCCCCCTTCAACAATAATGATTTGTACTTACATAATTGCTATTTACTACGCATACGAAAAGAAAATCCATATCAGACCTAATCGTATCGCTGCCCCTACCTATACCTTATACGAAAAGCTAGACCTAGACGATATAATTACCTATAAAGTATGGGATACAGCCGTTATATAAAAGTATTTAAGACAGGAGGACAAATTTAAGACAGGAGGTCCCATAATGCAGAGACTGAATAAAATAACCGACTTGGTAATGACATGAATCTGAATCTCACTACTTTTTACGGTAGAAGAACAGAGTTGCAAGACTTGGTTTTTTTAGAAGTATTGCTTTTGATGAGATAGATTTTTACTAGAAAGCGCTCGTGGCCACGCGGACCCAGTGCTCTGTAAACGATCACTATAATAAGCAACATTTACTATGGCCGGTCCATGGATGGATGAACACCACGTAACCACTTTGTGACATTTATTTGCGAGCGTTTCCGTGCTTCGGAAGGCACGTCAACCCGTCGATCCCGGTTGCCAGTAAAATGGCAGTCGTTAAGCCAAGTTGAAGGCCTGTATGGACGGCTTGAAAAAATTCAACAGCGGGCAGTCACAACCTGAGCCTTTCCATATCAACACGGCAATACGGCTCATCACCTATTACGTGGGACTAAAATCTAAAATATGGGTGGGTATATAATAATATGCCTTTGCCTACCCCTTCGGGCATGAAAGGCGTGATCATATATGTAAATGTTAATTTTGTAATGAATGAATTGTAATTGACAAACTACATTAGTAAGTACCTATATTGTTTGTTAGTTCGTTATAATGCAATGCATTTATGCTCCTCACGTATGCATGCATGTTAAAATGTGGTTCAATGAAAACCAACTATTGTTATGTTATCTTGACAACTACATTGAACGTTGCCGAGGCGACGACGTACAACAAGATGGATCTTGTGAAATCCTTATACTTATATAACTTTTGTTATTCGGTAATAATAAAATTGTATCCTGTGAAACTTAACACATAATATTTGTGTGTCTCTTCCTGACTGACCGTCTGGCAAGATTGTTATTTTTGGCTATTTTTGGGTGCGTGTTTGTAACAGACCTTTTTTTTTGTTTAACGGGAGGGAAAATCTTCATGGATGTTATGCCGGACTCCTACCGACTAAAAAACCTTACGTAACGCCCAACAGCCTATGGTTGGGAGCCCCGGGTAAGCCCTCGGAAGGATGTCCTAGGACTCCCAACAGACCTATGGCCGCCACTGCGGCCTCGCCCAGAGGGTGGTTCGGGTGCTATCCCGCGACTTTGGGGGGTTTCGGGTGTGAACCCGCTTCTAAGGGGGGGTCGTCTATCGTTCTAAGTAGGACTGTCGTCATGGGCCTGCTTCTGTAAGGACGGTGAGCCACCCTCTCACCGTCCTCAGGCCCCCGGTCATGGAGGCCGATAGTCCTCGGCGAAGACACGTTGGCGGCGCCCAGGCCGCCGACTGCGGAACTCGGGTGGGAGAGTTCTCTCCCGTTCCCGACCTTGTAGCAGACCTTGGAAGGCTGTTTATCGTAGTGGTTAGTTTTTGATGATGGTACATTTTGCCATTCTCGGGGGAGGCCAGATCGCTACATCTAGCAGTCAAATATCTTACATAGTGATGGGGTAGCAGTGCGTTCAGAATACAGGATTGACGTCATCCGAGTGAACCAGGACTATTTCCTATTCAATTGCATTTCAAGAAAAAAATTGTCGTTACAAAATATAATCTTCAATATTTGACTATACAATAGCAATATTTTGTTCAAGTTACCTAACTTGGTAAGTTTCATGAACGTAAATTTATGAGGAAGAATGAGAATGTTGGAGAACAACAGAACTTGAAACCCAACAAAAGGACCTCAGACTCTAAGAAGACGGCTTTGTATGCAACCAAGAGTAGAAGTCGTGCAGCAGCTATCCCAAATTCGTCTCATATTAGCAGTTCTATGTAAAATTATGTTAACTTATTTTTAATTTATAGTTAATCATCTCACTAACTATTACTTGGGATAAATATAGCTAGTGTAGTGTTATCGTATAGTATTCCTCTGCTTAACCTCCTTGGCAAAAAGGCATGAACGTGACTATACATACTTATATGTAAATAATATGTATGTTTATTATACATTTTATTTATTTTTAATTACCTGCTTAATTGTACGCCAAGATTTTTTATTAGATATTTTATTTAGACAAGATTAAAAAAAATACAAAATAAGACCGAAACTCATAATATTTACAGTAAAGTTCAAGTAAAACGTTTATTTGTATAATTTACTTATGTATATAAATAACAATGGGGAAATCCAGACTACAGTCATATAGAACATATCATTTCTGAAAATGTACCTATAGGTACCTGAAGTATTAAAACGGACAAAGACTCAAAAATGGAATACGAGGACACGCTTCAGAACACACAATCACAATTCGCATCTACAAATAATTTTACCACAAAAAGAAATACTTATCACTATGAAAACAACTCAAAAACAAAGCAGTCTATTATTATCTATGAATGACCGTAATATCTGTCAAAATGTGTGTCGGAAATACTCACCATTCTGAAGCGTATACACTCAAGTATCACAGGATACGAGAAGGAGACCTCTTCAATGAATATTAAACGGTTCAATCCGTTACGATCACTGATGCATACTCAATGCTTCGACGCGTGCGCGCGCTGGCGAGTTATCGTGAAGGCGCGCGGTCACAGACTGAGACTGCGGCGGTCACCATTCACATTACCGGTCTTCCTCCATTCTCAACATCATGAACAACAGAAAACTTGTTTTGTTATGTAGTTTTGGGTTGCACAAAACGTTTACTGTGTTTATAGGGTATGTTGCTGTCATTGGACTACTTAAGTTTCCAATTTTCGTTTCGATCATTGTGCAGAGTTTGATAAGTCAACCAACGATAAATAAAATAGAACAGATTCAGCGGTTGCTTTCAGAAAACCATGATTGCAGACCTAAGTGGAGCACGCGGTCTCCATCTATGATAGACATTGCTAAAGATCTTGTACTTACGCAAGCTGTTCTAATCTTCCACTTCAATCTGTTGGCTTTTTTAAACTTTTCGCTGTAATACCGTCTGAGTGTCTGGTCATACAGCTGTAGAAACCATGTAGCAGTAAAAGAAGAATAGACAGGGTTTTGCAACTTGCAACTAAAGTTCAACGACTCAAAACGCAGAATCTAATGATTTACGAAAAACACGTAAAGCAAAAGAGTTATGTGACTGTAGAAATTGATTTACACGTAAAATACCTTGCAAGATTTATGTGCCAAGTGTCAACGTTGCATCACAGGTGTAAATCGACAAGAATAATGACCATAGACTACTTTGAATTTCATGAAATACTTTCATTATCGTAACCTACATTTGCTTAAATATGTACGTTTATTCTACCATTGTGTGATTTATTTATAGTAATTTAATTAACAATTTAGTTATAATGTTTAGGTATAGAAAGTGCTGGTTCAGTGCACACAACCTTCGATTTACCACTTCATACTTCATACTATGTCCGTTCTTTTATATTTATAATATTGACTGTTCATATTCTGCTACCGAAATAAATGTTAAATTCTACATTTCATTTTCTAATTTGCATTTTACAGTAGACTAAATTTAGACTAAATGTAGACAAAGTGCAAATATTTTAAACACATAATTGTTCATAAACAATAATTACATACACGCTACCTTGGCTTGGCGCTAAACAAATTGGTAGGTAACATTAATATTATTAGATAGCATTACATAATATTATGTAAAAAGTGGGTTAGATCGTGAGCATAACAGCAGGTCTTACATACAGGTCTTGGCGGCCAAGAAATTCGAAGGTAAGTATAACAATTTTCTCGAACATGAGCCCATTTGGACACAAATATTACATTACATATGGTCACGCCTTTATTCCCGAAGGGGTAGGCAGAGGCATATTATATGCCCACATTTCACCTTTGTATAATTTGTCCCACGTAATAGGTGGTGAGCCGTATTGCCGTGTTTAAATGGACAGGCGCAGGATGTGACTGCCTGCTGTTGAAATAAAGCCTTCAACTTAGCTTAACTACTGCCATTTTACTGGCAACCGGGACCAACGGCTTAACGTGCCTTCCGAAACACGGAAACGCTCAAATAAATGTCACAAAGTGATCACATGGATGGTCACCCATCCATGGACCGGCCATAGTGAAAGTTGCTTACTGCAGTGATTGTTTACAAAACGCTGAGTCCGCGGGGCCACGAGCGCTTCCACAAATATTAAAAAGGAGGATTTGACATACCACTAAAACTGTTATCGGTATGGTCATGGACCCAGAATACACATAGATGTGTGGCGCTATGCAAGTACTCAGAGGGACCGCGTAAGAAATACTCGCATTGCAGGTAGCCTTCATGTCTGTAAGATTGTAGACAAACTGCGAGAGGGACAAGGTTTCGCAGGTACAGTCACATTTTAAGAGAATCCATATACCAAAGGTGTAGGGCGACCAATGTGTCTGACCATGGCGCCTCAAGAAGCCGTGACTTGAACTGTTAGAAGACATAATATATGAGCTGCAGTCTCACTTTATGAGTGGCTGAAAATCATGAAAAGGGAAGGGAGAAGGAGAAGAAAGCACTCTGAATTCTCAACGCATATCGAGCACTAAAGAAAACGAAGAATGTATTTTTTACTGATCAAGAATCACAGTATGTATTTCAAAACACCGATACCAAATGCGAGGTTGAACGAACTTCCAACTTCCAACTACGTAGGTCGAAGTTATGGCGTAAACAAAATTTGCAATGACTAAGAAAAGAAGCTGGCACCATCATCGTTCACACGTGCAGTAATCTGAGCTCATATACAAGATTTCCAAAATGGGATCAACAAAATATAGCAAAAATAACCAACAATAAGTCGAGCCTGATATTCTGTACATTCCTGTGTTCAAAAGGTCTGAAAACAAATACACAAATTCACGCTTTTATATCTAAAGGGGTGGTCAGAGGCATGGTATACTCCCACATTTCACCATTAGGTCTTATCCCACGTAATAGGCAGGGAGCCGGTCGTGTTGAAGTGTACAACCACAGGTAGTTACTAACCCGCCATTGAACTTCTTCAAGCTGCTTTTAACTTGGCGTAATGACTACTATGCTTCCTATTGACAATCTATGCCTTCCGAACAAAGGAAAGAAAATGGTAAGTAGGTACCTATGGGAAATTTTTACATAGCATCATCTAGCCAAAGGTAATCAAATTTACTTGTGCTAGGGAATTTAGGCAACTGATAAATATACTTACTGCTTTTTAATTAACTTTAGTGGTATACTAAGACAAGAAGGTGCCGAGGACTGCAATACCGAGGCAGTGATATTTTCAACTGGCGCACACACAACCGACTATATTCTAGGCCAACATTTAAGTTGATTTGAATAGACCGTGGTGATTACAATACCTGAGGTCTGTTCGAATCCTTGTAAAAGTCGGCCTACAAAAGTTGTTGGTGTGCGCGCGCCGCTATGCTACTTTTATGCAATCCTTGTTCTTTGCCACTAGATCTATTTCGTATTCTCTCTGAAGGTATTCATAATCTATTTTAATTAAAGCATTGTTGGTGAGAAGTTTTTGGACAATGCTAACTGCAATGCAAAATTTGATTTCTGTAAGTTAACGTTAACTTTACCTGTTATCATGTGTTTGTACCTGTTATCATGTGTGTTTTTAACTTTCATCATGCTTTCATCCAAAGAGAGACCACTCACATTACTTTTTGATGAATTACTCATCAAAAAGTAACCTATCTTTTAATGAAAATTACATGAAAATAAGTTCATGTTTTGAGATTATCTCGAACGAATAGACACGGTGAATCATTTTTCTATACTTCTATACTTAATATTATAAAGAGGAAAGATTTGTTTTTTTGTTTGTTTGTTTGTTTGTAACGAATAGGCTCCGAAACTATTGGACCGATTTGAAAAGTTCTTTTACTGTTGGGAAGCTAAACTCTTTGCGGTTATCATAGGCTATATTTTATTCCCGTATTCCCACGGGATCGGGAACTACGCGGGTTAAACCGCGTGACGTCCGCTTGTGTTTCATAATACGATTACATGTAGGTAAGGATTACAAAATAAGTGGTTCGATGACTGTGTGCAGTAGATATGGCCCTATTTACTATAAGACCACGTCTTCCTGTTCCGAGGCGCTAAATAAATCTCAATGATTGATAACAGGTAAGGTCAACGGGAAGTAAATACACGGAGAGCAAATTTACGTGTAGAATTTGATTTACCTACCTACATGATACATTGCGGGCAAAACTTTTCGGCATAATGGTTATAAAATTAATTTCCTTCAGAGATATAAAATAGCTACTTACACTTAGAATGTGTTATTTATTACTCTTACGGAATATAAAACATTTTATTCCTAACAAAGTTCAGTGAACTTGACCAAGATTTTCGACAAGTCGGTGACGCCATTCATATAAAGACAACAGGCTATTTAGAATCCGTTACTTTCTTGAAATACGTTAGTGAAGTCTCCATGTTGACCCAAAAAGTTTCTTAGGTCTCTAGTTTCAAAGGTCTGAAAATGTCCATCTGCTACAATGAGCTCTGGCATACAGGCTAACTAATCTTCTTATTAGTATGCCACAGCAGTCTGTGACTGCTGTGTTTTTAGGGTTCCGTAGCCGTAGCCAAATGGCAAAAAACGGAATGCTTATAGATTCGTCCTGTCTGTCCGTCCATTTGTCACAGCCAATATTCTCCGAAACTATAAGGCTAATCGCTGTTGAAACTTGGTAAGTAGATGTATTCTGTGTACCGCATTAAGATTTTCACATAAAAATAGAACAAAAGCAGTAAATTTTGAGGGGTCCCAATACTTAGAAACTGAAACTCAATTTTTTTTCATCACACATGCATGTGGGGTATCTATAGATAGGTCTTAGAAAATGCTATTGAGGTTTCTAACATATTTTATTTCTAAACTGAATAATTTGCGCAAGAGACACTTCCAAAGCGGAAAAATGTGTGTGTGTGTGTGTGTGTGTGTGTGTGTGTGTGTGTGTGTGTGTGTGTGTGAGTGTGTGTGTGTGTGTGTGTGTGTGTGTGTGTGTGTGTGTGAGTGTGTGTGTGTGTGTGAGTGTGTGTGTGTGTGTGAGTGTGTGTGTGTGTGTGTGTGTGTGTGTGTGTGTGTGTGTGTGTGTGTGTGTGTGTGTGTGTGTGTGTGAGAGTCCTCTAACTTCTAAACTAGATGACATGATGTACATTGCCATGCAAACTTCCCACGAAAATTGGTTTGAACGAGTTCTAGTAAGTAGTTTTTGGAATACGTCATAAACCGCAATTTTCGCCTATTATAGTAAAATCATTACCACAGCGAACGTGTTAAACATGAAAAAAAGTTACAACGAACTACAAGAACTTTTATACTTAGGGAGGTCAGCTCAACCACGATTGCAATGCGAGCGAGTGCAAAGGCTGTAGTAAATAAAAAAAATATTAACGTGTTTTGTTAAAAAAGCGAGGTAAGTTCAACTTGTTTTGATCAAATCTACTAATATTTCAGTAGGTAGCTTTGTTGTACGTATATTTTGTCTTATGTATTTGGTATTACTTGTGATTTATTATTTCTGAATCATATTCATAACTAATAACTTAGTGTAGTTAACGTCGGAAAAAGGCAAAGCGGCCCAGGCAAAACGGCCCCCTGGCCACTTTATCCTTGTTCCAAATTTTATAATTTTGTGTATAATATTTTAATTTATTTTTGTTAACAAAGCGAAAGCGAAGATACGATGGCCATACTTCTTGTACACTTAGGGGTGGCCACATTGCCCTCACCCATACTTCTTGTAAACTTAGGGGTGGTGTGCCCTTACCCCTATGGCCGCTTTAGGCGACCACTTGGGCAAAGCGGTTTTTGAACAAGTTTTCATATTTAGAAAAAAAAATGGGTAATTTTAAATTTCTGAATATTTGAAACGGTTATATAGATTCTCAAATAAATTTTCTAACTATGGCAATAGAAGTTTGTTCAAAAGTTTGTTATTTAATATTTATTTTTTTAATTCAAATTTAAGGTGGCCGCTTTGAGCTGACCTCCGCTACTATGTCACTTGCTGCTACGGAACCCTTCATGGGCGAGTCCGACTCGCACTAGGCCGGCTTTTTATGTTTAGAGAATTAATGAAACGGAACAGATGTGAGGAAAACTCAATTCGTTGACCTGCTTATTATTAATCGTGTCTTGCAGATAAAGTAGCAATATTTAAATAAGCTTACATAAAAAGGTTTAAATATATTATCTTTTTTATTAGAGTTGCCCTTTCATTTTAATAGCTATTTTGAGGTCAAAAGTTATGTCGCACAATTTGACCCACTCAGTCGGTCGCGTCGCACGTTGGATCCTGTAGTATGAGCTGGTTGGTCATTAATCAAAATTAAAAAAATCCCGGTAGATAATTTTTTTTTATAGATTTAGCAAATAGAGTATATACCACATTTATTATAAGTAATTAAAGTAGTATTGGTTGTCTAGTATACTTTTTATGATACGACAAAGTTGACCATATTTGTATTTTCCTTGTAGTCAATTAGGTTTTTTAAGTTTGGTGCAGTATTGAAACATTGTATTACTTTAAAAGTAACAGGGTATAATTAATAAAAAAAATCATGAGTGATGCTGAAGGTATGTAGTATTTAAAATGTATAAATTTAGTTCTTCACGATAAAATAACTTCTTCATAATAAATTTTTATTTAAAAACCACTTTTTCTTCAGAAGTGCAGTTTTGATACTGTTTTTTTTCGAAAAAGTGCATTTTGTCAGGGTACTAATTAGTTCTCCGTAACTCGTTAGTTAGTGTGTTTTATATATTTGATATCAAAAGTTCAGACAAAATGCTCCTTTTCAAATGGCAGTGGTTTATAGTTTCACGGTGGTAGATTAAAAATATGAGCCAGTCGTATTTCGGTTAGTTATTACACTTAACTGTGAAAATTTTCGTCTTTAACATGAATGAATAGTTTTGAATTATATTGTAGCCAATTATATAGGTTATTTTTAAGTTTTTTTTTTCTTCGGAATAGTGGATTATCTAGTAAAAAGGAGAGATTTGTGTGACAAATTATTTTTAATTCAATACAAGAAATTAGATAGCAAGTTTTTAAAATTAGAGGAGATAATTATTGCAGAAACCAACTGCCCTGCTTCAGATAAAACTTCCCTTAAAGAAACACTGCATATTTTTTAAAAATCTTTTAAAATAAAATAGCAATCGTCGAACAGAATCAAAGAAAGGTTTGTTAAAAATAACTCAACGTAGCTAGATAAGACTTGCATTTTTTAAAAATGATGGGTGAAAGGGTGAGCCCAGGTAGGCCCCCGAAGGATTTTGAGCAGAGTAGTGTCCGCAGTAAGCGTAGGAAGACCGAAGTTTTACGTGCATCCGGTTCTGGCAGTGAACTTTTTTATTCTGCTCAAATGTATTTTCGAACTGAAGACCACCATTCCCAATTAAATAAATTAAAAGACTGATATTCTATCACCGAAAACCACAGTAAATGAACAAGAGGCAGTATCTCCTCAAACCGCTTTGTCTATGTTTAGATACTGAAGCGAAATAAAGTAAGAAGCAGTATAACGTGGTACAAAGTTACGCGCCTCATATCTTTCCTTCTTAACTTAACGCTCGTAAAACTTCGAGAAAGGACACTATAACGGATGTATTTAATTTGTTTTTAATTTTTTCGGATCCAGTAGTTTCGTGCTCAAGGGTTGTGAGAAAATATAAAACTACTCTTCCTAGTGAGGTGCTAGAAATGATTTTACCAGATTAAAAGAATCTAGCCTTCATAAATCCATTTATTGTGATATATATTCAAATTGTTTAGAGTAATAAAGATATTAATAAAGTTATTTTGCCTCAAAACACCTTTAATAAAGACAATTATGAAAGTTAAGGTAGCGAATGATGTTTGCCGGGAGCGTTCCAAGTGGCAATCAGTGGTCTCTGCCTACCCCAGTGAGTAATAAGCGTGATTTTATGTATTTAGGTACGTATGAATGTATTATACACCTTTAAGACTTAGCTTAAGTCTCGGAACGTCGTTAAATAATATTGACCAACCATCCCATACAACAGGATCCACCGTGCGTCGTGGCGAAACCGATAATTACGTGAAAATGGCAATGTTGAAAAAGTAGACTATACCGCAAGGGCTACTATTAAATTAATGATTATTTGCTGGACAAGGAAGCTTGAAAATGATCTGATTACTCTGTTGGATTCGCAACAAATTGTTATTAGGTACTTAGGTATTTTAGTTTTTATAATATATTGTATACTCTATACTAGCTGTACCCCGCGGCTTTGACCGCGTAGAAGTCGTTATCGTGTAAAATCATAACCCTCCTTTTGCGCAGTCATTTAAAAAGTAGCCTAAGTCCTTCCCAGGGCCTCGAATTATCCCTATACCAAATTTCATCTCAATCACTCCAGCCGTTTAGGCGTGAAAGCGTAACAGACAGACACTGACAGACAGACAGACAGTTACTTTCGCATTTATAATATTAGTAGGGAGTAGGGATTAGTTGGGATTATTGTGAACTAACCATCTCATGACCACTTTATGACATTTATTTGCGAGCATTTCCGTGCTTAGGAAGGCATGTTAGGCAGTTGCGGGCCTTGAAAATTTCAACAACAGTCACAACCTGCGCTTGTCCATATCAACATGGCAATACGGCTCACCACCTATTACTTACGTGGCCGTGGGTTAAAATCTCAATAGTGAAATGTGGGCATGTAATTGGGTCATTCTCCGGGAGTGAGATTTTCGAACGTCCATTCAATTATCTACTTAATTTATGAAATTTTGGGATTAATTCTTTTTCTGGGGGCTAGTTTTGGCAATTATCTAATAAGGAATAATATTATATACATCTGCTTTGGTATAAAAATACCTCAGAATAATTGTTTTTGATTCATTCTCCTAATTTCCGTTCACTGTCCAGAACCCAGAATAATACTTTCTGAGCCTAAAAAGTGCAAGACAAGCCTTGATTTATACATTTATTACCCTTTATTTATAAATTAGACAGATTAATCTAGCTATACTAAAAATATAATTACGTTAACGTGGCTATTTATTTAGTTACAACGTAAAATATGTTTGTCCTTTGATTATACCTAATTTCTGTCACCCACTAAAAATTCGTGAACACAACCCTAGTGACGTAAATTGTACCCATCCCTATCGCATGTACGGCAAGCGTTAGTAGCGCCACACACATCCAGCGAACTTTTACGCGTACTATATGTTCTCCGGGCGTCTCAGTGAGGTAAGTACCTAATTTCCCTTCGCATGGTTAACAAGTCTTCTAATTTCTGTTCGCTCATTTAATTAATGACTTCTTGCTCGAAATAACTATCAATCAAACAATTCTAACGTAATTATATATCTTTTATGTATGAAAAGAAATAGTTGTCAAAAATATGTTCTAATTATTTTTTAAATTTAAAAAAAGACCATTTGCAAATCGTAATCACATGCAACACAACTTACTAAGGTCGCATATTGTTTATCTTCTTTGTTATCAATATGATTATTACTTGAATAACAAGTTACCATTATCTGGTTTAACCAGTTTCTTGGGAATGAAAGGGAAAGTTAAAGTTGAAAATAAGATTGAATTCATGAATTGACACTTGACATGACAGTAATGGCGGTGGCGTGGCGTCTCTCGCTCGGAGGGAGACGGAAACTGCCAGAAATGTTGCCAGCCCTCATATTTGTTATGTTTATTATTATGTATATTTTTTTTTTTTTAAATATTGTTGCATGTGATTGGCGATGTTTGTTTGAATTTGTTGTTTTGCTGACTGTTTTATCGGGTAGTCGCGTCGCGTCCGGCTGCCTCTGAAAACCAGCGCTGGCTGCATGAACCACATGCAGACAGCATTAAGCTGAGAGGCGGCCGTTATTCCACAGAGTGCGGTAATGAAATTGTGTTTTTTAGATTTAAGGATGTATACTTTAGTTATTGTTTTTGATATTTTTGTTTAAGCAGTGCTAGTGGAATAAACTATTTTTCTTTCTTTCTTTCTTTCTTTCATTTTCCCTAATTTCCGTCACACATTTCCGTCAAGCTAAAAGTGACCGAAATTATAAAACTCCCTGTAATCATTGTTTCTATCAGTTCTTAATTGTTCGTAGGTAGCTAAATACCCGCCGAACAAAATTATAATTGTAAATGTATATTTTTGAACAATCAGACTAGTTTTTTTTTTTATTTTTTAAATATTCAGCACGCCAAATTGACGTCGCCACCAGCCTGATGGAAAGCCGTGGCGCATCTAGCGATTGGGGGCCACTATTGACAGCGGTCCTCAAGTTGGCGGCCCTGTGATGTGCCTCTTCACGCTCCTCATAAAGAACCCGGGATTGTAAGATGAGGGAAAAACGTGTGCGGGCAGCTCGTTCCAAGTTTTTACAGTTCGACAGAGGAACGCGCGCTGTTGCCCGCGACGTTGTACGCGTGAAAATTATGTTATAATGCCAATTTAATTGCTCTCTGCTTAGCCCCTAGGATATGTAGCGTGATAATATATAGCCTATTTGAAGACCCTACCCCTAGTTAATGTTTGTGCAAAACATCAAATCTATTGAGTACTTTTAGAGATCCTTCCGGACAAAGCAAAATAAACAGACACAAAAATTTTCCAATAAATATTTCCAATGTACAGTTTTGACTTTTCTATCATTACATTACTTTCTAGCTGTTGCAAACAGATAAAAAAATTCCTAACTATATTTTCGGCTTCGGCATCTTATATTGAACATCCAGCGAGTATTTTTTATTTAATATTTTCAATGTGCAGTTTTGACTTTTCTATCATTTTAGATATTGTAATGTATAGATATTTGTATTTTTATTACGTAAATAAAAGAAATTATGACTTCTTGTTTAATTTTCTAATTTCTGTCACCGCATACCTAATTTCCGTCACCCTCAAAAATATATTACTCCATAAATAAAAAACTAAGTGTTTAAACGCAGTGCCCAATATATCAATTCGTAAAGAATGCCGTGTTCTTTCCATTAAATTACTACACTCGAGAGCAATGAATCCGGGTCACTTAAAGAATGTTAAAAATCTCGGAAACTAAAAATGATAGGTTAATGCAATAAATTGTATTTAATAGACAATGTAATACACCTTAAATGAAAGTAAAAAAAATATGAGTCACCATACATTTTATTAACACAAAATTACATAAAGAAAAAACTGCCGATCTCTCCTTAAAACAAAAATAGGAAACATGAAATTTTTGAACTTTATTACGATTTTCTTGAATTTTAATACTTCGTATTGCCTCCTCGTGCTTCCATTACTGCGTTTACGCGGTTTGGCATGCTGTACACCAAGTTCCTTATACGATTTTGGGGAATATTCTCCCATTCCTCTGTGAGAGCAATTTTGAGCTCACGAAGCGTGATTGAGGGAGGGTTTCGTTGTTTTACGCATCTGCCTAGCTCGTCCCAAGCATGCTCGATCGGGTTGATATCCGGGCTGCGCGCTGGCCACTCCATACGAGTAATGTTCATCTCTTGAAGGTAGTCATTCACAATCCTACCTGTATGAGGTCGGGCATTGTCATGCATAAATATAGCATCCTCACCTAAATTGACCATAAATGGACCAACGTGATCATTGAGGATTTCTTCCACATATCTTACGCTAGTTAAAGAGCCGTTTTCTATGATCACCAGCTCTGTGCGACTTTCAGAAGAAATTCCGGCCCACACAAGTACAGACCCACCACCGTAGGCTACTTTTTCTTCGATGCATGCTTGCTTGAATCTTTCCCCTGGTCTTCGATACACTCTGTGTCTTCCATCGTGCTTGTAGAGCATAAATTTTGATTCGTCGGAGAACATAACTTTTGACCAATCTTCAATACTCCAATTTACGTGACTCTGGGCATACCTTAGTCTCGAAATACGATGCCCACGCTCCAGTTTAGGGCCGTTTGCAGGTCTAAGGGGTTTTAAGTTAGATTCAGCAAGCCGACGTCTTACTGTCCATGCACTTGGGTTACTTCCTCCGAGGCGTCGAAACTGATTGGTGAGTTCAGTTCCTGTGAGAAAGCGATTTCGAAGCATGGTGTTCACCAAGTATCGGTCTTCTCGTGCTGTGGTACACCTGGTTCTGCCCGTTCCTGGTCTGCGTAGGTTAGAACCAGTTTCTTCGTAACGTCGGAGAACTCTTTGTACTGTTGACAGCGACACACCGACAGTCCTGGCTGTATCGCGCTGACTCCGGCCGGTTTCCAGCATTGTAAGTATTCTGGTGCATTCTTCAGGCGTAAGCGACATAATTTCAGCTTGATTAATGAATATAGAGCACTATCAACATGGTTTATGTACCCACATAAATGACAGATTACAAACAAAAGCAACACCAAATGCTGTAATTTCGTAGTTCCATCTTCGAAAGTGGCCCTTTTTCAAATTTGATTTTTTTATGATATAACTTTACAATAACTAAGAAGTTTTAATACCTACATTTAAGGAGTATTACATTGTCTATTAAATACAATTTATTGCATTAACCTAGCATTTTTAGTTTCCGAGATTTTTAGGATTCTTTAAGTGACCCGGATTCATTGCTCTCGAGTGTAGTTTATAGAATTTAATAAAAAATAAAAACCGTGACGGAAATTATACGAAG
The DNA here is from genome assembly GCA_933228765.1 of Miltochrista miniata. Classification (NCBI taxonomy): domain Eukaryota; kingdom Metazoa; phylum Arthropoda; class Insecta; order Lepidoptera; family Erebidae; genus Miltochrista; species Miltochrista miniata. Next base: position 27,323,507 of record OW121751.1, read on the forward strand.
AACATCATTTCGCGAGAATGACCGAATTGTCTCTGCCTACCCCTCAAATAACCGATTTTAGGGTTCCGTACCCAAAGGGTAAGGAACGGGACCCTATTTTTTTTTTTTTTTTTTTACGTGAGGGAAAATCCTCATGGATGTTATGCCGGACTCCTACCGACTAAAAAACCTCACGTAACGCCCAACAGCCTATGCTTGAGAGCCCCGGGTAAGCCCTCGGGAGGATGTCCCAGGACAACGGAACAGGACCCTATTCATGAGACTTCGCTGTCCGTCTGTCTGTCTGTCTGTCTGTCCGTCAGGAGGCTGTATCTCATGAGCGGTGATAGCTAGAGAGTTGAAATTTTCACAGATTATGTGTTTTTGTTGCCGCTTTAACAACAAAAACATAATAATATTTAAGGGGGGCTTCCATACAAAAAACGTGTTTTTAGCGATTTTGTCTTATATGTTCGGTAATAAGGTATCCTTCTCAATTTAAATACGTAAGTTAATTTAAACATTTCATCAAGATCATTCATTCCCTTTATACCATGCAAATTAAATGAATACTTTAGGAGGTATAGCACAATCAAATGTTGCTCATACATACATACATACATATACTCACGCCTTTATCCCCGAAGGGGTAGGCAGAGGCCTATACCGGCCCACATTTCACCGCGTACAATTCGGTCCCACGTAACAGGTGGTGAGCCCATCGCCGTGTTGAAATGGACCGCCGCCGTCAGAGCCTCGTCCGTTGTTCAGCAGGTGCACGAGCTTGCACGTGAGGTTGACTTGGGCCCGAAGGTGTTGGTAGGGCCCCACTACACCCACCAAATGTTGCTCAATGAAATTAATTTCGTGTCGCCACGATTGAACATGATACAGGTCACATACTAACTTATTTTTCGACTTTCATCGTAATTATTTTTTCTTTAAAAAGTGAACAACGCTTTCAGCAGATTACTTTAGGTAGGTGTAATATTTCAAAGATACCTAGCTATTTCATAGGAAATAGTAAACAAATAGTCCATATTTTAGATTTTTCTCCAGTATAAACAATTTACGTACAAACACACAATTTATGTTGTAGACGTAGATATCGTGTTTATAATGTCATCATTCAAAATGTCAGCAATATTCTGAAAAAGAAATTAAACATTGAGTCACTGATCTGTATTATTACTACAAATTATACAGATCAGTGCATTGAGTGTGTGGTCCTCTGTGGCCGGACCACAGTTTAGTACTCAGATGCTATAGTTCGAAATAATACCTACCTAAAGTCTACTTTCATCGGAATATATATATTTTTTTAGTACCTCAATAGATATCTTTTTAATTAACAATTTATGTGGTCCGGCCACCAGGCAGTGCTCTCTGGCCGCGCCACCTCTAATTAAATAGTGTATAATGAACTATTAATAAATCAATATCCCGAAAAAAGGTACCTAAAGAGTACCTTGCATACGAAAAATATGGTCCAATAAACCCCTTTAGTTAAGGAGTTACTGGTCGTAGGGTGTGGTCCGGCTGGAAGGTATACTCTGCAGCAAGTCAATTTTGCAATATTTAATATTAAATATCCATAAATTAATTTATATAATAGTACCTTTTCTCTACTCTTCGTTGATACTGTTTTCTCTCAAGAAACTATTCATTTTGATTAAATTAATCTCTAAAGTATGTGGCGCGGCTAGGGAGGATTACTTTCAGCAAATATAACGAAATATGCTCTATTTCTTTATGCCAACGAAAACTGCATAATAAGTACTTTATAAAAAGACCTGGACTTCATCTAAAAACTTTTATTTTTATTATCAACAATGTTTTTGAAAAAGGTCCACTTTTTGGTACCTATCTACCTAAGAATAGAAGAATTTGACGAAGTAAGTAAAAATGTTGGTTTAAAATAAACAATAAGTTTACGAAAACAAATATCTATACATAGGTATAATAAAACTGTAAAGGGGCGAGAGTCTGTACGTGGAAGATATTTAGAAAATTTTAATTGTGGGGCATTCTGAATCGATACAGAAGCCCAAAATGTAATTTTTAAACTTTTCATGTCTGTCTGTCTGTATTCCGAATAAGTATCACACCGAAACTACTGAATGGATTTGAATGATATTTGGCAAAATCTGAGCTTACGATCCAAAGAAGGTTCTAGGATACTTTTAATCCCGATGTAAAAAAATTAATTCGGTCCACGCCTTCGGCGCGGACTTGTTTTATAATGGACTTAATCTTTAAGCCCTTTTATGATTAAGCAAACAGGGCAGTTTCATAAGCTCCAATGAGTCTGACGAAAAAATGCCTCTCCTTTCATACACCTTATGTGGTGTAAACGAAGTTGCGAGGGTCAGCTAGTAAACAATAAATAATTGTTAATACAATAGGTTTTGGTGCTCATTTTTTCATTGTTAATTTCTTGTTTAAACGGCTTAATGCTAAAATTCAATTGACTTTAGTTTGTTATATAACACACTTTTCCGTCATTTACCTGACTTACTTTTCCGTAATATACCTTGTATTACCAATTGCTAATATTTGATTATGAAAATATATTTGTTTTTCGTATACTTATTGTTTATTTTAAACCAAAACTTTCACTTACTTCGTCAAATTATTCTATTTTTAGGTAGATAGGTAAACAAACGCCAAAAAGTGCACCTTAATCATTGTTGGTAATAAAAATAAAAGTTTATAGATGAAGTTCAGTTCTTTTTATAAAGTACTTATTATGCAGTTTACGTTGGCATAAAGAAATAGAGCATATTTCGTTATATTTGCTGAAAGTAATCCTCCCTAGCCGCGCCACATACTTTAGGTATTAATTTAATCAAAATGAATAGTTTCTTGAGAGAAAACAATATCAACGAAGAGTAGAGAAAAGGTACTATTTTATAAATTAATTTATGGATAGTTAATATTAAATAGTGCAAAATTGACTTGCTGCAGAGTATACCTTCCAGCCGGACCACACCCTACGACCAATAACTTCTTAACTAAAGGGGTGTTTTGGACCATATTTGTCGTATGCAAGGTACTCTTTAGGTACTTTTTTTCGGGATATTGATTTATTAATAGTTCATTATACTCTATTTAATTAAAGGTGGCGCGGCCAGAGAGCACTGCCTGGCGGCCGGACCACATAAATTGTTAATTAAAAAGATATCTCTTGAGGTACTAAAAAAAATTATATATTCCGATGAAAGTAGACTTTAGGTAGGTATTATTTCGAACTATAGCATCTGAGTACTAAACTGTGGTCCGGCCACAGAGGACCACACCATTGAGTTCACAAACTCTTTTTGAAATATATATCTACTGTACCTACAGTAGAGGATCTATACAAGGATCACTGATCTGTATTAATTAATACCAACAAGGATAGTTAACACTATAGAGCAACCCGAACTGTCTAAAGACGCGCGTTGTATAACACTATAGAGCAACGCGAACTGTCTAAAGACGCGCGTTGTATAACACTATAGAGCAACGCGAACTGTCTAAAGACGCGCGTTGTATATCACTACAGAGCAACGCGAACTGTCTAAGGCGCGCGTTGCTCTGTGTTAATAGGTAATGAGGGCAACCAGTAGACGCTTGAAATACTCACAGAATATCGAGCAGTGTATTTTCATAAAAAAATAATAATTAAAACAAAATGGACCTTTACTGGGACATCCTTTCGAGAGCTTACCCGGGGCTCCCAACCGTAGGCTGTTGGTCGTTACGTGGGTTTTTTTATATCATCCATTAAGGATTTTCCATCTCGTTAAATAAAAAGAAAAAAGGGGAGCTCCCATGCAACAAATAGGTACGACTTTTTGTTGTTTTTTGGTACGGAACCCTCCGTGCGGGAGTCCGACTCGCACTTGGCCGGTTATTTTTTTAACTTTTCAGGTTACCGACTTGTGCAGGATAGTATCCACTGAAATAATCTTGATGGTTACCTCAGATAAAGTTTCGATCTCAAATCGTGTGACAGAAAACGCGGACGACGCACGCGATGGCTGAAATACATAATATATGAACTGTCTTATCAGTGTTGTCATCGTAAAGTGCGCAATTCACATTGAAGCTTGTAACCCTAATGTAAATTGCGCACTTTTTGAACCCCGAGCGCGGAAACTTTTAATTAATGTAGGTACTTCTTGCCCCAGACGCCATCTTGTACAAGGCGTATCGTCTGGCGCTGAAGACTGTTCTCTCACGCTTGGCTTCACTAGTCACTTTACGCGTCATTATCTTGGGAGTATTTTGGTCGCTTGTCAATCATTGTTTTCTAAGAAAAACATACTTAGAAATTTGGAAATCCCATCATATGTTTCTAATGGTAATAGCACATACCTAGCATACATTGTTTTCTAAGAAAAACATACTTAGAAATTTGGAAATCCCATCATAGGTTTCTAATGGTAATAGCACAATGTTGGTAGTCCGATGACGTCAGGTCGGTAAAAAACATAAACGCATACCCACGCGTAACACCATTCTTATTTGATCATTATTCTGACTACATAAGATGATTCTTGGTAGTTATTCCGCTATTAAATCTGGGGCTATTCATTTCTCGTCAACTCATGTCTCCCGCACCCGGTCGTACCACAAACTACTGGGTGTAACAAAATTACCTCTCCAAATTTCATGAGATGACTTGGCAACGGAAATCAAATACAAATATTTAATAAAAAAGGGGGGTAAATTTTTTCATTTTTTTTTTTATTTTTTTGTCGCACATTAAGAATTCATTTTTTACCGCGGCAATTCGAGGTAACATGGTCGCCGTGGCAAAACAAACACAGAGCACCCGTCTGGCTGTCGTTGTCGCTTTCTACTGCCGCTCAGTAGCGATAGAAAGGGTGAAAATAGGATAAATCCTTTAAAACGGCTTTACGGTTAAAGTATTCATGTGGTTTTTTTTTTTTTCATTTTTGTAATGTTTCTTGACTGATGCCACGTCACGTGACGAAATTGGATTGGTAATTTTGTTACACCCATAGATTTATAGCGAAAAATTCTAAATCTATGGTTACACCCAATATAAAAAAGATTGCAGAGTGGCAACGCTGCCATCCATTGGGCGCCTTTGCACCGGTCATGGTCAGGAGTTATTCAGCAGGGAATAGGTGTAGATACGTGATGATCGGATCAAACTTGACTGCATAATAAAATTTATTTCTGTTTTTAAGAAAAATCCAATACTTAATTGTTTATTTATAGTTGAAAAGCTGGTGCTATACTTTTTATGCTGTTCTTTCGCCACTTGATTGTAATACTTACCTACTGAGTAACATTAGCACGCTGAAGTTTTAAGACAGCGCACTATTTAAACTTTAAATACGATACCTGAAACAACTGTGGCTTAGCCAGCCATGACTTGTTTTGTGCAAATAAAGGATTTGATTTGATTTCTGTCAACAGAACTAGTCAACAAAACGGGTACAGGAAGTAAAGGATTTATTATTACTGCAATCTCGCGTTCTTCTAGCGAAGCCGCAGCGCAGCTTCAAGGAGATCATTCATTGACGGCCCGAAACTACTGAAGGCAGGAACTTGAAGATCCGATTGTTCCGAGATAGAAATTACCCGACGGGGTTGATATTTATCTCGCAACAAAGTCTTTTTATATAAGAACTAGCTGATGCCTGCGGCTCCGCCCGCGTGGAATGTTATTCCCGGTTCCCGGTCACTTAGGGGTATGAAAAATAGATGTTGGCCGATTCTCAGACCTACTCAATATGCTCACAAAATTTCATGAGAATCGGTCAAGCCGTTTCGGAGGAGTATGGCAACGAAAACTGTGACACGAGAATTTTATGTATTAGATGTAGATTTCCTTACAGAAATAAATTATGCAGTCAAGTTTGATCCATTAAGTTTGCCTCCTACACCTATTCCCTGCTGAATAACTCACTCCTGACCATGACCAGTGCAAAGGTGCCCAATGACTGTCAGTCTGGAATCTTTTGTATAGTTTGCGACAGGTACGACCGGATGCGGGAGTTGATGAGAAATGAATAATACAGTCTCCATGGCTCTCCAGCAGGCAGTCGACGTGATTTTGGCAAGGTAAACATAAAACTTAAATTAAATAAGTATAATTAATTTTATACTCATTTAACTTTGTGTTAAGATTAAGATAAGACTAAGAAAAGATAATATTTTGCAAACCACAAATGAAATACTATCCATTTAAAATACTTAGGTACACGTGAGCACACAATAGGTCGTGAATGCTTCATTAAACGTGTGTATTGAATAAAACAGGTGTAGCGTACCTATACAATCATCATAAAGTTAAAGCATTTACATCTAAATAATAAATAATCAAAAAGAAACATATGAAAAAATCTCTTGAAGAAATATATGTCAAAATGTATGATATTACGGCCTGATAAATTCTATTCATCATCAATCATCATTATCTGAGTGGTAGCACAGTACATATATACAGGGTGTGGCGTAAATAGTGGTCCAACCGTCAGGGTGTGATAGACCAGGTGCCCCACTATAACATACTACAATAGCATCCAAATTTACCCAAGGGTCTCAGAAAAAAATAACTTTTTTTGAAAAATCGTCCCTTTTTTGTAAAGTTGCCTGTAGATTATAGGAAAACCGCTATTTCTGATTTCTGTTTTTTCTCTCTTAAAGCTAAATACATAAGCTATCAAAAAATAATATTGTTAATAGAATTCCAAAACAAACGTTTGAAATAAATATAAGTTCATCTCAATTTTCTCTCTAATTTTCAGGTATCATGAAAACAGTTGAACGTTTTTTATAAAAAATATGTACTACACTGATGCTACCCAAACGTTTAAAAATATGCTTATATAATACTGATTACAAAATGATACCGTGTAAGGATTTCGCATAAACAGAAACTAGTAATTTTTACTGTTAAAGTTCAAAACGGGTAAAGAAAAATTACCAAAATCAACTTACATACATCACACTTATAATGTTTTTTTCATAGTAATAGTTCATAGTCGACATTATTATTATTTATTTAAAATCTTATAACCTAGATAGCGCCCGCGGCTCCACCCGCGTGGGATTTTGTAACTATTCTCGCTTTTATTTATTTTCTATCTGAAATTCTGTTCCCATTCCATGACAAATTCCTAGCGCGTGGAACTGCGGGCGCCATCACGGTTATGATTTTTTTAAACTATCGCAGTTTTTAACACTTCACGCGAAATACTATTTACTTACATTCACCGACGTTTCGGGCGTTCAACCGCGACCTTGATGTTGCCTGCGGTTTCACCCGCGATGAATTTTGTTACTATTCCCACTTCCGGTGGGATCATAAAAGCGAGAATAGTTACAAAATCCCACGCGGGTGGAGCCGCGGGCGCTATCTAGGTTATAAGATTTTAAATAAATAATAATAATGTCGACTATGAACTATTACTATGAAAAAAACGTTATAAGTGTGATGTATGTAAGTTGATTTTGGTCATTTTTCTTAACCCGTTTTGAACTTTAACAGTAAAAATTACTAGTTTCTGTTTATGCGAAATCCTTTCATGGTATCATTTTGAAATCAATATTACATAAGCATATTTTTAAACGTTTGGATAGCATCAGTGTAGTACATATTTTTTATAAAAAACGTTGAACAATTTTCATGATACCTGAAAATTAGAGAGAAAATTGATATGAACTTATATTTATTTCAAACGTTTGTTGTGGAATTTTATTAACAATATTATTTTTTGATAGCTTATGTATATAGCTTTAAGAGAGAAAAAACAGAAATCAGAAATAGCTGTTTTCCTATAATCTACAGGCAACTTTACAAAAAAGGGACGATTTTTCAAAAAAAGTTATTTTTTTCTGAGACCCTTGGGTAAATTTGGATGATATTGTAGTATGTTATAGTGGGGCACCTGTTCTATCACACCCTGACGGTTGGACCACTATTTACGCCACACCCTGTATAAAGTAGGTACGTATACCTATATGGACTATCTAAGAAGTAGACAAATTAAGAATGAAGGAATGGCAATTCAGGGAAAGAACAACTTAGGAGTGGACAATATAGGAAATGGACAAGTTTGGAAGTGGTCAAGTTAGGAAATGGACAAAGTCGATCGGAAGGGTACTGTGGTGGTAGTCCCGATTAATAAAGAATGAAAGAAAATTTTATTTAGTAACTTTTGAGATACATACATAAATTGGAAAGAGTTATTTTAGAGTAAAAAACATTTATTGCATAGGGCAGTTATATAACTTATATCCCTCAAGCGTATACCGAATGGAGCCCGATGCTAACTTTTTTGTCTACTTAGGCTGAGCGCAGATTATAGTCACGACAGTTTTAAGACAGACTTGCCTCACATAGACAAGTCTGTTTTAAAATTAAAACGAAACTGTTCTGTCTACGACACGTCGCACACCTTAGACAAAACTGTTTTGTCTACGATACTAGACTTGGGTAGGTACTGTTCGTACTGCCGGACATGCTATATGGCATAACCGCCTACTGGTTCAGTACCCAGTACGCGACAAAATTTAGCAGGACCCAGGACCTTTTTCGGACGCGATATACCGATCGCTCGGACGCGTACAGTCGACGTTCGGCCGCGTCCGAGTCCGAGATAGAATATATTATACTATCTGTGGTCCGAGCGACCGGGTGACCGGATTGATGTACGCTTGGGAACATTTTGTTTCGTAGTGTATATCAACTTAACGCGTACGAGTAGTAATGAATACTGTTGAATGTTATATGAATACTCGAGGCACGCCTGCCAGCTTAATGGGCTCAGGAGATGGTCAAGCGACTTGAGTCGATATCAAGTGTACATACACGTCGATGCATACACACGTGCAAAGAAATCATGCACACTGAAGCTACTTTCATTCATATTTTAATCGACTTGTCAAGTGCATATTGACCATATAAGAGCCCATTATGATAAATGAAGAAAAAGTGACATATTTAATTTTTTAATTATCTCGAAAACGGTGCATGCTATCGTAAGAATAATGGCAATTTTGACCCCCCTTTGAAACCCCCCATCCGTCAAATATACATTACGAAACGATTTTTTATACCACTAAGGTGGCATAATGTTGCCTGTAGGTTTATTTGTTGGTTTGATATCAATCGTCAAAAAGGGGCCATGCTGGCGGTGTTGCAGTCATCCTCATCAGCTAGCAGTTTCATAGAGGAGAATGATTACAAGGTAGATTTTTTTTCTAAATCTTGTACCTATCTCTTCTTTAAGAAAGCCCCAACCATAAGGGGCAAACACATACAAACATAAGTGACCCCCCCCCCCCTTTATTTTTTGCAAAGCGGGAATTAGTACATTAAGGCATTCATAAGAACTGCAGATATATTATGGTCTAAGTTTCTTGTTGCTGTTTTATACGGCATCTGGACTTTTTCGCGCGAAGCAGGCAAGGGTGGTTATCGCTCAGTTGTATATTTTTTTCTAAATTAGAGTATTTTCAAATGTTTTGTGTGTATAAACGGTGGATTCCGAAGACTATACTTGACTTTGACTGGGACTAAGAGGAAATGTGAAATAGATGAAAAAAGAAACAAGACTTGGCATTCGGTCTAAGTAACCAAAGCGTGTGCAAAATTAATAATAACAAAAAGAACCGGGATCTGTCAGAACACTCAGCAGGACCTTTCCGTTCCGTTTTCATAAACCTAAAGATAATATTAGTATGATAGCAGTACCAAACCAACGCCATCTAGAGCACGTTGACCGCATTTCTTACTCTCACGAAACGAATGAGTGTTTTTTTATAGAAAATATTATAAATTATCTGTGGTTCTATGTTCTATTCGATCGTACCAACATAAGCAAGTCAAAGGGACTTTATCAAGAAAAAATAGACCTTATTCTGTATAAATCAAGGTCTATTACACATACATTTTATAACAGCGACATCTGGTGCAACTGGGATAATTCAGATACGTCCACCCTATCGTATCTGTTTTGCCTGGGTTGCACTAGATGGCGCATAATGGCATGCAAATTCAAAAGAACTTTATGAACATAAAAATAAGGTGTATTTTTCTTGATACGATTTATGAGGGTCCGGCACCTGTCAGAACAATCACGACACTGTATGTACTCGTACGAAAGACCGGGTACTGGTCCGGGTTCAAGAGAACTTTATGCACTTGTAAATAAGGTCTATTTTTCTTAATACGGTTTATGAAGGTCCGACACCTGTCAGAACAATCAGAACACTGTATGTACTTGTACGAAAGATCGGGTACTGGTCCGGGTACTGTTCGAATGCCATATGGCACGGTTGGGAAAGCTATGCCATATGTCAGGACATGATCGGGTACTGTTTTGCGAAAGTCTATCGATGCGCATCACACGAACACCGTCCGCGCCGCGTCTATTGGTCAATACTTGTTCAGAATCAAAATGGACTTCCAACATATTGTTGTATTAAGCACCCTAGTTGCACGTGCACTTGCAAAAAGACGACGCAGACGTAAATATTGGGTGCATCCTATATATAGTGAAAGACTGATAAAAGGAAAATTTTATATTCTGTATAGTAAATTAAGGGATCACCCTACAAACTTTTTCAAGTATTTCCGAATGAACGTGACAACTTTTGATAATTTGCTGAAATTAATGGAGCCTTATATAACTCATCAAGACACAAATTTCCGCAAAGCTATACCTGCTCCTGAGCGACTAGCAGTGACGTTGCGGTAAGTAAAACTTACTTACTAAAAAAAACGACATAAAGCTAAAAAAAACTTTTACAGATTTTCTGATCTTTGAGAAGTCGGTGCATAGTCTTTTCACGATAGTCTGTCTACCATACCTGAATTAATTGCAATATATATACATATATTGTACTAGCTGATGCCCGCAGCTTCGCCCGCGTAAAATTCCGCTTCCCGTGGGAACTTATTCCCGATATAAAAAGTAGCCTATGTGTTATTCCAGACTATAATGTATCCCTGTACCAAATTTCAGCCAGATCCGTTCAGCCGTCCGAGCGTGAAAGAGTAACAAACATCCACACTCACAAACTTTCGCATTTATATTATTAGTATATATATTTATATTATTAGTATAATATTAGTAAGATTAATTATTAATTATTAAGATCTAGTATATCTATCCCCCCCCCCTTATTTTTTGCAAAGCGGGAATTTATGAAGGTCAACAAACCTGTCAGAACAATCAGAATGCTGTATGTACTTGTACGAAAGACCGGGTACTTGTCCGGGTACTGTTCGAATGCCATATGGCACGGTTCGGAAAGCTATGCTATATGTCAGGACATCATCGGGTACTGTTTTGCGCAAGTCTATAGGAGAGGGGGGCCCGCCGCTAGACAGTTTCGTCTTTGATGTGCGCGCCCGCATGCATATAAAAGGGAAGCCGACAAACGTTAGTCAGGACTTGTCGCCTTGTAGGTAAAGACAGCTTTGTCTAAGAGACGTTTTGTTCGAAGTGTGCGCCTCTCTATTGATCTCGTAAAGAAATAGTCTGTCTTAAGACAGTCGTGTCTCCAATGTGCCCTCAGCCTTACCTACTTCATAAAATCCTGCGCTTGTCCATTTCAAATCGGCAATACGGCGCACCACCTGGGACAAATTCGAAAAACAAGGTGCCTAATATGCCTCTGACTACACATTCGTGGATAAAGGCGTAACCAAAAATGTATGTATGTAAAATAGGTGAGCAAATCTTGAACAAAATTACATATTACCTATGTCGCTTTTTAAATAGCTTCGTTCGAGCAGGGGCGGAACATCGCGATGGTTTCGTGGACTGCCCGACCCTACTCCAGGACTGATGGACTGCCAGACATTTGCAGAGGGGTAGTAAAGTTTCCTAAGAAAATACATTGTATACAAAAATACCTTTTAAGTAGGAGTGTAAAAATAAAAATTATTTTAATCATGTATAAAAATATTTTATTTAAAAAATGTTTCGTTTTAGTTATTATTTAGCAGTTCTTGATATTTACATAGCATTCCTCGCTCATTTTTCAACAATAACTTAGTTTAAGTATGTAAGTAGGTACTTCAGTCATTAAATATTACAAAAGGTTTTTGCCTTGTCTAGGTTTCACAATGTCAAAAGTAGAGTCGGTAGAGCCCTATTGTTTTGTCAAATGACACGGGTTCAAGTTCCGTCAGAACGTGTGAAAGTGAAAGTTCAATCCGATTGACGTTGTCATTTTTGTTTTATTTCAAACTTTGAACAAATGATCCACGTGACCTAGTGACGTAGTTTAATGCAACACAGTCACAAACTACAGAAAAAGTCTCGCCATAAGCCCCTCTGCACTCTATTTAATAGAGAGGGGCTAAAAGTAGAGATCGTAGAGCCCTGTTGTTTTGTCAAATGACACGGGTTCAAATCCCGTCAGAACCAAATTATTTTTTATCACTATTATTATAAAATGATGATGTATAATCCGCACGCAACGAGTAGAATCCGGAACCTTGTCAAAGATAATCAAAAATGACAGATTTCAAGTATAGCGGTAGCAAAAAAGTAAAAAAATCTGTCATTTTCGATTTTCTTTGACAAGCCTCCGGATTCTACACATTGCGCGCGGATTATAAGAAGTAGTTATTATTCTATAAGTAGATAATGGCCTCAGTCACATAATTTGAAACTTGATAACGACTGTAATATCCAAGATTTCTAATACATTTTGTTTTTATTAATATTTAAGATTTCTAAAACCGTTTGATTTTATGTACAAAAGTATGATAATAGATAAATGTCTTATGTTAGCTTCAAACACCTGTTCCAGTACCTGTCCATAGCGTTGTACCTGTGCATGTTCACTCCGGATAAACTGTGAGCTTCGTCCGGATACGACTGGAAAGGGAATAAAGTTGAATTTTATTTTGGTTATTTCTACGGAGATTTTTTATACAACGCTTTCTGATCTCAAAGTAAACCAGGAACAACCTGCTTCTGTTATGAGTATTAGACCTATATTAACATCCAGACCCTCGAGACAAACAATTAGGGATCACACATTTTTTTGTCTTCGGTGGGAATCGAACCCACGATCTCATGATCCGCAATCACACAATTTGACCTCGAGGCCAACGAGGCAGTAGTAGGTTATGTAGCAATGTTGATATACGATCCTACTAATTTGAAAGTTTGTGAAAACCTTTGGATATTTATTACTTCCAACGGCTGAACGGATCTGGATTAAATTTAGTGCAGGTGATTAAAGACTGGATATAACACAAATGTAGTTTTTTTTATGCCTTGAATATATTCCCATGGGTTGCAGGAACGAGATCAGAAAACATAAAAGAAAAAACTTCCAATAATTATTCAATGGAATGTCTTGATTCTGCCATATTGCTGAATAAAAATAAATTAAATTAAATATTCCTAAACAGTTTGTTCTTCAATCCCTTTTTCATTGTTCCGACCCAGACATCGAACCTAAGACCTCAGCAGTTGCACTTACCATTGCTCCAGGCAGGTAAATACGTAACCGGTAGTTATAGTACAAGCCTTTTAGCTAAGGCCTCAAACTGGATGTAAGCGGCGAGCGGAACTACGGCGATTGCGGCGAGAGTGCGGCGCCAGAGTACATGAGAGTAGGCAACTTCCAAAAAACAATAACAAACGCACCCAGTGTGGTTTGTTTGTATGAGAGCACAATGCCACCCTCTCTTGTACTCTGGCCCTGCTCGTTACAAAGCTATCTACCGGTCTTCAAACCTAAGCATGAAATACGAACCATTTGCTCAAAAGGAATGTCCCTCTGTTGCAGAGCAGTCATCAGTTTCGCAGCGTTCTGGTAATGCACATTGTTGTCAGCGGTACCGTGCATCAGGTAAAAGTCATGGCCTCGTAGTTTCTCAGCCAGTTTACTTACAGTACAAGCTTTCCAGCTAAAGATAAAATATACAAACCATTTGCTCGAAAGGAATGTCCTTCCGTTGCAGAGCAGTCATCAGTTTCGCAGCGTTCTGGTAATGCACATTGTCGTCAGCGTTACCGTGCATCAGGTAAAAGTCATGGACTCGTAGTTTCTCAGCCAGTTTACTTATAGTACAAGTTTTCCACCTAAACATATTATACGCACCATTTGCTCAAAAAGAATCTCCTTCTGTTGCAGAGCAGTCATCAGTGTCGCAGCGTTCTGGTAATGTACGTTATCGTCAGCGTTACCGTGCATTAGGTAAAAGTCATGTCCTCGTAGTTTCTCAGCCAGTTTACTTACAGTACAAGCTTTCCTGCTAAAGATAAAATATACAAACCATTTGCTCGAAAGGAATGTCCTTCCGTTGCAGAGCAGTCATCAGTTTCGCAGCGTTCTGGAAATGCACATTGTCGTCAGCGTTACCGTGCATCAGGTAAAAGTCATGGCCTCGTAGTTTCTCAGCCAGTTTAACGACATCGCCTGCGTCGTAGCCCGCCAGATTGTCGTTTTCTGTGGGTCTTCCCATGAAGCGTTCCGTATACATGGTGTCTAATGGAGAAAATTAGCATCAGTTTATTAGGTAGGTACTTAAATTCTCATATTTTCAAAACAACTATGGAAGGTGCCGAAAAAGGTTATTTTGAAAATTTTAGAATAGGTATTTGAAAATTGAATTTAATAATTTACAATACCACGAATTTTTATTAGTACATACCTAAGTAATGTTTGCTTTCACGAAATAAAGCTAAGTAAGTACTTGGTAGAGTGCGATACTAATTAAACCCGTGATATTCACATTATTATTTCAGCTGAATATTTTCACTAACTTTTAAATAAATCCGTACCTTATTACTATCTAATGTCATAAATGCGAAATTTTGTAAGTATGGATCGATATTTGTGTAATATGGAGTTTTGTTACTCTTTCACGTTCTAACAGCTGAACAGTTCTGACTGAAATAAGGTACAGGGATAGATTATAGTATTGAATAACACACACAAGCACAGATTATAATAGAGTTTTGAAAGACATAAAGGTTTACGCAAGACTGGGCATATATTTCCATGGGATGCTGTAACGGGAAAGGAATTTCACACGGAGAATACTTACTATAGTAAATCCAAGAGGTGACAGGAGCCCCAGAAACGCCACACTGCAGCATTTTATCCTCGTCATGTATAAGGGACAGTAAAGTAGCGTAGCCGCCGTAACTGTGGCCCCACATACCGACTCGCTCACGGTCAATAAACTGATGGCGTTCTAGAACTTGCCTAGACGAAACAAACAGAAGTTCAAAAGAAAATTATAAAACGGACAAATTGCAGATCGGATTCGCGCATGCAAGTTTTTTTAGCAAAATACGCAGAAAATATTCCCCTAAGGGCGCCTCCGTGGCACGTCGTGTGGCGCGTCAGTGGCGCTGCAACGGCGCTTCTAAATATTGTATGAAAACTAGTGGTGGCGCGTCTAGCTCACCACTGTGGCACCACTGCGGCGCTTCTTTACGCCTCTAATTTGAAGGCGCCCAATCCAACCTTTTTTCTGAGTTTAGTATTAAGTGCTATAGCAGCAACAGAAATACGTCTGTGAAAATTTCAACTCTAGCTGTCATGGTTCCTGAGATACAGCCTCTTTGCCGGACAGACAGACAGGCTGACTGTCTGTCACGAGGCTGTATCTCAGTAACCTTGAATAGGGTACCGTACCCAAAGGGTAAAAAACGGAATTTTGTACCTTTTGGAACTCTAAAAAAGGGGTTGTCTGTGAAGTTGGTTTACGGGCGTTAATTTTACGTGATAACATAGATGAGATATAGATGTATCGCAAGTCAACCTCTTAGGCCGATCATTTATTAATCTAAGAAGTGCCTAACCCGCACAAACATACAGCGTATAAAACATTCTGTCTATGCATACGTTTACACTGGGCCACTGCAAAACATATCATTAGCATGTCAGTGACGCAAACCGAGAACTTTTTACTACAAGAAGAAGACCACATTTCCAAGACTCTCCCAACTTGGTGTAGATGGCAACGAAGTGGAAAATCCTATCAGTAGTGAGATAGACAACTGCAATAGCTAAAATAACCTATATTACTTCTTGATTACGTGGCATAGTAAAGGTACTTAATAGAATTTGAAAATATAGATAAGTTTAAAAATATCCAAAAGTCGCAGAAGAGCTTATCGATTACACACGAATAAATCGAAACTACTAATTTTTATGAGCATAGAAATATCGAATGTAATTATGTAAATAGTGATCAGAGTTAAATTATTTGTCAATCGGTTATATAACTGCTTTAACCTCGTGATCTAATCTATACCTACCACACAAACTAATTCACAAATTTATTTGTCAAGTCAAATCACGATAGCAAGTGCCAGTAACTGGTATTTGATAAGGCAAGTTAACCAAAGGCCTTATAGAAGATTGTAATCATAATACAAGGAAGCCAGAGTCAGCCGTAGTCAAAGACTTCTATATAAACTGAGTATAAATAGAAGTCTTTGGCCGTAGTCTGTTTACACAGAACCATTAAATGTAGGCGCACACTGGGTGTCATGTCGCCGCAACTATCGCCCAGTGTGTGCCAGGCCCACCTGGGATATCCTTCCGAGGGCTTACCCGGGGCTCCCACCCGTAGGCTGTTGGGCAGGATACTTGAAGTTTTTTAGTAGGTAGGAGTCTGGCATAGCATCCATGAAGGATTTTTCTTCACGTTAAAATAAAGACTTTAAGCTCCTATTACCCACCTATTAGGAGTATGTGGCAATAATACTACCTGATCAATTGTAGGCAGTAAGCTCTGGCTACACCTTCGAGGATAAAGACGTGAATATTATACGTATGTAACATGAAATTAAAGATAAATCATTTTTATGATTTCTAATAAGCACCATGTTTCTCATAATTGTGTAACGTCGATGAGATAACTACAAAGTTTATAGCTTTGTTCCGGTTTCGGATACTACCGGGTACTTTAACTAGGTGCCTACTTATGTTATCAAATCAGCCTAATAAAATCCACTATCCCAATTTCCTTTCATTCGTAGACCTCGGGTTTACCACTGGTGACCGAAATTCATTTGATCATTTGACGTGTGACCGAAAAAACATTAGGCCATTCTACTACTGATCGAATGAACAATTGACCAATAGAGTTTTTATCGAACAAACATTTGGTATTTTTACTACTGGTCGATTGAACGTTTGGTCGAAAAACAGTTGACTATAGAATATTTTAACGAATAAAAGCGAAATAAGTAGAATTCGGTTCTGGCACTCGCCGGCCGCTGCCGCGGCACGCTCGCTTCGCTCGCTCGGCTCGTGCGTTATGGTCGCAGTTCTAACCTAACCTAACCTAGCCATTTTGATTCAGCCCTTGTTAAAATATTCTTTAGTCAACTGTTTTTCGGCCAAACGTTCATTCGATCAGTAGTAAAAATACCAAATGTTTGTTCGATAAAAACTCTTTTGGTCAATTGTTCATTCGATCACTAGTAGAATGGCTTAATGTTTTTTCGGTCACACATCAAATGATCAAATGAATTTCGGTCAACAGTGGTAAACCGGTAGACCTCTAGTCTATAAATGAAAGGAAATTGGGATAGTAGTAGATAAGTACGGTTTTCCTCTTATTTGTAGGCTAGAGGTCTACAAATGAAAGGAGATTGGGATAGTAGTAGATAAGGACGGTTTTCCTTTCATTTGTAGACTAGAGGTCTACAAATGAAAGGAGATTGGGATAGTAGTAGATAAGGACGGTTTTCCTTTTATTTGTAGGCTAGAGGTCTACAAATGAAAGGAAATTGGGATAGTAGTAGATAAGGACGGTTTTATTATCATGCGGTTTCTCACCCGCGTGCGGTTGTGGACATTTTCCTTTGTTATTGATACCTCTAAGGTTGCAGATAAGCATAGGACCCACCAGGTGTACTGGTTGCCACCGTAGCCTATGGACGTTTGCAACACCAGAGGCGCTACACTCGCGCTGCCGATTCTGTATTTTTTTTCGTAAATTATTTTGACAGTATACTTTGCGGCTCTAGGAGGAGTCTGTGGAGCGTGCTCGCAATCAACGCGGTGTAGAACCACAGATATGTCCACAACAAAATTGTTCACTAGAGTGAGACCTGACTTTAATATACTTAAGGGTATTTACCTGAGCATGACAAAGTGGTCCTCGATTTCAACAGTACCAAGGGCATTATTCAACGAGAACAGGATATCTTTACCCTTGAGCCCAGAGCCTCGGCCGTCAGCAAACATATAGATGATATTTCGATTCGTTGTTAGGTATGAGTGGTAACCTGGAAAGTTCAATTCAATTCCTTATCTATTATATAAAAATAAGTCGGGTTTTCCTTCCTGACGCTATAACTTTAGAAAGCACGAACCGATTTCCACGGTTTTGCATTCGTTGGAAAGGTCTCGAGCTCCGTGAGGTTTATAGCAAAGAAAATTCAGCAAAATTTCACATACAGCGCCATCGCGGGCGAAGCTGCGGGCATCAGCTAGTTATTCATAAACATAGGTGTAAAAGATGTTGCAATGTTAATTATAGGAATCTCTATGCCAGTTATACCTAGCATACAAATATTACATGTAGGTATCTAAGTGCTTAAACAAAGTGACATGATATGGCTGACGTCAATTGAAATCTTAAAGTAGGTACTGTTTTGGATGAAGGGAGGGCGGAGAAAAAAAGTCTAGGTACCATTTATGACATCAGGATTCCCGACTATCCTTGGCTACCATCGCGGCCTTGTCACATGGTATTATAGAAAAACTTAAAAAAAAAGAAAGGGTACTGGCGCGATAAAAAGATTTTTAAGTAAGTAATATATTTACTTCGACCAAGTAACTATTTATAGGTACCTACTTGGTCAAAGTTGACCTACATAAAATCATGCCTCTGTGGCGCAGTCAGTAGTGATACCGCCTGCCGAGCTGGAGGTCGTGGGTTCGATTCCCACCAGAGACATATATTTGTGTGACCCATAAATGTTTGTCTCGAGAGTCTGGGTGTTTGTATGTATAATATGTATGTATTAAATATAAAAGTATATAAGTATTAATATCCGTGGTCTGATACCCATAACACAAGCAGGTTATTCCTAGCTTACTTTGGGATCAGATAGCGTTGTGTGAAATATCCGTGAATATTTATATTTATAAAATCAGCTATTGCGATAAGTACAACAATAATACTATTTTTCTGTAATTTTTTTTTGAGAAGGCTCTTAAATAAAAAGATACCTGATACTCACCAACGGTAAAGGTATCAAACACCGTGTTAGTGTTTGGTCCGGAGTAGACATAGAAAATCATGGCGTACTTTTTGCTAGTATCGTTAACATCAAGATCAGGAGGCAGAAACAGCCTGTAGGGGGCAGGGAAGCCATTTTGAAGAGGTACCGTGTCAATGATGGTGCCCCATCTGGCTTTTGGCTTGAGACGGTCGCGGACAAGGGCGTTGTTCTCCCAAATCGCCATATCTTCACCCGTCTAAGTAACAAACAGGAGAGTTTTATTCTCAGTCATTCTCACTTCCGACAAGGAGACATTCCCTTAAAAATTATTGGTTTTTGTAAAATCGTCATCTCTGTCTATCTGCTCACTTTTCTACTAGAAGGATTTATCGATTATTAGTTCCAGATACTTATACAAATAAGCAATGATGAATCTACATAGCGACCTGCGCCTGTCCATTTCAACACGGCAATAGACGCACCACCTATTATGTGGGACAATAAACTTTAAAATGAAATGTGGGCGAATACTATGCCTCTGCCTACCCCTTCGGAGATGAATCTTGTGATCAACTTATACCTAATAAGCTGTGTTTCATTCTACGGGTTCAAAACCGACGCTATTTCTCATAATAATCACGACTTACCAAAGGATCTACAATAAATGTAGCTGAAGGTTCTTCAGATGAGGAGCAAGTAATAGTCATATAGCGACCTTCTCTACTGAGGGTGGCAGTGGCCCATGTACACTCTCCTCCGTCAGGCATCTCAAGACCACAGCTCAGACAACCCGTATCATCCCCCATGTATTCAACTATAGACCTCCACGGCTGATCTTCTAAGGTGCGAGTGTAATAGCTGAAAAAAAATTATAGCTTAAGGGGGTGGTTTAGAAAATGACGAAAAGGAGGTGCAAATGAAAGCGTTTTTTGTCTGCATAAGTAGACGGAAAATGATAGCCAAAAATAGATTGTTAATCTACAAGATATGTGTCAAAATATGGTTTTGTTGTAAATTGTATATTAAATATACATAATGTGTAAAACGATCATAGAGTCACCTCCAAATTTTTAGATGAATGCATTTTATGACTTCAATTTTTATCGACGCGAAAGAAAAACATATGCAAGCACATAAAGAAAATATACATCTATAAATTGGTTTTCTTCGATTTTCAATAAGTATAAGTATTAGCTTGTTACAGCTAAAATAAGCTATAAATGCTACATTTCCTAGCCTGAAGAACGCGTGTTTTGTATGGTCAAGGTCGTTAGGCCTACCCACGGCCTTAAACAAAAATAGGTCAAGTGTGAGTCAGGCTCGCGCACGTAGGGTTTCGAAACAAAAATGGCATAAAAGTCATGCTTGTTGTTATGGGAGATCCCATATTTTTCTGATTTTAGTATTTTTTGTGTTAGCGGCAACAGAAATACATCATCTATGAAAATTTCAGCTCTATAATTTTCACGTTTCTTGAGATACAGCCTCGTGGCAGACAGACAGAGGGACCACGATGTCTCAGTAATCGGGTCCCATTTTACGTTTTGGGTACAGATGGAATGTATTTGTTTTTTGCACACCTGACCATAGCTAGTTTTTGGTAGTCTTTGCCTCCTTGGCGGTACTCGCGATGCATAGTTACCTGTTGTTGAATAAGGTTTTAACTTGGCTTAACGACTGCCTCGAAAGACCCAAAGTACGGACGCGATAGTAGAACTGCCATAATCGATCACACGTCGGACCGACAGTATTGTAAGTAAAACAGTGGTGGATTAATTTTTGTGTTTTAGTCAATACACGTGTAAAAACTCTCAAAATTCAATAGGCTGCGACTCATCTAACTAAAATTTCTAATTCTGAGACCAATCTTGGCTGTCGTAGAGGAAACGAACATTTTGAAAGTCGTGAAGGAAGTCGTAGTCCCACGAACTTAGTATACTGCAAACGATCACTGCAGTAGGTAAGCCATTTTTGTTGTGGTTATTCCACGGATGACGTTTTTATTATCGAGCATTTTCGTGTTTCTGAAGGAACGTTCAGTCTTTGGTCGCGGTTGTCAGTATTGTATAATGGCAGTCGTTAAACCAGGTTAAAGACCTTATCGGCGGCTTAAATTATTTCAACAGCGTATAGTCACAGCCTGCTCTTGTCCACTTCAACACAATGGTCTTTATCACCTATTACATTGAACCAAAGATAATATAACAGCATTACGTAGTTGAACCACAACGAAAGACGAATTGTGAACATAGGTAGAATATGCCTCTGACTACCCCATCGGGGATAAAGCCGTGACTTTAATGTATGTGCATGAAAAAATTTGCTTACAATATTTGCTCGCGACCCATAGTTCGGAAACTAAGTACTGATCTAGATCTAGTTTCCATTTATTTTTCTTTACCCGTGGAAATGCGTTCAGTTCATGGATGACGCTTACCGACTAAAACACGTTCCTTACTACTACTTACGGCGGGAGCTGTGGGTTAGCCATCGAAAGGATGTCCCAGGAGTTTCCGAACTATTAGACTATAATATCATATTCAACAATACTCACTAACGATGATTGACCTCGTCATATCCAATATAGTTGTTCACAGTGAATTTTCCAGGAGTGATGGGCTCCGACACAATCCCACCAAGGGTTCTCCGGCTCACGTAAAGGTGCTGCCAAGACGAATCATCCGCAGAAAGTCGTTCAGACCAGCGGAGGGACATGTACTTATCACCAGATCTGGAGAACCGAGGCAGGGCTAAGGGAATCCAACCGTCTGGTTCTAAACGAGTTTCGACCTACAAGATAATATTGTTATTTTTTTACTAGGATCTAATGAAAAGTATGCACTGTCACATGATTAGATATAACATTGATTTTACAAGCCATTCTGATACTAAAATCCTCTATTAAAGACGCTGAGTTGTGGTTTCGTCCGTGATTTCAACCTCCCTTTGCACCTTTTTTTACATTTTTTTCATTCGTTGCCTGGTCGCAATTTATAGCGCGTCTGGCTACATGATTGTAATCCAACACCCCAAGCCTGGCAGAGGTAGTCGCTTAAAAATAACCTATGCTGTCTATGCTGCTCATCCTACTAATATTATAAATGTGAAAGTTTGTGAAGATGTTTCAATGTTTGTTACTGAATCACGCTCTAATTTAACGGATGATTGGATCTGGATCTGAAATTTTGCACATGGATAGATTATGCTCTGGAATAGCATACAGATTTTTATCCCGGGAATATGTTGCTATGGGAAGCAGGAACTAGAACCGTATTCCACGCGGGCAATGTCGCATCGTCTAGTAATTAGATAAATAAAACTAACCTCGCAAGTGATGGCTGGAACAGTACAAATCTGAAGGATGGCATGATTCTGTCTCCTATTCTGCCAGTGAATGGCTACTTCATTGTCTGATACCCACAGCACTCCTCCCAGGATATGGTCTTCGGTCACTTCGTTTGGAGCACTCATCACTATGAACGATGGAGATCCAGTCGCGACCAGGTCTACCAAGTTTAATATACGTAGAACCACGGTGGGGTTCTCTGTGTTGACCTACGAAAATAATAAATATTTGTTGACATTCACCCGCAACATCATCAAGCCTAGCCAAAGCTAATTAAGCTTGTGCTATGGGATCTAGACGACTGATATACATACTTATATATTTCTAAATACAAACATATTATACATAGAAAACATCAAAACTCCGAAACAAACATTTGTGGATCACAGAAATATTTGCATAGACCCAGGAATCTAACCCAGAACCTCCAGCGCCGCAGGAGCGTAGTCACTACCGACTACGCCACAGAGGCAGTCAAAATAATAGCATGGATAGAATATAGGGATAAAATATGTTATCGTAATAAATATTAATTTACAAACTAGACTAGACTAAACTACTAAAGATACTTAGGGATGCGGCGTCCTACGAACATCTTCAGGACCCCAATGGGTCGGATCCTCCTCGTGGTGCATCCTGGGCAACAGAAAAGCGACCACTCCACTCCCATAAACGGTATTTTCTTACCTTGGGATACTTAAGATCAAACAGCTCAGGGTACAGATTAGGCGTTTCACCATCTGCCTTGTCAATGTAGTAGTAGTAAGAGTAGCTCTCTACACTGCGGTCGTCGAATGTCGCGAAGGCGAGGTATGTGCCTCCGGTCGAGAACCACGTCGCTTGGCCAGTGTACATAACATCCTCTGAAAATAATGTGCGGTCCTTACAAATTTGTATTTAAGGGGTCCAAGCCATGGTGGAAATTCTGAAATGAGGCAACATTTACTAAATCTAGTTCAATGTAACTACTCCAAAATACGTTTAATGCTTTTTTTATACCACTAAGGTGGCAGACAAGCATACGGCCCACCATATAAGTACCGGTGGTCACCGCAGCCTATGGACGCTTGCAACACCAGAGGCGCCACACTCGCGCTGCTAACCCTGTAAAAACCTTCTAAGACCCCTTTTGAAGAACCCCATACTGTATTGGGATATTTCAAAAACCCAAGACTTAGTGCACACTTGTGGCAAATTGTGTATTCATTAGCAATGCTAACAAACCACTGGCAGAAGGAAGCCGCTGAAGGATATTAAATATAAATTTTAACTCCGTCAGCCTGCTTCAATATTGTTGCCTGGCAGAAATTGCTTTAAGTGATAAGGCCGCCCATTGTATCTGCCTCTTGTAAGGAATCTATGTACTATCTTTATATTTACCTGGTGTACAATAAAGTGTAAAATAAATAAATTATTTGTCTGTTTAATTCAATTGTTTACCTTTTGTATTTATTTCTCCCAAGACTTTCACAACAGTTATGTACAGTCAATGCGATAACGTATCATAGGCAAAGACTTCTATTTAAAATGAGGTAGACGCGCCGTACTCTAACAAACGAGATTTCAAAAGCAATCCTCAAACACACACATTGCTAAGACTACACTCACTTATAAATATTATTTACGTAATTGTCACCACAATAGCAATATACGAATAGAACAAGAGTAGGTAAAAGAGAAGGCGTATGGACTCCGATTGCAAGCCAAGTACCTACTCTCGAAGTTTTGACTCACAACAGTGCGAGCAACGCTGCTAATTAGCTCAGTTTATAGGTTTCAAAAATCGGTGCGTAGGGCATGTCTACCTCAGTTTATATAGAATTCTTTGATCATAGGTACCTATAACAAGTCACGAACCTTCATAAACCCAATCGGTGTGTCCATTATAGAGCTCGCCCTCAATTCCGTCACTTGTGATACGTATAGCATCTGTCCTTCCCGATGGCAGATAGTATAAGTCGTTCCTCATCACATAGGCCAAGGAGTGTTGAGTGCCTCCGAATATACACAGTTGTAAGACCTCGTTATCCGCAACGCTCCTTATGTCACTGGAAAGAAATAATCGTATATTAGCTTCATAGATCATCCATGGCCTGAGTACGGCGGCTGGGCTTCTTACGGTCCTTACGGAAGCAAGCCCAGGACGGCGGCGTGACGTGAAAGTTTCACACACCCGTCATGCCCCAAGAAGCGTGATAATCCTAGGCACTGCGGTGGTAACCAAAATCTCCTGGTAATTCTGGGACACCCTTCTCAGGGCCGGCAAAAAATAAATAATAAAACAAATTTAAAAGCGGTACACAGATAGCATTCGCGGTCTTGTTTTCTTTTCTAATATTTGGCGATTCCACAGAATTACTTGGACTGCGGTAGTACAAAGAGAATCTGATTTTTGGCAGGATTTTAAGGACGGATTGAAAAATGTGTAGGTAAGTGTAGTGAAACTCTTCTAGGGGATATCCTTCCGAGGGCTTACGGGGCTACCAACCGTTGGCAGTAGGTAGCATAGAGCAACGTAAACTGTTAAAGGCGCGCGATGCTCTGTGGTAGGTAGGGAACGTGTTGATTTTTAGTCGGTAAGAGTTCGGCATAGCATCTACGTCGGATTTTCCACACTTAAAAAAAAATTCAAACTTTGCGCGGCACACACAGTTGTTGATCTGTTATTAACGTACCTAGGTAGTGATTGCTTCACATTGCCATGAGCTATCGGCAAGGTGGGCATGTCGGATTCGAATTGACTAAACCGCATGATATCTTCTCTTCGCCTTTGTGTTCAAAGCCCTGAGTAATCCCGTGGTTGATATCCCCAGACCTTCGAAGGTATGACCTCTGGACGGATCAACTGCCCAGTCTCATTAGGAGATTGTTGTCGTCACCACTTCAGCAGTAAGGCGCTTAACGGACGACGGGGGGCGGGCCGGTCTCGTCATCGTCCGCGACGTAATAAATAAATATTCACAGACTTTTCACACAACGCTATCTGATTCCAAAGTAAGCTAGGAATAACCTGCTTGTGTTATGGGTATCAGACCACGGATATTAATACTTATATACTTTTTAAATACATACATATTATACATAGAAACACCCAGACTCTTGAGACAAACATTTATGGATCACACAAATATTTGTCTCCGGTGGGAATCGAACCCACGACCTCCAGCGCCGCTGGCGATATCACTACCGACTGCGCCACAGAGGCAGTCACGTAATAAAGACCGCGTCTGCCCGTCGATGCCCGTGACTGTCCTCACCGCGAAAATGTATGGGCACCAGCGACCGGCCTGACCCGCCCCATCATTTGCAAAGCGCCTATGGATGTGTGGGTAGAAACACAATTGCCCCACCCTGGACCTGCCTCTGTTGGGCAAGAATAGTCAAAACTAATCTGTTCTTGGCCTAGAATGACTAGCTTGCCACTGTAGTCGAGAAATGATAAGAAAGAACATTTTAAATATATAAATACTAGTCCTGGGGTACCTATCCTTCCGAGGGCTTACCCTGGGCTCCCAACCGTAGGCTGTTGGGCAGGATGCGTAAGGTTTTATAGTATGTAGGAGTCCGGCATAGCATCCATGAAGGATTTTCCCTCACGTAGAAAAATAATAAACATAACCCAAGCAGCAAAAACTAGTACTATAAAAAAAGAAGTGTGGCACTCGGGGACTGCCGCGGTAAAGCTATTACATAGCATTTTTTACCAACTATGCTAGTATAATTATTTCTATATAAGAATACTAGCTGATGCCCGCAGCTTCGCCTGCGTAAAATTTGTTACCGCGGGAAGTTATTCCCGGGATAAAAGGTAGCCTATGTGTTATTCCAGACTATAATGTATCTCCGTACCAAATTTCAGCCCGATCCGTTCAGCGGTTTGAGCGTGAAAGAGTAATAAACATCCACACTCACAAACTGTCGCATTTATAATATTAGTAAGAAGTAAGATTTTAAGGCCTATGTTCAACAAAGTAAAGTACCAAGTGCCTACTTGACTGTGGACATTTGGGCTTTTGGAATTTTGTTTTAGAACTTTTTAAGAAGAACAATTATTTTGTAATAAATTATTTTTATGTAACTTCAACCATTTACGCAGAGGCGCAACGGATACTCTTATAACGATTAAATGTTTTCCGTTTTCGAAACATTCCTCATTGCTGCACCACTCCTATTAATCTTCGCATTATGTTATGTAGCCTATAGCCACTATCAAAAAATGTACCTACTTACTATCGAACAGTTTTTGACAGCCTACCAGTAGTTTCAGTAAGGCATCATACCAAGGCAGTAAGGCTTGCCTTGGTATGATGTGATTCATGGTCCCTTTGCAGCGTGTGTCCAATCCAGCGCAGCAGCTACACTTCCGACGTTTGATCTGTTGGGGTCTCACTGCAGCGTTCCAATAGTCTTACGTTCGTGATGTTCTCGGGCCCATATGTACCGAGGATCCATTGGAGGCAGCGTTTGACGAAGACTTATAGCTGGTAGCTGGTGCGAAATGTCTTTACTTTAGTGACCTTCCATGTCTCGCATCCGTATAGCAGTTAGCAGTACAGTTTTAACGTTTACTTTGTTTTGAGTTTCACTCTTCGTGTCTATTTTCGCAACTGCCTACGGGGCGCAGCTGTGTAAAGGTTATTCTGGCCTTGGCGAGACTCGAAATGATGTAGGGTACTCTTCTATTCCATCAGTTTCTGACACGACACTCCCGAGGTACGTGAATTCGTGCCTCCACCACATCTCTTGCGTCTGTCGATTTTAATTTCAGTCCAGCCATTCGCTGCCTCATCCTGCTCGTTGTCCTGCACGTTGTCCTGCAGACATGCATGACGGCGTGTGTGTGCCTCAGCAGGCACAGGACATCGGCATCATTAATATCCTCCAGGATATCAGTATAGGCCCCATTCTATGCCGCGCCGATTGTTCTTTGCGGTATTCAGCATTATACCATCTATTTTCTATGGATGGTTGTTAACTATCCTGTTATCTTCATAACGATCCTCTAAGGTACAGTATGTATTTTCAAAAGAGTTTGTGAACTCTATTTTTAATTTCTTTTTCAGAATATTGATGACATTTGATTGATGTCATTTTATACACGTTACGTCTACTACATTGATACATGTAATAAAATTCTAACACGCCGGTGTTTGTATGTAAATTGTTTATATTGAGGAAAATTCTATACTGAGGAATAGTTTTAACCATTAAGCTCTATTTTGATATAGCATACAGGACAGATTTACACGCTACTTGATGAGTATGATTAATAAATACCTCTAATTTCATAGACCTTGTGTGACGTAAACAAAGTTGCGAGGGTCAGCTAGTTAAAATATAAAACAATAGGTTTCTTCTTTCTACTTAAAAACTATTTTTACAAATTTTATGGTAATAATAGACATTCTTTGAAATATGCATGTATGATAATGTTGTGACTTTTATGACACGTTTAAAGTACATAGGTATGGGATAGATGGCGCTCGCGGCTACGTCAGCGTGAAATTTTCTTCCCGCTTCCCATGGGAACGTACTCCCGGGTTTGGTTATCTTTATAGCAGTATTATATATAAATTAACAAAACAAAAAATGATACTGCATTGGTGATAATAATAATAAAATGTATGTATATAGAGTACTCACTCATTTTCTTTCACTATTTTTCGTGACTTTCTACATTAATAAATGCACTTTGTTTATTTATATTTAAAACACTTTTTACACAAATTATACGAGTACAGTTCACTGTTGTACATAGATGATGAATACCTATACACCTATAGTCGAATTTTTATTTAGACGAAGTAAATTGACAGCAACTAATGTAATTGACAGCATCGAAATTGTCATTTCACATTAAGAACTCTAAATTCGACCAACACTCCTAATTCAACTTTGGTCGAGTGGTTAAGACGCGGATCGGTACGCAGAAGGCGCAAGATCGATTCTGGGTACAAGCATCAATTTTTGGATTATTTGACATAATAATAATAATATATAACGACTGCAGAGTTCATAATTGACGTAAACAAAAAAATTATGAATTGCTAGACTAGATACACGAACGTGGCCGAAGGTAGCTGAGAGTGTGACTCGTTTTCGTGACACAATTTCTGGATTCGGTCTCCACGCAAGGCCCGCGATAGAAGCTATGCAATAGCTTAAAAACCATAGAACGTTTTGTAAAGAACTGTCATTGGTCCTATAAAACCCCAAAGAACGTATCTTTTATTCGGAAGTGGCGCATTTACATCTCTGTTCAGTGACAAAATAATTTTATTGCAGTGTCCCTAATGACGAATCAGTCCTATATAATCTATGTAATAGTGATGCACGTCTCAAAATAATGATGTAGTGGCTAGTGTGGAACCTTTTATGGTACTTTTTCGTACTATTCAAGAGTTTGGTTTCCTTTACCTCACCTTTTTCATTCACCATTCATTATCTTACATTCGTGATAGTTCAAAGTGCTAAAAATAAATAATTTTACAAAGGATACAGGCAATCTGAGGTGGGTAAGATTTTATTTAGTTATTACTAGCTGACCCGCGCAACTTCGTTTGCGCCACATAAGAGAGTATTACCTGTTCCCGTCGCATTTCCCCCCGTTTTTGAAACATTTACTATTACTGCTCCGCTCCTATTCGTTGTAGCGTAATGCTATATAGCCTATGACACTCCACAATAACGTAGCTTTCTATTGGTGAAAGAATTTTTAAAATCGGTTCGGTAGATCCCGAGATTACCCCTTCCAATTTAACAAACACACAAACTTTACTTCTTTATAATATTAGTATAGATATGTAGTTGTAAGATTCTACTGTCCAGAGGAGGGTATTCGCACATGTTTGCTTGATTTCTATGAAGACTCCAATAAGAAAGCGATAGATATATACAATAACATAGCTGTCCCGCGCAACTTCGTTTGCGTCACATGAGAGTGAGGTATGTATGGTATTAATATTTCGAGTACCTAGGTATTATAATGTTTCCCGTTGCATTTACCCCCGTCGCGCTTATAATAGTCGCGTCGCGTCGCTTGTATTCATTATGGCGCATCACATGAGAGTGAGAAGGATGTGACTTTAACACCTCTTGTTAAAGTGATATAATGTTTCCCGTCGCTTTTACTTCCACCTATCCGTTTTCCGGTATGGAACTCATCGTGTGCGAGTCCGACTCGCACTTGGCCGGTTTTTATCGTTCAGTTGAGTGGCTGTCACTGCAGACCAAATTTACTCCCGTCACGTCGCTCATACTTTAAAACTTATTATGAGGGTTATTGTAAGTGAACCTTAAAAGATAGGCATATGCTGTCAAGGACTTTTTTTTATAACTTTTTAAGATAAACAATTTTGTAGTACGCAATTTTTACGTAACTATAATAATAATAAATAAATAAATAAATATTCACGGACATCTCACACAACGCTATCTGATCCCAAAGTAAGCTAGGAATAACCTGCTTGTGTTATGGGTATCAGACCACGGATATTAATACTTATATACTTCTAAATACATACATATTATACATAGAAACACCCAGACTCTTGAGACAAACATTTATGGGTCACACAAATATTTGACTCCGGTGGGAATCGAACCCACGACCTCCAGCGCCGCAGGCGGTATCACTACCGACCGCGCCACAGAGGCAGTCAAACAAACTTTAACAAACTTTAACTATTTATGCAGCGTCAGCAATGGAAGCTCTCAAAAGAAAGAAATAATCCCCGTTCTCGAAACATTATCGCCATTAGCCAGCCTAAATAAATGGACTATTAAACTGTAAAATAATTTTTGAAATGCAACCAGTACTTTCTGAGATCCTAGTACAAACAAACTCTTCAGTTTCATTATATCGTGAGCGAACCTTAAGAGATAGACAAATTAGGTTATTGTGAGCGAACCTTATAAGATAGACATATGCTCTCGCGAACTTTTTTTTAGAACTTTTTAAGAGAAACAATTTCGTAATACACCATTTTTACCTAACTGTAACCATTTACTCAGCGTACGCCTCGGAAGCTCTCAGACGGTAAAAAATATTCCCCGTTTTCAAAACTTTCTTGACTGCTGCTCCGCTCCTATTCGTTTTAGCGTGATGTTATATAGCCTATAGCCATCCTCGATAAATGGACTATCAAACTGTAAAAGAATTTTTGAAATCCAACCAGTAGTTCCTGAGATCCTAGCGTTCAAACAAACAAACAAACAAACAAACAAACAAACAAACTCTTCAGCTTTATAATATTAGTATGGATAATATTAGTCTATTATGGTGGAAATGATGTGCGATTGTAGGTTTACTGATAAACTTACCCCTAGTTTATCACGAATAGCTAGCTAGCTTTACGATGAATTTAAAGTGCCCCCCTTGAATTGTTAAGTTTTTACTAAAATATTTATAATATAAAGTGATTTCGATATTATAAGAGCCATTATAGTACTTGCTGTGATAATGTTTTTACTGTCATTCGTGGATTCAACCTAAAATTGGGGTTCCGTGTGAGCATGACTGAATACTTATATAATATGTACACAGTGTATTTTTTTACTATTTTTCTGAAGATCATAAGTACCTAATAAAAAAAAACGGAATTATAAACTGTTTACTGACGAATAGTGTAAAATTAATCATGTAATCAGTTTTTATTCATACCATCTATATCAGATGGTTTATTAGGGTCCGAATAAATTCCTACTACCAAGGGTAGCAATTCTGGTATTTCATAAACGTTGCATAAAATTGGCCATAATTGAAATTTTGAACTTTAAAAGCTGGCAGGCCGTCTATGTTTATGTTCAGTGAAATGACGGGTAGATTGCGATCAATCAGTATCATTTGTAGGTAGTGTTTCAGGGTTTTTGTCAAACCGTTGTGCCAGTACCTACTGTCCAGTACCTACCCACGGGATAAGTTGTAACAGTCTTCTCTGTTTTAAGAAGCGTTCGGGGATCGTTTGGTAATGTATTTGGTACCTATTCTATTGTTAATTAATCGTACTAAACTTTTTTTGCTTCATGCAAAATATTATAATTAATGGCCCAATTTTTCACGCCGCGCCGCACAGTGGATCGATTCATACAAATCGGCGGACATAGGAATCTTGAAACACTTTTTACCGATTTTAAAAAAACTAATGATGCCAATGTGTTTATCTTAATAATTGTAGTCGAAAACAATATTACACAATTTAGATTAGACTTCAATTTTTAAAAATATTCGACAAAAACTGATTTCAATGTATGGAAAAGCACATTAAAAAAGGGATTGCATGCGATTTTCTCGTGTTTTCTGATTTTAACGCTTATAGTGACTTTTAATGTGTTGTTAGCAAAATATCTGCCAAAAATTTTAGGTACCCCTAGGCACCCCTCTGGGAGCTATATGACAAAATATCATTTATCTCATTTTCTTTAAAAAAATATGTCTAGTTCGTTTTTTTTACAGTTATAATTATTGATGAACTACATTTTAGCTTAGTACTGACCTACCCACATCAAAAATAATATGACTAGCATACGGGATCGGGAGTTTTTGAGAGATACTTATAAGCAGGCGACTATAAGGTTATCCTACGTTTTTAGCAACATTTATGTATTGTATATGTATAGTGATTTTCCATTATGATTTGAAGAAAATAATGTATTAATCAAATAAAACAATAACACGTTATATAAAGCATATATCATAGTCATAAAAATATAAAAACTTACTTATAAAATAAAAAGTGGTAAAATATTAGCTTAAAATAAATAAACATCTGGAACAGAAACGATTCAAGTAACATGTATGTACATTAAATAATCAAACAAAATTAGAAAAATGTAGACAAAAAAAAATCATAATCAGAAGCTTCCGTTTCTGAATCTTCTTCTGCTTGTTCAGAGCCTAATTATTCATCAGTATCTATGTATTCAATTTCAGAAACTTCTAGAATTAGTTACTAATAAAATAACTTATGAATACTTGTAGCATGAAGGACCAAGGGTACAATTCTATGTAAAAATAACACTAGGATGCAGACATGACATTTACAATATTAATCACCGTAAAATAATTTGTTGTATTTAATAAGAAAACTACTATTATGAATAAACATAAGTTATAATTATAGTGTACTTGTTCTGGTTTTATACAAATAGTTGTCTCGTAAAAATGGTCCAGTAATAATTCAAACTTAAACAAGTAAAAATAAAAAAATCTATTCTTCCAATCTGTAGCAAACGTGTCTAATATATTATGCTACTAGCTGAGCCCGCAACTTCGTTTACGTCACATAAGGTGTATGAAAGGAAAGGTATTTCTTCATCAGAGTCATCAAGCAGCGTCTGAAACTGCCCTGTTTGCTTAATCATAAAAGAGCTTAATGATTAAGTCTATTTTAAAACAATTCAGTCCACGCCTTCGGCGCGTCTTAATCATTAAGCTCTTTTATGATTAAGCCAACACGCCAGTTTAGGTTCACTCACATTCAAAGAAACCCCTACAATTAAAATTTTTAAATATCTGATTCTTAAAAGTGTTATAACTCTTTTATTTCTAAACCGATTTACATAAAACAAACGCTAAATGTTAACTGGAGCAAACCTAAACACAATAAAAAAAACCGCATTGCAATCGGTTGAGCGGTTACTGAGATTAGCGTGCACGACCGTACAGACAAACAGATATACAGACATACAGACAAACAGACAAAAATTCTAAAAATCATTGTTTTGGGTTCTATTGCGTTCATAAAGCCCCCCTATAATATTTTTTCTTATTTATCTTCCATGTACAGACAGCGACCCGTTACGATTTTATTATATGTATTGATTGATTTATCTATAGTTCCGATAGGAATTCTTTCGGAAGAGTTATCTGAGTCAAGTAATAAGGATTTAAGAAAATAGAGAGAACACCATTCACGTAAAATAAATAGCATTGCTTGCAATGAAGATGTTCTAAATAATTTGCTGATTCCATCCAACCCAATTTTAGCACAAACACGGCCACGGATATATAAAAAGCAAAAGAAGGCATTGTTTAAAGAAACTTTAAATTTACTAATTCTAGAAGTTTCTGAAATAGATTTTATAGATACTGTTGAATTGTTAGTCTCTGCGCAAGCAGAAGAAGATTCAGAAACGGAAGCTTCGGATAATGTTGTTTTTTGTCTACATATTTCAAATTTTGTTTGATCATTTAATGTACCTACATAGTTTTAATTTAATAGAACTTTAATAGCTTGGCAAAAAATACTTACAATAACGTACAATCATAAATAAAAATTGAAACTATCTCACCATAAATTAAAAATAATAGCAAAAAAAAAACTAATCATAATATATAATACATACATACATGCATAATTACATACATGCGTCGTAGAATTCCTCCGAATCATTAATTGTCTTTGTTATATATTTTTGTTTATTTTAAGCTACTATTTTTTTAAAGTTTATTTAATTCTTATTTTGTTTGATTATTTAATGTACATATATGTTAATTGAATCGTTTCTGTTCCAGATGTTTATTTATTTTAAGCTAATGTTTTACCACTTTTTTTTTATAAGTAAGTTTTTGTATTTTTATAACTATGATATATGTTTTATATGACGCGTTATTGTTTTTTTTATTATTACATTATTTTCTTCAAATTTTAATGGTAAATCACTATACAATACATAAATGTTGCTAAAAAAGTAGGATAAACTTATAATCGCCTGCTTACAAGTATCTCTCAAAATCTCCCGATCCCGTATGCTAGTCATATTATTTTTGATGTGGGTAAGTCGTACTAAGCTAAAATGTAGTTTATCAACAATTATAACTGTAAAAAAACGAACTAGACATATTTTCTTAAAGAAAATGAGAAAAATGATATTTTGTCACATAGCTCCCAGAGGGGTGCCTAGGGGTACCTTAAATGTTTGGCAGATATTTTACTAACAACCCATTTAAAGTCACTATAAGCGTTAAAATCAGAAAACACTAGAAAATCGCAAGCTATCCCTTTTTGAATGTGCTTTTCCATACATAGAAATCAGTTTTTGTCGAGTATTTTTTAAAATTGAAGTCTAATCAAAATAGTGTAATATTGTTTTCGACTACAATTACTAACATAAACACAATGGCATCATTAGTTTTTGTAAAATCAGTAAAAAGATTTCCAAGATTCCTATGTCCGCCGATTTGTATGAATCGATCCACTGTGCGCCGTCACGAAATTGTTGGTCTTTTTCAAATATTGAATCATTGCTTTAAGATTCTGAAAAATTGCTGGAGTAAGGACTGTCTTCAGAAATATTTGTAAGACACATTTTGTACGGAACCGTTTCCCAAAATTGTGATTCCAACTTGATTTTGGCTACTATCACTGCTTTGATTGTTTGATGATGACGAAGTTGCTTTTTCAAAACGTCTGTACTTCTCTTCTATACGTTCCACTGCGCTTATATCTCTTCCAATTCTTTAAATCCACATATTTTGTTTTTAGGGCAGAATGCACGTCGCAATAATTCCGTATCAAAATGTCTGAATATTGTTGTAAAAGCAAGCCAAGAATCTTTTTTGGGACTTAGCTGTCATTTAATAGAAACATTTATCTACACGTATGTGCCACTTTTGCGTCATTATAGAGATAGAAACCCATTTATAATACCAACAAGCGCATTGCTAGGCACCAAAAAAGTTGTTATTCAATAATTCTGCTCTATTATAGTGTCTGTGTGATATGCTTATCGATAAAATTATAATATGCATTTAAAACTATTATAATACACTCACGTCCTATTAACCTGCCCTGAAATTAGACTACATCACTAAAACATAATATTGTAAAGTCTTTGTGGGCACTAACGCACACGTACCATAGCAGCGATCTGAATATCCACAATATCACAATATCGCCCTGTAGTTGAGTGCTCATGACTGCTCTTAATGAAACTACTATTGCAGTTCGTTTGAAACCCTTATTACGTTAATCAGATAAATAAAGGCACCTGTTAACATTTTTATAGAGCAATATTATTATGCACTAGTTATATTAATACTTGCTATAGTACTTGACTATAACGGTTGTATAAAATGGCGAAGTAAACGTTTACATTCTTTGTTTATAGGTAGTTTTAGCTCTTTAAGCATATAGAGCAATAATGTACTGTCAAACACTTTTATACAACACTGTGGCACCGCTAAAACCTTAATAAATCGTTTATAGAGCTTTTTAGAGTTATGAGCTGAAATAATAGGACTGAATTGCTGGTTGGGAATGATAAGGTAAGTAAATACGTACTTGGTGTTCGTGTTTAACAAAGAGTATTGGGCAGTCCTTGAGTATCTGTACACCTGAAAATAACATTTATAGTCGTTTAAAAAAAGCGCTCGTGGCCCCGCGTGACTCAGTGTTCTGTAAACGATTACTGCAGTAAGCAACTTTCACTATGGCCGGTCCATGGATGGGTGACCATCCATGTGATCACTTTGTGACATTTATTTGAGCGTTTCCGTGCTTCGGAAGGCACGTTAAGCCGTTGGTCCCGGTTGCCAGTAAAATGCTAAGTTGAAGGCTTTATTTCAACAGCAGGCAGTCACAACCTGCGCCTGTCCATTTAAACACGGCAATACGGCTCACCACCTATTACGTGGGACAATTATACAAAGGTGAAATGTGGGCATATAATATGCCTCTGCCTACCCCTTCGGGGATAAAGGCGTGACCATATGTATGTATGTAAAAGATGTTCGTAAAAATAATCTACTCTTGTATCGATAATAATTTGTACCTATCTTTATTATACCCTGTAATATTTGATAATTTAGATATTTACTGATTCAGATAATATTAAAATGAAGATATGTAAACCTTTAGCGATTTACTCCTTTTGCAATATAATTACGAGTATAGTCAATAGCTCTCTTGAAAATAAATTTTCTTAAGCTAACTATAACAACTTTGAACACCCTGACAGAGTAACATTTTCCCCTCGTCTTCATTAGTACAACCCCGAGTTTTTAAAGCGGGGCGTGAAGACACGTCATCGTCCTTGGGCCGCCATATTGATGAACACTGTCAATAGATTTGTGGACTGTAAGAGTGGCTCGCATTTAGCTAAATGTCCCCAATGCTTTCCATCAGGTTGGCAGCGTCATTTTAGTGAACTAAGTATAAATAAAACTTAATTTTTGATTGGTAACCCACCCTACATAGCCGATGAGAATGCCGCCGTAAGGCGAAACCGGTCCAGGTAGTGGAACAGTACAAGTCTGAATCCAACCGATAGGGGGTTTGAAGTTCTATGTCTGAGTTATATCACGGACGAAACCGGGTACGATTTGTAGATAAATTAAATACTAATAATAATTATTGAACCTGCGCCAGTTCATGTCAACACGGCCTCACCACCGACTAAAAGTGGGCTACAATATGCCTCTGTCTACCCCTTCGGGTATACCAACTATGTTGAGGAGGGCCGTATTTTTGCCACCAGTCTCCTTTTGGATTGGTCCTTGACTTCAATGTTAAATACCTGCACTAAATGTAATTTTATCACGTTTGAAAACAGCTCGAAATAAGATATTTTGAAGGTTGGATTCTCACCTGCCTTACGTTGCTTGAAGCCAATATGTAGTTGCCATCAGGAGAGACAATTGGATTGTTAGTATTAAGGCGTTCCTGGAACATAAAATGAAATAATAAGATCATCAAAGTCACATTTTTTTGGTTGCCGTAATTCACGTATCGGAATCTTTATAGTTTAGTCATGTCCGTCTTATAAAACATGGAAGGGAATGCAATCCCGCAACGAGACTGTAATCCCGGTATTTGCGGGACTGAGCAATCTCAGTCCCGCGGGATCCCGGTATTTGCGGGATCCCGCATATTTCTGAAAGTCATGGAGAAAAGAATAGAATTCTGTATCATACATCCACCTAGAACTGAAAAATAGTCACCCCCCTTAACCCCCGAAGGGGTAGGCAGGACGAGGCATGTTATTATGGTCACATCTCATACCTAATGTCCTTTTCTCAAAATTTCCCATTCTCAAAATATGTGCACTACAGGATTAACCCCGCTCAATTCGACTTGGATAGGTTAGGTTAGAAGGCTAAAGCCGGAGCGAAGCTTCCGCATTAGCCTTCGTGGTTATTTTTTTTATAACCTAACACATATTTGGAGAAAGGGATATTTTGAGAAAAGGACATTTCGCGAAAAGGACATTTTGAGAAAAGGACATTTCGCAAAAAGGACATTTTGAGAAAAAGACATTTCGAGAAAAGGGTATTATGAGAAAGGACATTTCGAGAAAAGGACAGTATGAGATGAGACGAGCCGGGCCTTCAACTTGACTTAGCTGCCATTTTACCGGCAAACGGGACCAATGGCTTAACGTGCCATCCGAAGCACGGTAACGCTCAAATAAAATAGCTACTGCAAATTATTAGAAGCGCAGAAAACATAGCATGTCAAAATTTTTGTCTGCCAAACGACTCCTAACTTTACATGTCAGATAGCCAGCAAGCAATGTACGAGATAATTGAATTCTTTTATAGTACAAGAAAAGTCAAATCTCCCTGATTAAATCACTAAAATCAAATAAGGACGTTTTTAGGTTATATATTACGTCACAATTACAAAGAACTTTCTCGAACCGAATCAGTTTGTGCGCTTTCGCTTACAGAATAACACATGGCGTTTACCTTTGCACAATCCCGCTAATCCCGCGGGATCCCGCACGATTTACGTGCGGGACTGGTCCCGCAAAAATACTGCGGGATCCCGGTATTTCGGGATCCCGGTATCCCGGTATTGCATTCCCTACATGGAAGGTTTCTATCCGACTTTTTGGAAAGTCTTCTTAGAACTTAATTATGCAGAGCTTAGAATGGATTGGCATCTCTGTCTGTACGTCTCAATTCACGCCATCATCGACATAAAATCTCACTTTTCCCTTGCCAACAGTTTTATGAGATCCTAAACAATGTATTTTTTCATCTCCTATCTATATAATCTTTTCACCTTCATATACATACGACTTTGTCTCTCTCACGTTGCGATGAGGTGATGATTTTTAATGTAAACTGAAGTGATCGGCATACATACCAACACCTCAGGTTCCACCAGAAGTCTATCGGTAAGCGTTGTAACGTCGAACACATGAATACCAGATTCGCCAGCCTTGACGAACGAGAACTCAGTATCTGTAAGTAAATAAGAAAAATTCAAAGAAACCGGCCAAGGGCGAGTCGGATTGCGCACTGAGGTTATTGCAAAATTTAACTACCATCGCGCACGCTCTTTGGACAAAATTTTCAAGTAAGGTAACGGCACCAATGATGGACGCGGACCAGTCATGGACATTTTATGAATTAACCTCCTTTATTAAGCAAATCCGAAGTATTTATTTTCAAATGAAAACACAGATCAGTTGTGCCAATATTTTAGATGTCACACCAACTGTTTTTGACAACCAACAGTCATTTTGATAGCGATCACAGGGGTTGTTAGTAACGCGGTGTCATTTGGTGTCGGAAATCGTAATTTCCTATAAGAATCCCGGTGCAAGTAAGTACACTAAACATCTGATTATGAGTCAGGTCTATCGTCGTCGATATAATTAATATTATTTATTGATTTAACGATAGTAATACATTCATTTTACAATATACCCAAAATTTTAATGGCGTTCTAATAATAAAATTTACCGGTGTTCATAATAGGATATTATTCAAGCACGTACACCCAATCATGGACAGAGTGTCCATACAAAGAAATTGCTTACTTTTTTATATTTTTATGTATCATACATCTGGTTTAGTATATCTTCATGTTTCTTTAATAATCTGCAATAAATTATTAGTCTATCCAATCATGGACATTCTGTCCATGGCTGGATGTCCATAATAGGTTCAACTTATTTCTAATACAAACAAATTTATTTTCATCCTAAAAATGGCCCCAAGAAAAGCCTACAGAAAAGAACAAATGGCCAAGGCCATCGAAGATGTCAGGAAAAGTGAGAAAATATCTGTTGCCGCTACAAAATACGGAGTCCCAAGAATAACTTTACACAAAAAAATCACTGGAAATAGTCCCATTGATTGCAATCTTGGTCCAGCAGTTACTTGTTATATTTAGCTCACCAAAATAATGCCGCCGTCGGATGGAAAGTCACAGTGACATCTAGCGAGAAAAGATCTTTTGAATAGTTCAGTTCTAGCAAAGATTCTCTCCACTGTGTGAGAGTGGCACCTCTGTCCAGCACGCGTTGTTCGGGATCGGAAAGGAGAGGGCGGGATTAGATTGAAGAGTTCTTCAGAAAACTGTCCATGATAGATACGGTAGAATGCGATCAAAGACGCAATAGTTCTTCGCTGCGCCAACGGCTCCAGACTCTCTGGGATCTCCTGGCAGTTGAAAATCGCCGAACGCCGCAGGCTGCATAGAGTTCAGCGCGTCAAGCAAGCACCTCGCGGAGTCGTCCCAAAGGTATGAGCAGCAAGGACGATTTGCGTCTTGTACAGCAGACACTCTGGTGTGACGTAAAGAACCGCTTCACCTTGTTTAGGACTCCTAGTTTTTTCGAGACTAGCCCAATACATCGCTCAATATGATATTTATGATTGAGCTTCAGATTGTCTCCAAGTGAAATCGTCATATTCCTAAGAGAGGGTAAGGGTAGGAAAGGAGATCTTTTTTCTGTAAACGCACACGCCTGTGCTTTACGGGCATTGAACTCAACCAGGTTTTTCGATCCCCATTGCGAAATACCGTCCAGGTCCCCGTCAAGATTAGCTACAAGTTGCCATCTCCTCTCCTCAACGTCGGCTCTCCCTGCCGCTGGGCGCGCCGAGTAACTACCGTGCAGAGTGCTATCGTCTCCATAGCAATGAATCCTCCCGAGCAACAGCATGTCATTGATATGCAGAAGAAAGAGAGTTGGTGACAACACAGATCCCTGTGGTACCCCGGTATTAATCTGCATAAAATAGGAAGCCTGGCCGTCACAGAGGACCCATATGAATATAAGCTGGCCATCCAACTACACAATTGGTGTGGTAGTCCATACGCCGGAAGCTTGGAAAGCAGCGACGCGTGCCACACTCTATCGAAGGCTTTCGCGATATCGAGGCTTATAGAACACGACTCGCCGTGCCTCTCCATAGCCTCACCCCAAACCTGCGTCACGTACGCCAGGATGTCACCCGTAGACCGATGTGGCCTAAAGCCGTATTGTCGATCAGTGAGTAGCGAGTCAACCTTGAGGTAACTCATGAGCTTTTTGTTGATGATCAGCTCAAATATTTTACAGACAATTGAGGTGACGGCTATGGGGCGATAGTTGGCAGAATTCGGCCGATCCCCTTTCTTGGGGACCGGTTGTACGTTCGCCACCTTCCAAGCCTCGGGCACTTCCCCTGAAGAGTAGGAGAGGCGATACAGGAGCGTTGATGCTGGTGACACTTCGGCCGCACTTTTTTCCAGCACCACCGCCGGAATGCCGTCAGGACCACTGGCTCTCCGCGTGTCGAGTGACCGCAGCACCGCCCGCACTGTCTTGACCTCTTGACATATAAGACTGATCGGTATTGATAAATAAGATGTTTGTTTGTTTTTATTTAAATAACATGGCCGGCTGGTTGACTTAAAGATAAGCATTTCGTTAATAATTAATATTTTGTTCTTTACTTGATTATTTACATTTCCATAACTAGCTAGGATATTACTGTCCATAGGTGGATGTTCATAATTAGATGATGTCCATAATTGGGTGTCTTTCACTGGACTATTGCAGTCCATGACTGGTGTCTAAGTAGGAGTGTATTTTTTTTATAATATTTTATTACACGGAGTACAAAACTGAATTTAAACATTGCATATAGACAGAGAAAAGAACTTTTAATTTCATGCCAAATCCCAAAGAATGTAAATGAAAAAATGAAAAAATTATAAAGCAAAAATAAAAAAACTTCGCTTATACTGACCATGACTGGTGACTTTACCTTAGGTACCTAACGCATGACTCCCTACTTTCGACACTTCCCGCCTTTATCACCAAATTTTGCCCACAGATTGCAAAAAAAATCCCCGAGTGTACTTTTTAGACAGTTCTGAGTTTCATATAGGTATGTATTACAAACTAGGCTATTTATCGGTACCTACCCGAGATCCACGTGCCGTTAAATCCCCTCTGACTGAACTCTCCTCTCACGAATTCTAAAAGTGTGAAGGGTTCTCTTAGCTCCGCTCCGTCCTCTCTGGTTAAAGGCAATGCAGCAGTACTTGCTACCACAGCAGCCATAAAACACCACCACGCTACTCTCTCCTAGAAAAAAAACCATGTCAAATATTTTTAACCTTAGAATTATTTACGTTTTAGAATGAGATTTTTTTAAAATCGGTCCAGTTGTTTTTGAGTTTATTCTTCAAAAATACGATTTTTTCCACTGTAGTCTTATATTTGCTTCATGAGAATACCTACTAGTGTAGATAAGGGAGGCCTTACGCGTAAGGAAAAAAGGTTCATATCGTCGGGGTCTTCGTCGAAACAAACCCCTACGTCCAACAAATATAAAAATTACCTTCACGTGTTGACCAAAACGGCTCTCGTTTATGTGACGCAGACTGATGTCTCTTGGATAGCGGGGTCATATGGCTCTTGCTCCATAAAATTGTAGGTTTTAGCAGTTATAAGACCTTCCATTGATCTTCTGACTACTACTAGACCGGTGTTTACAGATTTCACTTACGACACAAGCAGATATGATACTCAAGTCATTTGATAGCGGAAGTTACGACGAAAGAATCATAAAAAATCCGTTTCGTTGTTGATCGAAGGTATCGCGTTTATGCATGTTCAACACACGGATCAGGAATGTGCTAACAGACTGTGCAGGCTTTAATTATTGCGTCTGTGTCGCAGTCGGTAGTAGGTATAACCACCTGCCGCGCTGGAGGTCCTGGGTTCGATTCCTGGGTTGGTCCAAATATTTGTGTAATCCACAAATTATGTTTGTTTCGGAGTAGGTATGGGTGTTTTCTATATAATATTATGTATCTATGTATTTAGAAATATATCAGTATGTCTATCAGTCGTCTAGATCCCATAGCACAAGCTTAATTTGGGCTAGATGATGTTGTCTGAGATTGTCCACGAATATTTATTTATTTTTTAATTTAATTGATAAGGCTTTTACAAATGTTAGTCAACTAGATTCTAGATTATCATAATAAGGTCCTAGGTAAGTCATAAAGCTTTAAAGGTCCGCAATGAAGTAGATGACAGCATATTGATTTTACTACTGAACTCTGAGGAGTTTATCGACGCGGTCATACATACATACATACATATGGTCACGCCTTTATCCCCGAAGGGGTAGGCAGAGGCATATTATATGCCCACATTTCACCTTTGTATAATTTTGTCCCACGTAATAGGTGGTGAGCCGTATTGCCTCGTTTAAATGGACAGGCGCAGGTTGTGACTGCCTGCTGTTGAAATAAAGCCTTCAACTTAGCTTAACGACTGCCATTTTACTGGCAACCGGGACCAACGGCTTAACGTGCCTTCCGAAGCACGGAAACGCTCAAATAAATGTCACAAAGTGATCACATGGATGGTCACCCATCCATGGACCGGCCATAGTGAAAGTTGCTTACTGCAGTGATCGTTTACAGAACACTGAGTCCGCGGGGCCACGAACGCGGTCAAAAGTATCATAATGACTAATGAAGTTAGGTTATGAAGAAAAAGTATTAAATTGGGTATCCCAGGAATGATGGCGACAAGTAGAAAAGAAAAAAAAATGTAGGTAAGTACCTAAGTACTTTATAAAAAAATTGTGATAACATACCATTTTGGATTTTTCCTAGGCAGCACTAGTAGTTGGCGATTTGCGCCAACAAACTGACTTAAAACATTATCGTATGAAATTATAGTCTTATCCGATTGATAAGCTGCTAGTTATCTGTTGAAATTGAGATATTGTGTACCTTCAGTTTATTAGGTCGATTATAATATATTTACTTAGGTATGTACGGCTGACACATACCTTAATAAATACCTAACCGTGAGGAAAATGCTGATAAAGATTCCATCATACCTACAGCCGTCACTCATTTTATCAAATAAGGCCCAAGTGGTGTATAAAATTAAACTTCGGAAATGGCTTAGACTTGTAGGTATCTCTATCATTCGATTAATTATATCCTAGCTAATTTTGATTTATAAATGCTAGTACCTACCTACCTATCTATGCCTATGTAGGTACATTTTTTTTTATATTTAGCTCGCCAAATTGGCGTCGCCACCAGCCTGATGGAAAACCGTGGCCATCTAGCGATTGGGGGCCACTTCTGACAGTGGTCCTCAAGTTGGCGGCCCTGTGATGTTCCTCACATCACACTTCACGCTCCTCTTGAAGAACCCGGGATTATAAGATGAGGGAAACACGTCTGCGGGCAGGTCGTTCCATGTTTTTATAGTTCGACAGATGATCGACCTTTTGAAACGCTCAATTCTGGCGAAGATTCTCTCCACTGTGTGTGAGTGGCATCTTTGCCCGGCACGCGTTGTTCGGGATCGGAAAGGAGAGGGTGGGATCAGGTTGAAGAGCTCTTCAGAACATTCGCCGTGATACATTCGATAGAAGGCAGCCAAGGACGTTATGGTTCTTCGCTGCGCCAACGG
Organism: Miltochrista miniata; assembly: GCA_933228765.1. Classification (NCBI taxonomy): domain Eukaryota; kingdom Metazoa; phylum Arthropoda; class Insecta; order Lepidoptera; family Erebidae; genus Miltochrista; species Miltochrista miniata. The sequence continues at coordinate 27,367,706 of OW121751.1, forward strand.
TTCGAGGCCTCTCTCGATTTATGAATATTTGTTACTCTTTCACGCTTTAAACGGCTAAAAGATCTGGCTAAAATTTGGAATAGGGATAGGTAGATAATTAAAGGGAATAACACACAATGACTTTTCTTTGTTTATTCCCACTAAGGTGGCGGACAAGCATACGGCCCTGAGAATGGACTGGTGGTCACCGTATCCGTAGCCTACTTGTATGAACGTTTTGCAATCAGAGGCGCTACATCCGCTGCCGACCCTGCCAGAACCTTCTAAAATCCCTTTTGAAGCACTCCATACTGTAGGTTTAAGAAAAACCAGGTTAGGAGCTCATTCAAACTATCGGACCATACCGTGCTCGAACGCAAGGCACGAACATCCTGTCAGTAGCGAGCAGTGCGGTGATAGAACGTAGCCGTAGGCATCATTTAAACAATTCCTCAGAGCAAAGTCCATTAAAGGGGTTCGAACATTTTTGTATGGGAGCAGGCATACCGACTCGCGGCCATTTTGATTTTTTTTGAAAGTTTCCGCGCACGGAATAATTAGTAGGTAAATATGGATAGAGGACATTAAAACAAACAAAAAATGTCAAGTAATTGGTACCCTAAAGTGTCACGTTCCCGAGATATTTGGATGTAAAAATCACCATTTTAAAATTAATTGTAATGATATTAAGTTGTTAAGAATATTAAGAATAATAACTATTAATTACCTAAAAATGCAACGATTACGTGTTTGTATGCATTTCACTGTATTCAATTAGTAGCTTCCAGGTTGGTTTAACTATTAATTAGAAGGTAGTACACCTAGTAGTACGAGAAAACCACTTTGACCAAAGACTTACCTATTATATCGCATCGTACCGCAGTGAAACATTATTTTGCCATATGAAGGCATTCAAGTAACTAATTAAAAATAAAACAAAATATATAAGATATACTTATGACAACGTTTATTATTTTTGAAAGAAACCAACATGATAAAAAATGGGTTGTTACAAATATTAGATACCTACTTAAGCTAATGGGTGAGCTTATCCCGTTAAGGTATCTCTTACAGCTAACTTTTGAGAGACTGAAAGTATCAACTGTCTAAACGAGTTGGTACGTATTTATATAGTTAATCATCACTGTCTTCATCAACTCTAATTATACTGTCTAAAAAGGCAGCAGTAGGTCGAATAGGGGTTTCTTGGTGCCGGGCCCAAGCCATGTACCAAATAATGCACATGACGTGGGCACAGCACCCAAGAGTTCGCATTCCCACGAGACAGTTACAGTAGTGGGCTAGTGGCCAATGATTTTATTTCTGCCTTCCAAACTGTTATCTATTAGTACGTATACGAAATACATGCGGGTAGATTGATGTCGCGAATGTATTTTAGTTCTTGCAAGCCAAGGAACTTGAACAAATAAACGCAAGAGATGCGATTTGGTAGTACTTAAGTCATTGGTCAAAGTGGTTTTCTCTTGCTACTAGGTGTACTACCTTCTAATTAATAGTTAAATCAACCTGGAAGCTACTAATTGAATACAGTGGAATGTATACAAACACGTAATCGTTGCATTTTTAATTGATAGTCATTATTCTTAATATTCTTAACAACTTTATATCATTACAATTAATTTTAAAATGGTGATTTTTACATCCAAATATCTCGGGAACGTGACACTTTAGGGTAGGTATTATACCAATTACTTGACATTTTTTGTTTGTTTTAGTGTCCTCTATCCATAGACTTATTACACGTCAATAAAATAAACCGTTGCGTTATATTTCTATGCCTCTATTCTATGCCTCTATCCATATTTACGAATTATTTCGTGCGCGGAAACTTTCAAAAAAAAAACAAAATGGCGGCGGGTGGATATGCCACAAACGCACTATCCCCTTTATAAAGGCGGTAGACACGCATAAGGAGCCAATCTCTCCTATCGCTAAGTAACTCCACGCCACCTACACTTACAGCACGGGATCGTCGACAACTCGTACTCTCTACTCGTACCGACTCAAATTGGCGACGCTGATATTCGGGTGACCCAGACCAAAGGTGACAGCGGTAGGTACCTACTCCATGTGCGGCCGCACTTGCGACTTGACTGCCATAACTATATACCTGCATACCTTCCAAACATAAAGTGCGTTTTATTTGTTGATATTGCATGAATCACGATGCTCATTAAGTTATTTCGAGATAACTCATAGTCATATCGAAAGTTTTTTAGTAGCAGTGCTTACCGCCACGCCCTGTAACCACTCCGAGCGACAGCGTCTTCTTGTTCTGATCCTTATTTACAACTTCTCTATACGAAGGTACCTAGTAAACAAGCATCAACCCACCCACCTGGCAGAAAGTGGTGACCGCTAACCTATGAACGTTGGCAGCACTAGCGCTAAACGTGTTGCAAGTTTTAAAGAGATTTTTTGAGGTGGGCGTGTCAGATTCTAGGGGTCATACACACGAGAGAGGGGAATTGCGGCGATATTATGGTAGTACCACTTAATTCCATCCAGCTTCTCGTCGCGGCGATATAGCTGTAACACTTTCTTAATGAGTGAATACGTAGCACGACGATAATATCGCTGCGATTCTCTCACTCGCGTAGTCTGCCGTATCGACTATACCTCACGTTGTTTCCTTTCTCCGTGAAGGATGCCCCAAGGAAGAGGAACCCGTAGTTTTATATCCAAAGCACTGTTATTTATCATCACTCGTTGCGTACCTACCTATCCCTTTTATTTAACCAACACATGGTAACAAGTTGGCAACTACCTACATTATTATTAATCTAAAGTAAATTGCAGAGAATCCTCTGCAATTTACTTTAGATTAATAATAATATCATATCAGATCCCTATCATTTTTTATATTTCTTGTTCATTTATCATTTCAATAAAATAAACCTTTCGGTGGAGGTCCTTACCACACATATAGTTATGTATATAATAACTGATATAATATCTATTAAAAGATTAGGGGGTATCCTGCTTACGTATCTACTCGCGAGACGGTCAAGCGAGAGTCTATCATTACACACACATGCAAAGAAATCACGCACACTGAAGCTATTTTCATTCATTCACAAGACTTGTCCGCAAAAAATACACTTAGGATTTTGGAAATATTCAAGAACTCACTTCATCAAATGACACTAAAATGGAACCTTAAATTCTTAATAGATGAAACTACAATAACACCGTGCGCTTTTTACAAAATAATTATTTACATTTGAAAAAACACCTCTCAAAGTTATTAAAAATCATCGAAATAGCAGAAATAATCAAATTGACACAGGTAAATTTCGAGAAAAGTGACGAGTGACTCGGCTGAGCAGAGTGGCGAGAGAGTCACTTGAACTAAGATTTGTTTGCTAGGCCGAGTGCCCACTCTCTCGGCCTAGTATCGTTTTACTGTCTCGCCACTGTACTCGTTACGCGACTAAAGGCGGCATAGCATCCACGATGGATTTTCCCACAAGTTAAAAAAAACAGGTCAGTAAGGATAATGTCGGACAATGTCCTATTCTCCACTACCATAGGCTGTTGGGCGTTACGTGAGGTTTTTTAGTCGATAGGAGTCAGCCTTAGATGATCTAAGGAGTCAGCATAGCATCCATTATGGATTTACCCTCACGTTAAAAAAAAAAACAGTTCAGTAAGGATAATGTCGGACAATGTCCTTTTCTCCACTAGGTCCTAATATTTTATATAGTTTCAATATTTTTCTTCACCTTATTTCATGATTCGGGTGTGTGATTGATATTAGATGTGGAGCTGTAAATTATTCAATGATACAAATGATACAAAGTTTAGTTTAGGAAAGAATTTATTTAACATCAAATGAACCGAATATACTTCAGACAAAACAGTAAGTTTACGACGACCTGACTAAATCGCAAGAAAGCCTTGCGCTACATATAAATATCTACTCGTAGAGGTGGAAACTTGTTATACCGGCCAAATGATCCTCAATGAAAGATTGTCGATATTTCTCCGTCTGTGTTCAGTGAACCATCTCCAAAACTTCAAAACCCTCGGGTTCCGTATTCGACTTGGAATGACGCTCGGATGATGACGTTTCTGATCTATCACTTCGTGGACAATGAAACCATAAATATCGTTCGCTGTCCGTCAAAACTCATTATTTAGTACTGAATAATTCCTTGAATTCTTCCATGATTCAAATTTTCATATTCCCAGCAACTTAGATTTTTTATGTTTCAAAAGTAATCGTCGAGCCATTGTCAATATACAGGAAATTTCTGTTTCTCGAGTTCTGCATAATGTTGTGCAGGTTCGACTTCGCCGTCACATCGACGCAGTGTCATGTGGAATCGTAGTCAATCGTTGTACACCCGTTTTCCATAGCGGAGTCCCGCAAATGTCCGTTTGATCGAGTGACTTCTTACTCCAACGACGGATTAAATTCATAGGCTTTCCTCCAAGCGTGCCTTTCTATAACATTTTGTATAATTAAATTCATAATGTCCATATCCTTAGAAATCTGCCAAGATTATCTTGAATCTATCGCCATTAACCTATATCGCATAAGACTAACATACAACAAAATTATACTTCAAATATTCAAAATTAAAGTGATTGTCTCTGAAGACAATAAAAATCTGAAAAGGAACGTCGTCTATGCGACAAAAAATTATTATGAGACGAGTTAGTTATGCGTGTGTGCGATTTTAGATTGTGTGTGAGTGTGTGTGTGTGTGTGTGTTTATGAATAATAATGTGTGTGTGTAATGAATGTGTGAGTGTAGAAGTGTCAATGTAGTTTATCGAAATGTATTTGGGTGTAAATATGACGAGAAGTGTAAGATTACGATGGATGGCAGTGTGAGAGACGGACCATGCTAGTGACGGCGATGTTGCGTTCGTCTCAGCTCCTGCAAACGACGCTCATGTTCGGCCATGTGCTTGCGGCGCTGCTCCTCCTTTACGGCTATCTGTAAAGAAAAAAATATTATACTCATAAATAAAAAAGCATTAGAACTATCAAGAAAATTGTGCCTACAAAGGCGGAAGTAAAAAAGTGTACCATACATTACCGTTTCAGTTGAGAGCGGCAACCAATATATGCAAGGAGTTGTTTTAGTCTTTCTGAACAAATCATCTAACAGCTTAGCTGGTGCCTCTTCTTCTTTCTTCTTGAACTTCCGTGCTGTAAACCAAAGTTATACTTTCTAAATGACTCGGCTCGACTTATGTAGAAAGATTAAACTTAAGGATGACTTACGCTAGACCCTGCCGGGTCCGAGCCTAGGCGGGACCGAGTTGTTTCAGAGCTTTGTCGTTGTCCGTTGCTCGGCTGTCGCTTGGTATAGCGTGAGTATGATCATACAAAATATATGTAACATTTAGTTGACCATGCTACGGCCGACACTCTGCTCGGACCCGACACGGTGTAGCGTGAGCCATCCTTAATATTACATATTTAATGGTGGAACTTCCAAAAATTGGTTTCTTATCTCTGATTTAACAAAATAACTGTATCTAATCTGAGATTACCTTCATATAATAACAACCATTACTCATCATGTAGGTAGGGACTACATCGAATTGCAACATTCTTTACATATTATAACTTCCGATTTAGTACTAACATGCATGCTTACTAACTCCCAAATCCATTTATAATTGTTAAATTCGTTTGCAAACCTTTCAATTACTCAAAAAGTTTTAATAGATAAAATTAGACTTTGCTTTACTTCAGGTATTCAGAATTACAACATCTTCAGTATAGGCACACTGTGAGCTCATAATAAAACTATGTACGTTGAAAACTGGCTGGCTTCTACAAAATCAGTAGTCTTGAATAGGGTGAGATGATTCTTCACGTCAGGTGTCCAATAATTTCATGTGATATTTATGCTCACACATTTTGAATAATTACGTTGCGAGACGCACTGTATGTGTTGCAAGCGCTTATACAGTGGATAGAATCGCACACAGAGCTTAACAATTTAATAGCCGGTACCTACTTACTTACCTAGTCACACCTTTATCCCCAAAGAGGAAGGCACAGATTACACGTTGATTTTTGTCCTATGTAATAGGTGGGGAGCCCATTGCCATGTAATAGGCGACGACCCACTGTTGAGTAAGTCATGCTCGCAAAAGAAGCAGCGGGTAGGGAGGAGGAGAGAGGTCTCTTTCGTGAGTTCCGCAGGCCCCGACGCGGTCATCGCAGACTGCTATAAGCCCAGGACTACTGCACGCCAAGATGATGGCATGTCTCTGTACCCTCGAAGAAGTGGAATAGTAGCCCCCTCCCCCCTTCCAAGAAGCGGGATAGCACCCTATACCCAAGAAGTGGAATAAAACCCTAACCCGCGTGAAGAGTCTGTCTATCAGGAGACCTTAAATTATAGTTCCAAGGGCGTACCCGGGACTTTCTAACCGTGTGGTTTTAGTCGGTAGAAGTCCGCATAGCATTCATGATGACCCTTACCACCAGGACCAATTGCCTAACGTGCCTTCCGAAGCACGGAAACACTCAAAAATAATTGCAGAAAGTGGTCACCATCCAAGGACCCGTCAAAGGGAAAGTTGCTTACTGCAGTGAATATTTACAGGCTAGTCTATGCAGCCACAATCACTTAGGTAATATGTTTACCTCAGCTCGTGTGACCCCATGGACTTAAAATATGTTTAGCTCAGTAAAATTACGTCGACAGCACAGGGAAAGATTTCACCACTGGCTACTTGATACTACTACTCAACCAAGCGAAGTTGACGACTCAAGTGAGACGAAAAATTTTCGATCGGTATTTTTTGACCTGAACTAAATTTACGAAAACTGGCTCATCAGCTTGGTTTGTATCCTTGCGGACGGTACTAAGGGCTCGTTTAAGGAGACGTCGAGCGGTGCGGTCCGCGAAGCGGGCCGTCAGAAACACAAACATACGGCAATGTTCGGAGCGTTCAATGAGAAACGTTTTTGCAAGCGTTTGTTTGAGTTGTAGCTCAAGCGACGAGCGGCGCCGCGTCGGACGCGGCAAATGAAGTAGCAGGCGACCCCGCGGAGGACGCGGCGGGTATACCAGCGAATACTTTTTAAGTTATAATGACCTTCAAGCAATATATCATTGATGTCGTCCATGATTACAAACAATACACACGTTTGCTCTTTTGTAACGGATTAGTCGAACAAGACTGGAAGGATGGCAATAAGCAGCGAGAACCGCAGCAGGTGTCGTACTGAACGACGCCGTATACCTACAAAGCTGCGTACCACGCGGCGGACGCAGTGTCGTGCGGAACCACGCCGGCGCCGCATTACTCCTGCATTTCTATATGTTTGAGTTTGCGCGTGTCACTACGCGGGCCGCTTCACTATAAACGGTCAAATCGCTCGACGTGCCGCGGCAAGCCATGCCGCACGTGAAGCTCGACGCCCCGCGTCTCCTTAAACGAGCCCTAAGGCTATTCCGGTACCTGTGACAGGGTGCAGGCGGTTAGGACCATTCCACGTGCTGGTCAAGAACACTGAGTCGAGTAGTACAAACTAATATGGGTGGCGATAGTGAGGAAGGCTACTTAAAGACTAAGGATATATCACCTGGTTCGGGACTTTTCTCTGGTGAACGGTGACGTCTTTTATCCATTGGCCGTTCGTCGCGTCGTGGCTTATCCTTCTCCTTTTCCTTATCCTTTTCATTCTTTCCGACATCCCATTCACGGGTAGTTTTCCGCTCCCAAGGCTTTTCCTAAAATATTAAAGAATTTTATTTATTAATATAATAACCAACCCCAAACCCACACTAGACATCGGAAAGGATGTTGATTGCTGTGCATGTGTTGATTGAGTTACTGCAAATGCTGAGAGAATAGCCGGCAAGCCGACCTAGGACTCATATGTAAGCTTTTGCAACTACTGAACATGACGAATCACAGGTATCAAGTCAATAAGTAGTTACACAACCACCATTGCCGAAAACCAACAATATGGCCCCTTAGCAGACAACAGACAGAATTTTTTAACAGTAGCACTGTATACTGTAGTTTGACTCGGCCGGATTTTAGAAATAAATGCCTACAGCCGCGCGGTACATAAACATGCGATAGGGCTGCCCACCTACAGCATTTTAATAATATGTGCCTACTTTGACTTTCTATTTAGTATTACGATTGTAAATATGTACATACATACATTCATATAGTCACGCCTTTATCCCTGAAGGTGTAGGCAGGGGCATAGTATACGCCCACATTTTACCTTATAGTTTTACGTACGCGTATAGATAGTGAGCGTAATGCAGTTGAAATTTTTCAATCCGCCTACAATTTGTATTAAGGATTGTCGTTCTATTGACAACCGGATTTCATTTCGAGTAAATATGTACCTTTTTTATTTAAACAAAAAAATACTTTGAAAGTTTGAGTAATAATATAATATTCCCGCAACGGCTGGCGGCGCGGGGCGGCGGCGTGGCGGCGCAGCGCCCGTCTACTAACGATTGAGTGAGACGGGTATAGAAATTTGAAAATGAGTAAGCGGCGTAGACAATAATAATCGGCTCATCACATGTTTCGTTAGTGATAGAATCACGGAATTCTAGTGTTTATAATCATTGCGTTAAATTTTTGATTTACAAAATTAAAACTATTTTTCGATTTGAAAGTACTAGTCAGTCTCTAGTACACTAGTACTTTTCGTACATTGTCAAGTTGTGTTAAATTTTGGAAGTACATATTTGTCTCTATGCGTGTAATAAAAATCAAAGGTAACAAAAATGCTGTCAATCAAAGTCATACGGTTTGTTTCTTTGTGGATGACCGATGTTACAGTACACTTAGCGTGTACTGTAACATCGGTCATCCACATTTATTTAGGATTTAGGAATGTTTCAAGAGTATTCATTTCTTTGTGGATAACCGATGTTACAGTACACGCTAAGTGTACTGTAACATCGGTCATCCACAAAGAAATGAATACTCTTGAAACATACCTAAATCATTGCTCTCAATTAAATAACTACGAACTAACAACGGAACTAAATGTACTACCTACACGTACTAGAGTTCTGAACTAGATTTTTTTTGGATATTGTACTAAATTGGATCGCACCGTTCACTGACTGAGCAAGCACAAGTCTAGTTTTAAACAAAAACATACGTACTTTATGTAACACCTAGTTCACTCGTGTCAATCACTTTGTTTAACTTTAGTCAACTAGTAGTATAGTACCAATTAGTACTTAAGTAAAATCCATTTATAGTCTTACCTTTCGGAGTTTCCAGGTAATCTAAAAAACGTTATCTCTGTGGGTGGGTTATTGAGGAATTCATGCAACCAAAACAAGCAGAATAGACTCTAGTTGTCATATTAAATATTTTTAGTAAATAAACCTCGCGCGATTACTATCTAAAAAACGACACACCGTCCATTTGTCTACTCGGCACAATCGCCTGCTTGCGTGCTGAAAGGCGTGCCGAAAACGAGACTCGTAGGTATAGTTTGCGCTTCGTCCGTTTGTAGGGAGTTACAATACTGGTTAGTACTCTTTATACTGTGACAGTAGTGTTATTCTAGCAGTGCTCAGATATACCATAAGTACAAGTAGTCCATTGAAATGTTACATGAGCTTTGCATTTTATAGGGGACGCAATTTTATTTTTGGGACATGTGTGAGGGGTCAATAGAAGCTTAACCTCAAGTTTGTGGGGTCGCCACTCTTGTCCCCCGGCCGCCATCTTGAAAAAAGGGGTGAAAACACTTTTTTCGCAATATCTCGGAAACTAGGCGTCCTACAATTTATGACTCGCGAATTTTTTTGTAAGACGCCTAGTTTCAGACAGACAGTTCCAGACACATGTCCCAAAAATAAAATTGTGTCCTTTAACAAATGCAATATTTGGTCCTTAAATTGTAACATTTCAATGGACTAAAGTGGTAAGTACAAGTTTAGCTCAATGGCACACTGACAAGAATGTCTAAAGGCAATCCTTAACAAACGAACTCAGTAAGACACTGATAATACCAGACTCTGTCCACTGCAGCAAGGAATCGCTACATCTGATGCTTTCTTGGCCGTAAGAAACACAATAAATCCTTACATATAAATGTAAAATCCCACATTGTATTTGTCTAAATAGGTGAATGTTTAAAAGGAAAGTATTTATGTGTGATGGACAAAGTTTTATTGATAGAAAATTAACAACTTACCAATTCTCCTCTCTCTCGTTTCATATCCTGTTCTTTAAGCCAGTCTTCCACTGTGCCAGGTATTGCTGACACTGGAGTTGTGTCATTCTCCTCATTCAACTTTGTCTTTTCAAAAGCTTCCTCTGTTGAAAAATCTACTTGTAGTGTTTTAGGATTGGACACAGGCCATGTGACACCATGTAATGCATGTCTTGTTTCTACTGCTTGGCTGAAAAGTTAGATTTACATTTATCATTAATTATACTACACACATAAATTCTACTGGGTTACAGGTCAGTAACCTATTTACTACAGGCCAGTAACCTATTTACAGCTCGCACAAAATAACTTTGCGTCTATGAAGTTTGTTCGTTCGAGCGCAATTATGCAATAATAGGTATCACAGGGGAAACTGGCACCCCTCCTGCCTCCAGTAGTTTATTGCATAATACCTAATAATGCATACTTGCTGCGCGAAAGGAATGCACTTCATAGCGGTAAAGTTATTTGGCGCGAGCTGTACACCCTTAAGATATCTTCAAACCAACCCCACCAGCAATTTATACACCTAAGTACTAATTTCAGAATGAAAAGGCCCAGATGCGAGACTCAATTATAGATTTGGGGTGGATACACAAGTCTAATCACAATACCCAGTTCAGGAATAAAAAGTCTTAAAATGGGTTCTCACAGCCTCAAACCCATTATTAGCTCTCATACTAAACTTATAATCTCTGGTCTATCATGTCATGAAATGCGAAAGGCTACATTATGATCTTAAGGGTTCAAGTACATTGAACTGTTAAAAATTTCCGATTATTCCGAACCTGACCCGAAAACCTGACCCGGTTTTATTTTTGTAACAATATTTATTATTACAAAAATAATACCTTGTCCTCCCATCTAGACCTTTGAAGATGCTGTAAAGCGAAACCGGTCAGGTTTATAATAATAAATATTCTGGAATAGTACAAGTGTCGTTTTCAATATGATTAAAAATAAAATGAGTCAATATGAAAAATGTTCTTCTACCTGATGAATAGGTTTCAAGGTGTTTTCATGTGCGTCTATCTGAAATTTGCCTATATTCCGAACCTGACCCGAAAACCTGACCCGGTCGCGGGTTAGGTTAGGAACTTGAAAAAAAATGTAATATTTGTTCCGAACGTAACCCTCTTCTTCCTAACCTGCCCCGACGTCTCGTTCCTATTATAACCCGAATTGCGCAGATTGGTCATTCTCTGTAATCTTTCTCAAATTAAAAAGTACATATGTGTCAAATCAGTATAATATATATAATATTTAGTATTTTGTGATAATTAACAGAACGATTAATTCAACCATAATAAATGAATGGTTAACACCCCGACTCGGATGGGTTAGGTTAGAAGGCGGATGGGTTAGGTTAAAAGCTAAGGCGGGAGCGAAGCGGAGCGGAGCTCCCGCCTTAGCTTTCGTGGTTTTTTTTGTTTGTTTTATCGACGTGTTCTTATTTTACATTATTTCGATTTATTAACATTTACGATTTTACGATTTTTACATTTTTCGATTACAGAGAATGACCAATCTGCGCAATTCGGGTTATGATAGGAACGAGACGTCGGGTCAGGTTAGGAAGAGGGTTACGTTCGGAACAAATATTACATTTTATTTCAAGTTCCTCACCTAACCCGCGACCGGGTCAGATTATTACAAAAATAATACCTTGTCCTCCCATCTAGACCTTTGAAGATGCTGTAAAGCGAAACCGGTCAGGTTTATAATAATAAATATTCTGGAATAGTACAAGTGTCGTTTTCAATATGTGCAGCAAGTTCCACCAAGTGCCGTCAATCAACAGTATAAATAATTATTTTTAATCAATTTGTTTACTAAAAGAAACATTTGATTGCAAAAAAGTTTCTTTGATGTACCAGAATAAATAGCTTATTGACTGGGAGAATCGTCTACACTGCAACATTCACAAATAACACTTCTACTTGATGATACTTCAAACTTGGACAAACAATTAAAAACTGAAATAAATGCCATATTTTATAGTATGAATATACTTACTCTTCCTTCTCATACTGGACGAAGCACTTCGACTTAATCCGGTCTATCCAAAAGCCGTTCTCTGCAATTCTGCCCGTCCTTTGTAACAAGTTCTTCAACTGTGGTAATGTGAATGGTCTAACCAAATTAGTTATATACAATATACAGGATTGCTTATTTCTCGGAGGGCTCGGTGGTCTTGCTATAATACTATCATTATCCTTAATTATCGATATTTTCCTATGAGAAGCTAAATCTCTAGATTTGGCAGTATCTTTGTCCTTTTCATCATGTTCTTTTTTCTGGTCGACATTATCAGTGTTGTCTATCACAATTTTTGGTAGTACAGGTCTGTCTACTTTTTCTGTCACCTCTCTTTCCCGTTTATGTTTAACTTTCTTCTCTTCAATAACTTCATCAAACTCTACTGGTTTGACGTCAGGAATTATGTCTTTCAAAATATCTGATGATATTGTTATTGATTTCTGAGTTGTGAATTTAGAACTCCTAGATCCCCATCTTCGCTTTCTGCCTACAGCGCATGGTGCAGGTTGTCCATTATGTAAAGGTTCTCGAGTAGGCTGTACAGAATCTTGGCACTTTGGCTCTAAACTAGATTCACCTTTGGAGTTTTTGTAGTCCGATTCAGTTGCTTTTGTATTTTCCTTACTTTCCTTGGATAATTTAGATCGAGTGTCAGAATTTTCTACAACATCAGGTTTGTTAATATGCTTATTATTTTCAGTAGCAATTGCCTTAGATTTCTCACAAATAGGTTCCTCATTGTTACTTACCTTTTGATCTTCAGATGACTTCTCCTTGGCCAGCTCTTCTTGCGGTGTTTTACCATCTTCCTTGTGTTCACTGTCAGATAACTCACATTTACTTTCATCTGCATGTAACTCCAACACCTCAGATTTCTCAACAGATTCACTCCTTTTATTTTTGCGAGATTTTTTCTCTGCGTCATCACTTTTTTCATCTTCAGTTTTATGTTCTTCAGTTACAACAGATGAACCATTATCAACTGGGGATGCATCTCTGGTATCATTCTTGGGGGACACTACAGTTGTATCGGCATCAGTTGTAGCCTTTTCCTGTGACTCGCTGTCCTTACTTTCTTGAACATTATCTTTTGCTTCTTTTTGCTCCTCAGATTTATCACCTGATTCTGATACACTTGCGTCTTTATTTTCTTTTGCTTCCTCAGTTGTGGTAGAGGGAGTTTCATTCGTAGACGAATCTTGAGTCGACTCACTCTGGGAGACTTCGTTACTGGATTTCTGTTCTTCTTTTTCTGTCTGACCCTCAGTAGCTTCAGTCTCCTCTTCGTGGTCAGAATTTATTCCGTCATCTTTTTCTCGAGCGCTACGTTTAGATTTATGTTTACTTTTCTTTTTCTCGTCTGCAGCCTCTACACTAGGAGTATCGCTAGAACTGGCAGCCCTTGAATGCTTTCTTTTACTTCGCGGAGATCTATCTGCCCTTTCCGATCTATCTGCCCTTTCCGGCGTAGTTGGTGGTCGAGTCAAACAGATCTTCAATTTCTGTATTTCACCGCCGTCTCCGGAACCTTCAGCAGTTTTAACTTGCCATACCTGATCTTGTTCCTCAGGATTGACTTCTTTGGCGGGTGTTTGTGGGGGCTTCTTCTCAGGTTCAGCGACACTTTCTACTTCACGAACAGGGCTTCCTTCCTCGGGTGATTCATTATCTGAAGAGCTAGATTGCTTTCTGCGACGAGGCTTAGAACGTTTAGTTTTTTCTACTTTCTTTTCAGGAGATTTAGTTTTCTTGCTAGCGGTGCGCTCACTTTTACGACGCATTGTTGTCTAAAATACGCACAAATTAATGAGTTACAAACTTGATTGACTAGACCGAATGGGCCTTGGCAATATAGTAATACAACTATCCAAAACAATAAGCGCCGTTTTGTAGCTATGTTTATATAATTCAAAATTAATAAAACGTGTTGTTCCGATACAAGCTAAAAGCTAACCAATGACGCCCGCCATTTTTAATTTGATTGAAACTTGCCAAATACAAAATAGTTTTAATTTCTAATAGTCGCTATACACGTCCAAGTATACTTGTGCAAGCGGACCTGAGCAAGTATACTTTAAGGGGTCCGGACACGATCAATTGGCAATTGTCAAGCACGTAAAATATCACGTGTACATATCTTAGATCATCTAACCAACCACAGGATGCGCCTTACTTAAGCATTGTTTTCTGCCATTGCACATGACCATTTGGTCTTTTGGCTTTATAAAAAGCACTGTACATCAGTACATCATTTTATATGATTAAACTAGTACATTTAATTTTCATTGTAGTTGACTGTGCAATTAAAATTAACACACAACAGCCATTACGAGTTTGTCGATTAATACATTTTTAAATATAATGACATTTTATATGTCTTTGTGTTTCCCCCTTCACCAGCTATGAAAACTAGCAGAATATTTTTGTATGACGTGGTTCGCAAAGGCTAGTCCCGTGATATATGGTCTAAGGTACATATACGTCGATGCACACACACATGCAAAGAAATCAATCTGAATTTGAAACAACTTCCATTCATAAAATTCAGTCTTGACTTAATATATTGACCCGTGTCGGGATCGGGAGCCCATAATATTGATGTCTGAACCAAGGAACTTATACTTCTAACTGGAATGCTCACGTGCACATCAAAAGCGTTCCGGAAAAGGAAAGCTAGAAAAGGGGATGCTATCTCTTTCTACTAATGTGTCCATGCAGACGCTTCAGCTAGTGAGACAATATTTTCTTATTAAGTTGAAAGACATAGGTACACAATAATAAAATAAATGATATCTATGGAACTTACAGTTATGTATGTTTTAATTAGGTCTTACAGAAGACAATTTAATAATTTGACGAATTGAATGACTTGTAATAATTGACGTGAAATTTTTAAAATTAATTAATAAGGTACTAGATCAGTTATTACCTATGTGGAGCCATTCTTACACTACCGGCTCGGTATGATGGCCGTTAAGTAGGTACGAAGAGAATTTGGCAGAGCTTGCTTGCTCTCTCTTTTTTTACAAGGCCTTTTAGTACCACCTAATATCTACTACTTTATCAACTCAACTACTAATGACTAGACCGTTTTACTCGGTCAATATCGTAACTTAGTTGATATGTCAAAAATTATAGCGTGCCGCACGTATAATTACGTATGACGGTTTAGGGGAGAGGGGCCGAACGTCTTATTTATCATTATCAAAAAGTCGGAAACCAAACTTATACTTTTGTTTAGATTCTTACGTATCAAATATTACGCAGCCAGGGTTGTAGGAAAGAGGGTATGGAAACTACATAAAACCAACTATCGTATCATACAATCAAATAGGTATATGTATATATTTTTACCGAAGTATCTATCCCCTTTTTGCTTTCGGTAAGAATATTGGGAAAGAGAAATTTCATTCTACCTACACAAAAATCTCACATCAATCTAATTTCCTAGTAATTTAATACTTGTTCATTAGCGCTGGAGGTCCTGGGTTCGATTCCTGGGTCGGTACAAATGTTTGTGTGATCCACAAATGTTTGTTTCAGAGTTAGGGTGTTTTCTATGTATAATATGTATGTATTTAGAATTATATAAGTATGTATATCAGTCGTCTAGATTCTATAGCACAAGCTTGTTTTAGCTTAATTTGGGCTACATCCACAAATATTTATTTTATATTAATTTATTAAAAGTAAGTCCGATCTAGAACGTACCGTGTTGGCACCACAATGAATCTTCAGAGTTGCCATGCATAATTTATGAGTTACTACCAATAGTTATTATTTTTCAAATAAATTTATTTTAAGTAACACCAATAATGTATGAAATATTGAAGTAATAGAATTTTGAAGTTAAAACATTAATTATTATAATAAACATTAACGTGTATTGACCAGCACGTATGAAAACTGTTACCTCTGATCTGGTCTACTACTGGTCATAAAAACTACCGTCTGTTTCTTTTTATTACCACTTACAACATACTGCGTTGCAAGAAAGAGAAGAATCCCCTTAAGTCGTTGTCCTGCTCGGGAACGTTTTTTACCTCTGACATGAAGTAATGCATTATAAACCGAATGGCGTTGAAAATAAAGTTCAATTTTAATTTGTTTTTGTGATTTCGTAAGCATTCCAGTTAGAAGTATAAGTTCCTTGGTCTGAACAGACTATATTCAGAAGAAAATAAATATTGATGCAATATTATTGAGTCAATAATATTTTACGTGTATGGGGCCGATAAGTTTTTTATTTTTGAAGATTTGAACGGCATTTTCAAACATGGATTTTTTGGTAGGAAAGGCAACCTCAGACAAAAAGCTTAAGCCGGCGCTGAATCCAGGTATCAATTTACAAATATGAAACTAGATGGCCTGCGCAACTTTGTTTAGTTCACGTTGGCTTAGTTGTACCCACGGAATAATAAAATCAAGTTTTTTTTTCTTTTCATATAATCCCTACAAGAAATAGCAGCGCCATTGTACTCTTTTTTAAGGTTCCGTACTCAAAGGGTACAAACGGGACCCTATTACTGAGATTTCGCTGTCGGTCTGTCTGTCGTTTATATGAGGCATTATCTCAGGAACCGTGATAGCCAGCAAAATTTTTAACATAAATGACGTTTTTCTGTTGCCATTATAACATCAAAAACTAAAATAAGCAAATCCCGCTCCCATACAATAATCGTGATGTTATGCCACTTTCTGATACGGAACCCTGCGTGCGTGTATCCGACTCGCATTAGACCGGTTTTTTCCTAACTACATCTTCCATCACACAACTTCATTCATCATTATGATCTTTTTAAAACGTAAAGTTCCGAAATACATGAATTTAAATATTATGATGTTTTAGAAGAACGTCAGAATAAGTTTGTAACTGCTGTTGATATTAGTTTATCCTACTTCCTACTTCCTACTAATATTATAAATGTGAAAGTTTGTGAAGATGTTTGGATGTTTAGATGTTTGGATGTTTGTTACTCAATCACGCTCTAACGGCTGAACGGATTGGGCTGAACTTTTCATCCCGGGAAAATGTTCCCACGGGAAGCGGGAACGGGTACCGAATTTCACGCGGGTGAAGCCGCGAGCAGCATCTAGTACAAAATATATCCTACTTCCCACTAATATTATAAATGTGAAGTTTGTGAAGATGTTTGGATGTTTGTTACTCAATCACGCTCTAACGGCTGAATGGATCTGGCTGAAATTTGGTTCAGTGATAGAGTATAGTCTGAAATAACGCATAGGCTACTTTTTATCCCGGGAAAATGTTCCCACGGGAAGCGGGAACGGCAACCAAATTTTACGCGCGCGAAGCCGCGCTCATTACCTAGTACCTAATACCTATAAAAAAAGAAAATTTTAAAAAATTAAGCCTTTAATTTCATTTTCCAGTAACGTATCCGCTTTAAACATGAGCGTTCTTTATTTGACTGCCTCACCGGCGCAGTGTATTATAATCGCTCAGTAGCGGTCACTCTCTTCTTTTTATGTTTTAGGATGGATAATAGCCAAACTACGCAGATAGTTAAACTCCAAAATGTTTATCACCCATAGTTTTAGAAAAATTTAAGAAATCGAGAAAAGTCCATAGAAACCATAGAAACTCTTCATCTCCTTTGTTATTCGTATTATTTTCGTGGTTTTATTTTTGCATGATTGAGTTATAGTCTAGGCATCGATTTATAAAAAAAAAGTGAACGAATGTTGTCTATTTTAGCGAGAATATTTTTTTTTGTTAAATATTTTATTTATTTTTTTCTAGGGGCATCCCATGACGGTCGCATTTTTTTTAGATGCTGAATTGTTAATTGTGAATAGTACTAGTACCACAAAAAAAATTAGACGCTACAAGCCCAGGACAGCTGGGATATTCAGCTCTAAAGTTTTGAGTTAGGGTTGTCACTCAAATCTATGGTAAAGTTCAGTTGTGGTCCTTAAATTTTTTATATGTTATGATTATGAATCAAAACAGTCTGTTCTTTTGTATTAATTATATGTTTACGTATATGAAGAGTAAACTACATTTTACTGAAATAATAATAACAATCCTAAATTTCAATTAAATAAAACGTTGATCAAAAGAAACCAAGTAGTAACGATTTTAATGGTGTATAACCGCAATGGTGTATAATGCGAAACTATTTTAGACAGAATTTTTATTTAAAAAAAATGAACGAATGTTGTTTATTTCAGCGAGAATTTTTTTTTTGTAATTATTTTTTTTTTTTCTAGGGGCATCCCTTGACGGTCGCATTTTTTTTAGATGCCGAATCGTTAATTGTGGACAGTACTACTACCAAAAAAAAAATTTGACGCTACAAGCCCAGGGTAGCTGCGAAATTCAATTTTAAAGTATAGTTCAGTTTGCCATATCGTAAGAAGATAAGTGTAATATCAATGAATAAATCTGGATTTTTTTTTGATTCACCTGAACCTAACACATGAAAATATAAAGACCACAACTGAACAATACCATTGACTTGAGATACAACACTAACTCAAATCTTAAAAACTGAATATTGCAGCTGTCCTGTGCTTGTAGCGCGTAATTTTTTTTGTGGTAGTACTCATCAGCGCAATTAACAAAAAACAACATTTAAAAAAAATTCGGCCCTCAAGGAATTCCTATGAAAAAAAAAAAGAAATAATTTTAAAAATCTCGCTAAAATAAACAAGTACACTTTTTATATTAATTGGTACCTACAATATCACTAACCCATTCCAAAACTTTCAAGCCAATATTTAATTTTATTTCAATTATATCTCAATTGTATCATCATTCTAAATATTATAAATTACAGTCATCAAAAGTTTTTGTGACAACCCTATTTCCATAGAAAATTATAAAAAACTTAGATCTTATCTCAGCTGTCCTGCATTGAAAAAAATTAAAAATTTATGAGTAGGAAGCTACATAACTGGACATTAGTTAGATAGTGAAAAAAAATGCGACCGTTCACTAGAAAAGTTTTTATATTTATTTTTCTAAAATTTGAAAATTAATTTTTTTTTCGTACGCTAGATCAGGTGCAGACTTGTAATTTCTACACATAATTACGAATATATTCCTCCATTCATTGGTAATTTTAACCATAATAAATTTTGATTATTTCGAGCAAAATCTGTAAAAATGTTTTTGTCAAAGTTCAATGACCTTTTAAGAAAAGCTTCATAATTTCAAAACCAATCTTTTTTGAATTTTCGGTGTGTCATATTATGCTATACTACGTTGATATCTATCGTTATTGGCCATAAAAAGAGTGTGACCGCTACTGAGCGATTATAAAACACTGTGCGGCGCCACGACTCGAGATCCGTAGTCGCTTAAAGGTCATAGCCCACTTACACGAGTCTGCTCCCACTCGGCAAAAATAATATAATACAAATATAGGCTTTAAATATTGCTCTTTAGATATATTTTACATTGCCATCATCAATTAGCTGACAGCTCGCTTTCAGCGAGTTTACCGCCGCCAGACTGCTCGGGAGTTGACGCCTCGCTGGCCATGCGTTGTAGACGCCGCCTCGCTGGCCATGCGGCGCACGCGCATGGGCCGGCGCCGTTGCCGGCAGTGTGTCCGTTTTCAGTATTTTAATAATTTTTGGGTATATTTTATTGACTTTTTCGATATCAGTATATTAATGGGTATATTGGCAAAAGTCAGTATTTTTGGGTATATTTTGAATAAAAGGTTAGGGTTACACCTCCGTGTCTCAGCGATCATTGAAGTTCTGGGGATTTCCCGGATTTTGTTCATAATATTTCATTCGGGAGCATATATAATCTCATAGGATTATATTATTATATACTACTGAACATAATTCAGTAGTCCCATTGGTCAATCGAACCACGGTTAAATGATATTTTCCGTTGTCACATCAATGTGACAGATTTTTTTTGAAGCGTGATGATGATGAAGGTGAAGTAGTTTGAATTCCATCCTTCAAAGAGAATGTTAAATGTCAATTCTAGGTTCTTCTTTTATAAAAATAAGGTAGAAATTAAAGAATAAAACACGTTCTAAAATCGGTATTTTTATCGGTATAATTTTCCCTGTGCAAGTTGGTATATTTCATTGCTTTAATGAAAATCAATCGCGAATTGTGTCTATTGCGAAAAGCGAGAGCGGACGGCGGGTGGACACCAGGCCGTCTGCTATCTGTCGCCGTGTGGACTGCTGGGTGCGTGCTAGCTGTTGCCGCGTAGACTGCGAGCAGTAGTCTTAGTTTATGGCAGTGTTGGGTGGGACGTGGGAGCGGTGTTGGAGCAGAGTCGTTTAAGTGGGCTATGACCTTAAGGGATCCCGACACGGTCAAACTGCAATTGTCAAGCACGTACAATACCATGTGCACGTACACGTCGATGCACACACACATGCAAAGAAATCACGCACACTGAAGCAACTTCCATTCATATTTAACGTGCTTGACAATTGCAAGGCATGATCGTGTCGGTAGCCCATTAATTACGCGACCTCTACGTCAAGACCAAAGAGGTAGTCATTTAAGGGGTCCCGACATAATCAATTGGCAATTGTCAAGCACGTAAAATATCATGTGTACATATACGTCGATGTACACACACATGCAAAGAAATCACGCACACTGAAGCATCTTCCATTCATATTTAACGTGATTGACAATTGCAAGGCATGATCATGTCGAGAGCCCATTAGTAGAGACGTAGAGTTAGAGTCCAGGCACACGTACGGTTTCCTAATAAGGAAACCGAATCCGGAAAAATGAATGCTTCGTTTTCATACAAAATGTTCTACATGTATATTACTGTCTTGCTCTGTGTGGGCTCTACATCTCTTTCTAAGTAGGGTAGCCCTATTTTTATTTTTGCCAGGATATTTCATTTTCTATATATTCTTTATTGTACACAATAAAGACAATATATATTATACAAGAGGACGTCACGCGGTTTCACCCGCGTAGTTCCCGTTCCCGTGGCAATACAATATTTTTGCTTCCATAACAACCTTCTCCTGACAATCCCTTACACAACAAATAAAGAATTAGGGAAATCGGTCCACCCGTTCTGAAGTTATGCGCTTACCAACACATTTTGCGATTCATTTTTATATATAAGAAGAAGATATTATTCATAATACAAATTAGATGTACAATATATACATACATACATAAGGTCACGGTTTTTTTAAATATGGAAAAGGAGACACCATCTACCGGCACTTTTTATGCTTCCTCCACATTACTCACGAAGTTGAACGAAGTTGGACGAGTACGATAGTGTAGAGGGGCACCTCGGCCTACTTCGTCAAAAATTTTCTTTGCCTCGGTCAACTTCGCCGACGAACTTCGTTCAACTTCGCGAGTAATGTAGAGCAAGCATTAGAAATATACACGACACGAATGTATAGAATTGCACCTATATCCATTCGATTTTTAAGGTAGGTACGCGAGATGACGCAGGTTCGAATCCCGCTCCGAAACCAACTCCTTTTCCATATTTAAAATTTAAGAATAGTTAGCATACTAATTACTTTTTCCAAAAAAAATATCTTAACCTAATTTTTTATGGTACAATGGATATTTGTCGCTGAATACTATTTTTAGGAAACCTAAAACAATTATTTATCATTATCATACGATAACAATACTTAACTTATTTTATTTACTCTAATAATGACATTCGTGTTTCTTCTAATAATACACAGGAAGTCCCAGATAAATCCTCAAATAGTCACACTACTTCACAACGTTTCCTATTGTGTGAAAACAATGAAGTCAACCGCCATTCCATTGTTGCTTGTTGACACTTTGACAGTTGACATGTAGTACCAATGTTGCCACATTACAGAATTCTTAGAAAATGGGAATGTAATTCACTGATTCGACAACCCAATCATGCATATTATAGTATAAAATATTTCAATTTACACATTAAATAATCGTAGTCGAACTATAGAGCTATTTAAAAATTATTTTACTTGCATTTTTGGTTAGTATGATCTATTTCTATTATTTTTTAAGAGATACTAATAAGAAGAAAGCAGCACTGCACAATTCCCTAGAAAGAGAAGGTTAGCCCACAGAGAGTGAGATAGAGATACGTAGGTTTTGACTCAAGCGGTTGTTCGAAGTGTGGCCCAAGGAACTTATACTTCGTGGCCTCCATGTTTATGTATAGCTTCATGCTCCGAAAGTCCGAACGCAGTACTCTCATACATTTTGTATCTATTGCCGCCACTGACCTATAATAGTATCTGGACTGGTGATTGGTTTCATAAAAGTGTGCCTAATTGAAAATCGCCATTTGGCGCTGACGGCAGCTAGCGAATGCACTTGGAACTAATACTAGTGATGTACAACACCTGTCTTGGTGTCGATAAAAACTTTACCAGATATCGACTGCAATGTTAATTTTATTTTTGTACCAATGATGTTTACATAATATGAATGACTACTTTACAGTTAACTCTGGGTTAAACACGTTAAATCAGATCTTTGCAAGTGGGCCTTAGTGCAGCAGAAAGCATCACAAATAACCCAATAGTCGTAGAGCATTGTTGACTTGGCATGAATAGGCCATTCAACTTGGAAACTACTACCTAGTGTTGACTCTTGTTACAAATGACTATGGTCATGGTAACTGTTTACTATCAGGCGGGCTGTATACTTGTTTGGAAATTTTGTGGTATTATAAAAAAAAATACCTGCTTCCTCTGGATTCATTTGGCTATGCTGAGAATCATCAGTTGGTAACTGGACTTGCATATGTATGTAGGCACACACTAGCTGTACATTATTGCTGAGTACGCAAATGTCGAACGAGAGCGCAAACGTCTCAAACTCGACATTTGTCCCTAACCATCGTGCCCGCTCGCTTGTGTGTCCCTGCCTAACCCTCGCGCGTTCACTTAGCGTAGTAACTTGTTTGTGAATGTGATGATATATTGCAGGAAATTACAGTGACCAAATTAACACGCAACCTATCTTTAATTTATCTCTCCGCATTTCCATACGCATACATACATACTTAAGACCCCCAAATGTACTACAGGTGAATTAGATTTAGGTAAGTTGATTGGACTATCACGGGAGCATGGGTCATCATATGTAGATGAATCAGTTTCTGCAGTGACCAACGATGAATCAGTTTCTGAAAAATATTGAGTGTTGGTTATTTATATTCAATTATATTTCTTAAATACCAAAGAAGTATTCACTAACTAATTTACACCTACCAAGAAATATTGTAGGTATACTGCACTTTTTTAAAGCAGTCCGTGACCCATGTTTTAATAAACAGTCATCAGTAAAATGTTTTGAACAAAGATAATCTGATGTTTTCGGAGTCCAATTGACAAGCTTCATTTTTTTTAGCCACAGTTTTAAACTGTAATCGGAGGGAAACCTGTAATAAAAGGAACATTTAAATATTATGAACAAGAGTAAATAATTAATTATTAACAAAAAATAGTCTCACTAAGTGTTATAATTCAATGTTAGTGCTAGAAAGTTATATTTCACACGCTAGTTAGTTACTGTTTCGATTATCTACTACAATTTTAAGTGTTTATTAATAATATTAATATGTTCATTAAATTATTAAAGAACTTTTACCATGCCTCTTGTTTTTTAAACTACAAATTTTGGCATTGGACAGAAAATTATCGATATACATTTTGACATCCCTATTAATCATTATAGGTTATAAAAATATTCGTAAAATCCCCGAAACTCGGAGGATATTCGATTATGATAGTAAAAAAAAACCTTAATTATGGTTTTATAATAATTGTTCAAGAATTAGATTCTTAGATTTACTTACTTGTGAAAAGAGACGCCACAGCCCTTCTCGTATCTTGTTTTACAATATACACACGATCTCAAGCTAAATATCTACTTAATTACACTATGAACTAAATTTATACATCAAAACACTTCAAATTTATACCAATCACAGTAATAACTTAAAAATATTCGAAATTTCACACATAAACTCCTTCTGAAATAAACAAACAACGGCCATTTGCAAACTAATTTAGTTCTCAGTGCACTCGTCAGAGGCGCTTTGAATCGGCACAAAAAAGTAGCTGTCATTTTGTATGGATTATTACAGGTCAGTGATTGCCGCACACGAACGGACTAGAATATGACTATATAGTCTGTGGTTAGAATTATTAAATTGTTTTGTTGCCCTCCGAATGGACGATTTTGATAAACAAAATGTGGCAGACATTTGTTATCGTCATCGTCGTCGTCCCTAATACCTGCTTTACAATTCACAATTCGAACTGACCCCGTATATTATTTAATCGGCGGAACTTTACCTTATAAATTCCGAAAACAAAAAACCTGACATGTGCGCTATGCACGCGGAATTGCGAATTGGAATTCTAGATTCGGAAAGCGAACCAGGAAACCGTGCGTAGCGTGTGTGGCCGACCTTATGCTCGTGAGAATGAGTGAGTGATTCAGTGAACTGCATCATTCTGTATAATCTGTACCACTGACTGGCCTGGCCACTGCCTGCCTGCCAATATCTACTGTCAAAAAAGTAATGGGAGATGAAAATCTTCTCGGTCTTGTTTTATATTCTGCTCTAATGTGTGATTAATTCAATGAGCTGAAAATACTGAGGTACCCCAGATTACTTCTGGCATAATGTCTATGTAGTCACATATAAGTTTGATTTCGAAGTATGTATTCATTCAATGGAATATTCATGCTACACCTTTTGTTTCAGATACTATGGGCCTTCTATGTCATTACTATTTATCGGCACCGTATTTTCCCTCATTTATATGTGAGGCAGTGCCTGTAGAATGGTAACAATTAATATTTAGTACTGTTTTATATGATACTAAAATGGGTAACCAAAACAGTTGCTGTTGTTACCGCAGTCCGTCACCGATTAGAAAGGATATCGTCAAGCTAGAAGATTATCTTCCTGAAGGAGAAGTGAGCTCTAATAATATACAACATATTAGCGAGAGAGAAGGCGATGACGGTGACATTGATCCTTCACAAGATCCCATTGCTGGGACCATTTTCATGGAGCGCTCTAAAGCTTCAATTGAAAATGGCATGACCCGAAAACGCAGCCAACATCAAATCGCTGATAATAAACTCAAGAAAAGCAGTTCTTGTTCAACTATATATTTAGATGACAGTACTGTGTCTCAGCCGAATCTTAAAAATACAGTCAAATGTGTGGCACTTGCTATATATTATCATATAAAGAACAGAACATCAGAGCGTAGGTTAGATATTTTTGATGAAAAACTTCATCCTCTCAGTAAGGAAGGAGTTAGTGATGACTATGATAAGTATAATCCTGAGCATAAGCAGATTTATAAGTTTGTGAGAACATTGTTCAATGCAGCTCAACTAACAGCTGAATGTGCTATCATAACATTGGTGTATTTAGAGCGGTTGTTAATATGTGCAGAATTAGATATAGCTCCATCAAATTGGAAGAGGATAGTTTTGGGAGCAATTTTATTGGCCAGCAAAGTCTGGGATGACCAAGCAGTGTGGAATGTAGATTACTGTCAAATTCTAAAAGACATCACAGTGGAAGACATGAATGAATTAGAGAGGCAGTTCTTAGAAATGTTACAATTTAATATCAATGTACCATCTAGTGTATATGCAAAATATTATTTTGATCTGCGCACCCTTGCTGAAGCTAATGATCTGGCATTCCCCAGTGAACCTTTAAGTAAAGAGAGAGCACAAAAACTAGAGGCAATGTCTAGAGTTATGGAGGACAAAATTACTGCTGAAGTGGTAAAAAATGGCATAAAGAAATGGTCTAGCTTAGACAATGTCAATTCAGGTGCTGGAGTAAGACGAAGTGTAGCCATATTGTCATAATTTAGTCATGAGCCAAATCCAGATCCATTAAGAAAGACGAATCTATAGATTTGTATGATGTATAAATGTATTTAGAACCTATGCACATGATTGATTTATTTTTTATCTATTGACATTTACTGCCAACTTATACTGCCTAGAAAACTCTAAAATACTTTTAACTGACTAGATAATAATAGTATTTACCTAATAAAGATTTCATAAGCCCACATCAGGTCAAGTAACTAATTCTCTGCTTATGCAACTGTAGTAATCTCAGTTTTTATAACCATTTGTATCTCAGGTTGTACCTATATTTCCAGTTGTTGAAAAATACTTTGTACACCTTTTGAAAATATTCCCAGTAGTAGGGTCTTCAGTTATTGATTAACCTTAAATAATGTATTTTTAGTTACTGGAAAGGGTTTACTTATTCTATTTACTAGAGAAGGAGAGAATGCTTATAGCATGCAACATCATCAGAGATGTGATAGAGCATAAGAAAAAATGCAAGTCCATGTTGTTAAATGTGGGTTAGTCATAGGTAGGGAACTCACAGGCAACTTTGTCATCTAGGAATGTTTTTGTTTGAATCACACTTCCCATTAAAATATTTTTATCTCAGTTGGAAGAGCAACAGAGGCATATCTATCTGGTTAGACATCAAGTTGCTTGTGCCAGGGAGAGCAACATTTGGTATTTCTTACCAATTTTAATATTATAATCATTGTTTAGTCATGTGAATTACTTTAATTTGTATATGCACAATATGCTTTGTGTTGTCAAAACATTAATTTATATTTTTTTTTATCCTAAAGAATGTTTATTTGGTAAGTTTTTAAGTCTGTAACCCAATAGTTGAAAGAAAGCAAATTGACTTTAACTTACTACACAATCTTTGGAGACGCTTATACTTAGTCATATAGTTACAAAAAATAAAAGGCTTATTGGTCAAATCATTTGTATATTTCAGTTATTGGCATGATAACTACAATGAAAGATTCTAGTGCTACATAGATGCCTAACATGCTTGATAGCATGTGATTATTTCAACAAAAACATTTTCTTGCATAGCATTTACTTGTCACATTTTATAACTTTTTCTTGGTAAATAATTATATTTAATACATTTTAGGGCTCCCTTGGTCATTGAGAACTCATAAACATGATAAATGACATGAAGTCATTGGTTGTGATAGGCATGAGTCAAGCAACGGCATCATTCATTTTAGGTACCGTGCTTATATTTATAAAATATTACTAATAATTTCTTTGTACATTACAGACTTGATCAGCTTCCAATATATTTTAACTTTATACATAGTAATACGAAGCACTAAAGTTAGGTTGCTTTCAAATCTATGCTATTTAGAATAAGATAATACTAAGTATGTGCAACACATTTTGACTGAAAAAAGGATCTTGTGATTGTGGTATGGATGTATTAGTCAACTGGATGTTTTGTATAATTTTACATTAGATGTTATGTATAATTGCATTTAAAATTCTAAGTTAGCTGTGAAATATTCCAAATTGTTATTAATTAGAACATAATTTATTGTTCTAATACAGATCATGATAGACAGTCATGGCAACAATATAAATTGCTAGGAGAGTCAAATTTTTTGTATTACTATATCAATATATTATTTTATGAAGTGAAGCAACTGAATATTATGATTAATAATTATTCCAATTGTGATTGAATTATACAATACAATCTAGATATGTATCTTTAATGTAATTAAGCAGAAATAAACATTTTATATGAGACTTTGAAGTAGCTTTTAATTCTTTATGCTTCTTGGTTGGTGGGGAGTGCAGCAATATCCTAAAAAGTATTTACTACTATGACAGAGGTTTTAAATCTTTTAAATATTGACTATAGTTTTCAAAAATATCAGTGACTTCATTATTCTTGTTACTCTCGTCATCAAACTCAACTCCAACTGACCAAAGTGTCTCCAAATCATACTGTTTTCGTGCCTTTTCTGAGAATACATGAAATGCTATATTACCTGAAATAAATTAAAAAAATCACTGTTAGACTATTTCATATTATTATAATAATTACGATTTTAAACTAAAATTCATTAATATACACTATAATTATTATATTTAAACTGTCAATGGGATATTTACCATGTACAAACAGTACATCGAGTTGCCGATATTTTGACACTGCTGCAAGTGCCCTGATCACGGATGAACTAATATGAAGTAATTTTAATAAATTGCAAGGCTTCTTAACTTCCTTAAAGATAAGGAAAAGTGACAAATAGAAATCTAATGTTTTTAGGAAGTATATCTATGAGCTTACCTAAATCTAATGCCATCCATTCATCTGATGCTTTTCCTTCTATTCTTGGTATTGGATCTGATTTAAAACACTTCTTTTTATAAACTCTTCTTACAAACTCGGCAATAGCTAAAATATGTCTTTTATTTCGGCCACTAATTATACAAATATAGTCGACGAAACGGATTTCTTTAGGCACCTCAGCTACAAATATATCTTTTGCATTCTCTCTATGAAGTAATTCTATAAGATCTTCAATTTCAAATACACCATTTATGCCTCCTAAAACAAAAAAAAATGAATACTGGATGATTTCGAAAAGATTGTACTTATCATCATTGCATTAAACTGGTAGTTCCTTACTTTTTAAATTGATACCATCAAACTCATCACTGAGTTCAGGATATTTTTCTGAAGGGAATAACGATTCCTCAGCGGTATTCTCAATAACAGGTGAATTAGAATCTGTAATCACTTGATACTTGCTGGCTATAGCCGGTGAAGTTCTGTTTATCTTAGATGTATGCCTAGGATTCCTTAAACAAACTCCGCAGTGTATTTGTTTCCTGATAGCAGTAAAATTATCATGAGAACGTACTTCCAAACTTTTTGGCGGCTTTGCCAACGTTCTAAGTAATATTCTCCCTAACATTGTGTGGCTTAATCGCAACTTATATTCTTCTAAACAAAATAACAATTTCTTGTGATTGTAAACTAAGTTCAGCCTTCAAGCTATAAGTGTACAAAAACATAACCTGAAAAGTAATGTTTGACATGACAATATTGACAGTGACACTAGTGACTGTGACAGTGAGTGACGGATTACATTTACAAATACCACAGACTTACAATAAGTAGCAGACAAAGCAATATAGATCGAAAAGTACGCCAAAACTAACACATATAAAAACCACACACACTAACGCAACTACAGGGAAGGAGTTAGCCGCCTAGTTCAATAAGATTTATTTTAATGAAATAAGAGTATCTTAAAATACCTCTTTTAAGGTTCCGTAGCCAAATGGCAAAAAACGGAACCCTTATAGATTCGTCATGTCTGTCTGTCTGTCCGTCCGAATGTCACAACCACTTTTCTCCGAAACTATAAGACCGATGTACTTGAAACTTGGTAAGTAGATGTATTCTGTGAACCGCATTAAGATTTTTAAATATAACTAAAAAAAAGCAGTAAATTTTGGGGGTCCCCATACTCAGAACTGAAACGAAAAGATTTTTTTTCATCAAACCCATACGTGTGGGGTATCCATAGATAGGTCTTCGAAAATGCTATTGAGGCTAAAGCACCTTTAGAAAAAAATGATGTTACAAAACATCATTTTTTTCTAAAGGTGCTCCCTCACCGGGAGCTTTCGCGCGTAATGTAATGTTACGAGTCGAGAATTACAGCCAGTGTGGGAGGTGAACCGAGCATTGCAATGCGCACCTTGTAATGATACAAGACGAGGTTACAGCAGTGAAGCAGGTGATCCGAGCATTGCAATGCGCGCCTTGTAATGATACAATGTGTAAAGTTTTGATCCAACTCGTAACATCAATGCGCTTTTTTTGTTGCAGCTGGCTGGCCGCACACTGGTCCGGATTATAAATAGGTGGACAAACGATCTAAGATGTCAAACGCTTTTGGGAAAAAAATAGTAGTACGAGTACGAATTTCAGGTTAATTTTGCAATCCTATATGGCCGCCGCGCCACCATTGTAAAATTTCATGTTGGATATCGTTTAGGGGGTTTTTTGGTATGCTGAGTACGAATTTCAGGTTAATTTTGCAATCCGATACTGCCACCGCGCCACCGTTGTAAAATTTCATGTTGCATATCATAAAAGGGGTTTTTTGGTATGCTGAGTACGAATTTTGGGTTAATTTTGCAATCCAATATGGCCGCCGCGCCGAATTCACAAAATTTCATGATGGGTATCTTTTAAGGAGGATTTTGGTACGCTGAGTACGAATCTCATGATAATTTTGCAATCCAATATGGCCGCCGCGCCGAAATCACAAAATTTCATGATGGGTATCGTCTAAGAGGTTTTTTGGTATGCTGAGTACGAATTACATGATAATTTTGCAATCCAATATGGCCGCCGCGCCGAAATCACAAAATTTCATGATGAGTATCGTCTAAGGGGTTTTTTGGTATGCTGAGTACGAATCTCATGATAATTTTGCAATCCAATATGGCCGCCGCGCCGAAATCACAAAATTTTCGTGATGGGTATCGTTTAAGGGTTTTTTTGGTATGCTGAGTACGAATCACATGATAGTTTTGAAATCCAATATGGCCGCCACGCCGAAATCACAAAATTTCATGATGTATATCGTATATATAAGGGGTTTTTTGGTATGCCGAGTACGAACTTTGGGTTAATTTAGCAATCCAAGATGGCTGTCGCGCCAGCGTTGCAAAATTTCATGTTGCATATCGTAGAAGGGGTTTTTTGGTATGCTGAATACGAATTTTAGGTCAATTTTGCAATCCAAGATGGCCGCCGAACCACCGTTGTAAAATTTCATGTTGGATATCGTGAATCGTTGGTATCTCAGCATACTGACAGAAATAGAAAGAAAGAAAGAAAGAAAGAAAATATTTTTTATTTTAGATCACAGCGCACATAGACCAAACAACAGTAACCTTTTATAAAAAAATAATAATGAAAACAGAGAAAAGCAAACATAGATATAAAAATAATATGTACATAAACAACACAACGATCATACAGACAGGCGGCAAAACGTTCAAAAACCTTTATTATAATCATCTCGCAACAGTGGCGCGGTGGCCATATTGGATTGCAAAATTAACCTGAAATTCTTACTCAGCATACCGAAAAACCCCATAAACAATATCCAACATGAAATTTAACAACGGTGGCGCGGCGGCCATATTGGATTGCAAAATTATCATGTGATTCGTACTCAGCATACCAAAAAACCCCTTAGACGACACCCATCATGAAATTTTGTGATTTCGGAACGGCCGCCATATTGGATTGCAAAATTATCATGTGATTCGTACTCAGCATACCAAAAACCCCTTAAACGATACCCATCACGAAAATTTTGTGATTTCGGCGCGGCGGCCATATTGGATTGCAAAATTATTATGAGATTCGTACTCAGCGTACCAAATTTCCCCTTAAACGATACCCATCATGAAATTTTGTGATTTCGGCGCGGCCGCCATATTGGATTGCAAAATTATCATGAGATTCGTACTCAGCGTACCAAATTTCCCCTTAAACGATACCCATCATGAAATTTTGTGATTTCGGCGCGGCGGCCATATTGGATTGCAAAATTATCATGAGATTCGTACTCAGCGTACCAAAATCCCCCTTAAACAATACCCATCATGAAATTTTGTGATTTCAGGGCGGCTGCCATATTGGATTGCAAAAGTATCATGAGATTCGTACTCAGCGTACCAAAAGCCCCCTTAAACGATACCCATCATGAAATTTTGTGATTTCGGCGCGGCGGCCAAATTGGATTGCAAAATTATCACGTGATTCGTACTCAGCATACCAAGAAACCCCTTAAGCAATACCCATCATGAAATTTTGTGATTTCGGCGCGGCGGCCATATTGGATTGCAAAATTATCATGTTATTCGATCTCAGCATACAAAAAAACCCCTTAGACGATACCCATCATGAAATTTTGTGATTTCGGCGCGGCGGCCATATTGGATTGCAAAATTATCATGAGATTCGTACTCAGCGTACCAAAATCCCCCTTAAACAATACCCATCATGAATATTTGTGATTTCGGCGCGGCGGCCATATTTAATTGCAAAATTATCATGTGATTCGTACTTAGCGTACCAAAATCCCCCTTAAACGATACCCATCATGAAATTTTGTGATTTCGACGCGGCGGCTATATTGGATTGCAAAATTATCTCTTAGTCTTTCTGTTCCCGGTTTCTATTTCGGAGTTTTCAGTTCTATGATCCGATTCAAAATCGCATTAAAAACCATTTCTGCTAATAGTTTTGCACCAATTTTTTTAAAACCTTCTCCTGACAGAAACAAACACAACAAAAAAGAATTAGCGAAATCGGTCCAGCTATTCACGCGTGATGCCGTGACCACGGTAATCGGGCTTCATTTTTAATTATATTGTATACTCAATATCATCGAAGATTACAGGCATTATATTAAAATGCAATTCTGAACTAATTAAATGCTGAATCACAGTTTGCCACACTTATTTTTATGTTAGCATTAAATTTAATCTTGAAAAGAAGTGCCTGAGTTTGGCCCCTACATTAATTAGAGGTATCTAATACGTCAAACTGCAGCATCGGCAGCTTATACCTTTCAAAAACCAGGCGTACGTCATTTTTTTTTAAATGTCATGTATAGTGTTGTTATACGCGTAGAAACGAGATAGCAGCATTCACTAACCCCTTAGAGCGAGCGGAATGGAAAGACCAACGCACACAAACATAATTAATGTTTCGTCTGCTACCTATTGTACGTCTGTGACAAATACAGGGAATTTCAAAATTTCCTACTCTGTGCGCCATGGTCTCTTTCGTCACCCAGCAGGTGCACCAGCACAGGTGAGGCTTGAGCCCCGATGATCTCGGTAGTCCCAAGCACCCCATTTTTTTTATTTACGTGAGGGAAAATCCTAATGGATGTTATGCCCGGACTACTAGTACCTACTAAAAAACCTCACGTGTCCTGTTAACAGCCTACGGTTGGGAGCCCCGGGTAAGCCCTCGGAAGGATACCTCAGGACTCCCAACAGACCTACGGCTACCATTGCGGCCTCACCTATGGGGGGTTTGGGTGCTATCACGCGTCTTTGGGAGCGTTTTCAGGTGTTAGCCCGCTTCTTTGCGCTGTAGGTTGTACTTTGCTTGCTTTGCATAAATAAGTATGAGACAAGTATCAATATTTGCATAGGGATACCTTTTTGTGAATACATTAAGCATACCTACAAAAAAAATGTATATATTACATACGCCTTTATCCCCGAAGTGGTAGGCAGAGGCATACAATACCTATGCCCACATTTCAGCTTTTTAGAATCTGTCCCACCAAATAGGTGGTGAGCCGTATTGCCGTGTTGAGATGGACAGGCGCAGGCTGTGACTGCCTGCCGTTGAAATTTTTCAAGCCGCCTAAAAAGGCCTTCAACTTCTCTTAACGACTGCCATTTTACTGGCAACCCAGACCAACGGCTTAACGGGCCTTCCGAAGCACGGATACTACTACTTAGAACTTTTGCAATTACTTACATAGGTAGGTACTAGGTACTATTGCCCCCGCCGACTCTGTAAACGATCAATGCAGTAAGCAAATTTCACTCTGACCGATCCTTGGATTGGTGACCACTTTGTGATATTTATTTGCGAAGGTTTCCGTGCTCCGGGCGCACGTTAAGCCGTTGGTCCCGGTTGTTAGTAAAATGGCAGGCGTTAAAAAAAGTTGAAGGCCTTTTGGGTTTGAAAAATTTTAACAGCGTGCAGTGCCTGCGCCTGTCCATTTCAACAAGGCACCACCTATTACGTGGGACAAATTCTAAAAAAGCAAAATGTGTGCATGCCTTTTTCCTACCCCATCGGGGATATAGGTGTGTGTGACCCGCTGGAGACCATGGTGCGAGCCATGCTCTCCAGCGGGAGTAAGTGGGACTGCGCCGCCTCTTTCTGTGAGCAGGTCATGCTCGTGAAACAGACGGCGGGGCGGAAAAGGGAGAGAACTCTCCCACCCGAGTTCCGCAGTGTCTTTGCCGAGGACTATCGGCCTATCGGCCTCCATGACCGGGGGCCTGGGGACGGGTGTGTGACCTACAATATACATTATGTATTTCCGTGCTCTGGTTTTAGGTAGGTACCTACACTACTTATCATGCACAGAAACCCCCACCCAGATTTCGAGACAGCCAGAAAAAACCAACATTAGAAACATACAACTATTTACGTCACCACAGCCAGGAAAATGTTATAAAATGCAAAAAAAAAAAACCAGCGTAAAGTATTGGAGATTATTTTTATTTTTTAAATTAACGGTGACCGCTTTCCATTAGGTGGGCTGTAATCATTTAAGTTTACGCTCAATTTTTCTGAAAACTCTTCAAATAGTTTCTATAGCGAATATCTTTCAGGAATTGCAATGGAAACTCACAAACTGTAAATAACAAATGAATAAAATTAAGTAATGATTTTCCAATCCGCTGCTTACATCTCAATTCAAGGTCTTTTCGGTGTCCAGATACCTCTTTATCATAATAAAGCTCAGTTGTACAAATTTACATAAACGATAGATACAGTCTGCAAATACTTGCCCTCCGACATCTAGGTCGTTGACATTGGGGATAGGAATTCTTTTTCTTGGTGTCTATCTATATTAGGTAGGTAAGTAGATACTTACTTCTTGGACGTTGTGGACTTGAACGTATATTTACAAATATTTGACTATAAAGATGCATTTAGGTTATGCTGTCATATAAATAAATACTGTGGCACACGTGTACCCAACGCCAGCTTTTTTTTTTAACATGATGGAAAACCTCATGGATGCTATGCCGGACTCCTACCGACTAAAAAACCTCACGTAACGCCCAACAGCCTATGGTTGGGAGCCCTGGGTAGTAAGCCCGCGGAAGGATATCCCAGGACTCACAAAAGACCCACGGCCGCCACTGCGGCCCGCCTACGGTGGTGGTTCGGGTGGAACCTGTGACAACCGGTAGGAGAGAGCACCGTGTCTCCTCTCCAGCTACTCGTCCATGACCGGTCTGACGGCCGCGATTCCCCCCTTTGGTTGCTCAAGTCGCACCTTCCATGTCTCCATGGTTTCCTGGTGGAGCAGGGACCGCTGTTCCTCGATTTCTCGAGACGCAGGCCTTTGGCCCCGCTCCAGCACCTCCTTGCGCCAACTAAACAGTGACACAAGGGCTCTCGCTTTCAGGTCCCATGAAGGGGTCCCGGCCGGGAGACGTGCCGCCTCACCGGAGATCGTGCGGTATCCCCTTATCACCCTGACGGCACCCAACGCCATCAAGCCCTAATTATCCTAATAGGGATTATAGAAGTTTAAGCAATAGGATCTAGCTAGACAACTGATACACTGCAAACTGTTACAACTAAAAGTATCGGTTATTCTAAAAACATCATATTTACGTATAAGGAGCACAAAAATATTTGTTCCACCCGACACATCAACAACTCTCAACTCGTATGCACTTCTTCTGAGCTACTGATGCAGTCAAGGTACTTAATAAATAGGTAATCATAACAGCAGGTCCAAAACTATGTGTGTCATCGCTTTATCTGATTCAACCAAGCTATCTTATCAGCCTTATCAATGGGCGTGTGGAATAAGTCTAACTAGTATTCATTACTCTACGATTGTTTAGAACAATGTCAACTCCTTAGTATATTTCCTTCTATCAATATCTGAACAAAGTGCTAGAGTTTTTGTACCTCTGTGTGTGTCCAGAACAGTGAAATGTGTACAGTAAATAGTTTGGGTATAATGTATAAAGATAATAGATAAAGGTGACAATGGTAGCGTGTGAGTTAGATAAAGAGGTGGCGGGGGAACTGATGGGA
Organism: Miltochrista miniata; assembly: GCA_933228765.1. Lineage (NCBI taxonomy): Eukaryota > Metazoa > Arthropoda > Insecta > Lepidoptera > Erebidae > Miltochrista > Miltochrista miniata. The sequence continues at coordinate 27,403,657 of OW121751.1, forward strand.
TGGGAACTACCACCATGGCAAGCACTCCTTCTGCACAGAGTCTTCCCGGCTATTGGCGGTCTCATGGTGTATCTTACGTTGATGTGTTTTGATATCACTCTCATTATAGAACATTTTAGAAATGGTGACGAAGCGTAAGTTCTTTGTATTTTTTTAAACCTCCATTATATACTCGTACATGTCATGTCCCACAATATTAATAAAGTTAGATGGCTCCCGCAACCCACGTGGGTTTTTGCTCCCGTTCCAGAGTCCCATAGGAACTTATTCCAGGCATAAATAAGTAGCCTATGTGTTATTCCAGACCATAATCTATCATTCTACCAAATTTCAGATTAGGCCCATATTCTTCTAACGAATTCTTCTCATCTATTAGGGATATTGTTTCATGATCTTCTGCTGTGCTTTTTCGTATGAACGTATTTTTCGTAACGACTTCAAAAAAGGAGGAGGTTACTGATTCGTTTGAAATACGAGTCCTTACCCGTTGAAAAGAAACGTAACATTTTGTTTAAAAGAATCGTAGAGTAACGATCAAATGTCACAAGAATCGTAGAGTAACGATCAAATGTCACAAGAATCGTAGAGTAACGATCAAATGTCACAAGAATCGTAGAGTAACGATCAAATGTCACAAACACTACTAGTCGAATAATGTAACGAAAATCGGCCAAGTGTCACGAAAATGGGACGCAATTCGCGATTCCAGGAACTCGTTTAACTAAAATGAAGACATATCCAGAACAAAAGCGCTCAAATCAGATGATGAAGAAACAGATACTTTTAAGTTCTTCAAAATTTCCATTATTTATGTTTCTAGGTCAGATAAAATTGCATTGTTCGGTGTAAATATTGGAAGTGTAGGTACCTAATCAATGTTACCTTTATTATGAAATATTTTTATGTACTTACCTAGTTCCCAAGGTCTTGGTTTGAAGTCAGTTTGTAATAGCTTCTTCAATTTATAAGATCGATCGACATGTTAGTAAACCTCAATAACTATTTTTTATTTCTAGTTGTTTAACCGTAACAGTTCGAAATTACGTCTATGTATTCATCTTTTCTATCGTGTCAATGATTTATATATATATACCACTAGCTGATGCCCGCAGCTTCGCCCGCGATGGCGCTGTATGTGAAAATGATTTTCCCGCTTTTCTGTTGAAATTTTTCCTGAATTTTCTTTGCTATAAATCTCACGGAGCCCGAGACCTTTCCAACGAATGCAAAACCGTGGAAATCGGTTCGTGCGTTCTGGAGTTATAGCGTCAGGAAGGAAAACCCGACTTATTTTTATATAATAGAAATAGGTTTATGTATTATCGTATGTAGTGGCGGCCAACCTGAACCCGGGAAGGTCAAAGTTTTCGTTTAAATTTTTAATATTATCCGTACTAATGATGAAATGGAAAAGTGTTTTTGAGATAGAATTTGCATTTACCCCAAGAGCCCCGGCTCTACAAAATAAACCTACTTACTTGCTAAAGCTGTTGATAGGGATAACGACCTTGCCGTTCTAAACTCGCGTCTAACAAGCTAGAAAATGTAATATTTAATAGCCTATTTAAGTTGTAATGAGTAAATAGGTAGGTACTCATACTTTTTCAAAAACGAATAAAAGCAAAATTATAGGTGTGCTTTCTTCATATAATTCTTCATATATAGGAAGCGTTCGTGGCCCCGCGGACTCAGTGTTCTGTAAACGATCACTGCAGTAAGCAACTTTCACTATGGCCGGTCCATGGATGGGTGACCATCCATGTGATCACTTTGTGACATTTATTTGAGCGTTTCCGTGGTGGCGTGGCACGTTAAGCCGTTGGTCCCGGTTCCCAGTAAAATGGCAGCCGTTAAGCTAAGTTGAAGGCTTTATTTCAACAGCAGGCAGTCACAACCTGCGCCTGTCCATTTAAACACGGCAATACGGCTCACCACCTATTACGTGGGACAAATTATACAAAGGTGAAATGTGGGCATATAATATGCCTCTGCCTAGCCCTTCGGGGATAAAGGCGTGACCATATGTATATGTATGTATGTATTTCTTCATATATTGGCATACATTTTTTTCCACGTCTCGATTATAAATTGAAATCATAAAATCATTCATCTAAAAATTTGGGGCTGATTCTATAATCATTTTACACGTTACGTATAATTATTGTATAATTTATTAACAAAAGCATATTTTGACACACCTCTTGTAGATTAAGTATCTACTTTTGGCTATCATTTTTCAACCTCTTATGCCGACAAAAAATGATTTCACGTGCAGCTTTTTTTCGACATTTTCTTAAACAGGCCGCTTAGAGTGTGATCACGGAGAATTTTTTTGCCATCATAAGGTTTTTTACAATAAAATAAGCGTTGACTGAAGTCGTTCAATGGACGTTTTCGATCATTTAAGATTAAACTAGGTACATCAGGGGTGGTCAATTTTATCTGAGTCAAGAACTGTTTACTGACAAAACACTATGCCATCTACTAATTATCATAAATTTTAAATGACGCAATGGGTATTGCATTGTATTTTATATGTTGTCATGACCACGATTGACTGGACTAAACGCGACGATTGACGATTCGTTCGAGCGATTGATGCCAATTTTTTATATTAGTAAAATGCACCCACGCCAATTCTGCATTACTTATAACAATACCTATCTCTTTCCAGACTAGGCGTATTATCCAGTATCCTCATGACGCTCCCATCTCTGATAGCCTTCGTGTTCACACTAACAACGTCTCCACCAGGCTTTCAAACAGATCTCACTGCGTTCACCGTTTCTGTACAAAAGAGTGACATTCGATGGCTTCTATTGCAGTTGGTGAACACTATCTTTTTCCCAGTTGCTGCAATTGGAAGGTAAGAATCTTCTTCATCGAAAATTATAAGAATCCTTGACAGTATTTGTGAAGATCTTTACGGTTTCATCTTTTTGCCATTTATTTTCTATTTTCAGGTGGTCATGAGTAGTAAGTAGTGTAAGTGTACTACTCCACCAAGCAAAGTTGATGATTCAAATGTTATGAAAAATCTCAATAATCGATCGAGATTTTTTTGTTCTGAGCTAAATTTACGAAAACAGAGCGTGGTCTGTATCCTTGCGGACGATACTACGAGTAAGGCAATTCCGGTACCTGATGTAGGTGCAGGCGGTGGATCATTCCACGCGTTCTTCAAGAACGCTTGGTGGAGTAGTAGTCAACGTAGGCCGTGGACGTGTGCAACACTAGAGATGCTGTAATTGCGCTTATGAAACTTAATACTGTAGATGTTTGGGTAAAGGTCGCAAGAGCGTACACGAAAGGGAGTCCTTTTTAGGGTTTCGTAGCCAAATGGCAAAAACGGAACCCTTATAGATTCGTCATGTCTGTCTGTCTGTCTGTCCGTCCGTGTGTCACAGCCATTTTTCTCCGAAACTATAAAGCCTATGCTATTGAAACTTGGTAACTAGATGTATTCTGTGAACCGCATTAAGATTCTTATGTAAAACTAGAAAAAAAGTAGTAAATTTTGGGGGTCCCCATACTCAGAACTGAAACTCAAAAATTTTTTTTTCATCAAACCCATACGTGTGGGGTATTTATAGATAGGTCTTCAAAAATGTTATTGAGGTTCATAACATCATTTTTTTCTAAAATGAATAGTTTGCGCAAGAGACACTTCCAAAGTGGAAAAATGTGTGTCCTCTAACTTCTAAACTAAGAGAATGATAAATCTAAAAAAATTATATGTTGTACATTGCCATAAAAACTACCAACGAAAATTAGTTTGAACGAGATAGAGCTGGTAGTTTTTTTTTAATACGTCATAAACCGCAATTTTCGGTTAGCAAAATCACTTCCATTGCGAACGTGTTAAAACATCAATCAAAGTTACAACGAACTATAAGAACTTTTATATTATGTTACTTGCTGCTACGAAACCCTTCATGGGCGAGTCCAACTCGCACTTGGCCAGTTTTTTTTTATTCAGCTCGCCAAATTGACGTCGCCACCAATGGTAAGCCGTGGCGCATCTAGCGATTGAGGACCAGTCTCACAGTCCTTAAGACTTTCGACAGTGGCCCTCAAGTTGGCGGCTCTGTGATGTGGCTCTTCACGCTCCTTTTGAAGAACCCGGGATTGTAAAAACCCGAGATAGGTACTTATGGAATCTGAATGCTCCGAGCGCAATGAGTGAGGATGATTGAACGAGCGATACGAAGACAGTAAGTGGCTGTGGTGATATTTTCAAACAAATGAATTTCTTTCACAGATATTGTTTTTTAATATTTTGGTGGATAGAAGCAGTATGTGCCTCACGGGCCCAAGATGAGGAAAGGACTCAGGAAGCCATACTAGAAGCAAGAGCACCATCACCCATGGAGCTATATCTATTTCTGCAGTCGTTTATCCATGCAGCACCGCATGCAGTCGTAAATATTGTGGATTTGCTAGCACGGTTTACAGACTTTAGCTATGATCGAGGTAACCACACTTTTCTTTGCACCTATGCCTAATACCACAGATTATATAATATATTCTATCTAATACTTTCATACTTCCTCAGATTACAATTTACTTATAACTTACAAAATACAATCATGTACCATGGAAATAGGCGTATCACCTATAATTCCTACTGTCTTGTGATCGAATTGATTCTTTGCCCCTAAATAGGTATATATCTTTTAGTCAACTTTTGTGCATTGCAGCACTTTTACTGGAAAAATACAACCAAGACCGAGGCATGACATGCCACGCATTCTATGAGATTCCCTATAAAAGTACAGTATATCCATTTAATAAGATCTGTTGCTAGTCCTATGTCAAATGCATTCGCGCAAGGCCACGATCTGTTCAGTCAGTGTCAGTTGAGCTTCATGACTTCATGGCTAAATCGTCGCGCCCGCCGCGACGACCGACGCTTCGTTTCAGGCTGCGGCCAGGCGTTGTAGTTGGGGCCTGCTTTTATGAGTTGGACGGTCACCATCATCCTTCTTGCATCCACCATACAATAATCATGTCACCTCCATACAGCTTTTCATCACGGGCTAGAGTAGTCAAACGATAGTTGACCTCAAAGACAAAAGATCTATCTACTGGTTATTCTTATACTCCGTATACGTATATACTAGTGCACTAAACGACTTGCGATAACAACGTGGCAGCAACCTTTGATTGGTTTATGTGACAAAACATAACGCCGGCATAATTACTGCAACGGTTACGATTTACCTATCAGTGAAATTGAAGGCTAGGTGTAGTGGGGCCCTACCAACACCTTCGGGCCCAAGTCAACCTCACGTGCAAGCTCGTGCACCTGCTGAACAACGGACGAGGCTCTGACGGTGGCGGTCCATTTCAACACGGCGATGGGTTCACCACGTGTCACGTGGGACCGAATTGTACACGGTGAAATGTGGGCCGGTATAGGCCTCTGCCTACCCCTTCGGGGATAAAGGCGTGAGTATATGTTTATATGAAATTGAAGGCGAAGTAAACTTATCAAAGAGATTGAATCGAATTTATTGACAGTTGCACGACTCGACTGGTGTACAGTTTGTGAAGAAAGTGTTCTGCCCATTTAGCTGTGGCGGGGGTGGGGAAGCTTGCTCAGTGAGGGGCAGGGAGTTACCTATCTGTATGTAATACTATTTTTTTTTTTTTTTTTTAATAGTTATGGCTTGGTTACAAGACCTTTAAGCCATGTCTTTATTTATTATTATTTAAAGTTATATCTTCATTTTGCTTAAATAAGTCACAATCCTCGTCCTCTAAGTCCAGTCAAAGTCAAGTACAGCCCTAAGTCAAAGTCAGTCTTCCTTCAGAAAAGCGGTGGATAAATTTCTGAAAGTTTCTTTGGATTTTTTTGTCAGAAACTGCAAAGTTGCGATTCACTGCGTTTTATCACTTCCCAACACTAGTGCACGTTGTCGAACGTTTATGTTTAAGAATCCACCATTAATACACACAAAGCACTCGAAAAAACACTAATTTTGCAAATTTATAAAACGATGCGATACGATTCCTTCCAAATCCCGCCAAAAAAGCTTGTAATACTATTATATTTATTGTGGTATTGCCAGCTTTCTAAACTAAGCATTTCATATTCAGTTTCAGTTCAAGCTGTGAGCATCATTGTTTCTTGTCTCCGTATGGCAAGTACGGCTACAATTTATAGAAGATTTGAACGCGAGAAACTAAGTGGCAGAGATTACCCTTGGAAAAGAAAATCTGTAATTGAGAAGGAAATTGATAAAGAAGTAGATGAAGAAAAGGATAAGGTAGTAACTAACGAAGATGAAGAGTTATACGAATCGTTAACTAAGAGTGAATTAATGCGATCGTTAACGCCAAACCCGATACAATATCGTAATACTAATAGTGATCTCATGCGATTTTCCACACAACCGCATACCTCAGTAGATCACACATCAGCATTTTTCAACAACGAGAGCGATTGTTCCGAATGTAGCTCTAATTATCTCCCACCTATTTCACCTATTACAAAAAGACCTTCTCCAACGTACGATAGTGATGATGAATATATAAGACCGATAAGTATTATCGATAAAGTAGCGCCTAAAAGACGTGATACAAGTTATACTATCGAAAGAGTAGAAATTGTGCCTCCACCTGTGATGCTAGCACCGCGACCTGGTTCACTAGCGGTTTGGGCTGAAAAGATGGTAGAAAATGCTGAATCAATCCCAACTTGGTTAGCAGCTCCGCCAAGAAGAAAGTATTATGATGAAGTCGTTCAAGACGAACCAGACATTCCATACAGAGTGCCGAGGTCTTACATGCGTGGTCTTGAACCACAAGATTTTACTGCGGCTTTAGTTAATTTTTTCGGGTGGTATTCATTTTTCGTAGCCCGTTTGCTCTCTATGGCTTGTATGATAAGCTCTTTCCCTGTGTTTGCTATCATCATTATATTTTCACATTATCAAGCGATGTTGTTATTTTTAATAGTGCCACAGGCTAGTACTGTACGAAGATCATTTTACATATTTCTTGCATTCATATATTTATTTTGTTTAATGGAGTTTAAGATTCGTTTTCGACATGTTCGAGTATGGCATATATTTTGGATTATAGTCTGTACCATAGAGATTATTATATTTACCGGTTTGTGGGCGTCTCTAGAGAGTGGTCTTCCTCTCCATGACTGGTGGAAAGCTTATGTTGTAAAGGTAATTGTAGGGAGTATTTGTTTAAGTTATATGTGTTTTATATGTTATTTTACGATATTGAAACCAAGAGAGACTATTGTTTATATTAAAGATAATAAAAAATGAGAAGTCGGAGTGTTTACTTTACTTACTCTAATTTTATCAACACGTCATTTATAATTAGGTACCTACTTGTATTTCTAGTAATTGTCGCTCTCTCCTTAAGTTATTTATGTGTTATTTTACAAACGTTATCGTTTCCGAAATATCGGGATTTGAACGCGCAAACATCACAAGTCGACTCCATGAAATGCGTTGCGTGAAATGTCCGTGAATATTTATTTATTTATTTATAACTACAGAGTTACCATCGCTCGTCTTAAAATGTATACAGGAAAAGTATTTCTTCAATGCTGTCGTAGGTATTAAAAACTAATATTTACTGGAATTCGTCATAACAGCTTTAAATAGAAATATTTCAAGAATTAATCATTGAGATGAATGAATTAATCATTCGTATCCTGTTTATATTTGTGTACAAATTTGTAGAATTTGTATGATATCATTTTAGATTATTTACAGCATTTAAATAGCGATTTACCTACTATGATAGGTGCGATGGCAGAAAACAGGAACATTTTTTTCTTTTTTTTTTCAGTTTCAGTTTCTTACAGTTCTTTTTCTTTAGGTTACTTGACATTTCGAACAGGTTTTTATCCGCCAGTAAAGACTGACCATCCCAGCAGTGCACACCCTCCACCGCCGCCGTCAGTCTGCGTGGTACAAGATTCTTCTTTCACCTGCATACCTATCTTGGTGTTATCTATGCACTTTCTCCATGATCATCACATTCTAGAAACTCAACAACGCAATTTTCATAATAGCAAGTCTGGTTACCTATGGATAGTACACTTTAAAGAAAATATCTTTAGACTTTAGAAGCGCAACGTGAAAGATCATCGTGAAATATCACCTGTATTGTTTATGCATATCTATATAATCATGCAGACATATCTGTTACGCACATCATCGGCAAACACAACATTTTGACGAACTAAATAAAAACGAGCCCACAGTTATAACAGATTTAATTTACATAATCATCACAACATTTCCCTATCTGGCATATTCCCTATGGCGGCATCATTTTGGCGAGCTAAATATAAAAAAAAACTGTTTGTCGCTCCAGCTTTATACCACAGATAACAATACATAATGATTATAATTCTTATAGATTCTCATCCTTAGGAGCCGGATATAAATTTAAGGAATGGATTCAGATTGAGACACAGTTGTAAGATCAACTTTACTCAATAGACGCTGTCCAACTGTTTGGAAACGAAAATAAACTATCGGAGAAAATTTTACGTGTTCCAGAATTGAAAAATAAGTTTCTCAACGAAATTCCGGGAAGCATCACGAACATGTGGTAGGTTTTAACAACCTTTTCTTTTTCGACACTGATATGCCATAGATGTGCTAGGCGGAGTACTTAGGACAACAAATAAAACATTGTTTTGTAATTTGTACCACTTTTTTTTTTTTTTTTTTTTTTTTAACGTGAGGGAAAATCCTCGTAGGATGCTATGCCGGACTCTTACCGACTAAAAAACCTCACGTAACGCCCAACAGCCTATGGTTGAGAGCCCCGGGTAAGCCCTCAGGAAGGATGTCCCGTGACTCCCAACAGACCTACGGCCGCCAATGCGGCCTCGCCCAGGGGGTGGTTCGGGTGCAATCCCGCGTCTATGGGGGGTTTCGGGTGTGACCCCGCTTCTAAGGGGGGGGCGTGCGTGAGTGCTCACGTCACGCTGCCGTCATGGGCCTGCTTCTGTAAGGACGGTGAGCGGCCCTCTCACCGTCCTCAGACCCCCGGTCATGGAGGCCGATAGTCCTCGGCGAAGACACGTCGGCGGCGCCCGGGGCGCCGACTGCGGAAATCGGGTGGTAGAGTTCTCTCCCGCACCCGGCCCGCCGCCTCCTTCGCGAGCATGACCTGCTCGCAGAAAGAGGCGGCGCAGTCCCACTTACTCCCGCTGGAGAGCATGGCTCGCACCATGGCCTCAAGCGAGAGAGTGTCCACGCACAGACCCACTACGAGGACCTGTCGCTGTTGTGCCCACGCCGTGCACTCCACCAGCGTGTGGAGCGCCGTGTCATCGCTGCGGTCCTCGCAGTTAATTTGTACCACTTCAAAAGGTATTGCAATGAGTCTAGTTGTGATTGAAGCGTTCCTTTTGGCTGTTTTAGGTGTATTTTTCTCTCAGCGCGTTCTAAACTAACAAACTTTCAGGGTGTAAAAGTAGTTTAAAGTGTGTTAAGTATGAAAAATGAAGAGTAGTACATGATTATTCCTAAAGACGACTTGAAATTAACATTTTCCTTGTTCGAAAATATAAAAACACCGACAATTTGATTCGGTAAGAAACAAACAATAATATACATATGATTTGCATTCTTAGCCAGTTATTTTGGAAAAAAAATGCGTGATGCCTGATCTGAGCAGACAAAAGATATGACTGGGTAATAAATACACATCATGATATAACTGAACGGAGTGTCCATATATATAAAAAATTGTGTGCGTATATGTACGCTTTTAAAACTCAAAATGTACTAAATCGATTAAGCTCAAAATTGGACACGATATACAACAAGATTCAGAGATGGTTTTAGGCTACTTTATACACTTTTATCATCCCAGCAATAAGAATAAAACAGCTTTAAAGAGTTATTTTACCAATAGATGGCGCTTTACGCTTTTTAAAAATTACATTCTGCCAGCTACAGAACAAAATATTATATAACTACAACCTACTTAGTAGGTGCATACCAGATATCTGGTTTTTTTAAAGAGATGTTTCCTTGCATTCAGATTAATAAAAGGGAGTAGGTACATACCTACCAAGGGAGGTCGGATATGATCTGCATGTTATTTTTGAAATTAGAGTTTTGGCGCGTTAGGAAAAAATTATCAGAGTGAATTTATTTTTTGAAGCGTGCGCATGTAGTTTTAAAAACTGAACATTGATTACAGAACAGAATTTTTCTTTTAAAGTGATTCTTCTATTGACCCGTGTGTTAATTTGGTTTTCTGAAATATTTGTGATTTTGATGATGTACCCACCCATCCTTTGGTTTGTTACTCATTTCGCATAGTTACATGCAACCACCATAAAGAAAGTCACGGCGAAGCGTGGCAGGGAACCGCTAGTACTTATATAATATTTTATTTGATCAAATACCTACATCAAAGATATACCATAATAAATAATTATTAATTATTAAGTACAGCCCTATAACACACAGGCACTGGCAGAATAAAGGGAAAAGAAAAATAATTTCGGTAAAACCCAAGAATGATGTCTTCGTTTAATGACCACAAATTTCTGACTAAATTTCGTTAGGTAGGTATAGTCGGGGTTTTTTATTCGGTTTGCACTGCACGCAATATCAGAGATACTTTTAAGATAATATGGATTTTATTGGCGTCACAGAAGAGGCAAAGGTCAATGGATGCTCTTGTTTAATTTTGTCACGGTAAAAGGAGTTCTTAATCTGTTAGTGGCATAGAGCTACGCGACCAGTAGGTATAAGAGAGACTCTATAGTCTCTATACGGTACATAACTGTCTGTCATAAGCTGCGTTAGGAAATCGTATTCCTAATACACCACTACAAAAGCAATCGGCTGTCACTATGGAACATTATACAAAACAATTAAAACAAAACACTCATAATTTCAGATTCACACATCTATGTATACATATATTTCTTATGCCTTTGACTTCGACTATAAAGAAATTACCCTTAAACCAATTTAAGGTAAAATTAAAGGCCTGGTTAGTTGAGAAAACCATATACACAATCAATGACTTTTTAAGTGAAAAATAAATTGGTTGCTTACTTAAGTTTATAACACTTCTATTTGTATCCTTTAATCATTAAAGGATACAAATAGAAGTACACAGTTAAAGTTTAATGTATTAAATACGAGTATTGAAAAAAATGCTGACAGATTGTTTTAAATTTTTTGATTAATATTGTTAATTTAGCATTTTTTTTCTTGGACATGATATTTGTGACATTTATTTTATTTTACATTGTTTGACATAGTACATTTATACATTTATTTTATATTCTTTGACATAGTAATGTATAGTATTATGAATAATGATTATGTATGTATTAGAATATATATGAATATATCTTTGTTGTTATCTAGTTAAAATTTGCATGTCAGAAAGAAACTGACGAAGTATGTGATCTAATTAATATTAACAATAATAACTTATGTACCTACCATACTTCAGCGAATAAATTTCATTTCATTTCATTTCATTTGGAACCCGCTTTGACAGAGTGGAAAATTCCAGTGTCGCTCCTCCCCTCCCGATAAACGTCATAGATCGTGTTGCTCTATGGTTAGTGGTTCCTGTTTTGCACAACCAAGGTATAACGCTGACCACCGCGTATTTTTTATTAGGTATTATTTGGTTTTAAGCGGTTAAAAAGGTCAGCAGCCTTGCCATGTAATGCGGTTTTTATCATAACGCTTATAATATTTACACAGAGAGCCATTGATAACCGAGAAGATGACTTTGCAGTCTTTTATTTTTTAAATGCCATTCACCTGATGCAGATGATTTATTATTAATTCTCGACATTAAAATAACTTACTGCTCTTGACGAAAAAGATAAAGCTTCAAATAAAACCCTATGAATAGTGAAAAATCTCGCGTTGCACTGCTTAGTCTATTATCTTTACTGTTAGCTTTGAATTAATGGTCAAAGTGGACTTTTCTTTGATCAGAAGTGATCAACACCACAATTTTAGACTAAAAGAATTTTAATCTGAGACCACAATACACTCATGCATAGCTCGCATGACAGTAAGTACCATATTATTATACTAACCGAAACATCCGAGTCCTGGGACATCCTTCCGAGGTTCCGAGGGCTTACCCGGGGCTCCCAACCATAGGCTGTTGGGCGTTACCTGAAGTTAAGATTATTTTTGTAAAACAATTAGTATGCTAACTGATCATAAATATTAAACATGGAGTTTTTTAGTCGGTAGGAGTCCGGCATTGCATCTATGAAGATTTTCTCTCACGTTAAAAAAAAAAACTAAAACATCCGAACAAAGCTTTGTTGTGGATGCTATTCCTACCGGCTAATCAACTGCTCTAAAACTGCCGAAGGACCCCGCGGAACGATAGCGCCAGGACTCCCGACACAGGGTTAGTTTTGCCTTCTTAAATTGAACGAAAATAATGGACAAAATGATTCTGAAATTTAGCCAACAGCTACATTAAGCGCAACGCATTAAAGTTGTTGTTGGCTAAATTTTGGTTACATACCTACTCGTTTTATTTTAACGTAATATGCCAAGCAAAAACATTTTCTGTTTTAGAGTCATGAGTTTTGTCCATTAGCTAGTAGCGTCTTTTGACTTGCGCTTAAGCCGCTGGGGGATTTAAAATTTAATATATAAGTAGGTAATACCTATGCCTATTATTATAATATATATATATATCTACCTATTATCTTTCTTCAATTTCGACACAAGCACTCTGTCCTCGGCAACGTACCTAGTACCCGTAGCACTAAGCTTCAGATAATAGTTAATGGTTTGCTATTAAAAGGACTTTTACCACCGTAACGCCCGTCGATAAAGTTTAAAGACATTCTTTATCTTTATGCTAATAGAAGTTTTGTCGCTTAATTACGGGAAGTGTTCTTTTAAGTACCTATTTCACGTCTCAGTCATGGTCTATTTACTATGTACGTACTATACCATAGATTCACATAAAACATACAGATTATTGCATTCGGTGGTCGCATAGCTCTGTATATCATTTAGGAATTGTTGATACTTGTTTGTTTTCGGTCAAAGTTTCCCAAACCTGCCTCGGTGAAAATCTTTGCCACTCAACTGTAGGTAGGTACTATCCACTGCTATATTGTTCAACCTCCCCAATTAATCCCCGAGAACATTCGCAGGGTCGAGGAGTCATTCTCATACTGCTGTGGTATTCGTAATCCATTTTTAATACCGCAATTTATAGTGCCCTTTCCTCTCCTATAGTAACAAGGTACTCTTTTCTACTCACTCTTTACTAGCACACATATTCCTCCTCTAATAATCCTGAGCTTTTATAGTGGACGATATTTGAAAAAGCATACATTAAAGATTTTCAATCGAAATATTTAGCATAATGAATCCAAAATAACTCCTTGAAGTTATTAGCTTAACTTATATCCCTACTATAATCCCTACTATATCCCTACTAATATTATAAATGCGAAAGTAACTCTGTCTGTCTGTCTGTCTATCTGTCTGTCTGTCTGTCTGTCTGTCTGTCTGTCTGTTACGCTTTCACGCCTAAACGGCTGGAGCGATTGAGATGAAATTTGGTATGGGGATGGTTCAAGGCCCTGGGAAGGACATAGGCTACTTTTTAACCGACTGCGCAAAAGGAGTGTTATGATTTTACGTGATAACGACTTTCACGCTGTTAGGCTTTCACGCCTAAACGGCTGGAGCGATTGAGATGAAATTTGGTATGTAGATAGTTCGAGGCCCTGGGAAGGACATAGGCAACTTTTTAACCGACTGCGCAAAAGGAGTGTTATGATTTTACGCGATAACGACTTTCACGCTGTTACGCTTTCACGCCTAAACGGCTGGAGCGATTGAGATGAAATTTGGTATGTGAATAGTTCGAGGCCCTGGGAAGGACATAGGCTACTTTTTAACCGAGTGCGCAAAAGGATTGTTATGATTTTACGTGATAACGACTTTCACGCGATAACGACTTCTACGCGGTCGAAGTCGCGGGAACAGCTATCCCTGGCTATCCCTACTAATATTATAAATGCGAAAGTACATAACTCGGTCTGTCTGTCTGTCTGTCTATCTGTCTGTCTGTCTGTTACGTTTTCACGCAAAACGGCTGGAGCGATTGAGATGAAATTTGGTATGGCGATATTTCGAGGCCCTGTGAAGGACATAGGCTACTTTTTAACCGACTGCGCAAAAGGAGTATTATGATTTTGCGTGATAACGACTTTCACGCGATAACGACTTCTACGCGGTCGAAGTTGCGGGGAACAGCTATTTAATATAAATGAGCTTAAAGATTAAGTCTGTTGTAAATATTCAATCACACTACTTAGCCTAGGGGCCCTAGGGGCTTGACAGAGAAGGAATAAAATCTGTAGGTATACTATATGGGCAAAAGAGATGCTTACGAAATAGGTTAGGTTCAATTTTTATATGCGGATAGGTTTATATAAGCGTGAATCCCTCGCGTCACGCTGTCGTCTAGGGCCTGCTTCTGTAAGGACGGTGAGCGGCCTCCTCATCGACCTCAGGCCCCCAGTCATGTAGGCCGATAGTCTTAGGCGAAGACAACTCGCCGGCAAGTGGGTACTTGGAACTTGGGTGGAAGAGTTCTCTCTACTTTTGAAAATTATTAAGTCTATAAGGCTAATAACTTGGTTTTACGACTGCCATTTACTGGCTACCGTTAGCGTTAGTGTTATCGTCTCAAATCTTTCGGTTATAAGTACTTAAAGTTTTCAGTCTGTGGCCCTAATCTAACAAACGTTTCGTATTCGCGCTTCACCATACTACTTACTCTTTTTATTATTAAAGGGGCCAATTAATAAAGATGTACGTCATACCGGCCTTGGACCCGCTAAAACCATTAGGTCTCTACCCATCCTTCTAGCGCAGTCCTGGGGTATCCTTTAGAGGGCTCCTTTAGAGGGAGGCCAGGGGCTCCTAACCGTAGGCTGTTAGGTATAACAGCCTACGGTTGGGAGTCCTACCGGATACGTGTGGTTTTT
Organism: Miltochrista miniata; assembly: GCA_933228765.1. Lineage (NCBI taxonomy): Eukaryota > Metazoa > Arthropoda > Insecta > Lepidoptera > Erebidae > Miltochrista > Miltochrista miniata. The sequence continues at coordinate 27,418,676 of OW121751.1, forward strand.
TGTCAGTAGGAGTTATAGTATATTCATGTGGCACTAACCTCACATTAAAAAAAACCATGTAGCGCATAGCTCCCCGAGTAAGTTAGAGTATGTCCTAACTTTGTCCCCACATTTTGGTTACGACTTATCCTAGAGGCTCGATAGAATACAGTTCAAACTTTGCTTATAATATAATTTCCACGCGAACGAAGTTGCGGGTAACAGCTAGTAATATTATAAATGCGAAAGTAACTCTGTCTGTCTGTCTGTCTGTCTGTCTGTTACACTTTCACGCCTAAACGGCTGGAGCGATTGAGATGAAATTTGATATGGGGATAGTTTGAGGCCCCGGGAAGGACATAGGCTACTTTTTAACCGACTCCGCAAAAGGAGTGTTATGATTTTACGTGATAACGACTTTCACGCTATTACGCTTTCACGTCTAAACGGTTGGAGCAATTGAGATGAAATTTGGTATGTGGATAGTTCGAGGTCCTGGGAAGGACATAGGCTACTTTTTAACCGACTGCGCAATAGGAGTGTTATGATTTTACGTGATAACGACTTTCACGCGATAACGACTTCTACGCGGTCGAAGTCGCGGGTACAGCTATCCCTACTAATATTATAAATGCGAAAGTAACTCGGTCTGTCTGTCTGTCTGTCTATCAGTCTGTCTGTCTATTACATTTTCATGCTTAAACGGCTGGAGCGATTGAGATGAAATTTGATATGGCGATAGTTCGAGGCCCTGGGAAGGACATAGGCTACTTTTTAACCGACTGCTCAAAAGGAGTGTTATGATTTTACGTGATAACGACTTTCACGCGATAACGACTTCTACGCGGTCGAAGTCGCGGTGAACAGCTATTTAATATAAATGAGCTTAAAGATTAAGTCTGTTGTAAATATTTAATCACGCTACCTAGCCTAGGGGCTTGACAGAAAAGGCAAAAGACATGCTTACGAAATAGGTTACGTTAATTTTTTATATGTGGATAGGTTAATATAAGCGTAAATCCCTCGCGTCACGCCGTCGTCTAGGGCCTGCTTCTGTAAGGACGGTGAGCGGCCTCCTCATCGACCTCAGGCCCCCGGTCATGTAGGCCGATAGTCTTAGGCGAAGACATGTCGCCGGCGCCGGCGCTCCCGCCGCTGATGCGGAACTCGGGTGGGAGAGGTCTCTCCCGCCCCCTCCCCGCCGCCTCTTTCACGAGCATGACCTGCTCGCAGAAAGAGGCAGCGCACCCACTAACTCCCGCTGGAGATCATGTTCTCCAGCGAGAGAGTGTTCACGTCTAGAACTGCCACGAAGGCCTGGCGTTATTGCGCTCGCACCTTGCACTTCACCAATGTGTGGAGCGCTGTGTCCTCGCTGCGTAGCTCGCAGTGCTGGCACTCGGCCGTCTTTTGCTAACTTTAATACCAATGAAAGGCAATCTCAACATCTCTGTTTGTTTGTTTATTAATTCATCAACTATGCACATCATGTATGAATTCAATAACATAATAATACTTTAAAAGAATACAGTTCATCAGTAACAACAGTAATAACAGCTTGGTATTGTTAGATGTGCGTGGTGTAACAATAACATCTGCATAGAAAGCTGTATTGGGCCAGTACCAAAGAAACTAGAAATCTTGAATAAGTAAAAAAGGCTGCTAATTTTTTATGCCGCATAAGACAAAGTCTCCTGTACATGGCGCAGATTCGTTATTAAGAATACTGCTCTCAACTTTTGGATAACTCCCAGCAGTGCTTACACTCCGTCTGTACATGCAGCGATGTGATAGGTATTCACAATAAAGACTGTCCTGAGGTAACTGACAGCCTTGAACTATTTATTGGTGCAGAGTAGAACAATAGTTTTTTTTTATACTAAGCTCGCCAAATAGACGTCGCAACTGATGGAAAGCCGTGTGGCGCATCTAGCGATCTAGCGATACTTTCACAGTCCGTAAGACTTACATTCAATTAATAGACCAAATCTACCAAGGTGAGGTAAAGAGCTCTTCAACTTAAATAAATATTAAATAACACGGGCCCAGATACCACTCGCATGCATTGAAAAGACTTCGCCAGAACCCAGCAATGCAAAAAATCGTTTCTCTTTCGAACCATATTCGCGTATTCGCGCTTCACCATACTACTTACTCTTTTTATTATTAAAGGGGCCAATTAATTAACACGTACGTCATACCGGCCTTGGACCGTTAAAAGCATGAGGTCTCTACCTCACCATCTAGCGCAGTCCTGGGGTATCCTTTAGGGGGCTCAAAACCGTGTTAGGTAGGATACGTGTGGTTTTTTGTCAGTAGGAGTTATAGTATATTCATGTGGGATTTACCTCACATTAAAAAAAAAACCATGTAGCGCATAGCTCCCCGGGTAAGTTGGAGGTTGTCCTAACTTTGTCCCCATATTTTGGTTACAACTTATCCTAGAGGCTCGATAGAATACAGTTCAAACTTTGCTTATAACATAATTTCCACGCGAACGAAGTCGCGGGTAACAGCTAGTAAAGTTATAAAATCTGTATAGTCATTGCTTAGTCTGTAGATCTAAGAGACCGACTCACAGAGAATGCAGCGATGCGCTGTTAAAAAGGGCCGCGGTGATCGCACGCGCAGGCTTGCCATTATTTTTTGCTAATTTACCATACATTACATGCCGATGGCCGGAGATGAGTGTCGGAGTACAGTAATTACGATCGAGAACAACACCATGTATTATGGAAAATTCAACGTAATTATCAATTCTTTGTTCAATTGCAAGGAACGTGCTTGGTGTCGAAGACAATCTGGAATAATTTGTATGCACTCCGATCCAACATTTTACATGATATTTTTTTTTAACGTGAGGAAATCCCCACAATCGTCGTGCCGAACTCGAATGCTTTATTGTTTAAGAATATTATCTCAGTTTTCATCTCACTATGTCGTCTCTAGTGGAGTTCAGTTTACAAGTTCTAGATCTAGAGAGTTCAAAATAGAGACAGGCGTAGGACCCCCGCCAGTTGGACCGACGACCTGGAAAAGATCGCAGGCTGGGACTGGATACGGAAGGCGCAGTACCGTGTGTTGTTTTTTTTTTTTTTATATACTACTTAGGTGGCAGACAAGCTTACGGCCCACCGGAAGGTTGGTAACCGTAGCCTATAGACGTTTGCAACACCAGAGGCGCTAAACACGCGCTGCCGACCCGGGCGCAGGTTGTGACGACCCACAGTTGAAATTTTTCAAGCCGCTCTTAAGGCCTTCAACTTGGCTTAACGACTGTCATTTTACCGACAACCGGGACCAACGGCTTATCATGCCTTCCGAAGCACGGAAACGCTCGTAAATAAATGTCACAAAGTGGTCCACGTGGTGGTCACCCATCCATGTCCGGCCATAGTAAATGTTGCTTACTGCAGTGATCGTTTACAGAACACTGAGTCCGCGGGGCCACGAGCGCTTCAAAAGTTGTGGCGAAAAGTGGGAGAGGCCTACGTCCAGCAGTAAACTGTCATAGGCTGGTTTGATAAATTGATTTGATATCTCTTCTTTGACTCTTGTCTAATATTTCCATTGAAAATAGTTATGGTAAAAACATTAGTGATGACAACAAATTAAATACTTGAGTGTTTATTCGTCTATACTAAAATTATAAAGAGGAAAGATTTGTTTTTTTGCCTTTTTGTTTTTTGTTTATTTTGTTTGTTTGTTTGTAACGAATAGGCTCCGGAACTACTGGACCGATTTGAAAAATTCTTTCACTGTTGGAAAGCTACACTCTTCGCGGTGAACATAGGCTATATTTTATTCCTGTATTCCCACGGGAACGGGAACTACGCGGGTGAAACCGCGTGACGTCCGCTAGTCATTTCTCAGGCGAAATATTAAGTAAGTCTCTTATGTTATCTCATCAACAATGAAATATGCTTATGCTAGAATTAGTCAACCGTAAATCTGATATTGTAAACTTTGTAGTAAATCAAAACTGCAGGGCGGGTATATTAAATCATATTTCGTTTAGTCCTTGCGAAATACTCGCACCTTTCAATTTACATACAATTAAAGAGCTTACATTTTGTAATAACCAAGAAATATGCTGTGTAGCTTAGGGCTATTTGAATGGCTTATTGATTGTTATCAATTTATTAAGTAGGTACCATTATATTATTCTCTAAGTACCTAACAATATTTTTGTAATAGAAATCTATTCCTTGATAAAGTGATAAGTGTCCGTTTGGACGTATTAATTTTTTTCTATGAACGTAAAATGAATGTTTTCTATGAACAAAAGAACTGACTTCCACCGTTTCAGTCCTAGGAAAATTTTAATTAAGTCGAGGATCTAATTTAATTTACTTAGGTCTTAGACCATCTAACACAGGATCCGCCTTACTGAAGCATTCCCCTCTGCCAAGGCAATGGACCATTCGGACTAAGAGGTTTATAAAAAGCACTTGAGAATCGATTGATTCACTATCATAATCGACATACATCGGCCTTAATTTGAGGACGCCATGCGTTCGCACACAGCTATAACGATTATGATAATGAATCAATCGATTCTCAAGTGCTTTTTATAAACCTCTTAGTCCGAATGGTCTATTGCCTTGGCAGAATGGTCTATTGCCTTGGCAGAGGGGAATGCTTCAGTAAGGCGGGTCCTGTGCTAAATAGTCAAAGACTTAGGTACATAAAATATTCTAAATGATCAGTCTCGAAATCGGTTTGAAAACGTATTTTGCCCAAGACATTGGAATTCAGAGAGTAGCTCCGAACAATACGGTCTTATCGTTCTTAAGATTAAATTATCTGCAACTCACGTTCTCCCAGCAATAATTCTACGTAGGTAAGTATCTTAATTACTGTGACTCAATTTACCCTACAGCACTTTGTGATTTGCAAGTATTATTTGTCCGATAAGTTACTCAAATTCGTTTTATCGTTTGTGCCCTAGGTCACAAATATTTAACCTAATTATAAACCAACCTATTAATCGTTTTCGTATTTCCTTAATCGGGTTTAAAATATAATCACATACCTAGTCACTAAATAAAAGACGTTTTAAATAATTTGTTCATTTTTTGTTTTCGTCATTGAGTTATAATGTACTACGTACGTAGTAATAATAACACAATCGTTTTCGTGAACTATTATTCATTTTCATTTCAGGGTACATCTGACCAACGAACATGTTGAGCACGGATCTCAATCGTTTATAGATAATTGTAGCAAAGTTTTGATACCTGTATGCTACAATATAAGTGAATATTACCTATATCTGCTTTTATTAACATAATTAATAGAATTTTTGAGTACAATTTTGAGTAGAGCCATGGCAAAAATATAATGTAGAGCTGACGAGTGATCAATCAAAGTTGGAACTCTGTAACAATAAGTATTGCAATATTCTACACTCAATTCCAAAAACTTATCTGTAATTGAAATTCAAAAAGCGATCTGGTACAGGAAATCTGTCCAGGGGCTTTAGATGGCGAGGCACTTAGAAGAGATATCAAGTACCAGTGACACTGCAATCCACCAAAATGAAAGTCAAGAAAGTAGCCACAAAAAAAAATTGCTTAGAAGTCTACATAAATTATTACAGAGATAGTATAAGGAATCTTGGTTAGTCGGCGGTTGAGTCGAGACCCTCGTCGGGCGCTGTAACCCGACACCTCTTGTATTCGATCTTCTCTACTAATTCCTGAATTTGTATATCAGGGTTGTCTCCTGAGTGATAGTTATGAAATATTAATAGCAAGTAGTTTTGATTTGAAGTAGGAACTTGTTACTTCTTTAGTACGAAATAGTACCCAGCTTATCAAACAGCTTACAGGGATACATAATCTGAAATGCGTTTATCAAGAATGTGTGTGTAAAACAACCCATCTCCATCAAGCCCCACTTTTTTTTCAGTCCTCACTTCTTCCTTATACCTAGTATATACTAAGTATACCTTAAAGTTGTGATTACGTACCAATGGTTTGCTCGACGGTATTCTTACTCCTAGGCAGCAAGTAAGTTACGCTAAGACTATAGGGTCAGTCAAACATTGTTCCGGACTGTAACTGAAAAAACACTGTGCTGTAATGAAGGTGTGTGGCAGTAAGCGGTGCAGCGATGAAGCGAGATGAAGGTCTGGTTGGTCACTGGTGTAGCGTATATTGAGTAGGTACAGAATGAACCTGTATGGAAGGGAGACTTGGAGTTAGTTAATATACACGACTCGTCAAAAGGCTTTCAGTGCCCTTTTATGGGTATGAAGCAGTTTTGCAGTTCTGCGAAAGTGCATGTATAACAATGCTTTTTTAAGCACTGTGGTCAGAGCGAGCGTTGCCTATTATTTTCAGTCTGAACAAGGTTTAACTTTTTCAGTACCAATACTTAAAAATTGATACTTAGATACCTAGTTATCTCAGTGTGTACAACGTGCTATATAGGCAGAGAACACATCTTATTGAATACTCCCGTGTAGAGATGTTATTAATAGAAGTGTCAAAAAGATTATAAGCGAATGAACAAGTTCGTTAGCGAAGCAGTGATTATCGCGTGCCGATAGCCCTGGCGGGGCTAGCGGGCTGGTGAGTAAGGAGGCGGAACCACACAACGGCTTGCGTTGTGCCGACGATAAATCGAATTCGCGACGACAGGGCCGCTGTCTGTGGAGATCGACGAACGCGATTACTGGACTTACGATTATATTCAGTTAAGAATCTCACCGGAGTCAACCAGGACAATCACCATTCTCGGTGCTGCCAGTTGAATATCTTGTTTTTTTTTTCAATACAAAATGGCTAGCATTTGGTCACTTCGAGGCGGTCTAGAACAGAGTGCACTCACCTAGAAAGAAACATGTTTACTCATATTATAAGCTGCTTTTATGTAGGTATCGCTATGTTAGATTTTTTACTGTAAAGTAATGTAATAAATCGACGTCATCGACCGATGTGATGGCTCCTTGTAATAGGAGAGTTCCTACTAGAAGAGTAGATTATCTGAGGAGTCATAATATCCACTCTTTTTGGTAAAATTTTGTATAGATACTTAATTCGACAAAATGACGCGTCAGAATATGTATCCGTCTGATGGAAAGTCATGGCGACATACTCTATACTTACTAATATAATGAAGATAAAAAAAAATTGATTGTTTTTGCATTGAATAGGCTCCGAAACTACAGAACCGATTTAAAAAAAAATAATTCCCTGCTGGAAAGCTTCACTATTCACAGGTGATATAGGATATATTTAATTATTGTATTCCAACGGGAACGTGAGCTACGAGGGAGAAACCACCTCACGTCCGCTAGTTCTGTTATAAAACACACTACATAGTATTAGACACATGCAAATTCTAAATACCAACAATGGCATTTTTGCATTGTTGGTATTTAGAATTTGTATCCTTCTGTAGATCCTTCTGTAATTTGTAATAGTATCTATCAGTATCTACCTACGTAACATTGCTCTTCCAGGCATCTCTACATTTGACCATGAATTCTTATATAAATAGACTGTATAATGTTAGACCTTATCAATGTAGTTATTATTGTAGACGGTGGTAGTGGCATATCTCTTCAAATATTTTATTACTTTTATTAGAACAGTTTTAGAATAAAAGTACTCGGCGTTGTGCAACAAAATGTCTCCGATTTCATTTTCCTTTCGTGACATCGTAAATTTTCATTCGAACCTACCTATTGGCAAAAATAAAATTTCGATAAGAGGATGTGAATTTCTTTTCAATGAACTACATTTGAAAACCGAATTTACGCTCTTAACACTCTACGGGTTTTATTAACAGCTCATATTCACATATATTATTTGTAGTTAATTCTAAAATCTAAATACCTAACTAGTCAAATTCTGTTGTATATGCGTACTCAGAAGAGAAGGGACGAGGACGCAGTATCTAAAAACGCCCGTTCTGTACAGTTAATGCCATCATCATCAACATCTCAGCATTCTCAGCTGATTTGGCGCCCACTGCTGAGTTCGAAAGTTCATCGTTTGCCGCCCGTATAAAGCAGGATCCCGCAACCTTTATAGGTCATCTGTCCATCTTGCGGAAGGATCTGTCCCCTCACACTGCGTCACATTACGTCACAGTTTACGTATTTTTCCTAAAATCAACACTTCCGATCAAAGACAAAGGCTATTATCGTGGCTAAGTAAAGTGTAAGTACGGAACGGTATATTGATTACAACAGCTACGGACAATAGCTGTCAGTTGATAAGGGCAAGTGTGTCCCTGATGTGCCCAAGTGAATACATTTCTCCAAGGCACGCATCTACTAATGTGATAAGGTAATGACTTTCGAGATTGACTCACGCTTGTATTGCGTGAAGTAAATAAACACATAGGTACTATGAGAGTAAGGTTTGACTGTAAGCGAGAGCGGTTTGTTCTGGTTGGAGGCTCACGAACTACAAATCGCTTCCAATGAACAAAACTATTCTTCTCTCCAAAATAGGCCAAAAGGATTTTGATGACCGTATTCTTTTCTAACTGGAAGCTTATATAAAGCTCAAAACTATAACCCGTAATCAGATATAATAACACTTTCAAAATAGCTGTGTGAATTTCCGAACAATAATGATCCACATTGCACTAACTATGTGCAGAACTAAAACCTGTTTATTTTTACAATGTGATCACATGGATAAGGTCCGTCGCCGTCGTTTTTCTGATTTTTATGGCCCAAGTCAGTTCATCTGCAAGTAGTGCACCTGCTTACTTTTTAACCGACTTCCAAAAAAGGAGGGGGTTCTCAATTCGTCTGTATTTTTTTTTGTTTTATGTTTTTTACCGGCAAATCGCTAGAAGGAGTTAACCGATTTTGAAAATTCTTTTGTTTGAAAGCTGGTGCTTCCCATGTGGTCCCATAAACATGAAGTCAGAATCGGATGCTGGGATCCTGGAGAAATAGAAAGAAATCCCTCGAATCGAGGGAATTCCTTAACGATTTACAGGAGTTACCTTGTGTTTGGGCTTGATTAATTTGTGTTGGGGAGAACAATACCCCTAGACAAATATAATTTCAGTCTACCCGTCACTAAAAATAATGAAAAAAAAAACAGTATTACATTCAATAATATCTGATAAATCTAAATATATTTACCTATTACTTTGTGCTACGTTAATTTTATTTTTCATTTTTAACCGACTTCAAAAAAAGGAGGAGGTTCTCAATTCGTCTGTATGTATTTTTTTTTATGTATGTTAAGCGATAATTCCGTCAATTATTGACGGATTTCAAAAAATGTTTTTTTGTTGAATAGGGGTTACTTCTGAGGTGGTCCCATTTTCACCAGGTCAGGATCTGATGAAGGGGTCTAGGAGAAAACGAGGGCAACCACCGAAAATTATAGGGACAACTAGTGTGCTTGTTAACTTTTTAATTAAGTGCTTTAATGTTATACACTTTAATGAAGGTATGGCGTCGATCTGATGATAGAGTCGAAAGACAGTCGAGGGCATTCCTAAACAATTTACAGCAGTTATCTTGTGTTTGGGCTTGATTGATTTGTATTGATGAGAACTTTACACCCAGATTGATAGATTCAACTTCAAAAAAAAAAGGTCTCAATGTTTTATGTATGTTCACCGTCAATTATAGACGGATTCCATTTTTTTTTGTTGAATAGGGTTTACTTCTGACGTGGTCCTATTATAACCAGGTTAGGATCTGATGATAGGATCCTGGAGAAATCGAGGGCAACCACCGAAAATTATAGGCACAACTAGTGCGTTTGTTAACTTTTTAATTCAGTGCTTTAATGTACTACCATTAATAAAGGTCTGGAGTCGATCTGATGATGGAACGAAAAGAGATTCGAGGGAATTCCTTAACGATTTACAGCAGCTACCTTGTGTTGGGGCTTGATTAATTTGTATTGATGAGAACTTTCACCTAGATAGATATGTTTTTCGGTTCACCCGTCACTTAAAATAATGAAAAAAAAAAAATTTCAATAAAAAATACAACCGACTTCCAAGAAATCCTAAAAAATAAAATTCACTTAGCACAAAGTAATATGTAGTTGATTTATCAGATTTTATTCAATATAATATTGAAGTTGGTGCCATGAATAATACCTCCCTAAACCTTTTTACCCTAAACTCTTTAACCCTAAAAATTTACTTGGCGCCTACTTCAATATGATATTGAATAAAAAATCAGATAAATCAAAATACATATTACTTTGTGCTAAGTAAATTTTATTGTTTAGGATTTCTTGGAAGTCGGTTGTATTTTTTTTTGAAATTTTTTTTTTAGTTTTTGCTTGAAGTCGGTTTTTTTTTAATTCTACTTAGTGTGTATAAGACGTCGCTGATCGTGTTGTGTCGTAATAAGGTCAGGTTTTTGATAAAAAACTTTAGGTTAGGTAGGTTAGGTTTATGATTCAATCCCTCATTTTATCATATTTCTGCGACATATACCTACATGAATTTATATTGAAAAGTCAATTCATGACTTCAAACACGGGTTACGTTGCAATTTCAGAGTAAGATCATAATGTATAGTACCTAAATCCTAAAATCCAGACTTTGTTGAAGCGTCTATTGTCGCTTCCGCCACTCGCTTTCCTTGCTACCATAGCTCTACCAGTAGCCTAAGTTCTATGAACTGCAGGGAGCCGATAGAGAATTTATGTCACGTGTTATCATTGGGAATGAATTTTGTAATGGCACGCGTTTTCCGGAGTCACTCGTAAGACCAAGACAATGGTCCTTATCAGTGTGCTATTAGACTCAGGATAGTATTACCTACCGAAGACAAATATTAATTAGCTGTGAACTAATTGGAGCTAATTATTGATATCAATTTGTGAACAATTACCTATGTTGGAGGCGATAGTTTGTTTTTAGGAGAGTAATACAACCTATGCGAAGAAATATTGGTTATACTACCATAAAAATGTACTACAATTATTACTAGCTGTACCTTCCCGCTCCACCATAATATAAATAATTATTTCGATCACTTTTACTTCTTGTTCACCACCAAATATTCAAGATTCTAGGTCCAAGAGTTTCATGAGTGTGTCATCCGTTAATTTTAATTACATAGGTTATTCTTGAAGAGTCAGCTTTAAAAAAAAAATTTTCAATAAAAAATAAAACCGACTTCAAGCAAATCCTGAAAAATAAAATTCACTTAGCACAAAGTAATACACTCGAGAGCAATGAATCCGGGTCACTTAAAGAATCCTAAAAATCTCGGAAACTAAAAATGCTAGGTTAATGCAATAAATTGTATTTAATAGACAATGTAATACTCCTTAAATGAAGGTATTAAAACTTCTTAGTTATTGTAAAGTTATATCATAAAAAAATCGAATTTGAAAAAGGGCCACTTTCGAAGATGGAACTACGAAATTACAGCATTTGGTGTTGCTTTTGTTTGTAATCTGTCATTTATGTGGGTACATAAACCATGTTGATAGTGCTCTATATTCATTAATCAAGCTGAAATTATGTCGCTTACGCCTGAAGAATGCACCAGAATACTTACAATGCTGGAAACCGGCCGGAGTCAGCGCGATACAGCCAGGACTGTCGGTGTGTCGCTGTCAACAGTACAAAGAGTTCTCCGACGTTACGAAGAAACTGGTTCTAACCTACGCAGACCAGGAACGGGCAGAACCAGGTGTACCACAGCACGAGAAGACCGATACTTGGTGAACACCATGCTTCGAAATCGCTTTCTCACAGGAACTGAACTCACCAATCAGTTTCGACGCCTCGGAGGAAGTAACCCAAGTGCATGGACAGTAAGACGTCGGCTTGCTGAATCTAACTTAAAACCCCTTAGACCTGCAAACGGCCCTAAACTGGAGCGTGGGCATCGTATTTCGAGACTAAGGTATGCCCAGAGCCACGTAAATTGGAGTATTGAAGATTGGTCAAAAGTTATGTTCTCCGACGAATCAAAATTTATGCTCTACAAGCACGATGGAAGACACAGAGTGTATCGAAGACCAGGGGAAAGATTCAAGCAAGCATGCATCGAAGAAAAAGTAGCCTACGGTGGTGGGTCTGTACTTGTGTGGGCCGGAATTTCTTCTGAAAGTCGCACAGAGCTGGTGATCATAGAAAACGGCTCTTTAACTAGCCTAAGATATGTGGAAGAAATCCTCAATGATCACGTTGGTCCATTTATGGTCAATTTAGGTGAGGATGCTATATTTATGCATGACAATGCCCGACCTCATACAGGTAGGATTGTGAATGACTACCTTCAAGAGATGAACATTACTCGTATGGAGTGGCCAGCGCGCAGCCCGGATATCAACCCGATCGAGCATGCTTGGGACGAGCTAGGCAGATGCGTAAAACAACGAAACCCTCCCCCAATCACGCTTCGTGAGCTCAAAATTGCTCTCACAGAGGAATGGGAGAATATTCCCCAAAATCGTATAAGGAACTTGGTGTACAGCATGCCAAACCGCGTAAACGCAGTAATGGAAGCACGAGGAGGCAATACGAAGTATTAAAATTCAAGAAAATCGTAATAAAGTTCAAAAATTTCATGTTTCCTATTTTTGTATTAAGGAGAGATCGGCAGTTTTTTCTTTATGTAATTTTGTGTTAATAAAATGTATGGTGACTCATATTTTTTTTACTTTCATTTAAGGAGTATTACATTGTCTATTAAATACAATTTATTGCATTAACCTATCATTTTTAGTTTCCGAGATTTTTAACATTCTTTAAGTGACCCGGATTCATTGCTCTCGAGTGTATGTATTTTGATTTATCAGATTTTATTCAATATCATATTGAAGTCAGCGCCAAGTAAACCCATAGTTTTATGTAGGTATTATTCATGGCACCAACTTCAATATTATATTGTATAAAATCTGATAAATCAAAATACATATTACTTTGTGCTAAGTGAATTTTATTTTTCAGGATTTGCTTGAAGTCGGTTTTATTTTTTATTGAAAAAATTTTTTTCATTATTTTAAGTGACGGGTCAACCGAAAAATATATCTATCTAGGTAAAAGTTGTCATCAATACAAATCAATCAAGCCCAAACACAAGGTAGCTGCTGTAAATCGTTAAGGAATTCCCTCGACTGTCTTTCGGTTCCATCATCAGATCGACTCCAGACATTCATTGAATTGTAGAACATTAAAGCACTGAATTAAAAAGTTAACAAACGCACTAGTTGTCCCTACAATTTTCGGTGATTGCCCTCGATTTCTTCTGGATCTCATAATCAGATCCTGATCTGGTTAAAATGGAACCACCTCAGAAGTGAACTCTATCCAACAAAAAATAGATTTGAAATTCGTCTATAATTGACGAAATATCGGTAAACATACATAAAACATTAAGAACTTCCTTTTTTTTAAGCCGGTCCTATCAATCTAGGTGTAAAGTTCTCATCAATACAAATCAATCAAGCCCAAACACGAGGTAAGTGCTGTAGATTGTTAAGGAATGCCCTCGACTGTCTTTCCACTCTATCATCAGGTCGACTCCAGACCTTCATTAAAGTGTAGAACATTAAAGCGCTTAATTAAAAAGTTAACAAGCGCACTAGTTGTCCCTACAATATTCGGTGGTTGCCCTCGTTTTCTCCTGGATCCCATCATCAGATCCTGACCTGGTGAAAATGGGACCACCGCAGAAGTAAACCCTATTCAACAAAAAAAGAAATTTTGAAATCCGTCTATAATTGACGGAAATATCGCTTGACATACATAAAAAAAAAATACGTACAGACGAATTGAGAACCTCCTCCTTTTTTTGAAGTCGGTTAAAAATTGAAGGGGACCAGAATATTCAAAATGATCAAAGTTGACTAAAGTCATCTATAAGGGTAATCTCTGAATTGGATCTACTCAACCGATTTTCAAAATTATATCACCAATAGAAAGCTACGTTATTGTGGAGTGTAATAGGCTATAAAACATCACGCTACAATGAATAGGAGCTGGCCAGCTAGTTATTAAAGGGTGCTAATTAAACCACCTTCTTTTTAATATCATTATTGGCCTCCGAAAAAATACTTTGCATCCTAAATTAATAAGTCAGCCACAATTAATGAACGTCAGAATTTATAGATTATAGCCACCATTTAATTTCTTTATTAGCCACTGTTAATATAATTCAGCATCGGGATTATTTTTTAGCATCAAATTTTTTAACATGCATTCAAACAGTAAACTTTATCATCATCATCATCATGGATCATCAAAGTTAAGTTAAATTGCCATCAAAAAGCAAATTATGGCCACTAATATTACCTAAATGGCTAGAACCACTTTTAGCCACTGACTCAGTCTTCTGTAAACGATCACTGCAGTAAGCAACTAATGCTATTGCTGGTGCTCGGATGGGTGATCACTTTGTAACATTTGATTTGCGAGAGTTTCCTTGCTTTGCAAGGCACGTAAACACGACTATGTGGGGTGTCAAAATATGGTGGAAACGGACAAGCGAGTCCGTTTCAACACGGGAGCGTGGGACAGACCTTCGGGCATAAATGCTATTATTTATTATTGTGTTACCTGCAGTCTTTATAATTCGGATATTCTATACAATACCTGCATTCTAAGGAATACCTGCCCCAGACTCCAGACAATGTATGAAATGTTTTAAATAAGTATTATAATTGTTCATGCTTTGTCTAGGTATTGAACAACATTCCTAGAGATTGCATAGAATACCTGCTCGTCCACCGGCAATGTGTAAAATAAATAGGTCTTGGGTCACCACAAATTGTCAATACTGCAAAATTATAAACTATCGAGAAATTATAAATTTTAACATAATGCAAAATGTTAAATTTATAATGACATCTGGCGCTCGGCGGCCACTGCCGCGGCATGCTCGCTTCGTTCGCTAGCATTCGCGCGTTAGTGGTCCAACCTAACCCAACCTCTGCAAGCAGCGAACGAATCTTCCATACTCTCGTATATTTCATACATTGCCTTGCTTGCAAGTTTCCGGTATTCTATAGAATGCCTAGACATTATAGGTACCGATTTCGGTCGGTGACATTATGTATGCATGTAATACAGATTATAGAACTAAAGACAGATAGCGCTTACCAAACAAAGAAGTACAACACAGAAAGCAAATACTAAACCCAAAAGTGAGTACAATAACGTGGCAGTGCTAGACACAGTTCACACGTAACGAGTAATTTCTCATTAATCGTGAATATTTATGACGACATTATCCACATTATATTTATTGTTAAAAAAAAATCCACATATTGACTTAATGTATATATACTAAACTCAAAAGTGTATAATGTATTATACACTGTTGAATTTAATATTTGCTTTCTTGACCTCACTTTCAGGTCCGGTAAGCGTAATCTGTCTTTAGTTACAAAGTGATATCAAATAGCGGTCTCCAATTGATGCAAATGGCGAGTCGCTGTCGTCCTGTGCACTCGCGTCAAGCTTTGAAGTGGCTATTTTCACGAAAAAAGAATAATGATATATTTATTTTACACGCTATGTTATAAAAACTGATGATGTCTATGGAGGCTTAAATTATAATTTTTTGAGGCTCTTGTTTTGAAGCTGTAAAATATAAAATGGTGATTACATGTAATATCTGTGGCTGAATTAGTAAATTAGGTGTTAATATATTAATACGCAGGACAAGTTAAAATAATTGTTGATCTTTATTTGATGCTTATAATGGAATGTTTAGGTGATGTAAAGAGGACGAATTAGTATATTTGAGGCTATTTCATTTTCGCGTGGCTTAATTATTAAATCAGAAGCTAAATGCCGTGGTCGAATAAAACTTTTGAGGCTCTGTTTATTATATCCCGTTATTAAATATTTTAAAATAGTCAAGGTGATAGGTACCTATTTTGATTTAAAATGAGATTAAGATTGATTTTAACGTTTAGGATAATTTAGAATAGGAAATTCGCCTGTATATTGAAACACACAAACAAATCAGCTGGACTATAGCTATTGCAATGTTTTCCCAAATGGAAAAAAAATATGGCAATATCTGTAATTAGCCCCAAAACATATTTTTGGGGCTAATTAGGGATTGGTAAACTAAATACCAGTAGTATCATTAGCAGCTAGTGTAAGTAAAACCTCATTTAACGTGGTCATTACTAAAGTAATTACAGTGTATTAGGGTTTCAAGTCATGATATGACCTTAACGCAAGTTTTCGCCTAATAAGTCTTCTCCATATTAAGAAATTATTAGATGCTATCGTTCACCTCTCTGCTGCTTAACCGAAATATTTATAGGCGATTGGGATCTGCGACCTATTGGTGCTAATTAACGAACGTGTACTAAAATACTTTTATGTAGGTACGGGGTAACTTTATAAATGAAATTAATTGTGTGTTGAAGTTATATGATAAAGATACGCGATCAAAGAGAAAGAGAGAGAGAGAGAGCTGCGACGTTAATTGACGATTTCTACTAAATCTGACTACCCGGAAAGCCTCGTTAAAAAACCCCCCTTGGAACGGCTATGCCTATTCGTTGAGAGAAATAACTGTCAGCCCTTGGATCACCAGTCGACTCTAAAAAACGCTTTTCAAAATATTTTAAAAATAATGTGAATTAGGTCCCTTATGGACCTAGGGTCTCGACACCGAATGGAATAAAATTTCGTTCCAAAAAATCTTACGTAAGCATAGGAAATCTGACCGGTAAAGGCGCTTTTCAGGACAGCGAGTCTAAAAGTTTCAGAAAATCATATCAAGTCACGTTTGAGGCGATTTCTAACTGACAAATGTTATTATTGAAGTAATGTTTGTTTCAAGAGTCTGGGTGTTTCTATGTATAATATGTATGTATTTAAAAGTATATAAGTACTAGCTGACGCGCGCGGCTTCGCCCGCGTGAAATTCGGTACCCGTTCCCACTTCCCGTGGGAACATATTCCCGGGATGTGAAGTAGCCTATGTGTTATTCCAGACTATAAGCTATCTCTGTACCAAATTTCAACCCGATCCGTTCAGCCGTTACAGCGTGATTGAGTAACAAACATCCAAACATCTAAACATCCAAACATCTTCACAAACTTTCACATTTATAATATTAGTAGGATTAATATCCGTGGTCTGATACCCATTACACAAGCAGGTTATTCCTAGCTTACTTTGGGATCAGATAGCGTTGTGTGAAATGTCCGTGAATATTTATTTATTTTTATTTATTTTATGTACGTTTCACTTCTATGACGCATGACGTTGTAGTAGATGTGTCACATTCTACGTCCCTAACCGAACCATAGGTGAAAACCTCGTGTGTGGTCTGTCCTTTATTTTCTCAGTGTGTCCCAAAAAAGGTCACTAAGTAATTTGTTATTTTTGTCTACACTTGCGTCACAGTACCAAAACAGATAAACTTGACTATTACTTAAATGAGTTCTTGATTTTGGATACAGAATTATTGTCTTAGTATCTAATTAATCCAATGATGACATCTTCTATTCATCAGCAGGCCGCAACTGTTGGAGATACCGCACGCGCGCACCAACTCAACTTGCTAGTCGAGGGCGAGGCGCATTTCAATAGCTCTCTTCGGACCCTCAATGTTATAGCGGATAAAGTGGATATATTTTCATGTCCTCTGAGTGAATTTACAAAGGCAGCGTTACTTACTCTATGTTATTACTAGCTACCGCATCAGGGTTACCTGTAATGGTAGTTTTAAGTGTGATAAATAAAATCATCTAAACTCCTTAGCGGGTGATTGATAGACGACCGACACTTCGACACTGTTTCTTTTTAAGTGTGTGGAAATCCTCATAGATGCTGTGCCGAACTCCAGCCGACTGCTTTTCACACAGCCAGGACACCGCTGCATCGTGTACTTAGTTTCCACACGGTATCCTGCAACAGCCTATGGCCGGGGAAACGTCACCAACTTACCTTCAGATGAAACTGCTCTGTCACACAAGTGTGACGGTTAAGAAAAAAAATCCTTGCAATCACACAAAGTTTTATAGTTAGGAATTTACTTGACGCACCTTAACACTATTAATTATCCAACCTAAACAAATGAAGATGCACCAAATGAATGAAGATCGATCGATTATCGATATTTTTTTGGAACGAAGTTCCTTATCGCGCGTTGTGAAAGGGGGCTAGACGGAAAAAATTCTCACGAAAAGTTGTAACGACACTTTTTGGAACGAAGTTCCATATAGCTATAGTATGGAGGGTAGAGGTACCGACCGAGAGGGGGGGGGGAAGGAGGGGGGAAGGGGGGGTAATAAAATGGAGGTTAATAATAAAAAACATATTATTATTAATTTAAAAAAATAAAATTTTATTACAATTCCTTCACTAATTAATCGAAAGGAACTTCGTTTCATCCGGGTGTCCCTTGACACCTCTCAAGTTTTTTTTTGTTCGATTTATCGATCTTCATTTCATCAGTGTGACAGAGCAGTGTGAAAATGAGTCGGTCGGGCTTTTAAAATGCCGGTAAAGTAATTTTTGATAAAAACGGACACATGTAATTGTTTATGTTTTCTGTCTGCACTCGTCCCACGTTTTTCTTTCAAAAACTGAACAACACCATTTATAATTCCGCCTCCTATCCCAAAACCATTTCCCTACCATCCAAAAGTCTGCGGTGAAAACCCTGGGACATCCTTCCGAGGCAGGGCCTGATTTAGGGTTCCGCGCGCCCTAAGCTAGCTATGAATATGCGCCCCCAGCTGCAACTAATTTAAGTCCTACCTACAAAAGAGACTACGTAAACTGATCCTAAGTTCCTAATCGTTATTCTTTGTTAATTTCAAAATAAAATAAAACCTGATTCTGAGACTTCTATATATATAGGTATTATATTTATTTCTTCTATTATATATTATATTATGTGTTATGACTTGATGCAACAGCCAGTAAAAAGCGAGATAAAAATACCATCAAAGTACCTAACAGTACCTCGGTACACCCAGTTTCCGATAAATCGAACCAGTGAATCTTAGTGAAATCCCTTCATAACTCTGCAAAATTTATAGCTAAGAACGGTTCGAAAGCCGATGTGCTGGGGATGGCCCCGGCACATTGGCTTTCGAGCATAGAAAACCGCAAAATTGGCTCATCTGTTGGGCTGCGACTGCTACGATGCCACAGACAGACACACACATACACAGATACACAGGTCAAACTTAAAACACTTCTTATTTTTCGGCGGGGTTAATTAAATTGTCAGTAATATTGGTGCGATGGTGCCTTTCCAGCCACTACACGATGACCGGTTTCACCGTCTCAACAGCACCGTCGCACACTTTTTTTATAACACCAAAGTGGCAGACAAGCATACGGCCCACCAGATGTACCGGTGGTCACGCAGAAGGAGGCAGTCTCTCCTGTCGCGAAGAGGTTCCACGCCACCTGCAAGCATGGGATCGTTGACCACTTCATGGCTCGCCTCTGCACCGAGTCGAACGGAAGAATTCAGTCAATTCATTCTGATATTCTGGTGCTCCCACCCAGCAGTGGCAGCTGTACTCCATATGCGGCCGCATTTGCGACTTAAACAGAAGCAGTGTTTGCGCCTCAGTAAGTACCGCCGCGCCCTCATCACTGGAGATGTCAACACCAAGGATATCTATACTGTCAGAGTAGGAGAGAGTTGTCCTGAAATTATGGCGCTACAGTAAATTGGGTTTTCTTTGCGGTGAATACACAAACTTGTGTCTTAGTAGGGTTGAATTGAACAAGATTTTGTTTTCCCAATCGGACACTCTATTGCGAGTTGTCTCGATTTCAAACACAGGTTGTTCACAGCTTTCTTCCACTGCAGCCCGAGAGATACCGGTGCGGCCCGTGTAACAAGTGTCGCCCGTACTGTCGTCCGCATAACAATGAATGCCGTCAATAGACAACATCTCATTGATATACAACAGAAACAGAGTGGGGGACAACACTGAGCCTTGTCATACTCCAGCGTTTATGGCCTGGCCATGCATTCAGAACCTATGCTTCTACCGGCCAAAAAGCTGGGTGCCTTGAACGCGACATGGGTGGAGTCGTATTTACTACCACGCTGCCAGGAATTTAATTTTAACGCACGTATTTGTATATTATTATGTACTTTGGTGTAACAAAATGTTAACTAACAATTTTAAACACGTTGTTAGGAGTTGTTACAATCTGTTTAAAATTGCTAGATGTTTTGTATGCTCCTTTTTGGGAGCACCGTAAGTCACAGCCTTGCGCCGAGCCCAACGTCAGGCGCCCCCTTGATCCTGGCGCCCTAAGTTTCAGCTTAGTTAGCTTATGGGTAAATCAGGCCCTGTTCCGAGGGCTTACCCGAGATTCCCGGCCATACAGTAGTACGGAATCGTGTGATTATAGTAGGCAGGAGTCCGGAATAGCATCCATGTAGAATTTCCACACGCAAAAGAATACTTAAGGAATTTTACTATTTGAAAAGGAGCTACAACGAATATTATATATTTTTGAGTAGTATGACTGAATTCAGTTTTTTAAAGCTAGTTGCACCCACAAGGTAGGTAGCTAGCTATCTAGATAAGTTAGGTATACGTGTACTACTATTTATGCGTATTGAAACCATAAGCGCCTTTTATGACCATGTTTTACCTTCGCAACAGACAGTAATTATCATGGAATAGGGTCAATGTGACATACCACGGCTAGTAACAGTCGGTGGACAGACCAAAAGATAATTTATCCCATTTGAGTAGGGAGGAGATATCACACGAAGAATTAGGTATGTACCCTTAAAGGGCTCTGAATGAAACATACCTCCGACAGACGTTTCTCTGCCGGATGAGCCGCCGACAGAACGTTTCGATTATGAGTTGTTCGCCGACAGAACCTTTAACTACGAACGTTTCGCTGACAGAACGATTAATTCAACCATAATTGAATGGTTAACACCACGACTCGGATAGGTTAGGTTAGTGTTTTTTTTTGTTTTGTCGACGAGTTCTTATTTGGTGAACGATTATGTCGTGGAATTAATCATTCTGTCGGCGAAACGTTCGTAGTTGAGAGGTTCTGTCGGTGACAAACTGATAATCAAAACGTTCTGTCGGCGGCTCATCCGGCAGAGAAACGTCTGTCGGAGGTATGTTACAGAATCCACAGTACCTTAGTTAACTGTAGTAGGAAGTAAAGGAATTATATTTGTCAGGTGATTTTTTACAGCACTTTATTTATAAGCTTCAGCTTCAAGCTTGTGAAATATGACTTCCGTACTCAAAGGTTTAAAACGAGACCCTATTTATATGAGACTTTGCCGTCCATCTGTCTGTCTCACTGTATGTCTGTTTAAAGTTTCAGTTTATACCCGTATACCAGTGTATAATATCAGCATCTGAATCTGCATAATCGTGGCTAAATGCAAAAATGTAATAAAATTCTTTCTTACAATATTTATTATTGAAGTTAAACTTCTTTAGGCGCGACTAGGCAGTAACTCAGATTTATTTCTGACGCCTTGAATTTTGAATAGCGAAAACGTAGTTTCCGCTATTCAAAATTCTAATAAATGTTATATAACATTTGATGCCGTCTTTAGACCATCTCGATACTTTTTGACAGGTCGCCTAACGGTATTTTGCGTAGGAGAGTTAACTATTTCTATGTAGTACTATTATTATCTTTGCCATTTTATAGCCATCAGTTGAGCTCATAGCGAGGTAGACAAGTATTTTTGAAGTCAAACTTTTTTAGGCGCGACAAGGCAGTAAGTCAGGTCAATGGCAAAGAAGTTTTACTTCAATCGCGCGTAAAGATTACACACACTTTTTTTTATCATAATCGTTACTATCATCATTAAAGCAGCCAAAATCTTTCACAGTACGTTTTGTAGTCGAGCGTCGAGTCGAATGGTAGGTATGTGTGACCTAATTTCAACAAGGAGTAGACTGTCCGTATCTCTAACATTCTGTTTTGATTTTATCCCTAATCTGTTCCATCTCCAAATGTACCTAAGCTTGTGGTATTTCATTGTCGAAATGAGGGTACATACATCTAAGTTTATTGTAACATTTTTGTTTGTTTATTATGCTACTTCTTTACTTTTAATTTCAAAGTTATATTAAGAAAACATACAAGCTAGTTATTCAAAAGTAACTAGCAACCTTGAGCCTCAGACACTACGAGTTTTCAGGGTTCCATGATAAACAAGGAACCTTTACAGTCTCGCTATGTCCGTGCGTCCGTCTGTCTGTCTGCCTATCCACATATATGTCCCAGAATATCCGACTACATAGGTACTTAACTGGGACTTAGGTATATGGTAACAGTTGTTATATCGCAATAGTGGGACGTACCTACCTGTAACAAAAGTTTAAGGAAGACTAACATGGTCTAAAATGTACTTTTCGAAGAATAAATTGTAGTAAAATTTTCAAAAAAAGTAGTAGCATAAATTAGAGATTAGTGGTAGTAGCGTAGTAGCTACGGAATCTTGAAACATTATGTAACCCTAACACACATTCATTTGATAAATGCGTCAAAGATAAAAGTTATTATCTTGTCATACTTACTAAAGACGTAACTTTAATAAAATTTTAATATAATAATATGTACTTGTACCAAAGACTGACAGGTTTAATTATGGATTTGTCTTCCTTTTTCTTCAGAGCTTTATTACATCTTAACAGACGCGGTTGGCAAACACTTCTATGAAATATTACATATTTATTACTTAATCTGTGGTACCACCAAATAGATGTTTTTAAAATGTTTCTTCATAGACACGTTTTGTAAACAGTAATCGTAATGAATTGTTGTTTATGCTGTCCATAAACAATTGAGTCAAACAAGAGCTGAGGCGAGAAGCGCCCAAAATAAAGTCAAGGATATTTTTTCTCTCTTTTCATGAAAGATAAATGAAAATTATATATTTTTAAGTTCCAACACCGTTTTCATCTTTATTTGGTTCTCAACGCCTTGTCGTAGCTTGTAAACGCTTAGAACTAGAACCAGCGCTTGTTTCCAATGTAACTACAGTACCTCTTGAATGAGTTATCTGTTACAAGGTCAGGCACACGTAATGTCATGCTTTCGTTATTCCCATAGGTACGATCAGGAAAGCATAATGCTTATAGTATACTCGTATTTGTAGCTTTGATACGCGTAGTGGGCAGAAAGTAGTGCCTGACTGTACCACCATGAACTATATTATGGCTCACCTTATTCGAACATTTGCCACTCGCGATCTCCACTCCAGAACTCGTCTGCTGTTTTTCGGTTCTTACCAGGAGATTTATTGTTCTCGAGAGACAGCAAAAATTCTCTTGTAATAAAATTCAGGATGGTAGAGTAAGACACTACTTCTATCCACTATGCGTCCTAAAGCTTCCTACCCAAACATAGATCGATCTAGAAAAGCTCGAAGGGAGGAGCTGAATGCTGACAGACGAATAATTAGCCATTCCTTTTCCTAACTCAATTAAGGAGCCATTTATTAATACGATAATAACAGGTGGTAAGCTTTATTAATAATTAATTAAGTAAAATATAAAATTATTGATTATTCTCTACGATAGCCAGGCCCGCGCATATTGCGCAGGCATTTATGCTGGCAATGTTTCGTCTATTAAATTTAATGACTATTACCTGTTAACCTAGGCAAACTAGGTACTTAAGTTGTGTGTACATAGCGTACAAGGTGTAGGTACAGAAATCAGTGAGACCTCCCAGACTTAACTAGACCCCACCTACAAGTAGTGTACTCGTATGGTGATCAACGGAATAGCCACTGGCCTGGCCCAGACGCACAAACGGGGTTCAATGGTTAGAGGGCATTCGCTTCTAAAAACGCCATCAATGCAGAAAATAAAATAAAAATATCTAATCCTAAGCCCAATAAAATCAATCCCCAAGCTTCAAATGCGCGTAGGATTTCATGACATTGTTGGGTGCGTCGAGGGAGCCCTCAGATTTGAAATAAAATGCACACAAAATGCCATCTTGACCAAACTACATTTTCAGTTTTGATTTTGTTTGATTGTGTGTTTGTTTGACACCATATACAAGATGTATTATAATTAAGTATAAATATCTAGATTTGAGTATGTACTTGCATAAGTCGCGTTTCTGATGTAATTAAGACGTCGAAAGATAAGAATAATGACAGATATTTATAAATTACAATGATCATAGTAAACGTTTAGATTAATGGCTATTGACTGTGAATAATTAGCAACTATGAATTACGATACTTTTAACTGTACATTTTAATCAATTTCTAGAACCTGATAGAGTGACACGCTAAGATATTGCCAGGGACTAGTTTAGAATGCACATACTTATAATAGCGGGCTTCCCGAGCCTTGACCATCATGGAATTTTATGCATTAAACCTTCTTCGCGAACCTCTTCTAGCTATCATCTTATTATCCTTCAAGTCCTTTTGAAAATCGAATACATCGTTTTGGAGTATTCGCGTTCGGACAGATAGATAAACTCTGGATAGATGCTCTTTGCAAGGACATGATTTTTAACCAACTAGAAATAAGGGTCCAAAACAACCTTACCTTGCGATGGAGGATCCATTGCAAGATAAGGTTGTTTAGGACCCTTATTCCAATTTTTATACGAGACCGTGGAAAGATATTCATCGAGCCTGGATGTCTAGAAAATACCTCTAACAATGCTCAAAACTACATACATACATATGGTCACGCAGAGGCATATTATATGCCCACATTTCACCTCTGTATAATTTGTCCCACGTAATAGGTGGACAGCCGTATTGCCGTGTTTAAATGGACAGGCGCAGGTTGTGACTGCCTGCTGTTGAAATAAAGCCTTCAACTTAGCTTAACGACTGCCATTTTACTGGCAACCGGGACCAACGGCTTAACGTGCCTTCCGAAGCACGGAAACGCTCAAATAAATGTCACAAAGTGATCACATGGATGGTCACCCATCCATGGACCGGCCATAGTGTAAGTTGCTTACTGCAGTGATCGTTCACAGAACACTGAGTCCGCGAGGCCACGAGCGCTTCTCAAAACTAATTGCAAACAAAATCAAAGCTCTACCTAGAGAAAACATTTAGATGCAAGACAACTGAAACAGGGAACTTAAGCTATAATACTATCATGCCTTGACTAGAAGCTTGTTTAATGACCATGATTTGTGCACAAAGCGAAAGAGCAGATAAAAGTAAGAAAGACTTTAAGTCACGTTTCAAATAAAGTGTGGTGACTGCCTCTGTGGCGTAGTCGGTAGTGATACCGCCTGCGGCGCTGGAGGTCCTGGGTTCGATACCTGGGTCGTTCCGTATATTTGTGTGATCCACAAATTTTGGATTCGGATTTGTTTCGGAGTTTGGGTGTTTTCTATGTATAATATTTATGTATTTAGAAATATATAAGTATGTATATCAGTCGTCTAGATCCCACAGCAAAAGCTTATATTAGCTTATTTTGGCTAGAATCTAGCCCAAATTAAGCTAATATAAGCCTGATCTAACCGCTAAATGATGTTGTGTGTGAATGTCCACAATTATTTATTTACTAGCTGACCCTCGCAACTTTGTTTACGTCACATAATGTGCACGAAAGGAGAGGTAATTCTTCATTTTCTTCAGACTCGTCAAGCACCGTGTGAAACGGCCCTGTTTGCTTAATCATAAAAGAGCTTAATGATTAAGGCTATTTCAAAATAATTCAGTCCGCGCCGAAGGCGTGGACTGAATTGTTTAGATTCACTTTCAAAAGAAACATTGAATTCTAGATTTACCGAAAGTTGAGATGCCCCTAATTTCTGAACTACATAACCCTCAATGTTGAAAATTGTGTGGAATAATGCTTAAAGTACTCCCTTTCAGACACCAAAAAAATATTTGAAATCGAACCACGCAGTGAGAAATTATAGCTGAAAACCTATTTTGCCTTTCATCCCCTCTCCTGAAGGAACCGCGCAAAATTTCGAGATCAAAAGCATCTAAGAACCTTCCTCGGACTATAAGCTTAGATCGTACAAAGTATCATTCAAATCGGTTCAGTAGTTTCGGCGTGATACTTATTCGGGATACAGACAGACAGACAGACAGACAGACATGAAAATTTTAAATTACATTTTCGGCTTCAGTATCGATTAGAGAACGCCCTACGTTTAAAATTTTCAAAATATCTTCCATGTACAGACTACCGACCCTCTACAGTTTTATTAAAAGTATAGATTATGCTTGACCAAAATTAGCCCTCAATTTGAATAGTGCACATGCACACTTTCTCAGTATTTAGGTAGGTTCAGATCCCTAAACAGCTATGTTTCGAAGCTAGTAGGTAAGTATTATGTATGAACTTGTAGTGGGATATAAATGAAAGGGATGTCGAACAATAATAACTAACCGTGTCGTCTGAAGTGAGAAGCGAAGATATGGAAGCATTTAGTGGCGAGCGTGCGTGACGGACTCGACCTACATCGCCCGAGTCAAACGGCTGGCCGCCACTTGAGTATTCAAAACGCGGGGAGTTCTGAATCTAATTACCATTATTTATATACTTGATGCTGTGCATCGGTATTCACTCGATTTATTATATAAGTGCAGTCATTGGACAGCGTGCAGCATGCATTGTGGTTCTGATTCCGTGTTTCATTTGGCGGCGAAGAAACGATTTTTTTTTGATTTTTTGATATCGAGCTCGCCAAAATAACGTCGCCTCTTACGGAAAGCCGTTGTGCATCTAGCGATTGGGGGCCACCCTCGCAGTCCGAAAGACAGTGGTCACTTCTGATCAATTGACAGAAAACACTAGCGGCTTACAAGTGTAGCTTTCATGATGGCTCATATGTTGGGGATGTTGCGCTAGTAGAGGCTGGATGGAGTAGGAGAAGTCTTTCAGGTAGTTTTCATAGAACCCAACTGCTTCGTAAAATAAGAAGCATGACTATCAACTGCATACAATTAAACGGATGAATGAACTTATTCCTTTATTATAATTATAAGTTTTTTGACCTCTTTGTATTGGAAAATAAAATGACTTACAGAATTTTCCATTTTTCTATTCATTCACTAAAATTCTACAAACCTTAAAATTAAATATGTCTTAAATCCGGTGATCTCAAGTTTTAGCGTGAATAACAACAAAACATATTTCTATGCACTTGCACATCCGTTACGCCATCGAATCTAATAAAATTTATGAATTTAATTATGTAGGCACACAGTTAACATACAGATTATTTACTCTATTTTTGTCCAAACAATGAAACAACTGGCAGTGTGGAAAAGATATCAGTTTCGAACTGGATTCGAACCTGCGTCTTCTCGCATACTCAATACGGTGCCAGACGGGATGTCGCGATGATTCGAATCCTGATTTAGGTTGATATACCTATAATTTTTCTACATTTACATTTATGATTTAGTTATCATAAGTAATAATAATAATAATAAGCCATTTATTCCATATCACATAATTACATAATGCTGTACTACTATTGGTTAGTGTGTTAGTTCTAATTATTCTAAAGATTAGTATGGTTAGTTATCTTCTGCTGTTGAGATATGAACCCCAGTTTGGGTATAGGCCTCCTCCATTTCTCTCCACAACTCTCGATCTTTGGCCGTTTTCAGCCATTCCAAGCCAGCTACTTGGGTGATATCATCCACCCATCGGCGTTTTGGTCTGCCAACATTTCTAATGCCCAATGGTCCTTTCCAACGTGTGGTTGCGATGGTCCATCTTTCATCGTTGTAGCGTGAGATGTGACCCGCCCATCTCCACTTTAATTTCAAAGCCTGGGTTAATGCATCCGTGATCTTAGTTCTCTGCCTGATTTTTTCGCTTCTTACTTTATGTATTTTTCGAATTCTTAGCATGCTCCTTTCCATAGCTCTTTGGGTACTTTTGATCTTATGTTGTATATTTTTATTAAATATCCATGTTTGACATCCGTATAGCAAACATGGCAGTATGCATGTGTCCATCACTACTTTTTTAATGTGTAAGCTATAGTCTCCCTTAAAAATTTCCTTCAATGACCAATACTTTTTCCATGTTATTGCTATCCTTCTATCCACTTCTTCTTCATTGCTGGTCCTGTTAAAGGATACCTTTTTTCCAAGATATATGTAGCTTTCGACGTATTCTATACTATTCCCTATCAATTCGATAGGTTCTTTACGGCTATTGGACATTATTTTTGTTTTCTTTGTGTTCATTTCTAGGCCAACTTTATTACTATGTTGGTCGAGTATTGTAATCATATTTTCTAGCTCTTTGGATGTTTTCGCAAATAAGACAATATCGTCTGCAAATCTCAAGTGGCTCAAATAACGTACACCTATTTTTATTCCTTTTTGAGTCCAATCTACGCCACGAAATATATCATCGAGAACAGCAATGAAAAGTTTCGGAGATAATGGGTCGCCTTGTCTAACTCCTCTTTCTATGTTGAATGGGTCTCCTCGTGTTTCAAGCTTTACTCTACTTGTGCTGTTCCTGTACATGTTCTTTACTATGTTAATGTATTTTTGATCGACACACAAGTACTGCAGTGCGTTCCATATTGAGTTATGACTAATACTGTCAAAAGCTTTGCTATAATCTACGAATGCTACATATAGTGATCTATTGAATTCTCGATATTTTTCGATTACTTGTTCTAGTGTCTGTATGTGATCTATAGTATTAAAGCCGGATCGAAAGCCCGCTTGTTCTATGGGTTGAGCATCATCTATTTCTTGAGTTATTCGTTTCAATATTATTTAATTTTCATAAGTACTAAATACTTATTACCCCCTTTTTTTTACGTGAGGGAAAATCCTCATGGATGCTATGCCGGACTCCTATCGACTAAAAAACCTCACGTAACGCCCAACAGCCGGGCAAGCCCTCGGAAGGATGTCCCAGCACTAATTACCCCCTAGATGAGGCCGCAGTGGTAGCCGTAGGTCTGTTGGTAGTCCTGGGGTATCCTTCCGAAGGCTAACCCTGGGCTCCCAACCGTAGGTTGTTAGGTAGGATACGTGTGGTTTTTAGTCGATAGGAGTCATAGCATTCCTGTAGGAAATTCATCACGTTAAAAAATATCTAATTACTTTTCAAAATATTAATATTGCTAACGAAATGAACAACTGTTCTCAGGTGAGCAGGTGATCCGTAGTAACGAGTACAACAAGAGCATGTTACACGTCGTCGAATATAGCTTGTGCTTATCCAAATTTGCTTTGGTTATCCAAATTAGTTACGAGCCGACTCCTTAAACATTTAGTTGCTCAGTAGTGCGTACTAAAACTGTTCCAATCTTTTCGGTCGTTTTGGTTCAACGGTAAGTACCACAGACTAGTCTAATTTGTCTGTGGTAACTACTATTATTGTCCGGAAACTTCATATTAGGTCTTCTTGGTGCTAGGTTTTTTCGGAAAGAGACAGTTTCAAATAGCGGCTTGAGCTCATATCATACATTTTGTAACTTCGCAGAGTCCACAGGTGTGCCTTTTGATATAGATAGTTCCGACAGATCATATTGTAAGATCTCTTCACATGTCGAAGTTAGCGCTTGTGGCCCCGCGAACTCAGTGTTCTGTAAACGATCACTGCAGTAAGCAACTTTCACTATGGCCGGGCCTTGGACGGGTGACCACCACGTGATAACTTTATGAAATTTATTTGTGAGCGTTTCCGTGCTCTGGTCCGTAAGCCGTTGGCAAAAGATTTCAATAGCCGGGGCATTAGAAGATTCCGTGTAATCGGTATCAAGTATCAACCCAATGCATATTCTGCCTGCATCTTAAAATACATATTAGGTAGGTACACCTCTCGATGTTAAAATGTATGCAAACTACATACGAACACAGTAGAACGAAGGATCGATGCACTTGAATAATTCCATTAGCTAGACATATAAACGATCGGAGCGTAGAAAGTTTATTTGAACGAAAGAAAACTGCGTAAATTGTATTGTTCTAGTCTGTAAAACTGTTTACTGCTAAGAAATTCGCACACCAGTATAAAAATGCAAGCATACTTATTATAATCAAAAATTTCTTTCCAATGTTACTTCTAAGACTACTCGAAGCCTCCACTCTTTCCACCAGAAAACCGTGGAGAGCTGGAAGGTTTTTTGAGCAACCAAAGGTGGGATTCGCCACAATCGCGGCAGTCAGGCCGGTCATGGATGAGTGGCTGGAGAGGAGCCACGATGCTCTCTCCTACCGGTTGTCACATGTACTTGCCGATCACGGAGCTTCGGTAAGTATCTGTGGCGAATACACCGGGAAACCACGGTCGAGTGCCAACACTGCGAGGAGCGCAGTGAGGACACGGCGCTCCACGCATAGGTGGAGTGCAAGGCGTGGTCGCAAAAGCGCTGTAGGTCCTCGTGGCAGGTCTGGACGTGAACACTCTCTCGCTGAAGACCATGATGCCAGCTGTGATCTCCAGCGGGAGTAAGTGGAACTGCGCCGCCTCTTTCTGCGAGCAGGTCATGCTCGTGAAAGAGACGGCGGGGAGGGAGTGGGAAAGAACTATCGGACGCGAGTTTCGCGTTCCGAGTCTGCAGTGGGGTGGCTGCAGACGTGTTTTCGGTGAGGGGGCTGGTCACTGTCCTAACAAAAGCAGGCCCTAATAGACGACAGCGTGACGTGTTCTTAACAGTGTCAATTATTATTTATGCTGTTGGTTGATGGCACTTGGTGGAACCTGCTGCACATATTGAATCCCACAACATTTATTTATAAAATATAAATAAATGTTGTGAACAGTACATGTGGTGTTATTCAATAAGTGTCAATTATATTTCATCTTCTATGATATTATGAGATTGGGATTATCTCCAAATCTGTCTATGAGATTGGTACTATCTCCAAAGGCCTGTAGTATTAGATATTATTTGTTAAGTCTTCCTATAAAGTCCACACAGTCATTAAAAAGTCCACTACAATGTTTTACTTGCAGATCTATGTCATTATAACGTTTGCAAGGATACTAGCTCCTTAAAAGTATGTGGTAAGTCGCAGGATGCTACTTTCCTATGCAGTACAACGCGTGCTTGACAGTTGCACCGTAATATTTTAATTTGTTACACGAACTAACTAGTAGACTATTGTGGGAAAGTCGCTAAATGTACTGTCACGATGCTTTTCGCCACGGCTTGTCGTAGTTTGTAATACTGAACGCCACTAATTAAACTAGCGTTAATGTATTCACCAGTTTCTATGAAATCCAGGTGCTTGGGACTCGGACCAAGTTTCTTAATCGTAAGCCCAAACCTACATAAATAAACGTACATATAACTAATGGAATTAGGCGTTACATGGCGGAAATCCATTTAAAAACGATAGTAAAAAATAATCCTCCCCTCCCCTCCTTTATTATAGTTTTAAATGTAGGTACCTATTTCAAATACAGACGAGGTTATGAAAATAACAAGAATGATCGAAAGACGCATCATAGCTAATACAGGATGGCCAAAAAGACGTGAAAATAATGGAGGAGCTACTGTGCAGTTCATATGGCAACCCGTTAAAAAGAACCACCAATTAGTATCCAGTTGTCAACAACCTTCAATAAAACCCACCAATCAAATTGTATAACGTCATTGACTGACAGACATAATGTGACGTTATTGGCAGCTTTTTGACAATGTAGCCAGCCTGCAAAATATTACTTCCGTTTCTAGACTTTTTTGCAATATAATTACAAACAATACTGTTGGACCCTTTTAAAAAGCAAATGGCATCGGCATGAAACAGAAAAGTTAATAACTCACACTTCAATATCTTTGCTAGTAGCTCGTACCTACTCATAGCATTGTGTATTTCATTTTCCTAAGTCGACCAGTTACTGTCAGTAGAATTCGATAATGAGTACTCTGTAAGGCAAGTTTGGCAAGGCACAATTGCAAGGTTTTAAATATGCTGACGACTACGAGTAGGTAATCAAGGAAATTCTTAAATGGCTATATTCATTTGGTAACGTCGAGATAGTCTGACATGTTTTGGGGTGCGTCGGGAGATCTGTCCTTACACTTACAAACTTACTCGTATTATTGTAATATACCAAATTGCCACCACTGAATTACTAGGAAAGCTGACCCGGGCTCCAAATCAGCAAGAATCATATTCAGCTGAAATGAAGCACCCGCTATACTGAAGACAGTCTTTATCTCAGGCATGCATATTATACTGTAGAAGTCGACTTGTCTATGACTAGTTTTCTAATATAAAAAGGCGTGCAATGTAGTGGACGGCCCTATATTTTTTTAATAACATTCCTGGTGATTGCTAACATCAGAAGTGTGATTCTTACCTTATCGCCAACTCACCGAATCGAACGAGAGGTATCATGAAACATAAGAAACGTAATCATTACAAAGTACCCTCTTTTAGTGAGTTGTGTATGTTTTACGCAGTTTGTGTGTGTTTTCTACTGTAATTATGCCTAAAACGCATAATTCAAGCCGTAAATTGCATAGTGGATTGCACTGACACCATCGTAAGTGCCACGTGTCGTGTAGTCGGTCACGAAGGGTATTACGGGAATACCGTTCGTAGCCGTCGCGATCTTAGACACCGCCATCGCGGTCTCGTATCCGATCTCGTTCGTTGTTACACGCACGGTATCGTTTTAAGTGAGATGTTTCTACAACTTGCCATAAAAGAAGCGAATTAGTACCGAAAGTGGCAAGCCGGTGAACTTTTCAAACGTCTAAAAACTGTCCTCTGTCTCTTCTATACAGTAACGGCGATAATCTTACTGCCCGCCCGATCCGGGAGTTCTAAATCAACGCGAGGGGCGTTGTTGAGCGCCAGAAGCGCTAGTCTACGGGATGCGCGTTAGTGTGCGCTGCACGCACTAGTCTACACGAAGCGCGTTGGTGAGCGCTACAAGCGCTAGTCTGCGCGATGCGCGTTGGTGTGCGCGATATGCGCTACACGCGCTAGTCTACACGACGCGCTGCAAGCTGGTCTGCGCGACGTGCATTGATATGCGCTACACGCGCTAGTCTACACGACGCGCTAGTCTACACGACGCGCTGCAAGCTGGTCTGCGCGACGTGCATTGATATGCGCTACACGCGCTAGTCTACGCGATGGGCGTTAGTGAGTGTGGCACGCGCTAGTCTACACGACGCGCGTTGGTGAGCGCTACAAGCGCTAGTCAGCGCAATGCGCGTTTGTGTGCGCTACACGCGCTAGTCTACACGACGCGCTGCACGCTGGTCTGCGCGACGTGCATTGATATGCGCTACACGCGCTAGTCTACGCGATGCACATGGGTGTGTGCTACACGCGCGCGCCCTCAGCCGCGCGGTCAGGTAGTGTAGTGCCAAGCTTACGAAAGGTAAAGGCTTTATAATTTTCACCTATTCCCTTAAAACCCTTACAGATCCGACAAGTTCTAGATCTTGTAAGATATTTTTGTAGGCATATCCAGAACCGTGCTACAAGGTTTGACTGAAAAGTTTATGTGGAGTTCACATCAATAACAAATTAGACAAGGCTTGATACGATGTCTGACGATGACGAGAGTGACCAGTGAACCCAGAATCAGAACCTCCCACGGAGGCAAGTTGGGTACGCAGGTTAGTAGTAGTACTGACCTATGCTGACGATGGGAAGCGTGTGGTAGAATACTCCATTCGGTAAAGTATAATCGTTAGCTGTCGTAAAGGCTTCATAACACTTTTGCTATAACTTTGTTAAGTTACCCTCAACATTTTTGTTATTACTTTATTAGGTTACTCTCATATTTACAAAACATAAAAATGGTCTGCTCCTTTTTTCCGAGAGGCGCCCAATTGTCGACCCGAATACAGGATTCCGTTTTCCAGTAAAAGAAAAAAGGAGTTCTACTGCCACTGTGCTGATTATATCAATCGAAATTATATTGGTCAGGTCAGTAAAATATCAAGGCCTCTTGACTGGACACGAAAAGAATAGACTGCAGAGGAGGGCATGGTTCTGTCACGTGAAGTAGTGTACCAAAACGAGTTTTTTGATCAACTTGCGCAAATGTGTTTTACTTAGAACAGAACGAGCTGTACTTAGGTGTCTGAGATATAACATCCGAAACGATGTTATCTATTGGAGAACCAGAGTAGTCAACATAGCTCGCAGAGTAAGTGCATCATAGTGGCCATGGGCTGGCCATATCTGTAGTAGAACCAACGACCTGGACAAGGCCGTAGGAAAGGATGCGAAAGGCGTAGAACCGTGTAAATTGGGAGAGGTCTACATCCAGCACTGGACTGCTGTAGGCTGATTTGATTGATGATTGATTGAGAAGTCATAAGCTTGTGCTTCGTGAGTTTTCTTTACAAACATAAAGCCCCGTTTCCAGTAATACCTATACTTGGATGCATTGGATCCCCAACCGGAACCCGATGGTTATAATTTTGTGCCGATGCCTAAAGAACATGCATTTGTTTTGTTTTAATTCTAGACAGGATGTAGCCGAACGGTTTGGGTCAATAACAAATGTAGTGTGTTCGTTTTCTGTACAGCAACGCTGATTTTACTGTTAAAGGTTTGAGTCTGCTGGTTGTGTGAAATCCGTGAAAGAAATGGGGCCAGAGATTTAGGTACTACGTTACACTAAAGATGCACCACGCAAACAGACAGATCCACTTACGCTCGAACTGTACTCAACATGATCTGAATCGAGGTCAATTAACCCCCGACGAAAACGCGTGTTGTCGTGGGTGTAACCCGTGTGTTCGTCTGTGGCATCACAGCTGCCTAACGGATGGGCCAATTTGGATGCGGTTTGTTTTTGTTTCAGAGCCGAGGTGATTAATGTGTTTCTTAGCTATACATTTTGAACATCATCACTTCCTAGGTGATGAAGGGATTTCTCCTAAGCTTCGCAGGACTGATCGATCTGAAATTTGGCGTACTGTTGCTTTACTGATATTTCAGCGACATGGAAGCGTGGAACTTACTGCTGTAATGGGTAGTCTGCGGGATGCCCGCATCCTCGAAGGGATGCAGCATTTGCACCAAGATGGGGCTCGTTACAGCGGTCTTAGTATCGAGGTATTGCTGATGAACACTTTAAATATTTCTGTTTAAGTATTTTTGTGGAAGTTACAGCTGACGTTAACATTATTAAACGGAGGACGTCTCATTTTTTCCCCTGGGTCTCATAAAGAGAAACTAAACTATCGTCCCAGTGAATTGGTCGCTAGCCTGAGATGTGCCATTGGGAGGTTTGCAACTAAACTGTAAAACAAAAAGGTGCAGAAGTCCCCACGGCCGGGTTACTGAAGAGTAACTAGGTTCAGCAAGGTTCACACGTGGATCGTAATAGAGGTTCACTTCGTGTGTTTAAATGTTAACAATTTTGTGTTTTCACAGGTTCAATGTAAAAATGCAAGTTGGACCCTGGTATGGTATATGGTGGTCCATACATAGTCATACGAGCGCTGCCGAGCGGATGACATGAATTGAACCTGGCTGCGTGCGGCCCAGTTTATGGTGGTATGGCAGGACGAATGGTGGCCTGATACCTGCACTGCATTCTTCGAGTGGCGAGTTGACGGTAATATTGACAACATTTACTATGACAGGTTCTTATATGGGTAACCACCAACGTGACCACTTTGTTATTTTGCGAGCGTTTCCGTGCTTCGGAAGGCACATTAAGCCGTTGGTCCCGGTTGCCAGTAAAATGGCAGTCATTAAGCAAAATCGAAGGCTTTTCTGGGTGGCTTTAAAATTTTCAACAGTGGGCAGTCACAATCTGCGTCTGTCCATATCAGCACGGCAATACGACTCAGCACAGCACCTATTACGTGGTACAACATCTATAGGTGAAATGTGGGCATATAATGTGCTTCTGCCTACCCCTTAGAGGATAAAAGGCATGACCATATGTATGAATGTATGTATGAGCCGTCGGTGTTTACTTAAGTGGCGTGTGCCTGACGGTAGCGTGTCATCTGAACGCAGCCAGAGTGTTGGTGAAGGAACAGACTGCGGGATGTTCCATGCTGACACATGCTGGGTGTCAGTGTTCTGTATGGGTATAACTTTTGTACACATATGGGTACTAGTTTTATGTATAGGTGTTAGTTTTGTATATAGGACGGACTGCGGGACGTTCATATTGGCAGACTGCGGGATGCCAACTCCATGTAGAGGACGGACTGCGGGACGTTCCTTTCGGCAAATAGACTGCGGGATATTTGCCCTAAGTGGTAGTGTAAAGATGAATGTCGGTGTACAGGACGGACTGCGGGACGTTCCTATTGGTATGCCTGTGGGATGCCAATCCCCATGTAGGTAGAGGACGGACTGCGGGACGTTCCTTTTTCGGCAAACAGACTGTGGGATGTTTGCCCTACAATGAATTAGTAGAGTGAGGATGAATGTTAAATACTTGAATCCAAGTGTGAATGAATCATAAACCTCGTATGAATCAGAAATCCTCATATAGTTTGACTTATTTAATGTAAGAACGTAATCAAATTAAATGAATGTGGTGACGTGTGATAAGCTGTGTGCTAATGTATTTTGGACTGTACCTTAGAATGCCTTAAAAGGTTGATGGATACAACAATTAGGTCTTTCTGAGTTACATTGGCACATAGTAATGTCATGTTATTTCTAATTGAAGCATCGCAGCTCATGCCGATGAGCGTGTTTCAAATCCTGAAGCTAGTGCATCTGAACCGATGACTGTTTAGGTTCAGACATCTTATATGCAGTCGAGGACGACGCATGGTCAGGAGAGGCCGTGTAGAAGTCGACTTGTCTATGACTAGTTTTCTAATATAAAAAGGCGTGCAATGTAGTGGACGGCCCTTTTTCGACGGTCGACCGCTGCAGAGTAAAGAACTACACACCCTGGTGATCAGTGTGATCCATGTGATATCAGTGTCGCCGTGATTGTAAGAATGTTCTAAGTTACTTACTGATTAGCTACTTGTGTAATGATAACGTTCAGGGTGTAGTAAATTTGTTAAATAAAGTGATAGAAATCTGCTTTGTTAATCTCCGTGTATATTTTTTTATTAACATTCCTGGTGATTGCTAACAATACAATAAGCGTGTTTAAGATTATCATAAATTTAGACGTCCATTTTTAAATCGCAAGCATTTCTATTACCCGACATCATTATATTAGCGAGCATCATAAACACGTCCATAAATATCTTGCTAATACAATCAATTAGTTGCATGCATAATAAATTAATGCTAAGCGGATGCTTAAGATCATTCGTTTACAATAATATGAATGTGCTTAAAATTCAGGGGCTCAGAGGCTTGCACCTCTTATGTAGAAACAGCTTGGCAAAAAATCTTGATACGTGATGATTTTTGGTTAAGGCTTTCTGCCGGGGATACCGGCAACACTGCCAAAATGTTATGAGATATTATTTTGCGCGTTGGCGACACTGTCAAAATGCTGTCAAAGACTTCACTTATGTCAGTTAATAAATGAAGTACTACAATTTGCATATTACATTTCGCCGTAAAATTAATTGGTTCTCTCTAACGGGTTTTTGATGGGTACAGTGTCTCTATCTTTTTTTTGCCAAGCTGTACCTAGGCATATTCTACTATCTCGCTTTGGGCAGCGTGCAATGTGGTTAATGTATACCATTTGGTTAATCCGTGAGGGCCTGTTCCCACTTAAGCCGTTCCGACGGAAGACGGTAGCCGGATGTGCGTTTTCACAATGCGTCGTTGAATTTCATCAGCTTTCGCTGTTCGTATAGATAGGATAGGCAATGACGATAAACCTACCACTAAGTATCTACTGTGGTGGTATTGAAAAGGCAGAAAAAAACTGTTTTGGAAAACATTGAGAGCACACAACACATCCCTTTACGGGAATGATTTTCCGTAGCAAGGAATGATGAGGACCTCAGCTACTTTTGAAAGCCTACGAATACAAGATTTGCATCAACTTATATTGTTTGGGCGCTTTGAAATCGTCAATTTTCAAAGTGCCAAAACGTCGTCAGTCCACGTTACGACCATTTGCATAAAATAAATAAATAATATTTTTAATTAACGGATATTTTTTTACTTCTGTTGTAGGTATACATATATTATGTTTTTCATTACTGTTGCCTAAGAGTCATTATTTTTGTAGTAAAAACGTTACTTGCAATGATAACAAATTTGTTTTAATTTGCTCGGCGCCACGAATTGACCTTATGATCCGAGTACAATCAATAATGTATACAATATTGTAATTTTATTTTTGTACAGACATAATTGCCAGTATCTAATCGTATACCTAACAATACTTTTGAGCGTGCCTGTCTTGTATATAACTAGCAATAATGATGAAATAGAACACACTGTGACGTTAAATTACAAAAATCTGACTGATCCATCATATACTTTAAATATGAAATTCACCGCGTCTATCAAACTCTGATTTGATTTGACTGCTATAATCAAGATAACTCCCCAACGAATATTTACAAGGCTTTCACCAACCGAGAAAATAATTCATGAAGAGGGTTAAAGCGTTAAATTTGATTATCCCACAGATGAGATGTTAGGTGGAATGGTAGGCTGTGTTATTCTCCATGTACTACTATAACTATTTTAGGCTATCAGTTAGAAAATTCATTTATGGCAATAAATAGCATACCTAGTAATGACCAAGACTTCAAAAAAATACCGAGTTCGAAGTAGAATATATCCCATCCCAGAAAACGTCATAATTTCTTGGCATCTGCATCGAACAAAATCAGATGATAAATAGAAGGGTTAGAAATATGTATAGTGACCTTTATAATCCACCTATCTAACCCTGCGATTGCGAGATTAAACGGGTATGATCTAGTCAGTAGTTGTAACAGGATACCTAGTATCCAGTCCGAGCTCTCGTGATTCTAAATTTGATAGAAAATTTGAATTTCCATTTATATAATTCCCTGAAACCAAACAACTAAAACTAGCTGTGTCTCGCGATTTCAACCACTTGGAAATTAAACCATTGATTGTTTGATATAAAACTGTACTTACTGATTATTTTTTTAAAAGAGATGCATATATCATAATCAAACACTTAACAAATTGATGATCTAAATCAGTTCAGCCGTTTGAGCTGTGGATTGACAGATCAGGCAGTTAAGGCCGCGTGGGTCAGATTTTGAGTTTTTTGAAACAATCCTAGTCAAAAAGTAAAGGGTTTTGAAATCTGAAAAATATATATATAATAGTTGAGGATATAAGCTAAACATATTCCGAGCCCGTTACACGATCCAATAAATTTCACTAGATAGAAAAAAATCCCAAAGTTGACTCTCTCAGAAAAGTTTTTTCAAAACTGTGGCTAAACTATTAACATTTTATTTATTTTTTTTGCACTCAATTAAAGGTATTAAGTTTTTATACACATTTTCCGAGCGTTTTTCTAAAAACAACTATTTACATAATTATCATGTACGAATATCTACCAAACGCAATAGAATTGCGCCGCTGACGGCCGATCAGTCTCGCCCTGGCGCTTGTGGAGGCAGGACCTGTGTCAGTTTTTTTCGCAACTATTTCGTAATTATTATGCCAAATTACGTTAAAATCGCGCCACAGTATAAAAATATCAGTAATGGGCAAAATGTAATTAGATTAACCGTTACAAATACATACGCGACTCATGGTAAAAATGTGGTGATCTTTTACTTTTTAAGTGTTTTCACGACATGGTAACCATCTACCTAATGCATTAAAATGTCTACGAATTACATGATAATTTCGCAATCCAACATGGCGGCCACGCCGTAATCACAAAATTTCATGATGGGTATCGTTTAAGGGGTTTTTTGGTATGCTGAGTACGAAGTACGTGATAATTTTGCAATCCAATATGGCCGCCGCGCCGTAATCACAAAATTTCATGATGGGTATCGTTTAAGGGGTTTGTTCGTATGCTGAGTACGAATCACGTGATAATTTTGCAATGGAATATAGCCGCCGCGCCGTAATCACAAGGGTATCGTTTAAGGGGTTTTTTGGTATGCTGAGTACGAATCGCGTACTAATTTTGCAATACAAGATGGCCGCCGCGCCGTAATCACAAAATTTCATGATGGGTATCGTTTAAGGGGTTTTTTTGGTATGCTGAGTACGAATCGCGTACTAATTTTGCAATACAAGATGGCCGCCGCGCCGTATATACAAAATTTCATGATAGGTATCGTTTAAGGGGTTTTTTGGTATGCTGAGTACGAATCACGTGATAATTTTGCAATCTAATATGGCCGCCGTGCCAGAATCACAAAATTTCATGATGTGTATCGTTTAAGGGTTTTTTTGGTATGCTGAGTACGAATCACGTGATAATTTTGCAATCCAATATGCCCGCCGCGCTGTAATCACAAAATTTCATGATGGGTATCGTTTATAGGGTTTTATGGTATGCTGAATACGAATCACGTACTAATTTTGCAATCCAAAAAGGCCACCGCGCCATAATCACAAAATTTCATGATGGGTATCGTTTAAGGGGTTTTTTGGTATGCTGAGTACGAATCACGTGATAATTTTGCAATCCAATATGCCCGCCGCGCCGTAATCACAAAATTTTATGATTGGTATCGTAACTGGTTGTATCGTAAGTATGGTAGTATCGTAAATCATACGTAGCAGACTGTAGTGTAAAAGAGATAGAGACACATGTTCCATTCTTCGTTCTAACATTTGTGTGTGGTTGGATTGCATGGAACGACAGACTAAAAAAACTTGTTCGGTTTACTGTGAGTTAATTAACCGCGTGCCAATTTGCAACTGTGCAAGACGTGGTCTGAGTTAAGAAGTTATTTATTTATTTCAGAGCTTACTAACTCTATATTTATATATTTAACTCGACTCTCCGCGCAAGTAGGCCTAAATAGCTTAGGCGGCCAAATTGAATTCTAAAATGATCATGTTATTCGTACTCAGCATTCGAAAAAACCCATTAAACGATATTCATTACGAAATTATGTGATTACGGCGCGGTGGCCATTTTGGATTGCAAAATTATCATGTGATTCGTCCTCAGCATACCAAAAAACCCCTTAAACGATAACCATCATGGATTTTTGCGATTGCGGCGCGGCGGCCATATTGTATTGCAAAATTATCACGTAATTCGTACTCAGCATACCAAAAACCCTTTAAACGATACCCATCATGAAATTTTGTGATTACACTGAGGCGGCCATTTTGGATTGCGAAATTATCACGTGATTCGTACTCAACATACCAAGAAACCCTTTAAACGATACCCATCATAAAATTTTGTGATTACGGCGCGGCGCCCATATTGGATTGCAAAATTATCATGTGATTCGTACTCAGCATACCAAAAAATCCCTTAAACGATACCCATCATGAAATTTTGTGATCACACCGCGGTGGCCGTATTGGATTGCAAAATTATCATGTGATTCATACTTAGTATACCAAGAATTCCCTTAAACTATACCCATTATGAAATTGTGTGATTACGGCGCGGTGGCCATATTGGTTTGCAAAATTAGTACGTAATTCGTACTCAGCATACCAAAAAACCCCTTAAACGATACCCATCATGATTTTTTGTGATTACACCGCAGCCGCCATTTTGGATTGCAAAATTATCACGTGATTCGTACTCAGCATACCAAGAAACCCCTTAAACGATACCCATCATGAAATTTTGTGATTACGGCGCGGCGCTCATATTGGATTGCAAAATTATCACGTGATTCGTACTCAGCATACCAAGAAACCCCTTAAACGATACCCATCATGACATTTTGTGATTACGGCGCAGCGTCCATATTGGATTGCAAAATTAGTACGTGATTCGTACTCAGCATACCAAAAAACCCTTTTAACGACACCCATCATGAAATTTTGTGATTACACCGCGGCGGCCATTTTGGATTGCACAATGATCCCGTGATTCATACTTAGCATACCAACTTTAGAAAACTTTAGTAATTTTTATGACCAGCTATTATGTAATTTACATTTTTTACGCAACTGTAGCAAACGTACGCAACGGAAACTCTCAAAAGAAATGAAATATCCTAGTTGTCGAAAAATGTTTCGTTGCTGCTAAGCTCTTATTCGCCTTAGCGTGATGTTATATATTTTGGTATTTTTCAAAAATGGACATTCTGTTAAGAAACTCTTGAAATTCAACTAGCAGTCTCTTAGACTCTAGAGTTAGAACAACTGAACAAACAAACAAACTCTTTAGCTTAAAAATAATAGTATAATATACATAATTTATTTACGATTAACTCTTTTATTTTTATTTACGAAACTAATAAATCACTACACTTAATAAAGTTAGGTGCATTTACTACGTCAAACAAAGTTAGCATGCTGTTTCTTTCTACTATACTGTATACTGTGGCATGAGAGTTGACTGCCGCTGCCGACGCGCGGTGTGTCTCGCGCCCGGGGCGAGGGGAGCGCCAAATGCCTACTTGTGCGCTATAACCGCCCCTTAACACATTATCTAGATCCCTTTTTTACATAAATACCTGTTGGTGTTCCCGGTGAAACAGAATAAATTTGTATCTCGCTTAGGGAGGAAGTCGCCGGTGTATGTCACACAGTTTATACTAGTACAGTACAGATGGAAACCTGCATACTAAATTACATACATGAGTTTTCCATCTGTACTATCTCTAATTTGTGCTAGTTCAGACACCCGTCGTTAACTCTAGTTTTCAGAAGTGTTATACTAGTATAGACACCGTTGTTAACTTTATCTTTCAGAAGTGTCCACCTAACACAATTTATTTTTATGTCTATAATAGATGATAGAAAAAAATTGGATTTGAAAATTGACATATGCATAATCTACAGAAATCCAAGACAGTT
The DNA here is from genome assembly GCA_933228765.1 of Miltochrista miniata. NCBI lineage: Eukaryota > Metazoa > Arthropoda > Insecta > Lepidoptera > Erebidae > Miltochrista > Miltochrista miniata. The sequence continues at coordinate 27,461,392 of OW121751.1, forward strand.
GTTAATTACGGTCGATATGTAAGTTGAATTAAATACAAACCATTGACCAAATATGGTATCACCTCAAACGAAATTGTACTTTATATCGGAAATTATGTTAATTTCTGTAAATATCTATTACGATATAATTTAACAATAAAACATCTCTCATTATGGGAAAACACAAAAATATTTTAATAGTTTTTATTGCATTTTCCGCCCTAACTTTGATCATGGCGGCAAGTAACTAGCGAAATGATAAGAAATGGTATCATTGATTGCGTGGATCAACAGGTATACAAAAAGCTAAAGCTTTTACATATTGTAATCAGTCACTCATCTTCAGTCGAACTTGAACAACACCGTCATAACTACGTCACTAGTTTTTTTCCACAAAATAAATGTACAGGACAAGTATTTCAATATCAAATGCCACACTTCACTTTGTTCAAGTGTCCAAAGTAAACAACGTGAATCTGTCATGGGCGTTAAACCGAGTGGCTTTTTTAGCTTTTAGAGATCTATATACTAAGGTTTATATATATGAACGTTTATTTTAGCCAGGCAGGTAGAAATAATAGTATGTACTATTTAGTTACAGAGTTACAATAAATAGCAGCTCTATAATCACAAATTAAATTATACTTAAGGAAATATGCAGCACGATCACCTACTTGATAAACAAAAACAAGAGTGCTAAGTGCCCTCCTTTCGCGAAAAGAGGCAGTCCGAAAAGAACTTGCCGATAGAGTCGCAGTCAAGGAAGTCGCAGACCAAGAAGACTTGAAACGTCACAACATGAAAACAGGAGGCCTACTCTCTTTCTACGAAAACGAAACTTCGTTAACGAACGAAAACAAAACGAAGTTTCGTAGCTGACCCTATTCTATATCAATTGCGGATCGGAGCCCGAACTTCGGATGCATAGAAACATTTCGTGAACGACAATGATAGGGAGGTCATTTGCTGATGTCTTATTCTGGTAATTACGGTTTTCACATAAATTAAAATATAAAAACACGTAAGTTCTAATTAAATGTTTTACATGTAACAAGTGGTTTATAATACATTTCTTGTATAATGTATGCAGAAAATAAGAATAAGAAGGTATTTTTTTTATGTAATTGTATATTTTCAACCATTTTGATATAGACAACTAGAGATGCAAATGTCATATCCTTACGTTAAAAAATGTATCTGACGTTTGTTTCATGTCAACAATAATGTAATGAAAATTAAAATTATTATTATCTATTTGAAATCTATATCTAAAACATAATAAATCGTTTATACATATAATTGTAAAAACCTTTGTAAGTAAACAATTCATATTACAGTGCAATTGAATGTTATTTATTCTATTGAATACCACACACACATGTGAGATATTACCTATGTCTTGTTGAGTAACTTATTTTTAATATAAATTTATTTTATTTTGCAGCTTCTGTACCAAATGCCCCTAGGTGGAGGGGACAATCTTCTGGCTCTGATGTGAGACGGAGATTGTTTGAGATAGAGGAGGTGCGTGCAGAGAATGACACACTTAGAAATACCGAGCTCGCAGGGATCATGAATAAACCTACTGAAGCAGATCCAAGCTGCTCTGTTGGAACTGATTTAATTTATTAGAGACAAATAGGATAGGAGATACCATATAATAGGAAAGAATGAAAGACAAATAGTATATAGATTGTATTAGTTAATAAAAGTTGGGCAAGACAATTGTTTTCGTTTATTTTACCTAAATAAACATATATTATTTTCAGTATGAACTAGAACAAAAGAAAAAGCCCGGAAGCGGTAGAAAATAAAAAAATCAAAGTAGGTATCAAGGTCTCGGCTCGTCTTACAGTTTTCTTCCAGTTGGTGTCGAGACCGCGTTGCACCCTATGGACCTACGGTGCATGGGGTCCTACGCGCATACTTTTTGGTTGAGTCGACTGGTGACCCAAGGGCTAGCAGTTATTTCTCCCAACGAATAGGCATCGCTATTCAAAGGGGAATGCTCCCAGTCTTTTGGGCCCAATGCCACAGGGGCCATTTTTCACCGTGAGATAAAATCCCCATGGATGCTATGCCGGACTTCTACCAACAAAAAAACTACACGTATCCTGCCTAACAGCCTACTGTTGGAAACTCTGCGTAAGCCTCGAAAGGATACCCCAGGACTCCCAACAGACCTACGGCTACCACGGACGGTAGGCAGCCCCCCACCATCCTCAGGCCTTCAGTCTTTTTTTTTTAACGTGAGGGAAAATCCTCATGGATGTTATGCCGGACTCCGACTAAAAAACCTCACGTAACGCCCAACAGTCTATGGTTGTGAGCCCCGGGTAAGCCCTCGTTAGGATGTCCCAGGACAGGCCCCCAGTCATTGGGCGAAGACACGTCGGCAGCGCTCCCGCCACCGACTGCGGAACTTGGGTGGGAGGGTTCTCTCCCGTAGCTAACTATTTCTTAGCACAACTCCTCAAACAGTCGCCAACTGAGCCTATAGTTTGCAATTAACTCTACTTCGGAAATAATCAGATAATTGACTTAATTTGGCAGTCTAAGACGATTTTTTCTACGCTCTAATCGTTCTTCACGTAGAGCAGCCTCAATGAGTAACATTCTAGACATTTCATTTAAGATTCTTACAAAATATACAAGGAAACGAAAATCAAACGGTAACACTTTTGCTTTCGTCAAAATTAGGTTAATATTCCGAACAATTATCTGTCAAAGTTGAATTTTCGCTCGTACGATTAGTGAATTAGAGTAGGTTTAACGTCAAACAACTTCGTTTCGTCCGCAAATTGCGGAACGTATAGAACCGTAGTAGGTTTTATACGAAACTTCGGCCCGAACTTCGTTGTTCGTTGAAACAGAATAGGCCTTCAGTTCTTGGGCTCCGATTCGACGGCTTTGAATGGAATAAAATACATACATACTTAGTTCAAATAAATGTAGAGGCAGTTAATGGATAAAAGGCGAGAGAATACCTTCAGAAATGTCGCTCCCTCAAAGATGATGGGCGTGAGAGTTGCCTTCTGCATTCTTCTTTATTTTGATACAATGAGATCCACTGGACTTACTTTTGAGTGCGACGTAGATATCTAAGTTTCCAGTTTGATAAAAAGCACCTACATAAAAAAAGTTTGCCACTTCTTGACTATAGTTTTTTAGTTGCACTGTTGTATGTAATCGGTCGGATCCAGCCAACTATCGCCCCATAGCCGTAACCACCGTCATCTGCAAGGTGTTCGAGCTAATCATCAACAAACAGCTCATGCGCTATCTGGAGGATCACTCGTTAATTAACGATCGCCAATATGGCTTTAGGCCGAAACGATCAACGGGTGACCTCCTAGCGTACATAACGCACACCTGGGGTGAGGCTATGGAGAGGCACGGCGAATCTCTGGCTATTGGCCTAGACATCGCAAAAGCCTTTGATAGGGTATGGCATGCGTCGCTTCTTTCCAAGCTGCCGTCATATGGTTTATCGCATCAGTTGTGCCGCTGGTTGGCCAGCTTCCTGAACGGGCGACGGATTCGGGTCCTCTGTGATGGTCAGGCTTCCTGTTTTTTTCAGGTAAATGCCGGAGTACCACAGGGATCGGTATTGTCCCCAACTCTCTTTCTTCTGCATATCAATGACATGCTGTCCCTTGGGTGCATTCATTGTTATGCGGATGACAGTACTCTTCATGGGAGCTATTCTGGCCGACCAGCGGCGGGGCGAGGCGACGTGGATGAGAAGAGACGACAACTCGTGGCGGATCTCGATCTGGACCTGGGCTGCATTGCCCAATGGGGTTCAGACAACCTGGTCGAGTTCAATGCCAGAAAAACACAGGCGTGTGCGTTTACAGCTAAGAAGTCCCCATTCCTACCCCTGCCCTCTCTTCAGAGCATTACAATTCCACTAAAGGACAACCTGGAGATCCTCGGTATAGACGTCCGGCGTGAGCTCAATCACAAAAACTACATAGAGAGCTGTATTGGTCTGGCCTCGCGGAAACTGGGAATCCTGAATAAGGTGAGACGGTATTTCACGCCACATCAGAGATGTTTACTGTACAAGACGCAGATTCGTCCCTGCGTCGAGTACTGTTCTCACCTTTGGGATGACTCCGCGAGGTACTTGTTAGACGCGCTTGACGTTATGCAGAGACGTGCTATCCGAATAATTGGTTGTCCTGAGGTGACGGGAGGCCTCGAACCTTTGTCGCAGCGAAGAACCATAGCGTCCTTGGCTGCCTTCTATCGAATGTATCACGGCGAATGTTCTGAAGAGCTCTTCAACCTGATCCCACCATCTCCTTTCCGATCCCGAACAACGCGTGCCGGGCAGAGATGCCACTCATACACAGTGGAGAGAATCTTCGCCAGAACCGAGCGTTTCAAAAGATCGTTCCTCTGTCGAACTATAAAAACATGGAACGACCTGCCTGCACACGTCTTTCCCTCATCTTACAATCCCGGGTTCTTCAAGAGGAGCGTGAAGAGGCACATCACAGGGCCGCCAACTTGAGGACCACTGTAAGAAGTGGCCCCCAATCGCTAGATGCGCCACTGCTTTCTTACCATCAGGCTGGTGGCGACGTCAATTTGGCGAGCTGAATATAAAAAAAAAAAAAAAATGTAATTTTTTTACTGTTATTTACCTAAAACATTCGATGTCGGCAATCCCCTCTGACCTTTTTGATGCCTCTTTAGTCATTTGTGCTGTGAGCTATCTAAATGGGCATCGCAAATAAAATGAATTTTCAACTTTACTTAGTGTAAGCTTAGATAGAATTTGTATGCTGCGTCGATACAAGCTGACGTTTATTGCAATCGTGCAGTTGAAACTTTAGAAGTTGGCGAGCGATGCAATAGACTCAAGCGATTACTGCCAGTGTTACTTTCATTATTAACAATTAACATCTACATATTCTCGTACAGTTAACTTTTAGCCGGCCATTTGTGTAAGAGTAGCAAATAAAATGTTAATTATATTTACATAGTAGAACTTTATGACTGCATTTGTAATTTTAAGTAACTACAAAGTGCTTAAGTGAATTAGTCGCAATATGTATTCGCAACTTAAATTCACTATTAAAATATAGTATTTACGTAAATAAGCATAATTATTAAGGTTTGAGGATTTGCTCACTTTGTCTTGAATGGTAAGAGCCTGGAGGCCTACTCTCTTTCTACGAAAACGAAACTTCGTTAACGAACGAAAACAAAACGAAGTTTCGTGGCTGACTCTATTCTATATCAATTGCGGATCGGAGCACGAACTTCGGATGCATAGACACATTTCGTGAACGACAATGATAGGGAGGTCATTTGCTGATGTCTTATTCCGGTAATTACGGTTTTCACTTATATTAAAATTTAAAAACAAGTAAGTTTTAATAAAATGTTTTACATGTAACAAGTGGTTTATAATACATTTCTTGTAAAATGTATGCAGAAAATAAGAATAAAAAAAATTTTTCAATAAAAAATAAAACCGACTTCCAACAAATCCTGAAAAATAAAATTTACTTAGCACAAAGTAAAATGTATTTTGATTTATCAGATTTTATTCAATATCATATTGAAGTCGGCGCCAAGTAAACCCATAGGTTTATGTAGGTATTATTCATGGCACCAACTTCAATACTATATTGAATAAAATCTGATAAATCAAAATACATTTTACTTTGTGCTAAGTAAATTTTATTTTTCAGGATTTGTTGGAAGTCGGTTTTATTTTTTATTGAAAAATTTTTTTTCATTATTTTAAGTGACGGGTGAACCGAAAAATATATCTATCTAGGTAAAAGTCTTCATCAATACAAATCAATCAAGCCCAAACACAAGGTAGCTGCTGTAAAGCGTTAAGGATTTCCCTCGACTGTCTTTCGGTTCCATAATCAGATCGACTCCAGATTTTCATTAAATTGTAGTACATTAAAGCACTGAATTAAAAAGTTAACAAATGCACTCGTTGTCCCTACAATTTTCGATGGTTGCCCTGGATTTCTCCTGGATCCCATCATCAGATCCTGATCTGATTAAATAGGACCACCTCATAAGTAAACCCTATTCAAGAAAGAAAACAATTTAAATCCGTTTATAATTGACGGAAATATCGGTGAACATACATAAAACATTGAGAACTTCCTTTTTTTTTTGAAGGCGGATCTATCAATCTAGGTGCAAAGTTCTCATCAATACAAATCAATCAAGCCCAAACACAAGGTAACTGCTGTAAATTGTTAAGGAATGCCCTCGACTGTCTTTCGACTCTATCATCAGGTCGACTCCAGACCTTCATTAAAGTGTAGAACATTAAAGCACTTAATTAAAAAGTTAACAAGTGCACTAGTTGTCCCTACAATTTTCGGTGGTTGCCCTCGTTTTCTCCTGGATCCCATCATCAGATCCTGACCTGGTGAAAATGGGACCACCTCAGAAGTAAACCCTATTCAACAAAAAAATAAATTTTGAAATCCGTTCATGATTGACGGAAATATCGCTTGACATACATAAAAAAAAATACATACAGACGAATTGAGAACCTCCTCCTTTTTTTGAAGTCGGTTAAAAAGGAATTATATATGTAATTGTATATTTCCAACCATTTTGATATAGACAACTAGAGATGCAAATGTCATAACCTTACGTTAAAAAATGTTTCTGACATTTGTTTCATGTCAACAATAATGTAATGAAAATCATCCTTTTAATATTATTATTATTTGAAATCTATATCTAAAACATATTATATCGTTTATAATCTACATATAAACATGAAAACCTTTGTAAGTAAACAATTCATATTACAGATTTATTCTATTGAATATCACACACACGTGAGGTATTAAGTATGTCTTGTTCAGTAACTTATTTTTAATGTGAATTTATTTTATTTTGCAGCTTCTGTACCAAATGTCCCTAGGCGGAGGGGACAATCTTCTGGCTCTGATGTAAGACGGAAATTGTTAGAGCTAGAGGAGGTGTGGGAGAGAATGACACACTCTGAAATAGCGATCTCGCAGGGATCATGAATATACTGATGCAGATTCAAGCTGCTCTGTTGGAACTGATTCAAGTTATTAGAGACAAATAGGATATGAGATACTATATAATAGGAAAGAATGAAGGACAAATAGTATATAGAATAGAATAGAATAGAATAGAATAGAATAAAACTTTATTTGTACACCTCGTTAAAAACTATTTACAAAATTAAACATACACTATTGTACAAAGGGCGGTCTTATCGCTAAAAAGCAATTTCTTCCAGACAACCTTAGGATGGACAGAAAAGATTTATGTTATAATAGATGGGTAGTTTAGGTGTAGAGATTATGCATATTTATACAGACTACATACATACATACCTACACAACATATACATATATATACATACCCATATATATACAAATACACATATACATATACATACATACATACCTACATATATATAAGTACATATACCTAGACATACGTTTATAAAAATAATATATACCTATAACAAATAACAATTTCAGTGTGAAGACCTTAAATATTTGATATGATTTAGAGTATTAACTACCGTGTCAGATAATGTTGCTTTACCATTCGCTTGAAGACATCCAGAGACTGAGCACGTCTAATCGGTGTAGGTAATGCATTCCATAACCGCACTGCCTGTATGGTGAAAGATTTGTCATAAAAACTGGTCGAGTGGGTAGGTACTGCTAGTTCCAAAGATTCCGACGACCTCAAGGATCTTGAATGTGTGTCATTAAGGAACATAAATCGTTCTTTAAGATAAGTCGGGGAACGTGGATCAAACAGTATACTGTAAAGCATAGAAAGAATATGAGTATTCCGACGAAGGCGAATTGGGAGCCACTCGAGCATGTTGCGATATTCAGTAATATGATCATATTTGCGTAAGCCAAATATGAATCTTATGCAGAAGTTTTGTAGGCGCTCAAGCTTATCAAGTTGCTCTTCAGTAATGTCGAGATAGCTGATATCTGCATAATCTAGCATAGGAAGTAGGAGAGATTGAGCTAGTGCAATTTTAGTGGCCTTTGGCAGAAAATTACTTAGTCGGCGCAAGGATCCTGCAGAAGCAAACAGCTTCCGGCTGACTTCCTGCAGTTGAGGACGCCAAGACAGCGTGCCATCAATCAAAATGCCCAGATTTTTGATCGTTTCGCTTATAGTTAGCACAACACCGTCAAACATAACATCAGGCAATTGTGTTCTATCTATTCGCGACACCATAATCGGACTGCCGATAATAGCCACCTGAGTTTTGGAGGGGTTAACTCTAAGTCCATACCGCTTACTCCACCTACATATCCGCCTTAAGTCAGAGTTTATAATTGATATGGCTTCTGTAATTTCATGTGCTGGAGCTTGCATATATATCTGTAGATCGTCTGCATAAAGGTGGTAGGATGACAATAGAGATTTTGAAATGGAGTTTATAAAGATGGAGAAAAGTAAAGGTGATAAAACGCCACCCTGTGGTACGCCCACAGTCGTGTTGCACCAAGAAGAAAGTGATTCTTCAATGCGTACACGCTGACGCCGTCCAAACAGGTAACTATGAAACCAGTCAATCACTGTTGGAGATATGTTAATCGAGCGCAGTATGCCAAGCAGGATTTGGAAATCCACTGTATTAAAGGCATTGCTAAAATCAAGTAAGGATAGTACAGTAAGATTTCCATTTTCCATGCCCAGCCTAATGTCGTCCGTAACGCTGATCAGCGCACTGGCCGTACTATATCCCGGACGAAAACCAGATTGGTAAGGGTTAAGGAGCAGGTTTCTATTTAGGAATGAGCTTAGTTGGCTGTGTACAAGCCGTTCCAGAACTTTGGAAAGGAAAGGTAAAATGGCTATGGGACGATATTCAGCAAAGGATGTAGGGTTAGGCTTTTTGGGAATGGGGATAATTTGCGCCTCTTTCCATGTTGTTGGAAATACGCTGGAAGTTAAAGAGTAGTTTAGGACATGGCTTAAGGTAGGAAGGATTTCATCCAGAATAGGCACGACCATGTTACGGCTCAGGCAGTCAGTGCCAACTGCGTTAGAGCTTATCGACATTATGCACCTCTTAACATCACAAGCAGATAATTGTTCAAAACGAAACGGTTGAAAAGAAGGAGTTGGAAGTGATGAAAGATATTGTAAAGTATTTGCTTTACTAGTTTGATCATAACTTGAAGACGAACAGAAATGTTGATTTAGTGAATCAATGTTAAGTGTTTTAGGAATATCCTGTTGTTTAGGTTTTCCAACCCCTAGTGTTTTCAGAAACTTCCAGGTTTTCGCTGGGTCCCCGTTCTGGACCGATTTATGGATATACTGGCGTTGTGCTTTCCTACACACCTTGCCGCAGAGGTTTCTACAGGCAATATACTTCTCGCGGTTTTCAGGTGTAGGCCGACGCTTGTACTTACACTTGGCTGCGGCTTTTTTAGCTATAAGGGATTTTATTTCAGTGGTGAGCCAAGGTGAAGGCAAGTGGCGCACCCTTACCGCCCGTATTGGAGCATGAAGATCATATAGTTCTACTATCTTGTTTGTTAGAATATTTACTTTCTGCTCAACACAATCGGTTGAGAAGAGTGAGTTCCAATCAATATTTGAAGCATCCTCTCGCAGCTTATTAAGGTCCATGCCACTAAAATTGCGCTGCATGAGGATTTTGGGTTTGGATTTAGGAGGGCGAAGGTTGTAAGAGAGGTAGATTAAATCATGGTACGAAAATTCATCAGCTGTGCATTGTCCATGCTTAACAACTGATTCAGAAGAAGAAACAAGGATGAGATCGATTAGAGAGGGACGACAATCAGGAAAGTGATGAGTGACATTTAAAGGTAGGATAGACAAGTTGCAGGAGTGAATAATGCTAGTGAAAGTAGTTGAGCGAGCAAGCGATTGAGGATCTTTTTTGATTAAACATGTGTTAAAATCGCCCAAAATTATAGTATGAGTGTATGAGGGAGAAAGGCGCTCTATTACATCTTCAAAGGACGAAAAGATTTTAGATGAAGAGGAATAATAAATACCAAGTAACACCTTGCTATGCTGAAGTTCCACCTCGAGGAATATTGATTCCCCAGCATTTGAAGGCGGTGGCTGAGGTGACATTTCCAGGATCTTAAATTTGATATTATTTCGTAAGTAAATCCCAACACCGCCCCCTTTGGTCAAGCGATCATTTCGTATTAAGTGAAAATGAGGTAAGATGTAAGGAGCAGAAGGAAGACAAGGATTTAGCCACGTTTCTGAGACCAGAATTGCGTGGATATTTTTACCATCAAAAGCAGTCAGCATCTCTGTGAAAATGGGCGTGAATACTCTGTGCATATGGACTACATTAAAATTCTTGGGTACGTCGGAAAATTGGGTCTCCATAATTTGAGCCAACGACGGTGGACTCACAACACTATCATTATGGCTGCTAGCTGTAGTGAAGCTGTCTTCATCATCACTAAAGTTATATGCATTTAACATAATATTAATTTAAATAGATAATAAATAATAATAATATAAAATAATAAAATAAATACAAAAATATGAATAAAATAAATACAAATAAATAATAAAAATAAAAGTGGTTTCAAATATTATCTGTCCACCCGCCAGTTGTGCTAGAATTGAAAGAAACTGGAAGAAAATTCACATAAACATGCAGAAAATAAAATGGATTACACAAAAAAGACACAAAATCCATTAAAATCGGGCACTTTCAAATTATTCAATAAAAAACTTTTTAAGTAGGCTGTATGGACCACTACTCTTTGCCTGTCCTATAGGCACGTAAAAGAAAATTTAAAAAGTAAATGTCATTCTCAATTGTCATTCAAATTGACACTCATGATTAAACAAACAAAGTTGAAGTTGAACTGAACAACAAACAAAACTGAAACAGTGAAAGTGAAAGAAATAGAAGAAAAAAAAGAGCGGGAAACTTTGAACGAAGAGGACGCGTCTTTTATTACAATTTGATAATATTTTCTATTTGTGTAAAAAGGATTGTGTAAAATAGTAGTTTTTTGTTATTTTTAGTAGTTTGTATATAGAATAGTATTTCAACTGATTTAGGGTAAGTTTTTTCTGTTTATTCTATGTAATTGTCGTCCTTCTTCTATGGACGAGCCGGCCGACCCCGGTGGGGGGTCTGGCGCCAAATTTAATATTAGCCAGAGTCCAACAGTATTTAATTCTATAGAGTCATCTGACTGCTCTCTATCAACGGAACCAGAAAACCATACAAAACGCAAACGACTCGCCTCACGAGTAGTTTGCATAAGTTGCAATAAGAAAAAGCCAAAATGGAAAGAGGGCTCCAAGTTCCAAAAAAGTACAGATTGCAAATGTGAACTAAATGCGATTTCACAAACCTCACCAACACAACCAATAACTGAAAACCTGGATAACAAAAACACCATTAGTACTAATATTGGTCGCGCTAGTTATAACAGTACAGATGTAGCGCCATTTGTTGTAAATGTACAAAAAGAAACTGCTGAAAATAGCCGTGCATATTTACATCCCGTAGAGTTTGGTAGGTTTCTTAAAAAGAATAATATCCATGGGATTGTGAATGGTAGCCTCAAACGTATTGGACGAAATAAAGTCAGTGTCACATTTGTTAATTATATTGATGCAAATAATTTTATTACAAATAAGTGTCTGACATTAGAAAAATTTAACACCTTCATACCAACATATAATATAACCCGTATGGGTGTTATTAGAGGGGTTCCAACTGATTGGACAGATGAGGAAGTTATTACTAACTTATCTGTCCCTATTGGTTGTGGACCAATCATTAAAATTAGAAGAATCCGTAAAAAAAATTCTGTAAATAATGTTAATAATTTTGAAAATACTGGTACAGTAGTATTAACCTTTGATGGACAGATTCTCCCTAAAAGAGTCTTTATGTGTTATACTGCTTTATCAGTGGATTTATATATTTATCCAACAATACAATGTTACAACTGTTGTAGGTATGGACATGTTAAGAGCCAATGTAGATCAGAAAGTAGGTGCTTTAAATGTGGTAGAGGACACTCGGGGGACACATGTAATGTAGATGAAGATGAGTTTTGGTGTGTTCTGTGTAAAGGCTCACATCCAGCCAACTCCAAGAAATGCCTGGAGTTTGACAGACAAAAAGGTATTAAAGAGACAATGAGCAAAACCTGCATTTCTTATATGGAGGCTTTAAAATTACATCCCCCCATAACCAAAAAATCATATGCTGAAGCATTTTACACCCAGAATACATCTTCCGATAAGGATAACAATAGACAAACTAATAGCAGCCATTCCTACAGAAAAACTGTATTTTTAAAACCCAGAACCCTCCCACGATTTTCTAAGGGATATGATCATACAGCTCATAATGAGATAATAAAAAATCCCACCACTACACCTGGCCCTGTTTTTAGGAACAACCAATATGATAATAATAATACAGCTGATATGATTAAAACTTTATTTCAACTTTTATCACAATCAAATACCACAATTTCACCGTCCAACGTTGCCATAATACTTGAAACACTTTATAAGATATCTAATGATAATGGATCACAGATCAGTAGCAATTCAATGGAATTGTCGCAGTGCAGTGTCCAAAAAACATGAATTAATTAATATAATTAATAAATATGATCCCTTTCTAATTAGCCTTCAAGAGACCTGGCTAAAGCAGGACTCTATTTTCAAAATTCCTGGCTTCTCTTGCTTGAGAAGTGACAGATCTGATGAATATGGTGGAGTTGCCATACTCATTAGAAACACTGTAAATTATTCTATCCTTTCCCTTCCTTCTTATAGTGATGAACTTTCTGTCATTGCTATTACTGTAAATAATATTTGTTATGTATGTACATATTTTTCTCGTCCTAGTCTACATATTTTTAATGAAATCAATAGTTTATTAAATTTTCTACCGAAGCCTTTTATTTGCTTTGGTGATTTTAATTCACATCACCAGTCTTGGGGCTCTCCTATGACAAACTTTTATGGAAATAAGCTACTAGAATTAATTGAAGACCAAAATTTGTGTATACTAAATACAGGTACTCCAACTCGTCTCGATGATCCACCTACAGCTCCAGACCTAACTATCTGCACCCCTGATCTTGCATCCTCCTTAGAATGGAACACTACAGAATCAACTCATGGTAGTGATCATTTTGTAATTATAATTACTTTACCATTCAGTAAACCTCTGAAACAAAACAAAAATCCACGCATAAAACATAAATTACACAATGCAAACTGGGACTTATATAAATCCACAGTGGAGCAAAAGATATCCGAGTTACCTGATATTTCATCCGCAAATATTTTAACAAGTTGTGACCTATTTGCAAAATTGCTAGTTCAAGTAGCTGATGAGGTGTTCCCATTAAAATCTTTAGGCCCTAATAAAATACCATCTCCACCGTGGTGGGATGAAGAATGCACAGTAGCAATCAAGAAAAGAAAAGAGGCAGAGAGGCAATATTGTGTTTCCATGACTAAAGAAAACTACAATAACTATTTACAAGTAGCCAGGGAAACACAAGCATTTCTCAGAAACAAAAAAACTGATGGCTGGAAAAGCTTCTGCTCATCCTTGAGTCCAGATGTTAGTCCATCCACTGTCTGGCAAAATATTAGAAAGTATAGATCCTGCTACAATAATGATGCAAATCAAACCATTAGCCCAGACCTAGTTGAGCAGATAATGGATAGACTGGCTCCCCCATTTGTTCCTGATTATCATGTAGGCCTCTCATACACACTAAGCATACCACATAATAGCAACTTTGAAGATTTAAATTCCCCTTTTACCTACATTGAGTTGAAACACGTACTAACAAACCTAAAAGACTCCGCCCCAGGGGAAGATAGCATCCCTTATTCTTTCATCACACACCTCAATAGCGATAGCCTAAATTATTACCTGTCAATCATAAACACTATAATGATCTCAGGTCATATCCCTTTATCATGGAGGACTCAAAATCTTTTACTATTTCCAAAACCAAATAAAGATAGAACAGACCCTACATCGTATCGTCCAATAGCGCTAACCTCTGTACTAGCTAAAATAGCTGAACATCTAGTTAAAAACCGACTGGAATGGTTTTTAGAATTTAATAGCTTGCTATCGGATAATCAACACGGCTTTAGAAAAGGCAAATCTACTATTGACAGTTTAGGAACTTTTATCACAGACATTAGGTTAGCGTTTACGAATAATGAATCAGTTTTAGCAGCTTTTCTTGATATAACCGCAGCGTATGATAATGTCAACGTAAGTATTTTAAAATTAAAATTGGCAAAATTAAATGTACCCGTGCTTTTAGCTAATTTTATTATAAATATGTTGTCTGAAAGATTTCTCCAGTATTCACCTGATGTAAATACAAAAACTATTTGTAGAACAGTATGGAAGGGTTTACCCCAAGGCTCTGTTTTGAGCCCATTATTGTATAATATATATTCCTCGGATTTAGATTCATACGTTAGAAAATATAATAGTGTTAATGTATCACAATACGCAGATGATTTACTTCTCTATGTCTCAGGGTGTTCCATAACAGACCTTAATCAGTCTCTGTCCACAGCATTAAATGCTCTGAATATATGGCTTGACGGGAACGGTCTAACTTTATCACCTCAAAAAAGCACAGTAGTTCTGTTCAGTAGAAAACGGATCCTTCCACCCATTATTGTTCTTTATAAAAATATACCGTTACCAGTTAAGGATCAGGTAAAATTTTTAGGGTTAATCTTAGACTCGAAACTCACTGGTCTACCTCACTGTAATTACATCACTGCAAGGTGTGAACGTAACCTCAATATTATAAGATGTCTTTCTGCGGTCCGATGGGGCGCCCACCCCTTTACTATGATGATACTTGCCTTGATAAGGAGTGTTCTGGATTATGGAACCTTCTTATTAGAACCATGTAATGTAGGCGCTTTGCAAAAGTTAGACAACATACAATCAAAAGCACTACGAATTATTACAGGTAGTATGAAATCCAGTCCGATCAACTGTTTACAGGTTGAATGTTGTGATCCCCCTCTCAAGTTTCGCAGACAGTACATTTGTGATAGGTTCTTTTTTCGCAACACACAACTCAAAAACCATCCCCTATATAAAAAAGTAGAACAACTTTCGGAGATGATAGGCTTTTCTGAGTATTGGACACATAAAGAAACTCCAGGTTTAATAAAGAGCTTTAATAAATTTAAAAATCTCGAAGCAAAAAAAAATTTTTCAATAAAAAATAAAACCGACTTCCAACAAACCCTGAAAAATAAAATTTACTTAGCACAAAGTAAAATGTATTTTGATTTATCAGATTTTATTCAATATCATATTGAAGTCGGCGCCAAGTAAACCCATAGGTTTATGTAGGTATTATTCATGGCACCAACTTCAATACTATATTGAATAAAATCTGATAAATCAAAATACATTTTACTTTGTGCTAAGTAAATTTTATTTTTCAGGGTTTGTTGGAAGTCGGTTTTATTTTTTATTGAAAAATTTTTTTTCATTATTTTATTTGACGGGTGAACCGAAAAATATATCTATCTAGGTGAAAGTTCTCATTAATACTAATCAATCAAGCCCAAACACAAGGTAGCTGCTGTAAATCGTTAAGGATTTCCCTCGACTGTCTTTCGGTTCCATAATCATATCGACTCCAGATATTCATTAAATTGTAGTACATTAAAGCACTGAATTAAAAAGTTAACAAATGCACTGGTTGTCCCTACAATTTTTGGTGGTTGCCCTCGATTTCTCCTGGATCCCATCATCAGATCCTGATCTGATTAAAATAGGACCAGCTCAGAAGTAAACCCTATTCAAGAAAGAAAACAATTTAAATCCGTTTATAATTGACGGAAATATCGGTGAACATACATAAAACATTGAGAACTTCCTTTTTTTTTTAAAGGCGGCTCTATCAATCTAGGTGCAAAGTTCTCATCAATACAAATCAATCAAGCCCAAACACAAGGTAACTGCTGTAAATTGTTAAGGAATGCCCTCGACTGTCTTTCGACTCTATCATCAGGTCGACTCCAGACCTTCATTAAAGTGTAGAACATTAAGGCACTTAATTAAAAAGTTAACAAGTGCACTAGTTGTCCCTACAATTTTCGGTGGTTGCCCTCGTTTTCTCCTGGATCCCATCATCAGATCCTGACCTGGTGAAAATGGGACCACCTCAGAAGTAAACCCTATTCAACAAAAAAATAAATTTTAAAATCCGTCTATAATTGACGGAAATATCGCTTGACATACATAAAAAAAAATACATACAGACGAATTGAGAACCTCCTCCTTTTTTTGAAGTCGGTTAAAAACGCATCAATGGGATCGTTTACCATTGTATAAATTTTCATACACCTGTCTTGTCGTCCAACCGCAGATTCATTTTAATATAGGCATCAAACAAAACAATAATAATCAGAATTCAGACTTTAACGAAATTATTGATAAAGATTGGAAACATTGGCATCAAATATTCACAGACGCATCTAAATACTCCAATAATAGCTGCGTGGGTGTGGGAGTCTACCATTCACAATACAGGATTACACAAAAAATTAAACTGCCACCTGAATCCTCTGTCTACACCGGTGAATGCATGGGCATATTAAAAGCTATAGAATATATTATTCTATTTAAATTACGAGAGACGATTGTGTTCAGCGACTCATTGAGCGCCTTACAAGCTCTATCTCGCTCTCCCTTTAAAGCTAATATCCAGACTCCAGTAATTTTTGAAATACGCCAACTGTTAACTAAATGTAACACCCTAGGATATAGTGTAGTTTTCAGCTGGATACCAAGTCATGTTGGTATTTTTGGTAACGAGAAGGCTGACCAACTTGCCAAAGAAGCAACTGTAGATGGAGACATTTTTCCGTATGCAAACTACTGGCATGACTTGATGTCTTTACCTAGATCCTACCTATTTAACACTTGGCGCCAATCCTGGATAGCTGACGAAAATAAGGGGAAACTCTTTCGTTCCATCCAACCAACTATACCAGCAAAACCATGGTTTGCTAAAATACATTACAACAAATGGACTACTACCGTCATTTGTAGACTAAGACTAGGTCATGTTTGCACTCCTGCCAATTTGTATAAATTTCGTATTGTTGACAGCCCACTATGCCCTTGTGGAGAATATGGTGATGTAAATCATATTTTCTTCTCCTGTTTGTTATATGATCGTTCCGAATTCTTCCTAAATTTGTCTAAGATCCATGTACCTTTTCCTACATCTATCCAGTGTTTATTATATTTAAGTAATCGTGATGTATATAATGTACTAGCTTCCTTCATAGAATTAAATATGATTAAAATGTAGATATAGTATAGTAATATTGTAGCCCATCCTATACAATCCTTTTCCTTCCAAATTATTCCGATTATTAATTTTGATTATTGGTTTCCCTAACTTGTTTGTGGCCAACTGCAAAGCAAGAAGCCATTACAAAAAAAAAAAAAAAAAAAAAAGAAATAGAAAGTGACGAAAAGACATTATACATGTATAGCTTTAGGCTAGATAGCTAGTTCTTGAGATATTTATACAGATATACAATAAAAGCGAAAAATAGAAAACGTTTACAAATTGAAATACACATCAAGTACCCAGTTACACCACCACGATGTGGTAACATACCAACAAAGGAGCAATACTGTGAAGTGAAGCTGTTTTACTTTTTTTGCACGGCTCGCCTGGACTTTGTCGCACCCTTCGCCGTGGGTGCTGCTTTTTGGACGTCGCAATTTAATCGATTAAGCTCGCTTATGGACGCTATACGATGCCGCGTACTGTCTGCGCCCAAGATGAACACGTGACCTCCCCGTGTCCAGCACTTGGAAACACCAAAACGTTCACGAGCAGCCATGAAAGCTTCATGTCTGGTGCGGGTCAGAAATTCGGACAGTGTGATTCCAGTGCCTTTGAACTTCGTTTTTGTGAACCACACTTTATCACGAACTTTTTACTATTGTATCAGTTAATAAAAGTTGGGCAAGACAATTGTTTTCGTTTATTTTACCTAAATAAACATAAATATTATTTTCAGTATGAACTAGAACAAAAGAAAAAGCCCGGTAGCGGTAGAAAATAAAAAAAAACTAAGTAGGTATCAGGGTCTCGGCTCGTCTTACAGTTTTCTTCCAGTTGGTTTCGAGACCGCGTTGCACCCTATGGACCTACGGTGCATGGGGTCCAACGCGCATACTTTTTGGTTGAGTCGACTGGTGACCCAAGGGCTAGCAGTTATTTCTCCCAACGAATAGGCATCGCTATTCAAAGGGGAATGCTCCCAGTCTTTTGGGTCCAATGCCACGGGGGCCATTTTTTAACGTGAGATAAAATCCCCATGGATGCTATGCCGGACTTCTACCAACAAAAAAACTACACGTATCCTGCCTAACAGCCTACGGTTGGAAAGTCTGGGTAAGCACTCGAAAGGACACCCCAGGACTCCCAACAGACCTACGGCTACCACGGACGGTGGGCAGCCCCCCACCATCCTCAGGCCCTCAGTCTTTTTTTTTTACCTACGTGAGGGAAAATCCTCATGGATGTTATGCCGGACTCCGACTAATAAACCTCACGTAACGCCCAACAGCCTGTGGTTGGGAGCCCCGGGTAAGCCCTCGGAAGGATGTCCGAGGACAGGCCCCCAGTCATTGGGCGAAGACACGTCGGCGGCGCTCCCGCCATCGACTGCGGAACTTGGGTGGGAGGGTGCTCGGCCGTAGCTAACTATTTCTTAGCTTAACTCCTCAAACAGTCGCCGACTGAGCCTATAGTTTGCAATTAACTCTACTTCGGTAATAATCACATAATTGACTTATTTGGCAGACTAAGACGATTTTTTTTCTACGCTCTAATCGTTCTTTACGTAGAGCAGACTTAATGAGTAACATTCTAGACATTTTATTTAAGATTCTTACAAAATATACAAGGAAACGAAAATCAAACGGTAACACTTTTGGTTTCGTCAAAATTAGGTTAATATTCCGAACAATTATCTGTCAAAGTTGAATTTTCGTTCGTACGATTAGTGAATTAGAGTAGGTTTAACGTCAAACAACTTCGTTTCGTCCGCAAATTGCGGAACGTATGGAACCGTAGTAGGTTTTATACGAAACTTCGGCCCGAACTTCGTTGTTCGTTGAAACAGAATAGGCCTTCATTCAAGTGGATTTTTGTTGAGGATACCTATTATATAGGTACCAATGCAATAGGTATATTATGAACATACCATATTACATTACTAGGAGTGGATATGTTGTTAAATGAATTGATAAGGTTGCAAGGTTGATCACACACACCATGGCAACTGCTTACCTTCCAAAACACAAATATGACTCCAACAGATATGACCTATATAAATATTTCTTTGGTAGAGTATAAAAGATCTCTATACTTCTACCGGTCCGCAGTCTACTTATGTTATGTAGGTAGTTCCTCAAAGAACTCATGAAAACAGCGCTCCACACTTTAAGTTACGGACACGTTCAGGATGTTCTTGACATCCCACGATCCCACTGAATTTCTTGCAGGATCAAAAACTTGTCTATATCTTTTATAAATCTACTAATTTTGCCATCACACAGTATTTCGCCTAGAACATGCTACATGGCTTAATTCATGTCATCATTTCCATCCAAACTCCGAATTTCAAGAATCGATTATTTTCCAATTCGTAATTGACGAGTCATAGAGGTGAGAAGTCAGGGAATAAGTTTTTTGCAAACGTTCTAATCAATCAGTTGCTAGCGGACTTTTATTTTGCTCTTTTTTGTTTCAATGAAGATCATATTAAAAGTTTATTCAACTAGGTTCAAAAGGTCATTTTGATCAATCGAAAATTCTAACTTTTCCATCCATCCAAAAAGCTCTAGAATATAGTAGGCAGTGGTTTAAGGTACGCTGTTACTGTATGAATTTCCGCTACGAAAATTCTCATATTAAAATTAACACGTATTCCTAACTAAATCATAACACAAGTTTCTAATATTTTTATACTTAATAGCTCTTCATACTAAATAGAAATGAATGTACCTAATACTGTTGCTGTTAACGAGTTCGTTTAGGTAGTAGATGGGTGGAAAAATATAGGTGCTACATTTTTAAACCATAATTATACATCTTCCTAGAGGGATCTTTCTAGAGGTCCCAATCGTTACTGTCGGACCCTAATGTCAAAATTTATAAATCAAATATTTAAAAAATTAAAACTCTATCATCACATTCATTACTAACAAGTCGTTATCTAATTATCTACGACTCTAATAAGGGTGAGTTGAGGAGGGTAACTCTTGTTATCTTAAAAAGAATGTATTGTTTGTTTACTTATCTGGAGGACGTGTGCGCGGCCCGCCGAGACCGGGGCGAGTAGGCGGCGGGACGTGTGGAGCCCGGAGGCGGGAGCTAGTCTGTGAGGATGCCCACTCTACGTCAAGTTGGAATCGTAGCGAGACGCCTCCTACGATTGGCATCAACGGTCTACGTCGAGTGCGCGGGAAACGCTCACGAATTTTCTGACGAATTGTGCACCAAATCTGGATTTTACAAGGATGTTTTGTGATGTTTATGTGACTTTAGGATGTAATAAAAACTTTTAATAAGGATGTGTTTTGAAACTATAGTGTTGTTTAGTGAACAATTATAAAATAAAATTTTAGTTTCATCATGTCGGAACCAAAAGCTAGGAGAAGACATCACCTCCCTGCATCGGATAAACCGAGAGGAAAAGGGGTAAGTCTATATCTAAATCTAGGTCTCTAGTATTTTATTATTATGTGCTATACCTACTTGGGTGTAAAACGAAAGCTTTAATAATTTAACTTTAAAGCACTATTAAGATGTGAATCTATAACTGTGTCACAATTTTATTAGTGCAGAACTTGCACACAACACAATCCTATAAATTTGTTGCCATTACATATGGAGTGAAAGTGCCAGGGATACGTAACCATTTTTAATGCACACGCAAACATAAATTGGTTGCCTTTTACATATTGTCCCCTTGATAAGTCGACGTTAATATCCGATATATAAATTATTTTCACTATAAAATAAAAACAGAGTTCATTGGTTAACCTCTGAACCATTTTTGATAAACAGGACCGTGTACGCTATAGATATAATATTAACCATCTATAGCCGACTATATTAAAAGAAAAGAATCTTTGTAATTGAGCCGGAGATTTTCAGACTATTATTGCGGTTGTTAGTGGAAGTGGCCTTATTGTCTGGACTTTATCTACACCATAGGAAGGAATATCCTATAATCTTAAATGCAGATAACTTTTGATAAAGGGATTAGGTACTAATGGCGGAAATTCATCGTAGAACGATAGTAAAATAACAGAGGTTATCCCACAGGATACGTGGTACGAAGGTGGGGGGACGGGGGACGCACGTAGAACATGACACCCCCAAAATCGTTCAAGAAAAGAATCTTCTAAACATTTTACAAAATTAGGGTATTTTTATATTAGCAAGTTGCAGGTTACCATGTCTTGGAAATACCATCAAAGTAACAAAACAAATTAAAACAATAGATATACTAATTAAAACATAAATATACTTACCAAATTTTAGCTTCATTTTATCTGTGAAGTTTAGTGAGATCCCTTCATCACCTGGGAAGGGAGCTAGCGATCTTCAAAATTTTAACTAATCTCGATGAAATTTGCGTTCCAATAAAATAATATATCACATTGCATCTGTTAGCATATATATAGCATAGCTCTATGCTGTTGCAAACAGACATAAATAGGCATACCGATACACAGGTTAAACTAATAACATCCCTTAGGTATTTTCTATCATGGGTTAAAAGTCCCGAGGGGGTTAAATAAAAGGTGTTAAAAAAAAGGAAATCGTAAACTGACGGCGTTGTAAATCAAGGAGTCAAATAGTTACCTACTAGGATAGCACCTGTAGTAAAGTACTTTATACGCTGTTCAATAAGTTTTGATGTTAGTTTAATTTTTTCAATTCCTTATAATGTATATAATTTTTGCTAATAGACAAGTACTGTAATGTCTACCCGGGGCTCCCACCAACCGTAGGCTTTTAGACGTTACGTGAGGTTTTTTAGTCGGTGGGAGTCCGGCACAGCATCCATGAAGGTTTATCTCTCACGCTAAAAAAAAGTAGTGTAATGTCTCATTATACAATACTGTTGTTGCAACTCCATCTCTAGAATGCAATTTCATTAAAAGTTAAGTGACATATTGTGATCCAGGGTGCAAAAATGTCGAGAGAACTTTCTCAACCAAGCCCAGCTGGTATCATTAAATTGGCAACCATTTTACTTTTACTTCTCGTTTTACCTTAAGACAATATTTTATTGTCCCCGTACTCAGAGCTGAGTACAAAGAAAGCTTAGTATTTATTTTATAGCCCCAGTAACGTGAATTGAGGAAATAAGTAGCTACAACACAATTCCAAACACGATTGCGCTTGGCATCAGTTTAATAATAAAATGTTAAGGCTATTTCGAGATACTTAATTAAAGTTTAGTAGAGATTTTATGATGGGATTTAGTCCGCAGATGGCTAATGCAACATCCTAAGGTAACATCTTTATCTGTATGTTGGTACCTACCTTGTACTTATTTGAAAAAGGATCATTGAACAGTCGTAAATCTGGTTTACGTTTATAAATGCATTCTTAAGTAACGATTACGAGAAAGCGAGCTACCTATTATTGTATGTGTTCTTTGACAATTCTAATCCTCTATTTAATCTATCTATAATGTTACCGGTAATCTGTAATTCAGGTATCAATATAAAATTGTAAAAATAATCGTGATTTACATGAGAGATATTTTGAAAATACTAACTCTAATCAACCACTTTTGGTACCTACTCTGAGTTTGAAACCATGAATTGTTTTCTTCATGTCTGTTTATTTATTGGTTCAGAGTAGCTGCCACATTGATAAAGTTTTTCGATTATCTATTCATAGCCTTTTTTCAGCTTAAATGCTGCTGTATGATTCATCAAAATCTGTTGAGCAGAAACGTAGATAAAATGTGAACTATTATTTATTAGACGCCCTGTACGCAATGATCCTTTTTCAAATAAGTACAAGGTAGGTACCAACATACAGATAAAGACGTTACCTAAGGATGTTGCATTAGTCATCTGGCATCCATGATGGATTTTCCCTCACGTTAAAAAACGCTCTGTACGTTTCGGAGGCCAGACTAAAGTGATTCGATTATCTGTTCATAGCCTTTTTTCAGCTTAAATGCTGCTGTATGATTCAACAAAATCTGTTGAGCAGAAACGTAGATAAAATGTGAACTATTATTTATTAGACGCCCTGTACGCAATGATCCTTTTTCAAATAAGTACAAGGTAGGTACCAACATACAGATAAAGACGTTACCTAAGGATGTTGCATTAGTCATCTGGCATCCATGATGGATTTTCCCTCACGTTAAAAAAACGCTCTGTACGTTTTGGAGGCCAGACTAAAGTGATTAGAGAGAGTTACGGGTTTTCTGTGGGACTACTAAATTTCACGCCGGCGCGGCACACAGAGAAGTTCAAAATATCTAACAGTATTTAGTAAGTCAAAATAACTTTGAAATAACCTCCAAGTTATCTAAGTAGTAACAATATAATCTACAAATAACTATGCTTACTACAATAAGAGTCACGATATCTCTAAAATGAACAGATAAATAAATGTAAATTCATGTTTCTTTTATAGAACTCCATCTTAATAGATAATGATTACATAATTACATTTTTTCATAATTGTAGTTTTGTAGTAGCTAAAAATACACACTTTGTTTTTGTTTAATATCGATAGTGAAGAATCGTTAATGGTAGTGTATTATATAAACAATATCGCCAATAAATTATATATTTTTTAAACTTACAGACACCACGCATATAAAACATGTTTTGCTGTTCACATCGTGAGAATCTCCGTAAACTTATAAAAAGTTATACCTACTGCTTTGAAATCCCCGGCATTGTAAGCATCCATATGTGTCATGAAGACCGGTTACCTTCGATTGATTATACAATTGTCCTTCTTGATCTACCAATAAATATAAAGAGGATAAGCTTGATGACTTTTATGTTTCGGATTAAGTCGAAAAACTACGTTATTAAAACTTTTTCACAGTAGTAGCAGGTAGTAAAGTGTTTCTGTATATTTATAGAACAGGAACCTACCCAACACCTTTGATACAACAATCCTAGCGCACAACAATAAAGAATGGCACAGGAATGAAAAATCCTCAACTAATTGTAACGAAGGAATGACTAATAGCATTCCTCAAGGAAAGGAATATGGGTGGAAATTCTTAGGGATGCTGTGCCGGACTCTTACCAACTAAAACCATACGGTGCCCTACCAGTTCCTATGAAAAAATGCCCCAAGATTGATTATTACGCCATCTTAGCTGATTATACTTACCAAACATAAATTAGCTACTTCAAAGATAAGCTCGAAGTTTTCTACAGCTTGTAGTAACATCATTTAATTCATTCCATCAAACTTTTGCTTACGAATGGACTGTACACTTCCACGAGTTTAAACATTTTTCGATGTCCAAAAGAACATGTCGACAAAATATAGAGATTTTGTGAAAATGAATTGATACAGAATTCAACAGTGGCTCACTAAGGAGCATGAATCTGTATTTGAGAGTAGCGAAAAGTTCTAAATTTAACGAAAAAAGAAATCCTCACGTAACGCCCAACTGCCTATGGTTGGGATCCCCGGGTACTGGTAAGCCCTCGCAAGGATGTCCCAGAACTCCCAACAGACCTACGGCCACCACTGCGGCCTCGCCCAGCTCCCGCGTCTTTGGGGGGTTTCGGGTGTGATCCCGCTTCTAAGGGGGGGCGTGCTTGAATCCCTCACGTCACGCTGCCGTCAGGGGCCTGCTTCGGTAAGGACGCTGAGCGGCCCCTTTCACCGTCCTCAGGTACCCGGTTATCGGATGACACTGGTATTAAGTCAGTAATATTATATTTGGCACCTAGGCATACATAAATTCCTGGGACATCCTTCCGAGGGTTTACCCGGGGCTCCCAACCGTAGGCTGTTATGCTGTGTGGTGAGTCCGGCATTACATCCATTAGGGTTTCCCTCACGTTAAAAAAAACCGGCCAAGTTCGAGTTGGACTCGCCCATGAAGGGTTTCGTAGCAGCAAGTAACATAATATAAAAGTTCTTATAGTTCGTTGTAACTTTGATTGATGTTTTAACACGTTCGCAGTGGTAGTGATTTTTCTAACCGAAAATTACGGTTTATGACATATTAAAAAAAAAAGACGTGTGGCACTCGGGGACTGCCGCGGTAAATCTATTACATAGCATTTTTTATCAACTATGCTAGTATAATTATTTCTATATAAGAATACTAGCTGATGCCCGCAGCTTCGCCCGCGTAAAATTTGTTCCCGCGGGAAGTCATTCCCGGGATAAAAGGTAGCCTATGTGTTATTCCAGACTATAATGTATCTCTGTACCAAATTTCAGCCGGATCCGTTCAGCGGTTTGAGCGTGAAAGAGTAACAAACATCCACACTCACAAACTTTCGCATTTATAATAATTATATATATATATATATATATATATATATATATATATATATATATATATATATATATATATATATATATATATATATAAGTAAGATTTTAAGGCCTATGTTCAACAAAGTAAAGTACCAAGTACCTACTTGCTTGACTGTCGACATTTGGGCTTTTGGACTTATGGACTTTTGGACTGTTGGACTGTTGGACTTTTGGACTTTTGGACTGTTGGACTGTTGGCCTTTTTGGACTTAAAAGTCGTACCAAAAGTCCCAATAGTCCCAAAAGTTCCAAAAGTCCCAAAAGTCCCAAAAGACCCAAAAGTCCCAAAAGACCCAAAAGACCCAAAAGTCCCAAAAGTCCCAGAAGTCCCAAAAGTTCCAAAAGTCCCAAAAGTCCCAAAAGACCCAAAAGTCCCAAAAGACCCAAAAGTCCCAAAACTCCCAAAAGTCCCAAAATCTCCCAAAAGTCCCAAAAGTCCCAGAAGACCCAAAAGTCTTTGCTTAAATTCTGCAACACTTTTCAGTACTGCGCCATCGAGACATATCGCAGGTACACGGCAAGGCTTGTTTTTTTTGTTGAATATACCTAAAAACTTAAAAATAATTATAAAATATCCTGGTGTTATTGGCTTTCTTCAGAGGTACCCATCCTCGATTCTTCAATCCTAACGTACAACAGTTACGGATAACCAGGATAGGATTGACGAATCGAACTCTTCATCGGAGGAAATTTGAATGTAGGAGAAGAACAATATCTGTACCTTCCAGATTCTTATTTGCCTGCCTCGGTGGCATTCGGTAATATAACTGACTGTCGCGCTGGGGTCCTGGGTTCGATTCCCGAGCAGGCCAAAAAATCGTGGGATCTACCAATGTTTGTTTCGAAGATTTGATGTTTTCTAAGTATAATATGTATAAATAAATAGATAAATTCTTTATTGCCATAAATTGTGTACATACATGAAATTGGAATTCCCTGATACCTGCGCTAGTACAAACTGTGTTGCAGATATCAGTGTTCTCCTCCAAAATATTGACACTTGACAATATGTTTGCACAGAACTATTAAAATATTAAAATTGTTTCCTACTAACTTATAAACTTACTAGCTGTTGCCCGCGACTTCGTACGCGTGAAATTTATGTTATAGTGCCAATTTGATTGCTCTCTGCTTAGCCCCTAGGATATGTAGCGTGATAATATATAGCCTATTTTAAGACCCTACCCCTAGCTAATATTTGTACAAAATTTGAACCAAATCCATTCAGTACTTTTCGAGATCCTTCCGGACAAAGCAAAGCAAACAGACAAACAGACAATCAGACAAAAAAAATTCTAACTATATTTTCGGCTTCGGTATCTTATGTTGAACACCCAGCGAGTATTTTTTTTTAAATATTTCCAATGTACAGTTTTGACTTTTCTATCATTTTATTATATGTATAGATAATAATTTTACATAGAGAAAACGATAAAATATGAAACAAAACCAATACAAAATCTTAAAGCATGCTTAGGCTTTCGTGTGTGTGCGTGCGTGTGTGTGTGTGTATGAGTGTCTCTGTGTGTGTCTGTGTGTGTGTGTGTGTGTGTGTGTGTGTGTGTGTGTGTGTGTGTGTGCGTGTGTGACTGTGTGTGTGAGTGAGTGTGTGTGTGAGTGTGTGAGTGTGGGTGTGTGTGAGTGTGTGTGTGGGTGTGTGTGTGTGTGTGTGTTGCATGTATGTTTATGTGAGTTGATTTTAAAGAACTTGTAGAAGGTCTTCCACAGATTCATATTCCATTGGTTTTAATCACTCAGTTACTGCCGTTTTAAATTCTCCGTATGTATGCATACTAAGAAATTATATGAGTATGTATAAAAAAGTTTTAATTAGATCGCAAAGAAAATGTCCAAAAGCCAAAGTACTTGAAGTAAAGTCGTTGATATACCTAATTAGAGATAATAGAAAAACCTCGCAGAACTTCAGAACAATACACACTCACACAGTACTGTTTTACGATTACCGATTATAATAATTTAAAGTTAAAGTTCATTTTTAAATAATTTATTTTCATAAAAAAATAATTAAGTATAGGGGTCTCGGCTCGTCGTACAATTTTATTCCAGTCGGTGTCGAGACTAGGTCCATGGGGTCCCAACTGACATAATTTTTTTTAAATTTTGAAGAAGCGTCTTGTAGAGTCAACTGGTGACCTAAGGGCTGGCAGTTATTTCTCCCAACGAATTGGCATCGCCGTTCAAAGGGGGAATGCTGCCAGTCTTTTGGGCACAATGCCACGGGGGCCCTATTTAGATTTAGTTTAGTTTTATTTATTCATATTGTAAATAGTTATTAATTTATTTTAAAATTTGTCTAATATTTTATTGAATAAATTTAATATATTTATTATACTATTAAACTAATGGTTGTCAAACTGATTATGATTAAAACTCTTTTCATAATCAATAAGCGAGTAGAACCGTTAAACAACACTATGCCAAAGACAAACAAGACTGAGAAAAAATTATTTAATGACAAGCAAGAATGACAGGTTTAAATTTTTATCATCGAAGTATTTTTCATGAAATTATTCTATATTCTAAAGGTAAATTAGTGTCGAAATGGCCGCATAAATCTAACTATGGTTCCTTAAAACGAATATGATCAGGATTGATATTTAAATGTAAGTAATTATGGAGAGTCGAGATCCAATCTGTTTGTTTACTACATTGTTTGAAAGATACACGAACGTGGCCGAAGGTAGCCGAGAGTGTGATTCGTTTTCGTGACAGAATTTCTAGATTCGGTCTCCACGCAAGGCCCGCGATAGAAGCTATGCAATAGCTTAAAACTACCGGCTCTATGTCGTTCAGAACAATTTTCGTTGGTAGTTTTTATGGCAATGTACATCATATATTTTTTTTAGATTTATCACTCTCTTAGTTTAGAAGTTAGAGGGGGGGGGACACTCATTTTTCGACTTTGGAAGTCCCTCTTGCGCAAACTATTCACTTTAGAAAAAAATGAAGTTAGAAACCTTAAGAGCATTTTGGAAGACCTATCTATAGATACCCCACACGTATGGGTTTGATGAAAATATTTTTTTTTTTATATAAGAATCTTAATGCGGTTCACAGAATACATCTACTTACCAAGTTTCAATAGCATAGGCCGTATAGTTCCGGAGAAAAGTGGCTGTGACACACGGACGGATAGACAGACAGACAGACAGACAGACAGACATGACGAATCTATAAGGGTTCCGTATTTGCCATTTGGCTACGAAACCCTAAAAAGGTATACATAAAGCCTTTAGACGAACACATTCCTTTTGCTTTAAATAATAACGTAGGTACGTGAGTATCATATATTTTACATGTGATAGTGTGATAGTCAACTTCAAAGGAGATGATCTTGTAATGGTCGTGTACGCTAGCATGATTTATACCTATCAATAAATTTGTAATGGCTAAAACATACATAGATAGATAGATAGATAGATAATTCTTTATTGTACACCATTACATACAGTATTCTTAATTAAAACATATTAGCTAACAATGAGAGTACAAAGGGCGGTCTTATCGCTAAGAGCGATCTCTTCCAGACAACCTTGGTATGGAAAAGAAGATGAAGACAGAAAAGATAGTTGAATGGCGCACATTACTTAATAAATAACAATATATATAGTAAATACAATAACACAATTAATAACTATATTGTACACAATACATATACTTACAGTAATTAAAATAAGGGAAAACAGATATAAGTTACACTTATAGGGACAGAAAGTGGTTTTTAACCTTGTCTTTGAATATGGCTAGCGACTTTGCACGTCTAATATCTAATGGCAGCACATTCCACAATCGAATCGCCAACACAGTAAATGAATTGTCAAATAATGGATAATTATTATCTTTGCAAAACAAATTTTAAATGTCAATTGATAATTTTGTATTAAAAATCTGGTAATTGGGTAATTGCATGTCGGATCACACGCATTGTAGAGCCCCGTGACTCTTATTGCTACTTACCTACCTATATTTAAAAAAAAAATCAGTATAGATAATTAAATGTGGGCGCATTTATTTCTCATTTAGTCGAGGGTTAAGTACAGTTACGGTGAAAAGTCGACGCAATTCTCTAAAGCTTTTCAATTTTGTTAGAAATCCTACTACCGTCATTTTTGATGCAAATTGAAAAAAAATAGAAAGAACAGGAGGTCGTAAGTATTATCAAAGATAATATAATAGTATTACATACAGATCGGCAACTCCCTGCCTCCCACCTGAGTAGCTTCCCCATCCCACCACCAAAATTAATGTGGCTATTCCCGTGTCAGTACTTGAGAGTGTGTCACTGCGTTGCATTACGTATTACTACCTACGTACTTTGTGCTATTGATTTGGTTTAATTTGTGCTTAGCCGAGGGTAGACTTGAAAAAAAAGTACCTGCATACATGAGATTGCATTCTGTTCCTTATTATTTTGTTTCTATAGCTAGTGACCCTAGAATACTCTCACACACATTGAAGCTTGATTTAAACATTCGCATTACGTCTATATTAGTGTGGGTGAAAACGAACATTTTTGTATGGAGTTTCCACCCTGTGACATTATGCAAAAAGCTATTTTGTAAACTGTGGTTACGGAGACTCCATGACATTCTTTGGAAGGTGGCCGTGGCGTGGCGTCATTGAACAATCCTTGAATGTATAGAAATTCCAAGCTTATTAATGTTGATGTCTTATTCCAGCTTAGGAGACTGAGCGCCGTAATGTCTGACGAGACATCAAATCTAATGACTGTTTAATAGCCTAAACACTTTGTTTTGGTGTAATGTCCTGTTTGTTGTTAGATAGCTGACATTTGTACAGATTAAATGACATCATTTGTAAATTATGTATCTACGAAAGCCATATTTATGACGTTTGCTTTATTGATTGCAAGATTGTGTACTTGTCTACTACCATCTACTTTACCACCTTTTGCGCTGCATCAAGACAGGCAGCCCATAGTATTGCCTAATTTCTTATAGAGTCAGTCAAAATGTTTGAAACTGTACTTATTTAAACTTCATTCAACAAAGTCAGGTCATAGAGTAAAGGATTCACAATGGTACAAAGTAATTATATACCTAGGTATATTTATACCTTTCGAAAGAAATTGCAATAACATCTCAGCCAGTTAAACAGTCACTGCTAGACAACATTCCTCCTCCTTATATCACTTTCGGCGGTAATTTCCGTTTAGTAAAGACCGTCAAGGGATTTAAGGAAATTGTAATCGCTAAGAAAATTGATTGCTCTATTTTAATTTCCACAAAGTCTTTCAAAGATGCATCAACACACTGATCGACACTGGCAGTCATTGGCTCCACGAATATGAATTCACTTTCGTACTGATAATCTCCCTTTATGCGTAAAGCGTAATTGAATGCATACTGTAATACATTCCAGATATTTTGAGATTCAAATTAAGATATTGATTTGAGATATACAATCCAATGAATCACCATTCATTTGGAATTGAAAAGTAAACGGTTACGAGTTATGTGAATATTTATTGCCCATATTAATCAATGAAATTACACGTGTGTCGCATTCGTACATTAATCCTAAAAAACGTATAAATAACGTTTGAATTTATAATGTAAGGTATTAAACGAGTTGGACTTCGTTTATTTTGCGAACGGACTGTACTTGGTACGAGCTTTTGCATGTAGGTATTTTTATCTACATTTTTCCTTCAAGTTCTATTCTATTCCAATAAACATCAGCTATATTTTTTTATACAGTTATAGTTATAAAGTTTTTTTTTGTTATTAAATTTCCAACATGCGATCGATCAATCTCAGTTAGACCATAAGCAGTTACGATAAAAGCAGGCTTTGGCGTGTCAGGCATGCCACCCCACTGGCAGGCTGCCTCTTTTGTTGCTTAGATGTTATCCCAGGTGTGAGATCTTTTCATTCTCACCGTAACGGAGGAAATAGTCCGAAACATAGAAGCATATAAGACAAGAATTACACAATACAAGAACAGACTGGCTCAGGACCTGATTAATCCCATAAACACAAGTTATTATGTTAATCGGTCAATCGTTAATACGCTAAATACATACATACATATGGTCACGCCTTTATCCCCGAAGGGGTAGGCAGAGGCATATTATATGTCCACATTTCACCTATTGTATAATTTGTCCCACGTAATAGGTGGTGAGCCGTATTTAAATGGACAGGCGCAGGTTGTGACTGCCTGCTGTTGAAATAAAGCCTTCAACTTAGCTTAACGACTGCCATTTTACTGGCAACCGGGACCAACGGCTTAACGTGCCTTCCGAAGCACGGAAACGCTCAAATAAATGTCACAAAGTGGATCACATGGATGGTCACCCATCCATGGACCGGCCATAGTGAAAGTTGCTTACTGCAGTGATCGTTTACAGAACACTGAGTTCGCGGGGCCACGAGCCGCATAAATAACGCTAAATAACGAAAGGAAATGTAGGAACAAAATAGTAGATTGTTAACCGAGGGTGGAAAGAATCAATTCCCGAGGTATTTAGACGCCCGAGCGCAGCGCGGGCGGCTGTAGTCGGAATTGATTCTTTTACCCGTGTTAAACACTCTACTTTTCATTTCGAATATATGAGGAAAATAAAACTAATAATAATATTCGAACCATATGTACCATAAAAGAAATTATCAATTATTTTGAATTCTGTCACAGATAAAAAAATCCCGCTAGTTTGTTCCGACTTTTTAAACTTTACATATGGAACTCACCGCGTAATTGTTGCAGAGATTCCGCTCTAAGAAATTTTCGCCAAGTTCACACTGGCTATATGGAAAGTCGCATGGCCGCAGCATTTTTTTATTTTTATTTTTTACATAAATCTCTTCACTATCACCAGCTGACCTGACAGCAGTTCTATTTTTAAAGTTCATTCCGGCCCTTAGGTGGAAAGAAATTTGTATGAGTTTTTCCCTCCCTAGGGAGGGAAACAGCATTTTCCACCCAATAATCAGATCAAGAAAACACTACTTTCCGAGTATGAGAAATGAAAATAAGCTTTCTGCTGATAGTATTAATTTTAAAACTATCTTAATTGCAGTTTCGTTATGCATAGTGGGATCAATAAGAATATTATATCATGAACTATAATTTAACATTACAATCAACCTACATATTAGATGATTATTAATAAACACATCGGTAAGTACCTCTTTTGCAGTTAAGTGCCTTAGATAGACCAAATTCAATCTAAGGTTAGGAATTTCTAGATCAAACTTTCAATCAATACTGAACTCATACCACATTGCTGCAATTGGATTTATGTGCAAGAGTGACCCCAATATAAAACCTTGGGAAAGTAATAAATCCACGATTTGATTTATTTGTGGGACTTGGTATAAATGAAAAGCCAAGATGAGTGGCTCATAAATGTTTTCATTTCAGATACCTATCTAGACTTTTATTAGGACAAGCTTATTTAAACTTATTCGAGCTAAATGGTGATGTGTACACAATATCTCAAAATATTTTATTTTATGTAATTATTATTTTTACTGTTCGTTTTTAAACTGTACCTAAATACTAAGTTTTTCTATGTATGTCAATTAAAAACGAAAACAGTTTCCGGCAATGCGCAAAGGCATTAAATTTGGGGTATCGCACAAAAGTCCTAATTTATGTGCCCTTTTCTTTTGTATAAATAAGAATGTACAGAAACAATCGATACCGGTGCCGTTCAATTTTGTGTTAACACTATGTGGGTACCTTAGATGGACCTAAACTTTCTGGAAATACCTCTCCTATTATCTCTCCTTATTTCTGGGTCTAGCCCTTAGAGTAAACATTAGCTACTCTATAGCTAGTTGTATACTCTAAGGTCTAGCCTTATTGTTTTAATATACATCTATACATATAATAAAATGATAGAAAAGTCAAAACTGTACATTGGAAGTATTTAAAAATAAACACTTGCTGGGTGTTCTACATAAGATACCGAAGCCGAAAATATAGTTAGAATTTTTTTTGTCTGTTTGTCGGTTTGTCTGTTTGTCTGTTTGCTTTGCTTTGTCCGGAAGGATCTCGAAAAGTACTCGATAGATTTGATTCAAATTTTGCACAAATATTAACTAGAGGTACGGTCTTCAAATAGGCTATATATTATCACGCTATCTATCCTAGGGGCAAAGCAGAGAGCAATCCAATATCTAAGCTGGTGGATTCATTAAACTAAAACATTGCAAGAATATTAGTAAGAGATAGGTTTTACACACAGGGTACATGTTATTACGCTAAATGTTTTAGGAGCTCGGCAGAGAACAATATAAGTCTGTGTGTATATTATAGCATAATTTTCACGCGTACGAAGTCGCGGGCAACAGCTAGTGATTCAAATAAAAATGTAATAGTAGGTATGTAGGTAGGTACTTAACTAATAAGTTTTTCGACGAATTCAATTCCAAACGAAAACAGTTTTCGGCAATGTACAAACACATGCCATTAGGTTCTCGAATTATCACAAAAATCCCACATTCATTTGTGTGTGTGTTTGTTTAATAATATTAAACTGATGAATGTATAGCAACAAACGATAATGGTGTCATTCAAATTTGAATGAACTATTAATATTATTAGTCGTTCAAGTTTACTTTAAATTAGTAATAATAACATCGATCTTTGACCTCGGTATCGGCAAAGTTAACAAATTCTATGCGATTGCCAACCGATATGATGTAATCGAATGATTTCAAAGGAACCGACTTACGTCTTACAATCGCACAATACATACCACTACTTGTAATTTTCATTCATTTCCTGTTATGAACCACTACTACTTTTAACTACTTGTAAGTTTGTATGTTGTGCTTTCCCATTTAAAAGTCACGAAACAGCTTTGGTAGTGCGTATTGTGGTATTACACGGCTATAATAGGGCGGTAGAAGTTTAAAGAATAAGTAAAAATAACAAATAGTAGGTAGGTACTACGTGTGCGTACTGTATAATCCAAGACAAATTTCTGTCATTTTTAATCATTGGAAACTACAAGCCACCACGTTAAACCACTTACGAACTTTCTGGAAGTACGAAGCAGACTCGCTGAATACGTGCATAATATATGTTATAGGCAATTTTTATAATGCAGGCATTCTATACATTCATTGTATAGAATGACGGGGTCGTTCAGACAATGTATGAAATGATACTAAATGTTTAAACTATTTTACACGTTGCCTAGGAAATGTATAGAATACCTAGATATTGTATAGAATGCTGGTCGAAGCATAGGTACTTAATGTGTGTAATCTATTTTTCTTCTCTATGATTTAGTACTAATCTTTTGAGAGCTACTCCTAAATTCAACTTCCAACAGCAGACAGTGCTGATAAGACATGTGTTCTATTGGTTGGTATGCCTTAGAATGTTTCTTACATAGCAGTCCTTTCCAAGAAATTGCTGCCGAAAGTCGCCCTGTTCATTTATTACCACTCACGAAGCAAAAACGGGAACAGAATTTTACACTAACACCCCGACACGGATGGGTTAGGTTAGAAGGCTAAGGCGGGAGCGAAGCGGAGCGGAGCTCCCGCCTTAGCCTTCGTGGTTATTTTTTGTTTTTGTTTTGTCGACTAGTTCTTATTTAGTTAACGATTCTGTCGTCGAATCTGTCCATTCATTATACACATTGCCTGATGCGCTTCGGGCATTTCATACAATGCCTAGTCAATGTATGAAATAAATCGTATTATACTCATTGCCTGAACGTTTTAAACAATGTATATAATGCCTAGGCATTGTATACAATGCCGGATTATACACATTGCCTATAACACATACATTAATATTAGAACTTGGCATCAATGCACTTGAGGTATCTACTATCATATCTGTAGTTCAATAGCGTAGTAGTATCGAAGAAAGGGTAGTGTAATAACCATAGTAGAAAGAGAGTTTCAATTCTCTCTGTTATTACTATGTAATAACTCACTGGTTGAAAACCCCGATTCGAAATAACGTTTACCGTGCAATTTCACGGAAAGAAAATCGAACCGTGTAATCGATAATCTCTCCTTATCATACGATCAATTAATAATACGGGCAAGGTGGTCCGACTCAGGGATCGTAAACAATTGAAAGACAGATCGACATTTCAAAATTAATGGGTTTTGTTAAAATACTTGGTTGATATTTGTTTGCGTTAGGAGTGACGTAACTAGCTTCGAAGAAGGTAACCCCTTTTTTAAAAGTGAGGAAAAATCCTTCATGGATGCTATGCCGGACTCCTACCGACTTAAAACCACACGTATTCAACCTAACAGTCTACAGTTTTGAGCCTCGGGTAAGCCCTCGGAAGGATTCTCCAGGACAGAGGGTAACCCCTGGTAGCCCCATTAACTCAGTATTCTGTAAGTGATAATTGCGTTATGTATCTTTCGATATGGCTAGTCCAAAGATGGGTGACCACTTGTGGCCACGTTATTTCATTAAGCCGTATACGTAGACACGTTAAGCCATTGATCTCAGTTGTCATTGACATGACAGTCGTTGAAGACTTTATAGGCGGCTTGATAAATTATAACAGGGAGCCTACAAACCAGCCTGCATTTTGACACGACAATCAGCACATCAGCTATTACGTGGCACATAACTGCAAATGGGGACATAAGGGTTTTCTGCATAAGTGTGCCTTTGACTACACCTTCAGGGATAAAGACGTGAGTGTACAATATAGGTACGTATGGAGAAGAAACTGTCGGGGTGAGATGGGCGGGCGCGCTCGTATGAGATACTGGAGGTCACGTTCTTCAGATAAACTTGAGATAAGGCAGACGTCTTGTGTACGCGATTGTCTCTTCGCCGTGTATCCACACGTATTTGTGTTACTCGTTATTGGGTACGCCGACTTACGCCGCGCGTAATAGATAAACGTCTTACTATGCGCGTTAACGATATTATATACAGAAAATTTGTTTTGTAAGCAGACGTCCATGTTTAAAAAGAAGTTTTAAAAGTGTAACAAGATTAAAAACTCGGTCAATAAAATACTAGTTTTATTTCAGATATTCCCCTAAAATCTCTTTTACTTTGCTAATAACAAGCCTACTTACCTTTGTTCCTACAAAAAATGCAATATTTACAGAAAATGCGATATTTATAGAAGCTGTACTAAAATTTTAAATTCAAAAAAGAATTAATTAACACATGTTATTCCAAAATAACCACTACCTATCTAGGTCCCTACCTAAATAACATTTCGTTGAACCCATTTATCATTGCAATAATGTCTACTATCCAAATCATCTCTGGAGATAAACCGTGAAATAATAATAAACCAACTGACTTCGCATTTCTAATACAACTTACTTAATAATATGCATACTTCTCTCCACCCAAACTCCCAATATACCTAGGTAGCATTTAGAAGCAGCTGGAATCTCGCAAATATAATGAAGAATAATATTAATAAAAACATATTGTATACAGAAACAATATACTTACCTACATTATTTTAATTATACCGCTCCATTCAACCATTATTTTGATAATGTTCTTAACCATTTTATTTTATGAGAGACGTAAATTTTACAGTCTACAGCGATCTAGGGAAGAGTTATACAAACAAAAACTAGTATGTAAGAAGCTATAATAAGAACGTTACAATTCGTAAAGAACCGCACACTTTGCGTGAAGATGCGGTTAGATTTAGAACTATGATGTCGGTCTGTATTAGATAACTGACAGAATGATTATAATTTTTTTTCATATTGTCTTAAAGCTTCATATTAAATCATCACCACAATACGATAACAACAAATCAGTGCGGAAAGGTCCGGCTGTATACTGTACAATGGCCTTCTGCCTCCTCCCACTTACTCTAGCTGGCAACTTACTCATTTCTGTGGGGCAGTGTCTAACAAAGTGTTTTGGACTAAGTTTTAACAAAAAAATTCAAACTTGATACCCAATCCACTTCTTTGCTGTCTAAGAATGTGGCTTGTTCATCAGTGATTGCAGTCTTCAGTCAATAGATTGAGAATTTTTCGCCAGCAATTTGATGCGACCGACAACGTATCGTTCTGCATTTAGAGCCGTGACCCGTAGTTTCGGAAATGCAGATGTGGAGTAAGATTGCGGATTGAACCGAGCAAAACGGCCCAACTGTGTTTGAAAATTCCACAAGCCATCACCATCACATAACAAAGGATACTTAGACATTAACTAGAGGTACTTACGTCACCTGCGGGGTCCAGCCTGCGGGTAGGGGGCGTCAGCATCGGCATCGAGCCCTCGATGAAGTATCTGGGGCTCGTACTCGATGGCCGGTGGAACTTCGGACATCACTTCCGAAGTTTGGTCCCAAAACTGAGGGGGGCATCAGCCGCACTAGCGCGACTGATGCCCAACATCAGGGGACCCAACGCTCCCTACAGGAGACTGTACCTGGCGATCGTGCGAAGTATGGCCCTATACGGGGCCCCCGCATGGGCGGAGACCCTGACGGCCAGCAATGTGACTAGACTGCTGAGCCCGCAGAGGACGATGGCCATCCGGTTGATAAGGGGATACCGCACGATCTCCGGTGAGGCGGCATGTCTCCTAGCTGGGACCCCTCCATGGGACCTGGAAGCGAGAGCCCTTGCGTCGCTGTTTAGATGGCGCAAGGAGGCGCTCGAGCGGGGCCAAAGGCCTGCGTCTCGAGAAATCGAGGCCCAGCGATCCCTGCTCCACCAGGAAACCGTGGAGGCATGGAAGCTACGACTTGAGCAACCAAAGGGGAATTCGCCACAATCGCGGCCGTCAGACCGGTCATGGACGAGTGGCTGGAGAGGAGACACGGTGCTCTCTCCTACCGGTTGACACAGATACTCGCCGGGCACGGTAGCTTCGGTAGGTATCTGTGGCGAAAACACCGGGAAACCACGGCCGAGTGTCAGCACTGCGAGGACCGCAGCGATGACACGGCTCTCCACACGCTGGTGGAGTGCACAGCGTGGGCGCAGCAGCGCCAGGTCCTCGTGTTGGGTCTGGACGTGGACACTCTCTCGCTCGAGACCATGGTGCGAGCCATGCTCTCCAGCGGGAGTAAGTGGGACTGCGCCGCCTCTTTCTGCGAGCAGGTCATGCTCGTGAAAGAGGCGGCGGGGTGGGAACGGGAGAGAACTCTCCCACCCGAGTTCCGCAGTCGGTGGCTTGGGCGCCCCCGACTTGTCTTCGCCGAGGACTATCGGCCTCCATGACCGGGGGCCTGAGGACGGTGAGAGG
Source organism: Miltochrista miniata (assembly GCA_933228765.1). NCBI lineage: Eukaryota > Metazoa > Arthropoda > Insecta > Lepidoptera > Erebidae > Miltochrista > Miltochrista miniata. The sequence goes on from OW121751.1 coordinate 27,500,259, forward strand.
GCGGCTCACCGTCCTTACAGAAGCAGGCCCATGACGGCAGCGTGACGTGAGGAACTCACGCACGCCTCCCCCTTAGAAGTGGGATCACACCCGAAACCCCCCAAAGACGCGGGATAGCACCCGAACCACCCCCTGGGCGAGGCCGCAGTGGCGGCCGTGGGTCTGTTGGGAGTCCTGGGACATCCTCCCGAGGGCTTACCCGGGGCTCCCAACCATAGGCTGTTGGGCGTTACCTGAGGTTTTTTAGTCAGTAGGAGTCCGGCATGACATCCATGAGGGTTTTCCCTCACGTTAAACAAAAAAAACAAAAAAATAGGTACTTACGTGTAATTTAAGATGCGTATACGAATCTCAAATATTTCTTACAAACATTACCATCGCAAGCCTACTTTACACCTGCGGCACCTCAAGATTTATAACACAGCCGACACCAATAATGTTGAATCTTGATTTGCAATAAATCAACTCGTCGGGCTGGATTGATGACGTAAGATGTGCCGCTAATAAATAAATCCTGCCTGGCGGTGTTACTGCCATTAAAATTCTAACGCAAGCATACACACTTTATCCAAAAACGGGTTCCATGGCCTTATATGGCGGCTTGACATAAAATTTAAAACGTAACAATAAATAGATGCATTAGTAGATTGATGAAGGAAAGACAGCTAGACATAGCACGGTGGGCGTAGTGGCTATGGTGTGTTGTTGTATATAAGGGAACACGGTCTTTATACTGCCTGCCTGTCAGCGTCATACCATTAATGTCTAGTTAGTGAAGTTGACCACCGCTATAAATTACTAGGTGCTTGTATTGTGATTTCGTAATCAACATCCGTATGGTACGTGCCTGTGGTCTGTGAGTTTACTGGAGATGTCATAGAATTTTGATGAATTTACAAGGAGTTGTGTACAAAAGTTAATATTGGCCTGATTGATAACCTATGTCCAAAGAAGAGGGGAAGGTCAGACAACAGTCGCTAAGTACTAAATATGTATACCGAAAACCCCCAGTCGCAATTGTCTCCAGCCATCAATAAAAGTAGACATCAGACTGAAAATTTATGTAGGATTTGCAAGCAACTAGCAGGAAGCTGAGCCGAAGAAAATGACCAATTTTCTTATCACGTAACTAACCATTAAATTTTATTTTATTTTGTTTATTTTGCAAAGTAACCTAACTTTTATGTTAGGTCTGATTCCTAGAGAATAAAATACAAAGCTGGTTTGTAAGAATTTTCAGGACACTGTAAAATTCTTATAGATAGATAGTTATTTGCTATCATAATATCCCCTAAGCTGAGCATTCAGGTGTCCGAATCTGAATTCCTGATAAGGAAACTGAATGATGTATAATTATTAGTACGAGCATGAATCCTCTGAAGGTCATGCTTAGAAAAAATGTAGGCCTGATTCATTCTCATAAATGGATTCATTCCCATTAGGGCGCATGTCAACTGTCAAAATTACGTCAGGTGGTGTCAGACAGCATATCTGGCGCCAATCAATAGATTATTGTATCATTTGTACGAAGTCATAAATTAAGATGCTCAAGTGTACTTTTTACGCGAACTGCCGAAGAAAGGAGGGTAATGTTTTTCGAGACTATGTATGTATGTATGTCCAATTCTTTGTTACGTCCTACAGCCTGAACGGCTTGACGGATTTTGACACGCAAGATGTCATTTGACTCGTCGTGATTGTGTGAGTGACACCAGGTAAAATAAAATTCCTAAAGTATCAAAATGGCGGATTTTTGCGCTATAATTATTGACTGCGATGGACGCAAAAACTACTGAACCTATTTCGATGCGGTTTTATTTGTTTATAAGGGCTTTAGTCATACTTAAAATCTTACATTTGTTTGATAGCTATCGGTTGAGTAGAACCAGAAATATAACCAAAAATATAATAATTAAGGTTATATTTCGGTGAAGTCCCTTCACTACAGAAAAATAATAACTCCACTTCTAAGATAACTAAAAAGTTTTAAATAAACTTAATTATTAAGGATACAAAAAACCCGACTGCAAAGTAAAAATACAACTGAAAAAAAAAAAACAAGCTCTACATTTCTTTTGTAATTTTCTTTAGCTACTTAATGTTTTACTTTGTCGGCAATATTTGCAGGCAGGAACAAGCTATAGAGACATTTAGCTATTTTGTAAACCACCACTCGCTTGGCATAGCTTGTTCCTGTTGGCAAATATTGCCGACAAAGTAAAACAGTAAGTAGCTAAAGAAAATTACAAAAGAAATGTAGAGCTTGTTTTTTGCTTTTCGGTTGATGTTTACTTTGCGTTCGGGTTTTTGTATCCTTAATAATTAAGTTTATTATCAATGAAACTTCTTCATTCGGTTTGCAATGGAAATTGGTTATCCAACTTAGACAACAGCATCAAATAAATTGTATGGAATTAAGTTTATAAATTTAAAATTTAAAGCTTTTAAAATTTCAAAATATATTACATTAATTTCTGTAAATTGAAAGACAACAAGTAAACAAAAAGACTACTACAAACCTATACGCGCCAAACAATTTCTCCGCATCTCACTGCAATCCACTTGTGGTAGCGTCCTAAGAAGAAATGGCAAATAATTAATTAGTATTGTAATATTACATTGCATACCTTTAAAAAAATTTATAGAACTGGTCAAGGACGAGTCAAACTCTCACCAAAGGTTCCGTACAAATTTTTCACATACATTTTTTTGTAGTTTTATTTTTCTTTTTTTTTTGACGGGAGCCGTCATCCCAGCCGCGCATGCAGCTGAGACGGTGTGTGAGACTCCGGCAAGGGACCGTCTTACCCACTAAACCCCGCGGTGTTCCTCCTCACCTTATAGCCGGGGCCGAGGGAAGATTATTCACGTCGACCCGGCTAAGGGCGCTCGTTAATTCGGGGCTCACAGGGAGGGTGCCTACCGCCATGTGACCGTTAGTGAGCGGGGTCCCCCGACCCTACGCCCACAGTCAAGAAACAGACGGGGGCGCGCTGTGAACTCCTTACCGCGGCTTCCTCGAATCGCACGGCGCGGCCTTTACTCCCGCTCTCCCGCGCAGTACGCCTCATGCTTTGCCGTCATCACCTCATCAACTGACGAGGCGATAGCGGCGGTCCAGCACTGGTGCTGCCGGCCGTGTTGCTATTCACGGCCCGCAGCAACACACACCACCGAGCAACTCACAAGTGGCCTCGGACGTAATTAGTCGCAGTAGCACAACTCCCCCACAGTGGAAGAGGAGTGGTTACTACTCGTTGCCCAGGATGCACCACGAGGAGGATCAGAACCATTGGGGTCCTTAAGATGTTAGTAGGACCCTGCATCCCTTCACGTACAAGTAGTTCAGAAATCATGTGTTTTTGATTACGAACTTGCCACGTACTTATATTATTTACGGTTTAAACAAGACAGTAGTTAGGTAGGTGTGTATACTTGGTCGTGGCTCATATAAAGACGACGACGAATTTGACAGTTTTACGAATTTTGAGCTACGATAACTGTCAAATTCGTAAGGTGGAAACGACAGACAATAACAAGGTATGATGTATACCTGTTATTGCCTGCTTTTATCCCATCTAAATAAATAATCTATGTTAATATATACAAATTAGCCATCACGTTGTATGTTCGCGATGGACTCCTAAACTACAAAACAATTTTAGTCAAAATTGCATACCGTGTGCAGTTTGATCCTACTTGAAAGATAGGATAACTTACGGCTCTGAATCTCACGGGAACGGAAACTGCGCGGGTGAAACCGCGTGACGTCGGCTAGTATACATAAAATATAATTTCTAAGAATATTTTCTGCTCTTTTTAGACATGTAAACAGTCGCGCATGTTATAAGTATCGCATAACATATAAGTATGTGCAGGGATTACTTCCAAAAATGATTCATTGGTTCAACAAAAATAAATAAACAGAGTTAAACAATTTAGTCGACAGTTCAAGATTACCCACCAAAATACTTTATATTCTGTGGTTTATGCTTGTCTAATTTATCATTTTTTAACATATATATGTGACTATAAATATTATGTATAACTTCATAACGGCTTTGACTCTTGACCTAAGTTATTTTCGACGTAGTATGAATAGAATTCATCGCGAATGCCTATAATTACGTTCTTACATCACTTTTGTATACGTCCAATCATCAACTACCAAGCCTTTTCTTAGATTATCCGTAGATCCTAATCTGACCTTATGCCATTGATTATAGGATAGCCACATCTGGCTAGATGCAATAATAAACCCCTTTAGTGAGTGATTTATAGAGAAACCTTTTATTTGTGATACGAAGTGCCAACGTACCAAGCCAACATTAAAGCCTAATAATCATGTGGTAGGTACTTATTTCTAACGGCTCCTGTGATTGCATAACACACACAAACACACACAAACACTACGAACTGCATTGTTATCTACTTGTATGACCGCTCCTTTTGATATGGACTCCGGAGACAGTCAATGGGACTTGACAATTCTGTTGAAATGTGCTTTGTTTGCAAGTAGCATTTATCGCCTGAGTTCAATACGTCTCTTGTATGTATTTTATATCGCTCAAGAAATAACACTTCTCAATCTTAACGCCTCATACCTACCCTAAAGAAAGGAATCCATCCAATATTATTGGTGAAGCTTCATACAAAAGAGCTCTTCGACTTGCAATCTAGTTTGAAATTGTGTATAGGCGGCATTATCAAGACCGCTAGGTATAATTTGATTAATGACCTGAAGGTTTAAGACCATCTATGATTACTATTATAAGCTTAAAAAATATGTTTCTCGTACAATCGATAATATTCGCAATACCTAAGGTTATAGTGTTTTTGCCAAGATTTCCACAGTGGAGTCATTGCCAAAGAACATTTTGCAAAAATTTCTTGACATTCGTTAAATTCCTAAAAGAGTTTATTAAAGCTTCATATGACAATCATATTGATTTTTAAATGAAGCATTGTCATATTATGTTCATTTAAACTAATTCGACTCCAATCATTCGCATAATTTTAGAATGTTCATAATTATATTAAGGGCTAGATCTTCATCACAAAGATTTAAAGTCCTAGGGTATCCTTCCGAGGACTTACCCGGGGCTCCCAACCGTAAGCTGTTAGGTAGAATACATGTGGTTTTTAGTTGGTAGGAGTCCGTCATATTATCCATGTAGGATTTTCCTCACGTTAAAAAAATGACGAATTAAATTTTTCTTTTTTTTTTTTTACGTGAGGGAAAATCCTCATGGATGTTATGCCGGACTCCTACCGACTAAAAAACCTCACGTAACGCCCAACAGCCTATGGTTGAGAGCCCCGGGTAAGCCCTCGGAAGGATGTCCCAGGACTCCCAACAGACCTACAGCCGCCACTGCGGCCTCGCCCAGGGGGAGGTTCGGGTGCTAGCCGCGTTTTTGGGGGGTTTCGGGTGTGATCCCGCTTAGGGGGGGGGCGTGCGTGAGTTTCTCACGTCACGCTGCCGTCATGGGTCTGCTTCTGTAAGGACGGTGAGCGACGCTCTCACCGTCCCCAGACCCCCGGAACCGTAGCCCCTTGCGAAAGATGAAATTAAATTGTGAAATAATTTCGATGAATCACCACAATCCAATGAAATGGATCAAATGGAAAACGAATACGATACGTATGCGAAAGCCTCAGAAATGTGTTGAGAGAGAAAAAGCTACAAAGGATATACCTAATTGAACCTACCTACTTACTAAATGTTGAAAAAGCATTAGAGAATAAGCTGTTCCGCTGTTACCATAACAAATCTTTATTCAAGTATAACAGAACAACCACATGCCATATACAACACACTCGTTCTACAATAAAACTGTACAATGTTTTTACCAAGATCTTACGAAAACCGTTCACTAGACGTGGAAATGGTCGATAATTTTCCAGAGTGGATTTTTTCTTGGTTGTATCGTGCAAAAATAGCAGATATCGACGTCGGCGTTAAGTGCTAGACGACAGTCGGATAAACAGAGAACGGCCAACTCAAGGGCGCTCGTGTTTTTTGTATCCAATGCAGAATCCCACGCCAGAGTATTGAGAGTAATTCATCCGTACTTGTTCGGCTACTTGTCTGCCCCGCGCGCTAACACAGTTCAGTTGTAACATAAATCGTTTGCGTCTACTTTCGTATGCTGTCACATAATATTACTGATGATATTGCAATGCAATCAAGAATAAAACTTGTAAAGAGTTATATTCATTGTTATATTCATTAAACATTTTTCCTGAAATTTAAAATCTGATACATTTTCGATGGCACCGTTATGCCAAAAGTGAGCTAAGAATATTAAATTAGGTCGCTTCACAAAAATTTAAATAAACCGTAGCGTAGAAAATCATTACTGGGTCCTAGTTCCTAAATGACATTCTCTTAGAAGATAGATCTTAAAATTTATACGTTTTGATAACAATGACATGAAAAAGTTTAAATGAAACGAAACTTTGACATTTTTATTTAAAGTGAACGATTTCGGAAAATAGGTAAAACAAGTGTGATCCATTTCAGGCGTTCGGTAATCTGAGTTATGCACTAATATAAACCACGTTCTTGATCTTGAGTCCAATTTTGTTTGATCCAAATAAGCCAATACCATACATAGGTTTAAAAACAAAAATTAATTAATATGTTGACTTTCAGTCGAGCGAGACTTAATTTACTGTACTGAATTTATTTGGTGCACATGTAAGAAAATTCTATTTTCTTGCGTGTGGAAATCCTCATGGATGTAATGCCTACCGGCTAAAACTACACGAGTACATGGTGCCCGTTTAGCTGCTTATGGAGACCCTACAAAAACCTTACCATCCTGATAGTAACCGATCGCGATCGTCGAATGACTCACCCAATTTTCTTCTCATCCTTAAATCTGATCTGAAGTAAATTATATATATGTGCATCAAATAAGTACCTATTCAGTTCAACTTCAAACAATACTATGAGTGCCTACTCTCAGCTTTTACAAAGTGATAAAGGTTAACATTAGCTTTAACCTGGAACACCTACTTAACTTTTCTTAAAGAAAATGGAAGATGGCAACATAAAGTCTTACACAACCTGTTTAATTGCAAAATATAAAAACCTATAGAAACGATTTGCCAACTTCTAACTAAAGTATCGATTTCAATTTAATGCAAATATCAATTATCTATATCCTATAATACCATCCTATAATACTATTTGAAGCGCTCGTGGCCCCGCGGACTCAGTGTTCTGTAAACGATCACTGCAGTAAGCAACTTTCACTATGGCCGGTCCATGGATGGGTGACCATCCATGTGATCACTTTGTGACATTTATTTGAGCGTTTCCGTGCTTCGGAAGGCACGTTAAGCCGTTGGTCCCGGTTGCCACGAAAATGGCAGTCGTTAAGCCAAGTTGAAGGCTTTATTTCAACAGCAGGCAGTCACAACCTGCGCCTGTCCATTTAAACACGGCAATACGGCTCACAACGTATTACGTGGGACAAATTATAAAAAGGTGAAATGTGGGTATATAATATGCCTCTGCCTACCCCTTCGGGGATAAAGGCGTGATGATAAACCTTAACCTATAATACCGTTAGATAGGTATGTACTCAAAGTCATTGAACAATCTCCTATGTAACTGTCTCTGACTGTACCTGTAATTTACATCTGTGAACTGAGACAGAACCAGCATTGTAACATTGTAAGGGATACAAGTGCACCTATAGGTGAACTACAACATTGCGTAAACGATTCTCGCTGCATTAGAATTCAGTGCAATGTCTAATTAAAGGATCATTGTTCGTGTAAGTGGGTCGTGCCGGGTCTTGTATTGAGGACGTAGTTCCGAACGCACTCTGGTCAACAATTCCAGTGCTCCACTTGCACGTTTCTGCATTAATAACCTTATTTGTGACATGATAACTAAGATGTAACTACAAATCTATCTGGGAGGTCGTGTTGCTCTATGGATGAATGTTTGTAATTTAAAAGTGAACTTCATTATTTATTCAAAAATCGAAGAACTTACTATCTGGCAGAAATGCCTAAATGATCATATCAGGGAAATTCCCTTTTTAAGTGAATGGAAAGCACCAAACATAATAAAATATTACTTATCTCATATTGAATGTGCCTTATTGTACCAATATCTTTAGCATTGTATCAGCTTCCTGTGCTTTTAACATATTAAATTGATCAGACTTATCATTTCAGAATTCATCCTTTAAAATGTTTACCACTTTTTGTCTAGTATTTACATTTAGACAATACTTTCCTAAAATTTCTGTTTCGTGTAACTTTTATGTGACATCTTGTAGGTATATTAGTGCAAAAATTATTGGTAAGTTGAGAAAAGTTCTGTTTTGCTGGTACCAAAGTTTAATTTTGTGTAAATTGCGAATACACTTCTAAGAACTTGTTAATAAACCATTATTGGCCAAATGCCATATCTTACTACTCTACTAGAACAAGCTAAAGAGTTTGTAGTTTTCTTCATAGTAACTTAAGAATTCGATATTGCAACTTGGCTAAACATATTCATACATAAATATAGCCAAAAAGGGTAGTCAGAGGTATAATATACGTCCACGTTTAGCTTTAGCATTTTGTCAGCAATGTTTAAAGGACCGGTGGCTGTTTTGCCATAAAACTCGTTCATTCATTCGGGTTTTTTGACTAGACCACTTTTTATTATCAATTCGTAATGCAGCATTTTCTCATGCTTGGTAAGTCCGTCTTCGACTCAAAGTTGTTTTAGCTTGATTACCTTAAAAACTTATACGATTGGTCAAAACTACTGAGTAGTTATATGAACAACTACTCAGCAGTCCTGACCAATCGTTTATATGAATTGATCATCTCTTCATAGAGATATTACTGCTCATTGTGTAAGTATGAGTGGACAATTTAGGAAGTGGACTAGTTTGGAAGTGATCTAGTTAGGAAAATAGACAATGTCGACGGATGGGTTCATTGCATTGATAATGCATTACCGATACCGATTATTCCAGGGAGGTTTCATGACAATACACGCAACGATCATTAGGTGCGCAGTAGTAAACGGGCATGACATAAGCAACGAGGATTCAAAATATGTTACGAATGTCTAAGAGAGAATCTAGAATACTAACAAATTTGAATCGCAAGAAACACACATAAAATGCTAATATATTAAGCAATATGACATGTGCATATAGGTACATTAGATTTCCTTGAAAATAAATCGCGTGTTACTTGTTTTGATTGCGAAGTATGATTGTTAGGTATATCAAAGACCAGCCGACCTTCACGGAAGATTTACGAAAAATAAACACAGGATTGAGGGCTTACCGACCGATGGTATCATAAAAAGTGTTCTTTTTGACACCAATCTGGTGTTTATTATTATTCAGGACAAATGTGACCCACCGTCGGTAACCCTACACCGCGCCGTCTGTCGACCGAGCATCACTCGTCTTGTTTGATCTACTGAGAGCTTTTTAAACTTTTTATGTCATAGTTTAGTGCATTTTAGGCGCCTTTATTGCTGAGTAAACATTTCAGGATTATGAGACACAGCCGCACCGCAAGCTTAATGAACTTTTCCATCTCGTTTCGACACAGTCACTCGACTGCGAGCGCCTGACTTGTTGGTATACAGATCTTGAACGCGTTTCCAAGAATACCAAATAGTAGCGTGGTGTTTATTTTTTTTAATGATCGTCCATGTAATGTTAACGGCTGAATAGTTTTAATGACATAACCCTTAGACAAAGTATCTAAATAAAATCTGTTTTTTTTTTCTTAGAAAAAAAGGCCTTGTTTTGAAATCTTTTAGCAAAAATATATAACAGTAGGTACTTAGCTTATTTTCTGTTCTAAGTATAAAGTGTATATTTAAGTATCTATACTCTATACTAATTATCATATAGAGGTAAAATGTGTTTGTTTGCTTGAATCGATTAGGCTCCGCAACTACTGAACTGATTTGAACAATTCTTTCACTACTACGTTACCTGCAGGTGACAAGGGATTTATTTCATTTCTGTATTCCACGGGAACGCGAACTACGCGGGTAAAGCTGCGTGGCGTCCGCTAGTTGATAATTCTTGCCTAATTATAGTACAATATAATATTAGTCTGTATTTATTGATAGTGTTTCAGGAAGAATCTTGTTTTGTTAAAAAGCATTGTCCAACGAGTGCAGAGCGCGGCCCGCGTCGACACATTAAGAAAATAGACAGAGCGTTTGTTCAGTGGCAATGATTATGCACTATGTACCTATCATGCAACCACTCACGCGCACATTTTGATAACTATGATTTATAACTCGTTGCAAAAACTTGCGTAGGTTTAGTATCATAATTCGTATCGATTTATTTTTATTTTACCAAAATCTAATAGAGCAATAATTTTGGAAAATGAGTGTAGTGAACTATCAAGTGCTGGAGGAAATATTTGATAAATATTGCAACGCATTTGTTAACACAATATATTTCTGCCATTGATATTCATTGCAATTTTTCGTTTTAAAAAAGAAATACGTTGCACTGAATATCTCTTTAACAGATCATAATCAGAGTAAATCATAATCGTTCACAGAGCAACGCGCGCCTTTACAGAGTTTGCGTTGCTCTATGTAATTGTTCAACAATATGAAGTGTTTAGTGTAGGTACCTAGTAATAACACAATTACTAATGACTACTACGATATAAAGCAGCATATAATAAAACAGATGAATAAAATTTCAACAGAAATGGTTCGCTTTTGTGGATCACCAGCCGGCGTTAAGCGGTCGGATTTTTAAATAAACATTTTTAATGATCGGCCCGCGCCTGAGTTGCCAGGTGTACGCAGACGGTGCGCCCGCGCATTCCCCCTCTACCCTTATCATTCTTCTTTTGTTCCAAAAACAGTGGGAACATGTGCATTTATTTTGAATAGGAAGATCTTCTTACCGTCAAATAGTTTTGGTAGAGATAGAATGTGTGTGATTATGGTTTTTGAGACTATTTCGCCTATTCATGATGACATAAGAAACTGAAATATTTAGCAATATAGCCGAAGTCAGCCAGCCAAGTTTCACTTCTTACCGTCAAATAGTTTTGGTAGAGATAGAATGTGTGTGATTATGGTTTTTGAGACTATTTCGCCTATTCATGATGACATAAGAAACTGAAATATTTAGCAATATAGCCGAAGTCAGCCAGCCAAGTTTCAGATGTCATGAATACCACACCAATTCACACCATATACACGGAAAAGACCCGAAAATCTAAAAATAATGAATAAGTACAAGCAGTGCGACTGTAAAAAAACATACTTACACTTACTTAATACAAAATCAGTTTTCTTTAGTAACCCATATTATAAAGGTACCTACCGATCTACCTCCTTGTTTTTTTTTTTAAATTCTTCAATTATATAAAGTTCTTGAACAGCATTGCCCAACGATGCCAAATTTGAAATACATTTTCCACTATTTTGATATCTCTAATATTTATTTATTTACTAAAGAACCCCACGCTTTCACAAAAACGTATGTCTCTTGAGAACACGAATAAGATCTCAGCTTCTCACTAATGATCCATCGATGAAGAAGCCTTACTCGTTTGTTCAGCTTCTACTCGCATGATGTATTCTCAGGGCTTATACAATACACAACAAGCATCTTATTTAGGGTGTTAGTCAGTTCGATATACATCCTCTTTCACACATCCTTGCCGCGATGAAAGAACTTTATTGTGGGTTCGCTGGCGATATAAGATTACCCACACAGGCCTATGGGAGCTGATTTACTTAACTTGACCCTTCAACCTGAGATGCTTGCCAATCGAAGATGAGAAGATTCATGAGAAGAGCTTCAAAGCCAAGCTAAGGTTTCAGATGGATCCAGGTATCTTTGTAAAATTTTTCAGGGTTCCGTACCCAAAGGGAACCCTGTCCATCTGTCTCTCACCAGATTGTATCTCAACAACTGTGATAGCTCAAATTTTTACGCTCAAATATTTTATGTTTGCCGCTATAACAACAATTAGGTATATACTTAGACCATATAACACGGGACTAGCCTTTGCGAACCACCGCATACAAAAATATTCTGCCAGTTTTCATACAAGTGAAGGGGGAAACACAAAGACATATAAAATTTCATTGCATTTAAAAATGTATTAATCGACAAACGCGTCATGGCTGTTGTGTGTTAATTGTTATTGTACAGTCAACTACAATGTAATGTACTAGTTTAATCATATAAAATGATGTACTGATGTACAGGCTTTTCATAAAGCCAAAAGACCAAATGGTCATGTGCAATGGCAGAAAACAATGCTTAAGTAAGGCGCATCCTGTGGTTAGATGATCTAAGGGTATATACCTACTAAAGCGGAAAAAAATAAGGGAGCCTTACATTTAGTTCCACAAAATCAACAATTTATTTGCCGTTTTTTAGCATCATTAATAATGGAATTTGAATCTGAATTAGGCTCAGATGATAATGGTATCATGTTCTTCATTACCAATACTCTTAAAAAACCGACAGCTCTATTTCCTCCAAATGTTTTCTTTCCTAAAGGATCCTTCCGTTATTTGACAGCTGTGAAAAAAATAATAAAAATTATTTTTGGATATGATCGAGCATCCTTTTATTAGAAGTCTGTACTTCAAACAGGACAAACGGAATGCTTATGAGTTAATTCCGCTGTCCGTCTGTCCGTCCATCTGTTTATTGTTGTTATGACGCAGCCGAATGTTAAATGATAGGGTTATTGGAGTACATGTTTGGGGGTCATGACCCTTTAGGCGTGAGCTCTACTATAAGGTTGTCAAATCATATTTATTGTGTCATGTGGATAGATATAGCTCCATGTAATACTTAAAGTAATGAAGATTGTGCTATTGTCCAGTACCCTATGGAAAAGGTTAAACAGTCTGTACTGACAATAGCCGACGAGCCGATGACTTCTTAGATAAAGATCTCTTAGTAGAGCTGGCGACCAGATATTTGTTACTCAGAGCACTTGCAGTTCAGGGTTTAGATATCTACTGCAAATTACATGTAGTGTCGCATGCCAAATTTTACCAGAATCGACTACATAATTCAGGCGTGAAAGCTTAACTGACAGACAGATTTCTTTCGCATTTTATATTGGTAGGGTAGTAAGGGATTGAAAATGTAAAATCCGAAAAAGAAAATCGAATGCCTCGGCCTGCATTTCCTCATAAGTAGAGTAGGTAAGACATCCATAAATATCATGTTGCTACAACTTTTGTACAGACGAGGCAACGTTATCTCTTAAAGTGTAGTAAATAACACAACGTATTGAGCAATGATTCCTTATATTTACGGGGACGTTGAACGGGGCTGCGAACTATTGTAACTATTATTGGTGTTGTTTATCGGTTACTTGCTTTAGAAAACTAGTACATACCTACCTAAATTATATTAATTATACAACTATTATCAATTAGATACAGTACCTACATATTCAATATTGTTCTAAACTTATGAGAAGATATTGAAATGTAATTATTTTGTAAACGTTTGGTGCGCGTGCAAACAAATTGTGATTTTGGAACACGGCGCGGCGTGCGGAAAATTGTTCTGAGATAGGTAGAACATTTATGTGATAGGTATTTAGCTTCGATCAACATATACGTATATTGTTGATCGAAGGTATTTAGACTTCAAAGTTGCTAACCAATCTAATCCTACTACCGAAAACAACTGCCATTACTTATTAAATGCTATCAAAGTTTAGAGTAAGTAAAGGATCTATTGAAACTTAATTCATGCTCTTGTAATATAAACAAGAATATGAATTAAGTTGTTAACTAACTGGTGCCGCGGCTCCGCCCGCCCTTTAATTTAATCTCGTACCCGTTTTCCATAGGAACTTGTTCCTAGAGTTAGAGGCCTACCTTCCATGTTATTTTATTTTTGGGGTAGTGTGTGATGGACTGACAGCCTTCACCAACCTTAACACTCATAATAATTAATAATATTGATGGCTTAGTTTATTTAAAGTTGATGGCAACATCCATCAATCTATACTTATAATAAAACTGTAGAGGGTCTGGAGTCTGTACATGGAAGAAATTTTGAAAATTTTAAGTGTAGGGCGTTCTCTAATCGATACTGAAGCCGAAAATGTAATTTAAAATTTTCATGTCTGTCTGTCTGTCTGTCTGTCTGTCTGTCTGTCTGTCTGTATCCCGACTAAGTATCACGCCGAAACTACTGAACCGATTTGAATGATACTTTGTACGATCTAAGCTTATAGTCCGAGGAAGGTTCTTAGATACTTTTGATTCCGATATTTTGCGCGGTTCCTTCAGGAGAGGGGATGAAAGGCAAAATAGGTTTTTAGCTATAATTTCTCACTGCGTGGTTCGATTTCAAATATTTGTTTGGAGTCTGAAAGGGAGTACTTTAAGCATTATTCCATACAATTTTCAATATTGAGGGTTATGTAGTTCAGAAATTAGGGGCATCTAAACTTTCGGTAAATCTAGAATTCAACGTTTCTTTTGTCTATCTATCTATCTATCTATACTTATAATAAAACTGTTGAGGGTCGAGAGTCTGTACATGGAAGACATTTTGAAAATTTCAATTGTAGGGCGTTCTATAATCGATTCTGAAGCCGAATATGTAATTTAAAATTTTCAGGTCTGTCTGTCTGTCTGTCTGTCTGTCTGTCTGTCTGTATCTATACTTATAATAAAACTGTTGAGGGTCGAGAGTCTGTACATGGAAGACATTTTGAAAATTTCAATTGTAGGGCGTTCTATAATCGATTCTGAAGCCGAATATGTAATTTAAATCCCACCAAAAACATCCCTGTTGAAAAGGAGGCCAAGTTCCTATGGGCTAATTGTTCGCCTAAAAAAGGGTTGAAATCCAATCCAATGCCAAGTTTAGATGTACTTTAAATAATCTAAAAATATCTAAAATAATGTTACTTCTAAATTTGAACTTGGCAGGGTTTCGTGCAGTAACACTTGATTAATTGTATAATTAAATTTATTATGTATATAATTAAATTAACCTGCCAAGTTCAAATTTAGAAGTAACATTATTTTAGATATTTTTAGATTATTTAAAGTACATCTAAACTTGGCATTGGATTGGATTTCAACCCTTTTTTAGGCGAACAATTAGCCCATAGGAACTTGGCCTCCTTTTCAACAGGGATGTTTTTGGTGGGATTTCAATACTTTTTTTCAAGAAACTGTACCTATTTTGTCTTTAATAAGCTTTAAAGTGTGCATTATGTATACATGACATTATTTTATACTCTCTCTCAACAAGACAAGCTCTCGAAAGGATGTCCCAGTAAAGGTCCATTTTGTTTCAATTATTATTTTTTTATGAAAATACAATGCTCGATATTCTGTGAGTATTTCAAGCGTCTACTGGTTGCCCTCATTACCTATTAACACATAGCAACGCGCGCCTTAGATAGTTCGCGTTGCTCTATAGTGTTATACAACGCGCGTCTTTAGACAGTTCGCGTTGCTCTATAGTGTTATACAACGCGCGTCTTTAGACAGGTCGCGTTGCTCTATAGTGTTAACTATCCTTGTATAGATCCTCTACGGTAGGTACAGTAAATATTTCAAAAAGAGTTTGTGATCTCTATGTTTAATTTCTTTTTCAGAATATTGATGACATTTGAATAATGACATTATAAACACGATATCTACGTCTACAACATAAATTGTGTGTTTGTACGTAAATTGTTTATACTGGAGAAGAATCTAAAATATGGACTATTTGTTTACCATTTCCTATGAAATAGCTATCTTTGAAATATTACACCTACCTAAAGTAATCTGCTGAAAGCGTTGTTCACTTTTTAAAGAACAAATATTTACGATGAAAGTCGAAAAATAAGTCAGTATGTGACCCGTATAATGTTCAATCATGGCGACACGAAATTAATTTCATTGAGCAACATTTGATTGTGCTGTACCTCCTAAAGTATTCATTTAATTTGCATGGTGTAAAGGGAATGAATGATCTTGATGAAATGGTCAAATTAACTAACGTATTTAAATTGTAAAGGATACCTTATTACCGAATATATAAGACAAAGTCGCTAAAAAACACGTTTGTTGTATGAAAGCCCCCCTTAAATATTATTATGTTTTTGTTTTCAGTATTTGTTGTTATAGCGGCAACAATAACACATAATCTGTGAAAATTTAACTCTCTAGCTATCACCGTTCATGAGATACAGCCTCCTGACGGACAGACAGACAGACAGACAGACGGACAGCGAAGTCTCATGAATTGGGTCCCGTTCTTTACCCTTTTCGTACGGAACCCTAAAAAGGATGACTCACGCTACGCAGTGCCGGGTCCGAGCCGAGTTCCGGCCGCAGCAAGGTCAATATTATATATATTTTGTGTGAACAAACTCACGTTAAACCATAGATTCAGAATTTTTCGCGCTAAATCTACGCGTTAAACCGAGCGGCAACTGAGTGACAGCCGAACTACGGAAAGCGCTCATAAACAACTCGGTCCCGCCTCGGCTCGGCCACGGCCCGTTGCATGAATACAGTGCCACCGAGCTTCGCCCGAGCAGTCGTGAATGCAACCGGCTCGGTGACCGTGCTACGGCCGACACTCGGCTCGGACCCGGCACGGTCTAGCGTGAGTCATCCTTTAGAATGCTTGCTGATCTCTAAACTACTGGACGAATTTGATCCAAATATTTCACAAATATGAATAACAATATTCAATGTGCAGTATTGACTTTTCCATAATTTGTATGTTTAGAGAATTTGATTGACATTAATCAAAACATTGACAACATCTTTCTCAAATCTGATTGAGTTTTTAAACATGACATGTGTTAAAATAAAAAGTAAATTAAATCAAAAGAGTCCTCTCATCACTAAGAAGTATTGATACAAATTCGAATCGAAACCCCCCGAAGAAAACAATTGTTACCCCCTTTTAGCCTGTTCTGGAATGAATTTCAATAAAATACGAAACACATCTTCCATCAATTATGTTAGAGATGATTTATGCAAATTTTGAAGAAGATCCGACCAAGGAATCCTGTGGTCCCATACAAACTTTGTAACCCTTTTCCAACTCACGCTTGACCGATTTCTCAAATTTCTCAATTTTTCGGTAATCTACATATAACACCCGATCTGTGTGCCAAATTTCATAACGCTAGGACAATTGGAAGTGGCCTAGAGGTTTTGATGACCGGTCAGTGAGTGAGTGAGTCAGTCAGTGCCAAAATTAGCTATATTCACAGGGTCATATTTCAGGATCTACTAAAGCTACATCTATGAAATTTGGTACACTGCCTTAGTACTAGTATATGATTATGTACGTACAATTTTATTTCTGTACTTGCAATAGGCACTGAGCTACAGGGGGGTCAAAAGTGGGTCGAAGCGGTTCGTGTAAATAGAGTACGGCATGCGCTCGGCCTGTTGCTGGAACTTGGCCTGCGCACTGCCGTGCGCTTAGATTTTCAGGTCTGTCTGTCTGTCTGTCTGTCTGTCTGTCTGTATCCCGAATAAGTATCACGCCGAAACTACTGAACCGATTTGAATGATACTTGGTACATTCCGAGCTTATAATCCGAGGAAGGTTCTTGGATACTTTTGATCCCGATATTTTGCGCGGTTCCTGCGGGAGAGGAGATGAAAGATAAAATGGTTTTTCAGCTGTAAGTTCTCACCGCGTTGTCTGATTTCAAATATTTTTTTAGTGTCAGAAAGGGAAAGCTTTTAGCATTGTTCCACATAAGTTTTATTATTGAGAGTTTCGTAGTTCAGAAATTAGAGGCATCTCAACTTTCGCTAAACCTGGAATTCAAGGGTTTCTTTGAATGTGGGGATAAATTTAAACTGGCGTGTTGGCTTAATCATAAAAGAGCTTAATGATTAAGGCTATTGTAAAACAATTCAGTCCGCGCCGAAGGCGTGGACTGAATGGTTTTATAATAGACTGAATCTTTAAGCTCTTTTATGATTAAGCAAACAGGGCAGTTTTACACGCTGATAGGAATCTGATTAAGAAATACCTCTCCTTTCATAGACCATATGTGACGTAAACGAAGTTGCGAGGGTCAGCTAGTATTATAAATTATTATGAACAACTTTTCAAAAATTATTTAGATTTTTTGAATGACCATTTAAATACAAACAATGAAATGTAACAATAACGTTAAAAGACAAGCATTTGTTTTTAATGATTTATTTTCATAAATAAATCCTTCCACCGAAACAATAGTTCATATTCGTTGGTTACGTTATCTGCCTACGCCACTACACGTTTACGTAGGCGAGCGTGATGTAAGAAGTTAACAATAGATAGCGATGGTAATTTTGTTCTATTGTCTAACAATCGGTATGAAAGCTCAAGTATTGCATCCTCCGGAAATTCTCTACAGCTATTTATACCGGAATCTATCAACTGATGTCACGTGGGTGCTTGGGTTACAACTTTTTTTATCTATGTTCTAACATTTTACTTTTTTTTCTAACATATAATGTGGGCGGATTAAGGTCTTTTAGATCAGTAGCTTTAGTTTTGTCTATGTATCATTTAGTCACGCCTATATCTCCAAAGGAATAAGCAGTTATAGTTTGCGTTTCACCAGTAATTTTTAACCCGCGTAATAATAGGTATTGGGATTTTATTAAAGTGTGGAAATCCTTCATGTATGCTATGCCAGGACTTCTACCGACTAAAAACCCGGTAAGGGGCTAAACCCCGGTTAAGTCCTCGGAACAGGATATGGAGGTGGTGAAGTCTATTTGGTACTGGGTTCAGTTAGATAGGGGCAATGTAGCGACCACAAAGTTGATGGTGGTGTCGGGGCTAATGACTTAACAGATCTCAGAACCGTACGGAAACTCTTGTACGTAGTTGCCACTAACCATCACAGAAACTGCTTTAAGCAATTTATTGAACACCAAGTATTTAAGCGGGGCTGCGAGAACTACTACTTATTTGTACTTATCACGATTTTTAGGGCTTTCCGTGCACGATTACGATTGGGGTTAGGAGATTAGAACATAGGTGGACAAGCAATAACAAAATTCATGCTAAACGAACAAGATTTTCAAGGAACCAACAATAAATGGCTATAAAATGTGAAGCGCTCGTAGGCTGCTTAATGTTCTGTAAACGATAATGCGTAGCTATTGTCAGTGCTGAAAATACCTATGAGACCAAGTAACTTGCAGTTTGAAAATATTCGACAGCGGACATACTGACCCTGTTCGTTTTAACACGACAAAAAGCTTTTCTTGTCTTTCGAGTTGAACCCCGATTGGTAGGAGGAGAAGCAATATTTTTCCCACATTTTGAGGGAGTAAGTATAACTAGTAAACTGTGAGCTTACAGTAAAAGAAAAGTGTCTATACATATATACGGTACAATAACGCGAAGTCGACTGTGCTCGTGAAGTCGTGATGAATCCCTAGAATAAGACCCGAATGCCAAGACGGCAAGGCCGCCCCAGAAAGGGGAGAGGGCCGGGATAGTCAATTGTGGGAGTCTACAATGTGCGCGCCGGAAAGAGCTCACGCAAGTACGTAATTCCCGACAATTCGGTCTTCATAGCCAAAAGGCTGTTAACACCACGGGTTGGTGGAAGGGGACTAGGTATACCGATATTTACTGAAAAACAGGTTTTATTTCGTTTTCCTTCTCTACGTCATGTATCGTTTTGCGAAACTGTTTCTTTTATCGCCCGGCACCCTCGGAATAATTTGGAGTGGCGACATTTTGTTCTCTTTCCCATTGCCACACGGGGTTTATGTGTGTATGAAAGTGTTTATGTAGATATGTAATAAAATCTGTAAGTAATGTTTTTTTAGTCCCAAGAGCTCAGTATTGTAATTTAAATTGTATCATTTGATACTGCTGTACCAACTTCCTCATCGATACAACAAGATTGCGAGATAATGATACCCGTGAGGCACCGCTATTTGAGTGATGTGAAATACTATCTAGGGTTTTGCGGTTACGTAGCCAGTGCACTTGCCTTAGCGAATTAGATGGGGGAACTTTTAGCCAGATGTAAGCTTTTATACTTATAATAAGCGGATAAGCGCAGTTGGACGAGAAAGGTATCTAAGTAAGTGAGCTTTTCACTATCGACTGCGCTTGCCTGCGAACTGTTCAGAAAAAAATACCAACCTTGCACGCAACGTATTTACTATAGGTACTTATATTTAAATCTGTGATGTACACAAGAAAAGCACTCACTACTTACTA
Source organism: Miltochrista miniata (assembly GCA_933228765.1). Lineage (NCBI taxonomy): Eukaryota > Metazoa > Arthropoda > Insecta > Lepidoptera > Erebidae > Miltochrista > Miltochrista miniata. The sequence goes on from OW121751.1 coordinate 27,520,487, forward strand.
CCTACTAGCTTAGAGTATAAATTAGTACCTACTAATTTATACTCTAAGCTAGTAGTACATACATATATTAGATACCTATCTAATATATGTATGTATATAGGTACTCTAAGCGTACTAGATTTAAATATTTCACAGTCTTGTTGGGACGGCAATTAATCCGCGGCGACCTTAACCAATTTAGTAATCTGTGACCTAACGCAGCTGTGTGAAAAATGGTGATCAAGTTAAGAACATTATTTTTGTCTTTTATTGACGTCTTGCATTCTATGAGTATTTTTTAGCGTTTCGTACCCAAAGGGTAAAAAACCGGCCAAGTGCGAGTTGGACTCGCCCATGAAGGGTTTCGTAGCAGCAAGTAACATAATATAAAAGTTCTTGTCGTTCGTTGTAACTTTGATTGATGTTTTAACACGTTCGCAGTGGTAGTGTTTTTCTAACCGAAAATTGCGGTTTATGACGTATTAAAAAAAACTACCAGCTCTATCTCATTCAATCTAATTTTCGTTGGTAGTTTTAATGGCAATGTACATCATATATTTTTTTTAGATATATCATTCTCTTAGTTTAGAAGTTAGAGGGGGGTTTACACACACACATTTTTCCACTTTGGAAGTGTCTCTTGCGCAAACTATTCACTTTAGAAAAAAAATATTTTAGGAACCTCAATTGTATTTTTGAAGACCTATCTATAGATACGCCACACGTATAGATTTGATGAAAAAAAAAATGTTGAGTTTCAGTTCTGAGTATGGGGACCCCCAAAATTTACTGCTTTTTTTCTAATCTATTATATAAAAATAAGTCGGGTTTTCCTTCCTGACGCTATAACTCCAGAACGCACGAACCGATTTCCACGGTTTTGCATTCGTTGGATAGGTCTCGGGCTCCGTGAGGTTTATAGCAAAGAAAATTTCAGGAAAAATTTCAACAGAAAAGCGGGAAAATCATTTTTCACATACAGCGCCATCGCGGGCGAAGCTGCGGGCTTCAGCTAGTTTTATATAAGAATCTTAATGCGGTTCACAGAATACATCTAGTTACCAAGTTTCAATAGCATAGGCCTTATAGTTTCGGAGAAAAGTGACTGTGACACACGGACGGACAGACAGACGGACAGACAGACAGACAGACATGACGAATCTATAAGGGTTCCGTTTTTGCCATTTGGCTACGAAACCCTAAAAACGGTACCCTATTCATGAGACTTCGCTGTCCGTCTGTCTGTCTAGCTAGGGAGCTGAAATTTTCAATAGTCCAATAAGTGAAAAGCTTTGAGGTACCTACGTTTCAAGGTTTCATGAATTTGCTACTTAAAGAATTTGAACAGTATTTTATGAAGTACATGAATTTGCTAAAATCTATTGATTTAACGTTTGAGTTTCAGTTGCTTTTCATACCCATAGTTATGAGAGTTCCGTGAATATTATAATAAATCAGTGCATGGCTTACAAAAGTGAACCATTATTTTGCCACTTACAAGAAAACGACCTAATTCCGGGTACAATTAACTCTGTTTATTTAGTTTTTGTTATTACCTGCTTAGCTGAGTATATTTTCCTGGTTTATTATTTAATTATAACCCCATCCTTCATATTTTACAATTTCGATACACCTGCGATTTCGACTGCCTCTGTGGCGCAGTCGGTAGTGATACCGCCTGCGGCGCTGGAGGTCGTGGGTGCGATTCCCAACGTAGACAAATATTTGTGTGACCCATAAATGTTTGTCTCAAGAGTCTGGGTGTTTCTATGTATAATATGTATGTATTCAAAAGTATATAAGTATTAATATCCGTGGTCTGATACCTATAACACAGGCAGGTTATTCCTAGCTTACTTTGGGATCAGATAGCGTTGTGTGAGATGTCCGTGAATATTTATTTAATATTTATTATTTACCTAGGAATACTTACCTACTTACCTGACTGCCTCTGTGGCGCAGTCGGTAGTGATACCGCCTGCGGCGCTGGAGGTCGTGGGTGCGATTCCCACCGTAGACAAATATTTGTGTGACCCATAAATGTTTGTCTCAAGAGTCTGGGTGTTTCTATGTATAATATGTATGTATTTAAAAGTATATAAGTATTAATATCCGTGGTCTGATACCCATAACACAAGCAGGTTATTCCTAGCTTACTTTGGGATCAGATAGCGTTGTGTGAGATGTCCGTGAATATTTATTTATTTATTTATTACTACATAGAATTTTCCATCTAGGTACTTCTCCTGTCATTATAGCCCTTTGCGCAACTTATATTTAGAAAGACAAACGTTCAAAAATTAGAAATATCCGAAGGGGCATGTTGTCCAAGTGATAAAATTATCAAACCTTAAAAAAGTCCAATTATAATAATACCGCGTTTGTTTCCAAATGATCCGGAAGAAAAACTTCGAAAAGATCTAAACTTGAAAGCTCAAGATTTCTCAACCATTTGACATGACATAAAATGTGTAATTTATTTTGACTTGATTCTCCAGAGCAATATTCTTAAATACCGTAATGCCAATACCTTTTCGGGAATTCATTGAAATAAACTAAATAAATCGTAGAGTGAGCCACGTGAGCCGTTATGTCAAAACATTCTAAACACGGACAGCTTGAATATTCTCACGAACTCTGGTAATACGACGATGTTATAATTTTAATTATCCTGAATGTTTTGAATCAAAAGCCGCAAGAATTATAGTTGTATGGTTTCGCACGTAGGCATCTATTTTATACATTCTAAGCATTGTGGTCGATAGACGTGGCGATAAGAATTTGAAGCAGTTAAGTAAATATACTCCAATTTATTTACATTTAACTGCTTCAAAAACCTTCAACCGCATATCTTCTGGCATTGAAAACTTCCATAGGCTTCAATGACTACTTTCCATCCAGTGGGCGGATGATGCTTTTCGTTCACCTCAGTGTTATAAAAAAACATGTAGGTATTATTATTACAGTCAAGATATAGGTACATATCAACCTAATTAAAATCTATAACGTTTTATCTATATCAACATGTTCGGTTGACGCACACATCAAAGCCCAGCCGAATCCCTTGGACCGAGCAAGTAAAAATTTCAAAACTATCACAGGCGAAGTTAAATTAAAATATATTTTAAATAAGTGCCGTATCAAGCTGACCCAATATAAGATATAGATACCTAAGCTTTTTTTTTCTAAATCTTTTTGGAAACAAACCTTGCCCTGGCTCCTTGCAAAAAAGCTCCCTCTAGATAGGTATATTTTTTATGGAATTCTTAGTCCGGGAGCGTGATTTTTATTTAAGTTTTTGTAAACTAGTAATTTCTTTCATTTTTTTTTAGTTTAAGTATAATTTTTGAGCTGCTGTATATCTCCTCAAAACGGTTGAGCTTTTAAACTCAGATTAACTGGACACGCTGTACGTTGAAAATACGTGGTTGGGTTATAGTACTTATAGTTATAGGTTCCTGCCAATGTCTTTAAGTATAAATATACTCCATGATTTAGGCCCATATCATTTAAAATATTTTCACACACATAATCATTTTTAATCTCAATAATGTTGACAGCTTTTTGACGATTTAAAATGCCCATTAAAATATTTAAGTGGCATTCGTAATGACTTTGGCGCACGAATTCGATAACTTCTCGCGCATTTTGACATGAGTCTGAATTATAATTTCCTTTCAATTTCATTTTTTAAAACCACTCGTAATACCGATTGCTCAATGTTCTGTAAATTATCACTGTGATAATATCTTACGATACAGTGGGTCCTAGGACTAGTGACCATCTGTGGCGTTTCCTTACATATTAAGGAGCTGATGGGCCCAGCTGCCAAAAACATAGTAGTCGTTCAGCCAAGTTGAACACCTTATGAACTATTTGAAAATCTTCAACAGTGGTTAGCGACAACCTACACCTGTTCGTTTCAACACTGCGATACCTAATGCTCGCCACCGATGCTTCTTCAAAGAACCGTTTTTGTGCTTCGAAAACACAACGAACCACAAATCAGATTAATAACGTATTGAATAATATCCAATTAGCAGCTGTTATCTATGATAATAATCACGATAGCAGAGAAATAAACAATCTATCTCCGACTAATTGCATAGTGCAATAGTTCGTTAGTAACTGTAACAAATATCCATATCATGTACAACAACGATAATTCGTTTTATAATAAATAGTTTTGTGTAGGACACTATTGATTTATCGTAACCCCGGGGCAAGGCGGGCAAGCAATAACCACGCTCTCGATAACACGGTCAAAATAACTCTACGTTCCATCTTGACGATAACGAAGCGTAGGCCGTTGCTCTGAATTGAGATTTTAGAGTTCCGTAAGAAAGAAGAAACCCTTATAGGTTTGCCATATCTGGTTGCCAGGTCTGTCTGTAGGTCCTAATTTTTTGATATAAAATCTTGTAAATAAATTGTCTACGTCCTCTACAGGCAGCTCTTGGTCTTGGGATATCATAGGGAATTGGGAAAGTTCTTTAAAAAGATTATAAATTTACGAAGTAAACATTTTTAAATTAAACTAAGGTATATTTTTGTGAGAGAAAGTGGCAAGTTGAGACTGAGCCTGTGATGAGCATAACTCACAGTGGTAGGACAACCTCAAATTGCATAAATCTATGACATTGTAACATTTAGCATAATTAATGGCACTAAATTACAACATGCATGCAGATTGATTAGTACTTAGGTAGGTATGCCTAATGACTTCGTTTGGTTCGATTATAATCATTAAGGCCGAATGACAGTGCCGGATTAAGCTTAATGTGTACATGCATATTGATTAGGTAGGTATCAGATTTGCATCGCCTAAGCTTTCCATTAAAGCCCTAATCTACACTAACTTTCCACTGCCCATTTTTCGCGACATTTTCTATTCAAATTTGTTTTTCACTTCAGTCTGAAGCATGGTAATGGTTTGTGTATGTACATCACATGTCATTACCGTGTCTGAAGGCTAAGTGTATAGAATTTTCAGAACCACGACCTTGTTGTGTTCATACTACATTGGAGTCAATGCGACATTGTTGTGGTCTATAAACGTTTCAAAATGCTCAAAAGCGTCTAGAAGCGTTTCAAAATCAAGTAGGGAAATAAATAGTCTGAATATTATACCTACTTATATGAAAACTCTTCTACGACAAATATTTACTGATAGCAGATAAAAAAATACTCCATTTCAAACACACAATAAGCGAGTTTCATGAAAAAATCACTACGCCCACTGTGTCAAAAATTGTAATCCTTGAAATTAATATCACGACAAACCTATATAAATAGTTGTTAAAAATAGTTATGCTACCCGCAACTTGCTTGGTTAGCATATCTATAAATTTAAACTGCAAGTTGTCCCAGTCCGGTCCTGACTTAAGAGTAGGAAGGAACGCAGTGCATTTAATAGAACCTAATGCATTCCGCGCGTAAGATAATTAGATGTGAAAATGCATTACAATTGACGCTAATTTATTTAATTATAAGCTACTTCGCATGTATAACATGTAGCACACGATTGAGAAATCTAGGAAGGGTTGGGTTTCCTATAACTGTTGTTCAAGTATTACATTAGCAACTTCTTTAAATGTCCTTTTAGGTAATCTTAATTCTTTTCTTCGCCTTCCACTGCGAGCGAGTCGGACCCATTACGGACTCCGCTATACTCGTAACGACGATTTTCATACATGTCCTTCCACCAAAGCGGACATGACATGTATCGAGAATCATCGTTACGAGTATAGCGGAGTCCGTAATGGGTCCGACTCGCTCGCAGTGGAAAGCGGGCATTAGAGATTGCGATGACGTCCTAACGAGATCTTCGGACCCAAGTTCACTTTATCTGCAACTGAAGTACCTGCTAGCTAAATGACGAGGTCATAGGAATAAGAAGGAAAACATGAAACGAAACCACAGAATAACTAGTAAACCCTTTAATATATAATTATCAACGCCACCGTGGACAACCATGTCTGGCCTGTGTGGTACAGTGAGGCCTGTTAGATTGATTGATTGAATTTTTGACCTGATTCGGTTCGTTTCGTTAATTGGCTTTCTACTGCATGCAACTGAAATTCTAAAAGACCTGCCTCCTTCCCGTATTACTGCTCTCGTAGCCTTTTTAAACAAGGCGAAGAGCCAGCTGCATAAATCGAAACAAAATGAATTACTCAATTGCCGTGTGTGCATATTGGCAACGGATCAAGTGATTTAATAGAATGCAAGATTTAAAATTTACCCTGTACAATATATCTATAAGCGTTACTATAAAAAAATCTGTTCACGTTTCGCACCTGAACTAAATATTTACATTATCAATCTTCACTGTATTGAAGAAGAGTTTGTTGCCAATTACAAGTGATAAGCCTAGACTGCGATAAACCAGATTATTTATAATAATCAGTACTGTGTACGAGTATACCCTGGCAGTTTTCAACGTTGCCACTGCTGCTCTAGTTCAGATCTCGAGATTCACCAATTGCCATAATATACCTAAGCCAAATTTAAAATAGATATGTCAGAATCGATTTTAATAAAACCAGCTTTCAATAAATTCGAATTGGTACCTCAGACTAAAAGAATAACATTTAATCTGAGATCGGTTCATCCCTTTTAGAGCTACAATGCTACATAGAATCACACACCAATAGCGTTTAGAATTATAACACTCCTCTCTTTTTGCGTCAAGTTTAGGAATAAGAAGAATCGAAATGAATCGAAGATTATTTGCAAACCTACATCATTTTTGCAAGTAGATTGAAGAACAAGCATCATAGACTTGAAATAAATAGAAGCACACGCAGTACACAACTCTCACAAAAAGATGCATAGTGTATCAGTTCATGCGTATGTAAACATTCGATGGCGTAAAGGCGTAGAGAACGTCATACCGCGATACCGGTTAATGTTACAATGTCAAAATTACGTGGTTCAGCTGTAGATCTGGGGTTATCCTTCCGAGAGCGTCCCCGGGACTCCCGTAGCCTGAAGGAAGGGGATCTAGTTATCTTAGGTCTTAGTTAGATAGGAGTTCGGCATAGCATGCATTACACGTAAAAACTATATAATTCTACTATGGCATAGTAGAATTATTTAAAAACGTCTTGAATGATAGGTACTCTGACCGTTACCGGGGATCTAACATGAAAGCAAAGAAGGGTCACTCTTGTTTACCTACATACTGCAAATTTACATCACAGTTTAAAGATCCTCGTGTTCGTCTCCATCCTTGATCAGGATGTTACGACGATTTGCGTAACGAATGCGCTTCCGTAATCAACTTGTGCGTTCGAGGTCGTTGACGAACACAGGTTTTTATAAATGAACGTTATTACAAGAGATACTAAGACTTCATTAAATTAAATTTAAATATAAAAATTACTGAGAAACATAATTATTACATATCTATATTTACATTATTACTATCTAAACTAAACCTAAATAAGGCCCCCGTGGCATTGTGCCCAAAAGACTAGCAGCGTTCCCCCTCTAAATAACAATACCTATTCGTTGAGAGAGAAAACTGCCAGCCCTTGGGTCACCAGTTGACTCCACAAGGCGCTTTTTCACATTCTTGTAAAATTTTTGCGCATTGGAACCCTATGGACCTAGGGTCTCGACACCGACTGGACAAAAACGATACGATGAGTCGACTAACTAACTAACTAACTAACTAACTATCTTCACGCCAAATCCCTTGCGGGGTAGGCAGAAAGAACCGAGCGCCACACGGCACGGTCCATACACACCTCACTTGCTTCTTCAACTTTCATTTTTCTTTTCATGCATGCACGTCGGTTCCTACGGCTCTTGACATCACCTTCAACTAACACACGATTAATTTGGTCGTGGTAGGTGTGTCGTGGCCTTCCCCGACTCCTACGTCCATCCACTTTCGCGTTGTATATCTGTTTTGTCATTCTTTCATCTCCCATTCGTTCCACATGCCCGAACCATCGTAGCATGCCCTTCCTTACTTTAACACCGACACTCTCTTTCAGACCAACTCTCTTTCTTACATCTTCATTCCGAACGCGATCTGCGAGCGTTACTCCGCAGATTTTGCGTAGCGCGCGCATCTCGACCGCGTTTATTCTACTTTCATGCGTTTCCTGCCATACCCAACTCTCGCTTCCATACGTTAGCGTAGGTATCAGCACCGCATTGTGTACTGCGAGCTGGGCCTTTTGACTTAAGCCCTTGGTACCTAAAAGTTTGCCTAACGCTCCATTCACACTATTGCCCGCAGTTACCCTCTTTTCTACATCAGCGGTGTACCGTCCATCCCTGCTAAATGCACATCCAAGATATACAAACTCATCCACCTGTTCCAGCACTACATCATTTACAGTTATCCTGGCATTCGTTCTGTCCTCTTCTCTTTCGAATACCATCACTTTCGTTTTAGTCGCGTTCAATTGTAAGCCTCTCATTAGACAATCATCTTTCATCGTTGTGACTAGTGACTGTAGTTCTGATGGCGATTCGGCTATGAGCACGGCATCATCTGCATACAGCAAACAGTTCACAAGTAAGTCACCCATTCGCAATCCAACATTCATCGATCTTACTCTCTTAAGACAATCGTCCAGGTACAGGACAAACAGCAGAGCCGACAGCACGCAGCCCTGTCTGACGCCAATGTTGACGTCAAACCAGGGAGACAGGCTGCCGCCCACCCGCACACATGCCGTACATCCCACATATGTAGACTGCACAGCACGAAGCAGCGCACCATCAATCCCGTATCCTGGCAATATATCCCAGAGATCCTTCCGTACAACTCTGTCAAATGCTTTCTCCATGTCCACAAAACCGCAGAAAACCTTCCGGCCTACAGCCAGCTGCTTCTCTACGATGTTGCGGAGAGAGAAAACTTGGTCCATACATCCCCTTCCATTTCGGAAACCACCCTGCGCCTCCCACAGTAATCCGTCAGATTCCACCCTCATTCTCCTTTCAATAATTTTGCCATACACTTTAGCTGCTATACTGATCAAACTGATGGCCCTATAGTTGGCGCACTCCATACGTGAGCCCTTGCCTTTATACAAGGGCACGATGATAGCACGCCTCCAGTCCATTGGGACCCTTCCAGTCTTCCAGCATAGATTGCTCAATGACCAGAAGGCGTCTCGGACGCAAGGACCACCTAATTTGATCATTTCAGCAGATATCCTATCAATTCCCGCAGACTTTCCATTTTTCAAGCTTCGTATCGACCATTCAATCTCTTCCAAAGTAATATCTCCGCTTGATGCTTGCACCGCAAGATCAGTCATCGACTCCCTCGCAGTGCCCGCATCCGGGAGATATTCATACATTTCTCCAAAGTACTCATTCCACCGCTCTAACACCTCTAATGGGTCCGCAAGAATGTCCCCAGCTTTACTCTTTATCTTATCCATTCTGGAAACTGACGAACAGCTCCGAGACTTCTTGACCTCCCTCCAAAAGAGTTTGGTATTTGTCTCGAAGTTCCTCGTCAGCTTCTCTTCCGCAATCAAATTTATTCTTTCACGCTTCTCTTTCACTAAAGCTTTGGCTTCATTCTTGCAGAGGCGGTAAATTTCTTTCTTCGTGTCTTTCATACTGTCATTCAGTTGCAAAGATGAGACATAATCCAACCACGCTTTCTTCTTTCTTGCTACGCAGGATTGTACCTCTGCATCCCACCAGGCATCACCTTTCGAATGTTCATGTCTCTTTGCACTCCCACATGCTTCTTTTGCACTATCCACTATACTTTCTTTCATAATATTCCAGCATTCATCCACATCTAAGTCGGAAAGGCTCGCGTTTGCAAGCCTTTCACTGACTAAGCCTACATACATACTCCTTACGCTTTCATCTTCCAGTTTTTCACTCTTTATCCTTTCATAGTCTCCGAAGGGGACACGCACTCGCCAGTGCCTCCACTTCTTGAAAAGACCAACAAACCGGCTTACCACCAGGTAGTGGTCAGTTTCAAGAGTGGGGCCTCTGTAGGCCCTTGTATCCCTTATAGCCTCTCGGAGACGACTGTCTATCAAAATCAAATCAATTACACTTTTTTCTTCCTTCCGTCTCCAAGTATACGTGTGGATATCTTTGTGACGGAATAAACTGTTCGCCACAAGGAGGTCTCGTTACAATGTCAAAATTACGTGGTTCAGCTGTAGATCTGGGGTTATCCTTCCGAGAGCGTCCCCGGGACTCCCGTAGCCTGAAGGAAGGGGATCTAGTTATCTTAGGTCTTAGTTAGATAGGAGTTCGGCATAGCATGCATTACACGTAAAAACTATATAATTCTACTATGGCATAGTAGAATTATATAAAAACGTCTTGAATGATAGGTACTCTGACCGTTACCGGGGATCTAACATGAAAGCAAAGAAGGGTCACTCTTGTTTACCTACATACTGCAAATTTACATCACAGTTTAAAGATCCTCGTGTTGTCTCCATCCTTGATCAGGATGTTACGACGATTTGCGTAACGAATGCGCTTCCGTAATCAACTTGTGCGTTCGAGGTCGTTGACGAACACAGGTTTTTATAAATGAACGTTATTACCAGAGATACTAAGACTTCATTAAATTAAATTTAAATATAAAAATTACTGAGAAACATAATTATTACATATCTATATTTAGATTATTACTATCTAAACTAAACCTAAATAAGGCCCCCGTGGCATTGTGCCCAAAAGACTAGCAGCGTTCCCCCTCTAAATAACAATACCTATTCGTTGAGAGAGAAAACTGCCAGCCCTTGGGTCACCAGTTGACTCCACAAGGCGCTTTTTCACATTCTTGTAAAATTTTTGCGCATTGGAACCCTATGGACCTAGGGTCTCGACACCGACTGGACAAAAACGATACGATGAGTCGAGACCCTTATATTTATTAATTTTAATATTTTCAGCCACTTCCGCTGCTGCACTGGCTTTTAATTTTGTTTTAGGAAGATGGGACGGGGCTAGAGTGTCAACACAAGTTGCATCCCACACCAGGACCCGACCCATCTCCCACGGTATCAAAGTTATACCATCCGGTCTCTTGCCCCTGGGGACGACCCTGAAAACGCCGTTTGGCTCTAAGAGCGCAGGCACATTGGCGGTGGCAAAAGCACGGCGGATGATGTCGTTCAGATACTAAGTAATAGGAAGTGTCTGTGTATATTGACACCTCTTAGGTGTAATGTTAAAGAAAAGTGTGCCCCTCATTTGATCCAAAGTGGTCGGATCGTAGCATACAGAAGTTTGCAACACCACAGAACATATGAATGTTGCAGTGATTATCGGAACTGGTCGTATACATACGAGCGCTTGTGTTACACAAGCGTTAGCATGCGCATATGGAGACGAAATGTCTCCGATAGCGAAGGGGCTAAACACCACTATCTACAAGCTTATAGGATCGTCGATTTTCCTCACAGCTCGTCTTTGAACCAAGTCGAACGGATCAAGTTGGTACCTACTCAGGTGCACCTGCCCAAAGAGCATTTATAAAGAAGCACCTTTTGGTCTGCAGTGAAATGCATATACCTGGGTACTTATAAGCAGGTAGTGCGAGACTCACTCGTGCCCGAAAGACCATCCAACTCAGACTAGAATGTCTCTACTGTAGAAACAACCCGACCTAAGGATTTACTGTCATGAAACTAAGTCAAGAAACCAAAATTATAGGATGTATGCATGTATAAGATATTTTATTTGGCTGCTGGTACCAGTCAGTACTAGATGGCGCTCGGTTGTCAAGTTTCTATTTGACCCAATTAATATGAAAATTTACAGTGATTGATTCCAATTAGTAATTGCCTAGTACGTGGTGTAGTTAAGTAAACCTGCATATAATGCAACAGAAGTTGTGTGTTGTCAATTAAACATTACAAAACCAAACTATACATACCTACCTACCCTCATGAGTTCCTTAGTAAACAACAAACCATTTGATTTCCTCCCCCACTGCCCGTAGATAGTCTAGCTGAGAGATACTTTTTTCTGGAATCCGAAGAGCTGCAATTTAGCATGTAGAAAGCGCATGGAGAAAATAAAATTTTCAATGGATCACCATTAAACTTTTTATGCGCGTGAATCGACTTGCATTTCACCGACAATTTATTCAATGTTTAGCACTAGTTGTGGTCACTTATGAATACAACAATAATTATGTCAATCAATCGCATTCGTATCTTTAAAAATCTTTTGTGTGAAAGCATCAAAATTGTTTGTACCCATCAAAGCTTTGGGTGAAACTTGTTTATTTTAAAAAAAAATCAAATAATTTGTGTATTGTTTCAGAGGAATCGAGATCATGCGGCAAAACAAAGGTTGAGGGTGGCCCGGGAGGAAGCCAAGCCGGGACAAGCAACAACAGGACCACCGCCTAGTGAGTTATTTATTTATTTCATGCAACGGATTCGAGCTTATTGTCTCTTCCTGTCTCTTCAAAACATAAAATGAAACCACTTATCTGAATATACATAACTTAAAAGTGACTGACTGAGACTGGCATAGTGATCTATCAACGTATAGCCCAAACCACTGGACGGATCGGGCGGGCGAAATTTGGCATGCAGGTAGATGTTATAGTTATGACGTAGGCATCCGCTAAGAAAGGATTTTGATAAATTCTACCCCCAAGGGGATAAAATACGGTAAGTGGGAACGGGAACAAATTTTACGGGGGCGAACTTGCGGACATTAGCTAGTTAAGTATAATATTCACTACCTTTCCGAAGGAATACACTCGAGAGCAATGAATCCGGGTCACTTAAAGAATGTTAAAAATCTCGGAAACTAAAAATGATAGGTTAATGCAATAAATTGTATTTAATAGACAATGTAATACTCCTTAAATGAAAGTAAAAAAAAATATGAGTCACCATACATTTTATTAACACAAAATTACCTAAAGAAAAAACTGCCGATCTCTCCTGAAAACAAAAATAGGAAACATGAAATTTTTGAACTTTATTACGATTTTCTTGAATTTTAATACTTCGTATTGCCTCCTCGTGCTTCCATTACTGCGTTTACGCGGTTTGGCATGCTGTACACCAAGTTCCTTATACGATTTTGGGGAATATTCTCCCATTCCTCTGTGAGAGCAATTTTGAGCTCACGAAGCGTGATTGGGGGAGGGTTTCGTTGTTTTACGCATCTGCCTAGCTCGTCCCAAGCATGCTCGATCGGGTTGATATCCGGGCTGCGCGCTGGCCACTCCATACGAGTAATGTTCATCTCTTGAAGGTAGTCATTCACAATCCTACCTGTATGAGGTCGGGCATTGTCATGCATAAATATAGCATCCTCACCTAAATTGACCATAAATGGACCAACGTGATCATTGAGGATTTCTTCCACATATCTTACGCTAGTTAAAGAGCCGTTTTCTATGATCACCAGCTCTGTGCGACTTTCAGAAGAAATTCCGGCCCACACAAGTACAGACCCACCACCGTAGGCTACTTTTTCTTCGATGCATGCTTGCTTGAATCTTTCCCCTGGTCTTCGATACACTCTGTGTCTTCCATCGTGCTTGTAGAGCATAAATTTTGATTCGTCGGAGAACATAACTTTTGACCAATCTTCAATACTCCAATTTACGTGGCTCTGGGCATACCTTAGTCTCGAAATACGATGCCCACGCTCCAGTTTAGGGCCGTTTGCAGGTCTAAGGGGTTTTAAGTTAGATTCAGCAAGCCGACGTCTTACTGTCCATGCACTTGGGTTACTTCCTCCGAGGCGTCGAAACTGATTGGTGAGTTCAGTTCCTGTGAGAAAGCGATTTCGAAGCATGGTGTTCACCAAGTATCGGTCTTCTCGTGCTGTGGTACACCTGGTTCTGCCCGTTCCTGGTCTGCGTAGGTTAGAACCAGTTTCTTCGTAACGTCGGAGAACTCTTTGTACTGTTGACAGCGACACACCGACAGTCCTGGCTGTATCGCGCTGACTCCGGCCGGTTTCCAGCATTGTAAGTATTCTGGTGCATTCTTCAGGCGTAAGCGACATAATTTCAGCTTGATTAATGAATATAGAGCACTATCAACATGGTTTATGTACCCACATAAATGACAGATTACAAACAAAAGCAACACCAAATGCTGTAATTTCGTAGTTCCATCTTCGAAAGTGGCCCTTTTTCAAATTTGATTTTTTTATGATATAACTTTACAATAACTAAGAAGTTTTAATACCTTCATTTAAGGAGTATTACATTGTCTATTAAATACAATTTATTGCATTAACCTAGCATTTTTAGTTTCCGAGATTTTTAGGATTCTTTAAGTGACCCGGATTCATTGCTCTCGAGTGTACTTCCAGTCCAGTTAAGATTCCGTAATCGGCCTAAAAATATAGGTACCTAAGTACATAGGATTTTTTCTGGCGGAGACTACTTTTTTTTCTAGTTCTGCTTTACTAGAGACAAATTTAGGCCTGATGAACTGAACGGACTTAATATCTAATGACTGTAATGAGGATCGAAAACGTAACTTAATTGCTAACTACTGCCTGGAGAGGCTATTGCGGTTAAATAGACAAATTAGCTGACCAGACGAACTTCGTACCACCTCTGCATCAAATAAAGTGTTAAAATTCATAATTTAAGCCTTCCATTGACTTTGAAAAATTAATGTTTATTCTGTGTCTTTCCAGTAACATACTTTCCTGGTCCATGTCAGCCAGATTCATGCGGTGAAGAGGCAGCGTGCGTACCATTCAATGATAGGATGCATTCCTGTAGATGCACTTCGAACGGGCTGCCCGTCGGAGAGGATTTTCAATGCCCCAGAAACACAGGTAATGAAACGCTTATTAATAACCACGAATTAATCTTGAATAATTGAATGGAGTTTATTGAACTTTGGTTACGTGTTTGAGAATGATAATGTTATGTTTTGTTTATGATATTTGTTTTATTAGTTGTGTGTGAACTCTAACATAATGAACCAACATGAATGATAACGACTGAGTTTTACTGAATAGGTAGGTAGATCTAACGCTTGTTTTAATGAACAATAACGACCATTTTGTGAAGAAACTTTTTATGACAACTTGAGTAGAATTTATCAGACGTTTCTTACTATGATATTAATTGTAGATGTAGTTGTCAATTAAATTAGTTTGTGAAATGCGACCTGTAGTGTCACAAAAAAAATCTGCTTCTTAAAAGAGCGGTGGAGCCATGATTTCCATGGCTCATGCCATGAATCATTGCTCGCCAGCTCTTTTTTTCTCGTCGTCTCTTTTTGACTGAGGCCGCTGCGTTAACCATACCAGATTATCTTCATCTTAGCGCTTTCTGGATGAATCCAAATCTTTCAAGCCCCGCCATTTTCTTAAAAGGACTAGGTTATCTCAAGCTCTAAAAGAAAGACGACTACAATGACTCCTATGTACATACGTTCAACAACCTACTTAAGGTACCTACTCCTCCGTTTTTGGCCAGGCAACCCGGTTTACATTTGTAAAGAAAGTCCCAGGACAATACTAGCCCGACGACCACTGCTAGTCGCAATCGAACGGTAGGCCGCCCCTGCTTTAACTAGAGCAGTAAACGTTTGTATAAAGGATATTTTTCATTCTTTAGATTTTTCTGAAATATGAGTTTCTTTCTGAACTTCTTCCATTTGTTTCAGCCAAATACTTTCCTGGAATATGTAAAATGGACTCGTGCGGTACAGAAGCAGCGTGTATGCAGTACAACAATAGCATGCATACCTGTTTGTGTACCTCAAATGGACTGCCGGTTACTGAAGATTTTAACTGTCCCAGGAGTACAGGTAATTAATCGTATTAGGTATAGCCGATTTAAACTAACTCAAAAAAAAAGATTTATTTAGAATGCGTAATGTTTGGCATGCGCTTATTCAATTTTCATTGCGCCTATTCAGTAACATTCTAACAGTTGCTTATCTAGATTAAGTGGTACAATTTATTACGCGTTGTCTGTAGCCTCTGTAGGTAGCATGTTTAAGGAGCTGAAAATCGGCAGTTCGTCAGCATTAGTAGTCCAGAATTGTACTAGCAAATCTATGAGAAATCATGGCACTATCTAAATATTGACAGCTGGAAAGATAATTACAGTTTAGCCCTCATGCGGTTGGCTTTGTGCTTTTTAAAGAAATTGGTTCTTGTACGTCCTACTTGCTTACTGAGTCATAACTCTGAAACATATCCCATTCTTAAAATTCCTCCCATAACCAATACCAGTTTTGGATGCCGCGGATATACTAACTCTGTAACGACGCTCTGTGGCAAAAAAAATCGAGAGAATTCTTTGTTTAGTTTTGTTATTAATTACAAACGGCTAACATTTTTCAGTTACACTCAGGACGAACCGAATTAGGTGAAGCCGCAGTGGTAGCCGTAGGTCTATTAGGGTTAGAGGTTCTTCCTGGGGTATCCTTCCGAAAGCTTACCCGGGGCTCCCAACCGTAGGCTGTTAGGTAGGATACGTGTGGTTTTTAGTCAGTAGGAGTCCGGCATAGGATATGATTTTCCTCACGTTAAAAAAAAGGGTGATCCAAATGAATATTTTTTGTACATTCTAAGTAATTCTTTCCAGTTCCTGTAACGCTAAAGCCTATCTACAACGTGATACCACCAAGCACGTCGAACACCTCAGCTGACACCAAGTACGCGGCATCGCCACCCACAGAGCAAGTAAGACAATCTATCATCATTATAACGCTTTTATCGTTCTTATCGCGTGGTTACCCACGACACAGTTAGTGTTTGTATGATTAAAATAATATTGGGTTAAGATAATAATGATGCATCTCATCGTTGGAGCTACTGTTCAGAAAATTTTGAATGATATTTTTGAGATTTTAAGGTCACTTTCAGAAAAAAAGTGGTCTCTACCACTGTTAGGTGTGGTTACCAACCCATATTTTCATAGCTTACATTCAAGTTTGTTTGTTGCCAATAAATGTTTATTGACTTGGGTACCAGTTGTCTGTAGGCATACCACTATGAGAGTCAGATTTAGTAATGTCAAAGTGAGTAGCACTTCAGTACTGAAATCCCGCCTCTCGGTAAAGATTAAATACCTAACATTTTTTTTATTCTATTGTCTATTTTGTCACTCAAGTAGATATCGAAAGAACAAACAAACTACCTGCAGGAAAATAACCACCGTAAACTTTGCAGAAACTCCGTAGTTTTGGCATTCAGGAAAACCACTATGTAGATAAAATAATCTAAATAAATATCTGTTTTAGCAAAATGGCAAAGCACTCGAACGCCTACGCAAAAAAAAAGTGTTATGGAAGACTCGATCAAGTAGACTTTATCATATGAAAGTATTGATTATGAAAATCTCCTGAAATACATGGGAGAGTTAATGAAATCAGTGTTTTTCCATAACTGATAAATATTCATGATAGGTCGGTCGAGATAACGTTAGCCGGTGTCAACCGAAATTTGTAAGAGTATTGATACGAAACATTTTATGTTGTCAACTGACATACCTAGTACATAACGATATTACTCGTGTTTTGTTGTCAAGATAACATTTACCCCTGAGCTCAAGTTATATGCTTGAACCGACTTTTAAAAAATATCTACTTATTCTTCATTTTATAGCGAATAAGTTCTGACATTATAACCAACAGACCGACTTGCATAATTTCATGATAATAATTGCCATATTATTTTTTTATGGCAATTTAAGACTTGAAGTCTAAGACGTAATGTTAATTTAGATAAACTAACTGATATTAGGTACACAGATTTGTTTCATATTTTATCAACCTTATAGGTAGGTGTAATATTGACAATGTCGAAAGATAAAGTATAGGTATCAAGTAACTTCTTTCAACGTCGTTATTAATTTCTTGATATGAAATTATTGGTGATAAATAAATAACAAACAATTGATTGATTGATGACACGAAATCAAATAATTTCTGAATTTTTCTTCCCATCAATTTTGTAAACCAGGATAGTAGGTACTTACATTACATTATTTTACTTTTTCTAGGTATCCAAGTCATTGAACTCTTCAAGAGGAGATTATTACCCTGAAACTACCTCCACTAACGGGACCCTAATCATAGAGTCTGGGATGTCTGCCGGAATGAGTACCTTGGTAATAGGCACAGTCTTGGCAGCCTTAGTATTAATTATTGTGGCAGCTGTGGCTACCTTCTTCCTCAAAAAACGTATTTGCAGAGTCGACGATAAACAGAAACCTGTGAGTATAAATCAAGTATCTTACACATACACCTATATCACTGCATGCGCATGGAGCAATTTTCCTCGACTCCGTTCATAGCCATCTTTCTTTTCGAATGTTGAACTTATCTATAAACTACAAAGTAACAATATACCTAGGTAGGAATTTAAACTTTGCGCTGTTGCAAGCGCCAATATATCGGAAATACTCAATAATTCATGGTAAATATCCCGTTAACTCAAATAATAACAAAGTAACAATTGAAATTATTTATAGGTACTGTTGATTGACGGCACTTGGTGGAACTTGCTGCACATATTGAAAACGACACTTGTACTATTCCACAATATTTATTATTATAAACCTGACCGGTTTCGCTTCACAGCACTTTCAGTATGTGTAATACCTTGTCCTTCCATCTAGACCTTTGAAAATGCTGTGAAGCGAAACCGGTCAGGTTAATAATAATAAATATTGTGGAATAGTACAAGTGTCGTTTTTAATATAACAATTGAAAGACAATACTTTCCCTATCTACCCAAAATCCAAAAATCGAGTAAAGTCTAAAGAAAAAAAAGCACGCTCAAATTCTGCACTACTTTACAATCATCCAAATGTTGTTATAGCGTGTGCGACCGGGAGAACCTCTACTTGCTGAAAGGTATATAACAAACCCTCAGTATGGAGTCTACGGAGCCGGGAACGTGCTGCCTGTGTCAGGACCCGGCAACCCTGGAGCTGATGATACCGAAAAGACGCAGGTGCTGCTGCTAGACCGGAACACGCTCACATTTCTTGAAGAGGTTGGAGAAGGATGCTTCGGGAAAGTTCATAAAGGTTGGTGTACAATTACATACTGCTAGGGTTAATGTCATACCTTTTCATAAAGATTACGCAGAGGTATAAAATATACGCTCACATTACACTTACAATAAGTGATGAAGCCTATTGCAGTGTTAAAACGGACAGGTTATGCTTCTTGCTGCAAAAAAATTCAACTGACCATAAGGCTTTCTACTTTGTTATAAAGGTTAAGGTCTGATTACCAATGAAATCCTCGCATTGGCCCGTGGTTCTGGCCAAGTGGAGAAGTTAATATAGTTATCCCGTACCCGTTTGCCACAGGATGTTTGCCGCAAAATGACAAAAATAGTTCAGTGGTTAAATTATGATTCACTAACAAGTAGGTACCTATCTTCACAAACTTTCACATTTATAATACGAGTAAAATTAAACTAACAAGCTATGCAAATTATTGTTTCAGGACTGCTTAGAACTACTACTGAAGAACAGGTGGTCGCCATCAAGGTTTTGAAGGAAAGTGCGGGACGCAGTGCCGCTGAAGACTTTGTTAGAGAAGTCTCTATCATGTCAGCGTTTCGTCATGCGAATATTCTGGCACTAGTGGGAATTGTGTGTAGAGGTAATACAATTGTAGTTGATCGATTCGATAAAGCGCCACTTTCTTTAATTTCTTAATTTTTCGTGTATTAGTTAGCTAGCAATGTGGCGCCACCCTATTTACATCTTTATGCAATCTTATCAAGTCAATACCTTGTTTCCAGACGATATCAATGCAAGTCCATGGATGGTGTTTGAGTACATGGAGTGGGGAGACCTAGCTGGCGTGTTACGTGGATCTCGGGGTGGAGGAAGACCTGGACCAACTTTAGACGAACCTGCCCTGCTACATGTAGCGCTACAAATAGCTCGTGGAATGCAATATCTGGCTTCCCGAAGATTTGTACATCGCGATCTTGCTGCAAGAAACTGTCTTGTCGGTGCTAACTTGACCGTAAAAATTGCTGACTTTGGAATGTCACGAGATGTTTATACATGCGACTATTATAAAATGGCCGGTGAACGTCCCATGCCTGTTCGGTGGATGTCACCTGAAAGTATAATGTATGCTAGATTTACCCACGAGTCAGATGTTTGGTCTTATGGTGTTGTTCTCTGGGAAATCTACAGTAGAGGAAAACAGCCATTCTACGGCCATAACAACGATAGTGCCACAAAATTAATTTTGGGACATATTTTGCTAGTCCCTCCCGAAGATTGTCCACGATTTGCATGTGATTTAATGCGAGCATGCTGGAAAACTGATCCCAATGAACGAATAGGCTTTGATGAAATTTGTAGAAAGTTAGATCTGGTAGCGACAGGAGATGGAAAAGCCTTCCAAATGCGTCTTCCAAGACCACCCGCACCGCCTCAAGATTCGACGGGTTATTTGATACCGAAAGAGCAAATTCCCGTTGATTACCTAAAACTATCGTTACCTCTACCCGAAGATGATACAGAACTTGTTTCAGACTCCAGTGAGGAGGATGACGATGAGGAGTTTACTTGACAGTCAGGACGTATGCCATTCTTGCAGCATGTGTACGTACCTTACCCCAGGCTGTCATCACAACAGTGGCTTTAGAACCTGCACATTCCGATCATAGTACAGCACATTCTTCCATTGGGTACGAAGTCGGAGAAAATGCTGTTCCATGCTAGTTCTTGATGGACGTGTGAATGAGACTCTTAGCCAGGAAAATTTATTCATAATATCGAGTCAATACTCATTTACCACAGTGTGATATTTTTTCATAATAATGCATTATATATAAACGAAGTAGATAGTTAAATATAAAATGAATAATCACATTTATACAGCTGTACAAATTAATTTGGATATTTTAACGTGTCTTGTGTATTTATAAACATTTTAGTGATTAATGATTACCTAATCTGTGTGCCATATGCCAAAAATTAAGTACATAAACATAAATTATAGGACTTAGGATAAATTTTAGTCAGGTAGGTACAAGTAGAATCCTTCAAACCGCAGGAGGGTGTTTAAATTTTGTAATACAATTTCTAACAAATTTTATTAGTATTTAGGTAGTTACCTAGGTTTTAAGTGTGACTGAGGATTGTATTTAGTTGAGAATATTGTAGATATTGAGAGTATTGTACTATTTTCTATAAAAGTATATACCCTATTGTACAGTTATTGTACGTCTAGTAAATAATTATTGTATATCCTAGTCCTAGGCTATGTACCAGTAATTTAAGTTGAGCAAATTAATTAAACGCTATTTTTATTTTTTTATCTAGACGATGTTTACTACAAAACTGATTAGGACAATAATTCGCATCGAATACTGTATGATACATTATGTATTTTTATGCTTTTTGTACAAAACAAGATAAATTTTACCTTTTTAAATAGGTACATCAGCCGCCTTAAAAAAGAACTACTAATTATGCCCACCGATGTGTTATGCGGTTTATTTTTGGGTCGTTAATTTGTTATTTATCCTAACTGTAGCCTAAATAAGGTATACCTATAAATTATTTAATACTTCCGAGGAGTTCCTCAAGGCACCCGGCGCGGGCGGTAGGCTGATAAGTAGCCGTAGACCGTGTTCATGTAATCTGAGAGAGGGCAGCAAGAGTTTGATTCCGGCATGGTATCCACACATAAAAGAATCACGGACATCTATAACACCATGTTATAGGTGTTGCAAGTGCTCTCCGTACGGTACAGTCTATTCACTCTTGTGGTACTGCTTAGTTTAGTTTTCTAGGCTGGATTCGACCAAAGTCGGAGTAAGACTTTATTGCAAAATAACTTATACCTCCTCTAAAAGTAAAGTGACTTTCTATTAAATAGAGTAGGGTTAGGTACCATAGTTACGTTATGCTATTAGTTGTTGGTAAATTTTTTACCAACAACTAATAGCATAACGTAGCTATGGTAACCCTACAGGATAGAGTACTTCAGTATGGGACATGGGTTACCATAGTTAAGTTGTGCTTGTTAGTGGTTTATAGTGACTTCACTTTCACTTTACTTTTAGTATAAGTACGAGCTATTCCCTAGTATAGCCCAACTCCGATTTTGGTCGAATCCAGCCTAAACCGTTTATCTACGTATGTATACCAATTTATCCACTGTTCTAGAAATTTAAGCTATGTATGAGGTGAGATTCTTTTTATACTATCTATGAACATTATTATTTACTCTGCCAAATAATAATTGTAAATATTGACTTTTAAAGTCATAAAGTAGATAGACAACTGTATGCAATGTATGAAACTTTAATAGATAAGTGTTTACATTTTAAGTTGTACATAATCACATGTAATGCATTTTTAGACAATTATTAATAGGTAAAAATAAACCCTTGAATGTTAAAGGAATTACTACCTACTAGGTAGATATACCTACTAGAAAGCAGCCACATTGGCATTACTGAATTTATTACTATAGAACTAATATCGCCTTATCTAATGGTTCTTTAGTCAATCCTTAGGAAAGAATCTTAGGAACCACATAACATTTTATGTAAATTTTTATCTACTAAACTTAAAACTACCTAATTTGACGTCCGTAGATGTAAAGTTAATCTATGTTGGACGCGAAATTGTATAGGTGCTGAGATTTGTTGAAAAATTAAACACTATCACAGGACTTTTACTGTTTGAAATTAGATAGGTACGCTAAAGATAAATTTATGAGATTTTATAAAAATGGTTTGGACATTAATTAAACCTGTACCTAACGTAATGAATGTTTCAATAAGAATATAAATCAGACAGTGTCTTTTATTTTATTACCTACGCCTATTCGATCCACATCTCTAACAACGAATTCCATTCCAGGCGGACAGTTCTTCCGCTCCTGTAGAAAAACTTTCAGCGACTCAAACTATCGCTTGACAGGGTGGCCGACACAGCGGCACCTATCTCTTTCTTGCTTATTAACGTAAAAGTGGGAAGAAGATTCTCAACTAAATTGGCTCAAAAAAAAACATTTTAATAAAAAAATAGAACCGACTTCAAGTCGGTAAGCCAAGTAAACCCATAGGTTTAGGTAGGTATTATTAACCCAGTTAGACCGACCGACCCATACATGGGTTTCAAGAAATAAAAAAATCTGCCATCATTGCATGATTTTCTTAAGATGATTGACATATATTTTTAGAATCTTCAGTTATTGAATATTTACTGTGTCGACAACATACGTAGTGTTTTATTACATTTTTAGCTGATTTTCGCAAGTTAAAACGCGTGTTTTGAAAATCGTAAAAGATGACCTCAAAAAAGGTAGGATAAACTATATTTAGAGTTATATTTCTATGAAATGAATAACAGAAACTAAACTATGATACATAACAACATTTATATTACGATACTCCTGATAATTCTCGTTAATTTCACTTTTATATTGCCAAATATTTCATGAACCCATACATGGTTCCGTCGGCACAATCACTGTACTTTGAATTTCTGTAAAACTACGGAAGTTTTTTTCATTTCATATCGAAGCCATTATCATTAAGTACATGAATTTTTGAGTGAATTAGAGAATGGTGATGTTCCGGTTCCAGAATGCATCACATTTGAACCACCTGATAACGCAAATGCTGTTGTTACAGACGAAAATTCTGGAGAAGAAGACAATATTACCATACAAAATTTACAAGGGTCTCTCTTACGTGCATCTGCACAGGTTTATTATGACATTTGGAGTTCTGTTTCAGACAGTGAAGATAATATACCTTTGCATAGTTTACAGCAGAGTTATCGCACTAGCAGCCAACTTCACAGCCAGTACCATCTGCATCGACTGTACTGGATGATACTGTAATTTGCCCTACGTCTGTGAACAATACAACCTATAATTGGAGGAGTAGACACATACCCAAATGAGTTTCCTAGTTTTCAACCTGTCGAAGGTCCCATAGACGAGTTATGTCGTCCAATATACTATTTTGAACTATTGTTCGATGACGCCGACGCCATCATAAACAAACTTGTGGAATATTATACAAATTTATATGCTTCTCAGAAAAATAAACCCTTTAACATTACTGTTGGCGAAATAAAATGCTTTGTTGGAATACTACTTTTTACTGGATATATTGCAGGTCCAAGACGACAAATGTATTAAGAAAAGACATCAGACTGTGATTTTTCTTTCGTAAATAAGTAATTTTTTCGTGACAGATTTTCCTACGGCATGAACCATTTACACTGCTGTGATAATAGTTTGATTCAAGTTTACAGTCATAAATAGGTACGCTAAAATGAGACCTTTATTTACTTTGCCAAATGCAATTTTTCAGGAAAATGCTCTTGTTTACGAGATGCATAGCGTCGACTAGGCTATGATTCCTATTACGGGGACATAGTTGTTAGCAGTTTATCAGGGCAAACCGGTTATGTGAATACTGCCTAATATTTGTTGTCCAAAACTGTAATAGGTCTTCAAAATTAAAGTATAAATTAAAAAATAAACAATAAATAATGTTTAATTTATGGTTTCAATCATTACGAAAACCATTAGTAAAGAGTCAAGATAGTGCCGACCGACCCATGTATGGGACATCATTTTCCAGCTTTTCCGGAAGCTGCAGATTTTTTTTATTATTTTTCCTAAGATGCTGTGGCTATATTAAGACATATATATAAAAATCACATCTTTCTCAGAAAAAAATAGTTTCAGGTTTATCTGGGTTAATGGCACCAACTTCAATATTATATTGAATAAAATGTGATAAATCAAAAACATATTACTTTGTGCTAAGTAAACTGATTTTTAAGGATTTGTATGAAGTCGGTTCTAGTTTTTTATTAAAATGTTTTTTTTTTATTATTTTAAATGACGGGTGGACCGAAAAGTATATTTATCTAGGTGTAAAGTTTTCATCAACACAAATTAATCAAGCCGAAACACAAGGTAACTGCTGTAAGCCGTAAGGCTACGTCCGCACAGGCAGGCGGCTTGCTTGGCGCCTAGAGTCTAGTGGCTTGCATCCTGGCGACTTGCTAGGATACACGGTGGCCGCACTGAAAGGTGGTTTGCGTGGTGGGTCGCTAGGTGCCTTGGTCACTTGCTTGTCGGCACGTTGACGAGATTTCACTTTCAAAAATAGCTCTATACTGCTCTATATTGGGTTCATACATATGATCACGCCTTTTATCCACGAAGGGGTAGACAGAGGCATTTTAGATGCCCACATTTCACCTTTGAGATTTTGTCTCACGTAATAGGTGGTGAGCCGTATTGCCATGTTGATATGGACAGGCGCAGGCAAGGACTGCCAGCAGTGCCAGCTGTTAAAAATTTTCAAGCCGCCTAAAAAGGCCCTCAACTTTGCTTAGGTACTGCCTCGACTGCTATTTTACTGGCAACCGGGACCAAGGACTTTTCGAAGCACGGAAAATAAATGTCACACAGTGGTCACGAGACGGTCACCCATCCATGAACGGCCACAGTAAATGTTGCTTACTACAGTGATCGTTTACACAACACTGAGTCCGCGGGGCCACGAGCGCTTCATATTGGGTTCATGACATAAATAAGACACGGTCAAGTCATGGGGATTTTTTTGTTCTATATAAGCAATTGCATAATTTTCACTAAAAAATTACGAAGATTTGCGTATGGCCAGAGACACATTTGATCAAAGGAAAATTAACTCATTCGGATACTCATCTATTTATGACTAGCTGTGTCCGCGACTTCGTCCGCGTAGAATGTAATAAAAAAATTTAGTTTATTTAGTTTTTTTTTTCTAAAATAAAAGAATTTTTCTAAAATAAAAGTAGCGTAAGTTACTACTTATTACATAAGCTATCTGCCAGTGAAAGTCCCGTCCAAATCGGTCCAGCCGTTCCAGAGATAAGCCGGAGGCCAGAACAAACAGACAGACAAAAATTTTAAAAGTATATATTTTGGTATGTGTACCGTAATACATTCATATGCATGCAGTAGAAAGCGGTTATTTTAATATTACAAACAGACACTCCAATTGAATTTATTTGTATGTATGGATGCGATTAATATTTCGTATATTTTTTTCTTCAAAATGCCTCGCGCCTGGCGACAAAAAACCAACATGTTTGTTTACTTGGATACACGCTAAGCTACTCGCTAGGCGCCAAGCGCGCAGTGCGGCCGGTCGCGAACATTCAAGTATGTCCGTTTTACTAAGCGACTCGCTAGGTGACTCGCTAGGCGCTAGGCACCAAGCAAGCCGCCTGCCTGTGCGGACGTAACCTTAAGGAATTCCCTCGGCTGCCTTTCAGTCGATACAACTGCAGGGGAACTACAAAAATGTATTCAGTAGGTAGGGAACCTCTGAGCAAGATGGACGTCGAAATTGATGACGGACGCTATGAAGCTTTGAATAGGGATGCAATATCGTTTATAAAAAATATCGATATTGAAAACATCGATGTTTATACATATACGATATATGGATAATCACGAACGATATATTGGCTTGTTGTTTTTTTTAAAGAATAATGATCTCACGGAAACACAACCTTGATTATTTACTTTTGTTCATAATTCCGCTTTGATTTCCATGAAACAAAGCTCAGATTTAAGCTTAACAAGATCTCTCTAATAAAAAAAACGCATAAACATCCGTTCAGTAGTGTTTATATATATAAATCTATTTCTCAAAGTTTCAGTGTTTTCTGTCTACACTATCGTTATATCGTTCGTGATTATCGATATATTATATCGTTTATAAACATCAGTTGATATTTTATTTTGATAAATATCGATATTCCAAAATCGATATAATTAATAAACGATATTGCATCCCTACTGACTATGTAAATAAAGTTGACCTAAACCGCACTGAGCGGCAACTGAACTGCACTGCAACTACACGGCGCGACAGGTTGCGACACTTTTGGTGAGTTGATCAACTTTGTCGCGCGGTTCCGCTGCAGTTGGCTGAAGTGTAGTTCAGTTGCCGCTTAGTGCGTGTTGCCTCATATAATTTCATATAAAGAATATTTTGTCGCGTCGTGTCGTGCAGTTGCGCTCAGTGCGGTCTTCGACCTTTAATAAAACCTTTAAAAAAAAAGTTAACAAATGCACTAGTTGTCCCTACAATTTTCGGTGGTTGCCCTCGATTTCTCCTGGATCCCAGCATCAGATCCTGAAACCCTGAATATGGGACCACCTCAGAAGTAGCCTCTATCAAACAATAAAAGAATTTTCAAAATCAATCCATAATTGGCGGCGCTATCGCGTAACGTACATACAAAAAAAAAATATAGCGTACGAATTGAGAACCTCCTCCTTTTTTGAAGTCCTTAAAAACTCTCCCTAAAAAGAAGTCTGATTTGCTGCCTTCTTCGCGGGAAATTAATATTCGTTTAATTTTTTCAGTATCTATTCTGTAAACGATCACTGCAGTAAGTAGGTAGCTGTAGCTGGTCCTCTGATGGATTACTTAGTTGCTATAAATCAGCTACTTTGTGGCATGTCCATTTGCTGTGCTTCGAAAGGCACTTTATCTATGCCGTTGCGTTGGTCCCGGTGTTTAGTAACATGATAGTTTTATTTATTTATTTATTTATTTTAAACTTTAGCACATAGTACAAGGCGGACTTAATGCCTTAGGCATTCTCTACCAGTCTGCCTGAGGGTGATGCAGAGACAAGATAAAGTAGGTGCTCAGGGATATGTTGAGAACTGTTTTATAAATAATGGTCATAAAAAACGCAATGTGATATTACATACATATATAAATACACACATATACACATAAATACACATACATATACACGTACCTACATATACACACATATACATACTTAAATAAAAAAAATACAAACCTACATAAATAAACTAAAAAATAAAAAAAATAAAAACATCAGAGATGAGTCAAAGGGGAATAGAGAAAAAAAAAAGAAAAAAAAATGTTGACAAGCAGCAAGCAGAAACGAAGATTGTAGCAAAACCAGATTCTCTAAGTCATGGTACACTATAAAGTAGTCGTACTTTTTCCCTGAAGGACTCCCTACTAGTAGCCAACCGAACTTCAAGAGGAAGAGCATTCCAGAAAAGAATGGACTGAACAACGAAAGAGCAGTGTTTAAAATCAGAGGAGTGAGAGGGACAGCGAAGAAGAAGGTTTTTAGATGAGCGCAAGTTTTTGTTATGATTTGAACAGAGCAGTTGAAAATAAGGAGTCAAGTAAGTAGGAGCATGAGGAGAGTGTAGAATTGAATAAACCATAGTCACCGCACGTAAACTACGCCGGCGACGTATGGGTAACCAACCCAGCTCATCCCGATAAGCCGAGACGTGATCATATTTTCGGAGATTGAAAACAAATCGAATGCAATTATTGAGAAGTCGGTCAAGTTTATAGAGCTGATCTGCATTCAGGCCGAAATAGCACACATCACCATAGTCAATAATAGGAAAGATTAGCATCTGCACAAGCGTCATCTTGGTACTAACAGGAAGAAAGTTTTTAAGTCTGTAAAATGCCCGTAGTGTTCCAGTAACCTTCTGGCTGACATTAGTAACCTGAGCACGCCAATCAAGAGTGGAATCAAGATACAATCCCAGGTTCTTTACAGTAGTGGTAACCGGTATAGTTTGAGCCCTAAATGTACATTGTGGCAGACTTACACCCTCCAGCCTGCTCATCATCCGGGAGCTACCTATTATTATACATTGACATTTCTCCGGATTAACTGATAGGCCGAACCTGTCACACCACCTCCCTAAAGAGTCTAAATCCCTGTTCAAGCTGTCAATAGTCTCCGCAATGTCATCAACCCTAGCTTGACTATACATCTGCAAGTCATCAGCATACAGATGATACGCACACTGAAGATCAGCAATGAGGAAATTAATAAATATAGAAAATAGAAGAGGAGAGAGTATACCGCCTTGTGGGACCCCAGCATTTAGGTTACACCAGTGTGACGAAGTGTCATTAACAGAAACTGATTGCTGGCGATCCCGAAGATAAGAGGAGAACCATTCCAACTCGTCAGATGAGATTCCTATGTGAGCAAGAACAGCCAATAAGATGTCATGATTAACGCTGTTAAAAGCATTAGAGAAGTCCACTAACACCAACACTGTAACCATACCCTTCTCCATACCTTCCCTAATATCACCAGTTATCTTAAGAAGGGCAGTAGTGGTGCTGTGACCTGGTCTAAAACCAGATTGAAAAGGGCTCAATATGGCATTACGGATAATAAATTTAGACAGTTGGCTGTGCACACATGCTTCCAATACCTTAGACAGAAAAGGAAGTATGGATATTGGACGAAAGTGTTTAGGCATAGAAGGGTTTGTAATTTTGGGTAAGGGACGTACGTAGGCTTTACGCCACAAACTAGGGAATTGACCAGAATCGAGGGAAAAGTTAATGATATGAGATATAGCAGGGAGGAGCTGTTCAAGGATGGTGGTAATCATGCGGCGACTAATGTTGTCACAGCCTACTGCTTTGTAATGTATCGAAATGATGATCTTTTTAATCTCATCCTCCGAGACTAAAGAAAATTTAAAAGGAGCATAACAGGGAACCGGCAGGACAGCCAGAGAGTCTACCGTTTGACTTTTAACTGGATCAGCCATGGCATTGGAGGTAGAGAAATGATTATTTATGTCATCCAACCCAATTGTCTTTGGAAACTCCAACTGCCTACTCCTACCAATTCCCAGTGTACCCAGAAATCTCCATATATCTGAGGATGAAGACGAAACAATACTATCAAAGATATATCGGCGTTTAGAGTTATGTATCACCTGATTGCAACGATTCCTAGCAGTTTTGTATAGGTCCCAGTTAACATCCGATCTGTTATTTTTAAATTTACGAAATGCCCGATCCCTACCTTTCATTGCTAGACGGACCTCATCCGTAATCCATTGTGCCAGTGGACGCTTTAATTTAACCCTCTTAATGGGTGCATGTTTATCGTAGATACCTATTACAGCTTTGTTAAACTCTTGAATCTTATCATCAATAGTTTGAGCCTCCACCAGTAGCTCCCAATCAATCTCAGAAGCATCGTTCCGCAATGAATTGACGTCAACCTGTCCAAAACAACGCATGTACAGAACTTTAGGTTTCAATTTTGGTAGCTTGAGAGTATAGGACAAGTAAATGAGATCATGATGAGAGAAAGCAGGAGCAAGAAGCTGTCCATGAGAGCGAACTAAAGAAGAAGAAGAGGTAATAATTAGGTCGAGCAATGTGTCAGGTACATCCACATTGTGATTTGTGATAGTTCTTAAGCCCAAATCCCTTTTGAACGAAGTACCTACCTAAATTGCACGATGCCACCGCTGCATAACTACCTAAAACGCGAAGTACCTGAAACTCGCCGTACCTAAATTGCACGATGCCTAAAAACCTAATTTGCCTACAATGTACTTTGACAACAATTTTAATGCCTAAAAATGGAAATGCCTAAAATAAAGATTGCCAGCACAATACAAGGTAGTGGGCATTCATTTGATTGTTGTACAATGATAATAAGTTTGAAGTGTCCAGTAAGAAAGTAATTAAGACCAAAGAGTCGGAATATGTGTCATATTTAAGCTAATAGATTTTTTGATGTAATAAAATTGCAGTCATGCTTTGTAGGCAATGAACTAGCACCGGCATTATAAATAAATAAATAAATATTCACGGACATCTCACACAACGCTGTCTGATCCCAAAGTAAGCTAGGAATAACCTGCTTGTGTTATGGGTATCAGACCACGGATATTAATACTTATATATTTTTAAATACATACATATTATACATAGAAACACCCAGACTCTTGAGACAAACATTTATGGGTCACACAAATATTTGTCTCCGGTGGGAATCGAACCCACGACCTCCAGCGCCGCAGGCGGTATCACTACCAACTGCGCCACAGAGGCAGTCAAATTATACTTTGTAGACATTAAACAACATAGGTATTTTGCTTCGTAGAGCTTCGTAGGCATTAAAACCCTATAGACATTAAAGCGTTATAGGCATCATGTGTTTTAGACATTGACTTTAGGCAATTTGCTTCATAGGCATCGTGCAATTTAGGTACTTCGCTCAAAAGGGGCCCAAATGAAGGCGTTATCGGCGGCTTCAACAATAGGAAGTTACAACTTGCGCCTGTTGATTTCAACACGGCAAGAGGTATACTCACTACCATACATGGGACAAAAAACTTTGCTTAAGGTGAACTGTGGGCGAATAAGATGCTTCTGCCTACCCGTTAGGTGTGACCATAGATTTAGCGTAACATTCTAAATTTATGGGTGTCGCTTATGAAAGTAGAAGAAACGAAAGTGGGTATGCCAGGATCGTAGCAAGTGGAAAGCCATAGTCTCTGCCTACCCCGATGGGAAACAGGCGTGATGATATGTATGTATGTAGGTACGAGAGTCGACGAGAGATATTTAATTGTATACCTCTAATCTGATAGCAGTTTAAAATGTTATTTATGAGTAGATAAGTTATGAGATAGAATAGAATAGAATAGAATAGAATAAACTTTATTTGTACACCATATTAAAACTAGTTTTACAAAAAATGTTTACAAAAAGTTGTACAAAGGGCGGCCTTATCGCTGTAAAGCAATATCTGACAGGCAACCTTGGGATGGACAGAAAAGATGTTGATGTAAGTCAGATGGGTAGTTTTTGGTGCAGAAATATGAAGCAATAGATAGTAGCAATACATACACTAAACGCATAAATACTAACATAGGCACATACCTACATACACAAAGTACATATCATACATACATGCATACATACATATCTACATACATACATCCATACATACATACATACATATATACATACATACATACGTTACAAACATACATACCTACTTAAATACATCTAAATACACATAGCCAGGATACTCTCATAAATATGACTCAATGCAACATTATTGACCTCCTAACAATACATAATATAACTCCCTACAAGAGAGAGATCCCTACAAGACAAGTAGAATCCTGTCTCATCCTTTCGTATCGTATTCTAGTCATAATTATGTTTAAAGTATAAATATAATTATGACTAGAATACGACTCGGACTCTCGTTGGTCTAGCTCTAGACTAGTCTTATCTAGAGGTCGTAAAGTGCAAATGCGGTCGTGGAATCAATTCCCACGCGGGGACAAAAATTTGTGTGAACCATAAAATAATATTTGTTTCGAGAGTTTGGGTGTTTCATATAGTTACTTACTATACAACATCATCTCATTATGGGACGAGCCGCCCCTGTGTGTGAAGAGTGCGGCGCACACAGGCGCCAATACCGCGCCTCCAGCGCCGCTGCTGCCACCAAAATTATTTTTGATTCACGATATAATTATTCGTTGGAAACCCCTAATTGATACGCTTGTCAGACCCGCACGGTCCTACCACAACACCACTGCCTACGGCAGGGTGTCCCTGGGAGGTCCTTCTTGGAAGGGTTTTAGCTACCACCGCGGCGTCTTTGGGAGGTTAGTTCGGGTGTTTTTTTTTATTTTTTTATTTTTTTTATACCACTAAGGTGGCAGACAAACATACGGCCCACCAGAAGGACTGGTGGTCACCGCAGCTTATGAACGTTTGCAACACCAGAGGCGCCACACTCGCGCTGCCGACCCTGTAAAAACCTTCTTAGACCCCTTTTGAAGAACCCCATACTGTAGGCGTTTGGGAAAACCGAGGCAGGAAGATCATTCCACAACCTAAGCGTTCGCGGAAGAAAACCCCTATCGGATCTAACCGTGCTCGATCGCTCCGGACGTAGGGTGTGAGGATGAAATCCCTGTCTATGGCGAGCGGTGCGATGATAGAACGTAGCCGTGGGCATCATGTCAAACAATTCCTCAGAGCACATACCATTGTACAGGCGGTAGAACACGCATAAGGGCGAGGCCGCACTTGCGGTTATCGCGGCGGTTTCTAACCTCAAAATGTCAAAACATTGACTTGACTTTATTGATTTTGACAGTTTGATGACATTTTGAGGTTAGAAACCGCCGCGGAAAAACGCAGATGCGGCCTCGCACTAAGGAGGCAGTCTCTCCTGTCGCGAAGAGGTTCAACACCACCTGTCAGTATAGGATCGTTGACAACTCTCACCAAAGAGAATACAATACTTCGTAAGAACTCTCACAGCTCGCCTCTGCACCGAGTCAAATGGACGAAGCTGATATTCAGGTGCCCCCGCCCAGAGGTGACAGCAGTACTCTATGTGTGGCCGCACTTGCGACTTATAGAGAAGCAGTGTTTGCGCCGCAGTAAAGTACCGCCGCGCCCTGTTGAGCACACCGAGCTTCTTGGACGCCAGCTTGGCCTTGTCCTCCAAATGACTGCGGAACTGAACGTCACTGGAGATGTCAACACCAAGGATCCCTATACTTTTAGAGATGGAAAGAGATGTGCCCTGGAATTGTGGCGCTATAGTAATTGGCGCTTTCTTAGCGGTGAAGAAACACGCCTGTGTCTTCGAAGGGTTGAACTGGACAAGGTTTTGTCTACCCCAATCGGACACTCTAGTAAGAGTAGCCTCGATTTCAGACACAAGCTGTTCACGACTTTCTTCCACTGCGTCCCGAGAGATACCGGGGCGGCCTGTGTAACAAGTGTCCCCCGTACTGTCGTCTGCATAACAATGAATGCCGTCAATAGACAACATGTCATTGATATGCAGCAGAAACAGAGTAGGGGACAACACTGAGCCTTGCGGTACTCCAGCGTTAATGGCCATGCAATCAGAACAGCTGCCATCGACAACAGCCCTGATGCTTCTACCGGCCAAAAAGCTGGACACCCATCCGCATAATCTCTCGGTCAGTCCGTAGGAGGGCAATTTTTTAAGAAGACCACGGTGCCAGACCCGGTCAAAGGCTTTAGAAATGTCGAGGCTCACTGCTAGAGCCTCGCCCTTACTCTCGATAGCCGTCGCCCATCGGTGTGTGAGGCACACGAGAAGATCGCCCGTCGAGCGACCGTGACGGAAACCGTACTGCCGGTCACTGAGCAGGTCGTTTTCCTCAAGGTACCTCAAGAGCTGTGTATTAATTACACGCTCCATCACCTTAGACAATAGGGAGGTGACGGCTATGGGCCTGTAATTGGCCGGGTCGGTCCTATCACCCTTCTTGGGCACAGGATGCACATACGCGATCTTCCACGACGTCGGGACTTGTCGCATGGAATATGAAAGCGTGAAAAGACGTGTAAGTACCGGACACAACTCTGGACCACACTGCTTAAGTACCACCGCGGGTATACCGTCCGGCCCACTCGACTTATGAACGTCCAGAGAACGAAGCTCCCGTCGGACGTCCCGCTGCGTAAATTTAACTTCCGGCATGGAAGTTCCACACCACGGAACGTCCGGCGGCACAGCACCCCCGTCGCTCATGGTTGAGTTAGAGGCAAATAGAAAACCCAGAAGGTCGGCCTTCTCCCCGGCACTCTGGGCCAGACTACCGTCGGGTTTAAGCAAAGGTGGTAAACCTGACTGACAGAAGTTTCCCTCGGCAGCTTTGGCAAGCGACCAGAATTCACGACTCCCTGAAGGGTACCCTGCTAGCCGCTCACCAATTCTGCCGACGAAGTCGAATTTAGCCCTGACAATTGCTCTTTTGCTGGCCCTCGAGGCGGCATTTAATTTGCGTTTCACCTCAGAGATGTTAGGATCTGAATTTGCACGAGCCGTGGTCCAGGCTCTGTAGGCAGACTCTTACAGCATCAAAGCTTCTCTGCAGAGCCGATTGAACCACGGTCGCTTTTTTGCTCCCACAGGGATCCAGCTCCATGCCCTCCAAGATCCCCTCAGCGACTGCTGCAGCGCAGGAATCCAGATCATCTGAGGCAAAACAAAGCTGCCTCCGCGGGTACGACGCGAAGAACTCCCGCAGTCCATCCCAGTCTGCTGACTTATAGTGCCACACATGTCGCCACTCCTTGGGCCGAGGTGGTTAAGGCCTTGCGAGATGCACATGCGCCCGAATGATACAGTGGTCCGACGAACCGAGCGGAGCATCCACTGAGACGGTGTATCCATCCGGACGCGTTGTCAGCAGGAGGTCCGGCAATGCACTATGCTCGTTCACCTTGTCTGGTATCCTCGTATGGGATTTATATATCCTCTTTATCTATCCTTTTTTTCTAGTTTTATATAAGAATCTTAATGCGGTTTACAGAATACATCTAGTTACCAAGTTTCAATAGCATAGACCTTATAGTTTTCCAGCGGGAGTAAGTGGGACTGCGCCGCCTCTTTCTGCGAGCAGGTCATGCTCGCGAAGGAGGCGGCGGGCCGGGTGCGGGAGAGAACTCTCCCACCCGAGTTCCGCAGTCGGCGCCCTGGGCGCCGCCGACGTGTCTTCGCCGAGGACTATCGGCCTCCATGACCGGGGGTCTGAGGACGGTGAGAGGGCCGCCACCTGAACCACCCCCTGGGCGAGGCCGCATTGGCGGCCGTAGGTCTGTTGGGAGTCACGGGACATCCTTCCTGAGGGCTTACCCGGGGCTCTCAACCATAGGCTGTTGGGCGTGGCGTGAGGTTTTTTAGTCGGTAAGAGTCCGGCATAACATCCTATGAGGATTTTCCCTCACGTTAAACAAAAAAAAAAGACCTTATAGTTTCGGAGAAAAGTGGCTGTGACACACGGACGGACAGACAGACGGACAGACAGACGGACAGACAGACAGACAGACATGACGAATCTATAAGGGTTCTGTTTTTGCCATTTGGCTACGAAACCCTAAAAAGGAGGGTAAAGATTGTATGGGACAACGTAATTCCTTGGTCCGATCTACTTCAAATTTCGCATAAAGCATTATTAACATAATTGATGGAAGACGTGTTTCATATTTGATTGAAATTTATACTATAACGAGCTAAAAGGGAATGTAAATTATTTTGGGGCTGATTTTCTTAGGAGTTGATATCAATACTCCTTAAATACTCTTATTTTATACTTAAATTACTTTTTATTTTGACACATAATTTTTTTTTTATGCTACTTAAGTGGCAGACAAGCTTATGGCCCACCGGAAGGTTGGTAACCGTAGCCTATAGACGTTTGCAACACCAGAGGCGCTACACACGCGCTGCCGACCCGGGCGCAGGTTGTGACGACCCACAGTTGAAATTTTTCAAGCCGCCCGTAAGGCCTTCAACTTGGCTTAACGACTGTCATTTTACCGACAACCGGGACCAACGGCTTATCGTGCCTTCCGAAGCACGGAAACGCTCGTAAATAAATGTCACAAAGTGGTCCACGTAGTCACAGTATAAATATATGTTGTTTAACCAGTATTGTAGCTCCCTACAAACGGACGAAGCGCAAGCTATGGTTATATATTAAAATACCAGAAATCAAACGGCCTTTACATAAAATGCATTAGACCAAAATACCCGAATTCGAAATACCTTAACATTCAAAATACCTTATTTCAGTACACCTTACCGTAAAATGTCTAAATTTAAAATACAAATAATTATTATACCAGAATTCAAAATACAAATTTTCAAATATCCTTAATTTAAAATACCATAAATAGAATACAATGTGTCACTGTCACTCACGCGTTTTGTTATTTGGCTTTAACTTATTTACCGAGTCGGGATACTCTGAGTCGGGGTGTTAACCATTCACAGATATACATATAGCATCCATGTAGGATTTAAATCATGTTAAAAAAAGGTATTTTGTGTTTGAACATTTTACGATAAGGTATTTGATAAATTTATTTTTTGGGTTTCGGTAATTCGACCGTAAGGCATTATAAATTACTAGCTGACCCGCGCAACTTCGT
Source organism: Miltochrista miniata (assembly GCA_933228765.1). NCBI lineage: Eukaryota > Metazoa > Arthropoda > Insecta > Lepidoptera > Erebidae > Miltochrista > Miltochrista miniata. The sequence goes on from OW121751.1 coordinate 27,557,252, forward strand.
TTGCGTGATAAATGAAGAACCGCTCGACCGATTTTGTGCAAACTTCACATAAACCATCTACTAAATAGTTCGAACAAAGCCTAAACATTTGGCTTGGATAGGTGAGCCCGTTCTTGAGTTATAAAATTACAACGAAAAGTGGCATTGATTTTTAACCGACTTCAAAAAAAGGAGGAGGTTCTCAATTCGTCTGTATGTATTTTTTTTTATGTATGTCATGCGATATTTCCGTCAATTATAGACGAATTTCAAAATTTCTTTTTTTGTTGAATAGGGTTTACTTCTGAGGTGGTCCCATTTTCACCAAGTCAGGATGTGATGATGAGATCCAGGAGAAAACGAGGGCAACCACCGAAAATTGTAGGGACAACTAGTGCACTTGTTAACTTTTTAATTAAGTGCTTTAATGTTCTATTAATGAAGATCTGGAGTCGATCTGATGATAGAGTCGAAAGACAGTCGAAGGCATTCCTTAACAATTTACAGCAGTTACCTTGTGTTTGGACTTGATTGACTTGTATTGATGAGAACTTTACACTTAGATTGATAGATCCGACTTAAAAAAAAAAGGAAGTTCTCAATGTTTTATGCATTTTCACCGATATTTCGTCAATTATAGACGAATTTCAAATCTGCTTTTTGTTGGATAGAGTTCACTGCTGAGGTGGTCCCAATTTCACCAGGTCAGAATCTGATGATGGGATTCAGGAGAGATCGAGGGCAACCACCGAAAATTGTAGAGACAACTAGTGCGTTTGTTAACTTTTTAATTCAGTGCTTAAAGGTACTACAATTTAATGAATGTCTGGAGTCGATCTGATGATGGAACCGAAAGACAGTCGAGGGAATTTCTTAACGATTAACAGCAGCTACCTTGTGTTTGGGCTTGATTGATATGTATCGATGAGAACTTTCACCTAGATAGATATATTTTTTGAATCACCCGTCACTTAAAATGATGAAAAAAAAATTTTTCATTAAAAAATAAAACCGACTTCAAGCAAATCCTGAAAAATAAAATTTACTTAGCACAAAGTAATATGTATTTTGATTTATCATATTTAATGCAATATAATATTGAAGTTGGTGCCATCAATATAATACCTAGATACTTACATAAAACTATGGGTTTACTTGGCGCCGACTTCAATATGATATTGAATAAAATATGATAAATCAAAATACATATTACTTTGTGCTAAGTAAATTTTATTTTTCAGGATTTGCTTGAAGTCGGTTTTATTTTTTAATGAAAAATTTTTTTTTATATATATAGATTTATATTATAAACATTTGCCTTTTGAATATTGATATTTCAATTTCGGGTATTTTGGGCTACGATATTTTGAGTTAAGGCATTATAATTTCTGGTATTGTGACGGTATACCCAAGCTATACCTACGATTCTCGTTTTCGGCAGGCCTTTCGGCATGCTAGCAGCGTCCGCAGTCGCGATTGTGCCGAGTAGACGAATAGACGGTGTGTCGTTTTTTAAATAGTAACCGCGCGTGTTTTAATTACTAAAAATATTTAATATGACAACTAGAGTCTATTGTGCTTGTTTTGGGTTGCATGAATTCGTCAATAACGCACCCAGAGATAACGTTTTTTAGATTACCTGAAAACTCCGAAAGGTAAGACTATAAATTGATTTTACTTAAGTACTAATTGGTACTATACTACTAGTTGACTAAAGTTAAACAAAGTGATTGACACGAGTGAACTAGGTAGTTACATGAAGTAGGTATGTTTGTGTTTAAAACTAGACTTGTGCTTGCTCAGTCAGTGAACGGTGCGATCCGATATAGTACAATATCCAAAAAAAACTAGTTCAGAACTCTAGTACGTGTAGGTAGTACATTTAGTTCCGTTGTCAGTTCGTAGTTTAAATAACTAACTAGATTGAGAGCAATGATTTAGGTATGTTTCAAAAGTATTCATTTCTTTGTGGATGAGCGATGTTACAGTACACTTAGCACCGTATGACTGCCTCTGTGGCGCGGTCCGTATGGATACCGCCTGCGGCGCTGGAGATCGTGGGTTCGATTCCCACCCGAGACAAATATTTGTGTGACCCATAAATGTTTGTCTCAAGAGTCTGGTTGTTTCTATGTATAATATGTATGTATTTAAAAAGTATATTAGTATTAATATCCGTGGTCTGATACCCATAACACAAGCAGGTTATTCCTAGCTTACTTTGGGATCAGATAGCGTTGTATGAAATGTCCGTGAATATTTATTTATTTATAAAAAAAAATGACAGCATTTTTGTTACCTTTGATTTTTATTAAACGCATAGAGACAAATATGAACTTCCAAAGTTTAACACAACTTGACAATGTACGAAAAGTACTAGTGTACTAGAGACTGACTAGTACTTTCAAATCGAAAAATAGTTTTATTTTGTAAATCAAAAATTTAACGCAATGATTATAAAGACTAGAATTCCGTGATTCTATCACTGACGAAACATGTGATGAGCCGATTATTATTGTCTACGCCGCTTACTCGTTTTCAAATTTTACACCCGTCTCACTCAATCGTTAGTAGACGGGCGCTGCGCCGCCACGCCACCGCCGCGCGCCGCCAGCCGTTGCGGGGATATTATATTATTACTCACAAAGTATTTTTTTGTTAAAATAAAAAAGGTACATATTTACTCGAAATGAAAGCCGGTTGTCAGTAAAACAACAATCCTTAATACAAATTGAAGGCCTTGTGGGCGGATTGAAAAAAATCAACTGCATTAGGCTCACTATCTATTACGCGTACGTAAAACTATAAGGTAAATAGGGGCGTATACTATGACTCTGCCTACACCTTCAGGGATAAAGGCGTGACTATATGAATGTATGTATGTACATATTTACAATCGCAATACTAAATAGAAAGTCAAAGTAGGCACTTATTATTAAAATGCTGTAGGTGGGCAGCCCTATCGCATGCTTACGTAGGGTAGACTGGGTACGGTTAAAACGGTGGACGGTTGAAACAACGCGAATATCTCGTAAACAGTGCGTGATGAGGTGAGGGCTGCAAGGGGAGTATGAAGCGGGTGACAAGCCAAAACACGAATTTTAGTATCACGTTGTTCTACGGGCGCTGTGCTTGGCTATAGGAGGCCCCATTGTGTTTTTTGACGGACAAGTAAGTATTTTTGTTCTTACATTTTTGCAATTATTTAGATTTTGTACAAAGTTAGAGTATTGAGAGTTTTCTTTCGTTTTAATTGAAGTTTGTAGAATATTGTAGTATCATTAGTTTTTAATTAAATGTGTAATAATTCTAACTGTGAAACTTTTTATACCAATCGGGGGGTTGGGGACAGTTGAAACATTATTTGTGGGTACGTTTGAAACATTTCATTTATTCAATTTTCTTGTTTCTCAGATGCCAAGGGTACGCCAAAGAAAGACTACGAAATGTCGGGCCGACTTATCAACATGCAAACCAGCATATGAAGATGTAAAAGCGGGATTTTGTTTTGTTAAGTTCGATTTTTCTTTTGTTGATAGTTAAAAAAATTACCAATATCGCAAATTACCAATATTGCAAATATTACTGTCAACAAAATCTTACTATAATTTCATTTAAGTTGTACTTGATGTAAAACTTCAAAGGCTGATAAAAATACTGTTAGGTTATAAGTATCAACAAAGACTATACTATATTACTAAAGAAATATTTGTAATTTTCATCTGTGCCATTAAAATATTATTAGATGACTAGCTCTTTACTGTTTGTTTTTGTTATATTTCTAATAAAACGTGATAACTTATAATATTTTGTATTATTTGCATGTGTTTCATTTGACCCCAAGCACTGTTTCAACCGACCCTGACATGGGGACGGTTAAAACAAATTGCCGTTTTTTTTCAACACAATTTTACACAGAAAACTTATATAAAGTGATTTCAAATAACATTGCCCATTAGAAGACAGATAAAAGGTCTTTTGTTTAATACATTTCTTTCATCGCTAAGTTAACAAATTCCGCTGCTATGCCCGATAAACGCAAAAATGTTTCTACCGTACCCAGTCTACCCTACCGCGCGGCTGTAGGCATTTATTTCTAAAATCCGGCCGAGTTCAACTACAGTATACAGTGACGTGGTGGTCACCCATCCATGTCCGGCCATAGTAAATGTTGCTTACTGCAGTGATTGTTTACAGAACACTGAGTCCGCGGGGCCACGAGCGCTTAAAAAAGAAAGTTTTGTGAAAGTTCAATAAAGTTGACGTTTTCATTTATATTTTATTTCAAACTTCAAACAGATGATTTTACTACATAGCCATAAAGTTAAAAAAAGCGCTGTTTTGGTATAATATTAACCAAATATGCTTTATGGAAGTATTATTGCTAATTTATTCAAATTTGGTGTGACAAAAATACATTTTGTGAAAAGAAGAAGAAAATTCTAAGTTGTAAGCCTGAAAAAATGAAAGACCATGCTTCACGTAGTATCCACTAGTCAATAAAATAACACCGCAAGTTACCATCTACGCTCAATCTTTACGACAAAGGTTGTCAGCAGCCCTAAGCAACTGGTCATGGAAGGCATGAACTTTATTCTACATTATAGTGCCGACTGCAATCTGTCAGGAAACAGACTTAAGTCTTTGTAAACTACGGCAATGGCCTCTACGTAGACTACATTCGACAGGACTGAAAAGAGCCATTAAGTACAATGAACATGAACGCTCAGCTGATGAAATTTACATTGTTATTACGTTACCAGGTCTTGGTTGGACCATCTGTATTAGGAGGACAAAGGCTACAGTAGTTTCGGTTAGTCCAAACGTCGTAGGCCAATTGCTTAGAAGAGAAGTTGTGTCAAGTAGTTGTTGACCCATTGAATTAAGAAATGTATTTAATAAATAAATTTACTTAGCTCATATTATTATGCATTATGAATTTGTTAATCAGAAAACTATCTAACTAGGTATTATAAATGCGAATGTGTGTGTGTTTGTTACTATTTCACGCTGTAACGGCTGAACGGATCTGGCTGAAATTTGGTCCTACAGAGATTTAATGGATTTTAGTGAACATAGGGGATATGTTATAGTCTAGGAACTAAATTTCACGCAAGCGAAGCTGCGGGCATCAGCTAGTATTAAATAAAGAAGAAGCATTGAAGAAGCAAGTGAGGTGTGTATGGACCGTGCCGTGTGGCGCTCGGTTCTTTCTGCCTACCCCGCAAGGGATTTGGCGTGAAGATAGTAGTACCTAGTAGTAGTAGTTTAAAAATAAATTTTAATGTTATGGCGCAGGATGTAAATTGCTGAAGTAACAAAAGAATTTCCTGTTGCAAATTGGGGACCACTGTCAGAAGTGGCCCCCAATCGCTAGATGCGCCACGGCTTTTAAGGTTCGCTTACAATAACCTAATTTGTCCATCTTTTAAGGTTCGCTCACTATGTTATAAAGATAAAGAGTTTATTTTTTGTGCTGTGCTAGGACCTCAGAAACTACTGGTGGCATTTCAAAAAATATTTTACAGTGTCATAGTCCATTTATTGAGGCTGGCTAATGGCTATAACATAACGCTAAGACAAGATGAATACCAGTGAGCAGCTATGAGTAATGTGTCGAAAATGGGGAAAATTAATTTCTTTTGAGTGCTTCCGAACTCTGCGTAAATGGTTAAAGTTAGGTACGTAAAAATTGTTTATTACGAAATTGTTTCACATTATAAGTTCTAAAAAAAGTCCTTAACGGCATATTATGTCTATCTTTTCAGGTTCGCTTACAGATACCTTCTTAAAAAGTTTTAAAATATTAGCGATGCAACGCGACGCGATGGGAGTAAACGTGACGGGATTAATGCGACGGGAAATACGTATTGATCACACCTCTCTCTTTCTCTCTTGTGTGACGCAGCTCTTATGAATATAAGCGACAGCGATTTATGCGACGCGATGCGAAAATATTAATACCATACCTTAATGCAGATCAGTGACCATACCTCTCTATTTCTCACTCGCTCTCATGTGACGCAAACGATGTTGCTAGTGTAAGTGTAATATTATGTTGTCAGTAAGAAATATAGTCATCAGCTGAAACCATAGATTTAGAATGTACAAGATAAACAGTGTCAAACTGAAGACGAGACCAAAAATGAAAGATCTATGTGTGGGTTAAATAGTGTTGTTGAATGGTCACACCTATGTTATCGATAAAAGTATCTGTATAAATGGATGGAATGGAAATGAAACTTCTAAGCACACAAAGTGCTTAGAAGTTTCATCTCCAACTTCTTGTTTTGGGGAATAAATTGTTAATTTGAATGTAATCGACTATGAAAAAGTAAAAATGGGATTATATGGGGTAACTCGTAATATTAGAAATTCTGTAGTGATTTTACGAATTTTGATTCAGTGTGTGAATGTAAAAATACACTTTTAACATGTAATTTATGGCATCATACATTGCATTGTTGCCGTACATATATATTTTGCCAATTGAATTTGAAATTTTACTATAAATCCAACTCTTATCGTAATACTAAACCTAGAAACTCATTTATTATTGATCCCTAGTAACAATAAAAGATATTACTCGTAGATTTTTTTAAATATATTAACCTCGCCAAATTGACGTCGCCACTGATGGAAACTAATGGAAAGCCGTGGCGCATCTAGCGAATGGGGGCCATGCTTACAGCACACAAGACTTCTGACAGTAGTCCTCAAGTTGGCGGCCGTATGATGTGCCTCTTCACGCTGCGCTTGTAGAACCCGGGATTGTAAAATGAGGGAAACACATGTGCGGGCAGGTCGTTCCAGGATTTTGTAGTTCGACAGAGGAACGATCTTTTGAAACGCTCAGTTCTGGCGAAGATTCTCTCCGCTATATATGAGTGGCACCTCTGCCCGACGTGTTGTTCGGAATCGGAAAGGAGATGGTGGGATCAGGTTGAAGAGCTCTTCAGTACAATCACCATGATACATTCAGTAGAAGGCAGACAAGGACGCTATGGTTCTTTGCTGCGTTAACGGCTCGAGGCTTACCGTCATCTTAGGACAACCTATAATTGAAATCGGATAACACGTCTCTGCATAGCGCCAAGCGCGTCCAGTAAGTACCTCGCACAGTCATCCCAAAGGTGAGAACAGTATTCGACGCAGAGGCTAATCTGCGCCTTGCACAGCAAACATCCCGGTGTGGCGTGGAGTACCTTAAGTGAAGTAAAATTATAAAAATTCAACTCAAAATGGATCACAAATTTTGGAAATATTATATTAAAATAGGCACAAAACCCTAAAAAAAGGTTAAATAACACAGTTCGAGTAAAAATCAACCATATTTATAGTAAATTAAATCCAGATAAGTTTGTTTGTAGCAATGCCACTATAATGAACTATCGACATCCTTATCGATACCTACCCATGACTATTTTACTGTAAACAGCCCTTTCTATTTCTGCCTTATATATCCTCCAAAAATGCATTTACACATTAAATATTGTGTTATGTATGAAGGAAAATGCATAATCTACGTTATGAGTTGGACTTTCAGTGAAATTTTACATCCAATTTGGCAAAATATGTACGTCAAAAATGGAATGAACGAAGTCACAAATGACCTGTTAAACGAGTCTTTCTTCGTATAATTGCGTTTTGTAATATCCTATTCACACACTAAACACGACAATATTGTTGAAAATATAAAATTTTCTATTTTAATCGTAAGATCACTACAGATTATTGGATATTATGAATAACATAGAGCCGCCATAGGATCCCAGCGGGCTCAGCGATTCTAAATACTGACATATGAGTACACAATTTGCTTTCTCTTTTCCTCTCGAGCTAGGTGCTATGGATAATGAGGTCTCGCTCGCACGCTTTGTATATCTATTGAGAGTAGCGAAAAATTCTAAATCTATGGCTGAAACCATGAAGCTATAATAAACTTGTTATCTAATGGCTGTAACAAGCAAGCCAAAAAAAAATTACAAAGCGATAGTATAGTTTATGACCGGTAATTGTCAATGTCACTGTCGAATTAACGTCACTTTATTCATAAATGTTAGACGCAGAGCTTCGTTCGCGGTGCGGTTTTCGGCAAAACGAATAATGAAGTGATTGATTTTTTCAAAATGTAAACACGCATTTTTTATGGGACAGTACATGTGATTTGTGAAAACTTTAGTGAATAATATTTGTATTAAGATGCCTCCAGTAAATTCCAAAGTAAAAAAGGGTGGTGCAGAGTACGAGGTAAATATTACAAGTATTACTTTATGTGTTTGTACAGAGCTTTCTAAAGCAAACATGACATTATATTTTTATAATTCTGCATTTTAAATATTTTTTTTATTATACTAGGACTTATTTACACTTACTACTCACAATAGTCAGATTCTAATTAGACTACCTATTCAAACAAGCTCATTTTAATGGTGTAAATAAAGTATTTGCCTGTTCTCCAAATTGCGTACACATACCTACCTAAAGACTTGATTATTATCATTACAAATTACAATAATAATCCATTACTATGCTTCTGTCAAGCCATATTTACATAACATTAATGGTTGGATATTATAAACAAAGTAGGTAGAAACTCCACTGAGTTATTACTAAGAAGGGGTGTACGTTACCCCAGCAAAAAAGTAGCTCCTAGACTGATTTGAGTGGAACCTATATTTAGAGCGTATTATGCCATATATGTGCGCCGAAAAAAAAATTTGTGCGTATTGATGTTGTGGAAAAAAAAGGAAAAAACGATTTCTGCTGGAGTAACGCCGTTCCAGCAGGAAAATTCTAAACGAATAATCTTAGAGAGAAATATTTTGCATGCACCGAGGGCTCATACTTTTACAAATATGTGCCCTTAAAATAAAATTTGAGCGTCTTAAGGTTTTCGTTATATTGAGTTTTTTGCTGGGGTAACGTTTTGTGAAATGCTGTATCTCGGAAACCACTACATGTGCGCCTCTAGAATAAACTTACACGAGTAGCTCTTAATTTGTGCGAATTTGTGTCATAATCAGATTCAGGAAAATGTGTATAGTTTTCAAGTAATCACGCTTTGTTGAAAATCTGAAAAAAAGTTGCACCACCTAAACGAGAACACCTACGAACTCGCTAAAAACTGTATTCGATCCTGCTCGACACTTACAGTGATCGTTAAAAGTTTCATAAGTGCACATGCATGCGTTAACGAATAATATTACTAAAACTCAAAAAAACGGCGTCAAAACTTTGACATCAAAATACAAAGACTGGCTCAACGCAAGATAAGGAAGTATAAATAAAAATTTTGTGCGTATAATTAAATAATATATTGTGAAAATTCAGCGTGAAATATTTCGTATTTAAGAAGAAATAAACAAAAAACAAAACATACTAACAACGGATGGTTATCCGACTAAATTCGAATGACTACAAAAAAGCGACTGTTTAATACATATCGATGACCTTCTTAACTGAACGGATTATACCTAAAGTGTTGACCGAACAGTCGCGTTCAAAAGTTTGTAACCTAATTTTAGAGTTTAATTATGACCATATCAAATGATAGACCTTGTTGATATGTAATTATTTTTTTATTATTGACTCTTAAACTAATTATTGCATCAATCACAGATCAAATTTCCTACCTATAAATATCAAAACAAAAATAAAATTATATTATTTATATACTATGTGTAGTCCTTATTAATTTAAATCACGGATCAGGTTTTCATTTAAGTATGAATTTACAAATAGCGAAGTCGCATAATCACAGAAAATCACAGTTTGGTATTAAATCTATCTACAGGGTAATTTTACCTGACTGCGCCAGAAGTAGGGTAATCTTTGTCGAGTGTGTGTACATATGGTTGGCGTTTTCTACAGCTTACATGGCTTGACGAATTTTAATAATCGAGGTGTCGTTAGATTCGTTTCAATTGAGATAGGTACCTACTGCATTAAGATACATAATGTTAAAAAATTACCCCCGCAGTTGAGTTTTTGTTTCATTATAATTTACTTGTTAAATCGTCGAGCACCTCTCGCTGGCAGGTTCTATACATAATTCCCATCAATATTGGCATCTAAAATTAAAATGATATAAATATGTACCATGTGTAGTCCTTATTAATTTAAATCACAGATCAGGTTTTCTTTTCAGTTTTAAAATACAAATAGCGGAGTCGCATAATCACAGAAAATCACAATTTGGTAATTAAATCTATCTACAGGGCTATTTTACCCGACTGCGACAGAAGAAGGGTAAAGGTTCTGTTGACTTTAGGTACATTTACACCAAGCACAGCTCTCAAAACTGTACCTAACCTATATTTGTTTACCATGGCTAGAACACTGTTATTATGAATGAATAAATAAATTAAGCAATACTTAAGTGTACAAAGTTTCTATATCATTTTTATATCTCTAATTTCATCTTTACCGTCAATGTATCTAAAAAATCCTTTCACATCGAAGCCTCAGGTCTACAGGAATGACAGCAGATTAGCAGATGTACTAGTTGACAGGTGAGTTTGGGTTGGACAGTTTGGCTTGGACAGGTTGGCTTGTGCTTTTAACACTGTTGGAAATGCATTCTGGACCCATAGGATAACCCGGGGGTGCCATGTTAACTTATGAGAAGGATTGTGACACATCCAGGAATAATACATTCCGGACTCATGGTACCCTCCAAAAGATATCCCTGGGGGTGTCATATAATCTTTGGAGGAGGGTCCATGGTACCCCTATTATTCCGAACCCATGCCACAACCCCATGAGGTACCATTGTGGGTGCCATGTAAATATTGGAGAAAGATCTGTGGCTCCCTTAGGATTGGTCAATCCGGAATAATGGCAAATAAGATATCTCTGTCTCGATATGTAGGTCTTCTTTGCTAGCCCAAAAGGGGCTTATAAATCCAACAATTAATGCATTCCGGACCCATAGCACATCCCATAAACTACCACTGCGGATGCCATGTGAACTTAGAGGGACCCGTGGCACTCCCCGAAACATTGTGACACGTAGGTAGCCCAAAAAGGTTATTTATACTGTTGATTGATAACACTTGGTGGAACCTGCTGCTCATATTGAATAACACCACTCATACTGTTCTACAACATTTATTTACTTTACAACTGACTGGTTTCGCCTTTCAGCTTTCTCAAAGGTAAGGTTGTTATAACTTGATGACCACTATATCATGTTAAAAGGCTAAGGTGACATTATAAGTATCTTAGAGTATTTATTAGGTTTAGGTATATAATTATATACCTAATGTCACCTTAGCCTTTTGATTTCACAACTTTTATCATAATTTTAATAATACCTAACCGGTTTCGCTATTATAGCATGCTCAAAGGTCTCAAAGGACCTTTGAGAATGCTATAATAGCGAAACCGGTTAGGTATTATTAAAATTATAATAAAAGTTGTGGAATAGTACAAGTGAGTGAGTTTTCATAATGTATAACAAGTTCCATCAAGTGCCAACAATCAAAATTATAAAGGTTACACTGTTCATTAATGAAAATACGAGTTTATCTGGACGTGTACGCTTTAAAAAGTTTCTATAGAGTTCCAAGTCTGCAATTTTGTCCAAAAGAACTTAAAAACACACTAATGACAATAAAAATGCTAAATTTAAACGTGAAATCTTAGTCCCCCCCTTACCAATCTAATAATTCACCAATTTGAACATAGAATTTCACATTATTAATAAATAATTATTCATGGATGTGGCCATTTTACGAATTTCCATACAAAACTGTCATTTCAGATGATTTACAATGAGATTCATTATGAGATTCTTCAAGACAATTTAGTGAATGACAATTTAGTGAAGAGAAACACTATAAGATCCATAAAAGAAACGTACAATGTGGCCTTTTTAGGCCCACTGTTGTTATCGATAAACGCATCTACACATACAACGCGCATCTCTGTGTATGTGTGACGTCATCCATAAACAGTGCAAGTGTGACAGAGAGCATGATGTGCGCTTTTTCTTTTGCATGTTTTATTACCTCCGCCTGCCACGAGCTGTTCTTTTGACTTTTTTTATAATGATGAATATGAATATGAAATATTGATAGTATCGAACCTAGTGTTAATTACCTTTTTATTTATTAACTTACTTTTATTTAGTGTCTGCCTCTGTGGCGCAGTCGGTAGTAATATCGCCTGCGGCGCTGGAGGTCGTGGGTTCAATTCCCATCGGAGACAAATATTTGTGTGGCCCATAAATGTTTGTCTCAAGAGTCTGGGTGTTTCTATGTATATAATATGTATGTATTTAAAAGTATAATTATACCTAAATATTAATATCCGTGGTCTGATACCCATAACACAAGCAGGTTATTCCTATTACTTTAGGATCAGATAGCGTTGTGTAAAATGTCCGTGAATATTTAAAAAAAAACTGTGTCTGTGACACAAGTATGTCACGTTTTTGCTTTTTTCTACCTACTCTTTTATAAGTAGTAGGTAGTATAAACTAATTTTAATGCAAATATAATATGGATGTACTTAATCATGTGCAATTTCGCGGAAACCGCTGGTAAGAATATAATCCAAGAGCAAGTTTATTTAATTTAATAGTACTTTTCTACTTCACTGTACTCAGACACAATAAGTTTCAAATTGTTCGAGAGTAAAATTAAGAAGGTCATCGATATGTATTAAACAGTCGCTTTTTTGTAGTCATTCGAATTTAGTCGGATAACCATCCGTTGTTAGTATGTTTTGTTTTTTGTTTATTTCTTCTTAAATACGAAATATTTTACGCTGAATTTTCACTATATATTATTTAATTATACGCACAAAATTTTTATTTATACTCCCTTATCTTGCGTTGAGCCAGTCTTTGTATTTTGATGTCAAAGTTTTGACGCCGTTTCTTTGAGTTTTAGTAATATTATTCGTTAACGCATGCATGTGCACTTATGAAACTTTTTACGATCACTGTAAGTGTCGAGCAGGATCGAATACAGTTTTTAGCGAGTTCGTAGGTGTTCTCGTTTAGGTGGTGCAACTTTTTTTCAGATTTTCAACAAAGCGTGATTACTTGAAAACTATACACATTTTCCTGAATCTGATTATGACACAAATTCGCACAAATTAAGAGCTACTCGTGTAAGTTTATTCTAGAGGCGCACATGTAGTGGTTTCCGAGATACAGCATTTCACAAAACGTTACCCCAGCAAAAAACTCAATATAACGAAAACCTTAAGACGCACAAATTTTATTTTAAGGGCACATATTTGTAAAAGTATGAGCCCTCGGTGCATGCAAAATATTTCTCTCTAAGATTATTCGTTTAGAATTTTCCTGCTGGAACGGCGTTACTCCAGCAGAAATCGTTTTTTCCTTTTTTTTCCACAACGTCAATACGCACAAATTTTTTTTTCGGCGCACATATATGGCATAATACGCTCTAAATATAGGTTCCACTCAAATCAGTCTAGGAGCTACTTTTTTGCTGGGGTAACGTACACTAAGAAGGGTAGGACTTCGGATTACTATCCAACGATTTAAGGGGTGGGAGTGGGGGGGAGGGGGGGGGTGGGGAACCCCCCCCCTGACGGAAAAGTTGCGGACGCCCCCCCTTTTTGAGTTATGATTTTTTTAAAATTCTAACCTAACTTTCGCATTTTCTTGTTTTGAAATCGATTTCAAGGTCGAAATTGGAAGATGGAAAATGGAGGGGGAGGGGGGAATCCCCCTGACCCCTCCCCAAAGTTAGGAAATCAATAGTTACCTTGAATTTAGATTTTTATTTTTTGAGGTTATGTTCAATAAAATCGACAACATAAGTAATCGTTCTCCAAATAAGAACTCGTCGACAAGCCAAAAAAAAAATAACCACGAAGGCTAAGGCGGGAGCTCCGCTCCGCTTCGCTCCCGCCTTAGCCTTCTAACCTAACCTATCCGAGTCGGGGTGTTAACCATTAAGTACTAATTATGGTTGAATTAGGGATGCGTAATTCAAATGCCGACCTGGGGTTGAAAAAAAAAACTACGCGTCTCCTATACAAGACACAAATTCACAAATAGGGTGTCATTTGAAAGTGTTGACCTTGACCAACCCATAGAATGCGTACGACGTTTTACGTTTAGTTTCACATATCGGCAACCGTCATTAAATTATTATAATATTTAATAGCGTTCATTTATATAAATATACGTAATATAATAAAATATGCATAAAATTTAACTTAATAACTAAATATAATTATTAATTAAATTTTTAAATGAAGTAAAACATTGTTGTGCGTTAATGTTACGTAAAACAAAACGTATTGGACGAGCCGAATGTCAAAAACATTGGAAGTGTTTGTGTTCTGTGGTGAAAAGTGACAAATTATTGGTGTTTTTTTACGATTTTCATTATTTTTTTTCTCGTTAACCATTAATCTCCGCAAGTTAAAACTTCGCGTGTAGGCTTCTAATAATATTAGCTTTGTGTATAAAAAATATGAACCTCAAACTCGATGGCAACTAATCTAAAGTTAAGCCTTCAATTACTATCTTGCTCCTTACCACCAAATCCCAGTAGAAATTAAAAACATATAATTAAATTAGTTATTACAAAGATTTTAGTTTATATAGGTACTTATTCATAGAATTAGGTACTATGCTTATGACACATCAGTCACTAGAGTACCATAGTCGGTAGTATAACAGCCTGCCATGCTGTAGGTCCTGGGTTCGATTCCTGGGTCAGTCCAAATATTTGTGTGATCCACAAATGTTTGGTTCCGAGATTAGGTGTTTTATATGTATAATATGTATGTATACAAATATATAAGTATATCTATCAGTCGTCTAGATGGGTACCTACCATAGCACAAGCTTATATTAGCTTAATTTGGACTAGATGATGTTGTGTGAGATTGTCCACAAAAAATGTCTACAAATTTATATATATAAAAATTAAAGCCACTTTTCGTTGTAATTTTATAACTCAAGAACGGGCTCACCTATCAAAACCAAATGTTTAGGCTTTGTTCGGACTATTTGGTAGATGGTTTATGTGAAGTTTGCACAAAATCGGTGGAGCGCTTCTTCATTTATCACGCAAACGAAGTTGCGCGGGTCAGCTAGTCTATTAATATAAAAAAGAACTCCAGTCTACCAGAACCAATAAATGTGTACTGACAAATATTCACTTATTGTAACAGTGTGTACATTATCATTTTGAAATAAGTACTGAAATCCCCAAAAGCTGTGTATCTCTATTCTCAAAGAAAATAAACAGTACTAGAATGATCTATTGACTGAAGCATTTAATTTCTTCATCATTATCAACTCAGCTGATTGACAACCACCGCTTGGTATTGCCCAGGTTCAAAGATAACCACAACATTCAAATCTTAATCGATCAAAACAAAATTAAAGAACTAAAAATTATATATGAACATGTTTAAGCTATAATTTATGCTCTTGTTCCTTGCATAAAAGGTGACCAAAAGGTCCTTTTTGCATAACCACACTTGAAGTATCACTCCCTACCTATGGAGCACTCTTCAGACCATTCTCCTGTTTGTTTCAAATATGCCTAAGTATTGAACATCACACATTCACACATTAGACTTGGACCAGGTACTTACATAATTCTCTAAGAAGGCGAATAAGCCATGGTATTCTCTCAGGTGGCCAAATAGGTAAATAACCAATGGCTGAAGGGGTTCTGGATGAACAGTTACCCTTATGCCTTCACAGCTCTGCCACCTCTGTCTGTTTGTCAGAATAACAGAGTTTCACCAACCAGACTAGAGGGGAAGCATCGGGAGCCTGCTAATAGTATCATAGATTTCATACTGGGTTCCTAGAAAATAATATAAACACTATCAAATATGTAAGCAATTTACTTTTCTTTCAGAACATCATTGCAATTAAATGCACTGCACTGGATTTTGAACAATATATTCAAGATAATAAAACACTGTTGATGAATGATCCTCTCAGGGACATATTACTATATCCTACTGATGATGTTTCGGTAAGTCCTTTGAAGCATAATAAACACCCTTTGTATGTAATTATAGTGTGATCATTTGAGTTTAGTTAGGTAAATCGACGTTGCCGCAACGACGCATTTATGATAAGCAACTCGTGTTATTTCACATAATATAGACCTATATTAAATTAGGTTCAGGGTATCCTTATGCTTGGTAAAAAAAATCTGATAAAGGAAATCGCCAAAAGGGTCCTGTTGGACTGAATAGAGTTAAGCAAAATGTCAGGTTTTCCATTCGCCTTTTTCGTAAATCGCAATATCTGAACTTACGGTGCCGAGACGTGGACACTTATGCTGGGTGTTGCCCTTGCTCTCTAAGTTGCGCAACGAGCTATGGAACAAGTTATGCTTTAAAGGATAAACTCTGTAACGAGATTATTCGACAGATAAAGAAAGTGGTCGACATATCTAGCTCGCACAGCATAGGTAAGTCCATAAAAGTAGCAGTGGGCTGGCCCTATCTGTAGAAGATGACCGATGTAACTAATGAGTCCTGGGGTGTAGACTGCGACTCGGCATACGTAAGGAAGGAAGGACGCCATCCCGCCAGGGCCGACGACCTGGTTAAGGTCGCAGATATGGATTGGATTCGGAAGGCGTAAGACGGTGGGTTGTGTAATGAATTGGAGAGGCCTTATATTTATACTGTGCCTACGTTACGCCCCGCAATAGACTGCCATAGACCAATTTGTTTTAATACTAAATTTAAAAATCCATGTCATGTTAAAATGTACAGGAGGTGAAGCTGTGACAATTTTTTTAGTTGAAAACAAGCCGCCCATTAGGATTTCAATTGACTGAATGACTGCCATGCTACTGGCAACCGCGATAAATGGCTTAACGGCTTAACGTACTTCCCAAAACATGGGAATGTTCTTAAAAGATATGCGACAGAGTCGAGAGCGAAGAGAGAGCCCATCACAGGAATAACCATAGCGAGCTGAGAATATACGAGCTGTATTCGTTTTCGAAAGATATCACGAGCGCTTGTAATAATTTTCTCGAAACTAAAAAGAAAGCCGTGAGATCGTTCTCACCAGACTGCCCCTCTCTAACACGTTTATTGTGAAAGTTCAGTCCGATTGATGTTCATACTTATAGTCATTTTTGTTTTATTTCAAACTTTGAACAGATGATCCACGCGCGATGATGCGCGTCATTGAGGTCTCAATGTTGTGCTTGATATCTGTATTATTATAAAGATATTTTTCCCTATTCTTATGAATCTATAAGTAACCTACTTATTTTTGATTCCGCATTCTCTAGGTATAATATTTTTATTCTGTCGTTTACTAGGTACTTTGATATCATCCGATTAAATGATTCATCAGATAGAGTCCGGAACTTGTGGTCATTCGTAATGAGTATTTGTTATGAGTAAGAAGGAATCGGACTTGGGAATTCAATGGCACAATTCGCAAAAGATATGCAGCTAATTCCTCAAAGATCGTCGCACCCAAAAGCCCCTCGCGACCTGTATGATGTAATTAGTTCACCTACTATCTTCTCTCGCTACGTTTTCCGGTACGAGAATGCCACTCGAGAACCTTTTGACTACATCGGCCGTTCGTTCTACGGACAAAATATGTAGGTACTTACTGCCTCTAGAACCGGACAATAATTTCGACTTGCGTTTTTTCCTGGAATAAAGTAACAAATTTTACTTAGTGATTAAACGGTGCCATGTAGGTATGTAACGTTATTTTAGCAATAATTGTCAAATCCCACTACAGGGAAAAGTTTAACAAGAGTCTTTTATTCAGAGTGTTGTGCTGCCTCGACGTTGGAGAACGGTCACCACAGCGGTTCCCGATGTGAGGACTGCGGCGACCTGCCCCTTGCTGACCAGACAAGCTCTGCTCAGTTATGCTTCCAGTTGGAATCTCATACACTACAAATTCAGTAACTACTCAGGCAGTTACCTCAATTTACCCAGGTAAAGGCTCTCTTTATTTATTCTTACTCTTTATTTACTTTAAATTACAAAATATGTTATTAGGGAATTAAGAATTAGCATATATGTACCTAGAAAATCGTTGCATAATTATCAGGAAATACCCCTTCCTTAAATTATTTAGTAGACTAGGTATGTATCATAAAATACACTGTAAGTACCTATTTAAATCGTGTTATCATCAGTTTCAAATGTTTATCAAGCATTCCCATAAACCAATGAACGGCGGTTGCACGATATGTGTTAAAACTGTAACAACCAGTGTTTGCTCATTAGTAGTTCCATTAACACACATTATACCACACTTATATGACCGTGAGCAATGGCAGGTAGGTATGGTCAATACAAAACGCGCCCAAGGCCGGCTCATATCTGATCCATGATTCATATCCTTGCATTGCAGTACCCTCCTATTTGAACATGGCTCTATTGTATTGATAACTACACACATAAATAATTGAAACTACACACGCAAATTTATCAATAAATAGCATTGTTTCAGCTATAATTTATTATTTTTCAAAACAGACATTTAATTTAAACAGTAGGTAGCTCGTCAGGTCGTCGGAGAAGTACACCTTCAAAAATTGCCATTGAAATCCAATCATACAATTTGAGGTTGGGTTAATACCTACAGACAGTATCTGTCTGCGACATTATCTTCACCAGGCCGCGCGTCAGCCAGGCATATCATTGCCAGCCCAACTCGGGCTCACCTCAACCTCAAGTCCTTTAAAGAATTAGCTCTTCCCGCTACAAAGAGCTTTGAATGACTCCAATTCGACTGAAGCACGTAATTATATCCATAGTAGTTTTCACTTCGCTTCTATTTATATCATCACATCGACTTAACCGAGTTCAGATGAGTTACGTATGACCGTGGCATTTATTAGAATTATTTGCATAATATACCTACCTACTAACTTCATTAAGCATTTGTTGAATGGGTGAGTGTTAAGTAAGAGCAGACTAAATGCATTTCACCGCTATTTTATCATTAACCTAAATAATGATGAGTTTATTAATACCCTACATTTTATAGTATTCATCAAAACTATGTTACCGGGTCACAGTTATAGACTAGGTGCCTTCATCTCTCCTGGAGATATCCTTCCGAGGGCTTCCCGGGGCTCCCACACCGTAGACAGTAGGTAGGAACGTGTTGGTTTTTAGTCGGATTTTTCACAGTTAAAAAGCTAAAGTGCCTTCCTCTTTTCTTTTTTACGTGTGGAAATCCTACATGAATGCTACGACTTTTGCCGACTAAAACCACATGGCTTCCTACCATTGCCTACGGCCGGGAGCCCCGGTTAAGCCCTCGAAAGGTTGTCCCAGGATACAGAGCAGAAGCCCTGGGTAAGCAAGGTGCAATAATATATCAAAAAGACCAAGAACATCATCAATACAGATTCGATATATTTTGTTACAATCGAATTCTTCTCCTCGTCAAAATTTAGGTAAGGAAAGAAAATTTATTCTGTGTCTTCACTCCTATAGATAGGTTATTAGAGAATATGAGGATAAAGCATATTAGATCTAAGAAATTTACAAGTGAAAAACATAGCGAAATTTATTCAAAATCTGACGTCAATGACACACTTAACGCAACAAGTTATCTTTAGATAACAGCCATTTCTAGTTGTGCTTACCAAGACGTCATATGTATTAACAAATATTACTTAAGCGATATGTTAATAAAGGTTAAGACAGCAAACAGTAACGAACAAACGTATTAAGTAACATTTAAACGTCTGACTGCAGTGTTCTCGACATCTCTCAGTTGCCTTTGCTCTATTGCCTTAATTTACTGCGGTGTCTAATATTTTTAGCCATACACAACATCACGAGTTTATCCACATCTGAAATTTTTGTTCAGTAGGTACACCTATATCAATCGCACTTACCAAATGAAATAGCAGTCTAGTTCTAGTTGACGCTCATGCTTAAGAACACAGTAGAATGCCAGAATAGTAGCATTAATTAAAGCCAAATTTGATCTATTCCGTTCAAGGTTGATAAAGCGTTTATTAATTTAGCGTGCACTACAAGTTCTAGGTCATTACTGAGGAATTTCCTGAACGATTACACTAAAATTCGGAACTATAAAAAGCGTTAATACGTAAACTACATTAAAATTTAAATTGTATGTTGTTATACGTACAAACACGTGATGTTTAACCCATAAATTTGAGATTATTTATATCCGCAACCTACTGATTGTGACTTTGTTCCCGTATCAAACGGACACAATAAGCTATTTAACGTGAATGCTCGTATAAACTGTACAGTCTTGTGTGTTTTCTTACTATGTGTACACAATCCTTATATTTTATATCCATGCCTGTCTTAAAAGAGTTTTGTAACTGTCGCAAGCTCGTTATTTTTAATACCTAACACGAGTGTTTTGTATCAGGTTTTAGTATTTCAAAGAATCGAAACAGTGTCATGATTGTTGACGCACACACTAACGCTTTTATCAACTGAACTCCAATACCGTTATTTTTCCTTGACAGGCCTGTAGAGAATAAATTTCCAGAGGAAGTGTACGATATCGATGCCGAAACTGAAAGCGATAATGAATCACAGACGGCGAAAGTGGACCTCGGTACAAAGGAGGGACATTTGCTCAAAGGACCAGAGATCGGCTCAGATAGAATATTCAGCAACCTTGCTTCAAAGTCGTTTAAGAAACGTTATTGCTCAATGGTTAGAGAGGCCGATGGCACTTACATACTGGAAGTGTACAAAGATGATAAGAAAACAGATACGAAGCTCACCATCGTTATGGACTTTTGCTCAGACGTTGTTAAGGTAAGTACGGTAGTCATAGAAAGCTTCAGCTGCTTGAAATCTTCATGAGCAAGTCGTATCGAGTTCTGGCTTAGGCGACGACATCAGGGACTGGTATAATATTATCTGCATGACTTAGTGTCTTCACACTCTCATGTCTAGACCAAATAGCTAAGATCTGCAATAATGTAATAACCAGCTAACATGCAATACTGACCGGCTGTTCCTGGCCTTAGACTCGTCTCCCATAATGTTTGTGTTGTATGATTGTATCTAGATACAACTAGTTAATTGTAAGCAAATATAGTTCTGCACACCACTTCGGTAAAATTCGTAATTACCTAGCAAAATATTTTTCAATGTTAATTTGAAAACAAACACCTAGTTAAATAAATTAAGTAAAAAAATGGATATGATTTTTTTCTTTTAATAAATTAATTGGAATTAAAACAAATCTAAAATTTACATCCTTCACATATGTTCAAATTCTACGAAGAAACCACAGTTATTCGAAATTAACATACGTTAAGATACATATTTTTTAAAATTAAGTTATTTAGAGTTTTGTACCAAAATTAATCCTTAGGTAGCAGCTAAATGTGCATAGTGTCATCCGCTGTTATCGTCTGTTATGGGCAGCTATAATTGTGGCCTTTTTTCGGCATTGTTGGAAAAACTGCCATCATAACCCTTATGCTCACAACCAACAAACAATCTGATCTAGAGCCTCCTCCGTTGAGCGTACCGCGTACCGCCAGTTGATGTTGGCTTCAAAGATCTTGCTGGTCTCTTTTGATGTATAGTAGATATGGCTAACGTCTATTTTTTCTCGTTCGGCGTGCTGTAAACCAATACGGTTATCCGTACTGTAGAAAAAATCTTTTCGTATAGAAAAGTTGACGTATACATTATCTACTTAGCCTTTGGCCGTTAGGCTGGTTAGTATTTTTTTTTTATACTAATGGTGGCAGACAAGCATACGGCCCACCAGAAGGACTGGTGGTCACCGCAGCCTATGAACGTTTGCAACACCAGAGGTGCCACACTCGCGCTGCCGACCCAGCAAAAACCTTCTAAGACCCCTTTTGAAGAACCCCATACTGTAGGCGTTTGGGAAAACCGAGGCAGGGAGGTCATTCCACAACCTAAGCGTGCGCGGAAGAAAACACCTATCGGTATGTATGTATGTATGTATGTTAGTATGTATGACATTATCCGTTCTGTGGAAAACACGACATAATTATCATTATCTATACCTAGTATTACTTGTTTTTTTAGCCCGCTTTGACCGTTCGTTTGGTCAGTTAGTGCGCAATTTTCCCGTTTGTATATTTGTTCCGCTCCGACTGTTAGGTGGGTCAGTCAGCGGTTTTCTTGGGTTTACTTTCCTTTTTATTCTTCCTCAATTTTTTGAAAAATTTGTTAAATTTGCCCCGAACGGCATAATTCGTGGTACATGACCTAAATAAAGGTGGCGATGTTCTTTATATCAGTTGCGGGAATCTACTCCGAAAAATGATCTTCAAGGCTCAATTACCGAGATCACTGTTTACAGACATGTTTATACAGAACTTGACCGCTTTTGTTATAAATTTATCAACAAAAAAAAGTAAAAATGCGTGCTGAAATATTATTTGTAGCGGTAATTTTTAATCGCTGAAATATTTATATTTGGATGTCGAAACTAGTCACTGACCTAGTAATTTTGAAGGGAAATGTGTTATGCAATATGCCCATATTGTATACAAACACTATTACGTTTGAGTATCTACTTATTTAGTTTAAGAAAGATTTATTACCTATATTCAAATGAACTCGTATTTTTTGCATACTCACCACTGTAAAGTGTTAATGTATCATGTGGTGTAGTCACTATACCTACTTAAAAAACATAGTTTTACTTATCAAACTTTTCTGAGTCAAACTATATACTCGTCTAGGTATACTATCTATACATATAATAAAATGATAGAAAAGTCGAAACTGTACATTGGAAATATTTTCAAAAAAATACTCGCTGGGTGTTCGACATAAGATACCGAAGCCGAAAATATAGTTAGAAAAATTTTTGTCTGTTTGTCTGTTTGTTTTGCTTTGTCCGGAAGGATCTCGAAAAGTACTGGATAGATTTGATTCAAATTTTGCACAAATATTAACTAGGGGTATGGTCTTCAAATAGGCTATATATTATCACGCTACATATCCTAGGGGCTAAGCAGAGAGCAATCAAATTGGCATTATATCATGATTTTCACGCGTACGAAGTCGCGGGCAACAACTAGTAACATTATAAAGAGGAAAGATTTTAATGTTTGTTTGTAGGCATTGAATAGCTTTCAAAACCAATGAACCAATTAGAAATATTCTTTTACTCTGTCGGGAATAGGCTATAGGCTACATTTTTCCCGTATTCTAACAGATAGAGGAACTACGCGCGTGAAGCCGCGCCACATCGGCTAGTTACAAGTAATTTTATAATATCCTCAAGTGTGAACGTTATTGCACTGATAAGCTGAACAAATACTGTGTAATCAGGAATATAATAAGTCTGACTTATGTTCGGTTATTTTAATTCATTTATCCCTTCCATGCTCGGCATTTATTAGTATTGCTATCATTGTATGCATGTCGGCCCTATTAGTCGACATTTATGGTTACGGCTCCACTCCTTTCTGTAGTAGCGTGATGATAGCTATAGATTTTTCCGACCATATGACTTGTAGACAGGAATTTACTAGTATTTTTTGTCTCATATTAAGAAACAATAAGACATGAGGTAAAAGACATTTTTCTGGACTGACAACAAAATAATCAGGGGCTGTTGAGAAATCCTTTCATGTAAATAATACTTATAAAACGATGTCCCGACTGAACTTGATAAAGTCAAAAGGGCGCCCGCTAATATTATAATAAACAACAGGCGGTTCCGTTTTGCGTCTACAAACTAAAAGCAGTCGCAGACAAATCGCAGACCGCGAATCAAGGAAAAATATTATGCACAGACGTTATGTACGAGGTTCTTGATAAAACTATTAATTATATATTTATAGGTATTTCGTGTTATGTAACTGCGACGCTAGGTTAAAATAGAGTTATTTAATGTTTACAAAAAATCTCCACATGTGCAAATCACTGTCGACTCCACATACGTATTAGCATGAACAAGGTCTATTGCTATAATCGTAACATCAACTTCGACTATAACCATAATGTATACAGGGTGAATTTTTGAAAAGGGCTTGGATGGCCAAATGCGAAACTATAAGGAATAGCTAAAAATGCTCAAAGGAGTCACGAGCCCGATTTGTATAAAACTTAAAACCTCATCATTAGATTTTTGAAAAACCAATAATCCTACCTGGGAATCGAACTCATTGATTTTGACAAAAAAAACACCCTTTGTTATTACACCATACGATAGTGTCGCTGATAAGGATCAAATTCTGTGAAGTAATGATATACGGCAAATTTATGGAAAGTTTAGAATTTTAATAGAAATTATATTTTATGTACCTAAATTTTGTATCATAATTTGTTTTGTTCGAAATCCCAGAATAGATCGTAACTATTCCGTGTTTTAAATTATGCTCAGAATGATTATTTTGGAGAATATTCTAAACGGAATCAATAATATTGAATGCAGTACGATCCTTGAGGTCTCGAATCCAGCTATGTATTGAAAACAATGGTCTACATTTTGAACAAATAATCAGTTTACGTAAGAAAAATAAATTGTATTTGGTTAAAGATGAGCACTTTCCTTTAGTTTGCCGTATGTCATTACTTCCCAGAATAAGATCCTTAATAGCAACACTATCGTACGGTGTAATAATATAGGGTGTGTTATTTTTTTTCAAAATCAACGGATTCGATTCCTAGCTAGGATTATTGGTTTTTCAAAAATGTAATGATGATGTTTTAAGTTTCATCAAAATCGGGCTCGTGACTCCTTTGAGCATTTTTCGCTATTCCTTATAGTTTCGGATTTGGCCATCCAATCCCTTTTGAAAAATTCATCCTGTATAGGTGACAAACATGGAGGTATGAAAAACCTAGAACTCAGTGACGCTAACACAAAAATGTGTGGAGTTCCTCAATTCGGCCAGCTCATCTGTACGTATAGACATAGTGCCAGCTAACTAAAGTTTGCTCACGCCAACCTCTTTGTTTAACCGCACGTGCTGTCCCCTTTTCTATAAGCCTTTGGTGGTATGTAGCAATACGATCATACGGTCTTGTTGGTATTATGCTTGAATATTTTGTTATTCTTACAGAATCCCAAACGAGGTAGATTCTGTTTTGAATTACGAATGGCAGGTGGCAAGGGATACACATTTTCAGCTGATAATGAAGAGGAAATGAACGGTTGGATTACTGCATTTACCGCTGCTTTGAAGAAAAATCAAGACCAAGAATCTCACCAAAATGACGAAGTATTAGATAAAGGTAATACAATCGCATCCTAATTGCCTAGACGAAGTGGTTAAGCATCTTGCACGGAATGCGAGAAGATGCAGGTTCGAATCCTGCTCGAAACCAATTCTTTTTCCATATTTTAAATTTATGCCTAGACGAAGTTCATTTGAGAATGACTTTACGGCATTTGAGCCATATTTTGCTAATTTCTGTTTCATATCTTTTGTGCCTGTTGGTACATTACTTGTCACTAGAAAATTAGCTTGGGAATATAAAATGTGTCCATGTAATTTAGTGAAATAATTTTTTGCACTGTTGTCAACAATTTCTTACGATTTGAAAACAGTGAACAATTAACGCAATTTTAACTTTCTTTTTTAACCTTTGACTCCTTTTTAAATGCTAGCTTAGGCCCGGATCGGGCCAGATTATTAGCGCTCAGTAGAAAGGAATCCGGTGATTGGTTGAAAGCTTTCCCTACAGCCAACACCGGAACTTTTTTGGAACCGGACATCCTAAGAATTTCAGTTGGTTTGAGACTTGGCGTCACGCTTTGCGCTCCACATCGATGCCCCTGCGGTTTTAACGTTGACACTTTGGGGCATCATGGTCTTTCATGTTTAAAGAGCGCAGGCCGCTTCTCACGCCACGCTGCGCTGAATGACATCATCCGCCGTGCTCTTGCCACCGCCAATGTGCCTGCGCTCTTAGAGCCAAACGGCGTTTTCAGGGACGATGGCAAGAGACCGGATGGTATAACTTTGATACCGTGGGAGATGGGTCGGGTCCTGGTGTGGGATGCAACTTGTGTTGACACTCTAGCCCCGTCCCATCTTCCTAAAACAAAATTAAAAGCCAGTGCAGCAGCGGAAGCGGCTGATAATATTAAAATTAATAAATATAAGGGTCTCGACTCATCGTATCGTTTTTGTCCAGTCGGTGTCGAGACCCTAGGTCCATGGGGTCCCAATGCGCAAAAATTTTTCAAGAATTTGAAAAAGCGCCTTGTGGAGTCAACTGGTGACCCAAGGGCTGGCAGTTTTCTCGCTCAACGAATAGGCATTGCTATTCAAAGGGGGAATGCTGCTAGTCTTTTGGGCACAATGCCACGGGGGCCTTATTTAGGTTTAGTTTAGATAGTAATAATGTAAATATAGATATGTAATAATTATGTTTCTCTGTAATTTTTAACAATAAATGTATATATACTTTCTTTTTTTATTTATTTGAATAGATGCAGACGTATCACTCACAGCTGAACCGCCACCTCCTACATACGGCACTCTGAAAGGCCTGGAACACAGTATGAATCCTCTGCTAATGCGATATTCCCGTGAAACAGACATGTCGATCGCAATCGCCCGTAACGAGTGTAGATACAATATATTCAGTATGCCATATAAAAGGGCGCCTTCGCCCGAACCTCAGCTGGAACCTTTCAAGTAAGACCTTTTCCTACTGACTGGAGTAAATTGATATTGCGATCATTATTTCAGCTTTCAACCTCTTATATTAATTCTACATTCTAAAATATACTACTACAGCTTGACAAAAAAAAGAAGAAAATAAAGGTGGCGCCACTGTCCAGTTCATATGCCAACCCGCTAGAAAGAACCTCCAATCCAGTTGCCAATTAACGTCAATAAAAACCACCACTCAAATTGTGATCCTTCATTTATTAACTGACATGTAACATTATTGACAATGTAGCCACCCTTTAAAAATAATAGTTCCGTTTCTAGACTTTTTCGCCAAGCTATTATGATCCCTCTTTACCTGTAGCGTTCTATCTAAACTAAGCTAAGCACTCTCCACACCAAGGCCAGGTGCACGTTGAGGTTTTAGTGTGTGGAGAACTTAAGTGTCTTAATGTTAACATTGACAGTAATAAAATTGAACATATTGTTTCAGAGAACACTTTGGCCAAAGAATTATGCTCAAATGCGAAAGCTTAAAGTTTAGATTACAAGCGCCTATAGACGGCGATAAAGAGTTACTTTGTCAAGTGGAGCCTTATTACACGTACCTAGCGTTGTATGACGCGAAGACGGGGCGGAAACTCACTGAAAACTTCCATTTTGACCTCAACCATGAGGCTGTCAGTGATCTAGTCAAAGACACGGAATGCACAAAGTCTTTAGTTGAAAATTTTAGTTACGATGTTAAGTTAGATACTAATCAAATACCTGAGGAATGGTATAGGTCCAAGAAACAGGTATTTATTATTATACTATTTGACTTTTATTTTACATTCAAAGAAAGAGGTTCAAGGAAAGCCTGTAATCCATAGTAGAATACAGGTATCGTCCCTTGAACGGCAATGTTCGAATATTTCTTAAATGTGTTATTTTGCCCCGTTTGGCGACGGGACCCCGTGATGCGACGGGATAGAGTACAAAATGTCGCCACCCCGATTCTTCCCGAGTTGGTAGTAAGAGGCGACAAAAGGAACACTGTCGCAAAACGATCCATTGCGTAGAGAAGGAAGACTCAAAATGAAACCCAGTTGTCGGTAAAATTTAAGCCAAGTTGAAGGCCTTATGGGCGGCTTACAAAATTTCAACTGCAGGTCGTCACGACTCACAACCTGACCCTGTTCATTTCAACACGGTGTTAGGCTCACCACCTATTATGTGGGACATAAAACTATAAGATGAAATGTGGGCGTAAACTATACGTCTGCCTACCCTTTCGGGATTAAAGGCGTGACTCTTAAGTATGTTATTTTAACGATTACTGTATTGTTCATTTTCAGATCGTATTGTCAGTAAATAAGCCACACCCTGACCTATTCATAGTAGTAAGAATAGATAAAATCCTCCAAGGACACGTGGGTCAAGTTTTAGAACCATACCTTAAGGCGACGAAGGACCCAAGACTTGGACTCAAAGTACACAAGAATGTGCAAGCTTATGCTAACAGAGTTGGAGCGTATAGGATGCCGTTTGCTTGGGCCGCAAAACCTTTGTACAGGTAACCTACTTTCCTATACTTGTCTAATTAATATTATAAAGAGGAAAGATTTGATTGTTTGTTTGTATGTTTGTTTGTTTGTTTTGTATCGAATAGGCTCCGGAACTACTGAACCGATTTGAAAAATTCTTTCACTGTTGGGAAGCTACACTCTTTGATGTGAATTGTGAACATAGGCTATATTTTATTTTCGTATTCCCACGGGAACGGGAACTACGCGGGTAAAACCGCGTGACGTCCGCTAGTTAACTATTAAAAACGTTTGTAATGTCAAACAGCTCTAATCAATCAATACATATAATAAAATCGTAACAGGTCGCTGTCTGTACATGGAAGATAAATAAGAAAAAATATTATAGGGGGGCTTTATGAACGCAATAGAACCCAAAACAATGATTTTTAGAATTTTTGTCTGTTTGTCTGTATGTCTGTATGTCTGTATGTCTGTATATCTGTTTGTCTGTACGGTTGTGCACGCTAATCTCAGTAACCGCTCAACCGATTGCAATGCGGTTTTTTTTATTGTGTTGAGGTTTGCTCCAGTTAACATTTAGCGTTTGTTTTATGTAAATCGGTTTAGAAATAAAAGAGTTATAACACTTTTAAGAACCAGATGTTTTGAAAATTTTAATTGTAGGGGTTTCTTTGAATGTGAGTGAACCTAAACTGGCGTGTTGGCTTAATCATAAAAGAGCTTAATGATTAAGACAATTTTTAAACAATTCAGTCCGCGCCGAAGGCGTGAACTGAATTGTTTTAAAATAGACTTAATCATTATGCTCTTTTATGATTAAGCAAACAGGGCAGTTTCAGACGCTGCTTGATGACTCTGATGAAGAAATACCTTTCCTTTCATACACCTTATGTGACGTAAACGAAGTTGCGGGCTCAGCTAGTAATTAAATATCTTGGTTCTTATTGTAGAAGTAATACACATAATGTGTGTATTTTTAAAATAATTTTAATATTACACACTTATGGTCGCGTTTGTGTAGGTACATGAAATCTTTAGTTACCATGTAGATTTATATTCGCAACGTCTTAGAAAGAACATGTTCTAATGGAGGTGATTAGTCACAGTTTTATAGTCTGTGAAGTGGCTTAGTAAAACAATGAAATCGTGACAGTTGCATATAGCTTCGTTAGGTCAATGGCTCTCACACAAACTATTCTATCGTTTCAGAATGTACAGCAACGACCTGGATACCACTCCAGAATTCCCAGCCATTTACCGTCAAGAACCTAACAAAGTGTCGGACGAAGATCTCGTAAAAATATTGGCCGACTTTCGGAAACCGGAAAAGATGTCCAAACATACAGTCATACCTGGATGGCTTAGTGTTAATATACATCAAAGCACTGACCAAATTACAAGTAAGTTAGCCACATACATGCACAGGCCACAGTCTCGTAAACAGGAAGAAGACGCATGAAATCCGCCCATGGTCCATACTCCTTGAGTTGAACCTTTTTGGGGTTCAGTACCCAAAGGGTAAAAAACGGGACCCTTTTCATGAGACTTCGCCGTCCGTCTGTCCGGCACGAGGCTGTATCTCAGGAACCGTTATAGCTAGAGGGCTGAAATTTTCACAGATAATGTGTTTCTGTTACCGCTATAGCAACAAATACTAAAATTAGAAAAAAAGGGGGGATTAAGGGGGGCTCCCATATAACATACGTGTTTCTTTTGCCGTTTTTTGGTACGGAACCCTCCGTGCGCATCTCCGACTCGCACTTGGCTAGTTTTTTTTTTTGTTAAAAAATGGAGTCTGTATCTTTATAATTTTATTGCTTTGCTAAGATACAAATTCGATTTTCATGAGAACAGATGGTAGTGTAGGTGTTTGTGATAGTATATCATCACCGGTTTGGTTACTGGGGTTCCTGTGGTAATGAAACAGTTTGTAAAAATGATCCCATTTTTTTGCTCGGTTGGTAGTGACGACCCTCTGACGACCGCTTACGGGTTCTTCTGTCTAGAGTTCCACTATTACCTTAGGTCCCACAAGTCTTTGGAGGGCTACCAATGAAAATAATAATAATATTATATTAATTTCATTTCAGATTGTATGACAAACGCGTTCGCTGCATTAAAACCTTTCCCTCTACCGCCTACATCACCCCTTACGTTAGAGCTAGCAACATTAAACATAGAACCGGAACAGCCTTACGCAGCCTATATACACCATCTATACGTAAGGCCGTTGGGACTGAACTTTGAGTCGCAGAAAATGTTCGCCAGAGCGAGGAATATTGCTTGTACTGTAGAGCTGAGAGATAATGATTCTGGCGATAATAAGCCGTTACAGGTAATTTCTTTATGTATTTACTCTTTGAAACGTATATCCCGTTCGCTCTAAGTTTTCCGCTGGCGTAGAGGATGGTGAAGAGGTGTAGTATGGGAGGCGACCGGCAAACTTGGGGCAAACGGGTAGTATACGGTAAGAAGTAATATTTTACCGTCATTGTAAACTCACCCGGGAGTACTGGTTAGGTTGGCTATGTTAAAAGCTTAAAGGGTCTGAGTCCACGTATGCAGTAATCCTCCTTTGCAATAAGATGACTGACTTTCAAAGGGTAACATGTGAACGAAATAGTATATTTTTTCTTAACCTGTATGGTCCCATTGCATGGCAAAGGTCTCCCCATTTAATTCCAGTACCTAATTTATTATATTAGTAATATAATAATAGTGGCTATTATCCATTTTTAGCGGTCTGTTTCTCAAAACGATGGATTGTCAAAATTGACAATATCCTTTTGTCTGATTTTCATAAAACACGTAATATCATTCCAAGTATTCTAGTTCTCAAACAAATATTCATGCTCTGGTACTTCTTACATTGCAGGTGATATACGGACGCTTTGGCATGACAACCCAGTATCGGTGTTCAGTCCTCCATCACAACACAAACCCCACTTGGTGTGACGAAGCCAAGATTCGTCTACCAGCTACTGTTACCTCTCAACATCATCTGTTATTCACGTTTTATCACATATCCTGTGATCTTACGAAGAAAAATGATGCCAATGTTGAAACTTGTATCGGGTGAGTAAAATATGTTGAAATCTAGTTACGTGTTGCCAAGAAAGCTTGCTAGAAAAATAACTGTTAGTAAAAATAATACTGCTGTGCAATATCGCGAAAATTGGGACATCTAAGCACTGGAGTGCTATAGGCTGATATCACTGATTTATTTATTTATTGATATGGAAAAATGAAATGAAGTACCATTTGCATCTAAAACTGTCTCTTTAGAGGTTCCATTTCAATTGACAGCTGTTGTAGTTTCGTCATTCTTGGAAGAGATTGCCTTCTCACTCGACCGATATGTAGTTGTTTTGAAAGAAAGAAAAACAATTTATTTCTGCCAGTTGCAGCAACACAATCGTACATCAATAAAAAAAAATTGCTGACACATAAGCAAAGCTTAGCTTATTTAGTTCGGAGTCCAGCCAGAGACTTTAACAGATCTTTAGTAAACGTGTTAATTTTTGACATCAATATTAACGAAAAACAGTTATTGTTTTTACTATAGGCCTAATTTTTATTTGCCAGGTATGCGTGGGTGCCGTTGATAAAAAGTGATAAATTAGTAGAAGAGTTTGTCTATTTACCTATAGCAACACATTTGCCTTCTGGGTACATGTCAATTCAACCGCTTGGTCTTGGACGTGGGGTATGTATCTTTCGCGATTCATTCTTCGCTTTGATTTTTTTGTTTTGTTTTTTTTTAAGTCTATAGTTAGTAATAATCGTACCTAATTAATCACCTATACTTGTTTCGGATTTTCGAATTTACGAAACGATTTTGTACTTTTGAAAAGAAATCAAGTGTTTCTTAATTCTATAAATCTCATTTAAAATTCTTGAAAGACACAAGATAAGAAAACTATAAATAATTTAAGTTACAAGCAACAAAATATCAAATACCAGTACCTTTCAATATTACATAAACTTAGCAAAATCATCTTACCTCACGTATCACAACTTATTCTTACAGAACGCCGGCCCAGAAGTGACATGGGTAGAAGGAGAAAAGCAACTATTCCGTTGTCAACTAGTCCTAGACTCAACAGTTGCGACACGGGACATGCATTTACATAATTTGTTCATGCAAGCTGAAAGACTGATCAAATCTAGCTCCCCGCCTACATCACCTTCACCGCCGCCTTGGAACGATGTTTGTAATGCTCTGAAAGCTGCACACGCGGTTAAGCTTAGCACGCTAGTTGGGTTTCTGCCGACTATTATGAATCAGCTATTTGAATTAATGGTGAGTATAAGTTATTAGGTCGTCGCTCCATCTGGCAGGGAGTCGTCCTACCCCACGTTTATCAAGTCGCGGTCTCCACTCTAGAACTTTCTTGCTCCATCCGCCATCAGTTCTTCTACAAATGTGGCCAGCCATCTGCCACATCAAAACGCATACGACCTAAAGGTTGCAGGGATTGACTGGATGCTCAAAGCGCAGGCCCGTGTGTTGTAGCGAAATTTGGGAGATGCCTATGTCCAGCAGTAGACTGCTATAGGCTGAATCGATTGAAAAGTTTTAGATCTTAGTGGGGAACTGGCGTTAAATATTTGCAGTATTATATATAGTAACTTTGAAAATATGTTTCTGTACTATAAGTGTATTTATTTTAACGGGGACAAACGCGTTTAGCCTGTGCCCATGGCCGCGTTTATGCCCGCAAAATAAATGTGCTTATGTTTAGTGCTTCGTTTTGTTTTCTCTTTAAACGAAAAAATAGATAGAAGCTTCTATCTGAGTAGAGCAAGAGCATAGTTACTGGTTTCCATACGAGGTATACGTGAGTCAGTTATAACGTACGCAAGAGTTCGCACTAAACACATTACGTATACGCCATACACAGACACACACGCATAACTATAATATGACCGTTAGCAGAAGTTCATTCACTAAAGTAATTTTACTAACTGACTATCTTTTTCCCTTTGCAGACAGTAGAAAAAAGCTACACACCCGACATGGGTTACCAAATAGTCAAGCTAATAATTCACTATGTCCATATGATACACGACTACGGCAGAAAGGACTTATTAGACAGCTACGTGAAGTACGTGTTCAATTGCGTGCAGTTCAAATTACACACGATGATGACAGCCCCTTTGCATATGTTCGTGGACCCGAACCAGCCGGACTTCTTGTTAGGAAATAAATTCATGCAGTATTCTAGCTTTTTCTTTGACATTATTGTGAAGAGCATGGCACAGTATTTGATTAATACTGGTAGAATTAAAGTAAGTACTTCTATATTTTATTGTTGTATTTAAACTTTTATATTAAGCTCTCTAAAATGACACCACCCGCGATGGACTCGTTGAAATCTATGGCTACATCTAGCTAATTGCTGTCCACTCTCACAGTCCTCAAGACGGTGGCCCTCAAGACAACGCTTCGTTGAAAGAGTGAATCACTTGCTCTGGCTCACCGTTCCAATGTGGTTCGACAGAGAAACGATCTTTTAAATCGTTCGGTTTTGCATCCTCTTTAGGTTCATCATCACACCTTTATCCCCGAAGGGGTAGGCAGAGGCATATAATATACCCACATTTCACCTTTTTTTATAATTTGTCCCACGTAATACGTTGTGAGCCGTATTGCCCTGTTTAAATGGACAGGCGCAGGTTGTGACTGCCTGCTGTTGAAATAAAGCCTTCAACTTGGCTTAACGACTGCCATTTTACTGGCAACCGGGACCAACGGCTTAACGTGCCTTCCGAAGCACGGAAACGCTCAAATAAATGTCACAAAGTGATCACATGGATGGTCACCCATCCATGGACCGGCCATAGTGAAAGTTGCTTACTGCAGTGATCGTTTACAGAACACAGAGTCCGCGGGGCCAGGAGCGCTTCAAATTTAGCATCCTCTTTAAATTTAGATATACATAATTATGTTGTTATGAGACTTTTGAAATCGAGTGTGCCTATATTTACTGTAATATTTACTCCTCAGATGTCGCGACACGAAAGGTTTCATAGCGAAATTCTCAATAATATCGATCAACTTGTGTCAACCGTAGAGCCGTCATACATATTGCAACAGCCGATGCAAACTCACATATTCAACAAGAATCTTGCCACGTTTCTGAAGGTAAATAATTTCTATTTCATCTTTGGTGCCATTTTGTATTTTTTCTTTAGCTTTTTATATGTACCACTAAGGTATCAGATAAGCATACGACAACCTCTCCAAAGAACACAAAGTTATTATTTTAAGGGGACTACTAGAATTTTATTTAATAATCCATTTTATTTTCAGTCTTGCCTATCGTTTATGGACCGAGGTTTCGTGTTTCGTCAAATAAATAAATATCTAGGAAAATTCAAGCCTTGCGATCCCAAAGCACTATTTGACTTCAAGTTCACGTTTCTCCAAACAATCTGTTCTCACGAACACTTTGTGCCTTTCAACTTGCCTTTGCACGCGAATAAATTGTCCAAAGAAGGCGACGAAGGTAATTCCCCATTTTTATTCTGAATTTTGACCGTTTGTGACGTCTTCATCTCAATGTATGTTACATTTACACAGATCCTTCGAAATTGAGGCTTACTGAGGACTTTATCATGCGACACTTTCTTGCTGGGACACTGCTTAAACAGGTAGGTATTATATTATCTTCCCTCTTTTCCCAGAACATTCATTCATTCTCAATAACAAGACTTCATGATTCAGTATTCCACATCGATTTGGTGCAATATCTTTCGACAATACATTTTACTTGACAGACAATTTTGACAGCTAATTTAATACGATACCATAGTATAGATATTATGTCACATTCCCGATTAAAATTTATGTTTTATCGTGAAATAACGAATATTCAATAGTAAATTGTACTTACAGGTGGAACAATCTCTTCGCGAAGCTCCCATGAAGCGACGCATAGCTCTGAGCGTTCTGCGTGGCTTACTGACTAAGCACGAACATGATGACCGCTACAGGACTCGACAGTGCCGTGCCAGACTTGCGCATTTGTACTCGCCTTGGCTCACTATCGTTCTAGGTAGGTAACAACATATACATATAACATCACGCCTGTCTCCCAACTGGTTAGGCAGCTACTATGACTTTCTACTTGCGACTACGATCCTGGCATACAACTTTTGCTTCTTCTACTTTCATATGTCTACTGTGTGTTTGATAACGAGATATACATGGAAAAAAATCTTGTTCAGAATATTCAGTTACAACAATGGAAATCACGCGTGTCCTGTCCGCGTGTTGGACTTTTCACATACCTGACTCCGGCACGAACATTTGCTTAGAATAAAACTATAAAATTTTAGTAGAATTCATTACCAACTTTAAATACTATAAGAGAAATAGAAGATTCACTCTGAACTTCTATTGAACCTTAGTCGTAAAACTATGAACAAAAACAATGTGCTATCATTTGTAAATTATGTCTACATTATTTTGTTATATTTTCTAGATAATGCACACCGCCTTATAACGAAGACCCTAGCCAGCCCTATAATCGAGAACAGTCATGATAAAGTAGATGGAGACGCGACAGCACACCACGTACTCAGCAGTACACAAAAAGAAGCCGCCTCAGCGAACAGTACACCAAAAAGAAACAGATTGACGTTGCACTTTGAACATACGCCACTCAGAAATTCCGCTCATTTCAAGGAACCACCAAATGTGCAGGTCAACCAGACCACTCAAAATATGTATGGTAAAGGTGAGTTTATACCATAATATTGTAGAAAATATCACAAATATTTTTCCGTAAGACTTGCCTCCGCAGACACAAGCTGTGGATTGAACTCTCTGCCACGAGTTTTTCAAACATCTGCAATGCATTTCTTTAAAAGCAATCCATTAATGTTTGTCTCAAGAGTCTGGGTGTTTCTATGTATAATATGTATGTATTTAAAAGTATATAAGTATTAATATCCGTGGTCTGATACCCATAACACAAGCAGGTTATTCCTAGCTTACTTTGGGATCAGATAGCGTTGTGTGAAATGTACGTGAATATTTATTGATTTATTTATTTATTTAGTATTCTTTTTATTGAAACGGTAACGCAAGTAATCGCTTTTAATTGTTACAAACGGCTATCAATCTAGTGGGTCATTTATATTTTGCCATCTTCGTAGTATAAAAATTCTTATAAAATACTGTCGGTATAGCTTTATCTTCCTTTTGAAAGTTCAACGTCAAATAACTTACGATACTTTGTTTTAGATCATGCGAGTAACCTGTCACAGAGCTCTCTAGAATCACTATCTACAATGTCTGGCGGTGATTCGCTCCCCAGAAATGCCTGTCGACTTAATCTGAGCGAGCTAGGTGACCAGGTTAATAGGTAAGTAAAACTTGTCAAAACTGCAGTGACGTGCCTAACTACTTTTATTAGAATCCGATTGTAACAACTTATATAGCAGTGTTGATGTTCTGTGATACTATTTTTTTAACGTGATAATAATCCTGCAGGGATTTTATGCCGGACTCCTACCGCCTACGGTTGGAAGCCCCGCGTAAGTCCTCAAAAGGATGTCCCCAAGAAATCTGTTATACTATGACGCGAACATCACTGTTGACTAAGATAAACCCGAAAGCGCTGTTTGCATTAATTGAGTAACGCTGGTTCATTGTATGGAATCGAATAACACGTCTACTCGACAACACTTTCCGTGTAATTATGACTAGTTGGCCAACAAATCTGATAACTACCGCAATCGAACTTATAGAATTGAGATCAGTCAGCATTGTTCGACGGTTTGAAAATGAAGTACGAGGTAGAGTGGTGTGACATTTAGGGCGCCTTCAAATTAGAGGCGCGAAGAAGCGCTGCAGTGGTGCCACAGTGGTGCGCTAGACGCGCCCCCACTAGTTTTCATACTTTTTTAGAAGCGCAGTTGGCACGTCGTGTGTCGCGTCAGTGGCGCTGCAACGGCGCTTCTAAATATTGTATGAAAACTAGTGGTGGCGCGTCCAGCGCACCACTGTGGCACCACTGCAGCGCTTCCTCACGCCTCTACTTTGAAGGCGCCCTTAAACGCAGACAAGGTCCATCACATTTGTGACTATTCAATATTGATGTTTATTTTCTTATTGTCAAGGATTCTTTTTGTTTGTAGGTTTGGTGTAATGTCTCCTGAAGAAGTGCGCGATATTCTACTATGTTTCCTGTTTGTGTTGAAGTATTTAGACGACGAGAGGCTTGTAGATTGGTGGAAGACAATGTCTACGGCGCAACAACAGTCGTTCTTTAACGTTTTGGAGTAAGTTTGAAAAAGTAGTTAAAAACATCTAAAAAAGTGGTGTAAAATATATATGGGCTTGCTTTGGCAGAAACTGCGATCCATATATATTTACGGCAACGGTATGAAGCTTTTTTGTGCCTTTGTGGTGCATCGTTAGTCTACTTCCCATTAATAAATGAGAAATGCAGTTTTGATTTATGAAATTGTATTTCTTTTACAGAATATGTGCAGAACAGTTTCAATATATCGGCAGAAAGAGAATACTATCTGAAATGAAAGCATCAACATCGGATGAAAATGGAAAACCTAAACCAATTAAAGCCCGCACCTTGCCAGCCAGGATGAGCCCACCAGACTTCTCGAAGGAGCCTCCAATCGTCGTAGAGAATAAAAATAATACTGTCAATAGAGAAAATCTTGTCAATACATCTGTCACAACTGGTGAGTTAAAAGCGTTATCTATAGTTCGATTTTTTTTATATTTGGCTCGCTAAAATGACAACGGTCGCCTGGAAAGCCATGGCCATCTAATAAATAGAGGGACATTTTCAAAATCCACTATTCTCGGACACGAACTTTTTTACAAAAGGCTGTCTGATCCCAAAGTAAGCTAGGATTAACCTGCTTGTGTTATGGGTATCAGCTATTCAGTTACGATACCTATAATAATATTTTACTTCATTAAAAGTGTCTTATTTGTTGTAGAACTGGAAGCAATAGCAGAACACACAGTATATTCCGCCAGCTGCCTTGCAACAGAAGTAGGCCTCGCCATCATAGACCGCACTTGTTTATTCCTCAAAAATCTCGGTGCGGCCGAAGGAAACGCTGCCAAACCTTACCTAAAGCTGTTGCAATATCCACAAAGTGAAACATTGTATAAACATTTATTTGCAGCATTGAGAGCGTATATCAATCAGTTCTCGGAAACTTTGTTTGAAGGTATGTGATAAACCTCTTGATCAATAGACTGTTCAGCATAAAGAAAAAGTAGAATATAATCGAAGCGCCAATGTGCTACTACCCGTTCGCTCTAACTTTGCCGCTGGCGTAGAGGCGTATACCCGTATTGTTAATTAGACGAAGTAAATTGACAGTAGCTAATGTCACTTCGTCATAGAAAATACGCAACATTGTATGAAGAAGTGACATTAGTTGCTGTCAATTTACTTTGTCTAATTAAAAATTCGACTTTAGTATGGAGCCGAGCGGCAAAGTTAGAGCGAACGAGCAGTACATTTGGCAAGCGTTAGAATGTATCGTTATTTTTTCGTAAAAATATCGCGTTGTTTTCGCAGTTAATTTATTCAATGACCAAGTGACGTTTTGACTATTTAGTCTAGAAATGACTAACAAACCCGAACACTTCTACAACTATCCAATATTTTGGTTACGTTTCTAAATAATTTTTGCCTAGCTATACTATAGAGCTACTCATTTCATCTCTGCTATCTGCAAACTACTGATAACCAGGCCTTATAATTACCTTCTGTCGTCTTTCGCCGTCCAATAAGTCTGATTGTACTTATATCACAGGGCGGAAACTCTATACAGATGATTCGATTTCAATTCTGTCACCACACGTTATGTTGGTACAGAGCTTGAATGCGTGTGTGACCAATAAGGTTAAGCAAACGTTCCCTCCACCTATATGACATCTGTGGCGGGGGTGGGGAAGCTTGTTCAGTGGGGGGCGGTGATTTCCTGGAGCGATCTCGATGTGCTGAGCAGTGGCGGCTGGTGGGTCCTCAAACCGGTGGTGCACTTTACTTGTTCTCTTGTTTAAACTTTAATAAGAGCCTTAGTGGTCCCGCCAATTTTATTATTTTGAAACCCGGCATTAGGCCCAACACCTATTACGTGGGACATAAAACTATAAAGAGAAACATCGGCGTATACTATTCCTCTGCCTACCCCTTCGGGGATAAATGCATGCCTATACATGTGTATGATGCAGTATGTTTATTTTGAAAAGTTTTGTATAGGTACTTAGACATTGTTTATGCTCATTTTTACACATACTAACCACACACTTTACAAGCAATATTTTCTTTTATATAAATTGCTTATTAAAGAAAAGATAATAGAATATAGAATAGAACTAAGATCAAAATAAATAAAAAAAAGTAACAATTCAAAAATCAAGCAATCAAATAATACGCGTCACAGAAACAGCGAAACAATACCGGGAGAATTTGAATTTCGTCAAACAAAACATCGAGTGCTCTCGGTAATGTTCGGTTTTCCCGAGCGCGTGCGGCGCACGAAATCAGACTCATCTCTCGGTACATTTTCTATGAACGATGTTTTGTCTCACGCGCCAGGCGTTTTAGCTCGTTCCCAGTACAAGTTGTATGGGCCGTTCTCGTGCGCTCGGGAAACCGCACGCCGATTTTTATTACAGGGAATTTAGGCTTTAGAAGTGTAGCCAAGAGCTTGAATTGTTTCGTCACAATTAGATAATGTTATTTGTTTTAAGTTTTTGTAAGAATAGGTGTTACTATACTTACATACCTAATTATAGGTAATTAATTAAATAGGTAATAAAGATGTCGTAAAATTTTGTAATGTCTAAATCTTTTGAACTGGTGGTTCACCGCACGAGCGCACTTAAGGTACAGCCGCCACTGGTGCTGAGGTGTGTAGCCCAGTATATTTGCCAGTTCCGGGCATTTCGGACATTCCATAAAATATAACAATGTGACAGACAGTTTCATCGACTTCTGAAAATACTGCGAATTCTGTCACATGAACATGCGAATGCGCAGATAACCTATCTGTGTGTAATGCTATTATATTATCTTTGCTTATATCCTCCTAGGTGGAAGTACAGTATGTGCAGGAGTAGTTGGCGCTGTTGTTCGCTTGTGTGAAGCGCGAGCCGCTTGGCTACGTCGGGAAGCGGCTGCAGCGCTCTATCTACTTATGCGCGCTAACTTCCAACACGGAACCGGTGGGAACCTCACAAGAGTCCATCTTCAGGTGAAGACGAGTAGTTTTAGAGGTCTTACAGATTATTAACGAATCTTTTGGTCAGTGTGTTTTTTGAGTTATTCTTTCAATCAATCCGGACACCCATTGTTGCTTATTTTATGAATAAAACTTCTAGCAATTATAATATGTAAGGCGTGGAAACTACGCGAACGTCGCTTGCTGGTCACATGCGAACGCAGATATTCAAATAATGTCCCTGCAAATGCAATAACTACTATGCGATTCAAATGAGAAGATAATCGCGATCGCGGCAACTTCACTCCGTACTCATCAAAATTGTACAGCTAGCAACAAAAATTTCCTTGTCGGATAGTTTCATGTACCAACGTGTATTATGGTAACAATGTTAATAATCTTTATTTTCTTTTCAATAAGTACTTAGCATATTTTTAGTAGTTATATTACTAGTTTTTTTCTATGACTTTTTGATGGAAAGTAAACAAGGGCAGTTATCGCTCCGTTGTATTATTTTTCAAAATTTGTATATTTTCGAGTGTTTTGTGTGTATCAACGGCAGATTCTTAATCATAAAAATTCGACTATGTGCACTAGTGTTGAAAAGTAATAATACGAAGTGAATCGCGGCTATTTTGGTTTTAGACAAAAAGTTCAAAAATAATTTTAATAGGTAAAAAACGGGACCCTATTCATGAGACATTGCCGTCCGTTTGTCCGTCACGAGGTTGTCGTCCGTATCTCATGGACGGTGGTTGCTAGAGAGCTGAAATTTTCACAGATTATGTGTTTCTTTTCTGTTGCCGCTATAACAACAAATAGTTACTAAAAACAAAAAAAATCGGTCAAGTGCGAGTTGGACTCGCCCATGAAGGGTTTCGTAGCAGCAAGTAACATTATTAAAGTTCTTATAGTTCGTTGTAACTTTGATTGATGTTTTACCACGTTCGCAGTGGTAGTGATTTTTCTAACCGAAAATTGCGGTTTATGCCGTATTAAAAAAAAACTGCCAGCTCTATCTCATTCAAACCAATTTTTGTTGTTAGTTTTTATGGCAATGTACATCATATATTCTTTTTACATTTATGATTCTCTTAGTTTAGAAGTTAGAGGGGGGGACACACATTTTTCCACTTTGGAAGTGTCTCTTGCGCAAACTATTCACTTTAGTAATAAATGATGTTAGAAACCTCAATTACATTTTTGAAGACCTATCTATAGATATCCCACACGTATGGGTAAGATGAAAAAAAAAATAGAGTTTCAGTTCTGAGTATGGGGACCCCCAAAATTTACTGTTTTTTTTCTATTTTTATATAAGAATCTTAATGCGGTTTACAGAATACATCTAGTAACTAAGTTTCAACAGCATGGGTCTTATAGTTTCGGAGAAAAGTGGCACACGGACGGACAGACAGACAGACAGACATGACGAATCTATAAGGGTTCCGTTTTTGCCATTTGACTACGAAACCCTAAAAAGGGGCATTACGCATACAATAAACGTGATTCGTTTGCCATTTTACTTTAAATGGTACCTATTAATAAGGACAACGAGTAGACGCTTGAAACACTCACAGAATATCGAGCTGTGTATTTTCATTAAATATAAATAATTAAATTAAAACAAAATATACATTTTTAAGGGGGGCTCGTCCTGGGACATCCTTCCGAGGGCTTCCCCGGGGCTACCAATCATAGGCTGTTGGGCGTTACGTGAGGTTTTTTAGTCGGTAGGAGTCCGGCATAACATCCATGAGGATATTCCCTCACGTACAACAAAAAAAAAAGAAAGGGGGGCTTCCATACAGTAAACGTGATTTCATACGTCGTTTTTTGGTACGGAACCCTCCGTGCGCGAGTCCGATATGCACTTAGCCGGTTTTTACATACATTTAGGTATATAAATACAACACATTCCTGTTCTATCTGTCCTTGGCCGCCTCTTTACTCATGAAGTAGTTTGCGTTGTACAAGTAGGTACTTACCTGTACTTCATTATCAATCAAAACTATCGAAATTCCGCAAGTAATCATGGCTAGATTTCTTTAGATAAATACCTGTAAGTATTTACCTATTTTGACGAAGCGAATTTAGAAGAGGACATTTAGAAATACCATTATTAGTGTCAAGCAATAG
This sequence comes from Miltochrista miniata, assembly GCA_933228765.1. Taxonomy (NCBI): domain Eukaryota; kingdom Metazoa; phylum Arthropoda; class Insecta; order Lepidoptera; family Erebidae; genus Miltochrista; species Miltochrista miniata. Next base: position 27,599,712 of record OW121751.1, read on the forward strand.
TGAAACAAGAAAATCGGTTTACTGACCCATACGGCCTAGTATCAGTGACAATGAAGTTAGCACCGCGAATCAAAATGTCATTCTGACAGTTATCAACTCATTTGAAACGCATAGTACGTCATTGCGTTCAATGACTTTTGATCAGTTCGGCAAAGTAAATAATAGACGTGGCTGTTTTACATCTAAAAGTCCTGCGAATCCATAATAACTTCCCAAGTGACCTAGCTAACTATACGAGAGGCATATTTAGCTCAATGATTTCGTTATCAAGCAAGAATTTCAAAGTATATATGGAGCATTAATGGTTATATTACATTTTTCCCATTAAGGTGATCATGGCTGTGTCGAAGCTTCTAGACAACTCGACTGCGCTGAACTGCAAACGTTTCCAGGAATCTCTCTCAGTCATCAATTGTTTCGCAACTGGCGACAAAGCTATGAAAGGAACCGGTGAGTTAGCACATGACCTTTAGCGTCCTAATTAATGTCTGTAATATTTCAGCTTTACTGCCCCGTGTGGCGACGGGAAACAGTACAAAATGTCGCCACTCCAATTCATCCCGAGGGTGTCGTAAGAGGCAACTTAAACGATCCATTGCGTAGAGAAGGAAAACTCGAAATGAAACCTGGTTGTCAGTAAAATGACAATCGTCAAGCCAAGTTGAAGGCCTTATGGGCGGCTCGAAAAATTTCAACTGTGGGTTGTCACGACCTGCGCCTGTCCATTTCAACACGGCAATAGGCTCACTCACGTGGGAGATAAAACTATAAGGTGAAATGTGGCCGTATACTATGCCTCTGCCTACCCTTTCGGGGATAAAGGCGTGACTGTATGTAAATATGTTGAGTAATAATTGTACACCATAAAATCACGTATTACATTTGCCAGGTTTATCAAACGAAGTGGCTGAGTTGATGCGTCGCGTTCGCACAGTTGTCGGAGCGCGAGCACGGCTAGCTGGGGTCGGTGGAGGAGTTGGAATGTCAGGTAAAGAATCGTTTATTTATGTAACTTACATAGATTTATAAGGCGAGAGAATTTCGTGAAAGAACGAGGAGAACCGAGTGTGATACGCGAATATGTGAAAATGAGAACTTGTCTTACCTTTTTTTTTATGTTCAGCTCGCCAAATTGACGTCGCCACCAGCCTGATGGAAAGCCGTGGCGCATCTAGCGATCGGGGGCCACTTCTGACAGTGGTCCTTAAGTTGGCGGCCCTGTGATGAGCCTCTTCACGCTCCTCTTAAAGAACCCGGGATTGTAAGATGAGAGAAATACGTGTGCGGGCAGGTCGTTCCAAGTTTTTATAGTTTGACAGAGGACCGATCTTTTGAAACACTCGGTTCTGGCGAAGATTCTCTCCACTGTGTATGAGTGGCATCTCTGCCCAGCACGCGTTGTTCGGGATCGGAAAGGAGATGGTAGGATCAGGTTGAAGAGCTCTTCAGAACATTCGCCATGATACATTCGGTAGAAGGCAGCCAAGGACGCTATGGTTCTTCGCTGCGCCAACGGTTCGAGGCCTCCCGTCACTTCGGGACAACCAATTATTCGGATAGCACGTCCCTGCATAGCGTCAAGCGCGTCTAGTAAGTACCTCGCGGAGTCATCCCAAAGGTGAGAACAGTACTCGACGCAGGGACGAATCTGCGTCTTGTACAGTAAACATCTCTGATGTGGCGTGAAGTACCGTCTCACTTTATTTAGTACTCCAAGTTTCCGCGAGGCCAGCCCAATACAACTCTCTATGTAGTTGTTATGGTTGAGCTCACGCCGGACGTCTATACCGAGGATCTCCTGGTTGTCCTTTAGTGGAATCGTAATGCTCTGAAGAGAGGGTAGGGGTAGGAATGGGGATTTCTTAGATGTAAACGCACACGCCTGTGTTTTTCTGGCATTGAACTCGACCAGGTTGTCTGAGCCCCATTGGGCAATGTGACCCAAGTCCCGGTCGAGATCCGCCACGAGTTGCCGTCTCTTTTCCTCCACGTCATCACGCCCCTCAGCTGGACGGCCAGAATAGCTCCCATGCAGAGTACTGTCATCCGCATAACAATGAATGCACCCAAGGGACAGCATGTCATTGATATGCAGAAGAAAGAAAGTTGGGGCCAATACCGATCCCTGTGGTACTCGGGCTTTTACCTGCAAAAAGCTGGAAGCCTGACCACAGAGAACCCGCATATGTCGCCCGTGCAGGAACCTGGCCAACCACCGGCACAACTGAGGCGATAAACCATATGCCGGCAGCTTGGAAGGAAGCGACGCATACCAAACCCTATCGAAGGCTTTAGCGATATCTAGGTCAATAGCCAGAGATTCGCCGTGCCTCTCTATAGCCTCAGCCCAGGTGTGTGTTATGTACGCTAGGAGGTCACCCGTTGATCGTTTCGGCCTAAAGCCATATTGACGATCGCTAATTAACGAGTGATCCTCCAGATAGCGCATGAGCTGTTTGTTGATGATTAGCTCGAACACCTTGCAGATGACGGTGGTTACGGCTATGGGGCGATAGTTGGCCGGATCCGACCGATCCCCTTTCTTGGGGATCGGCTGGACGTTCGTCTCCTTCCAAGCCTCCGGCACTTCTCCCGACGAAACTTTAACCTAACTGTCTTATTGAGATACTTGGACTAATGTTAGCTGTGATTTGAGTTATTTCAGTTTTTCACGCTTTTAGCAGGAAGTTATCACTATGTCCTCATCCACTGAAAACACTATGAGGCTCAGTATACCCAAAGAGTGGAATAGAGCAGTAAAACGATATAATACACAATCAAAAACTAACCAACAAACCTTTATAGGAGCAGGCAGTGTGCACTTAGCAGAATTACAGCACGCATTAGCTGCGTCTTGTCGCGCTACACCGCGGCTACGGCACGCCTGGCTCGCGACTTTAGCAGAACACAACGTGCGACAAGGAGACCATGACGAGGTGAGTTTTGACGTGATAATCTCTCGTCGCGTCGCGATGATATCGGTATATTCCGCAGTCTGCGACGGGGGCACAGCCGCCGGCTTCGCCCACGACTATCGGCCTCTATGACCTGGAGGGGGGAGGGGGGGGGGGGCTGAAGAAGGCGGGGTGCTTTGCGTCCTTTCAGAAGCAGGCCCTAGACGACAGCGTGACGTGAAAGTTTCATTTACGCCACACGCCTCAAGAAGCGGGATAACACCCGAACAACCCCCCAAAGACTCGGGATAGCACCTAAACCCCTGAGTGAGACAGCAGTGGTAGCCTACGTTTGTTGGGAATCCTGAGGTCGTTTTTCCAAGGGCTTACCCGGGGCTCCCAACCGTAGGCATTAAGTAGGGAAGATGTGGTTTTTAGTCGGTAGGACTTCGGCATAGATCCATGTAGAATTTCGATCCGATAGAAAAAACCTAACACATAAAGTTATATACTTACAGTTTCATTACTATAATGGCGGAAGTTTATGTGTGGGTACGACGTATAATAATTATCAGCTAGGGTGTAACGAATATAATCGTATTATAATAACCGGTTACATAAGTGTTACATACGAGTGTTGTAATGATTATGAATAATAATAAAGACTAACTTCGACCGTGATTTTATTTTCTAAATCGTACAGTACTTTTAACGATCAAACAGGTCTTAATAATATGCTTGGTTGTCACGTTATTGTTTATTATGTTGACTATCGCGCAGTGGCAGTAGATACAATTTGCCATTATGGATGAGGTTTCGGGTTCGAATACCGGCTCTAACTAAATAATTTCTGTGCATCCGCAAATGATACTTCAGAGTTGGGATATTTATTATGTTTCTTTATACGTTGTCTATATCCTATAACAGACACTTGTAGTAGATAGCCTTTAAATTGTACTTAGATAGTACTGTGCAAAAATGTTTGCAAGTTAGACTTTTAGTTCAATAAATAAGTTCTATCTAGTTCAATTTGACTGATGACTGATTTAGATCAGTCTCTTGACACAGTACCTCATCTAAGTTCGATTTTCCGTTGCGTTCAAAATGTATTGGAGCTTAAACTCCAGCTGCTAATTCTTTAGCTTATTAGACAATTTATTTCGCAGGCAATGTGCTGTCAACTACATATCGCGGCGCTTATAGCTGAATACCTAAAACTACGAGGAACGCAATCTTGGGGCGCCGACGAATTCGCCGAAATATCTCTGAACATACCAAGGGACGAGACGGGCATGAAGATCGACGAGGGTAAGTGAAACAAACAATCGCATTCGATAATATACTTTAATATCTACACCACAAAGTCCACTTTATTAACCACAGCCTAATCTCTCGTTTATCAAATACGAGTATATACTACGTAAATTAAGAAGTAAATTCATATAGACGGCTTGATGTATTATGTGTTACAACTTCATAAGCCTACGTGCGTCAAAATTTCACCTCTAAATATACGGTATATAAATATATTGCACTATTGTTATTAAAATCATTTGCTAGGTAACAGCCGGCAGTCTTCTTTATAATTATGTGACACTATATATTTTGTTAACTCTTTGAACGTCTCGAGTGGGCAAAATGCATTGCAGCCAGGTACCTCCATAAGACGAGGTTCCGCTGAGTCGTCGTCCCAGTAGTATATCTGAAATTAAATAAGTATGTAATATTAACCTACTCCTAATAAAAATATAAAAATGTATAATTTACTCGAGCACACAAAAATAGCGGGATGCCGTGCGATAGGTGGATTTTATCTATCCTACTAATATTATGTAGGTTTGTTATTCTTTCACTCTCCAGTGTCTGAACGAATCTGGCTGATATTTGGTACAGGCATAGATTATATGTATTAAATAGTTACTTTTTATCCCCGGCAATTCCGAGGATTAATAGGATTCCATGCCGGCGAAGCACGCGGGCACCGTTGAGTTAAATATAATTATTCTAAAACCGACAACACGGGACCGAGATCCATCTCACTGCTCATATAGAGACACTTTTTTTTTTTGTTTAACGTTAGGGAAAATCCTCATGGATGTTATGCCGGACTTCTACCGACTAAAAAACCTCACGTAACGCCAAACAGCCTATGGTTGGTAGCCCCGGGGAAGCCCTCGGAAGGATGTCCCAGGACTCCCAACAGACCCTAGGCCGCTATTGCGGCCTCGCCCAGGGGGTGGTTCGGGTGCTATCCCGCGTCTTTGGGGGGGTTTTGGGTGTGGTCCCGCTTCTAAGGGGGGGGGGGGGGGGGAAGCGTGCGTGGGTTGCTCACGTCACGCTGCCGTCATGGGCCCATATAGAGACACTATAATGAAACATGTGTGGTGCGAATTTTGTTTATATTATTCTGGACATCTCCACAAAGTCAGTACATGCATGAAGCGCTCGTGACCCCGTGAAATCAGTGTTCTGTAACCAATCACCGCAGTAAGCAACTTTCAGTATAGCCGGTCCTTGGATGAGTGTCGTAAATGGTAAACTGCACTACAGGAGCCGTGGCCATTTACTAACAAATTAATAATTATACGGATATTGTTCAGTGCGACATTTCAAAAGACATCAGTACATCATAGTTTATTAGCTGTAACTTAAAAATGCAGTTACATGTAGGACTAGCGGACATTGGACAGGCCATGTTTATTAATGAATAATATGTTGTAAATTATGGATACGATTGACATTGAGTAACTAATGCAAGGGCTGACAATAATAAAATTAATAAAGTTAACATTTTTATACCTTACATTTAGGACTAACGTATATTGTTTATTTTTTATTTATTATTTTGTAAATTATTGACACTAAATTATGATTTATATTGAGTACGTAATGCTTTAAGCTCACATTAATATTAAGTATACCCTTATTTCTTAACAAATAAATAATGAAATAATTGACTATTGAAAATTTGCTTGTTTTAAAAAGATGGTTATGATTTGCTGGTTTCCTATTTTTTTGCTACACTTATTGCATTTATTTGTATAGCTGTATGTTCAAATAAATAAATTAAAAAACAAAAGTATCACGAATTCTGTGTCTTATCTAAAATCATAACATTACTGTCAAGGTTCTTATCGGCTTTGGCATTGGTCAAGCAATAAAAATTATTAGATATAAATATGTAACTAATACTAGATTACCTTCTGAAAACCGTTACTTTTCGTCCAAACCATAACTAATAATGGTATACTCCATCACTGCATCTTACGCAGAAACTTCAACATTATAGTCTTGCAACTTGGCCTGAACAGATTTGTTGTTCATGTAGCCTTTTCATCAGATCAATGTCATGATTGAATACGAACATGAAATTACAATTTAAGTGCCTATTGTGAATTTTAGCGAGCGCCTGTCCTGACTAGAGGTGAAGCGCGTATACGTGGATTAATATTGAGTCGAGACAAGATCTTGCGTTTACAGCTAGGTGACGGTGTCTCGATGCCATACTAATTCGAGTTAACGCACTCACTAAACCCAACACTAGGCACTCAACATTTATTCATAAAACACTGACCTTAAAACCAAATCGTTGGCCGTCACTTAAGGTATTCGCTTCTTTGTTATTCTTCTGCGAAGGTCGTCTCTCATGTAGTTCAAACAGTAACGCAGCCCCGGGGTCTGGAACGCGGGGTGGGGCCGCCACACATGCTGAGAGCAACGCTGCTACGGAAACTGGCGTTCCTGTTCGAACCACTATCTTCAGTTGGGACTCGCCAATAATATTGCTTACTGCTTCTTTGATGATTTGTTGTAATAAGGCACCTGTACAGCATGAATTAAATTGTCAGAATGACGTATTTGAATTTGCCAAAATATAAATTTCAGTCAGTGAACAGATTGAAGTTATTTTATACTAGGATTCATAAACTATGTTTGAGGGTTAATAACAAAGTATAGTAATGTGTGTCTGTATGTATAGTGGAATTCAACAGATGTAAATAATATAGTAAACAAAGCAATTGGATCTTGACTGCTCCATAATTACTTACATTTAATTATCAATCCTGATCATAGTCGTTTCAAGGAACTCTAGTTAGATTTATGCGGACATTTCGACACTAATAAACCTTTAGATTATAGAATAATTTCATGAAAAATACTCGGATGGTAAAAATTTAAGACTGTCATTTTTGCTTGACATTAAATTATTTTTTCTCAGACTTGTTTGTCTTTGCCATAGTGTTGTAAAACTGTTGTACTGGCCAATTGATTTTAAAAGGAGGTCATTGTTTTATCAATCTGTCAGTTCGAAAAAATGTACTTACTTTAATAATATAACTTATTGACCCAGAGAGCGACGAGTGCGAGTCTTTGCCCCTTTCACACGTACCGGTTGCCGGGTGCCGGGTACCCGGGTGTATGGCCGTGTACTATAGCTTTCACACGTAACGACGTGATTTGCCCGGCAACCGCTTGCATTCGCCGCCGGTTACCTGGCACCGGCTACCCGGCAACCGGTACGTGTGTGTGTTTCTTTTTTTTTTAAAGATCCTTTAATTAAATTAATATAAAAAGTTATTGCACATAATATATACATATAGATATACCGAATTACATGATTTGATGAATATGGCGATTGATTAACCGAAGTAAATGAATGTACGGTGAACTAGATATAACTCAATGATTACTTACATAATTATAATCAGTTTAGTTACAACACTATGATCATAGACAACTTCTGTCAAAACATGACATGTTTACATGATTGCTGAGCTGTCCAGAAAAAGACTATACATACTTAATGTGTCCAAAGTCACTTTTTCAGCACTTTGGATGACTTCATCACTAATTGCAAGATAACTAACAGGAAAGCTTTCTTGATACATTGTCCCAATTAAGTAATGCAAATGAACTACTTTGATAATTCTGTTAATGAATTTAGGAAAACGTTTCCTCCTTTTTATAGAACTAAGAAATTATTTCATCCCGCGCAGTCTCTTCTGCAAAAGTACAAAACAGACGCTACGCGAAATTGACAGTTTTGAATCGAATGTGGTAAAGCGCGTGTGTCTACTTGTAAAATTATTTAGCAAATTATATCAATGACTTACCACCGCTTAGCTTTCTTAGTAAATTATTGTGGAACATCATCAAGTATTCCAATCTGGCGACTTCCATAAGTTTTCTTTTTACGTGTTTGGCCCATTTTGGATTTGCTACTTTGATATCGTCCTGAAATAAGATAAAGATACAAATTTTAAAGTAGGTAACCAAATCTCTCACATATAATATACACTTTTATGTTGAAAAGTGTTAGTTATGTAAAAGTTTCATAGGTCCAAACAGTCCAGAAATAATTGTTTACAATGCCAATGGACAATAAGGGACGCAGTGGCGGCCGTAGGTCTGTTAGGAGTCCTGGGACATTCTCCCGAGGGCTAACCCGGGGCTCCCAACCATAGGCTGTTGAGCGTTACGTGAGGTTTTTTAGTCGGTAGGAGTCCGGCATAACATCCATGAGGATTTTCCCTCACGTAAAAAAAAAGGTAAATAAGTGAATTTGAACAAATAGTTCCCATTCCGACCCGTGGTACACCTATTTCGTCCACCTTTAACTCGTGTCAATTTCTTTTTAAATCCTACCTGTATTAAGAATAAATTGTTGAGGTCAAAAGCCTCTTGCGGCGTACTGAAGTTAGTATTCGTCATTTGCGCTATCTTGTGAAACAAGTCACGATACGGCAGCAGTAATCCTTCCTCTACGAAAGCATCCAGTATCCGCTGCTTCTCCTGTGTGTATCGAGGACAGTTCTCTTCGTAAAGCAACTGGAAACATAGTAAGATAAATTGTAGTCTAACGTCAGACCAAAAAAGGGATTATGGCAATAAAACAAAATACAGCCGTTTTCTAGCAGCATTATCTGGGTATTTAAACTTAATAGCTTATGTGTCGAGTAATATATTCTTGTAAACCTGCTGAAAGAGACATACATACTTTATTCTGTGTTAATAGCGTAGAATGTTGTGTCAACATTTGTGTTAACAGACCTGCTGTAAATTTGTAGCAACAGATGAAAACCTGTATGTAATTTATATCCCTACTAATATTTAAATGCTAAAGTAACTATGTCTGTCTGTCTGTTGGATTTGATTGGGATGAAATTTGGTATAGGTATAGTTCAAGACCCTGGGAAGCACATAGGCTACTTTTTCACCGACTGCGCAAAAGGAGGGTTATGATTTTACGCGATAACGACTTCTACGCCGTCGAAGCCGCGGGGAACAGCTAATATACTATATGTAATTCTGCTACTTACTTGGCTAATTTACACTCATCACATGATAGACTGCTAGTATAGAAGTTCAGCAATTACACTTACATAGTCGTTATATCTTGGAGGGTACGTATAAGGCACTGGTTGCCATTCGAGCGTATCGTTCCACATTTGTTCAGGCGGGGGCGTCCACAACCCTGCTGCTATTAATAGAGCCGTCATCTTACTTAAGTCTGTATCCGACGATATCACGATACTGTTCTCTACAAACACATAAAACAAAAAAAAATGCTTAGATTAACAACGCCACAAATAACTTTTTGGTGCCTCGCCATAAATGTACTGCAAATTGCAACAAAAGCTACAACATATATTATAGTTACAAAAACACATTCAACCTCTTTTGATCTCTGTGAATGAATCTAGAATACATACCATTTTCGTAGTAATGTCCTAAGAAAACGTCATATCTTCTTCTAAGTAATGCGCCCATTTCAAATGTCAACATCTTTCCCTCCTGAAAACGAAATAAGGAAAGTTAATACACACACGAATGGCGTATTAAACTGTTCTTCCTTGCGAATGCTAATCTATTATAGTTACGAGGCGCGACAAGCGATAAATCATTATTAGTGAACGACGGCAATCTGCGTATCTACTGACACCTCGTTCCTGTTTAGACCCACCAACCTTCGTGTGTCGGGACTCCCTCGCACATTCGCACAACCGGGAAGATACTTCATTATAAAACTATTCTTGAAGTACCATGTCGTTCGAGTGTAATTACGATTTTGATAATTGTTCGTAACAGGCAATATGATGTCGACCTGTCGACCCGTGTGTTAATAACCTGGTACCGGTAAGAACTTTGGATCATTTGGGCCGTATGCTTGTCTGCCAGTTTAGCTCTATGTAAACCTAAACTTTTTGTTGATCTATTCACATACGTTTTGCAGTAGACATATAGACTAACTGTTGTATAATGGTGAATTGTGGATACCGATTTAGTGCTAGTGTCATCTCCTCGACATACCATGATATCACAGCAAAAAAGGCATGACACCATTAATTTTATTGGCTTCTAGTGGACACCACGCAGTTTAACCCGCGTAGTTCCCGTTCCCGTGGGAATACGCGAAGGTATGTCACCCGCGAATAGCGTAGCTTCCCAACAGTGAAAGAATTTTTCAAATCAGTTCAGTAGTTTCGGAAGCCTATTCGATTCAAAAATGTGTATAGATTTATTCTTATTTAAGGTCATATTTTATTTTCATAGAAATTAAATTATATAGGTAGGTACATAGTCAATTCATTTTTGTTAAGGGAGAATTTGTCAATGCCTAATATAAGAAACGATTTACAAGAACTAAATGACAACTACATATCAACTCTTTTGTTAGACTGTGCAGTAGTATTGTCAGAACGGAATTGAGGAGCGCCGTATATGCGAGTAATCTAATACAGAATGTCCATTGACTGCGCGAGAACCACGTTGTAGTTTCGTATTTACGTCAGATATCATTAGTTACAGCGGACGAACACATAATTTGATGTATCGAGGAACTACGCTAAAAGGCCCTATTGTTACACAGCAAGTCTGATGCGTTTCCCATGAACGTTTCAGTTTAATAGAAAAAAAATAACAATTGGTAATCTAAACCTACGTTCGTATGTGAATGTCAAGTTTCAAAGAAGGTTATCGTGCTACATATTTTTTTTATATTTTGCTGGTTCAATATAAAAAAAGCGCCGTCTGCTTGATGGTAAGAGTTCTGCAGGTAGCAACATCGAAAGTATGAGGGCCATTAATAGCAGCTCTCAAGTTGACAACCGCCGCTGGAAAGGTTGTTAAGAGGGAAGCATCCCAGTGCTTTTTCCATACAAATGTATTCCCCTTTATTATTCCTTCGGAGTAGACCAGGTGCAGTGCGATGGCACTATATACCTAAATTCAAATACCTATTCCGCAAATTCGCCGCAGAGATACTACCCTCTTAATAATGGCCCTCAAGATGACCACCTATTAACAAGCACATTCACACGTCGCTAGAAATTGAAATATTTGAATAAAATTGAGAAAACTGTAAAGTTTACTTGAGAATTTCCGTAGCCATGATTACACAGAATTGGATCTATGGTATAGAGTGGCCATGGTGATTAGCAAGCGCGAGAGTGCATACAAAATCTCTGCCTCTTTCAAGGTAGATTCCTTTTTTTTTCTCTCTTGTTTGTTCTGTGAGAAAGAGAGAGGGACCTACTTTACACTCGAAACTACAATCGAGAAAAAACGAGTGACTGGAGGAAAGTAATAAAGAGAAGACGATTGTAGTTAGAGCTACAACAAGAATATTCTTAGTTTAAAGTCGTTGTCATTTGGTCGTTATTTATACTCACATTGGTCATAGCGCCAGCCCCGTATGGTGCAAACACATGGTCTGGAGGAGGGGTGCCCAACATGGCAAGTTCTTGCTCGCTAGGCGTACGCTCTCCGTGCGACATTAGCTGCAAAATTGTAAAGTGTTATTCTACCGTTCAATTGCTACAAGAACTAACTAATTTGTCCCAAAAAATACGACAGCATTCAGATGCTCTTAGCTAAATTAAACTAAAATTAGAACACGGGTGATAAGAGGGAGGGTACCGCACGATCTCTGTCGAGGCGACATGTCTCCTAGCTGAATCCCTCCGTGGAACCCGAAAGCGGGAGCCCTTGCGTCGCTGTACAATGACACAACGAGGTGCTGGAGCCGGATCAGAGGCCTGTGCCCCGAGAAATCGAGGCCCAGCCATCCTTGCTCCGCCAGGAGCTCATGGAGACATGAAAGGTGCGACTTGAACAACCAAAGTGGGGACGCACTACTATTGAGGGTTTGAAGCCGGTCATAAAGGAATGGTTAGAAAGACTTCATGGCAGCCTCACCTACCGAGTGTCACAGATGCTTACTGGGCACGAGTGCACCGGGAGGTAGCACCAGTGCCACGATGGTGCAGCACACAGAGGCTGCTGTGGAAGGTGGGAAGCGTGAGAGAAATCTCCCTCCCGAGTTCCGCAGTCGGCGGTGAAGTCGTCGCCGGCTGCTAAAACTACCGGCCTACATGACCGAGGACCTGAGAACGGCGAGTTGGCTGGTTGTCGTTCATACAGAAGCAAGGCAAGACGGTGGCGTGTTTATTCGCCGCTCATAATAGTGGGATAGTACCCAACTATTTGACTCCCCCCTTTCCCAGGTAGCGGGATAATACTCGATTAAACCCCCCAGACGCGGGATGACACCGAACCCTTTAGGCGAGTTCGCAGGTGGGAGCCAAAGTCTGCCGTGAACACTGGGACATATTTCCAAGGGTTTACCCGGGACTCCCGGCCATAGGCAGTTGTAAGGAGTCGTGTGGTTTTAGTCCATAAGAGTCTGGCATAGCATCCATGTAGGATTTGCACACGTAAAAATACCGAGAGTGAAACATAAATAAAATCTTTAAGTATTTGTTATTTCCACGACAAGGTTAACCTAGAATCGGTGACGCGTCAAATAGCAGTAATACTCGTATACCCAACTCCTCAAAAAATTGGAGGATATATACCATGATATGTTTGGACTAATTAGCACTACCACGTTCTAATTAATCCAAACATGGTATATATCCTGATCAGGGATTTTTTAATTTTCAAATTAACACTTGTTAAACATTGTGCGGCAGTATTGTAGAAGAACTTCTTATCCGTCCGTACAACGGTCTGCATTTATACGACCGTGTCGCTCGGGTGGGCTAATTGTTATGTTTTACTTGTTAATCGATTAGTCACAATTTTATGATTGTCACTAGAAATATGAAAATATTTTTATATCAGTTACATTGCCTCCAAATTGCAGAATGTAAGAATTAAAATGTTATAAATATTATGTCAAGTAAGGTTCTGGGAACTCCGTGCGTTGTCAAGCTATCGCTATCGCGGACACACACTAGTTTGTTATAAATTGAACCTAACACAAATTATTGGGAACAGTAGTCTAATCTCACTATCACTATCAGTCTTTACTGCCAGTACTTACGGACTAGAAGTTATGACACCTATGATATATTTTGTGCAAATCTGTCATAGTGCCGCTGTACAAAGGTAAAGGGTAGCAAGAGTGCAAAAACTACCGCGGCATAAGCTTGCTCATCGTCGTAGGCAAATTGTATGCGAAAGTTTTGATTAAAAGAGTGATGAATGAAACTGAAGGAAAAATGTGGGATGTACAAGCAGGATTTATGAAAGGAAGAGGATGTACGGATCAGGTCTTTTCATTAAGATGCCTAGCTGAAAAGTTTTTGGCAAAACGTCAAAAAGTCTATTGCATCTTCGTGGACTTGGAAAAGGCCTATGACAGAGTGGTGAGGAATGAACTGTGGTCAACACTGTCCATGTATGGAGTGAACAGCAACTTGATACGAGCCTTGAAATCTCTATACGAGGGCTCCAGTGCTTGTGTCAGGATCAATGGAGCTTGCACAGACTTTTTTCCCATCGAAAAAGGTGTGAGACAAGGCTGTGTAGCGTCACCATGGCTGTTCAACCTATACATGGACAGTTGCTTGAAAGAACTACAAGAGTGCGCGTATGGATTAAAAATGAATGAGCTAACCGTCAAATGCCTCTTTTATGCTGATGATCAGGTAATACTGGCATCATCGGCGGAGGAGTTGCAGTTGATGGTTAATATAATGAACGATGCGCTTAAAAGTAGAGGAATGAATGTTAATGTAAGCAAGACAAAAGTAATGGTTTTTGAAAGAGAGAAATGTATGACTGATTGCTCGATATCGATCGAAGGAAAGAGCGTGGAACAGGTGAAAGAGTTTGTATATTTGGGTTCAAAATTTGCAAGAGATGGAAAGTGTGACAATGATATTGAAAGAAGAGTTTTGGCAGGAAACCAAGTGAATGGAGCCAGTCACACCTTTATGAACAGTCAGAACGTGTCTAAAAAGGCAAGGATGGCTGTACATAGAGGAGTGCTTGTCCCTACACTTATGCATGGTAGTGAAAGTTGGGTGTGGCAGGAGAAGCATGAAAGTAAAATTAATGCAGTGGAAATGAGAAGTTTGCGAAGTATAGCTGGAGTGACATTGAGTGATAAAGTAAAGAATTGTGTGATAAGGGAACATTGCGGTATGACAGAAGATGTAGTGACTAAGATAGAGAAAGGGATGCTCAGATGGTTTGGACATGTGGAGAGAATGGATGGAAATAGGCTGACGAAACAGATTTATGAAGCGAGAGTGAATGAGCAAACTGGTAGGGGTCGACCTCGGCATACTCATGTCGATCAAATCAATAATCTTCTGAGAAAAGGCCAGGTCAAGAGTACCCTTAACCGAAGAGCATGTATGAAGACACTTATGAAAGTTGAAGAAGCGAAAGTTGTTTGCCAGAATCGTAGCAAGTGGAAAGTCATAGTCTCTGCCTACCCCGTTGGGAGACAGGCGTGATGTTATGTATGTATGTATGTATGATATATTTTAGGATAGGTACGTGAACCTCCCCTTAAATATAATCTCATCAAGTGCAGTAGTAGGTATGCTTACCACATGAACCTGCCGCAGTACAGTCTCCTCTACCGTGCTGTCTTTCATAAGGATTACTGCAACGAGGGCTAGAAAAAGTATAAATGTTACTTTATTGTCACATTGTTTGTTTGTTTAGTGTGTAAGATAGAAATATTGTACCACGTGTTTTTAAAATTAAAATAAATTGAAAATTGAAATTGAAAATTGAACATTGCCTTAAATTTCACCAGAGTTCATAATAGCTAAATTCTCTTTTGTGTCTATTACAAATGTTGATTGTTTGTACACGTTTTTGTCGTTTTTGACTCGTCTACTCTTTCCGCTATTAATACAATTTTAAACAAGTTTCTGTAGCTAAGGGCTATAACGTTGTACCTAATTGTTAAACACGAGAAAAGTTCCATTTCCGAGCGTTCCGTTGCCGAAGCGCATTGACTCAACCTCTGGCCTTTCCTGCGTCTCTGTAGAGCTTAAATCAATGCTCGTTAAGTGAATAGTCTGGCTCCTCTCCAGGGCTTAGCCTCACGCAAAGCTACCAAACTGCCCAAGAAACAGGATGGTGACTGCCTAAACTAAATGAATTTCATCACGCCAAGAAACTTATTCATCATAATCTATCTTAAACATGCTCCTACTTATAGTTAGATGGTTAAGGTTAACAAAGGAAGTCATAAACCATAAGGTCATACTTACTGTCACGGCTAACTGTCACGGAAAATCGTAAGAAAACACCTTCCAGCGCCTCCTTTAGCTATTTCTTTTACACAGTTGATTACCTACTAAAGTCTGTGAATTATGGTACCCTGCGTTAGAGGACTGAACCATTTATTATAGTCTTACCGGCGATGAGCGAGATGCCCACCAACAAGCCGAGGCAGCAGCAGGTGTGCTCCGTGCGCATGCCCGTCGGTACCGCTTCTACCGCGATGTTGGTCGGCTCCTCCTCGCGGCCGCCCTCTCTCCTGTGTAAATGCACGTTAACACTATTGACCACTACTTTGACATTGAAACTGCCTACTTCATAAACAGTATTTGTAACGCGCTACTATTAATAGTCTGCACGTGCCCTTACAGGGACTGCATGTAGTAAAAAACATCCGCTTCTTTCAACTTGATCTCAAAATGCCACTCACATTTTCCTCCGCAGAATCGGCAGCTCTACATTGTAATCCTATACTAATTGTGTTTAAGGCACTGTAAGCGCATAATCATTGCCAATGTTTACTATTTGTGTAATCAATATCAGATGCTGCATCCACTACGGTAACTAATATCAGTTGAAACGTTGAACGAGCGGTGCGAGACGGGAAGCGCACGGCGCGCGATGCGGTGTTCCACTGAGTACCGCACGGGATGCTTTGCGCGATTCACGGTCGCCACGACCTGAACACAGATGATTGACTTTGTCCAATCGATTGTACAACGGTGGCTATTTATTTTCAAATGCGAGCCCGCATCATGTGAGGTTAAATATTTAGACGTAGTGTAGACTTAAGTGCGGGGAATTGCAGGTTCGGTATGGTTTGATTTCTTGGTAGGATCTTTCTTCGGTTTTACAATCTTTGCACGGCATTCATTATCCTGTTCCAGGTGCATTGTAACTATAATAAAACAACATACATGACAGTATTACTGTGGATGAGGGTGCGTTGATTTGCTTGATCGTGTGAATTAAAAGATTGCACCGCACTGTCACACTAAAGTACAATGTCTTCCGCCTATGCTGGTAGGGGACAGAGTACTGAATGTAATTGTTTTTATAATGACACTGCAGCTAGGACTAGTATCGTGTTTCTGCGTTGTCTATTAACATTATTGTGTCATAAGGACTTGATCCGTATAAAGTTTCATATGAAATCAGGTTTTTCACATCAAAATAATACCACTCTGATTCTTGGACCAATCTCCATCTAGTACAGTTACCTACAACTACTACTACACGATACGCTAGCCCACGTGAAACACGTAGGCTGGCGTCCTTGTTTTCGGGACCTGGGTACTTGAAGCTTAATGTGAAATGGCATTATCTTATTTGTGTCACCTTGAGAACCACTGTAAATAGATCTCGTAGTTCTAAATAGGCCTCATTCTCTGAATATATCCATGACTTTGCATCAGGTGCTGGACGCTGGTGTTTTTATGAGGCCAGCTGTATATAAAGGCAAATCATATCAATCCTGAAAATCTCTTTAAATCAGGCTGCTGCTTTTCTTTTCACTAGTAGGAGGTGCACGAGGTGCACTACTAATGCAACTGAAACTGTGGCTAAGGTGCGTTCAGTTTCTAAGAAACCGCCGATGTTTACAAGCCAATGAAAATTCAGATGGCATCTCTACTAATTCCAATTTTTTTTTTCTTCACGTGATAATGAACGTAGCCACAGTTACTAATGAATTAAACACTACAGAAAATTAAACGCGCCACTAAGTATACTTAATAGTATTAAGTATACTTAGTAGCGCGTTATTGAGTCAATACAGACAGTAAAAGAGATCATTTACATACATGATATCATACGATGTCGACCTTGTGTTTTAGAATTACACTTTCCACTTGTTGTTAAATGTCAGTGTTAAATATGCTCCTGCTCTATAAAAATAGATTTATAGACTAATCTACGTCTGGCTCTGAACTGAGCATTTCGGATGCTACCGAGAATGATCGACGCGCGAATGCTGATGACATGAAAATGATACATCACAAAAACCAAATCCACTTGTACTTATATTCTACTTCTCGCCTGATCGGAATACTTGACGCGTTTGAGCCAAAGTAGCAAGCCGGGTATCGAAAAGGCTTCGGTACCGTTGACCACTTCCGCACTGTTCGACGAATTGTACAGCTGACAAAAGAGTAAGGGAAACTGGGGACACTTGATCCCCCCTTTTGTTTTTTATCCCTAATTTCTATATTGAGTATCCGTTTAAAAAACCGTTGGTACTAAAATACGTGAAATTTATTTGCTTATAATTGCTGTAAGAGCCAAAGATATGAATATCTAAATTTAGTAGTTATTTGACTAAAATCAGTAATAAGGAATCGTACCATGTGTCCCCTATATACGTAAGACTTGATCCCCCCGTCTGGGTGACTTGATCCCGGGGGATCAAGTCTGCGGCCCGCGGTTTCAGTGTTCTGTAAACGATCACTGCAGTAGCGATTTTCACTAAGAGCCAGTCCTTGGATGGGTGACCATCCAGTTGATCACTTTGTGATATTTATTTGAGAGTTTCCGTGCTTCGGAAGGCACGTTAAGCAGTTGATCCCGGTTGTCAGTAAAATGGCAGTCGTTAAGCCAAGTTGTAAGCATTTTTATCATTATTATTGAAATTTTAACAGCAGGCCACTCCACAACTTGTTTGCTACACCGACCATCGGTTCTCCTACAGGGATGTGGCCAGCTCACTTCCATTTCAAGACGCATGCTTCTGCGAGCTATGTCGACCACTCTAGTTCTCTAACGGAGAACATCGTTCCAGATTTTATCCCTCAGAGACATCCATAGCATAGCTCGTTCAATTGCTCGCTGTGCGACTTTAAGGGCATGGACTAGCTTTATTTTCGTTCCCTGGCACCATTTTTCGGGCACCTTCTCTGGTTTTGTAGGCTCTTGGCATATTGTTCTGCAATGAATTGAAAAATAAAGGTAGGGGACACTTGAGCCAGGTGGATCAAATCTCCCATAATAAAGTGTACCAAGTATGCCCTGAGCTATTTGAGGTTATAAACAAAAATATTTTCAAATGTCTATAATATTAGCACTTTATTACGTAAAGAATGGGTAATAATATAGATAATGGCTCGTATTAAATGCATACACACTTAAAAGTCCTATTTTAAATAACTGTTTAGTCACAATAAAAACTAATCAAAATTTTCTTTCTGCCGCAACAATTACTTACTCGCCCGCCATTTGCCAAAGTGTCAAATATGATAGGATTACCATCTTTAGAAAGTTATCGTGTACCATATACAATCGATATTATTACTATATAACTAAATAAGACTTATACAGGTTCTGTAAATCTTGTGTACCTAGTCTCCCGTAAGGATCAAGTATCCCCAGTTTCCCCTACAATCAGCCGCTGTGTATGACTTATGTGGACTACGAGAAAGCCTCGACTCCGTCAATACCTCGGCAGTTCTGGACTCTCTGCAGCAATGTCGTGTCGATTGGCGATATATCGATATGTTGAGATGTTCATACACCAGTGCTACCATGACTGGCGAACCAAAAGACCAATCCAGTGAGACAGGGAAGTCTTCTAGCTCCCTGCAAATGCATTTCACATCTCTGGTTTCCAGACAATATCGTCATAGTAGCAGTAACAGTTGGACGGAATGCTGCAAAGCCTGAAATGAATGAAGTGCCTCGACAAGTGTCATGTACAATGAACGTCACGCTAGAATCAATCTTGAGCTTGAGGTTTTCCCAGAGAATACCGACCTTGGGCAGTTTATCGTGATTTGTAAACTGAACCGAACAAAGAGCTATACAGGCTGGGCTGCTACCAGCAAACTGCATGTGATTTTCCATTCGCCTATACCTCAGTGCCTAAAGACGAAAGTCTAGGGCTATATATGACCGGTGACTGGACACTTATGTTGGTAACTCCAACACAAATCTCTACGTTTTGGGCGGTCTATGCCCTCAAAATTACGCAACGAACTATGGAACGAACCATGCTTGGAGTGTTTTTGAGGCAAAAGTCCCAAATGAGCTCATCCGTCAGAGAACCAGAGTAATCGACATTTGTAGAAGAACCGAAGGCCAATGAAGCAAACTATTTCTGGAGTAGAGGTCGCGCGACTGTGCAAACCTAAGGACGTCCACCTAATCATAGCACCCGAATGGCATCATAGCACCAATTTTTATTTGGATAATTTGAAAGTCAATTTGATCAAGATGATTTCTTGCTATACATTTTAGGATTATTAGAACAGTCTCATTGCCGCAATTTTTTTTTTCTAATTAATCACTAGTTTAACACAATCTGACCGGTTATACCTTACGACTTAATCAAGGGTTACTTTTTATTCGTATACTTCCTACATCTAAAACCATGTAGTCTTACTATAAGTGCTAGTGAGTTCAGTTTTTCTGATGTAGGAACTTTTTGCCTTCATGTTGGTACCATAACAAAAAAATATTGAGAGTATAAATTATATACGAAAAGGATACTTACTTGATACATAATATATTCGTTAGCTGCATCCTTCGACGCGTCCGTAAAACTTTAATTTAATATCATCTTATTATAATTATCATAATAATATATGTAACGTTCTTGAATAATGATAAAACACGTGTGTAAAGGTGTAAAAAGCCATCTTATTTGCACGTACGACATAATTATCTCTCGTCTGTTATTGTTACAACTATTATGTTATTAATTATAATAAAGGTATATCTTATTTATATTTCCATAAAATGATGAATCGTTGTTTCTAGTTAATGCTTATTTTATCACGTTTTATTGTATGCAAATATACGCTGTAGACATTATACGTACTACTTCCAAAGATAATATAATCAAAAGTAAGTAGGTACTACAGTGCTTGTGACAGGTTTTCTTGTAAAATGAAAAGCAAGGATCCCATTTAGTTCGTCTGTATTTCATTCAGCACTTCATTTCGATACCAGCTATTTAAACTACGCTAACTCGACTTTTGGCGAAAATCGTTTTTATTCCAAAATGCTTAAAATGCGGTGTTTTATATGTGATGAAAAAATTGTGCAAAAAAACTGAAACATGAAAAAGTTACAAATCTTAAACAGCGCTAACTAGACCTACTTTTAAAAATTACTCGATCTATTTTATGCACTTTTTCCGATCTAAATATTTCAAAGTTAAACCAAAAATACAAAAATACTGACTTGCAAATAAATCAAATTCATTATATTGTTTAATGGTATTTGCAGAACTGTTTTACTGAACGAATAATATTATCAAAATACACTCGAGAGCAATGAATCCGGGTCACTTAAAGAATCCTAAAAATCTCGGAAACTAAAAATGCTAGGTTAATGCAATAAATTGTATTTAATAGACAATGTAATACTCCTTAAATGAAGGTATTAAAACTTCTTAGTTATTGTAAAGTTATATCATAAAAAAATCAAATTTGAAAAAGGGCCACTTTCGAAGATGGAACTACGAAATTACAGCATTTGGTGTTGCTTTTGTTTGTAATCTGTCATTTATGTGGGTACATAAACCATGTTGATAGTGCTCTATATTCATTAATCAAGCTGAAATTATGTCGCTTACGCCTGAAGAATGCACCAGAATACTTACAATGCTGGAAACCGGCCGGAGTCAGCGCGATACAGCCAGGACTGTCGGTGTGTCGCTGTCAACAGTACAAAGAGTTCTCCGACGTTACGAAGAAACTGGTTCTAACCTACGCAGACCAGGAACGGGCAGAACCAGGTGAACCACAGCACGAGAAGACCGATACTTGGTGAACACCATGCTTCGAAATCGCTTTCTCACAGGAACTGAACTCACCAATCAGTTTCGACGCCTCGGAGGAAGTAACCCAAGTGCATGGACAGTAAGACGTCGGCTTGCTGAATCTAACTTAAAACCCCTTAGACCTGCAAACGGCCCTAAACTGGAGCGTGGGCATCGTATTTCGAGACTAAGGTATGCCCAGAGCCACGTAAATTGGAGTATTGAAGATTGGTCAAAAGTTATGTTCTCTGACGAATCAAAATTTATGCTCTACAAGCACGATGGAAGACACAGAGTGTATCGAAGACCAGGGGAAAGATTCAAGCAAGCATGCATCGAAGAAAAAGTAGCCTACGGTGGTGGGTCTGTACTTGTGTGGGCCGGAATTTCTTCTGAAAGTCGCACAGAGCTGGTGATCATAGAACGGCTCTTTAACTAGCGTAAGATATGTGGAAGAAATCCTCAATGATCACGTTGGTCCATTTATGGTCAATTTAGGTGAGGATGCTATATTTATGCATGACAATGCCCGACCTCATACAGGTAGGATTGTGAATGACTACCTTCAAGAGATGAACATTACTCGTATGGAGTGGCCAGCGCGCAGCCCGGATATCAACCCGATCGAGCATGCTTGGGACGAGCTAGGCAGATGCGTAAAACAACGAAACCCTCCCCCAATCACGCTTCGTGAGCTCAAAATTGCTCTCACAGAGGAATGGGAGAATATTCCCCAAAATCGTATAAGGAACTTGGTGTACAGCATGCCAAACCGCGTAAACGCAGTAATGGAAGCACGAGGAGGCAATACGAAGTATTAAAATTCAAGAAAATCGTAATAAAGTTCAAAAATTTCATGTTTCCTATTTTTGTTTTAAGGAGAGATCAGCAGTTTTTTCTTTATGTAATTTTGTGTTAATAAAATGTATGGTGACTCATATTTTTTTTACTTTCATTTAAGGAGTATTACATTGTCTATTAAATACAATTTATTGCATTAACCTATCATTTTTAGCTTCCGAGATTTTTAACATTCTTTAAGTGACCCGGATTCATTGCTCTCGAGTGTAGTATATCTAACAATTCCTTAG
Organism: Miltochrista miniata; assembly: GCA_933228765.1. Classification (NCBI taxonomy): domain Eukaryota; kingdom Metazoa; phylum Arthropoda; class Insecta; order Lepidoptera; family Erebidae; genus Miltochrista; species Miltochrista miniata. Next base: position 27,621,983 of record OW121751.1, read on the forward strand.
TTCAAAAAAAATATTAAAACTTTTTTATGAAAAACCATCGCCTAATTTACTTTTAGGAACATCGTTTATTCTAAGTAAAAACCCAATTTAATCCGCCACATCTACAAAATTAAATTTATTGATCAAATAAATAAAATCCTAACCTAACCTATTCCGTTATAAGATTGAACAATGTAGAGTGCAAGTTAGTATTTTTTATATACAATTCGGATTTCTGTTTTACAAATCATATATTCGATGTACGAACCACATTTTTGGTGCGAATTCGATTAAAAAGATCATCTCGTTCTAAGTAATATTTAAGTTTTTTAAGTAGGACATGTTTAGTTAATTAATTGTTTTTTTTTTTTGCACAGCATTTAATTTTCTGGTTTGCATTCAGTAAATTAGTGGAGTTACCTAGTGTGCAGATAAATTAAACAGATGTGCATTAAAAAATATCCCCTCTAATATTAGCGCTGTATGGTCAGAGATAGTAACGCACTACTGGTTGGTTTACATTACTCTAACAGCACTTGTCGTTGTATTGAATGCGTTTGGGTTATTAAAGCTTATTATGCAGTTCAAAGTATATAAATGTATTACAGCTATACGCTAAGTTTTTCTTTTATTTCTTTGTTAGTTTTTAATTTGTCTGTGTTACGCTGACTCATAGCTAGCGTAGTTTGCTGCAGTCCTGTATTACTTCAAGTTCGTAAATTTACTCCTTAGTATATATTGTATATTGATCTAGTGGTATGACAAGCCAGGAATTGAACTCTTTCTTTATTTCTAAATGGGTACTCCAACACACCAAAATCCTTTATGCAGTCCCCCGTAACAAATTACGCTAACACTAGTTAGGCTAGTGTCATATGGAGAATAATTTTGCTAAATTACCAAATGCTAAATTACATTAACTAACGAGAAATCATAAAAATAACAACAATTTTAAAAAAGCGAATATGAGGAATTATAGTAAACCTTTTTACTATAATTCCTCATATTCGCTTTTTCTTAAACAAGTTTACTATAAAACGTACAAAATTTCAAATCATTAATCTAATTACTATAAAAAATATCACACTTTTCCCTCAAAAGTTGGCTTTTTTGAGTTAGCGTGCTATAAGTTGTTGGTGTCGGTTTGATGTGTCTAAGCAAGGACACCTTTTTGCCAAAACATACCATTTGAAACTGTTGAACCACTAGTCTCGTGGACCAGTGGTTAGTGTACCTGACTACGGATTCGGAGGTCGTGGGCTCGATTCCCACCCAGTACAAATCTCTTTATGTGATGAGCACATTGATTTGTTCTGTATCTGGGTGTAATTTATGTATGTATTTAGAAATATGTCTGTCATCTAGATCCCATAGCACAAGCTTATATTAGCTTAATTTGGGCTAGATGATGTTGTGTGAGAAAGTCCACAGGTATTTATTTATTTAGTACGCAAAAACCTTGAAGAAAAGTTTGTTCTAGATCAATGTCAGTAGTGAGTAGTTAATATTGACAAAACTTGAAAACATACACCTACGATTAGTTTTCGGTTGCATCCTAAGCCAATCCTCTACTCCCTTCCAGCGAATCGCCCACTTACCTGCAGTTAAGTTTCCACTACTGGTATACCCGCAGCCTTCAATATTCTCGGTAGGAGACCATTGTCAGAACGTCATCATCATCTACGACGTCTCAGAAAAGTAAGTAACCGACGATATTTAGCCACAACAAATTTGGTACAGTCAACTACAATTAAATGTACTAGTTTAATCCCTTCTGACGCATAATGACCAACACGCGTATTGACTAATCATAAATACGCATTTTGACATATACGCAAAATGTACAATACGCGTAATGCCGTAAACGCATAATGACCAACACGCGTATTGACTAATCATAAATTATACGCATTTTGACATATACGCAAAATGTACAATACGCATAATGCCATCTCTTAAGAGTAATATCCCCAAGGACCCATGGACAAAATCTTACAAAATGATGTATCCCTGCGAGTGCCATAATGAACTAACCAAAAATTGTGACAAACATGGCATTCACCTTACTTGATAGCAACATAATTATGCGTGCAAAGAACAATAATAATGTATCCCAATACATTTATTATTTATTTTAAAGTTGACTGAGAAAGTCAGCTTTAAAAATAAAAAAAAATAATAGCATGCCCAACCAATACATGTTACTGTCAAGTTCGGTGGATACCATGTTTGTACTTAATTTCATAAAAAGTAGCCTTTTTTTCAACGTGAGGGAAAATCCATCATGGATGCTATGCCGGACTCCTACCGACTAAAAAACCTCACGTAATGCCCAACAGCCTATATGGTTGGGAGCCCCGGGTAAGCCCTCGGAAGTATGTCCCAGAACTCCCAACAAACCTACGGCCACCACTGCGGCCTCGCCCAGGGGGCGGTTCGGGTGCTATCGCGCGTCTTTGGGGGGTTTCGGGTGTGATCCCGCTGCCAAGGGGGGGCGTGCGTGAACTCCTCACGTCACGCTGCCGTCATGGGCCTGCTTCTATAAGGACGGTGAGCAGCCCTCTCACCTTCCTCAAGCCCCTGGTTATGGAGGCCGAAAGTCTTCGGTGAAGACACGTCGGCGGCGCCCTGACCGCCGACTGCGGAACTCGGGTGGGCGAGTTCTCTCCCGTTCCCGCCCCGCCCGCCTCTTTCACGAGCATGACCTGCTCGCAGAAAGAGGCGGCGCAGTCCCACTTATCCCGCTGGAGATCATGGCTTGTTTTCCCGGTGTCTTCGCCACAGATACCTACCGAAGCTACCGTGACCGGTAGGTATTTGTGACAACCGATAGGAGAGAGCACCGTGTCTCCTCTCCAGCCACTCTTCCATGACCGGTCTGACGGCCGCGATTATGGCGAATCCCCCCTTTGGTTGCTCAAGTCCCACCTTCTATGCCTCCACGGTTTCCTGGTGGAGCAGGGACCGCTGGGCTTCGATTTCTCGAGACGCAGGCCTTTGGCCCCGCTCCAGCGCCTCCTTGCGCCATCTAAACAGTGACGCAAGGGCATAAAAAGTAGCCTAGCAAAAGAGTTTACTCGCTATTAATATTTATGACTAGCGGACGTCACGCGGTTGCACCCGCGTAGATCTCGTTCCTGTGGAAATACGGGAATAAAATATAACCTGTGTCACCCTGGGATAGTGTAGTTTACCAACAGTGAAAGAATTTATTAAATCGGTTCAGTAGTTTCGGAACCTATTTAATGCAAACAAACGAATCTTTCCTTTTTATAATATTAGTATTACTATAGTGGCAAACAAGAACCTATACGGTTCATCTGATCTAAAGTTATCACCGTAACCAATGAACTTTAGCAACACCAATTTTAGGTGACTGTCTATTATGTGATTGAGTGATGAGTTTAAACGACATAAATAATCAGTAAAAATCACAGCCAAAACTTTATTTGCCGGGTCTTATCAAAACTATCTTAACAACAAGTTTTCTTTAATTATTATTTTAATTGGTAACATTAGCTATAATGGCTTTTCGCATTCTGTAAAGAATTCTTCTTTAGTCAATACTATATCTTGCATCAGTGCTACGAACTGTTCGTAGCTGCAGACCGACTGACCTCCGCACCCATTGATAGGGAGCAGCTTGCCTGGCTTGCCGGCGTCTGGCGCATATTTTGCCTGAAAAAATGACATATTTTTACATCGTTAGCAATTCCTGAGATCACGTCAAACATATAAAGTTCTTTATAATATTAGAACAAATTATTTCTATTAAATGATAGAACTTGGTGGAACTTTCAAAGTAAATAACATGAAAGACGTTTAAGTATTTCATTCAAGAAAAATGTACTACAGATGTCGGCATTTAAATAAATGTGAAAACATAAAGATTAGCTTATTTTAGTTACAAAGTCGAGCAAATGTCAACCATAAATTAATTATATCGTTGACGTTCTACAAAGCATTTACAATTCGTCGCGTATACGTCGTGCGTGTCGAGTTGTCGTCGCGTCTAACAAAACGTTTTCCTCAACGGTCAAAGACCTAAGTTGCCAAAAATCTTTATAAAAAGTATACACAGGGTGTAACATTCGGAGCGGTCAGTATTGGGAAGTCTGTAAAGACACTAGCGGACGTCACGCGGTTTCACCCGCGTAGTTCCCGTTCCCGTAGGAATACGGGAATAAAATATGTTCACCGCAAAGAGTGTAGCTTCCCAACAGTGAAAGAATTTTTCAAATCGGTCCAGTAGTTCCGGAGCCTATTCGTTACAAACAAACAAAGAAACAAATCTTTCCTCTTTATAATATTAGTATAGATATCATGTTTCATAGTAATATGTACTGCGTATGACCTACACAATCGATAATCAAATAGAAATAAAAATAATGTAAGTTTTATTTTTCAAATGACCGGGGTCGATTCCCGAACTGTGCAAGAGTTTTATTTAAAATCTATGTATGTGGTTTTTATTTTCTCAAAAATCGATGACATGGTTCCTAAGAACAGATCTTTGTATATATTAAATATACAGACTTGCCCATACAGAGCGCTCCGAATGTTACACCCTGTATTTTTCAACGCAATAGAAACATTTATACCAAATTTGATACAGGATAAACCTGGGGAGGCGATTTGGAACTCCATGTCGGACGATTTCGGTACTCTTGACGTTGTCCAAAGATTGAGGGCCAGTATTATGGTTCGAAATGTTATTAAAGCGTCACACAAGTTTAAGAGATGTAAGAGAAGAGAAGTACGATGCTGGAATGGTTCTAAGTTCTGCAGATACCTACTATGGTAGGTACAGCAGAAGAAATATCTTTTGAATCATTTGGTTCCAGGTGTTATTTGTCCATTGTGTGACATCGGTGTGATGCCCCTGCCCCGCCTGTGTTATTCAAGACTAGTGATAGAATGAATGCTTACCGTTATTCCATATTCGTTATTCATGGTGTTTCTTCGAAGCTCCAAAGAGAAAGTTGCACTATAATTGGGCTGATGAGGTTCGAAAACCCTTGCAGCTGCCATTAAACCAGCAACGTTGTTTTCATGAGCAGAAAACAAATACAATTCTGGCTCCACAGGCTTCTGGGGATTATCAATTGCATTCTTCGTCTCGTTTAAGAAAAAGTTCATCATCACTCCTGTAAATTACATTATGACGCGTAAATAACATTAGTTAAAAATTAAAATAATATTTAAAGACTTAGTGACAATACTGATCTTACCTGATGCCAATTTAATTAATTCGGGGGTATAGTATTGAACGGCATATTCTATTTTGGTTATATCTTTTATTTTGGACATTACGTCTTTAGCCCATTTAGGTGGCTCTACGCCGACATTGTGCTGAAAGAAAGTAATTTAAAAAATTAATTAATTTGAAGGACAAATTCTTGTTTTATTTTTCTTGTGATCATTATGGAATCTTAGTCAATATTGATTAGTGGATGAACATGAAATCTTCTAATATGCACTTACCAATGTTTGAAACAAATTGTCCAAGTTAAACACATCCTCAGGTGTGGTAATATTTGCGCCGGTATGTTCGGAAATACAATGAAATAGTTCATGGTAAGGCTCTAGCCATTTCTTTATTTCTGGGTCCTCGTACGTTTGGTTCCTTAGTGCTATATATCTTGGGCAGTTATAATAGTACATGAGCTAAAAAAGACATTATACTTAAAGTTGTATCATTGAAGAATTAATAAAATCAGGTTTTTATAAATAAATAAATAAATAATAATAACTAAATATTCACAGACATCTCACACAACGCTATCTGATCCCAAAGTAAGCTAGGAATAACCTGCTTGTGTTATGGGTATCAGACCACGGATATTAATACTTATATACTTTTAAATACATACATATAATACATGGAAACACCCAGACTCTTGAGACAAACATTTATGGGTCACACAAATATTTGTCTCCGGTGGGAATCAAACCCACGACCTCCAGCGCCGCAGGCGGTATCACTACCACAATAACTTATATTATTCATTCATTAATTAACAATAAAAATACCACTGCTTGTTACCAAGACCGGTTTTAGGCTCGTATCGTAATGTAATGTATCATTCAAAGATATAAGAGTGTTTAATTTAATAGCCTAGAGTTTCAATTTTGATACCAATATATAGCCTAGAGTTTCAATTTTGATACCAATCTTTTAAACCAAATGTTCACATTACTATTAGTTTTTTTATAGGTTGGCTGTACGTATTTTACTGTTGTATAATATTCTTACCAACGACATTTAAAAAAAAATACATGTCATTATTGTTTTATTTTATCTACCTACGACATATTACCTACTTGCGCGGCAAAGTGAACAAAAAGTGAACAAGTAAACACATTTTACTAGAAGTTTTGTTGAATACAAATTTGATGTATTTTCTTTTTCTGTAGAATATAAATACTTTTGAGGTAAGTTAATATCTTATTTTTGCTAAGATATAATTATTTTTTGCGAGTACATGTTTTACTTGAAGAAACTAGTGCTATTTTTGTGAGTATCAATTTTGATACTTCAGGCATTCAGTAAATTAGGCTATTAAATTAGGCTATTAAGGGTTAAGGTATGTTGATAATGGAATTTGGGTGAACTCATGTGACTTCTCCATTATAGAAAAGAAATGTGCGCTATAGAGCAACATTTTTTGAAAATTCACTGCGTTTTCCTTCGCTTCTATGTATATTCTCTCTCAGTAGATTCAACGTTGTTTAATATTAATTAACCAATACTTACATCGTCATCTGCAAATGGCACGGAGTTATATGGAATCGGCTGCCAGTCTAGAGTGGGGTTCCATTTTTGTGCAAGGGGTGGTGGGAACAAGCCAGACAGTACAGCAAGAGCCGTCATCTGTGTCCTGGCATAGTATGTAGTCCTTGTCGTAATCTGGTCTGGCAAGTACAGTTTGGAGAGGAACCCATCGTATAGCTTTCTTAGATATTTGCCCACTATAAAGCTGCGCTGTTTGCCTTTCTGTTAACAATGTAGTAAGTAAATATGTGATTTCAGGTATTTCTTACATTTTCAGTTCTATTTAAAAAAGAAAAGATTTTTTTAACTTCAAAAAAGGACGAGGTTACTCAATTCGACGTTTACGATATTTTTTTACTGTCGACTGCTAATGGGTCTCTTGAACGGAAATAAGAGGTTCCAATAATATTAATATTGTAAAATGGTTCATATAAGTACACGTGTAATGCAATTTATCATCTCAATTTAATACCGTAGCTTAGACCATTTGTAACACTTTCATATTTTGTTAAGTAACTTTCACACCAATATGAAAATTTAAAACAATTCAAATTCTGTTATAATAGTTAGTTAATTTTAATTCAAGCGTAGTCCCGCAGACTCAGTGTTCTGTAAACGATTTCTGCAGTAAACAACTTTCGCTATGGCTGATGTTCGGATGGGTGAACTCTTTACGACATTTTATAACGTTTTCGTGCTTCAGTAGCTTTGTGAAGCCCGTAACATGAATATCGTTAAGCCAAGTTAAATGCCTTATGGGCGGCTTGAATAGATTTAACAGTGGGTCGCCACAACCTATACCTGTCCAATTCGGCAATAGGGTCACCGCCTATTCCCGAAATAAAATTATGAGGTGAAATGTGGGTTTATACTGTGCCTTTGCCTACCCCTTCGGGAATGAATACTATATAATATCTATACATATAATAAAATGATAGAAAAGTCAAAACAGTACATTGGAAATATAAAAAAAAATACTCGCTGGGTGTTCAACATAAGATACCGAAGCCGAAAATGTAGTTAGAATTTTTTTTGTCTGTTTGTCGGTTTGTCTGTTTGCTTTGCTTTGTCCGGAAGGATCTCGAAAAGTACTCAATAGATTTGATTCAAATTTTGCACAAATATTAACTTGGGGTAGGGTCTTCAAATAGGCTATATATTATCACGCTACATATCCTAGAAGCTAAGCAGAGAGCAATCAAATTGGCATTATAACATAATTTTCACGCATACGAAGTCGCAGGCAACAGCTAGTATGTAATATAACTGTAGATTATAGGAGAACCGCTATTTCTGATTTCTGTTTTTTCTATCTTAAAGCTAAATACATAAGCTATCTAAAAATAATATAATTTATTAAATTCCACCACAAACGTTTCAAATAAAAATATGTTCATCTCAATTTTCTCTCTAATTTTAATATCATTAAAATTGTTTAGAGCTTTGTATATAAAATATGTACTACACTGTTGCTACCCAAACGTTTAAAAATATGCTTATGTAATACTGATTTCAAAATGGTATCATAAAAGGATTTTCCATAAAAAGAAAATGTTAATTTTTACTGTTAAAGTTCAAAACGGGTTAAAAAAAATGATCAAAATCAACTTACATACATCACACTTATAACGTTTAGTTCATAGTAATAGTTCATAGTCAACATTATTATTATTTATTTAAAATCTTATAAACTAGATAGCGCCCGCGGCTCCACCCGCATGGGATTTTGTAACTATTCTCACACACGACGTTTGGACCACTATTTACGCCACAGCCTGTATATGTAGTAAATCACAGACCATCTGTGCTTACCAATGAGCAGCACATAAAGTGTTTATGCTTGTGTGCTATACGGTATATGATCTTCATTCGTTACGAACTTCGCCCTATTTTGGCATACTTATAACTCTTACAACAAATAGACATTTTTATATTGAACTTACATTTGTCAGAGCCTTCTTCCCATAAGGAAAGTATACATCTGGAGGTATTTTTTTGTCTGGAAACACGGCGAGTTCTTCATCGTCAGGTGTACGGTCACCATGGCGGAATATCTGTTAATCATCATTGTAAAATATATTGCAAGCCTTATAATCTATATTGAACATCGAATTAAAATCTAGTAATTACACATTATGCTCCAAAAACTGATACGTACACTGGAGCATAAGTCGATTAATAAAATAGGCAAGATTCATTGTAACAGTTATTGATATAATAGCGGTCTTTATTGAATGAATGTTCTATTCGTATAGGAAGCTAGCAAGGAGGGGCACGTTTGACGGTCGTGATTGACCGTATAAATAACAATGTCGCATACCACAAAAGCAAGAACCAGTTCTGTGTCCTCCAAGCCAGCAGTGTATGGTCCATCACTGTCGGACTTCACCACACGGGTGATAGGCGCCTCCTCCCCACACACTGCCACTATCCCAACTAAGATACTCAAAACTAACACCAATTCCATTTTTCAATTTTAATTTCCCGGCAAAAGAACCGAGCGGCTCTTATCGGCAGTACGTACACGCGTTAGCGAACACTTTTCGACTGCAGTACATAGAGGCTCTCTTCCATTTATATACAGATACATAGTATTATATTTCAAGAGAACCGCCGACACAACACTAATCCAATACTTGTGTGTGTAGTTCTCTAATAGTCTAACCATTAATCATAATGTCTAACATTTATATATTTACTGTAATGGCGTCGTTTTGTACTCTTATGTTTTACTTTTTATTAGTTTGCTACTTTTCTGCAAATTTTCTGCTGGTACATTTGACACTTCACCACACACTTTTTATCTACTACAAAGAGTAAAAATTGCTAAAATCTTATGATTAAATATTTGTGATATAATTGCTTAATTGAAAGAGTAAATTAAAGATGAATAATATTATTATTCACATAGGTTTGTCCCAAACACTGAATAATGAATTTATAATGAGTGAATAACAAATGCGATGATCAAAAATAAGGAAATTGCTACTTACATTATGAAAAAACACAATCACTTGTACTATTCCACTACTTTAATTTTTTGTTCTAATTTTGTTTTGGAAATATTTAAGTAGGTAGTGTGGAATATTACAAATGATTGTGTTTTTACATAATGTATTACAACAAGTTTCATCAAACGACACCAATCAAGAGTATACAGGATAGATGGCTACGTACTTTAAAGATAAAAATAGTCAACCTTTAGGGATTTTTTTATTACGAAGCAAAATTTTTCATTCATGTATTACTCGTGGGATTTTCTAAACGTTAACAATGGCTAGACATAGTTTTGTAAACTATACAAATTTACCAACTCGCAGATAAATTAGTAGGCAGTGGTTCTACGATGCTACGAGAAAGTTACGAGCAAAGAAAACCGCGGTCTTCGTACTTGCTACGAATCTTACTGTACGCAATAGGATATTCGGCGGAACATGGTTTGCACATTGTTATCATCCAACACCTTAGATATAAGTTTACTCTGTACCTGTGTTCAGCAATGAATAAATGAATTATGAATTATGAATTATTATGTTTATGACAGGAGGAGCCTACAAAATACAGTCGTATTGTATACTAATAATGACCTGTCTTCTATATCTATACTTCTATGGTAATACTATTTAATACATATTATAAAGAGGAAACATTTGATTATTTAGTTGCTGCAAACAGCATTAAATAGGTTCCCAAACTAATGAACCAATTTGAAAAGTTCTTTAACTGTTTGGAACTACACTATGCCCGGGTGGCATAGGCTAAAACCGGGTTAGGGTGAAACCGCGTGACATCGGCTAGTTTTTAATCTTATATATAAAAATGAATCGCAAAATGTGTTGGAGCGCATAACTTCAGAACGGGTGGACCGATTTCACTAATTCTTTTTTTGTTGTGTGAGGTATTGGTCAGGTAAATGTCAGGAGAAGGTTCATTTTTTATGGAAGAAAAAATATTGAACGGGAACGGGAAATACGCGGGTGAAACCGCGTGACGTCCTCTAGTATTTAATAGAAATTATGGATAACCCTGTCGAAATGTCCGAACAAAATTGATGACATTATCTTTTTGACATTAATTAATTATCAATGTCACTTATAATGTCGATGTAACGAAATGTGCATTATATAATTAAGTATGTTGTTCTTGTATTACTTTTTTCAAATAAAACCTTTAAAACATATTAATAACTGAAACGTTAGTCAGTTCTCAGTCAGTTTTATCTGAAATGATTATAATATTGATGTTTCATTCTAACGGTGATTAAATTATTAATAAACAATAATTTTATGGATAAGGTTTATTTTGTTCTACACTAGTTTCAATTTCAATATTGTATGATGTGGTATTATTATTTTTAAATAATAATAAACTAGCTGATGCCCGCAGCTTCGCCCGCGTAAAATTTGTTCCCGCGGGAAATTATTCCCGGGATAAAAGGTAGCCTATGTGTTATTCCAGACAATAATGTATCTCTGTACCAAATATCAGACCGACCCGTTCAGCGGTTTGAGCGTGAAAGAGTAACAAACATCCACACTCACAAACTTTCGCATTAATAATATTAGTAAGATTATCAATCGAAATCGATCGAACGATTATGTCAATGTGTGTGGACAATGTTCGATTATTGTTGCCTCGATTATCTCAAACGTATATAGTAGGTATAGCGTTCTTCAAAAGGAGTCATTGAAGGTTTTTGCAGGGTCGGCAGCGTAAGTGTAACACCTCTAGTATTGCAAACGTTCATGTTCAACGGTGATCACTTTCAATCAAGTGGTTCGAATTCTTGTCGAACGTATGTGATTGGCTTTACCACGGAATCCTAGTTTTTTTTGTTAAATTCCTAAATGTTTGAAGTCTTACGATAACGTGTTTATGATATTTTGGTTTAAAGCTAACCTTATACATAAACATTTACTTAGGGACGAGATAAATGCTATCTTTATGAGCTCGTTGAATAATGTTATTTTTCAAGTATTACTAAAAGGATAATGTTTGTCCACCTTAATACACGGCTTATATAAAGTTTACTTCGCTGTCCTAGGTAAATATTTTGTAAAAACTCAATCCTGTTGTTCTTTTTCTTAGTCGTATTCTTCAAGTTATACAATAATGTGTAAATGCTCCAATTTTTTAACAAAAGTATTATTTATGAACCTAGAATGCTTACCTCTCAAGCTCAGTATAGGCGTATAGGTGTGCTCTGTACATCTTTGCTAACTCACGTAATCTTGATTATCAGGCCTGGAGGTTGTTTTAATTTTTTTTTTTTTATACTACTTAGGTGGCAGACAAGCTTACGGCCCACCGGAAGGTTGGTAACCGTAGCCTATAGACGTTTTGCAACACCAGAGGCGCTACACACGCGCTGCCGACCCGGGCGCAGGTTGTGACGACCCACAGTTGAAATTTTTCAAGCCGCCCGTAAGGCCTTCAACTTGGCTTAACGACTGTCACTTTACTGACAACCGGGACCAACGGCTTATCGTGCCTTCCGAAGCACGGAAACGCTCGTAAATAAATGTCACTAAGTGGTCCACGTGGTGGTCACCCATCCATATCCGGCCATAGTAAATGTTGCTTACTGCAGTGATCGTTTACAGAACACTGAGTCCGCGGGGCCACGAGCGAGAAATTTATTTTAATTATACAGGGAGGTAAACATAAGAGTATAGAATGATAATGAGCATCCTTATCATAACAATGCAATCTCTTACATATGTATATCTAGTACCTACACAGATGTATATTCATATCCCTAGAGAAGAATTTATGTTGATATATGACAGTAATTCAATCAATCACAGTAATCTGAAAGTATAATTTCAAGCAATAAAAGTAATTTTTCCTTATTTTGTTCCAGGTATGACAGACGTCCATTACAATGAACAAGCTCTTCTCGATCAACTACTTATTTGTACAGAGTTTGTCGACAAGGCGGAGAGATACGAACTCCTTGGACCTTTATACAGGCTCACAATACCTATCTATGAACGACGTAAGGACTACCAAGCACTTCTTACCTGTTACCAGCATCTTACCAAAGCCTATGCCAAAATCATAGAAGTGACACACTCAGGAAAACGCTTGCTTGGTAGATTTTATCGAGTAGCATTCTTTGGCAAAGCTCATTTCGGTGAAGATGAAGAGGGCATAGAGTTCATTTATAAAGAACCCAAAATTACATCACTGAGTGAAATCTCGGAAAAGCTACAGAATTTCTACGAACAGAAATTTGGTGCGGGGAATGTCAAAATGATTATGGATTCGGCACCGGTGAGTATTGAATTCCTTACATGGTATTAATCTAAATTGTACTTTCAAATGAATTTAAATCACCCGTGTGACGACGGGACCCCGTGTAGCGACGGGAAAGAGTACAAAATGTCGCCACCCCAATACATCCTGAGGGTGTCGGAAGAGTCGACTAAGCAAATACTTTCGCAAAACATTGCATAGAGAAGGAAAACTCGACCGCTTGTTAGCGAAATGACAGTGGTTAAGCCAAGTTGTCAAAGCCTGCGTTTGACCATTTCAACATTGCAATGGGCTCACCACCTATTACGTGGAATATAATACTATAAAGTGAAATGTGGGCGTATACTAAGCCTCTGCATACCCCTTCGGAGATAAAGGCGGTTATAGGAAGTTATGCAACACTTGGTAGAGCAAAGCAAAGGTCCAAAGATTACAATGAGCAATTTATATCAGGTAGATATATCAACATAAAAAAGAAGATACACACTGCCTTTATATTGCTGACTTAATAACAATGCAGATGTTACCTCTAGAACCGGCTGGGATTGATTTAGTTACAAGTTTTTCCTTTACAACTAGCAAACAAGTTTTTCTCCAACCAAATTGATATAGACGATCGTAATTGTTAAGTATTTTATTTAGTTTGAACCATCCATTTTGTTGTTAGTTTTAAAATATAAGTTATTGGAGAGCTTCATTTTTCAGACGGAAAACATTTTTTTTTTCGTAAATACCGATATATTATTATACCAACATTTCGTTCATTGACGTCGTAAATGAATTTGCAGGCGTAAATCTATTATCGTAAACACAACACACATAAGATTTTTGTATAATGTATGTATTCGAAGCTTGTTTTACGTATATTGGTCGCGCTATTCACACCATACATATTATATGACATTTGTCATGCATACATAACTTATACCTCACAACTTTGTAGCAGACGGATTCTTTTTGTACCTATCGAAAACTGTAACAACTGTAAATTATATGCTTGTCATCACATTATACCTCTGGGCACCGATTCTCGCTTCACACGACATGAATGCGTGGACGGAAATCGGCGAGTGACGCGTCGCCTGTCTCATATTTAGGAACGGCGAACATGAGACGGACGACCTTTCACCCATAAAGGAGATGTCCACTTTTTGTATGGACGTTGGTTTTTTATTCCAAGTAAAATCCAACATGGCTGAAATTACACTGATAAATAGTAGCTAAAATTAGGAATCAAGAATAAGTTACATAATAATTTTTAAAACCTGTATTTAAGAGAAAACCCACAAGTTATTTTATGTTAGTAGATATTTTAATTAAATGGATGGCAATACAAACATATTTTTTGTAATAGCAATTATGACTGTCATCACTGTGAACTGTCACATAAAGTCAATGTCAATTGTCAATTATGTCAATATCGCGTTTCGTCAATATCGTATAGATTCACTGGTTTCGTTATTTTTCCACTTATTTTGACTACTTGGCTTATCGCAACGAATTTTTTGACTGTGTACATGAATTGGATGTTGATAGTGTTTGGACTTAAGTATATAAAACTACTTGGCTTTTTCACAACTGTTATTTGTTAACACTTGCGATTCGGACTTGAAATTTCGATTTTAAAACACTGACTGTAAGCATATTACTACTTTGCTTACCTTTCTTATGGAGTACTTTAAATGCTTACCTGTATTAAAGTAACTACAAATAAACTTCCTATTTTTTTAGATCAAGAGTATCATGGCTTAATGCATCAATTGCAATTTAGCTATCCGGGCCAGGCAACAGTTTCAGTATGAAGCTATTAGCACGAGTCCGGAGTTTATCTCAATACTAAAAGAGTGGATTACTCTGGAGGTGAAATATATTATTAAATTAGCTGATGCCCGCGGCTCTGCCCGCGTTTACGTCGGTATTTTTTTCGCATGATGCGATGACTATTGTTTCGTATCTTGGATGGGCTTGGATCAAAATGACATTTCTCCATCTGCATAGTTTTAGACCATATATTAATATGAGAAGATATTGAAAATCAAGGTGTTGAATAAATAATAATTATATTAACCTTAGACAATTTGTTTTATTTTACTAGACTAACAATCAATCTTTAATATTACAAAATAACTAGATAGGACAACCACTCGGCATATATTTGTTGTTACGTTAAGCGGCTTCATAATTGAGGAATAGGTACAATGATGCGGTTTAAGTCTCATGGTTTCAAAACACTACATGTGAACAATATTGTTACTTAGTTGGATATTGCACTCTATTCATATAGATAAATCAATAGCAGGTAACAATTTTTGTCTGAACATGACATAATTAATCAATTTATTTTTATATTTGCAAAAATCTCACCCTCTATCATACCAAAGTAAACAAAAATTATAACTATTTACAAAAACAAGAACTGTCATTGAAACAACTGTCATCCACTTGTCACGCGTGACAATATGTCAAACTTTTAATATGTTTGTTAGGCTAAAGCAATGTAAGTTTTGTTCGTATTCAGCCTAATAATAGACGAAAATAAAAATTATGTTTTCTCAAAATTGCTGGAACTTAAAATTCCATTTTATAAATTATAATATTAGTTCTATGTAACACTATTCAAAAACATTAGGTTCAACGGTGTTGGATTTTTTCAAGAATAAAAAACCATTTCTGGACATCTCCTTTGCGTACACGCATTCACGTCGTGTGGTCGAGAATCGGCGCCCAGGGCGGAAACTCCATACAAATGATTCGTTTTCAATTCTGTCACCTATACCAAAAACACGCTATGTTCGCACACAGCTTGAATGTGTGTGTGACCAATAAGGCTAGGCAAATGTTCCCTCAAAATACCCGCCGAACTATAAGTGACAGCTGTGGCGGGACTGGCGGAGGTGGGGAAGCTTAGTCAGTGATGGGCAGGGAGTTGCCTATCTGTATGTAATACTATTATATTATCTTTGATTATACTCTCTACCCTCTACATACCTATTTTTAACAAACCATATGGACCAGATGGACCGAGACGCCGTGGATCAGTTCGCAGTCAAGCAGGGAATGGATGCGGAAGGTTCTGGACCGTGTGTTGTGCCGTAAATCGGGAGAGTCTAGCTAGTCTAGGCTGCTGTAGACTGATTTGATCGATTGTTAATGATTGACCATCTTTTTAATGATTGACTATCAACCAGTGAATATTGATGTGTAAGGTATATATTATGTAACACATCTACTTATAAAGGGTGTTTTTTTTCGAGGTATAGAACTTTGAAATGGAATAAAACGAAGGTGATTGTTTTTATTGATATGGAAATGACTTTATTCGAAAGGAAATCTTCTGGCATTATAATTTAAATATGATTTCTGGCATATAACCGCCAGGGCTGGCTCGGACGTAGTCTAATCTAGAGGTCCAATTTTCGATGACTTTCCCAACATTTGTGGCCGTTAATCTTCGCTCTATAGCAGTCACGATTGACTGTAACATTCTGGTCAGCATCGTTTCTAAAGAAGTACGGACCAATTATTCCACCAGCCTATAAAGCACACCACACAGTCAGTTTTACTGGATGTAACGGTGTCTCAACATACACTTGAGGATCATCATCACCCCAAATATGGCAGTTTTGTTTATTGATGTATCCATTCAACCAAAAGTGAGCTGCACCGCTAAAGAAAATTCGCTTATGAAAATCACGATACGCATTTCGGAAAGAACCATGATTTTCAAAATAAATTTGCACAATTTGGAAGCATTGTTCAGGCTTCAGTCTATTTATGTTAAAATGCCAAACCATACTAAACATAAATCACTTTACAGCTGACAAAAATACCGCCGGTTAAAACAGCTAGGCCAACTTAAAGTTCTATACCTCTAAAAAAAACACCCGTTACATACATATAATAAATTTATAAAAAAGTTAAAAATTGTACATTGGAAATATTTACAAAAAAGTCGCTGGGTATTCAACATAAGATACTGAAGCCGAAAATATAGTTTAAAAAAATTTTGCCTGTTTGTCTGTTTGCTTTGCTTTGTCCGGAATGATCTCGAAAAGTACTCGATAGATTTGATTCAAAATTTGCACAAATATAAACTAGGAGTAGAGTCTTCAAATAGGCTATATATCCTAGGGGCTAAGCAGAGAGCAATCAAATTGGCATTATATCCAAATTTTCACGCCTACGAAGTCGCTCGCAACAGCTAGTAACAAATAAATAAAATTTAGATAAAGTAAAAATAAAACAGAGTACCTAACGCTTACATTATTCTTTTCACCAAGTACGACATTTTTTTCTGCGAACCAGGTAAACCGAGAGGAACTTGACAGCAAACTGGCATACATTCAAGTAACTTGGGTACGCGCGGCCCCAGAAGGCGTATCACCGGCTTCAAGTTCTGGCGAAGGTTCATTCGAGCGCGCTCACAACATTCGTCGCTTCGTATTTGAAACACCGTTTACAAGAGATGGAGCTGCCCGTGGGCCAGTACATCATCAAAGATTGAGACTGACGCACCTTACTAGTAAGTAGATACCTTTTTTTACTGTGTGGAAAATCCCGGATATTATTATTAAACCTCCTACATATTAGGTCGTAAGTCCCAGACACCGTTACAGTGTTCCCTGTGCACCACGATTCACCGCGCAATCCATGTAATGCTGAGAATATGTCACTCTAGACTCGTGCGAACTATAACCACATGGTTCCTACCTATCCGTCTAAAACCGGGCGCCGCCGCTGGTATCTCCACAGAAGAATGTCCATGAAATCAAATTCCCTGTACTGCCGACCTGATTAGCATTAAGAATAGCTGGACGAATGATGAACGGTTAACCGAGCCTATATCCTTACTGACATGGACGAGAACCGATACTAGATTTTTGGAGGTTTTATGCAATATTTGATTATGTCACAAATGATGAAAATAATACATTGAGGGTAGTTGTAAGATTTGAATAGATACAGAGTGCAGTAAAGGCTCCTAGGATAAAATACAGTGTTACGAGAGAAATTCTTACTATGAATCCTCAACGTAGCTGGGAAACCAAAGTACTGCCTGTGGTTGAAATATTTTACGACTTGAACTGAAACAGGATTCCCATACCCTCACTTTGCTAAATTGCTATGAATCCAAAGTGTTATTAAAGTCCCTTGTGACGGAATCTACGCGTTTAACGCCACGAAAAATAACTGCTTCCTAAAATACAGATCTTCCCAAAGGGCAAGAATGAGTTATGAAATTGGAAGACAAAATTTTAATCAAAATATTTTACAGCTGAATATTGCTTCCCGTACGTGAAACGCCGAGTTCCAGTCATCGATATCCAAGTTGAAGAAAAAAGTCCTATTGAAGTCGCCTTATCTGAAATGGAGAGTCAAGTCGTTGAACTGACGGAGATTGTTAACGCAAAACCGCCTGATCTTAAGAAACTACAACTAAGGTATGATATTAATATTTATTTATTTATGTTGCAAATAAGCGCTCGTAAGCAATAATAATGAAGCGCTCGTTGCCCCGCGGACTCAGTGTTCTGTAAACGATCACTGCAGTAAGCCACTTTCACTGTGGCCATCCATATGATCACTTTGTGACATTTATTTTGAGCGTTTCCGTGCTTCGGAAGGCACGTTAAGCCGTTGGTCCCGGTTGCCAGTAAAGTGGCAGTCGTTAAGCTAAGTTGAAGGCTTTATTTCAACAGCAGGCAGTCACAACCTGCGGCTGTCCATTTAAACACGGCAATACGGCTCACCACCTATTACGTGGGACAAATTATAAAAAGGTGAAATGTGGGCATATAATATGCCTCTGCCTACCCCTTCGGGGATAGAGGCGTGACCATATGTATGTATGTATGTATGTTTCAAATAATCCAAAACTAAATTTAACTTTAGATATCAATGACATTATTGAAACAGACAAATTAAAATGGTGTATGTTCGTACAAGTAGATATAAATCGAACTTTGGTACAGCGGTACAGCCTAGTAGGGCCTTAGCAACCAACAAGATCTTCGGGCTCCCAAGTCAACATCATTTGCGAGTGGTGCACTTTATTACTAGTCAACGAACGAGGCTCTGACGAAGGCGCGGCTTACAGGCTTGGAAGATTTGACAGCGGTAACTCCCGTTTTAAATAAAATTCACATGCACATGTCACGTCAGATTCCGTCAGAACCGTCCCTACATACCTATCAGTCGAGCGCCAAGCGGGTCAATCATTTGAAAGGAATGTCCCAGAAATAATTCATACCACCTTAAGAAAATTTTACCAACGATTTTTTAAAGTTTTTAACTTTCCATGATATAATGTAGTTATGTACGCTTACAAATTTTTAAAAAACTTTTGTTCTCAACACTTAATTTGTAATTAATACAATCTCTTTTCACCCAGATTACAAGGAAGCATATGCGTCCAAGTAAACGCGGGACCACTAGCGTACGCCAACGCTTTCCTGGACCCAACGCTAGCGCCTATGTATCCTGATGACATGGTCGACAAATTAAAGCACGTATTCAGGTATGTTTCATTCGCTCTTAGAATAACTATCCCTGTACCGAATTCATAGTCTGATGATATTTTTACATTGCAGAGATTTTTACGAAAAAATCATTTAATTTTAGTAGTGCCCCCACCCTTTAAACTGACTTCTTTTCCTACTCCCTTTGGAACTCACTTCCAGCTGACATTAGGGACTTAGCAGACCCTTTGTACTAGTTTTCTTTAGTACATCTATTTGTCAAACTATGTGTGTACAGTAAATGAAGAAATAAATAAACCATAAATACCCATATTCACAATAATGCGTGAAAATTTGATAGATTTCTTCACATATATTATTACTACTAGTAACATGAAACGTAACCCATTCAACTTCAGAATAACTTAGCAGTTTAAAAGCAAAATAATTTTTAAAATCGATTAAATAGGTCTAGTTAGTCCATTCCCGTTATCAAATAAACAAATTTATTTTATTATTTAAACTCACAGTTGTCATGTAAATGAAGAAATATAATAATACCTTTGAGAATGCCCTAACGCGAAAGCGGTTATGTAAAACAAGAAAAAGTGGTGGAATAGTACCAGTGTGAGTTTGAATAATGAATTACAACAAGTTTCATCAAGAGTAAAATGAACCATATTTTATTGTTGTCGAAAATAAAAAAATATCTCGGTTTTCAGAGAGTTCCTAACAGTATGCCACACAGCTCTTCTACTGAACCAAGAGCTCATCAGTTCTGACCAACAGTCGTACCATAAAGCCTTAGAATCCAACTACTATAAGATAAGCAACGAGTTATCAGGCATGCTCGGTCAACAGCTTCAGGACATCCTAGTGAATGGGAACCTTAGTACTACAGTAAGTGGTGTGGAACTTGAATCTAGTAACGCTTAAAGGAGCTTTACGGTACTTTATCTAGGGGTCCAAGTTTGTATTTCAATAGTGTCAGAAGTTTTGAGACACTCAGAAAATAATCGTAACCATGGCACAATAGCTTTTTTTGGTAGAAAAACCGTCATGGATGCTAAGTCGGACTTTTTCTGACTAAAAACCACACGTTACCTACCTACTGCCTACGGTAGGGAGCCCCCGGTAAACCCTCGAAAGGATATCTCCAGGATTCCGAATTTACCTTAGCTGTCTCTGCAGCCTGACCTAGGGGGTATGGCACAATAAATTGTAGCATAAGCGGCTTTATATTGAGCTACGATTATGTGTTCTGACACAATCGAAGTAGGAGACTTGGACCTCTGTTTTAATTCACGAATAATATTATTCGAACCAGACCATAGTGCGATATCTTTTGTTAGAAAAACAACTTGTTTAGAAGTCGAGAAACAAAGGGAAAAAGAATTAACAACTTGTTTGACAAAACTAATATTTCATCCCCGTATTTCCATAAAAAAGAGATGAAATATGATTGTTTTTGTAGCAATAATATTAGCACCGTTTTTAGACAATTTTTTGTTAAATTTTGAATTGAATTTGAGGTCATGCCATCTTTGTGAATTGCTTTTTTTAAGGTTACAAGCGTTAAACATTTACTTATTAATCATCACGACTTTGATAAAATATGAAAAACCTATTATGAACTGCTGACATTTATCGGCGCCTTTTTGCATTTTGCTGTATTTGTATTTATTTATTATGCTTTAAAACATCAGTGATCAGAGCGAGATAATAACAAATCGCCAACGCATTCTTTCGTGTCCACGGTGGCGAACCACATTGCTGTGTATCTCAATCTGTTTAGTGATGTCAAAGATAATATAATAGTATTACATACAGATCGCCAACTCCCTGTCGCGTCACAGCTGTCAGTAGAGTTGACGTGCGCGTTGACGGACAATTTGCTTACATTTTATTGATCACGCGCACACATTCAAGCTGGAGTTTCCGCCCTGTGGTGATGTTTCAAAGCGAAAGAAAAATATAGAAGTACAGCAAAATGTTGAATGCTGTCGAAAAATGAGAATAATTCGAAAGCGGTGACCGCTACAGGGCATATTCCATTATGTTCTTATCGAAATATCAGGTGATGATTAATGACTATTTGTAACGCAATTTCTATTTATCTATGTTTGATCGGTATGGTATTATTCTTCTGTAAATTCACCCAGTGGGAATCTTTTTTACAAATTGTACAGTCACGAAGTTTAATTTGAGACCCACCTATGGCAGAATTATTATAGAGCTGTTCGCACATAGTAGAAACAGCTTAGCTAAGTAACGTTTTCGACATCCTAGCATTGTGAATGTGGTAAATTGGGTCCCAAATAAAAGTTCGCGACTATACCTGCCTTTGTCTGTATACATACCTGCTTTATTTTAGCACACAATATTATTGACAGAATTTCAGTGATCTCTGCTTTCCTGTAATACTTATAGTTGTAACATTTTTTTATGGTCAAGATAGTCGATCAAGTGTTAAAAAAAATGTTATGGACTCGTTACATACTCAAAAGCCGCTATAAATAGCTGATATACTATTGAAACACTACAGCATAAAGAGTAACTCAATTTTAAGCGGCTTGATTTTAATCTTTCCCCAAACTCACCAATCAAATGTCTTTAAAATCCGCTTCGGCCGCCTAGGAAACCGGAGTTTGGTAACTGGTTTCCATTAAGAAATTTTAATACGTCTTCGTAACTGGTTACCATGAAGGATTATTTAATACTTCTACGTAACTGGTTACCATGAGGGAGTTTTTAGTACGTCTACGTAACTGGTTTCCATGAAATAGTTATTAAGTACTAGCTGACCCGCGCAACTTCGTTTGCGTGATAAATGAAGAACCGTTCGACCGATTTTGTGCAAACTTCACATAAACCATCTACCAAATAGTCCGAACAAAGCCTAAACATTTGGTTTGGATAGGTAAGCCCGTTCATGAGTTATAAAATTACAACGAAAAGTGGCATTGATTTTTATATATATAGATAGTGGCAACAGAAATGCATCATCAGTGAAAATTACAAATGTACGAAGGTGTCTTTTAAAATTAATAATACATATGCTAGCGACATAATTCAAAGAAATCAAATACATTTATATCCTTGCACGCTTTTGGCTTACGTCCTGCACCTAAATAGATACGAATCTCTTGGACTTAAAATGCTGTTACACATGGGTTCAAGGTCACCTGCCTACAGCTTTCAAATAAGCATTTGTACAATATTTACTATAATAATAAAGGAAGAAAGTTGCTAACCGAAGCGGAGATCAAAGATTGGACAAGATTTGGAACCTGAGATTATGTATCAAGCAAACTATTGAGCTTGCGTATCGCGTATTACGAAGGTTGATGAAAGTGTAATGCCCGCTTCCCACTGCGAGCGAGTCGGACCCATTACGGACTCCGCTATACTCGTAACGATGATTTTCGATACATGCCATGTCCGCTTTGGTGGAAGGACATGTATGAAAATCGTCGTTACGAGTATAGCGGAGTCCGTAATGGGTCCGACTCGCTCGCAGTGGAAGGCGGGCATTATGGTGCATTTTTACTGACGCGGAGCTGGGCGGAGAAGTCTCCAATCCGAATACTTTCGAGTATGTGATTGACCAACTCATATTCCGTTCAGCTCCACCAGTAAAGTCAGTAATTTTAGAAATATGATTGATTTTCTTTTCTGAAATGTTGGGAGGTTATTGAGCGGTGCCAGCGAATGGATTGAAAATAGTAATGTGGTTCATAAACTCGACTCAAAATTTTCATTGTGTCCTATGTTGTAACCCAAACTTTTGAAATTTGGCAGGTGTGAACACAGACCTTTGTTCTTAATTTAAACGGCAGACCTAATCCTGAAGCCTGAAATAACACCACCACCCACAAACCTACTAACAACAATTGGATAATTATGACAATTTTAGTAAATTATTAGACATAAGCCATGCAATAGTACAGACCTATAAAGACTGGTATAAAAATATTGTTAAAATTCAATATGTGAAGTTATTCAAAACCATAATGTGAAGTCAATTACCAGTCCCGCCCATGGTGGCAAACCGTATATTGTAATCATTTTAAGCCTTATAAATTATTACAATAAGATCTGAACAAACTGTGGTTAATTATCATGACTGATCTTGTCTCTCTAGTATATAATTATCTATTTATCTACACTATTTTTATTGTTATTCTACTTACCTATTTGTCTTAAGGCTAAACCACTATATAAGCGTAGGCGTATACGTGCACGTGTGCGTGTACGTACCACTGAGTTATAATGTTTATAATTGTGTGAGACACTTTGCTTGACTTGTAGAGTAACGCGACCTATTGAAGCTCCCATACAATAAAGCACGGCGTGTCAGGAGTGCTGGATTCTATATCCTTTTTGCCCTAAAAATATTAGAAGGCATCAATAAGAATATGGATCGTGAGAACTTTTATGATCATGATCACTAGTGCGAGTTTTAGCGAGCTCCTACAGTGACTCGCAGTGAGCGTAAGCGTATTAACGTGATTTTTTATGAAATCGAGGCATTGTAGCGGGAGTGAAGAAAGCGTAAAGGGTAGCAACTTATTTATTTATGCACCTGTCTGAGCTGCTCATGCTTTCCAAAACGTAGCAGTAATTCTAGTATTATATCCTATAACATTCAAATCTTATAATAATAATCCCCTTGAAGGTTACGAAACATTACGGTATAATAGTTATAAAACTATAAGTACTCAATCTATAGAAAATCACCAAGTGAAGGTACCATTAACCGACGAGCGTGTATGAAAACACTAATGAAAGTAGAAGAAGCTCAAGTTATACGCCAGAATCGTAGTAAGTGGAAAGCCATAGTCTCTGCCTACCCCGATAGGAGAAAAGTGTGATATAATGTATGAATGTATGTCAATGTATTATGCTAATGAACCATAAAACGAACAAAAAACCTACCAAGGTGAATAAAGTATTAATTAAACAAACTCTATTTTCAAAAACCAGCTCTGCAACTTGTGTTAAGTACAATCAGAGTCAATGACATAGAGGCGACCATACTGATCAATATAATCAGCAAATATTAGGGGTTAAAGTATGAAATTGCCGATTAGTACCGAAAATCTAAATTGTTTATTTTTTTATTTTTAACAAACATATTTATTCAAAATAGTTACCATTATTATCTATACATTGCTGCCATTTAATAGGAGGGTCATTTATGCCTTTGCGATAGAACTCTAAGGATCTAGACTGCACAAACTCTGTGAAAGTATTTTGTACTGCCTCCTGGGAAGAAAACTTCTTGTCACGTAGATAATTGTCCAAATCACGAAAAAAATGGTAGTCCGTTGGAGCAAGGTCTGGCGAATACGGAGGATGACGAATGGTTTCTAAGCGCAGTTCCTGTAGGGTTAAAATGGTTTCTCGTGCTGTATGAGGTCTCGCGTTGTCATGGAGCAAAATGGTGAAGATCGATTCATGAGTCGGGGCTGTTTTACTGCTAGTTTTACCAACATTGTACGGAGTTCGGCACAATAGACATCTGCCGTTATTGCTTGACCAGATCGGAGAAAACTATAGTGAATAACACCATGCTGAGACCACCAAACAGTTACCATTACCTTTTTATTGGTAAGTTTCGCTTTAGGACACTGTTGTGGCGTTTGACCTGGGGTCAGCCATTGCATTTTTCTTTTACGGTTATCATAAAGAATCCACTTTTCATCACATGTCACAATTCGATCCAATATTCCTTCATTTCTGATTCAACAAGGCAACACAAGTTTCAACACGCGTTTCTTTCTGCAGATCGGTCAAATCGTGAGGCACCCATTTTTCGTATTTTTTTATTTTATTGATTTGATGCAAATGAGTCAATATTGTGGGTAAGGTAACGTTAAACCATGCCGCTAATTCCTGGGTAGTTTGACTAGGATCGGCTTCCACCATCTCTCTTAATTCATTGTTATTCACCTGTGTGGGCGGTCTTCCTCGTGGCTCGTTCTTCAAGTCGAAGTTTCCTTCACGAAAGCGTTTAAACCAAAATCGCACGGTGCGTTCATTAGTAGACCCCTCTCCAAACGCAACATTGATATTGCGGGCTGTTTCTACCGCGTTACTTCCGCGTCGGAACTCGTATTCAAAAATTACTCGAATTTTCGCAGTATTAATCTTTCTTGTCTAAAAAGAAGAAGAAAGTCGATATTCAAATGTTACACATTTTTTAAAAGAAGAACATCATAGAAACTAGTTAAAAAAGTTTCATTAGAAAACCTCAAACCACGAAGATTCCATGTCAATTCAAAAAACCTATTGCAATAAAACGGCAATTTCATACTTTAACCCCTATTATTAAAACTAACCCGTATCCAAGATAATATAATAGTTTTACATACAGAAAGGCAACTCTCTTCTTTTGTTTAACGAGAGGTAAAATCCTTCAAGGATGCTATGCCGGACTCCTACCGACTAAACAACCTCGCGTACAGTACAACAGCCTACGGTCGGGAGCCCCGGGTAAGCCCTCTGAAGGATGTCCCAGGACTCCCAACAGACCTACGGCTACCACTGCGGCCTCGCCTAGGGGGTGGTTCGGGTGCGGGCGTCTTTGAGGGTTTTCGGGTGTGATCCCGCTTCTCTACCAGCGTGTGGAGCGCTGTGTCATCGCTGCGCTCCTCGCAGTGCTGACACTCGGCCGTGGTTTCCCGGTGTTTTCGCCACAGATACCTACTAAAGCTACCGTGCCCGGTAAGTATATGTAACAAGACAACCGGAAATGGGTCTCTTACACGTAACGAGTACAGTGGCGAGACCCGAAAAATTCTAAATCTATGGGCGAGACAGTAAAACGATACTAGGCCGAGAGTGTGGGGTGAACGAGTAAGTGTTTATATTGTAGTTTTAGTGACTCTCTCGCCACTCTGCTCGGCCGAGTCACTCGTCAAAATGTTCATACGTACCGAGCACTCGGCCGAGGGCACTGTCTCGCCACTGTACTCGTTACGTGTAAGAGATCCATAAGAGAGCACCGTGTCTCCTCTCCAGTCACTCGTCCATGACCGGTCTGACGGCCGCGATTGTGGCGAATCCCTCCTTTGGTTGCTCAAGTCGCACCTTCCATGTCTCCACGGTTTCCTGGTGGAGCTCGGTTGACCGCTGGGCCTCGATTTTTCGAGACGCAGGCCTTTGGCCCGCTCCGGCGCCTCCTTGCGCCATCTAAATAGTGACGCAAGGGCTGTTGCTTCCAGGTCCCATGGAGGGGTCCTGGCTAGCAGACATGCCGCCTCACCTGAGATCGTGTGGTATCTCGTTATCACCCTGACGGCCATTGCCTTCTGCGGGCTCAGCAATCTAGCCACATTGCTGGCCGTCAGGGTCTAGGCAACTCCCTGCCCCTCACTGACTAAGCTTCCCCACCCCCGCCAGTCCCGCACCACAGCTGTCATTATAGTTGGCGGGTGTCGTGAGGGAACATTTGCTTACCCTTATTGGTCACACGCACACATTCAAGCTGTGTACGATGACAGAATTGAAAACGAATCATTTGTATGGAGTTTCCGCCATGTGCCCGTATCTCAATGTATAGTCCGTTCATAGTTAATTTACCTCTAGCTGTGAGGTTGGCTTCCCTGATTTTCGCGTTACCATACTAAGATTTTTTTTCTCCCATGTACTCCAACCTTAAGTCGAAACTTATTTTCTTCTTTTGCTGCCGTTTTTTCGGGCGTGGAAATTATTTGAGATGTGGAAGCAGCACCTTTGCCCTCCTTGGTGATGGTGATGAGTGTCTTTTTTGAATTACGTATCCATTTTATGTAAATAAAAATTAAACTTAAGAAAAATCTTATAGTTACAGAACTACGTATTTAGTAATGTTTTTTTTTTACGTGAGGGAAAATCCTCATGCTTTACTGCAATACCAGCCTACAGAAAACGATCTGTCAGAGGTAAATTAATTGTGAACGGACTTATAAGATACTCAATGTATAATATATTTTATCGAGAACACAGCTGAGTTTTCTAATGTTATTGAAGCTGATTGTAAAGGGTGTTTTTTTTAGAGGTATAGAACTTTGAAATGGAATAAAACAAAGGTGATTGTTTTTATTGATATGAAAATGACTTTATTCGAAAGGAAATCTTCTGGCATTATAATTAAAATATGATTTCTGGCAAATAACCGCCACGGCTGGCTCGGACGTAGTCTAATCTAGAGGTCCAATTTTCGATGACTTTCCCAACATTTTTGGCCGTATATCGACAATAACGCGCCGAATGTTGTCCTCCAAGTGGTCAATCGTTTCGGGCTTATCGGCGTAGACGAGCGACTTCACATATCTCCACAGAAAATAGTCAAGTGGCGTAAAATCGCACGACCCTGGAGGCCAATCCACTTGTCCAAAACGCGAAACTATGCGGTAACCAAACGTTTCCTTCAATAAATCAATTGTGGCACGAGCTATGTGACATGTTGTGCCGTCTTGTTGAAATGGTTGTTCAATTGATGAACAAAAAAGTCAGTAATCATCGCTCTATAGCAGTCACAATTGACTGTAACGTTCTGGTCAGCATCGTTTCTAAAGAAGTACGGACCAATTATTTCACCAGCCTATAAAGCACACCACACAGTCAGTTTTTCTGGATGTAACGGTGTCTCAACATACACTTGAGGATCATCTTCACCCCAAATATGGCAGTTTTGTTTATTGACGTATCCATTCAACCAAAAGTGAGCGGCACCGCTAAACAAAATTCGCTTATGAAAATCACGATACGCATTACGGACAGAACCAATATTTTCAAAATAAATTTGCACAATTTGGAAGCGTTGTTCAGGCTTCAGTCTATTCATGTTGAAATGCCCAACCAAACTAAACATAAATCACTTTACAGCTGATAATAATACCGCCAGTTAAAACAGTTATGCCAACTTAAAGTTCTATACCTCTAAAAAAAACACCCGTTACTAGTTGGCCTCATGTTTACGTTCAGTTATTTTATAGAAAAACAGTAATGGATTTCTGTCTAGACATTTTTATATACTTGGTCAAAGATAACTTTAGCAATTCCTTATCATAAGTTTGCAATACATATAAACGAAACGTTTATGTGAAAGTTATGGTTATTGTTAGTCGTCTACTGTCTGTAGTATTTTTACTAACAATTACACCATTTCTATTGTAGTTATAAACTAAGTACCTAGTTACACGTAGTGACTTTTCAAATTAGACTATTGCAGTCTATTGTTGTCCATAAAAGCCTCTACCAATTTCCGTCATATATAAGCACAAAATACCGAATAAAGTTATGTACTACAATAAGGAAAAGTCAACGTTTATTATTGATATGTTTATTTGAATATAATTTTAAGGATGATTTTAAATAAACCTGTTTGATAAATGAATGATGGTGTTGTAAAAAATGATAGTACATTCAATTGATCACTATCATTTGATATCATAAAAAAATCTAATACCATTTGCAAATAACAATTTTGAATTAATATTTTCATACAACATTGCTATTTACGGTAGGTAGATATATTTACCATAGGCTTTGGTGTCTACTCTCAATCAGGTAACCCCGTAGGCTCGTCTGCCACCTTTAGTATAACAACATTGTCAATGAGTAAATTCGCTGGTAACATAGAAATAAACTTTAGTTAGGTATGGTTTATAAAACCTACTGCTGAAATACGTAATCTGTTTCTCTATTGAAAGCTAGAAAATAATGATACCATTGTTAATGTTTAGTGTTCTCAGTGTTCTGTAAACGATCACTGCAGTAAGCAACTTTCACTAAGGCCGGTCCATGGATGGGTAACCATCCATGTGATCACTTTGTGACATTTATTTGAGCGTTTCCGTGCTTCGGAAGGCACGTTAAGCCGTTGGTCCCGGTTGCCATTAAAATGGCAGTCGTTAAGCTAAGTTGAAGGCTTTATTTCAACAGCAGGCAGTCACAACCTGCGCCTGTCCATTTAAACACGGCAATACGGCTCACCACCTATTACGTGGGACAAATTATACAAAAGGTGAAATGTGGGCATATAATATGCCTCTGCCTACCCCTTCGGGGATAAAGGCGTAACCATATGTATGTATGTATGTTAATGTTTACAAAAAGTCGAACATAACGTCTCACAGTGTAATTCGCATTGTTTTGTTGTATATCTCACTCTTAAATACAAAATATTGAAGTAAGTAAATAAAGAAATAAGAAAGAATTAAGAAATAAGAACAAATACTGCACAAATGTTATCAGTTTTTTTACTAATGATCACGATAAAACATTGAAATTTTCTATTAATCTTTAAGGATTACCGACTTTATTATCAGGTGTTAGAGTTGAATTTCATAATCAACCTTGCATAAAAAGGACATGATGGTAAAACGTGAATACGTAACATTCGAAAAATATTTATAGATGAGTTCTGGACTTCTTTAGATATCAAATAAGCCGGTTGGAACTTTTCGCGTGACAGCGTGGACAAAACCAAGTCTACCATGTAGTGGTCAGTTCTGAACGAAAAGAAACGGGTACATACCTACTAACGAGTTCAAATTATTTGATTTTACCACTCGACCCTGGATTTTAAAAACAGATTTTAGGTTTGTGGTCAACCGTAAAAAGATTTCCATTGTCTTTAAGCACAATTTGTAATTATAGGGACCTGAATGTACGTAATTTGGAATTGAGTTTGTTTCTCATACATTTTATTTTTATATATTTTTTTTATGTTCATGTAATAGGTATGTTTTTTATTAATTTGTGTAAACAAAGTTTATAGACACATGTTTAATGTCTGTTTAATTTATTTTGTTGTTTTTGTTAAGGTATTATTCTAGCTCTTTGTACTTAGTATAAAACACTACCGCGAATATAAATAGTGATCTGAATATTGGTTTAACTCATTTATAATAAATACTATAGGAAAAATTAAAAACGAAAATGAAAACGTTTTTCTGTGTATCGCCAGGTAGCACGTCCTGGGTTTTTGCGTAAATATGAAATTTTCCACCGACATCTCATACAAAAGAAATTGTTATATGAATGTATTGTTACATGGTATAACCCTCTTGTAATATCGTCATTTCTACTTATAAGTTTGTTATTCGTTTTCACAATTATTTAAGTACCTACTTATTGAATTTGAGATATTTTTATAGCACACACTTTCTACTAAGTAAATATTTTAATTATATTATAATGTATTTAATATATTTGTAAGTACACATATAATGGTACTTCTCTCGTACTCATTCGAAATAATATATATAACTAGCCTATTTAATAGTTATGTCAACTACTTTATTCGTACCTTTTGATGTAACATACTAGATTTCATTTATCCCAGTACTTATATCCTATTCGAAAAGGCAAGTAGTCAAATTTTACTACAACTTATAACAAAATTTGTAAATTAGATAAGGAAAAATCCTAATTACTTATTGAATTAACTTTATAACATCTAAAGTAATCTTTGAGTAGATCTATTTATTTCTTAGAACGACTAGTAATTACATTTGATCTTAATTTCTGGCTGTGTTGTGGATAGGTAGGTAACTAATATAATTTCCTGCACTGATTGTAATGTTCTTTCTCGAAATATGACTTTGACGCTAGTTGTTACAAACTCGATCGAAATTTGTAATTAGATTTATTCTTGAATGGTACAAGTGTAATCTAAATTTCATGTTTTAATACATTTTATAAAAGTACGTCTCTATTTTATTTTATACCCTATTTATACTACTAATATTATTAAGAGGTAACGTTGTGAAGGTGAGGTTGTGAGTTTGTGTGTAATCTCTGGATCTACTTAACCGATTTTCAAAATTATTTCACTAATAGAAAACTACGTTATTTTGGAGTATCATAGGCTATAAATCATCACACTACAATAAATAGGAGCTCAGCAGCAATGAAAAATAACACAAACGAAGTTGTGAGGGTCAGCTGGTACTTTATATAAAAAAAACCTTGCTTATTAAAGTAAGCCATTAGTAGTTCGCTAAGAAAATTAAGAATTCGCTTTCATTGTCACTGGCAAATGATCTGAGATTTTTATCTAATTTTATTAGTAACTACTTACAATACAATACAATACAAAAACTCTTTATTGCACACCAGGAAATACATCAAACATATTAAAAGTGAACTTGTTGGTATAACAATTGGCGGCCTTATCGCACAAGGCAATCTTTTAGAGGCAACCTTTGGATGGAATCGGAGGGTGGGAAATCTATAGGGCAGTTTGAAGTGCAATATAAATACATAAACTTATCTAAATTAAAATAATTGTGTACATACATACATACACATGTACATACATACATACACGCACACATAAATACACAAATACATAATGTTTACTACTATAAATACATACATAATAAATACATACATACATACCTAATTATTATATCTATATCTATACTTATAATAAAACTGTTGAGGGTCGAGAGTCTGTACATGGAAGATATTTTGAAAATTTTAATTGGAGGGCGTTCTCTAATCGATACTGAAGCCGAAAATGTAATTTAAACTTTTCATGTCTGTCTGTCTGTCTGTCTGTCTGTCTGTCTGTATCCCGAATAAGTATCACGCCGAAACTACTGAACCGATTTGAATGATACTTGGTACACTTGGACCTTATAGTCCGAGGAAGGTTCTAGGATACTTTTGATCCCGATATTTTGCGTGATTCCTGCGGGAGAGGGGATGAAAGATAAAATGGTTTTTCAGTTGTAATTTCTCAACGCGTGATGCGATTCCAAATTTTTTTTTCAGTGTTATAAAGGGAATACGTTAAGATTTGTTTCACACAAGTTTCAATGTTGAGGGTTTTGTAGTTCAGGAATTAGAGGCATCTCAACTTTCGCAAAACCTAAAATTCAAGTTTTCCTTTGATTGTAAGGGTAATTCTAAACGGGCGTGTTGGCTTAATCATAAAAGAGCTTAATGATTAAGGCTATTGTAAAATAATTCAGTCCGCGCCGTAGGCGGGGACTGAATTGTTTTAGAATAGCCTTAATCTTTAAGCTCTTTTATGATTAAGCAAACAGGGCCGTTTCACACGCTGCTTGATGAGTCGTATGAAGAAGTACCTCTCCTTTCGCAAACCTTATGTGACGTAAACGAAGTTGCGAGGGTCAGCTAGTATGATAATAAAGGAAATGAACTAATAACTTATATGCAGTCATTGACACGTAGATAGTAGTTCCTAACTAATGTTTTAAATGAGTGCAGCGACTTTGCTTGTCGAACTGTCAGTGGCAGTGCGTTCCACAAGCGAACCGCCTGTACAGTGAAGGAATTGCCTATAAAATTAGTGGAGTGGCCTGGCATCTTCAATCTCAAATTCCTCGATGAACGCAAATTTGCAGAGTGTGAGGCGTTTAAAAAATTAAAGCGTCTCTTAAGGTATGGCGGAGTAACAGGGTTGAACACATTGAACAGGATACTATATAATATGAATAGGATATGAGCATTCCGGCGAAGGCGGATAGGTAACCACTTGAGTTTTCTGCGATATTCGGAGATGTGATCATATTTGCGTAGACCAAATATAAATCTAATACAGTAATTCTGGAGTCTCTCAAGTTTATTTCGTTGGTCTTGAGCGAGATCTAGATAGCTGGCATCGGCATAATCAAGGATAGGAAAAAGAAGTGATTGGACAAGCGCAATTTTAGACGAAATCGGTAGAAAATTTCTCAGTCTGCGCAAGGACCCTGAAGCAGCAAATATTTTGCGCCTAAGCTCCTGCAGCTGAGGACCCCAAGACAGGCATGAATCTATATGTATACCCAGATTTTTGACTGAGTTACTGTACGCTATGTCAGTGCCATTGCATATAAGTTTTGGATTCACTGTCCAATCGATTCTGGAGATCTTCCAAGGGTATACCGTCACAATACCAGAAATCATAATACCTTTACTTAAAATGCCCGATCCCAAAATACCCGAAATCGAAATATCAATATTCAAAAGGCAAATATTTATAATATAAATAATTTAAAATGCCTTACGATCGAATAACCGAAACCCAAAAAATAAATTTATCAAATACCTTATCCTAAAATGTTCAAACACAAAATACCTTTTTTTTTAACATGATTTAAATCCTACATGGATGCTATATATCTGTGAATGGTTAACACCCCGACTCGGATGGGTTAGGTTAGAAGACTAAGGCGGGAGCGAAGCGAAGCGGAGCTCCCGCCTTAGCCTTCGTGGTTTTTTTTTTTTTATTTTTCGTTAGCCCACTGTAGTACTTTTGTAACTCTGAATCAAAGTGTTTTAACATGAGGTAAATCCTACATGGATACTATGCCGGACTCCTACCGACTAGAAACCACACGTATCCTACATAACAGCCTACAGTTGGGAGCCCCGGGTAAGCCCTCAGAAGGATACCCAAGGACCAACAGACCTACGGCTACGCTACAACTGCGGCTTCACTTAGGTTATGTAAATAAGTTAAATCCAAATAACAAAACGTGTGAGTATAGCGATAAACTGGGTAGGTTATGGTTTTTTTTTATTCCAAGCACAAGATTGTATAATTGTTCCTTAAATTTTGGTGAATGAAATTATTATAGAAAAGACAATCTATATCTATACTTATAATAAAACTGTAGAGGGTCGGGAGTCTGTACATGGAAGATATTTTGAAAATTTTAAGTGTAGGGCGTTCTCTAATCGATACTGAAGCCGAAAATGTAATTTAAAATTTTCATGTCTGTCTGTCTGTCTGTCTGTCTGTCTGTCTGTATCCCGACTAAGTATCACACCGAAACTACTGAACCGATTTGAATGATACTTTGTACGATCTAAGCTGATAGTCCGAGGAAGGTTCTTAGATACTTTTGATCCCGATATTTTGCGCGGTTCCTTCAGGAGAGGGGATGAAAGGCAAAATAGGTTTTTAGCTATAATTTCTCACTGCGTGGTTCGATTTCAAATATTTGTTTGGTGTCTGAAAGGGAGTACTTTAAGCATTATTCCATACAATTTTCAATATTGAGGGTTATGTAGTTCAGAAATTAGGGGCATCTCAACTTTCGGTAAATCTAGAATTCAACATTTCTTTTGAAAGTGAGTCTAAACGGGCGTGTTGGCTTAATCATAAAAGAGCTTAATGATTAAGGCTATTGTAAAATAATTCAGTCCGCGCCGAAGGCGTGGACTGAATTGTTTTAGAATCGACTTAATCTTTAAGCTCTTTTATGATTAAGCAAACAGGGCCGTTTCACACGCTGCTTGATGAGTCTCATGAAGAAGTACCCCTCCATTCGTACACCTTATGTGACGTAAACGAAGTTGCGAGGGTCAGCTAGTATATAAATATGTGTTACATTCCACGCAGTTATGACAGTGACACATTGTATTCTATTTTCGGTATTTTAAATTAAGGTTATTTGAAAATTTGTATTTTGAATTCTGATATAATGATTATTTGTATTTTAAATTTAGACATTTTACGGTAAGGTGTTCTGAAATAAGGTATTTTGAATGTTAAGGTATTTCGAATTCGGGTATTTTGGTCTAATGCATTTTAAGTAAAGGCATTTTGATTTCTGGTATTTTAATATATAACCCTTCCAAGGGCTGCCAACTATTATGGCCTGAGTCTTGGTGGGATCCATTTTTAATCCGTGTGATTCACTCCATCTGCAAATAGTGTCCAAGTCTGCATTGATATTGTCAATGGCTACGCTCAAGTTATCCAGCGAAGCTTGGGAATAAATTTGGAGGTCATCTGCGTATAGGTGATAGGAAGAAGATAAGTCCTTAGTGATGGAGTTTATAAACACTGAGAAAAGTAACGGAGATAGAACGCCGCCCTGTGGCACCCCAGCAGACGTATTACACCAAGAGGAAAAAATATCCTCGATACTAATACGCTGCCGGCGGTCACACAGGTAACTTCGAAACCAGTCAATCACCGATGGAGATATGTTAAGTGAGCTCAAAGTACCAAGCAGGATGTCGAAGTCCACCGTATTAAAGGCATTGCTGAAGTCTATCAGGGCTAAAACTGTCAGCTTGCCGTTCTCCATACCTGCTCTTATGTCCTCAGTAATGTGAAGTAAGGTTGTAGTAGTACTGTGTCCAGCACGAAACCCGGACTGATAAGGGTTAAACAGTTGATTTTGGGAAAGAAAATGAGTGAGCGAGTTGAGTGTGAACAAGTCGTTCTAGAACCTTAGATAGGAATGGCATGATGGAGATAGGGCGATAGTCAGAAAACGTGGAAGGGTTGGATTTTTTGGCAATGGGAATTATAAGTGCATCTTTCCAAGCTATCGGAAAGACACCGTGAGTTATTGAGAAGTTTAGGGTGTGGCAGAGAATGGGAAGGATTTCGTCAATTATGGGGATGATCATTTTTCGGCTTAGGGAGTCGGTACCTACGGCGTTAGAAGTGGTTGACAATATGCTCTTCTTAACATCACAAGCAGTGAATTGACTAAAGAAGAAAGGAGCGCAATCAGGAGTGGTCATGGTTGAAAGATGGTGAAGCGTATTTGTTTTGGTTTCCACATCTATATTGGAGGTGGCAGTGAAAAACTGGTTGAGAGAATTACTTAGGTGATGCTCGCGGCTTCATCCGCGTGAAATTCGGTACCCGTTCCCGCTTCCCGTGGGAACATTTTCCCGGGATGAAGCGGAGCCCATGTGTTTTATTCCAGACTCTATGCTATCTCTGTACCAAATTTCAGCCCAATCCGTTCAGCCGTTAAACGTGATAGAGTAACAAACATCCAAACCTTTTCACAAACATTCACATTTATAATATTAGTAGGATGCCTCTGCATATCCCTTCGGGGGAAAAGGGTATCTAAACTAATATTATAAAGAGGGAAGATTTGTTTTTTTGTTTGTTTGTTTGTTTGTAACGAATAGGCTCCGGAACTACAAGACCGATTTGAAAAATTCTTTCACTTTTGGAAAGCTACACTCCTTGCGGTGAACATAGGCTATATTTTATTCCCGTATTCCCACGGGAACGGGAACTACGGGGGTGAAACCGCGAGACGTCAGCTAGTGACTATATCTATATCGTATGAAAGTACGTAAATTATTATTTTCCTAACTCATCTATTCCGTTAGCTGGCCGGTCCGCCCAGCTATACTTCAATCAACTCAGCTTATAACAGTCCACTGCTGGACGTTGGCCTCTCCCAGTTCACGCCACAGTACACGGTCCTGTGCCTTTCGCATCCAGTCCCAGCCTGCGACCTTTACCAGGTTGTCAGTCCATCTGGCGGGTGGACGTCCTACCCCTACGTTTACAGAGTCGCGGTCTCCACTCTAGAACTCGTATGCTCTATCGGCTGTCGGTTCTTCTACAGATGTGGCTAGCCCATTGTCACTTTAATGTGCTTATTCTGCGAGCTATGTCGACCACTCTGGTTCAGCTAGGTATACTTTGCATAATGTATTTGTGTAGGGTCAAGTGTTCAACAATGAAACAGTGGTACACAATAAAACATAGTAATATTTCCAAAACGCGACGTTGGCAGTTTGTGCAATATATCGCGTAAGGACACTCAATAGATACCACCGGCGTATCCCAGTTTGCGGCGGCACCGCGTGAGAAAAGACGCGTCTGCGGCTCATTTTTACTATTTTCGTCAAAAATTGAAGTATTTCTGGCTATCTTTAAAGATTTTTCATTATTTAATGGTTAGGAATATTATATTTTTTATGATTATCCTGCATTCTACATGTTTTGTAGATTATTTTGGCATATTTCATTTGTTTCAAAGTTACAATTTTGTAAACATAAATTAAAAGTTAGTTAGATAAACCCTAGGTAGTCAACAATGAAACAGTTTAACAATGGACACAATGAAACACTGTTTTATAGATTTTTATTGGTTGATATTGTGAAACCTTATCTATTAAAATTTGTTTTAATTTTAAGATGGCGCGTAACAAAGCTGTAAAAAGGACGAGGGGTGTATTGCTTACCAAATGGCAAAAATTAACAATATTCGATATTCTGTTAGCTGGGAAAATGGCTGGAATCGAATGTTTACGGTCTTATAAATCAGGGCATGCATAACTGTCATTAAAAAAGCCTGAAGCATGCAGCATGGCACGTCGTGCCACTGCATTTAACGTAGAAACGGACTGCTTTTTCTTTAATAACTACCTACATTAAACAAAATTTGAATTAGGCACAGTTTATTTATGGTGTTTCATTGTTGAATATATGGTGTTTCATTGTGTACGCCTATGTGGACACAATGACACAAATCCCATTTCTTAGTTTTTATTTCTTTGTCGATTCAAATCACTTTATTTAAAAAAATCTATAAATGACATTCGATACCCAATCATATTGACTACATGCCTGTAAAATTATAGACTTCTATCAGCAAAAACATGAGATGTACGAGGTTATGAACTTTTAGTGTTTCATTGTTGAACACTTGACCCTACTCATGTTGCTTTAGGTAGTTAGTGTAGATAGTAGCCGAGCATTGACTGTTTACACAGTGAATGCTCAGCTGTTATTATGAATTCTCAATGCTAAATTAACTTAAAAAGTATAATCGCATGCAGGCGTATCATTTTATTGTACATGAATTTTCTCTGCTGTAAAGTAAACCACTTCTTCTAGACAGAGGCAGGCAGCGGCAATAGGCATATTATACCTATGCCCACATTTCACCTTTTTTAGAAATTGTCTGACATAATATGTAGTGAGCCGTATTGCCGTGTTGATATGGACAGGCGCAGGTTGTGACTGCCTGCTGTTGAAATTTTTCAAGTTGCGCCCATAAAGGCCTTCAACTTGACTTAACGGGGCTGCTATTTTACTGGCACCCGGGACCACTAGCTTAACGTGCTTTCCGAAGCACGGAAACACTCGCAAATAGGCGCATCGCAAACGACGGGGCGGGCCGGGCCGGGCAATTTGACTGCGCACGATAGCGCTAAGGGAATCCTATACTATCAACGCACACGAAGGACAAAAAGACCGCACCGCAAGTTTCCGCCGGGCATTGGCGGCGCGGCTACCCGCCATTGATCACACAAACCAGTTTGTATGAAGTAACGCAGGCGGTTCTTGCAAAATTATGTAACGTAAATAATATTATAATACGATGACCGATGTTTTCGTTTTGTTAACGTGTTTGTTAAGTCAAAAATACTGTTTTCAACCCGTTATTATGTAGACGCTTATGAACTGTTTGGAATCGCACGCCGCGCGGTTTCAACCGCGTAGTTCCTGTGGGAATACGGGAATAAAATGTAGCCTGTGTCGCCCGCAGATAGCGTAGCTTCCCAACAATGATGAGCCTATACAATGCAAACAATCAATAGTTTCCTGTTTATATTATAAGTATAGATAACACGAAAACGTTGAGCAGCGGCCCCGGCTTTTAACCAAGCTAGGTAGAGCAAAATTTATCAGTCGTAATCTGCCATTATATTTTAAGTATAGATAACACGAAAACGTTGAGCAGCGGAGCCGGCTTTTAAACAAGCTTTTTTAAGTTTAGATTTGACCCTTTAAACAAGCTAGAGCAAAATTTGTCAGTCGTATTCTGCCATGCCATAAAAAATTGAAAGTAATTGTCATTTTGACTTTGACAAAACTTGACAAATTTGACAATTGACATGACTTTTTGTAATTTCCTTCCATACGGTATTGGTATTGTAATTGTATGTATGTATGTTGATTCGTCGCATTTTTTTAACATAATATTCATGCCGTTTTTATGTATATTTTGTTGGTAGGATTAAAGTACGACGCAGTGCTATTTTGTGTTATTTTTATATATACAAATTATAGCCCAATCATTGAAGTTTTGCCGTTAAGGACATGGAAGACGAGTTAGAAGATCGAGTGCTATACCAAGCATATCTATCATTTATGAAAATCTTGTCGCGTTTTGCAAATAGTATTCCGTTTGATACTCCTGTGAGCTATTTATGGAAAATGGTCCGTATTTATTTTCTACGATCTGAAGTCATAGTGTTTACGTTAGGGATAATAATATTTTTTATGTATTTGCACACTATCGAGCTATGGAGCCGCACAATGTTGAGCAGATTGTCTCAGGCTTTAAGCCCTATGAACGCCGTTCAAAGAATGAAGATTTTAGACGGTTCAGATGCAGATAAACAAAGCTGGGAACTAAAAGGTTCCCTTAGCGCCGCCTACGCCATAAGAGGGAGAAGAATGCACATGGAAGACAGGTTCATTATCAATGAGAATATTAACAACTCTGGAATATCACTATTTGCCATATTCGATGGCCACGGAGGAGAGTTTGCCGCCAACTATGCTAAAGATCATCTTATTCAAAACCTGCATAATAAAATTGTAGAACTACAAGCATTCAAAGATGGCAAAATAATCAGTACTCCGATTAGAGATAGTCCAGAAGAACTTAAAAAGGAAGATAGTCACATTTCCTTAGACAGAAAAAGTAGCTTTAAGAAGTCAGTGAGTACTGCAGATGACACATCAAAGAAGGAAATAACAGACCCACAACTTTTAGCACAATTATCTAAAGCAAGGCCGATCACTAGAGAGGTTCGACCGTCTCTAACACCTGTTAAAAATGTTGCTATACCTTTATCTAGTTATATGGATAAGGGAAAAATCAACTATGGAAAATTGTTAACTGATGAAGTATTGGCTGCCGATAGACTCCTTGTGGAGGCTGCAAAGAGATCTTTGAATGTTGCAGGCACCACTGCTCTAATTACTATAATGGAAGGCAACCACTTGATAGTGGCTAATGTAGGAGACTCTAGAGGAGTAATGTGTGATTCACGAGGCAATGCCATCCCAGTTTCATTTGACCACAAACCACAGCAGGTAAGTTTATTATAGAAATACTAGAAGTATGTGAAAGAAATTCTAATCAGCAAACCATTTCCAACTGAGTAGTAAATAATAAAATTAGGTTACAGAGGCCCAATTTGCTATTCCGCAGAACCAGAATCATAGCTTTAAAGCTATGAAACATGTTATTGAGTGAGACCAAATGCAAATGGCAACAAGTAGGTGTATATTATGCCACTGGCCTACTGCTCAGGGCTTAATCCATGAGGGAGTAGATCTCTATCTAAGTAGCTTTAAGAAGTCAGTGATATGTATGAATTTTATGTAAAACTGATATCATACTTGTAATACCATTGAGTAGGAAAAACTAGCACTAACAGAACAGCAGATAACACTTTAAATCATATTACATGCCATGTAGATACTAACTTTGAAAAATAAAATTACAGGTCCGTGAACAAAAAAGAATAGAAGCAGCTGGAGGCTACATTGCCTTCAATGGCGTGTGGAGAGTAGCAGGTATATTAGCAACATCACGAGCAATGGGTGACTACCCTCTGAAAGATAAGAAATTCGTGATTGCTGACCCGGATATTTTAACTTTCAATCTCGGTGATCACAAACCCATGTTTCTAGTCCTTGCCTCTGATGGATTATGGGATACATTTTCCAATGAGGAAGCTGTCAAATTCATTAAAGAGAGATTAGATGAACCTGACTTTGGCGCTAAAAGTCTAACACTCCAAGCATATTACAGAGGCTCTGTAGATAATATCACGGTTTTAGTAATCAATTTTTTAAATAATATTATTGCAGTCTCAGCATAAGAAATATGGGTTTCTAAATACCTACCCACACTTTCAAATTATTTAAATTTATAACAAGATTATTGTTCAAATAGTTTGATTTTTGAAATTTCTAAATTGTCTCAAAAATATTAAGTATTTTCTCTGCTAAGAATACTTATTTTGGAGCTAACCAGTCCATACTTGATACATAAGAAAGACATACTTAGTAAGTTTTAAAAATTACTATAGAAAGTGGTAATCAATGACATTGTTATAGAAATGACCTCTCCATAAGAATGTCTTTTACTTAATGACCCTATGAATGCCATCGAGGAAAATCTAATAATAATGTGTATATGTTATGGGCAAAGTGATTAATGCCGGCTAAATCGGGCAAAGTGATTAATTCTTCTCTTTTATTTTTAACCGACTTCCAAAAAGAAGGAGGTTCTCAATTCGTATGTATTTTTATTTATTCTCTAAGTATACTAACTTTTGGGGAAAGTTGAAAAGACAGTAGGAAGTTGTGGCAGCAAGGATACTTCTCGCCTTCCTCCCCTTTTTGTTATTATACCTAACCTAACCAACTGATCTCGATGTTTATGCAGGGTTTTTTATCATTTTATCTGACTTCGGTCTGGCACTTGCCAGCCGCTGCCGTGGCACTACGCACGCTCGGCTCTTGCGTTGGTAACACAGTTCTAACCTAACCAACCGAAATTTGATTAATTGAATGTTTATTATCACATCGCAGGCTCGATTGAATGCCCGATTAATCACTTGGCCCATAACATATACCTAGTATACTTTTAATCCAAAATGTCCCAACATATAAATAAACACGAATACTATGAAAGCTTTCAATTTACACTAGGCGTCCAAGTGATTTCAATGCCATGCAACTAGTCTCAAACAACAGGAGATGTATCTCATGTATCATGTGAGAGAGACACAAATAATTGAATTACTAATTAAAAGGTTCTGTAAACGATCACTGCAGTAAGCAACATTTACTATGGCCGGATATGGATGGGTGACCACCACGTGGACCACTTTGTGACATTTATTTACGAGCGTTTCCGTGCTTCGGAAGGCACGATAAGCCGTTGGTCCCGGTTGTCAGTAAAATGACAGTCGTTAAGCCAAGTTGAAGGCCTTACGGGCGGCTTGAAAAATTTCAACTGTGGGTCGTCACAGCCTGCACCCGGGTCGGCAGCGCGTGTGTAGCGCCTCTGGTGTTGCAAACGTCTATAGGCTACGGTTACCAACCTTCCGGTGGGCCGTAAGCTTGTCTGCCACCTAAGTAGTATAAAAAAAAAAAAAAAAAAAAAAAAGGTTCTAATACAAGTTTAAGGTAGGTATAAGTAGGTAGTACCTACTTAGTAGTGAGAAATCCTTTTCTGTATTTTTTGTTTCACCGGTTAAATGCTGAACCTCACGGTCATGTTCCCGGCGTCACTCGGTAGACTGCCACTGCTGGACTCTTGAAATCAAATTAACCTGCTATGCTGAGGTCATATTATACCATTGCAAAATCAAATAGTGCATCCAAATGCCGTTGGACAATGTTCAGTAAAGATAGGCAACAACAATGTTGTTGCAAGCATTTTAAATATTTTTAAATGTGTTTTATGAATATTCAGGAATGTTTAAATAAATATTTATGTAGGTACTTTTCACTCATATTCTCCATTTATCTTGTATAGTCAATTCATGTTTGTACTTGTATGAAATTTAATGTAATACTTACATACTTGGTATATCGGTGTTATTGCTAAGAGATTGAGATTTATGTAAATAGTTACATCCAGTAGATTACATATATCTATGTGTATTACTTAGACAAGAGTCATATTTTTGAATGTTAAAAATGTATAACATAATATTTTTGAAAATCTAAAGTTTTGAATTTATGGATGGTTGTGATGTGGACACAGTTCAAACTAATTGCTTCTTAAGATTTGTTATGTTTTTTTCTTATCATCGAAAATCACACAGAACGTGGGGGTTAGTTCTGAACCACGATGGTTGGTGTGATGTGAAGGTTGTCCATTTGAATATACACATACACCCGCCATATTGGCGAGTCTACCCGCGTTCTCTGTGAAATAGGCATTAGTGCTGCCCTCTGGTTATTGTCTTTTGCTTGCATCATCATCTATGAGCTAATCTTATAAGTTATACCGTTATATTTTATTCCTAGACGGTAAAACATGTCGACTAAGTGTACTATATGTTAAAAACATCAATATCTGTTGACCATTTGCATTTCTGTTATGGCGCTGTGCAAAATTTGACCAAAAACGAACGATAAAAGTTGATACGCGAAAATATTTATGTCGTATTGTATTTAGATACTGCATTTCAACGCTGAATATTTTATTTTAGTGTTATTTGTTTAGAATAGGTATACATCAAGCGAGCTATGCGATTATGAACCCTAAGCACTAGTATGACAGATACAGGCGCAATGCACAGCGCGTAAGGAGCGGGCGAGAGTATCGCGGAGATAATAATCGTAGTGCCACGTATATCATATACTCGCCCGTCGCGATGTAATTGGCATTTTATGTAGACATACACAGTAAGATGACGATATCGCCACAATTCTCTCTCACGTCGAAACGACGGAGAGGATAATGTAGCGATCAGGCGCGTATGCGCTCGTTTACATCAATTATTGGTTACGGTAACGCTATATAACTTGCTCGATGCATAATCTAAGTTACTTGTGTAGAAAATTAGGCGTGAGGTTTATTATTGTTGCCTGTGGTGCTAGTCATATTAGTTTTATTTTATTGTTGCTCTCAAAAATTCATAATAATCAACATAATACAGGGCAGATAGAACGATATACGTATACTGACCTGCATCATTTCATAATAAAGCCTCATTTATTAATTAACAGATCTATGTAATCTAAATATTTTTGTAAATAATCTACAAACAGTAAATAT
This sequence comes from Miltochrista miniata, assembly GCA_933228765.1. Lineage (NCBI taxonomy): Eukaryota > Metazoa > Arthropoda > Insecta > Lepidoptera > Erebidae > Miltochrista > Miltochrista miniata. The sequence continues at coordinate 27,666,001 of OW121751.1, forward strand.
GGTAATATTCGAAAGAAGTACAAAGACGCTATTCAACAACTATTTTATCGGCCTATAGCGTATTACTATCTTTTAAACTCGACGTTGTTGGGGCCAAATAAAACTACTTTCTAATATTCGACCTAATCGATATTACTATAGTCCTACTGGCCACATCATGGATAGGGGCTAATTTAACGAGTAAGGTGCCAAAATTTTATAAATGTTTCTAATCAGTCTGGAATTCTATAATACCTGCATAACTAAGTGTTTATTCGGCTAAAGATGTTGCACAAGCTATCTTAGTAAATAGTTTACTAAAATCTTAAGTTAGGTACCTGTTATTTTATATAGTGTATGTAACGCAAAGATACGGGTCCATATCGCAGTTTAGTCACATCGCCAGTCTAACCTCTCCCAGCTTTCTCCGTATCACTTTGTCTTGCTTTCTCCGCGAACTTTTTCAAAGTAGGTAGTCGTTTCCTCTGACTGGGAGCCGTCTGCTTGCCTTACGTTTGCGAGATGACTCCAGAATTATCTACTTACTCTCTCTACTCAAGTACTTACTCTGTTAGCTTACCCAGTGACAGATGAGCATAGCTCGCTGCGCGATTTTGAGGCCATGTACTAACTTCTCTGTAAATGTCTTTTATTCGACACCGTTCTAGGTGTTTATGCATGTAATAACGACTCATTAGAAAGAAGACGACTTTTTTGATTTCTTGTCCACCCTGAATCCTGATGCTGTAATTCTTCAATTATAGCACTATGTGATAGGGACCCGTGTTCTTTATGAATTGTTCAAATCCAAATGTTAATCATATATTTGTATATTAACATGTGTTTTACAAACTTTTATCAGTGGAGTGGTTTTGTTTAGTTTTAATATAAAATTATACAGTTGTGATGTCGCTTGCCTCAGAATTACCTACCAAAGTATAACAATATTATATGTAATTCATAAGTAAATGGTATTGTGAAATTGCTGGTTTCATTTTATAGCTTTTCGAAATAAATGCCAATAAACAAACGCTCCACAGAGTGGCGTCATCAGGTGAACGCGAGCGCGCCTTTTGACAACCTTCTGCGACCATCATCGTAGCACATTCCGGGTAATTCAATATTAGCCGTGGTACTACTGGATCAAACATAAATATGTACCTAGAGAGCTTAAACCAATCAAGATCGATAAACACAAATGAATCTACCAACAACAGTTACCGTCGATCTCGTCACTGGATTGTGACGTATTACTGGGATTTAGGTCCAATTTGCAGGTATATAGTGTGTAGGCAGTTAAAAATTCGCAACGCATCTTTTCGGCTCGCTCGCTCCGTACGCTGTAACTATTACATGTATGACCGCGTTGGACGGATCGACTTAGAAGAGCGGAGACGGCAACTTGAGGCAGATCTCGATCGGGACATAACCGCATTTCACAATAGGGTTCTGACAAAGACAATATAACCCTAGCCACCGCATAGGTGAACTTCGCTATAAAAAGGTTTTCGCTAAAGATTGGTGGGCTGCGGGGAGAGGTTGACTCATCCTATTGGATCCTTCAATTCAAGGCCACGCCCTAACTGTCACATTCGGTAGTGTTGGGGTGTTGCCAACAGTTATATCAATGTATCGATAAAAGACTTGCTTACTATGCAATATAAGAAAATAACCATAGAATTTCAAGATCCGGGATCTGGAATCCGATATCTGACATCCGTTATCCATCCAGAATTTAAAATCAAACATCCAAATTTCAAAATTAATTGTACCTACAACTTTTAAGTAGGTATGTCTAGTGGTCCACATCACTAGCAAAAAAAGGGACAATGACAGAGCGAGTTATAGATAATTGAATTTAGCTAGACCATGAAAGATAGGAGAGGGACATAGTGACAGAACGGGGTGGGGCAACCGCATTAGCCAGCTCGTTCTAATGATCGGTGGATGCGTAACCCCGTTAAAGCGCTGTCTAGGTTATATTGTCTTTGGTTCTGAAAAACTGGTCGATTTCAATAACCAGTAAATCCCATTCCTATCTCTATCCAAGAATGCGATAGGTAGGTAATTCCGCTGAAAGATAATCAAAACAAAAAAAGTCTTACTGAGAACCATAATTGAGTTAGCGTCTCAGAAGTTAGGAGTCCTGAATAAGGTAAGGCGACTCCACGGCGCACCAGAGATGTCTGCTGTAAAAATTCGACAGTGCGTCATAGGTACTACTCTCACCTTTGCTTTGGGAAGTAAGTATTTGCTAGACCCGCTCGAAGCTATCAGCGATATACTATACTGGTCTAAGAGCCCATGAACATCTACCAGTATGTATTTGACCAGACCTGAGGTTTGTACACTGAGACTCCTATGCCTACCATGCATTAATTAAGCAGTGACTCACTAAACTCTAAGTGGGGCACGCGACGACTGCGCAGCCAGGACAGGTATCGATTTTTGACTAGTTTTAAATGCATTTGACCAAGTTTGCCGTTTTAAAAAAATGAAAATATATTATTAGGTATTATTATCGGAAAATAAGAATGGCTGACCATTATCGTGAGTTTTACTTGGTGGCAGACGATTTTGAAAATGCCCAAACAATTTTTTTTTGAAAGTATTTGACCAGATCTGCCATTGGAACATTTGGTTCATTATGGTCGTAAAAGCTTATAAGTATTCAAAAAAAATTTTCGATAAAAAATAAAACCGACTTCAAACAACTCCTGTAAAATAAAATTTACTTGGCACAAAATAATATGTATTTTGATTTATCAGATTTTATTCAATATCATATTGAAGTCGGCGCCAAGTAAACCTATAGTTTTATGTACCTAGGTATTATTCATGGCACCAACTTCAATATTATATTGTATGCAATCTGATAAATCAAAATACATATTACTTTGTGCTAAGTAAATTTTATTTTACAGGATTTGTTTGAAGTCGGTTTTATTTTTTATTGAAAATTTTTTTTTTCAGTATTTTAAGTGACGGGAGAACCGAAAAATATATCTATCTAGGTGAAAGTTCTTACCAATACAAATCAATCAAGCCCAAACACAAGGTAGCTACTGTAAATCGTTAAGGAATTCCCTCGACTGTCTTTCGGTTCCATCATCAGATCGACCCCAGACATTCATTAAATTGTAGTACATTAAAGCACTGAATTAAAAAGTTAACAAACGCACTACCTAGTTGTCCCTACAATTTTCGATGGTTGCCCTCGATTTCTCCTGAATCCCATCATCAGATCCTGACCTGGTGAAATTGGGACTACCTCAGAAGTGAACTCTATCCAACAAAAAGCAGATTTGAAATTCGTCTATAATTGACGAAATATCGGTGAACATACATAAAACAATGAGAACTTCCTTTTTTTTAAGTCGGAGATATCAATCTAGGTCATGGGTTCCTAACCAGTGGTCCGCAGGAGCGAAAATATGGTCCCTGAACGATTTTAAATTTATCGGGTGGTGAGCCGTTAGTCGCGTGCAATGAGCGAGAAGAGCGCGGCTAGTGGGGGCGGTTGGTACGCCCATTAGCTCGGCGAGCAAAGACAACACAAAGTCTACGATTTGCCCACGATTGAATGTGTTTCCAGGCCGAGCGTGGATCCTGGCTCAAGACCAGTTTCCTAAAGAGTAAAGTGTGGGAAACTGGTTCTGATCCGAAAGGCCGGGCGGACGGTGGACACGCCATCGGGGTACCGACCGATGGTGTTCCTCGGCGAGGTTTGCAAGCTCTTTGAGCGTTTCATTACAGAGCGACACCATTTCCGAAGTTAAGTCTTAAAACAGAGGGGGCAACAGCTGCGCTCTCGCGGTTGGTACCCAACATAAGAGTACCCAACGCTCCCTGCAAGAGACCTTCGGGGTCGTGCGGAGTATGGCACTATACGGGACCCCCGTATGGGCGGAGGTCCTGACGACCGGCAACGTGGCTAGACTGCATAACCCGCTAAAGGCGATGGCCGTCAGGAGAGGGTACCGCACGATATCCGTTGAGGTGGCATGTCTCCTAGCCAAGACCCCTCCATGGGACCTGGAAAACAGGGCTCTTGCGTAGTTGAATCAATGGTGCATGATGGCGCTGGAACGGGACCACAAGCCTGTGCCCAAAGAAATAGAGGCATAGTGATCCCTGTTTCGCCAGAAGCTCATGGAGACATGGAAGGTACGACTTGAGCTACCAAAGTGAGGACTTACCACTAATTAGGCGAGCGCTATGGCAGCCTCACCTACCGAGTGTCACAGATGTTTACCGGGCACGGGTGCTTCGGTAAGTATCTACAGCGGGTACACGGCACTACATGGGCATAGCAGCGACAAGGCCTCGTTGCGGGCCTGGGCGTGAATATTGTCACGCTGGAGACCATGTTAAGGGCTCTGGTCTCCAACGGGAGAAAGTGTGACGTAACTGTGTCTTTCTGCGAGCAAGTCATGCTCGCGAAGAATGCAGCGGGAGAGAAATCTCCATTCAGAGTTCCGTAGTCGGTGGCGCGGTCGTCCACCATGACCGAGGGTCTAGTTGGCTGCTCACCGCTCTTTGACAGACGGCCGGCCTAGACGGTGGCGTGTCTCTTCACCCCTCGAAGAAGTGGAATAGTACCCCCCCACCCCTTCGTTATCCTTTTAGCACGGGCGCTGGTGAAGTTAATGAAGGAATCCAGGAAGAACACAAAAAATTCAAAAAGTTTGGTGTTTAAAAGCAATTTCTTATACGAAACTCCGAGAAATCGCCTTGCGAGTAACAAAATTAGTCCTAGGTTAGCAGATCTCGTGAAGAAGATGCAAGCCAGAAATCACATTAATACAAAAATATGAAAGTTTCCTGTTTATGCAATTTCCTACTGCGTTTTTTTAAGGTTCAGATTGATTATCACAGTTTGTTTAAATTATGCCTTTATAGTGGTCCCTGTTAACAAGAAAAATATAAAAGTGGTCCCTGACCACGAAAAGGTTGGGAACCCCTGATCTAGGTGTTAAGTTCTCGTCAATACAAATCAATCAAGCCCAAACACAAGGTAACTGCTGTAAGATGTTAAGGAATGCCCTCGACTGTCTTTCGACTCTATCATCACATCGACTCCAGACCTTCATTAAAATGTAGAATATTAAAGCACTTAATTAAAAAATTAACAAGCGCACTAGTTGTCCCTACAATTTTCGGTGGTTGCCCTAGTTTTCTCCTGGATCCCATCATCAGATCCTGACCTGGTGAAAATGGGACCACCTCAGAAGTAAACCCTATTCAACAATAAAAGAAATTTTGAAATCGCATCTATAATCGACGGAAATATCGCTTAACATACATAAAAAAAATACATACAGACGAATTGAGAACCTCCTCCTTTTTTTGAAGTCGGTTAAAAAGGCAGACCTCTACATAGAGCATTTACATAAAAAAATAATGAAATCTTACCTACTACTTGGTCAGATAAACACGCATTCCGTTCGCTGTTTTACATTAATATCAATAATAATACTGTGGGACATTCACACACAACGCCATCTAGCCCAAACTAAGATAATATAAGCTTTTGCTTTGAGATTTAGACAACTGACAAACATACTTAGATCCTTCTTAATACATAGGTAGGTACTTACACATTATACATAGAGACACCTAAACCCTGAAACAACTATTTGTGGGTCAAACAAATATTTGTCCGACCCATGAATCGAACCCAAGACCTCAGAGCAACAGTCTGTTTCACTAACGCCCGCACCAACGGCGCAGTCGACAATACATGATATATTTTACTTGCGAGTTCCTATATCACTGTATTTTATATTTTAAAGTAATGTTTTAAAATAGTTTTTTTTACTCTTTAAATTTGTCACAACGAATATATTACTACTTATACCTCCACGTATATATTTCAATACTAAAGATGTTCCTGAGTAATTTAGAACAGCAAATGATTATTAAAAATTACCAGTTAAGAGCCCACCTGACGCTAATCAGTTTAAAGAAGATAACAGATATAAATTTCTGCTCTATGTAGACGTCTGCCTTTTTGAATATAAGCTTTTAAGAGTCCATATGACGCCAAATAGACTGTTACTTTGATCTAGATCTCAGGACTCGTGAGGTCTGCTGAATTAAAATTTGAACACAGACAACTTCAGTTCTTGAACTAAAAACGCTCTAGGCTCGAAACGCGATTACTGATAAAATCCTCGATAGATTTTTGGGTTGAAAATACCTCGATTTCGCGACATTTTAAGCTAGATCTCGTATGTTATAAGTGGTTTTTATAATATAAAATATTTATAAGAAAGACAATAGTAAAATCTTGATTTGCACTAGAGCATTTTTTTCATATTGGTTATAGTTTTTTTATAATTAATTTATTTCGTTAAAAGCGCACAAAACCGATCGTATCTCTCTCTTTCTTGCACGCTAAAATGTATATATTCTATCTTCTTTTAACAATTTGGCGTCTGGTAGGCTCTTAAGACCATAATCAACCAAATGTTTCAATGGCAGATCTGGTCAAATACTTAAAAAAAAAAATTTTTTTGGGCATTTTCAAAATCGTCTGCCACCAAGTAAAACTCACGGTAATGGTCAGCCATTCTTATTTTCCGATAATAATAATAATATATTTTCATTTTTTTAAAACGGCAAACGTGGTTAAATGCATTTAAAACCAGTCAAAAATCGATACCTACCTGTCCTGGCTGCGCAGTCGTCGCGTGCCCCACTTAGAGTTTAGTGAGTCACTGCATAATGCATGGTAGGCATAGGAGTCTCAGTGTACAAAACCTCAGGTCTGGTCAAATACATACCGGTAGATGTTCATGGGCTCTTAGACCATACGCATTATAGATTGTTCGGAAGTAAGTGAAGGTAGTTGTCACAGCGTAAAACAATAGCGTATTCGGATGCATTCTAAAAAATTATCACGGCGACTGTTCTGAACTTCATCCCTTCCTCTCATGGGGCAGAGGTCTTCATACCTCTAGTGGAAAGAATCGTCGCCAGAACAGAGCGATTTAAAACATATTTTCTCTGTCGAACCATGAAAACTTGGAACGCTCTGCCAGCGCCTTCTCCTCGGGTTCCTTAAGCAGAGAGTGAAGAGGTACATTATTGGGGAGCAATCAAGAAAAAAATGCTTGAACGTGGCATATCATAAAGCGACGGGAGTTTTGCAATATGTCGACATTCGATGCGTGAAAGTCCGAGCTTTTCTTCTTCCAGGTAGGTAAGTCAGGTAGTCTTATATTAAAAACTAGCTGACCCGATTTAGTGATAATTATAATGTTTCCCACCGTTTTTCCCGTTGCATTTACTCCCGTCGCGTCGCTTATATTCATTAGAGCTGACCCGCACAACTTCGTTTGAGTCACATGAGAGTGAGAAGAAAGACGTGGTATTAATAAGTGATATAAATGTTTCCCGTTGCATTTACTTCCACCCGTCCTTTTTTTGGTACGGCCAAGCGCGAGTCGGATACTCGCGCTTGGCCGGTTTTTATTGTTCAGTTGACTGGCTGCCACTGCAGACCACGATTACTGCCGTCGTCGCCCCGCTCATATTCCACTCCTATTCGTCTTAGCGTGATGTTATACTGTCATTAACTATCCTCAATAATTTGACTATTAATCTGTAAAATATTTTTTGAAATGCAACCAGTAGTTTCTGAGATCCTAGTTACAAACAAACTCTTCAGTTTTAAAATATTGTGAGCGGACCTTACGAAACAGACAAATTAGGTTATTGTGATGCTGTCGCGGACTCTTTTTTAGAACTTTTTAAGAGAACCAATTTTGTAATACGCAGTTTTTACGTAACTTTAACCATTGACGCAGCGTACGCCTCGGAAGCTCTCAGACGGTAAAAAATACTCCCCGTTTTCGAAACATTCTTGATTGCTGCTCCGCTCTTATTCGCCTTAGCGTGATGTTATATAGCCTATAGACACCCTCAATAGATGGACTATCAAACTGTAAAAGAATTTCCGAAATCCAACCAGTAGTTCCTGAGATCCTAGCGTTCAACCATACAAACAAACAAACAAACTCTTCAGCTTTATAATATTAGTATGGATAATAAAAAACCGGTTATTAAAAGATTTTTATATTATTTATATAAAAATATTTGGATAGGCGCAACCTTCCAGACCATTTTCGTAACACAAATCTACCCTATGACACATACATAACACAAACATTTACTTCAACACAGTTACAAAACATCTTAAAAGTCGATACATAATAATGTGATGTTACTTTAATAATATTCTGGAATATATTTACATCTAATGGCATTATGATTGGCTGTAACAAATAAACTATTATGCAATTAAAATGAATTACTGTTAAAGTTTTACCAAGTTCTGTAACACACAGTAGGATTTTTGACATGTGCTTTGAATTTATGTATATTTATTTATCCTTCGAATCTAGCGATAGTCACAAGAACAAGACATTTTGAGATTATAGAAGATTTTTTGTGAACATAACGAGATGAGAGCTTATTAAACAGCAAGGGCGAAAGAGAGAAAATATTATGAAAATATTATAATAAAAGAAAGTTTTAAAAGTGTGAACATAATAGTATGCCTGTTTAGAAAATATATGGATAGAAAATGATATTAGATTACAGTGGTCTTTATGAATAAGTATCTATTAGATATTATATGTATTACCCATGCTATATTATTACTATCAAAGTGGTCTCGCACAGAAATACTAATGGACATACCTACGACTGTACTGGTCTTGTAGGAAATCGCGTATTTTACGCAAATCTGTACTATCAAATCGGTACCTGTATCGCAAGTTTATTATTTCAAGTAATATCTAAGTATGACTAGACTAGATGATACGTGCACTCTCCACGAGTAGCCCATCACATGCACTGATTATCACATATATTTTTCATAGGAATGTTAATCAGTGTAAACTGTTCACATTTATGTAAAGTAATCGAAATCTTAGAACGATAATAAAGGGGGGTAGGGAGAGGAAGCCGCCTCACACCCTCGATTCGTCAATCCTATCGTATAACAGTTAAAGATAACCACAACTAATTGTATGGGAGGAATGACGAACAGAACTCCTCAGGAAAGGGATTTTGTATGTTGGATAGGAGTTCCTCTCCCTCCCCTCCTTTATTATCGTTCTAGGATTGATTTCCACCATGTAACGCCTGATTCCATTAGTTATAATCGACATCTATTCTTTAAATACGCTGGATTATTATTGGAGGTTATGAATACGTTTTTTGACATTCGCCATTTTGGCGCTGATTGCTACTGATAACTGATAGTGAGCGTTTATGGAACTAATTACGGATGGTTATTTTTATTATGGCAACTGAAAATTTAACATTGCTGGTACCTATGGTTAGGATTGCGTCCAACAATTCCGAGCAACACTTCTATGGCTACATTAAAATAATGATTGTACTAATAGCTCCTAGTACATTGTTCATTATTTTATCAAAATGAAAATCATTCTATTGAGTCCTGATGTACATAAAATACAGTTATTCATCTTAAATCCAGTGTATATAGAGGTCAGTACGTAAACTGCACAGTAAAATATTAAAGGCACTGCAAATTATAATGTAGCTGCTTACCCTATGACAGTCATCGAAGTGACGATTACCTCATTTTTATATTCACTAAAGTTAGAAATGATTTCTTTCAAAGTCTTGTTTTATATTGCAAATAAAAATAGGGTCGATTCAAGCAAAAGTTGGATCGAAACGCAGCATAAAAGTTAACCCAGAATGTTCGCCATAATCTCCATAGTATATTGAACATAATATATTTTGATTCTGACTGTTGTATTAAAATTTTGTTTTCTTTTGAATATTTATAACAAAAAATTGTTTAGAGCTGTGATTATTCAATGGACATGGTTTTTACATTTGACACAAATGTTCCGCAATGAATTCTATTTTCAGAGTTCGAAAAGGATGTATGCATTGAGCATCGCATTCACACATATATTTACAGTAATGATATTGTGCTCAATGCTGTGCAGATAAGGTTCCAATTCCTAGAATAATTTTAACGTAGTTATGATAGAAAATTCGCTGCGTTTTGATACATCTTCAGCTTAACATTGACCCTTAGCCTATAACCGTCTCTAAGCTCTGTACCAAATCATTGAAATTGGTTCAATGGTGTAGCCGTTTATAAACAAACTCACATTACATTCATAATATTAGTAAGGATTACGAGCCATTACCATTATTCAATATATTTATCATGGAAGAACTACATTCTTCGTTGAGTACAAAATACAATTCATATTTTAGCTACCTACGTTATAATATATTGGCCTCATACCAAATTCTTAATAGTATTTGCAAGTTTTAGTGGTAAGAACTATTGGTAAAAACAAAAATTACCAAATCTTGGATATATACAGGATGTAACGTTCAGACTGGTCAGTATGGACAAGTTAAGTATAATTAGAAATAATGAAAGCTTTATTTTTCAAAACGAATGAGTTCGATTCCCGAACTGTGCAAGAGTTATTTTTTAAATCTATGTATGCAGTTATTCTTTTCTCTAAAATCGATGACATGGTTCCTAAGAACAGATCTTTGTAGGTCTTATATTTACAAACTTGTGTTACACCCTGTATACTCACATGTAATATTTTAAGATTTAAAGTATTTGGCTATGATACGTGTTTAAATTTGGCTGAAAAAGAGGAAATACTCCTGCAAATTATACGAGGCACGGTTCTATTTACTTTGGTATGATACGCCTATTTTTCTTCTGCAAAGTTAACACCTAAAACAGTCACCTGTAGGCGCTATCATAAATATACACGTAAATGAGTCACAATAAAGTATAATTAACCTAAACAACATATCGATGATACCATACATAAGTACTAGTAACATCATTTCTATAGTCCTCGATATATTTTTATTCTACCCACATTTAGAGGATTTCATGTGCAATAATGTATGTTCAAAGAATTTCAAATTCGTCGTCTGAGTCGTCGAACTGGCGGTCTACGCCTTCAAATTCTGAAATGAAAATGAAAAATACATAATTTACTTAGATTCTTGTTACAGTACTACCACGTTTATAAGTCGCATCGGCTTTATTCGGCTGCGCAGAAAAGCTCATCCCACTAACGAATTAAACCGAATGAAAATTACAAAGCAATTTCGAACTTATTGCTACTAATTTAAGTTCGAAAATAACAAGACGTGAACAGGATGTGCTATCTCGCTCTTAATGCTTGTACTCATAATATTACACTTGTCTTGTCTAGACAGACTGAATGCCGAGCCAGACATGGCGCGTACGCATCAGCCAATAGCAGGCGAGTATTTTCGCGGGAATATGTGGCGCGCTGTGATTGGTAGATATATTTTCGCGCCTTACAAAAAATTGAGTTCTGCGCAGGTACATCGGTGTAACTTATAAAACTGGTAGTACTGTACACATTTATCAAAATCTAGAGTAGTAAAACTGTCATATACAATTTTATATGAGCTGAGAATAATATTGTTTTGAATGAAACCCCGGCAGTCATTTAGCAAAGTTCTTAAGGGTGTGGACTATTTAGAACTTTGAGTCTCAAGCCCAATTCGCCTGCAAGTTATTTAATGCTAACAGACAAAATTAGCGGTAGACATATATTTTCTGACTATAGCGTTTCGTCTGTAAGAAGTAAATTCTGGCACATGTCCGGCCGGTCCTGATTATAATGAGAAATCTGGTATACCGTCACAATACCAGAAATCATAATGCCTTTACTTAAAATGCATTAGCCCAAAATACCCGAAATCGAAATATCAATATTCCAAAGGCCAAGGATGTATAATATAAATAATTTAAAATGCCTTACGGTCAAATAACCGAAACCCAAAAAATAAAATTACTAAAAACTTAATCCTAAAATATTCAAACACAAAATACTTTTTTTCAACGTGAGGTAAATCCTACATGGATGCTATGCCGGACTCCTACCGACTAAAAACCACACGTATCCTACCTAACAGCCTACAACTGGGAGCCCCGGGTAAGCCCTCGGAAGGATACCCGGGTTTAAGACCCGATTTCGAAAGACATGTAAGTGAAAGCCATTTGTGCGACGCCAACGCCAGATAATCGAAGTGTCGTATGAATGACACGCCATTTAGCCGATGGGCCATTTAATCGAAAAGACAAATGTGCGACAGTCGTAAGATCGAACGTACAGTTATGCGAATGCCACAAGCTCTCTATGCACATATTATGGTTAGGGTAGGTTGGAACTGTGACCATAGACGCGCGAAGGCGAGCGAGCGTGCCGCGGCAGCGGCCACCGAGCGCCACAGGTGCCCATACTATGCCCTATCTGTTGTATGCAAAATGTAGCACATAAAATATAATTATGTGTTACATTTTACGCAGTTATGACATTGATACATTGTATTCTATTTTTGGTTTTGTAATTTAAGGATAATTGAAAATTTAAATTCTGTTAAAATAATTACTATTATGTATTTTAAATTTAGACATTGTACGGTAAGGTGTACTGGATTAAGGTATTTTGAATATTAAGTTATTTCGATTTCGGGTTCTTTTTTGTTGGGCTAATGCATTTTATGTAAATTCTGATTTCAGGTATTTTAATATATAACCGAGAAATCTCACTGACACTCGCTATTTCTTTCGTTTCGTTTCGTTACGTCGTGCTAGTTGTGTCGAGCGACAAAAAGGGAATGCACATGATGTGTCAATATTTTACTTCTTACAGGCCGAACGGTCTAATAGGTGAGGGTAGGTGTAGGCAGGTACTAAGCAGGTATATTCACTTGCTACAATCCTGGCTAACTTGATACAGCAACATGTATTTCATCACTCAGGAAGTGCTGAAATACATGTTAAAGTAAAAAAAGTCAAAAGAATTTTAGACTCCAGCCTGTGATCTTTAGCATGAGGATTCTTGCGGCAGCCATAAGAGCATATCGCTGTTCCGTCTACAATGACCTTTAAACCATACCCTTCTCTTTTTTATCTATATTAAGAGGAACGATTTGATTGTTTTGTCTGCATAGAATAGGCTCCGAAACTACTGAACCAATTTGAAAAATTCTTTTACTGTTGAGAAGCTAGACTGTTCCTACACTGTTCCCGGATAACATAGGCTCTATTTTATACCCGTTTTCCCACGGGAACGGGATCTACGTGGGTAGGCCGCGTGACGTCCGCTAGTCACTACTGCTCGTTCGCTCTAAGTTTGCCGCTCGGGTCCATACTAAAGTCGAATTTTTAATTAGACGAAGTTTTATTGACAGCAACTAATGTCACTACTTCATACAATGTTGCTTATTTTCTATGACGAAGTGACATTAGCTACTGTCAATTGACTTCGTCTAATTAAAAATTCGGGTATACGCCTCTACGCCAGCGGCAAACTTAGAGCGAACGGGTAGTATATACAATGTCATACGGTCATACCGCAACTATTCAATTTGTCCACTAATTTCTAACGAGAATATACACTAGTACAAGAGTCATTGCTTACCTGTGAATAATAACGTATTATGTAAATCAATATCTGTAGTACTAGGGCCCCAGTGCGGAGGTCGTTTATCACAGATTTCGAACAATGGCTGCGATTCGCGCATCAATTTAGTTTCTATAATACTACATAACTCTTCAAAATCATTTCTTGTTCGGCACAGAAAACACTGAAAAAAAGAAATAATGTTTTTGGAGTAGGTACAATGTGTGAGTGAGTTAGCAAACAAACTTGGGTTCCTACACAGATTAGCGGGTCGGCTATCTTGGTTCAGCAGTTTTTTGTCAAACAACAAACCCAACCCGAAGCAATCACTGCACTTGTTCGGTTTCTATAGGCTTGTGTCGATCAGGTATTTCATTCGGTTTGACACGACATTAGATTTGGTAGTATTCATTGTGCGAAAATGCAGCTAGGTACGGGCGGAAACTCCAGCTTGAATGTGTGCGTGTGATCAATAAAATGTAAGCAAATTGTCCGTCAACGCGCACGTCAACTCTACTGACAGCTGTGGCGCGACAGGGAGTTGCCGATCTGTATGTAATACATACTATTATATTATCTTTGGTACTACTTTACTTTCAGCACCATTCGGTTTGTGCCGTTCGGCATTATTCGGCTTTCATTCGGTGATCCTGAGTCTCTCTCTTTCTTTGTCGCGACATCGTCTCGTATGGTTAACGGTATGATTAGCCGACATGTCAGAATAAGTCGGCAGCTGACGAGCAAGGGTAGTACGTAACTAATGGGGCACTTGTGATGTGATTCCTAAACATTCTGTGCTGATAATATACGGGTTTTCTGCGCGGCTTTGCCAATCAGTGCTGCCACATTGTTGCCCAGCCTAATTTCTAAAATGTTCAAGTCCCAATTTCCCGTGAATCGTTGAATGCTATAGCTAGCTGAAACAAGGGTCAAAATAAGAATGTCAGTACTTACGACAGCAACAGAAGGGTCCATAGCTAATATGGGTATTCGAGATGCATATTTACAGTGATATGAGCAGTCCATTTCTTTTTGTTCATCAGTCATTTTATTCTGCAAGGAAATTGGCATAGTATAATTATAATCATTTAGTCAAGGCTGAACAAAGATGGCACGACTTTTATTAGTAAAAAATCTGGAATATCGAAAATTATGCTTTTGTCGTTAGTCCTACTACTATCCTACTAATATTATAAATGTGAAAGTTTGTGAAGATGTTATGGATGTTTGTTACTCAATCACGCTCTAACGGCTGAATGGATCTGGCTGAAATTTGGTACAGGGATAGAGTGTAGTCCGGAATAACACATAGGCTACTTTTTATCAGGGAAAAATGTTCCCACGGGAAGCGGGAACGGGAACCAAATTTCACGCGGGCGAAGCCGCGCGCATCAGCTAGTATTAAATAAATGAAGCAAATAAAAAAATCGACGATAGACGAGTAGGTACACAGAAAATTGTTACACAGTTTTTCATTTATTGTCTAAACAAATGTTATGTTTGAAAAAGTAAGAGGCTTTTCGTGTTTTCGTCGCGTTTAGCTATTTACAGCTTCATAAAAAAAAATCATACCTCTACTAATCCGGATTTTTGTGTGGTGTGGGGGTCCAAATATATAACTTCGTCGTCCACACACCCGACCAGATACAGGGCCTGGTTAGGTTTACCACCTATCACGCCGATAGATTGAGGTGATTGGAAACACATCTGGAAAATAAACAAAACATTCGATTATTATAATCCAACCATGGAAGAGATGACAATTTATTTTTATTTATTACTAGCTGACCTAGACCAATGAATACAGACGTATACTAGAAGAATAGTTTCTTAGGCTGCTCTGAAGACAAACTTTCTGTGACACAAACTGCCGCTTGGCGGCGTTGCAGTCGCAGCGCGGCAGTCATTTTTAATTTTTTGTAGCAAGAGTAAATCAATCATTGTAAATATCTATAAATCTATAAAAAATTAATATAAATATATTATGTTTTGATTTAAAAGATGTGAAATATTTTTTTATAAATAACTAGCTGACCCGCGCAACTTCGTTTGCGTGATAAATGAAGAACCGCTCGACCGATTTTGTACAAACTTGGCATAAACCATCTACTAAATAGTCCGAACAAAGCCTAAACATTTGGTTTGGATAGGTGAGCCCGTTCTTGAGTTATAAAATTTGGCATTGATTTTTATATACATATATAGATCCCTGAATTTAGTCGATTATAAACGTAAAAATTGTGCCTACTAGTTTTTCACTAACTGAGACAGTGAAATGCGACGACAGCGCCGCCAAATGGGTACTACACGAGCTGGGGACATGCCCCCCAACAAAATTGGCACAAAAAATACTTAAGAACTGTTCTTCTAGTATACGTCTACGTCTGTATTCATTGCCTAGACGTTGTCCTGCCTTAACTATGAACATGGAAATCAGTATTCTAAGTTCTGAGTTCCCGTTCTTGGTTTCCGGTTCCGAGTTCCCGGTTCCTGGTTTTCAGTTCCCTGTCCGTCGTTCCCGGTTCCCAATTAGGGGTTTCGAGTTCCAAGACCCCATCCAAAATCGCAAAATTATTAATATTGATTTGCAATACTTTGTACAATTTGTTGTGTTTATTGAGTGATAGATGACAGATGCATGTATAATTAGTGTTTGTTGACCCCCATTTGGCAGCGACTGAGGTATTGCGGGATTCTGTACTATCAGAATGGGTCAGTTCTAAAAAGGTTTGATAAGCGCTAATGTGCAAGTGACACCGCTGGACGCATAATGCTTTAGAAATATATTTAAAACTAGTTGTGCATATCATTTTACCCATAACATATGCCAAATCCATCGCGCCCCGTAATGTTAGTCTTATTGGAAGGGATTTTTGTTTTTTTTTTAATGGATACTAAATGCCCCGTGTGGCGACGGGGTCCCGTGATGCGACGGGTAAGAGCACAAAATGTCGCCACTCCAATACATCCCGAGGGTGTCGTAAGAGGCGACTAAGGGAGCACTTTAGCAAAAAGATCCATTGCGTAGAGAAGGAAGACTCGGAATGAAACTCGGTTGTCAGTAAAATGACAATAAAATATTATGACAATCGTTAAGCCAAGTTGAAGGTCCCATGGGCGGCTTAAAAATTTCAACTGCGTGTCGCGGCGACTTGCGCCTGTCCATTTCAACACGGCAATAGACTCACCATCTATCACGTGGATCTACCCCTTCGGGCATTAAGGCGTGACTATATGTATGGATACTAAATATAATATACTATCATTCTATTTCCTATCGAACTGTGCGATATAGATACATAATACTAGATGATGCTCGCGGCTTCACCCGCGTGTAATTTGCTTCCGGGTTCCGCTTCCAAGAACTCATTTCCGGAAAAAAAGAAGTCTGTGTGTTATTTCAGACTATAATCAATCTATAATACATGTAATAAAATGATAGAAAAGTCAAAACTCTACATCTATATACATAAAAATCAATGCCACTTTTCGTTGTAATTTTATAACTCAAGAACGGGCTCATCTACCCAAACGAAATGTTTAGGCTTTGTTCGGACTATTTAGTAGATGGTTTATGTGAAGTTTGCACAAAATCGGTCGCGCGGTTCTTCATTTATCACGCAAACGAAGTTGCGCGGGTCAGCTAGTTAGAAATATTTTAAAAAAATACTCGCTATGTGTTACCGGATATATGATACCGGAGACGAAATTATTTTTTTTTTGTTTAACGTGAGGGAAAATCCTCATGGATGTTATGCCGGACTCCTACCGACTAAAAAACCTCACGTCACGCCCAACAGCCTGTGGTTGGGAGCCCCGGGGAAACCCTCGGAAGGATGTCCCAGAACTCCCAACAGACCCACGGCCGCCACTGCGGCCTCGCCCAGGGGGTGGTTCGGGTGCTATCCCGCGTCTTTGGGGGGTTTCGGGTGTGATCCCGCTTCTAAGGGGGGCCGTGCGTGAATTGCTCACGTCACGCTGCCGTCATGGGCCTGCTTCTGTAAGGACGGTGAGCCGCCCTCTCACCGTCCTCAGGCCCCCGGTCATGGTGGCCGATAGTCCACGGCGAAAACACGTCGGCGGCGCCCAGGCCGCCGACTGCGGAACTCGGGTGGGAGAATTCTCTCCCGCACCCGTCCCGCCGCCTCCTTCACGAGCATGACCTGCTCGCAGAAAGAGGCGGCGCAGTCCCACTTACTCCCGCTGGAGAGCATGGCTCGCATCATGGTCTCGAGCGAGTGTCCACGTCCAGGACCACTACGAGGACCTGGCGCTGTTGCGCCCACGCCGTGCACTCCACCAGCGTGTGGAGCGCCGTGTCATCGCTGCGGTCCTCGCAGTGCTGACACTCGGCCGTGGTTTCCCGGTGTCTTCGCCACAGATACCTACCGAAGCTACCGTGCCCGGCAAGCATCTGTGTCAACCGGTAGGAGAGAGCACCGTGTCTCCTCTCCAGCCACTCGTCCACGACCCGATTTCTCGATATGCGGGCCTTTGGCCCCGCTCCAGCGCCTCCTTGCGCCATCTGAACAGTGACGCAAGGGCTCTCGCTTCCACGAAAATATAGTTAGAAATTTTTTTGTCTGTTAGCTTTGCTTTGTCCGGAAGGATCTCGAAAAGTACTCATAGATTTGATTCAAATTATGCACAAATATTAACCAGGGGTAGAGTCTTCAAATAGGCTATATATTATCACGCTACATATCCTAGGGGCTAGGCAGAGAGCAATGAAATTGGCATTGTAACATAATTTTCACGCGTACGAAGTCGTGGGCAACAGCTAGTACTTTTATAAAATTTATGTCAGATTCGTTTAGCCGTTAGTTTAGAGTGTGAAGGGTTTATAATATTAGAAGGATACGAAGAATAATCATTACCTTTAATCCTTCAATATATACAGGGTTAATTTCACTAAGTCCCAGCCGCAATGGCACAATGAGTAGGAGTGGCATCCAGTCTATGGCTACACTGTCAGGAGCCGTTGACGAGTCGCCTCTGTCGTTGTTCACCACACATTGATGTACTGGAAATTATTAGTTCCATGAATGAAGAAACTGTCATATCATACTTACATAATTTATTATTACCAATTTATTACCACACAATTAGTAAAAACTAGAGAACGTCAAGCGGTTTCACCCGCGCAGCTTTCGTTCCCGTGGGTATGCGGGAATAAAATATAGCCTACTAGCTGATGCCCGCAGCTTCGCCCGCATAAAATTTTTTCCCGTTCCCGCTTCCCGTATTTTATCCCCTTGTGGGTAAAATTTATCAAAATCCTTTCTTAGCGGATGCCTACGTCATAAAGTCTACCTGCATGCCAAATTTCAGTCCGATCCGTCCAGTGGTTTGGGCTGTGCGGTGATAGATCACTATGTCAGTCAGTCAGTCAGTCAGTCAGTCACCTTTGAGTTATATTAGTGTGACCCATAAATGTTTGTCTCAAGAGTCTGAGTGTTTCTATGTATAATATGTATGTATTTAAAAAAGTATATAAGTATTAATACCCGTGGTCTGATTCCGTCCGTTTCCGACCGTCCGACCGTCTGGTCCGTGAATATTTATTTATTTAAAAAAAATATATTTATATACTGGGTGTTTCTTTTAGGGTGTCAAGCCGCCACTAGCTGGTAGCAGGGTTCCATACCTATCGATTTAACCCCCATGTATGTTCTACGATTTTTTGTAGTTTTCGAGATATAATTTTTTCGTTATTTTTTATAATTACGTGTCCACGTGGCTTTCTTCTTTTTGGTTCGACTTTTCTTGGATATTTTTTTATTATTATAATGCCTATTGATTGCAGTATCATGGACAAAATAATCTCCTTCCTAACTTTGATACAAGATGTAAAAATTTTAATCGATAATAAAAAAATAGGAAATTATGCAGAACATTATATCTCGAAAACTACAAAAAATCGTAGAACATACATGGGGGTTAAATCGATAGGTATGGAACCCTGCTACCAGCTAGTGGCGGCTTGACACCCTAAAAGAAACACCGTGTATAGATTTTCACCGGGGAGAGTAGTTTTCGGCTCAGTTTTCCTTTAACTGCCGTCGAGTTGGGGGCTGGTAATTTTTTTACAGAAAGGTAACGTTAATATAAGCACACACGTAAAGTCACAACATGCGGAGATGCGTAGTTTTTGAGAAAAAAAATATTGAAATTTCATATTAATTGTAAACAAACAACACCATTTTGAGTGCACCTGTCAAACTGTGATCGTATTATTGGTCGAAATAGTGCATAGACAAAAGACGTCAAGAAATTTGAAGCAAAAAAAAAAAAAACTATTGAAATCGCGTGTTGTTTGTTTTGCCGGGACGCCATTTTGTACGAGTATTTAATTTGCCACCACCAGTATTTAATTTGTTTTATTTTAACAGAACCTATTAGGGCAGATACAAATATGATAAATTAGGTCGACTTGGGTCAAAGAACCGAATTGATGTACCCCGACTCCACCTGGTACGAGTTTGGCCTAACCCTAGAGTGTTTTTATAGAACCGGAGGCGCGTAGGGAGAGCAGCCTCCGCCCGCTGTAACAAATCACAGGCAGCAGACGAGCCGGAGCGGCTGAGGCTGGTCGCCGGAGGCGACCAGCAAGCCGAAGCTGCGGAGGTGAGGATAGATGCCTGTGATTTGTTACGCTAGGGCGTAGAGGCTGCTCGCCCCGCAGCGCCGGAGATGTGGCAGAGTCAACATATATACTTAAATTCATGTGAATCAGTCCCCCTATTTTTTTGATGAAGGGGGGGCTTACCCTCATTCCCTCCATGGGCATCTTTCCTTATTTTTTGCATCTACTATCGATTATATCGCTTAAAATTACGATTTTTTTTCAAATTTAAAATTGAAATATTTCGAAAAGGGGGGGGTTCCACAACTTTTCCTTTTAGGGGGGGGGGGGCAGTGGGCAACCCCCTCCCCCTCCCCCCCGCCCCTTCCCCCCCAAAATCGACGGCAGTTAAAGGAAAGTCGTACCTTAGATTTATAAAAAGTGTATGAGGATAAAAATATTTTTTTAAGAATTTATGGCCATGGTTCAGCTGTGTTTTCAATGGCAATTGAATTAAATTAGGTTACAAAAATGTATTTATTGTAAAGAAGATTTCTTTGGGCTAAAAAGCAAGTACCTAGCTTATGGCAATCTCCAGTCCTTTACCTATTTCTATTTTAAAAATCATTTCGTATTATAAGAAGGACATAGAAACAGAAACTTTACCCTTCATAATACCAGTATAGCTATGGAATATAATTATGGTAAATAACAATACTTACATATGTCATCTTTTACAACAGTATTATCGAGTGCAACATGAATAACTAAGGAACTCCATTTGTCGTACACCACTAGTTTCCTGCAATAGTGAAAGAAACCGGAGTTACAGGACAAAGTCTATATAAGTAATAGCAGACTTCATGCGGTTGACTTCATGACTTCCGTGGGAACACAGGAATAATATAAAGCCTATGTCATCCGGAAATAGTGTAGCTTCCCAACAGTGAAAGAACTTATCAAATTGTTTCAGTAGTTTCGGAGCCTATACAATGCAAACAAACAATCATATCTTTCCTCTTTATAATATTAATATACAGTATAGTATAGTTTAAAACAGTAGGTATTTAAACTTTCATGGTCACTGACATTAGTAACAGCGCCGAAATATCGGAAACTCACAACAATACATGGTAAATATCCCGCAAACTTTAATACTAAAGCCTATGTCATCCGGAAATAGTGTAGCTTCCCAACAGTGAAAGAACTTATCAAATTGTTTCAGTAGTTTCGGAGCCTATACAATGCAAACAAACAATCATATCTTTCCTCTTTATAATATTAATATACAGTATAGTATAGTTTAAAACAGTAAGTCAGATAAACTACAACACCTACAAGTAACACACATAAATCAAACAAATAAGCTGATCACAGTCCACTGCTGGACGTAGGTCTATCCCAATTTCGTTTTTGGGAGGGTGTTTGGCATTACAATACGGTCCTGGCTAGCCCACCCGCCTGTAAGGGCCCTTTTAGTGACACGCATGCCACGCGCACGGACGCGGGCCACGCCTGAATTCATTCAGCAAGCAGAAATAGTAGTTTTCGATACAAGTGTGGGATCTTTGTTATTACAACGAGTTACGACAGGTGTTGACCCGAGTCGAAGGCGAGGGAAGACAGTCGGAACGAGTTTAAATAACAGTCCCACACGTTGTATTGAACAACTATTTTTAATACAGTTGCGAAAAAATTAAGCAATTTTATAAAATAATAAAAACACAATAAACCTGAATATCCAAAATGGCGCCAACCGTAAAAGAATTATGTACCTTTCTAAGCAGAGACTATGGCAGTGCACTTCATACAGCCAACTTTTTTTATATTTATAAATTTAATTTGGCCGATACTAATATTAATTTATGCTTAAATTTTAATTAAAATTACTTTTAATCTGATATTGAAACAAGTTAGTATCTTTTTTTAGAAATATTTGCATTTACCATTCCCGCACTCTTTCCCAATTGTAAAGAAAAAGCACGAGTGTGTAATAGCCCACATCCCGAACGCTAAACGTCCCTGTAATGCGCCACTTTTTGAGCAACTGTATTAAAAAGAAATTTTTAATACAGTTGCTCAAAAAGTTGCGTATTACAGGGACGTATAGCGTTCGGGATGTAGGCTATTACACACTCGTGCTTTTTCTTTACCATTCCCGCACTCGTGCGTTTTCTTTCCCAATTGTCAAAATAATGTCTGTGATTCATGCAAATATTTCTAAAAAAAGATACTAACTTGTTTCAATATCAGATTAAAAGTAATTTTAATTAAAATTTAAGCTTAAATGAATATAAGTATCGGCCAAATTAAATTTATAAATATAAAAAGTTGGCTGTATGAAGTGCACTGCCGTAGTCTCTGCTTAGGAAGGTATAATATTCTTTTACGGTTGGCGCCATTTTGGATATTCAGGTTTATTTTGATTTTATTATTTTATTAAATTGCTTAATTTTTTCGCAACTGTATTAAAAATAATTGTTCAATACAACGTGTGGGACTGTTATTTAAACTCGTTCCGACTGTCTACCCTCGCCTTCGGCTCGGGTCAACACCTGTCGTAACTCGTTGTAATAACAGAAATCCCACACTTGTATCGAAAACTACTATTCACATCACTGTGCAGTACGTGCGTGTCGCCAGTAAGAGAACTCCTGTCGATGCAACAACGTGCGTGCGACCTGCTTGGCTAAAATGCGGGCGCATGCAGGTCCGGCCAGCATGCGCGCGGAGACACGCATGACACTAAAAGCGCCCTAAGTAGTGTAACTTGACTTAACAACTCTCATATTACTTGCAGAAGGATTTCACCAGTTAACATCGCAACCGTACCAGAAATGCTTTTCAATGCCATTGACAAATGGTCACTAGTCTCAGCACTGACTTTAGAGTAAGTCACCACATTGATAGCCTACTGAACTGTGTACAGTCAACTGCAATGAAGTGTACTAGTTATATCTTACAAAATGATGCATCCCTGCGAGTTTAATTTAATAAAATAATTAAAATAAATGCATTGGGATATATAATTATTGCTCGTTACACGCCGAACATGTTACTGTCAAGTTTGGTGGATACCATGTTTGTCACAATCTTTGGTTAGTTAATGGTGGCACTCGCAGGGATTATCATTTTGTAAGATTAAACTAGTACATTTCACTGTAGTTGACTATACCTACTAGGAGAACTGGCTTTATGTGGAAATTAAAAGCAATGAGGTGATACTTACTTCAACACTTGAGCAACTGTATTTGGCCCAAACCATTGCCCAACCTCTTTGCCTTCTGAAGCTCCCATCAGAGCCACTTGATGGATAGAATACGGAGCTTGCTTTCTCTCCTCAAATCTTTGAATTATTTTTAAATATGTTGGATCTCTGTGAATGAAACCAATGGAAATATAACTATATTATTGAAGTTCTCATAATAGTAGGGGAGCCCTAGAAGGGATTTCGGGATTTACTAAAGCGCGACAGATTAATATACACGGGGATACCTTGTACCCGGTTAAGTAGCTCCACAAAACATGAGGCCCATATATAAGGCCGCCCGTGAAGGATACAGGATCAGATTAGTAAAAAAAAATTGACCATCAGAAATTCTCGAGCGCGTCAGATTAAGGTAGAGTGAGTTAATTACATCCTAAAAAGTGTATATTCCACTAATCTGACCATTTGAGAGTGACGTAAAAAAAGGGGAGGGCAACAAAGTTGTAAAAAAAAAACGTCATATCGACATTCTCGAGCGTAGCTAAATTTTTTTTTATTTTGAAGGAAATAATTCAAGCATAATGAAAAATATATAATCTGACGATTTCCGCAAGCCGAAATAACAAAAATTCGTCGATAAAGTTACACTATGCGCCAAATATCTTTGCGTCTACGAACTTCGTTCGTACTACTACTACTACTACTTACTTTTAATAATAGTATAGAATTAATATTGACCTATTCACATCTAGGTATGTCCTGGAAATTACGCAACAGCATCGATAAAATGAATTTTTAGGCTTAGTACTTTTGTTTGCGATTGTACCTGCGTCGATCGCCACCAAGCTGGTCAAAAGCGGTTGATTCGTTCGAGAGATATCGTGAACGAAAGAAACCCGAAAAAGTGTTTTTTCGGGATTACTCCGAAATTTGTGGTTCGGTCAATTAAAATTGCAAAATTACTTATGAGGATGATAAAACTGCGTCGAATGCCGCCAACCGCGTGAAAATCGGTTATTCATTCAAAAGTTATTGCGGTTTGAAAATTCCAAAAATAGTGTTCTTGGTAGTTAAAAGTCTGATAGAAGTTTCATAACTTCTATCAGACTTTCGAGCTGAGAGAGCTCAAATGCATAGAAATATTATTTTTTTGAACTCAGCCAGCTCAAAATATCACATAAATTCTATTTTGAGCTCAAAAATGTCATAAGTACAATTTTAAGAGCCCAGGAATGGAATTAGCGGGAAGTTGCAGGGATAGGCCATCCCTGCAACTTCCCGCTAATTCCATTCCTGGGTGAACCGTTTTTCTCTTTTTTTTTGTCAGATCAGGCCAATCCCTCTAGATAATCGTCAGATTATGAAACAGTACGTTTAGAACATAAAGATGAACCATATATATCTTAATCTGACGCGCTTGAGTATTTCAAAATGGCGAATTTTTTTTTGCACATTATGAAAATGGCCGTGAGTTTGCGTCCCATCGAAATCGTCAGATTAGTGAATGAGAGCTTTTTTTTGGTGCACTTAACACTCCCTTAGAAAATCTGACGCGCTCGAATATTTTTTTTTTTTTCATTTTCAACCCAAAATAAAATAAAATAAAATAAAATAAAATAAAATTTATTCCCTTTGAAATTTTTTAAAAAAATTATTTAGGTTTGTCAAAATTTTTGTGACTCTACCGGGGGTTCGGAAATACTACAGACTGAGAAGAACACCCCAAGAAACTCAGTCTGGTCCCTACTCTTCTAGTATCTTAGTATCTAATACAGTTTTTTTTAATGTAGAAAGGAGCAATTCGTGTCA
Organism: Miltochrista miniata; assembly: GCA_933228765.1. NCBI lineage: Eukaryota > Metazoa > Arthropoda > Insecta > Lepidoptera > Erebidae > Miltochrista > Miltochrista miniata. Next base: position 27,691,040 of record OW121751.1, read on the forward strand.
CTGCCAGGCAGCCTTGTCTTCTAGAAAGTCTTTAATGCTATAATAAGCTTTCTGGCACAATTTAAGTTTTATTAGTTTTTTAAATTTATTAACTGACAAACCTGTTATGGCTAAATACATGGCCCTTAAATACTTACTTGGCCCTTAAATACAACCACCCGCATCATGCTAACGATCAGATTAACATACGTACATTATTAAAAATACGTAGGGAATTGATGCTATCAATATCTGACGCGCTCGAGGATGTCCATGCAACAGTTTTTTTTTACATATTTAAAAATATATAGCCGCTTCCCCCACCGATGTAAAGGTATATATCATATAACATTTTTTTCTTCATATCATCTAAGCTTTGCATCCCAATAGGTCTCTACGACGCTCGAGTAAATCCCCATTTAGCATCGTGGGCTCCCCTACTATAATTTTTTTTAAATAAAGGTAATCACATTGCAAAATTTAATTTGTTCAGTAAAAATTATAGAACATTATGTTAGGTCTGGCATATGATTATATTCAAAGGTGTAATATCTCATATAAAATACTCTCGAGAACACAGTCATTGACTTGTTTATTGTGAATCATTGCGCAAAACAAGTCACATTCAGGATTCCTATCATAAGATATCCCTATTAATTAATCATCTTACTAATGGATGTTTATATTAAGGTACACATTGTTATAAAAATAAATATATTATATTATAAAAGTTAAGTAACTTTCATAATGTTATCAGTACAGAGCATTTACGAATCTATTGTATTTCAATGGTCTCCTTATGAGATAGCGTAATTATGACTCTTTTGAGATTTCCATTATTCTAATACAATGTAATAATATATCATCCTAAGGCGCTGCAATAAGGTACCTACAAGATCTAAGGGGCTCACACTACTTCAATACAGGTTCATCTCATAGAGTATGCAATATATTAGATTTGGAGGGGATTGTGGGTGTTTGTCATCAAATTACAAACAATGGATGTCCTCTATACTTTCAATGGTTCATCCAATTAAGTATCAACATCATGTAAATAAATAAAACAGCATACTATGTTCAGTTGGTTGCAAAACAAATTAATTACATAATTTTTTCTTCATGCTTGTACAAGCATGACCAACAGTTTTCATCGACATTTCAATGACAGAAAAGTGCTTTTGAGCCTTTCTTATAGAATATCTTTATGCATAGAATAGTTATAATGTAAACTAATATTTAAAAGAAAAGTGCATCAATTATGCTTTTACCTTGTTTCTGGTGTCCATACCCAATCAGCTGACAGATGAATCCTGACCAGTGCAACCCCAAGCACCATTTGACCACATCGCAGCATACAGCCCCATCCTTTGTCCGATGTAAGACCCTCATCACCAATGGGAATAAAGCTCTTTCTGTATGTACACCAAATTATGGAAGTGATATCACGTCTGATACGATCTAAATCTGGAATAAATATGTTTTGTTATTAAAATGCTACCTTAGTTATTTCATTACAGTGAGGTATATGTACGAATTCTTACCCTGAACTGGGCTATATTTTTTACCCAAAATCCAAACGTTTTCCTTTGTCTGAGGAATATCATCAGGTTCAACGTTGTTACCTTCAGAGGATAAGTAACAAATATCAAACACGGCATCCATTTTCTAACATAATTTGATGTCACTTGATCAATGGAAAAAATAAATTTTAGAAATACACGTGTTTAATAATTGAAAACGCAATGGAAATAAAATACAAATGTACCCTTCCACAAAATAAACACAAGAATAGACATAGACAGACAGAGTCAGACAACAGACAAACAAGGGCGGGCTAAGGGAGGGGAGAGGGAGGAAAACATTTGACAAAAGAATGACAGGGAGACAAGACAATCGCGAAGATGACAGGTCACATCGATTAACGATGAAGTTTGGTACTTTTTTTGCTTCCTTGTCTATAGATGAAACTCGAACGTGATAAACTGATAAATAAAAAAACTCTCAAGGTGAGACAGTTCAAGATGAAGAAAAAGTAAAAGGACATATAAAAGAGATGCCGTTTAAAAAACATTCATGTCACTAACGTCAGTTGTCAGTGCCAGGTGCCAGACTCATTAAAAATGTATGTTTCAGTCATGAAGTTATAGATAAACGCCTATACACACATATACCTATAGCTTCTTGGCGCATATACCTATAGCTTCATGGTTTCAGTCACCACCTACCTGTCACCTGTCACTAGTCAAGTCTCACATTCACTGGTCACTGTGGCACTGGTTTATTTACGTCCACATTTTAATGAAATGAACGAATATATTTACGATTATTTAATATTGTAATGTAATGACCATACATAGTGCTTCAATTTTAGTTGGATCATATTTAGCGATTCACTTTAAAAATGGAATCAAGCTCCTTGGATTACGTAGCTCAGGCATGCATGGACTTAACAGAAGCACTGGGCTCGGCAGAAAATGAAGCTGAGCGTGAAACTCTTATTACAAATCATATCAAGAAAGTTTCTTCTACAGTTACTGCAGTGGAAGATTTTAAGAAAAGTAAGTTTAACTTGTACTCGACTACATACTTTGAACTGCCGCTCATAAATATACTTAATTTATTAAAGTACCTAGGTAGGAGAATTGTATGTACTATGTCACAGCCAGGTCTCCTATTATTCTTCTCATTTATCCAATTTTAAGAACACTAGAATGTGAGCTGTAATTGAGGCAATGCTATGTGTAGGATACTCATTACACCTCCATGAGTACCTAATGGAGAAAAATATTATTTGGTATGTACTAAGTATTTTTCAACAGCAAAATGACACTTCCAAGCACAATATGCTTTCAATACAAATGTTCTCTGCAAGCTTGTTAGTGTTATGTTTTAACTTTTTCAGATTTGGCATGGGTGAATGTTTCAGAAGCACTGTCTCTAGCCCAACACTGTTCTGACAAAGTAGTGATTTTAGATTTCTGGACATATTGTTGCATTAACTGTTACCATGTTCTGCCTGATTTAGCGCATATAGAAAAGCTTCATAAAGTTGAAGATGGTTTAGTTGTGGTAAGTTTTGTCATTTCAGATCATTGTGCCTTTAAATTATTTTGAAATGGATAATGTTTCTTCTCTTAATGAACCTATTTAACCACCAGGTTTTTCTGAACTTTTGCTAATTGTCTGCATGTTATTTGGCATAGCTTTTTAGTTTTACTTTTGTCTTTTACAAACAGACAAAATAAAAAGCATTTTTCATTCATGCAAACTAATTGGTTCCTGTTTTTTTTCTAAATCAACTTCAAAATTTAAATTTTACAAAATTGCACTCCTCATTTTTTTTAATTGCTCTATCTAACTGGTTTAAAATAAAAAAAAATTACATAAAAATGCAATGTACTTCACATGTATCTAAATAAATACAACTCAAAGGTGACTGACTGACTGACATAGTGATCTATCAACGCACAGCAAAACCACTGGACGGATCGGGCTGAAATTAAGCATGCATGGATGACGTAGGCATCCGCTAAGAAAGGATTTTGATAAATTATACCCCTAAGGGGATAAAATACGGGAAGCGGGAAGGGGAACAAATTTTACGTAGGCGAAGCTGCAGGCATTAGCTAGTTAGAACTATAATCATGTTAAGTATTCTAATTTTGAATTTACACAGCCAGTCTAATACTTTACTATTTTGATGTTCTTTTCAGATAGGCGTCCACTGTGCCAAATTTTCTAATGAGAAAGAGACTGCTAATGTGTTAGCTGCTGTGCAACGGTATAACATTCATCACCCTGTTGTAAATGATTCTGAGAGCTATATGTGGGAAGCACTAGGAATAAGGTGCTGGCCAACTTTACTCATATTAGGTATGTATAATAACTATTTCTAAAGAATGTAACATAGGGTGGGTGCACCAGTGCCACACCAGGAACCAGTGGCACACCATTTCAAACTTTAAATAGAAATGTTAAGCTTCTGTTTAATATCCCGCCATTTTTTTTGCGATTGGTAGGCTTGTCTTATTCCTACCAATCATACAGGGTGGCCCAAAAGTCGTGGATCAAACGCAACTAGGGGTTAGATGGGGTCACCAGCTGCAAAAAGTTGTTCTACGGGAGGTTCTTAAGGTCAACCCCTGCAGAGTTATAATTTATTTTGTTTTTATGAGAAAATTGACTTTTTTTTTACTAATTCTTATTAAAATTAGAAAAAATCTACATCCTGTATCTTTTTTATAATTTTCACTAGATTGGTACTGATCAGTCCTTGCGTTAGACATGCTATTTATGGTTGTTTATTGGTTGTGTCGAAGATAACATTAAGTTTTACGATTTTTGTTTTTCTCAAATCATAACTTTTTATTTACTTCGGACCCCACTGTGAAAAAAAAATACTCTACCGAAAAGTGACCCTGTATTACAAGTTTTGGCGCATTTAATAGGGATTCTGAAAAGGTATTACACATGGCCATAAGTGGCTCTAATATCTTTCTAGGACGAAAAAACAAAACAACGATTGTAAAATAATTGTTTTATTAAGCAAAACATTTTACAATAAATGCTCAAAATTCCTGCCTCTGACCATAATACATAATCTGCACCGTCTAATAAAATTCCTACGTAACCTACGGAATGCACCTCTGTTGTTAGTAACTTGTACCCTAGCAAATTCGAGCTTTTGTCGTAGTTCTTGTTCGCTATTGTTCTCTCCTTGGTAAACTATTTCTTTAAAATAGCCCCAAAGAAAAAAATCTAATGGATTTAAGTCGGGCGACCGGGGTGGCCACGCAATATGACCGCCTCGACCTATCCACCGGTTGGGGAAGCGCTCGTTCAAATGATCTCTAACTGCTCGAGCGTAGTGAGGCGGGGCGCCATCATGTTGCAGCCACATTTCTGCTATTCTTTCTTCTGGAACTTCAGCTTCGTTAAGAATATGGTTTAAATTATTTTGCAAAAAATTTAAATACTGAGCACCATTCAGCCTTGCTGGCATTTCATGCAGCACCAACTGCTGGCCAATTATACCAGCCCACATGTTAATACCAAACAGATGCTGGAATCGATCATTTCTTATGATATGGGGGTTCACTCTGGAGTAAAAATGTAGATTGTGGATATTGAATTCTCCCATTCTTCTAAAAGTTGACTCATCCGTCCATAAAACCTTGTTGAAGAACTGCGGATCCTCTCTGTGGTATCTTAGCATCTCTCTGCAAAACCGCACTCTAGGTTCATAGTCACCGGGCAGCAAAGCTTGCACCCTTTGCACGTGGTAGGCGTGATATTTGTTTCTGTTAATGACACGTTGCACCGTCGATCTTGGAATCCCGAGATTACGGGATATTTGGCGTTGACTTGTACTAGGATCCAATCTTAATTCTCTCAGCACTTCATCTTCATTTTCAAATTGCACCACAGGTCTGCCTGCTCTCGGAGCATGCTGACCGGGTAAGACTCCCTCCATGTACGAATTATGTACGCGCATAAAGACCCTGTAGTCCGGAAAACGATCACGGTTAGGGTAGCGTTGACGATATTCCCTGGCAGCAGCCCGGGCATTACCGTCACAAAAGCCATACAGGTAATGCATTTCTGCATACTCCCGTTGGGTGTATTCTCTCCTCGCAGCAGCCATCTGTCCACTTTTTTAGCCAATCCGTCCGATTCACACAGCACTGGTCACAGGTAGGCAATCTATCACAAGTCCGAAAAACAAAGCGTAGGTCAAAGGAAAGAAACTGATCACAAGTCGTCGTAAAACCGAGAAAAAGAACACGTGCGTACTCACAGGCAGGAAGCGAGTCACTAAAGAACACTAAACATTCTAAAAAAACATGCTCACGCGCATTCCCCCGGCCCCCGCCCCGGCCGCGCCGGCCCGGCCTTTGTTTCCTAGAAAAGATATCGCTACCTGATCTGACGGGTGAACCGGCCTTTTATTGACAAAGGATTAAATGGTTAGTGTAAAAGAGAGGCAGAGAGTCTTTGTCATTAATTGTATTAGTTCCAGTTTATTTTTAAATAAGCCTAATCGAGTTTTATGGTTGGGTTAACTTTGGCCTTGCTACGAATAATCGTACTAGAAAGATATTAGAGCCACTTGTAGCCATGTGTAATACCTTTTCAGAATCCCTATTAAATGCGCCAAAACTTGTAATACAGGGTCACTTTTCGGTAGAGTATTTTTTTTTCACAGTGGGGTCCGAAGTAAATAAAAAGTTATGATTTGAGAAAAACAAAAATCGTAAAACTTAATGTTATCTTCAACACAACCAATAAACAAACATAAATAGCATGTCTAACGCAAGGACTGATCAGTACCAATCTAGTGAAAATTATAAAAAAGATACAGGATGTAGATTTTTTCTAATTTTAATAAGAATTAGTAAAAAAAAAGTCAATTTTCTCATAAAAACAAAATAAATTATAACTCTGCAGGGGTTGACCTTAAGAACCTCCCGTAGAACAACTTTTTGCAGCTGGTGACCCCATCTAACCCCTAGTTGCGTTTGATCCACCACTTTTGGGCCACCCTGTATAATCACCGTTAAAAGCTATACACACGCCACCTACTTCAGTTAAAACCGATAATCTAGAATGACAATGGTTAATTTCGCTGCCGGCGGCCATAATAGTAAGCTACGCGTACTGCGGCAAGTTTTAACATCTTTCTGTGTCTTTGTTTTAATCAATTATTGTAATTTATTTCCGAATTTGCCTTACTGTTTGATACACATAGCAATAATATTACGTTTTATTTTATCAAAAAATGCTAAAATACAGCTTTAATATTCAATGGTTAACTACTGGAACACAAAATGAATAATTTTCCAGTTGCATACCAGTTGGTCTGCAACTGGTAATTAAACTTTTTGATACATTTCCAGTTGCAGACCACTGGTTTATACTAATAAAATTTATACAATTAATTAGATTATTAGCTACTGAAAAGAATATTATTCAAGTAAGTATAAGGAGGAAGATGTCTTGAAAAGTTATAGACGATATATGCAAAGGGGCAGAAATTAGAAACACATTTAGAATATAATACGGCTGTCATCTATACTACATATAATAAAATGATAGAAAAGTCAAAACTGTACATTGGATATATTAAAAAAAATCTCGCCGGGTGCTCTAAATAGGATACCGAAGCCGAAAATGTAGTTAGAAAACAATTGTCTGTCGGTTTGTCTGTTTGTCTGTTCTGTTTGCTTTGCTTTGTCCGGAAGGATCCCGAAAAGTACTCAATGGATTTGGTTCAAATTTTGCACAAATATTAACTAGGGGTAGGGTCTTCAAATAGGCTATCACGCTACATATCCTAGGGGCAAATATATTATCACGCTACATATCCTAGGGGCTAAGCAGAGAGCTATCAAATTGTCATTATAACATAATTTTCACGCGTACGAAGTTGCGGGCAACAGCTAGTAAATAAAATAAAGCTAGTTGTGATAGGGACCCTAATCTTAATAATTGAAAATTGATTGAGCTGATGCTCGCGACTTCGCCCGTTTGTAATTTAGTTCCCGTTCCCGCTTCCAGGGGAACATGTTCCCGGCATAAGGGGTAGCTTATTTGTTAATCAACACTAATCTATCCCTGTCCAAATTTCAGGCCGGTCCGTCCAGCCAGAGCGTGATTGAGTAACAAACATTCAAACATCTTCACAGACTTTCACATTTATAATATACTAGCGGACGTCACGCGGTTTAACCCACGCAGCGCCCGTTCCCGTGGGAATATGGGAATAAAATATAGCCGATGTTACTCAGGGTGAATATAGCTTTCTAAAGATGAAATAATTTTTTAAATCGGCGCAGAACTTTTTGAGTTTATTCATTACAAACATTCACACAAAAATACTAAAATGTAGATCTAGGATTTTAATTGATAGTAGCAGTTACCTACTGGCAGTTGTGTCAGGAATATGTATATTTTAATCCTAATTAAGAATTGATTTAGAACTTTAATATTTTAACTGATGATAATTAATTTTTATTCTATTTTATTCAAAGAAGTTAAAATAAGTATAATAACAGTTGTGTCAGAGATATTAATCTTAATAATAGGCTAGGGAGTAATGAAATGCCTACTTACTTCCTAAAATTGATAAGTTTAGCCAAAACTTTAACGTGCATTGCCTAGTTATTGGTTTAGAACCTTAACATTTTATTTTTTAAGTAATTGAAATATTTATGAGTATTTTATTATAACAAACAATAACACTAGTCACATGGATCTCTAATTAATTATTCAGGTAGTGATAAAATTAAATAAACATTTACATATACCCTATACGTAACTTGTAGACTGATTAACATGTGTTAATTACTAAGTACGAAAGCTTAATAAACTTTAAAAAGTAATTATGCCTTAAAAACATTTGTTATATTTACTGGTTTGTTATTGGCACAATGCCTGGTTTGTTACTGGTGCCGTCTGGTCGAACTTAGGCACATTAGGAGATCCCGCATTATTTTTTTAATAAAAAAAAACTTAATAGCTGCTAAGTAAAATAAAATATGCTACATGATTCTATGGTAAATAAAGAGTATGTTTCTTGCTTTTAGCAATAATTGTCGCAATAACAAAGACACATCATGTAAAAATGTGTCAAATTCTCGCTTAATCGCTTTGCCACTGGTGCACCCACCCTATATGATATTTCATTTTATTTACTTATTGCTGCACAGTAATACTAGGCGCACACTGAGCGACATGTCGCGGTTGCGACAAGCTGTGGGTGCCGCGTCTGTCGCCGCGACTTGTGGCCGACGCCAGCGATAGTAGTCGCGGTCGAGTGGCCCGTTTTAGGCGCGCGCTGGTTGACAAGTCGCAGCAACGAACCGCCACTGCATGTTGTCACGACTGTTGCCCAGTGTGCGCTTAGCGTAAAAATTGAAGAAAACATGTCAATGTAATGGGACCATATTTATTTGAACTCATGTGATTCCCAATATCTGGACCAATCTTAACTCCATTTAAATTGGTGCCACATATACAGAAGGGGTTTCAAGGGTTGGCACTGCGAGTGTAGCACCTTTGGTGTTGCAAACATGTATAGACAACAGTGGCCACTTTCCATTACGAGGGCTGTGTGCTTGGCGGTCTTAGTAGTATGAAAAAGAGGTGCCTACAGAAGGTATAGGCTAGTACTAGTTGTCGGTATCCTGCAATGGGCGCTTGCACATTGCACGATATCGTGGAACGATATAACCGAACGAAATTGACACAGTATAACCCACAGCTTGTTATTCGGTTAGTAGCTTTGCGCCAGAAAAGGTAACCGCGCGATTCTTAAAGCTAATTAAAATATTAGAAGCAATAATGGCAGCAGTGAATAAGTTACGTTTACTTTATCTTTTATATTTTTTAGTAGTTTTAGGGGTTTTTGGTATGCTGAGTACGAATCACGTGATAATTTTGCAATCCAATATGGCCGCCTAAGCTATTTACAGTAGTAAACTAAAAAGATTTGCTTGTTAAGTTTAGGCATTCTGAACTAGCAATGCGCAAATAATATGATAAAAGATTTTTATTGTAAAATTAAGGCCAATTACATTAAATTGGTACTTAGCATACGAAAAAACCCTTAAACGATACCCATTATGGAATTTTGTGATTACGGCGCGGCGGCCATATTGGATTGCAAAATTATCACGTGATTCGTACTCAGCATACCAAAAAACCCCTTTAACGATACCCATCATAAAATTTCGTGATTACGGCGCGGCGACCATATTGGATTGCAAAATTATCACGTGATTCGTACTCAGCATACCAAAAAACCCCTTAAACGATACCTGGAGCATGACTTGTAGCTCACTACAAGTCATGCTCCAGGAATGTTACGGGTCAGTAGATGCGCACGTCTGTGTGAGTGAGCCGTTTCGCACGTTTCTATGAAGTTACTCTACTGTTGTAAGTATCTGTATATTGTGACCGCGCTTTGTATCGTCACACGATATCGTCACGACAGTAAATATCGTCCACGATATCGTGTGATATCGTGACGATATCGTGGCAGTGTGAAAGCGTGTAGTAGTAATTGTATCAAAACACCGCTCCTACGATATCGTGTCGTTACCGTTATCGTGGCAGTGTGCAAGCGCCCAATGCTGAAAGACCAGAGATGCTTCACTCGTTTTTCTGAACAGCTACCTTTAAAGAACGCTATAGCGTAGTTGGTACAGTTACATGAACCTTATTATGGGTCAAGTTGCGTTTTCACACGTATGTAGAATAGATACGCTCATAGGCGTGACGAATGGTCCGTTATATATCGCACTAAACGCGAGAGTCTGTGGCATTATAATTATTTACTCTACATATTAACGATTTTTCACTTTCATAATTTTACGATACAACCAAGACCTTGTTAACTCGACTGCGCGACGCATACAAGGGATTGCGATTTGATTTGACTCTAGTTCTAGTTAGGTAGGCTTATTTGATGATGATGATGTCCACTGCTGGACGTAGGCTTCTCCCAAATTACGCCACAATACACGGTCCTGCGCCTTCCGCATCCAGTCATTTCCTGCAACCTTCTTCAGTTCGTCGGTCTATCTGGCGACCCTGACCGCGTGGTCCGACTGCTTCGTCCGACTGATCGGAAGACGCGGACTATTTTTTCCGTTTCTTCCGATGTAAGAACCCGACAATACTAGTCGGACAACGAGGATTTTGTTTTCCTGTTGGTTCGAATGATCGAACGACGAGGACTTGTTTTACAGCTCTGACCGCGTAGTCCGACAACTTAGAAAATACGATGTAGAATTACGTGTGCTAGTAGAAAGATAGATAGATATTCATGAAACATGATGAGATAGTTTATATGTCAATGTTTCGTAAAATATCGTTTCTCTTAGCCCCTCTCTATAAAATATAGTGCAGAGGAGCTTATGGTGAGACTTTGTCTGTAGTCTGTGGCTCTGTTACATTAAACTACGTCACTAGGTCACGTGGATCATATGTTCAAAGTTTGAAATAAAACAAAAATGACAACGTCTATCGGATTAAACTTTCACTTTCACAATAAACGTGTTAGAGAGGGGCAGTCTGGTGAGAACGATCGATAACGAACGATAAGGTGGCAGACAAGCATATGGCCCACCAGAAGGACCGGCGGTCACCCTAGCAGAAATCTTTTAGATACCCTTTTAAGAATTGAATAAGAAAATACTTGTTTGGAAAGATGTACCTACCTACTGCACGTGCGCGATTATTTGAGGCACGCTAGGGAACAAACTCTTCGCAACAAATCGCGCACACGTCGTCGCATCAAAATAAAAGTGACAGTGTGTAGGTAATTATTTCACGCCAGCTAAACATTTGAAAAAAAAAACTGTCGAAAGAGGAACCCTTATTTTTCACTTTTCATCGTGTACGGCAAGGGCCTATCTCATCTAGGCTCTCTTTGTTTGTATCCGAAGTGTGTAATATAGCTTGAAAAAATCTTCTGTTCTTCTACAGGCCCAGGCAACAAGCCGCTATTTATATTCACTGGTGAGGGTCACAGAAAGGAACTAGTATCGTACGTTGGTGCGATTTTAACTCATTACGGCTCCCGTATATCTACGGCTTCCTTACCAATCTCGCCGTCGAAACATTTAAAGGCTAAAGAAGAAGACATATTGCTTTTCCCTAGTAAGGTAAGTTCAATGAAATAGTAAGTAGATATATGTACCGTGAAATGAGAAAATATATTGAGATATTTTTACGTGGTGCCATGTAGCGAAATTGAGCTAATATATTTACTAAGGATCTAGACAACTGATAAACATTATTTAAGAAAAATTACACATACATGCATATATTTATTCCCATATCCCCGAAGGGGCAGGCAGAGGCATTGAATGAATGAGTTATAAAGGGTGTTTTTTTTTCGAGGTATAGAACTTTGAAATGGAATAAAACGAAGGTGATTGTTTTTATTGATATGGAAATGACTTTATTCGAAAGGAAATCTTCTGGCATTATAATTTAAATATGATTTCTGGCATATAACCGCCAGGGCTGGCTCGGACGTAGTCTAATCTAGAGGTCCAATTTTCGATGACTTTCCCAACATTTGTGGCCGTATAGCGACAATATCGCTCCGAATGTTATCCTCTAAGGGGTCAATCGTTTCGGGCTTATCGGCGTAGACGAGCGACTTCACATATCTCCACAGAAAATAGTCAAGTGGCGTAAAATCGCACGACTCTGGAGGCCAATCCACGTGTCCAAAACGTGAAACTATGCGGTTACCAAACGTTTCCTTCAATAAATCAATTGTGGCACGAGCTATGTGACATGTTGCGCCGTCTTGTTGAAACCACTACTCCTGCACAACATGGTTGTTCAATTGATGAACGAAAAAGTCAGTAATCTTCGCTCTATAGCAGTCACGATTGACTGTAACATTCTGGTCAGCATCGTTTCTAAAGAAGTACGGACCAATTATTCCACCAGCCTATAAAGCACACCACACAGTCAGTTTTACTGGATGTAACGGTGTCTCAACATACACTTGAGGATCATCATCACCCCAAATATGGCAGTTTTGTTTATTGATGTATCCATTCAACCAAAAGTGAGCTGCACCGCTAAAGAAAATTCGCTTATGAAAATCACGATACGCATTTCGGAAAGAACCATGATTTTCAAAATAAATTTGCACAATTTGGAAGCATTGTTCAGGCTTCAGTCTATTTATGTTAAAATGCCAAACCATACTAAACATAAATCACTTTACAGCTGACAAAAATACCGCCGGTTAAAACAGCTAGGCCAACTTAAAGTTCTATACCTCTAAAAAAACACCCGTTACAAGTGTGGCATAAATGGATAGAGGGAAATTGTGTTGAAATGTGAAGAGATTATAATATTTGATTTAATATATATTATAATAAATAAAATGAATTAACGAATTTTGATGTATTCTATGTATGAATTGTATGATTAAGTTGATATAATAATGTGTATTTAAAATTGAACGGGTAACTTCGCAAGTTATCAAAATACCATACCTAGTGCAGTATTTATTGGAATTGGTACTGTGCGGAGCAAAAAAGAAATACTTACCTCAATATTTATTTAAAACCAGTTACGATTCTATTATATGTAGTGATGCGTTTTTTAAATTTTTTTTTTTCTAAATAAATAATAATTTATGTACCTACTTATAAGTATTTATATCTATTTAAGTATATACGTATATATCTAAAATGCCTAATAGTATTACGTATTTACCACACATCCACACTTACTACATTCACACATTAACATAAATACACAAATAACACACAACACACGGGTTCCAGTTGAAAATCAGCGCCAAGGTCCGCCTGGCACATGCTGAACTGGACACCCCTTTGGTGCAATCGTGAGGCACACAATAAAACATTTTTATTTTTTACAGTTGAGCAATTTATGTGTCCTACTTGCACCAAATAAACGTTTTTTCTTTCTTCTTTCTTTCTTTCTAGGCATTACATACGCCCACACTCCACTTCATAGCCTTACGTCCCACGTAATAGTTGGTGAACCTATTGCCGCGTTTAAATGGACAGATGCAGGTCGTGAAGACCCGCAGTTGAAACTTTCAAGCCATTGTCATTTTACTGACAACCGGGGTAAACCTGGAAAAACATTAGTAAAGACTTTTAACAAAACACTCGAGCTCTGAAACAAACCTTTGTGAAGCGTACAAAATATGCTTATTACGGATATATGATTATTCCCGGGTTGTGTGGTAACGGGAACAGAATTCCACGTGACGTAGACGGAATCGCGGGCGCCAGCTATGACCTAGAAACTAGATCATGATGGTGCTCGCATTAGATTCTAGTAGGTACATAATGTAGCAAGGTGTTGTTTCATCATGTCCAAATGTTTTAATCAACAGATAGCTCTAAACCCGTTCTACCGAGGACGCTCTGAGGAACCATTTCTGGCGATCTCCGACACTGGTCACCATCGAGTCCTACTAACAGACTGTTCGGGGACCATTTTGCGAATTGTTGGCGGCAATGATCCAGGTTTCAAGGATGGCAGTAAGTATGATATTATCACAAAATATAGACTGTGTAATTTTTTTTTGTTTTGATATATTTACATTTTTTATCCATACTAATATTATAAAGCTGAAGAGTTTGTTTGTTTGTTTGAACGCTAGGATCTCAGGAACTACTGGTTGGATTTCAAAAATTCTTTTACAGTTTGATAGTCCATTTATCGAGGATGGCTATAGGCTATATAACATCACGCTAAGACGAATAGGAGCGGAGCAGCAATCAAGAATGTTCTGAAAACGGGGAATATTTTTTATCGTCTAAGAGCTTCAGAGGCGTACGCTGCGTAAATGGTTACAGTTAGGTAAAGTTCTAAAAAAAAGTCTGCGAGAGCATTGTCTATCTTATAAGGTTCGCTCACAATAACCTAATTTGTCTATCTCTTAGGTTACGTCCGCACAGGCAGGAGGCTTGCTTGGCGCCTAGAGCCTAGTGGCTTGCATCCAGGCTACTTGCTAGGATACACGGTGGCCGCACTGAAAGGTGGTTTGCGTGGTGGGTCGCTAGGTGCCTTGGTCACTTGCTTGTCGGCACGTTGAAGAGATTTCACTTTCAAAAATAGCTATATACTGCTCTATATTGGGTTCATACATATGATCACGCCTTTTATCCACGAAGGGGTAGACAGAGGCATTTTAGATGCCCACATTTCACCTTTGAGATTTTGTCCCACGTAATAGGTGGTGAGCCGTATTGCCATGTTGATATGGACAGGCGCAGGCAAGGACTGCCAGCAGTGCCAGCTGTTAAAAATTTTCAAGCCGCCTAAAAAGGCCCTCAACTTGGCTTAGGTACTGCCTCGACTGCTATTTTACTGGCAACCGGGACCAAGGACTTTTCGAAGCACGGAAAATAAATGTCACACAGTGGTCACGAGACGGTCACCCATCCATGAACGGCCACAGTCAATGTTGCTTACTACAGTGATCGTTTACACAACACTGAGTCCGCGGGGCCACGAGCGCTTCATATTGGGTTCAGGACATAAATAAGACACGGTCAAGTCATGGGGATTTTTTTGTTCTTTAAAAGCAATTGCATAATTTTCACTAAAAAATTACGAAGATTTGCGTATGGCCAGAGACACATTTGATCTACTTCTCAGTAAAGTTAAAGGAAAATTAACTCATTCGGATACTCATCTATTTATGACTAGCTGTGTCCGCGACTTCGTCCGCGTCGAATGTAATAAAAAAATTTAGTTTATTTAGTTTTTTTTTCTAAAAAAAAAGAATTTTTCTAAAATAAAAGTAGCCTAAGTTACTACTTATTACATAAGCTATCTGCCAGTAAAAGTCCCGTCCAAATCGGTTCAGCCGTTCCAGAGATTAGCCGGAGGCCAGAACAAACAGACAGACAAAAATTTTAAAAGTATATATTTTGGTATGTGTACCTCAATACATTCATATGCATGCAGTAGAAAGCGGTTATTTTAATATTACAAACAGACACTCCAATTGAATTTATTTCTATGTATGGATGCGATTAATATTTCGTATATTTTTTTCTTCAAAATGCCTCGCGCCTGGCGACAAAAAACCAACATGTTTGTTTACTTGGATACACGCTAAGCTACTCACTAGGCGCCAAGCGCGCAGTGCGGCCGGTCGCGAACATTCAAGTATGTTCGTTTTACTAAGCGACTCGCTAGGTGACTCGCTAGGCGCTAGGCACCAAGCAAGCCGCCTGCCTGTGCGGACGTAACCTTAAGGTTCGCTCACGAAATAATGAAACTGAAGAGTTTGTTTGTGCTAGGATCTCAGAAACGTCTGGTTGCATTTCAAAAAATATTTTACAGTTTAATAGTCCATTTATTGAGGCTGGCTAATGGCGATATAACATCACGCTAAGACGAATAGGAGCAGAGCAGCCATGAATAATGTTTCGAGAACGGGGATTATTTCTTTCTTTTGAGAGCTTCCATTGCTGACGCTGCATAAATAGTTAAAGTTACGTAAAAATTGTGTACTACAAAATTGTTTCCCTTAAAAAGTTATAAAAAAGTCCTTGACAGCATATGCCTATCTTTTAAGGTTCACTTACAATAACCCTCTTATTAAGTTTTAAAGTATGAGCGACGTGACGGGAGTAAACTTGGTCTGTAGTGTGGTAGCCAGTCAACTGAACGACAAAAACCGGCCAAGTGCGAGTCACACTCGCACGCCATGAGTTCCATACCGAAAAACGGATGGGTAGAAGTAAAAGCGACGGGAAACATTATATCATTTTACACCACTTTGTTTGTTTGTGATGCAAACGAAGATAAGCGGTTTAGCTCTAATAAATACAAGCGACGCGACGAGAATAAGCGCGACGGGGGTAAATGCAACGGGAAACATTATAATACTCGAAATATTAATACCATACCTCACTCTCATGTGACGCAAACGAAGTTGCGCGGGTCAGCTAGTGTTAAAATGAAAAGCCAAATCTTAACTGCTTATAGCAATCAATTAAATTGAACCCAATTTGCAAATTCAGGTAGGGTTTGATTTGAATCACTTGGGAAGTCGCTAAACTGAAAATGAAGTGTTTATTTCACACCCGTCCCCATCGATGTCATCCAGCAAGTTATTACGAAATATGCGAGCCGTGTTTCCAACAAGGATGAATCTGAGGCATGTGGATACCTTACATGCCCAGACAAGACATATTCAGTCTGACAATGTGAATGGTCACGTTTCCCTGTTCAGGAGCTTACGGGGAGCCTAATGCAGCCCTCAATGTAGTTTTTACTGTTAGGGGTTACGACGTAGCAGTAATCTTATATTCTGAAGAGAGCGCATAGGAAGGAAATATTTTTTTACTGTTTACGCTCATACCGTAGCTTTGAACCCAAATTTCGGAATCCAATGAGAATGACATTGATTTTGAGATCAATATCATAAATGAGAGTGGCTTTCTCTAAGATTGACTACAGCTAAGTCTAAAGCTGTGGCTAATTACTGACTGACTAACTACTGCGGAGGTGCGTGTTGCGGAGAACATCACTTAAGTTTAAAATCTTCATACATAGGTACAATAAAATGATAGAAAAGTCAAAACTGTACATTGGATATATTTAAAAAAAATACTCGCCAGGTGCTTTAAATAGGATACCGAAGCTGAAAATGTAGTTAGAAAAATTTTTGTCTGTTTGTCGGTTTGTCTGCTTGTCTGTTTGCTTTGCTTTGTCCGGAAGGATCTCGAAAAGTACTCGATAGATTTGATTCAAATTTTGCAAAAATACTAACTAGAGGTACGGTCTTCAAATAGGCTATATTAATATATAGCCTATTTGAAGACCGTACCTCTTTATATAATAGATAGATAGCGTGATATCTATCTATCCTAGGGGCTAAGCAGAGAGCAATCAAATATGTAAGCTGGTGGATTTATTTAACTAAAACATTGCAGGAATATTAGTAAGAGATAGGTTTTACACACAGACTACATGTTATTACGCTAAATATTTTAGGGGCGCGGCAGAGAACAAAATAAATCTGTGTGTATATTATAGCATAATTTTCACGCGTACGAAGTCGCGGGCAACAGCTAGTACTATTATAAATGTAAAAATACGGGTTGATTTTATGTCAACGCAAAATTGCTGAATGGATTTGGCTTAAATTTGCCCTTCAAGTTACTAAGACGTAGACATCCACTAAGAAAAGAATTTGTATCGAAGTAGGTATGACGCCAGCGGAAGAGTAAGGCCTAAGTTAGTTTCTAATATAAAACGTGTGCTCTTCAAAAATTTCAACCACCCTCGTCCTGAAAACAGTCGTTTTTTTGGAAACTATAGGCAATTTCGATGTGCAAACAGACAGGCACAAAGTATTTCTCATATAGCTTTTGTCCACAACCTCAGGACCTAACCCCACTGGGTTAGGTCCTGAGGTTGTGGACAAAAATGGGGACATAATTTTGGCAACTATCACTATAGTTGCCAAAATTATGTCCCCATTTTTGTTTTTCTATCACAGAACTAAACGAAGCGCAGTTCAACTCACCTCAGGGCATATGCTGGCTGTCTAGCAATGTACTAGCTGTGTGTGACACTAATAACCATGCAGTACGCGCGATCCATCTTGATGAAGGAACCGTCGAAATTCTCGCCGGTACTGGGGAACAAGGTCAACATGGAGACTTGGGTGAGTAGTATCATTTTGCTAGTACCACTGTTGGCAAATATTTTATGGGGTCAGTCATTTTCTGTCGCAACTAAAGATAAATCACAAATAAAGATATTGATGAATTTGCGGAGGTTTGAGTGACTGCCGTGAGTCCTTTTTTTGGGGCATTGCTGGAGGAAATCGTGAAGACGGGGTTGCATTCGGTGCAGCAGCGAGAGTGCTAGATGTCTGTGTAGTCGTACGAAAGCCGACCTATCGTACGAAAGACCCCCGAATCGTATTTTGATCACGTCGATACATGTCGCGATTATGCACTACCTGGCGCGGCTGCCTCCTTGGGTGGTTAGCCCCCGTTGGGCCCCAGTACTATGTCTCTGGCGGCCAGCGGCACCACTGATTCTACAGGCCTCTCTGACCAGCAGAGCGCCCCACGTCTGACACCCACATGGAAGTCGTAACCAGGTCGGAGCCTCGTCCGTTAGTCAGTAGGTGTGCCGCTTGCAGGTAAGTTCGCTTGGGCACCCTGGTCCTGGTGGGGCTCCTGCCACCTAATAAGCTTATTCTTATCTTATATCCGCAGTATTCATCCGTTAATATGCCATGCTAAGAGTAAAGTTGTTATACGACAATCTTCAAGACACACTCTTTCAGACGTTTACTAGGTTTTTTTTTTCCGCTTTGCTGTATGGTCATGGTACTCAAAATTTCTGTTGCTATTTCAAGGCGGCAAGTACCTCGGTTGCCAAGCACTGGCCTCACCATGGGATCTACTCCTCTACACGACTCCTGATATGGACATGTCCGTCAGGCCCTTACTGCCGCCGCCACCTCCCCCGACTAATGGAGAAACCAATGTGGCTGATAAAAACGTCGAAGCCGCTGAAGAAGTGAAAGGTATCTAGGAAATAACATTATTATGTAGGTGAATGATATATGAATGCTTCATTTGTTCTTAGAGCTAAGACCTAATCTCTACATGCCTGCATCAGTCAAGTTTCAAACAAAACGAGGGCCGTTATCGGTCAATCATTATATTGGTGAAGTTGCTACAACTATAAATATAGTTTCTACCATAGATTTAGAATGAACAAGATAAACAGTGTCAGATAGAAAACGAAACCAAAAAAGAAATATCTATGTGTGAAAATGAATATATGAATATCTATTTATGAATATATGTTATTTAATATCAAATTCACACACTGAACTCGACACCATCGTAGAAAATATTAAATTTTCCATTTTATTCGTAAGATCACTACAGAATATTGTAAAATATGAATGACATATTATCACCACGGTTGCTAGGGTGATAAATTAAGAGTACACAAGTTGCTATCTCTTTTCCTCTCGAGCTATGTGTACTGGTAAATGAGGTCTCGCTCGCACGCTATGTGTATCTATTGAGAGTAGCGAAAAATTCTAAATCTATGGTTGCTACAACTATAAAACCAAATTGGAGCAGTCTTGCTAGTATAGCTTACTTCAGTCCACTGCTGTTTATAGGGGTTTGTTTCAAGTTTTCCAATAAATTCTTTCGCTATAGCCTCGTCCTCGTCATAGTAGACCTCGTCTTTTAGTCACACTCGCAGGTGCACCGATATTTTTGGGTTGCAAACCCAAAGCACCACATTTAGGAGGTTTGGGATCCAAAACACCACATCTACACTTCAATTATTTTACGTGTGGAATTCTCTCATGCTTGCTATGCCGGGCTCTTGCCCTTCCCGACAGGGTTAGGTTACCACTTAGGCTACGTCCGCACAGGCAGGCGGCTTACTTGGCGCCTAGAGCTTAGCGAATCACCTAGCGAGTAGCAAAACGAACATACTTGAATGTTCGCCACCGGCCGCACTGCGCGCTTGGCGCCTAGTTGGTAGCTTAGCGTGTATCCAAGTAAACAAACATGTTGGTTTTTTGTTGGTCCCGGTTGCCAGTATAATGGCAGTCGTTAGGTCGTCAAGCTATTTTTGATAGGCAAATGACCAAAGCACCTAGCGAACCACCACGCAAACCACCTTTCAGTACGGCCACCGTTTAACCTAGCAAGCATACAGGATGCAACCCACTATGATCTAGGCGCCAAGCCAGCCGCCTGCCTGTGCGAACGTAGCCTTAAGGGGTTCTTTCGGCGTCTTTCGTCACGTGAGTTAATCAAGAGTTACTTTTTGCTATCAAGGTTTGAACAGATAACATTGTTTATGTTTATTTTCAGAGAAAGAAAAGAAAGATGAGAAACGTCGAGTGCTGCTCATAGCGTGCGCTGGCTCGCATCAGATATGGGCGCTCTTTTTGGACACCACTATTTGGTGGAAATACAAAAGTTTTAATGAAGGTATGTGTGAAAACATTTTTGATGTTGACTTTATGCTCGAAGGGCTTCCTTTTGTCTTTGTGTTGGAGTTGTCTTAACCCGACTGATAATGGCGGGTATCTGTTTTTTGAGTGTATGAGCAGAGCTATATCATTGTGGTGAAAGAAGTGGCATTTCATTTACAAATGAATCGAAGTATAAACACACATAGTAAGAGTTCATTGTACGAAATTCTATGTGCCCCGCGATTCGATTACTATTGTGGACTACGTCTCCGCCCGCGTTAAATATTTTTCCGTTCCCGCTTCCCATGGGAACATTTCCGGGTTGAAAAGTAGCCTATGTGTTATCCCAGACTATAATCTACTGCGGTACCAAATATCACACCGACCCGTTCAGCCTTAGAGTGTGATTGAGTAACATACATTCAAACATCTAAACATATTCACAAACTTTCACATTTATAATATTAGTTCAATAGGTAGATAAGTAATTTTGTACAATGAGCGATCGCTAAAAGCAATTTCTTACAGACAATCTTGTATGAAAAAAAAAATGTGAGTAAGTTACCTTGTTGATCGCAATGTGTATCGTCTATAGGTACGTGTGTATGTATCGCGGGATCCGGCGCAGAGGCAGCTAGAAACAGTGCTTACGCACACACTGCGGCGTTTGCGCAACCATCCGGCATGGCGCTTAGATTGGGTATGTATTCTACCTATGTTTATATACTGGACTAGCTGACCCCGCAACTTCGTTTACGTCACATAAGGTGTATGAATGGAGAGGTATTTCTTTATCAGACTCATCAAGCAGCGTGTGAAACAGCCCTGCCAAAAATTCTTAAAATCATTGTTTTGGGTTCTATTGCATTCATAATATTTTATCTTATTTATTTTCCATGTACAGACAGCGGGCCTGTTACGATGTTATTATATGTATTGATACTGCCCGCGGCTAATGAAAATGAAAAATGAAAATATCTTTATTCATATACAAGGCTTCATTTATGAGTCCTAGGACATCCTTCCGAGGGCTTACCCGGGACTCCCAACCATAGGCCGTTAGGCGTAACGTGAGGTTTTTTAGTCACGTAAAAAAAAGGCTTAATTTATGAATGTCAAGTTTTCTGATTCTACATTTAATGTCAGATTCGCAAGGGAATAGGAAGAGCCTGTGAGAACTCTTTTCCTATAGTCTAGCTTCAGTAGTCTTGTAATACAAAAGAACTAAGTTTACCCTTTACATCTACTCTCTCCTGCATTCATTGGGAACTTATTCCTGGGATAAAAAGTAGCCTGTGACTTATTCCATACTATTTAATATTAAAGTATGTCACGCAGTTTCACCCGCGTAGTTCCCGTTCCAGTGAGAATATGGGGATAAAAACAGCATATGTTATCCTGGGATAGTGTAGCTTCACAACAGTAAAAGACTTTTTGAAATTGCTTCAGTAGTTTAGGAGCCTATTCAATACAAACAAACAAACGAACAAACAATCAAATTTTTCCTCTTTATAATATTAGTAGGTATAGATATCCCTGTACCCAGAATTTACTTCTATGAGAACATACATACAAAGATAAAATTACGCCTTTATCCCCGAAGGGGTAGCTAGAACCAAAGTATACGCCCACATTCACCTTATAGTTTTGTGTCTCACAGTGGTGAGCCCATTACCGTGCCATTCTTCTATGAGTACTATAAATTAAGTTCAAATATGTCACAGGTTCGAATCCAGAAATCTTCATAGCAGATTCCGAGAGTTCCTCGATCCGCAGACTGGCGTTAGCGACCGGTCAAGTGTCCACATTGTGCGGCGGTGACCGCAATCCTTTGGTATGTAATTATAACTTGTTAGCAGTTAGAGCATAAATGTTCTCCTTTATAATTGTATCTAGGTATATTTATTTACGTGCTTGATTTACTTCCATGTTTTTAGCGCGCTTGCTGGTCAATTATTATTGAAAAGCTGTTTACTTTCCTATACATATTAATGTTAATATAATTATATAAGTACAAAAAGTGTCGAAAAGAGAAGGAGTTGGCAACCAGAGATCGTAAGTGTATGGGTTCTGTGTGGTTTTAGTCGGTTAGATTCCGATATACCTACATATAAGTTCCGCAAGTTGGTATTGCGCTGGAACCTTGTCATAATGACAGCTAAGTGACGTCATCGTGACGTAGCGCGACCGCGGGCTGGCCTCGCCAAGCTGCGTACGGTATTTTTTTTAGTACTGTCGGTTCGACGGACATACGTCACTAAGATGGCCGCCAAGCGCAATATCAACTTGCGGGGCTTATATCTAAGTTGAGGATGGTGTTAGTTCCATTCGTAGTAAAATATACTATTAACTTCGCCACTGAGATATTCAGCCAGCATCATTTGCAAGTGGTACCCCTGATGAAAACTCCATCCCAGCTGGCCATCTTGGTAAAGTAAAGCCTCCAAAAAAGATAGCACACGTTTATTATGGAGAGAACGTTCAAAATATACTAATTTGATAATTATTTATTTACAGAATTTGTTCGCCTTCGGAGATGTAGACGATACAGGCCTTGACGCGAAACTGCAACACCCTCTCGCAGTAGCCTACAACGATTCTTCCAAAACTCTTTACGTAGCTGACACATACAATCATAAGATAAAAAAAGTCGAAGTCGGACCTCAAAAAGTGACATCCCTATACCCAACAATGATAGAAAGCACCGATCCCGCCAAATTTATGGAACCTTCTGGCCTATCGATAACACAGGACGGCAAATATCTATACATTGCAGATACCAACAACCATTGTATCAAAATCCTTAATCTAGCTAAGAATGTGTGTCAAGATTTTAAAGTGCGTTTACCAGACCCCAAGTTTACGGAACCAGAGAATTTGATATTGTATAAAAATGATTTGTTCGTGAACAGGAAGTGTGGCAACCTTATTATATATTTCAATGTGAGTTTGGACGCTGATATAAAAAATGTACAGTTTACTCCAGGGGCTCCTCAAAATTGGCTAGTATGTGTTAGAGATGAGAATAATAAGGATGTCACTTTAGACGATTTTGAATTCATATCTTCTTCACATAAAGGTACTAAACTCCCCGGCCGAGTCGAATTGAAACTTAAACAGCGTACAGATAAGTTCCATTATCGGTTGTACCTTAGTTTCCATACTGCGTTATGTGACTCGGTTGCTCAGAATTGTTTTTCGCATGTCTTCACTATAAGGTCGACAATTTTGGTAAGAGATTCAGTTAAAATGGTCGAGTCGTACAAGATCACTTGTAAAGTGAATCCAGTCAATAGACTTGACCAGAAAGTGACGGAACAGAAGTCTTAATATTATGAATTTTCTTTAGATTTACTAAACTGATTTTTAAAAAGTCTGTTTAACGGAAACTGCATGTTACAGCACTAATAAGAGTTCATAGTCAAAACTGGGTTTTTGGGCTAAAAGCTAGCTTCAGTATTGAGTTAATTGGAGATTTTTTTGTTTTTCGTGGGGGTAAGCCCTCTGACCCCCAGGACAGTTAATTGGAGCTAAATTGTGTAAGTCTAAGCGCCATATTACGAAATGTTACTGAACACTGAAGACAGTTTGAGGTTACTTTGGTCTGTACTACTTACTCTTACTGTACTGACTGTAGGACGGTGAGAGGGCCGCTCACCGTCCTTACAGAAGCCGGCCCATGACGGCAGCGTGACGTGAGCAACTCACGCACGCCCCCCCCTTGAAAGCGGGATCACACCCGGAACCCCCATGGACGCGGGATTGCGCCCGTACCACCCCCTGGGCGAGGCCGCATTGTAGGTCTGTTGGGAGTCGCGGGACATCCTTCCTGAGGGCTTGCCCGGGGCTCTCAACCATAGGCTGTTGGGCGTTACGTGAGGGTTTTTAGTCGGTAAGAGTCCGGCATAGCATCCTACTAGGATTTTCCCTCACATCAAAAAAAAAAAAAGGTTACTTTGGTCTTGTAAGGGTCGATTCATACAGCGAATGGAATCTTACTTTGAAAAGGTAACCTGGCCTTTTCGCCGTTATCTCCAGTGTTAGGCACTAACTTCTAGATCTGCTAAAAATAAAATCGCATTGACGCGACTTTTACTTTGGAATAGAAATAAATACAACACGTCGGAAATATCTGCGAACCTCGCTCGTGACGTCATGTAAACTGTACGGCATAATCCGCGTGCAACGAGAATGTACGGAATCTTGTCAAATACCATACCATTTAGCGAATGCAAATCTCGCGAGATTCGACTCGGGCGAGATCTCGCGAGATTATAGATAACAATACCGCGAGATCTCGCGAGATTGGCGTTTTTGTGTGTTTATTCTTTGAAAACAATATTTGAGTAAAATTAGGAAAAAAAATAATGAGAATTGTAGGTACTTCTTGTGAAATAAACATTTAAGTAAGTACCTTATTCCCCAATTTATAAAAAAGTATATCAACTATTACTTTTTATACTTAAATTATTTGACGTACATAGTTTTTTTAGATAAACTTGAAACATTAAATATGTGATCGATATACTAGAAGGTTAGAGACTTATTAACAAACAAAGTATAATATTAATTTACAAAAGAATGTCCTTTACAATACTGTTTTCATTATTTTGTTTTCTCTGTTTACTGATTCGTGTGCACATAAAATAATAAACAAATAAATAAATAATAAATCATGTCTAAACATTATAAAATTCCGATTCAATTCTAGTGGAATCGATCGAAGGAAGTCATACCTAAGTTCTTTTTACAGGCTGAAATGCCTTGTCTAAGTTTACTAAAACCTCATTTTATTCCGCACTCAAAGAGTAGTCCGTAACTGCTTCCAGGCCCAAGTCGATAAAAGCTTTCCTGACACACATCTTGACTCTATTATACGAGTAGAAATCATGTCTGCTAGGCTCGGCCAACGGGTTTTACAATCAAGTTAGTACTTTATATCTTTCCAAATTCTAGTAATTGTGTAATTTGCAGAGTATGCGTTTTACTAGGTGATCAATTTCCTGTCTTTTTCAGTAATGCCCGCATGTTCTGCATCTAGTAGTTCACGTTCACGCGCAATTATTTTATATTTGAGTGCAATCTCGTTAACCTCGCGAGATCTCGCCTATTTTTCGGCCGAGATCAATCTCGTAAAAAAAGGCCGAGATCTCGCGAGATCGAGATTGCATTCCCTAATACCATTCAATCGCGTGCGGGTTATACTAAATAGGCGAAAACGAGGTCAGGTGCGGGGAAGCGCGAGGGGAAGCCAGGTTCGCAGATATTTCCGCCGTGTTGTAAGTGCCTTACACTGTATACTATAGATATCGGTAAAAATGCTGGGTTACATTTTCAAAATTCGCTTAATTCGTTGTTAGTTATTAGTTAGTAATTTATTTATTTAAAAAGAAGACCGTCCGTATTTATTTTTAATTTTGAGCAACATTTTGTAATACGGCGCCAAAGTACAGAAAACAATGCCTCTAAAATAACTATAAGGTTTGTTCTTGATCAACTCTAATATTGTCGGACTTACTGTTGTAAGTACCAAAGAAACTTATAACGATAACCACTGTAAGAAACTTGGTGAAGTAATTTATTTCTATAGATATGTATTGGTTATGATTTTGTTTCGTATATACTCATGTAATTTTTTTTTCAAACCTACCCTCGGTGCGGCAGTCGCGCACAAACCAGTATCAATTTTGCTATCAAAATCCTCTGACATCGTGTCCGTGAAATCAGGTGAACGGTGTATGTGTGTGCGTAGCCCGAGAGCACTTTGTATGTAGATTTCCTTCTTAACATTATTATTTTGTGGTATAAAGTTTACGTACTTTTGCTGACAATTCAGCCCCAATAGTCAATAAGCAATCAATTTATTTCGCATTAAAAGCTCCAATTTGTTTCTAATAAAATACAAATAAGTACCTAGGTATAAACTTAGACTTTTATATTTTTTCAGTTATTTTTATACTCAGTTAAACAATGTAGTTGTAAGATAACCTGATTATTTTTAAGGAAAATAGATAGTTTATCTAATAACAGAGCTATTATTTTGTTTAAGTTATGTTAACTGACAATATATGTTTTTCATAATGATGTTCGTTATAATTTTTTTATATCTTACCCTTTATCCCCTCCCAAATTTACAGCCTAACCATGGAAGGTGGTTGTAAAAGACTGGAGTATTTTGGCATATAGGTTTATTGCAAGGAAAACAAATGGGCATCGGTAAAAACTAAGCAACAAAGTTGAAAGCAAATTTTGTTTAGGTCTAAAGTCTGCAATTTTTGGAAATTTCTTGAACGCATTTATAGGTTCTCTTTACTGTTGCAAGTTGTTGTTGAAGAAAACAGACAAATTTAGACCTCAACGATATTAGCTTTCAACGATATTCATTTGTTTTTGCCGATGTCCATTTAATTTGGTCTTATCGAGGTTCATTTGTTTTTGCGGTGCGTCATTTCCACTCGCACTGGAAGTGCTTCTGATCTGTCAATGGGCGGTGATGATCACTTCACTTACCATCAGGTGAATCGTCTTCCACGTACCTACATACCTCCACGATAAAATAAATTTCTCCACGATAAAACACTATCTCGTGGTACATTTAGCGCGTTCTATTCATTTTGCGATTGTATATATTACGTGTGTTAATGTCTTAGACCATATATCACGGGACTAGCCTTTGCGAACCACCGCATACAAAAATATTCTGCCAGTTTTCATACAAGTGAAGGGGGAAACAGAAAGACGTATAAAATTTCATTGCATTTAAAAATGTATTAATCGACAAACGCGTAATGGCTGTTGCGTGTTAATTTTTATTGTACAGTCAACTACAATGAAATGTACTAGTTTAATCATATAAAATGATGTACTGATGTACAGTGCTTTTTATAAAGCCAAAAGACCAAATGGTCATGTGCAATGGCAGAAAACAATGCTTAAGTAAGGCGCATCCTGTGGTTAGATGGTCTAAGGTTAATGTAGATCCCATAGAACCACGAAAAAGTAGGTAACTGACAGGATTTTATAAATGCGTTGTCATTCGTCACAATATTTGACGGTAAGATGGTAAGGTTTCGTCCCGGCCTAGGATGGGTCCGTCAATGGGCAGGCAAGTTCTTTTATAAAAGGCGGTAAAAGAAAGGGGGGGGGGGGCTTAAGATACGTCTGGTCCTTTGATTTCTATGAATGGTGTTCGTTTGTATCAGGTAAGCTTGGCTTGGACTAAGGGACCGAGCCACTTTTTATTGATGACCAGCTTACGGTCACGACTGTAGTAATTAGGTGCATTCCACAGGCAGGAAGTGTCGATTAAAAACAGTTAATTTCGATAAACAGAGCACATTTTATTGAACTGACCTTATAAACGATCATGTGATTCAAATAGGGAAAATCGATGAGTCGACGGACGTAAGGTTTACGTATTATTAACGATATCGTAACTTAAGTACCTATTAGTAATTTATGACTCAGTATTAAGTAACTTATTTGATACTGTTGATTGATGGCACTTGATGGAACTTGCTACACATATTGAAAAACTTCACTTGTACTGTTCCACAACATTTATTATTGTAATACCTAACCGGTTTCGCCTTTCGGCATTCTCAAAGGCTATTTACTTATTTAGATCATAATTACACTCCGAACGCATTAACAATGACAATTATTTGTCATTGTTAATGCGTTCGGAGTGTAATTATGATCTAAATAAGTAAATAGCCTTTGAGAAAGGCGAAACCGGTTAGGTATTACAATAATAAATGTTGTGGAACAGTACAAGTGAAGTTTTTCAATATATTAAGTAACTTGAATGTATTTCAGTTACATAAATTAACTCCGAAGGCTCGACATGTTTAACTAAATATCCTATTGTATTTTTTACCATAGACTCTCATCATACATTGATTAGAAACATACCTACTTGTAAGGTTGTGTGTTTGGAGATGACTGAAACCAGTAAATATCTTGAATATACTGTCCTTTATTAGAGAAAAATATGCCTTAAATATGAGTAACTAAACTACCATATCACTACATGCTGATAGCAAAGACTTCTATATAAACTGAGGTAGACACGGCGTACTGTAGATAACAAACGAGATTTCAAAAGCAATCCTCAAACACGCACATTGCTAAGACTATACTCACTTATAAATGTCACCACAATAGCAATATACGAAAATAACAAGAGTAAAAGAGAAGGCGTATGGAATCCGATTGCAAGCCGAGTACTCTCGAAGTTTTGACTCACTACCGTGCGAGCAACGCTGCTAATTAGCTCAGTTTATAGGTTTCAAAAATCGGTGCGTAGGGTATGTCTACCTCAGTTTATATAGAAGTCTTTGACTGATAGTCACTCGACCTCACCCAAATTACACCACAATACACGGCCCTGCTCCTTCCGCATCCAGTCACTCTCAGCGACCTTCTAAAGGTCGTCGGTCCATCTGGCAAGGTGTCGTCCTACCCTACGTGTACCAAGTCGCGGTCTCCACTCCAGAACTCCTTTGCTCCATCGGCCATCGGGTCTTCTACAGATGTACATAACACCCATGTGGTGACGTGTATAAAGTAACAAAAACGCAACCTGTTCGAAAATAACTGGCCAAGTGTGGGTTCGATTCGTGCGCGTAGGCTTCTGTACCAAAAATACCGAAAAAAGTCATCCATCCAAGGACTGGCCATAGTAAATGTTGCTTACTGCAGTGATCGTGTACAGAACACTGAGTTCGCAGGCCCACGATCGCTTTCTTTGATTAAATACCTACCGAAATATAGAGGCATTTATACTCATGAAAGTATTTGCCGTTTAGAAAGGGACAGGCGCAGGTTGTGAAACCCGCTGTTGAAAAGAAGCCGCCTATATTTAAGGTCTTCAACGTGTCTGCCATATTACTGACGCCTTCCAAAGTAGGTACGGACACGCTCGTAAATGAAATGTCACAAAGGGGTCACCCATCCGAGGACCAGCCATAGCGAAAGTTGCTTAACGCAGTGATTGTCTACTTCTACAGAACACTTCAGTCAGCGTGACTACGAGATTTTTTACTTAGCTAAATGGGCAAACTGGTTTAAGATAAGATCTACGTTGACGGAAGTTGCTGGGCAAAATGTTATAGGTACTACCCGTTCGCTCTAACTTTGCCGCTGGCGTAGAGGTCCCCGAGAGAGGAGAGAGGGACCCGAATTGTTAATTAGACGAAGTAAATTGACAGTAGCTAATATCACTTCGTCAGAAAATATGCAACATTATATGAAGAAGTGACATTCCACACTGAGTTTTTGGCGGAATAAAGTATCGCCATAAAGGAAAAAAAAAAAGAAGTGACATTAGTTGCTGTCATTTAGGTACCTACTTCGTCTAATTAAAAATTCGGGATTCGGCGGGAATCTTTCAGACAAGCATTACATTATGTTTTAATAATTTTTCAAAACTAGTGTAATTTTAAGTGTTTATGTGTAATTTATGGTGGATTATTATACATAAAGGTTCGACAACGTGCAAAAGTGTTGGAAAGTGATAAAGCGCAGTGAAACGCGAGTTTTTAGGTTTGTCGACGAATTCCACAGCAAGCCCTAGTAAGGTACCACCGCCTTACTAGAGTAGAACTTAGTCCAAACTTGGACATACATGAATACGCTGCTCATAAGAAGAATCATAATATGAAAATGATTTATATTTTCACAATGAAAAAAACTTGACTTTGGCATACTCTCAAACCGAGAAAGTCCAAGAACAAGAAGAAAAGAAAAAATTAAAAATTCGACTTTAGTATGGAGCCGAGCGGCAAAGTTAGAGCGAACGAGCAGTACCTACATATTAGTAGAACAATGGCAAGCAACAAGGGGAAATAATGCAGGTAGGTACAAATGCCTACATGATGGATGACTGATGAGTATTGCATCCGTTTTTGAAGGTCAAACTAGAACGCGGTACTTTATTGCTCTCCCGATGCGTTATATCTAATAATAGAAATGGAATTGGAAAATGGCTCACCGCAGCCTATTTTACGTCTTTTCATTAGGTACGTCCAGTGGTTCACTTTCGAGTCTTATTTCAATATATAAGTATAAAACACTAGCGGACGTCACACGGTTTCACCCGCTGAATTACTGTGTGAGCATACAGGAATAAAATATAGCCTATGTTCACCGCAAAGAGTGTAGCTTCCCAACAGTTAAAGAATTTTTCAAATCGATTCAGTAATTTCGGAGCCTATTCGATGCACGCAAATAATCAAATCTTTCCTCTTTATAATTTTAGTATTGTACTTAAATAGCTGTTAGAGACATTTTAATGTGTAAATATAATTATCCACCAGTTTGGAGATCTAGGTACTGTCTAACCAGAGAAAAACCACATTACTAAAGCCAAATCAAAGAAACTACCGCATATTTATTATAGAACACAGTTTTTATCAAGTCGGAATGAATAAGTAATTGTCTACCTACGTTGACGGAAGCTGCTAGCAAAAGCTTATATTACTACAGATTAGTACAGATGTATTAGCAAACAATAAAGTGTTATGTAGGTAGGTAGAAGTACATGACTGATGAGTATTGCATCCGTTTTTTGAAGGTCGAACTAGAACGACGTGCTTCGCTGCGTCCGCGATCCTCTCACGAGACCCTGCCTGCCTATACTATTATAAAATTGTTAAGTAGCTGTATCTGTACATTGGAGATATTAAAAGAAGATTACTTGGGAATCTTGGAATATATGAATTAGCGATAGGTATATATTGGGTGTAACAAAATTGACTCTCCAAATTTCGTCACGTGACGTGGCATCTGTCAAGAAACATTACAAAAATGAAGAAAAAAAAATCACGTGAATACTTTAACCGTAAATCCGTTTTAAAAGTCCTATAAATTTTCATTTTTACCCTTTCTATCGCTACTGAGCGTCAGTAGAAAGCGCCAACGACAGCCAGACGGGTGCTCCGTGTTAGTTTTGCCACGGCAAACATGTTACCTCGAATTGCCGCGGTAAAAAACGAATTCTTAATGTGCGACAGAAAAAAAAAATAACCCCCCTTTTTTATTAAATATTTGTATTTGATATCCGATGCCAAGTCATCTCATGAAATTTGGAGAGGTAATTTTGTTACACCCCAGGGGCGAATTGTCCATACAAGCCGATTTCTTGTGGCTTCCCGTTTCAGATCTGGCAGTGACATGTTATATTTACTCATAACTAATAAACACAATAATATACTCTCGAACACTCATTTAAATATAAAAATATTTGCAAATTTACACGGTAAGTCGGCATTTTCGTCTGCTACAAAAGTCATAGAAATCTATCTCTGACATCACGATAAGCCCGGCTTTCTGATCATTTTGTGTCTCTTTCGTTAGTACTACGCAAATATATATATGCGTCCTTTTCTCTCACATTTTTTGAAGATTTGATTCGTCGATTTTCGCGTCTAGGAAGCCGACCAACTTGTGGTTTATAAGCGAGACAGTCATAATAATAGAAAAGGACAACGTATTTCTTTGTTTTGATTGTCGCTGGCGGCTGGCCTTGACGACTCGACCAATTTAAATGCACCTAACGCACGTCGAAACGTTTTCCAGCCAAGTGTTTTTTAATTTGATGGGTTGTTATTACTTCATTTCACATGCGTTTCCCGCGAATCAAATCAAACATTGTTTATAGTTTCTAAGATGTTGCTGTTTTTTAGTTAATTATGAATAATAATCTACTTCAAGTACTAAATACATCGTGAAAGTGTGTAAAATTGTGTTTTGTGGTAACAAGTACATTATAAATTACTTAATTATTGTGGTTTCCTCACACATGATTATTGTTTTGGAGTCACATGCAATATATTACGGGTTCGATAAAAAATAAAGGTCAGCTTTTTTATTTTTATCAAGTATCTCAGAATACGCTAGTGATATTAGTTCAATGGCTTGGGATACCTAATAATCTTTATTTTGACTGTATGTTTCATTAATAGTTTATAACATAATAAAGCAGTTTTGTTCCATAGAATTACATTGTCAGATATTTTTGAAAAAATAGATAAGAAGTATGTTTCATTTCAATTTTGTATTGTAAAATATCGCGGTTTTTAATACGCTTTTATTAGGTCGTCGTGTATGTAACGAATTAATACTCTATAGGTATTTGAAATCTTCTCTCGCTTGAGGCCATGGTGCGAGCCATGCTCTCCGGCGGGAGTAAGTGGGACTGCGCCGCCTCTTTCTGCGAGCAGGTCATGCTCGCGAAGGAGGCGGCGGGCCGGGTGCGGGAGAGAACTCTCCCACCCGAGTTCCGCAGTCGGCGCCCTGGGCGCCGCCGACGTGTCTTCGCCGAGGACTATCGGCCTCCATGACCGGGGGTCTGAGGACGGTGAGAGGGCCGCTCACCGTCCTTACAGAAGCAGGCCCATGACGGCAGCGTGACGTGAGCAATCACGAACGCACCCCCTTAGAAGCGGGGTCACACCCGAAATCCCCCATAGACGCGGGATTGCACCCGAACCACCCCCTGGGCGAGGCCGCATTGGCGGCCGTAGGTCTGTTGGGAGTCACGGGACATCCTTCCTGAGGGCTTACCCGGGGCTCTCAACCATAGGCTGTTGGGCGTTACGTGAGGTTTTTTAGTCGGTAAGAGTCCGGCATAGCATCCTACGAGGATTT
The DNA here is from genome assembly GCA_933228765.1 of Miltochrista miniata. Taxonomy (NCBI): domain Eukaryota; kingdom Metazoa; phylum Arthropoda; class Insecta; order Lepidoptera; family Erebidae; genus Miltochrista; species Miltochrista miniata. Next base: position 27,724,176 of record OW121751.1, read on the forward strand.
TCCCTCACGTTAAAAAAAAAAAAAAAAAAAAAAAAAAAAAAAAGGTATTTGAAATCTTACTAATATTATAAATGCGAAAGTTGTGAGTGTGGATGTGGATGTTTGTTACTCTTTCAGGCTCGAACGGCTGAACGGATCGGGCTGAAATTTGGTACAGATATCCATTATAGTCTGGAATAACACATAGGCTACTTTTTATCCCGGGAATAAGTTCCCACGGGAACAAAGTTTACGTGGACGAAAAAAAACATTAGAAGTACCTATACTTATTTCGCGTCTAAGTCCCAAATTTATGAATTATTTTCAATTAACTTCAATCGAGACAAATTGAAATAGGTAGGTATGAGCTTGCAGAGAGAAGTAGAATAATTTCAAAACATGGTTAGTGTAAATTTAATATCTTTTTAGTCATCAGTAGATAATTTCAATAGTAGGTAAGGTGGTAAGTGCGCCTTCACACTAGCGTTTTTCCGGCGTAGGCGTACGATGGACGTATGCGCGGCGCCGACGCGACGTATACGCGACGTATACGCCGCGTTGGCGCAGCGTCTCCACTGGAACACATGAGTACCTACGCGGAACAAGCGTCGGGCGTGCGCGACGTATACGCCGCGTAGGCGCGGCGTCTCCACTGGAACACATGAGTACGCTGAACAAGCGTCGGGCGTGCGCGACGTATACGCGACGTATACGCCGCGCATACGTCCATCGAACGCCTACGCTAGTGTGAAGGCGCACTAAGGATCAAGTCAAATTCGCTTTTTTCAAAGCCAATTTATCGTGCACGTAAGACATTGTTTTAAATTAAGTACATGAATCTTACGAGTACCTATAGTAAAGAAAACTCAAAAGGCATTACACCGCCGCGCGCCATTATACGCTAAATACCTATACTACAGGTGTGACCAACTGGATTATAATTTTTTCACCGGCTTACCTTTTGAAAATATTCAGCCTTCGCCACTGTTACACCCAGTATAGGTACCGAACACAAAAATACATTGTCTGGTATTTTTGTCTGTTTGTCTTTGTGCACCTTGTGTGGCTGTTTGACTGTGATGGACGCAAAAACTACTGAACGGATTTTGACGTGCTTTTATATTAGGAAGATCTTGGTTAGACTTAAACTGATACGTTTATTTATCGCAATCAGTAGAACGCGAGGTATGAGTAAAAACAGAATAATCAAGGTGGGGTTCACGTGATATCAATATTAATTTGGTTGCAAAATCCGAAATCTATGCGTGCGGAGCCGTGAGCATCTGCTAGTAAATAATATGTGCCATACTGAGGTCTTATCTCATTTGCATTAGTAGGTAACTGCTACAAATTAGATCAGCGGCCTTACTATCGATTCACTAGATAACAAATTATTAATTAAAGATATAATATCCAGGTTATTTCGATTTTATTACAGTCTAGATTTAGAAACATTATGAGCTGAACTTAGCTTCACACAAAATTCATCGTGTTTTAATAATTAACTGAATAGCCAATTCATTTGCTCTCGATTTAATGACAATTTGAAGGCTAAGTGGATAAGATTAGATCATGATTGAATCTTACCTACGAATAGCAGGTACCGGATGGAGCATACCGCATAGGTACCTACAGTAAAAACCATAAATCCTTTCTGTCTTTTTATCTAGGTTTATGATACGGAGACGAGAGCTATCTCATGTCTCCATGGTCTTAAAAAAATAGAAGGCTATAGATTTTTGATACCGGCATGCCAAGATTATCTACCTACCTGACAAGGTCTATCCGATACCCTATTAATATATTTGTACATTAATCACACTATAATTATAATACTACTAGCTGACCCTCGCAACTTCGTTTGCGCCTCATAAGGTGTATGAAAGGACAGGTATTTTTTCAACAGACTCATGGGAGCGTATGAAACTGCCCTGTTTGCTTAATCATAAAAGAGCTTAAAGATTAAGTCCATTCTAAAACAATTCACTGAATTATTTTACAATAGACGTAATCATTAAGCTCTTTTATGATTAAGCCAACACGCCAGTTTGGATTTAAAAGAATCCTTAAATTCTAGATTTTGCAAAAGTTGAGATGCCTGTAATTCCTGAACCACAGAGTTGGCAACATTGAAACTTGTACGAAACAATCCTTATAGTACTCACTTTACATACTGAGAAAAGTTTTAGAATCAGACCGCGCATTCGGAAGTTACAACTAAAAAACCGTTTTGTCTTTCATCCCCTCTCCCTAAGAAACCGCACAAAATATCAGGATCAAAAGTATCCTAGAACCTTCCTCGGACTATAAGCTCAGAATGTACCAAGTATAATTCAAATCGGTTCAGTTGTTTCGGCGTGATACTTATTCGGGATACAGACAGACAGACAGACAGACACGAAAAATTTAAATTACATTTTCAGCTTCAGTGTCGATTAGAGAACGCACTCCAATTAAAATTTTCAAAATATCTTCCATGTACAGACTCCCGACCCTCTACAGTTTTATTATTGTATAGACAAGTAGGTATACCAATTCAGGTGTCACCTAACTGTAGGTATACCAAATTTTAGCCAAATTGGTTCAAAGGTTACAGCGTGATTGAGTAACAAAAATATCCTAACGAACTTTTACCTAGGTATCTATTACCAGAAACTTTCAGCTCTCTAGCTATCACGGTTTCTGAGATACAGTCTCGTGACGGACAGACAGACGTACGGTGAATCCCGCTTTTACCCTTTGGGCACGGAACCCTAACAAGAAAGATTCGGAGTTCCAAAATCGTGCAAAGATAGTTTACAGAGAATTATTATTTACTAACTGATGCCCGCAGCTTCGCCCGCGTAAAATTTGTTCCCGCGGGAAGTTATTCCCGGGATAAAAGGTAGTCTATGTGTTATTCCAGACTATAGTGTATCTCTGTACCAAATTTCAGCCCGATCCGTTCAGCGGTTTGAGCGTGAAAGAGTAACAAACCTCCACACTCAAAAACTTTCGCATTTATAATATTAGTAAGATGTACCTAATTATGTAAAGAAGAAACAAGAAAGCGTGGTTTGATTATGACTCATCTTTGCAACTGAATGACAGTATGTAAGCCACGAAGTAATAAATTTACCGCCTCTGCAAGAATGAAGCCAAAGCTTTAGTGAAAGAGAAGCGTGAAAGAATAAATTTGATTGCGGAAGAGAAACTGACGAAGAACTTCGAGACAAATACCAAACTCTTTTGGAGGGAGGTCAAGAAGTCTCGGAGCTGTTCGACAGTTTCCAGAATGGATAAGATAAAGAGTAAAGCTGGGGACATTCTTGCGGACCCATTCGAGGTGTTAGAGCGGTGGAATGAGTACTTTGGAGAAATGTATGAATATCTCCCGGATGCGGGCACTGCGAGGGTGTCCGTCACTGATCTTGCGGTGCAAGCATCAAGCGGAGATATTACTTTGGAAGAGATTGAATGGTCGATACGAAGCTTGAAAAATGGAAAGTCCGCGGGAATAGACAGGATATCTGCTGAAATGATCAAATTAGGTGGTCCTTGCGTCCGGGACGCCTTCTGGTCATTGAGCAATCTATGCTGGAAGACTGGAAGGGTCCCAATGGACTGGAGGCGTGCTATCATCGTGCCCTTGTATAAAGGCAAGGGCTCACGTATGGAGTGCGCCAACTATAGGACCATCAGTTTGAGAGTGTAGTTTGATCAGTATAGCAGCTAAAGTGTATGGCAAAATTATTGAAAGGAGAATGAGGGTGGAATCTGACGGATTACTGTGGGAGGCGCAGGGTGGTTTCCGAAATGGAAGGGGATGTATGGACCAAGTTTTCTCGCTCCGCAACTTTGTAGAGGAGAAGCTGGCTGTAGGCCCGAAGGCTGTCTGCGGTTTTGTGGACATGGAGAAAGCACTTGACAGAGTTGTACGGAAGGATCTCTGGGATATATTGCCTGGATATGGGATTGATGGTGCGCTGTATGGCATGTGTGCGGGTGGGCGGCAGCCTGTCTCCCTGGTTTGACGTCAAAATTGGCGTCAGATAGGGTTGCGTGCTGTCGGCCCTGCTGTTTGTCCTGCACCTAGACGATTGTCTTAAGAGAGTAAGATCGATGAATGTTGGATTGCGAATGGGTGACTTACTTGTGAACTGTTTGCTGTATGCAGATGATGCCGTGCTCATAGCCGAATCGCCATCAGAACTACAGTCACTAGTCACAACGATGAAAGATGATTGTCTAATGATAGGCTTACATTTGAAAGACTAAAACGAAAGTGATGGTATTCGAAAGAGAAGAGGACAGATCGAATGCCAGGATAACTGTAAATGATGTAGTGCTGGAATAGGTGGATGAGTTTGTAAATCTTGGATGTGCATTTAGCAGGGATGGACGGTACACCGCTGATGAAGAAAGGAGGGTAACTGCGGGAAATAGTGTGAATGGAGCGTTAGGCAAACTTTTGGGTACTAAAACCTTAAGTCAAAAGGCCCAGCTCGCAGTACACAGTGCGGTGCTGATACCTACGCTAACGTATGGAAGCGAGAGTTGGGTCTGGCAGGAAACGTATGAAAGTAGATTAAACGCGGTCGAGATGCGCGCACTACGCAAAATCTGCGGAGTAACGCTCGCAGATCGGGTTCGGAATGAAGGTGTAAGAAAGAGAGTTGTGTCGGTGTTAAAGTAAGGAAGGGCATGCTACGATGGTTCGGGCATGTGGAGCGAATGGGAGATTAAAGAATGACAAAACAGATATACAACGCGAAAGTGGATGGACGTAGGAGTCGGGGAAGGCACACCTACCACGACCAAATTAATCGTGTGCTAGTTGAAGGTGGTGTCAAGAGCCGAAGGAACCGACGTGCATGCGACGTGGCGCTCGGTTCTTTCTACCTACCCCGCAAGGGATTTGGCGTGAAGGTAGATAGGTAGATAGATAGATATTTATGTATAACTAGCCTGACCCTACCCCTAGTTAATATTTGTGCAAAATTTGATCCTTTCGGACAAAACAAAGCAAACAGACAAAAAAAATTCTAACTATATTTTCGGCTTCGGTATCTTATGTTAGAACACCTAGCGAGTAAATATTTATAATGTAGAGTTTTGCCTTTTCTTTCATTTTATTAAACTTATTTAAAGATATCTGGGTATCTATTAGTCTAGTCTTGAGTTATGTTAAGTACATAATAATATAATGCAGCGATTTGATTAATTTATGTGTTATTTAGTCAATGGTTCATAATCATAAATATTAGTGCAGCTTTTATTTGAGTGCCTCCTAAACTAGGGTTATAAATAAAATATATTTAATAAACATATTTATATGTTTATTTATTACCTATATTGTATTTATCACCGTAGTTTGGGAGAATAGATTCACTAGAGATGGTCAGAGGCTGTTTCTTAAAGGGCTTGATACTTCGATCAACAATATGCTCTACCTACTATCAATCAATCAATGAATCAAATCATCAAATGACACTCCACTGCTGGACGTAGGCCTCTCGGTCCTACGCCTTCTGCATTCAGTCACTCCCTGTTGTGTCCATATGGGTTCTACCTACCCTTCCTACTAAAGTCACCGTAAATATATGGAAGGAAGATTGTGATGGTATTTGGCGCGCGTTTTTAATAGGATAGGGATAAGCCGTATTGATTACGATTCCTGACGTCAACTATGAACTATGATCGGCTACCAAAATATCTTAGAATTCGCCAATTGGTTGTGGAGGTCAGATGGCAGTCGCTTCATGGAAAATATAGACGTTTAGCCACATCGCAGTTAAACTAGGAAGCTGCCTACGGTTGGGAGCCCTGGGTAAGCTCTCGGATGAGGACCTCAGGACTCACCTAGGGGGTTCGGGTGCTATCCCGGGTCTTTGAGAGGGTTGTTTGGGTGTTATCTCGCTTCTAAAGGCGTGTAGCGTGCGTGTCGTATTGGGCCTACTTCTGTGAGGTGCGTGAAGAACGCCCTCAAAGGGTGGGAAAAGTCTCAGGCTCAGAGGATAATGATGATTATGTTTTTAATTTAAAAATATTTGAATTAACAACCGAAAAATATCCGTCTCGAACAAATGTTAAATATATGTAGATATGTAGCTTTTAAATAATATTAAAGCTACATAGGTATTTCAAGTTTATGTGAATTGATGATTAACATAGGTGTTTGATCTTGTTGGATTATTAAAACAAGATCAAACAGCAATTTAAAAGTAAGATTTAAACGTGTAATTTGTAAAAAAAAACACATTTCGTTGAACTTGTCGGTAGTCACTGTCGCATCGTGACGTCATTTTTTCTTGATCGTGAATAAATAACAGATCGAACAAGTTTGCGGTATTTTAAAAATATTAAAATTAGACTGATTGAAATTGTCAACACTAGTATTAGGCATATTATTGCATATTATTAAAGGCATTGATGACACTTCATTCTATGAGTATGGGTGCGCGCTTGCAATTCCGCCAGATCTGTCTTTACTGCAAACTGCATCTTATCTTATAGGCACTTACTTACCTATTTTTTTTATGTAGATAGCATCCAAATAACACTCACTCAAAAGGTAAAATGGCAGGTATCACACCTTGGCATATTACCTTATAACATTGATAACGTACAGTAATTTCACATATGCATGTATTTCCAAATTATTGTCTGTCTGTCGTTCCCATCTCAGAATTGATTGGACTCAACAGACAATACAACCTAATTTGTATTGTCTGTGTTGGACTTACTCTTATAGAACCATGTGCCCTTAATTCAGAGCAATGTTTAGTGAGCTAAGTAAGTACTTACCTACCTACAAATGATAGAACTTGACAAGCTCCAGCAAGCAGGCTAAGGTCATCACCGCCATTATGTAGGTATTAGTCTATGCCCCAAAACAATTACATCGTGGATACACAATTAGACCCTTTGAGATTTAGTCTTAAACTTGGCGTTTATTAATGTCTTAAGCCGCAACACTGCGTAGGTAGGTAGTACATGAAGGACGTAGGATACAAGATTACCAGTATTGTGCGTGTTTTGTGGTTTGTTAGTACCTATTCAATTCAATATAGATTCAGTCATGAGGCTGATCTAGTAACGCACAACTCAACCTTGTAAGGATTTGAGTCATATTGGAGATAAATAGTTATAATATTTGGACCTTTTTTTAACTTGAGGAAAATCCTACAGGGATGCTATGCCGGACTCCTACCGATTAAAAACCACACGTATAACCTAACAGCCTACGGTTAGGAGCCCCGGATATACCCTCGGCAGGATGTCCCGAGACATAATAATTGTACCTAGGCATCCACTAAGAAAAGAAATTTGAAAACTCATTTTTAAAAAGGTATAAGGTATGGAGTCGAATCATGGTGCAGGCGAAGCGAGGTACTAAGTGTAAAGGTATGATAATCTTTTGTTAGTGAAAGAAAAACAACGTTGATTGTAGTTTCTTACTATTTAGAATGTGGTCACAATCAGCCCATGGACATTTTGCAACATCAGATGTTCTACACTCCGCCTACAAAAATCTTCTAAACGTAATCATACAAAAACCTTTTAACAGTTCTAAAGTTCTCAACTTCCCTCTTTTGATACTGTAGGTAGTCACATACAATCTATGCGTCTTATAAACAACAACAATATAACATTACGTGAGGGAAAATCCTCAGAGGATGTTATGCCGGACCCTTACCGACGAAAAAAACCTCACGTAACGCCTGTGGTTGGAAGCCCCGGGTAAGCCCTCGGAAGAATGTCCCGGGACAAACACCCTGTACCTATTCATAACAAGCTGGTAACCAAGCCTTTGAACGCGTGGAACGTTGTTCCCATTCCCGCATCCCATGGGACTGTGTTATTCTAGGCTTTAATCTATCCCTGTACAAAAATTCGGCCAGATTCGTTCAATCGTTACAGCGTGCTCCGATGAGATGCAGGAACAGGAACAGAATTAAAGGAGCGCAACCACGGGCGCCATCTTGTGTTTAATACATAGGCCCTTGGTTTTATGATACTCTGGGTACATTAGTACTTTGGTACTGCGAATCAACCGTTCGTTCCTAGAACTGAGGTCATTAGAAATATCATGATTTAAGAAGGCAGTCATCTCAAGATGATCACTTTGACCTTAGTTTTAATCATAAGGCTGAATTCACATTTGAATAACAATCTGCATGTTTATTGGGGTAAAGTACTAATTATCTATGCAATGAGACCATGAAGAAGCATGACTATTTAAATTTATTAATGATACGTACAGTTTGTATTGTTTATGACTATAGGAAGGACATAACTAATAAGTCTTTAATTATTCACAGAACTGAGGCGTGCAATCGCTGGTGTAAAATATCTATTAGACACACCCCTCAGTTGATGTAATTTGTTTTATTGATAGCAAGGTCCTATCTTAGAACCATCACAGTCACACCTACAATGAAATGGATCAGTGAAAATATTCTATGATACATATGTATTTTTCTTAGCCTTGCCAGATTATCATAGGTAGAGTTTCTTGCCAGTTCTCAGGTGGGTCGAGTTGTGAACTAGTGGTACTTCATTGGTTAATATTCGAGACGTTTCACAAGTGCATCTGTATATGCCTAAATGAAATAAATTTACTTTTGTTTTGTTATGTGTTGGTTCCGTGATCAGCACCTAAATCAACGCTACATATAAACTTTATGTAAAACCCCTAGCTAATTATGGATGCAGACTCTGTTACTCTATAAGTTAAAACCAGCACATGTAAAGTAGGTACCTACCTACAGCATGGAGTTCTTCAAAGGGGTCTTAGAAGGTTGTTACAAGGTTGGCAGAGCGAGCGTAGCGCCACTGGTGTTACAAGCGGCCATTGGTTGCGAGATGGATATAAGAATCTACATTAATGGGCCTCTTCACTTCTAGTTGTTTTTCCGGATCACATTTGGCCCAGTCGAAAAATACATCCAGGTGAATGCGGCCCCAACATCTGATCGAAGGGTACAACTCGCCCGCAGGCGTAATTTTGTGTGTGGGTGACGTGTCGCCTGACCTCGGTGAACACCAGTACATTTGGTGGACCGTATGCTTGTTTACCGCCGTAGATGCAGACTCTGTTTTCACAGTAACGTACAACCAGCACATAATAAAGTAGATACCTACAGTATCGGGTTCTTCAAAAGAGGTCTTAGAAGGTTGTTACAGGATCGGTTGCCGTGAACTTCAGTACATTTGGTGGGCCATATACTTGTCTGCTACCGCAGTTGTATACAAGAAAACTGCTGTCGCTTTTGAACTAGTGTAGCTGAATACGAACTTCACGCTCTCGACTTGGCACAAAGGTCAACTACGAGGGTTCACAACCATCTCTACCATAGAGAAGGTGTTGTCACCTCTATAAGCACGTTTTACCTCGTAATATGGTTTGGGCTTTATATTGATTGAAACCTTCTATCATCACACCCCATGTCACATACCTAATATCTAAAGCATACCTACTTATAATGATATCCTGCTGCCGTAGTTGGCGGTTCGCGTATAGTTCATAAATCTTGTATAAGTCAAAAATTTACATTATGAATTACTTAGATAATATCAATTTTATTAAAATTCGTATTATCATTGAGTAATTCACAGTATAATTTAAAATTCGTATTATCATTGAGTAATTCACAGTATAATTTAAAATTATAAATATTTATGTGCTACTTGTAGATCACAACAAAATTGTTCTGGTCTATATTACGTACTAGCTGACGTCACGCGGTTTCACCCGCGTAGTTCCCGTTCCCGTGGGAATATGGGAATAAAATATAGCCTATGTTCACCGCAAAGAGTGTAGCTTCCCAACAGTGAAAGAATTTTTCAAATCGGTCCAGTAGTTCCGGAGCCTATTCGTTACAAACAAACAAACAAACAAACAAACAAACAAACAAACAAAAAAACAAATATTTCCTCTTTATAATATTAGTATAGATTGAGAGTATGTCATATTTATTTATACTCTTGTGCCTTGGAGCTTACGAATTCATGATAAACTACACACTATCTACTCTCATACACTGCCTATGTGGCGTAGTCGGTAGTGATACCGCCTAAAGCGCTGGAGGTCCTGGGTTCGATTCCTGGGTCGGTTCAAATATTTGTGTGATCCATATGTGTGTATTTAAAAAATATGTAAGTATGTATATCATTCGTCTAGATCCCATAGCACAAGCTTCATATTAGCTTGATTTGGACTAGATGATGTTGTGTCATGTCCACAAATTAATATTTATATTAGAGATGCGCAAAATAGATCCCTTCGAGGATAAAAGATATATATATATCTTTTGGATAAGAAGATTCATATCACTCTTTTATATCTTTATATCCGTAAAGATTATTCTTAACCTATATCTCTTTAGCTCATTAAACCAATCCAAATCTAACGGACTAAGAGAGATAAGGATATTGAAACTGAATAGGATTGATTTTAACAAGATGCAAACTTTTGATTTAGTTTTTGCTTTCTTAATCCACTTATTATAAATGCGAAAGTTTGTGAGTGTAGATGTTTGTTACTCTTTCACGCTCGAACGGCTAAACGGATCTGGCTGGATATGGATACATTATAGCCTGGATGGAGTAACATATAGGCAACTTTTTATCCCGGGAAAGTTCCTACGGGAAGCGGGAATGGGAACAATTTTTACTAGGGCGAAGTTGCGGGTACCAGCTAGTAGCATTATAAATGCGAAGGTTTGTTAGTGTTTTGGGTCTGGACGTAGACACTCTCGCTCGAGACCATGATCCGATCCATGGTCTCCAGCGGGAGTAAGTGGGACTGCGCCACCTGTTTCACAAAGACACGTCGGCGGCGGGGTGCCGCTGACATGTCTTCGCCGAAGACTATCGGCCTCCATGACCGGGGGCCTCAGGACGGTGAGTGGGCTGCTCACCGTCCTTACAGAACAGGCCCATGACAGCAGCGTGACGTGAGGGATTTACGCACGCCCCCCTAAGAAGCGAGATCACACCCGAAAACTACCCAAAGATAGCACCCGTACTACCCCCCAGGGCTAGGCGAGGCCGCAGTGGTAGCCGTAGGTCTTTTGGGAGTTCTGGGACATCCTTCCGAGAGCATACCCAGGGCTCCCACCCGCAGGCTGTTTGGCGTTACGTGAGGTTTTTTAGCCCGTAGGAGTCCGGCATAGCATCCATGAAGGATTTTCCCTCACGTTAAAAAAAATTGTGAAACGCTCGTGGCCCCGCGGACTCAGTGTTCTGTAAAACGATCACTGCAGTAAGCAACATTTTACTATGGCCGAATATGGATGGGTGACCACCACGTGGACCACTTTGTGACATTTATTTACGAGCGTTTCCGTGCTTCGGAAGGCACGATAAGCCGTTGGTCCCGGTTGTCAGTAAAATGACAGTCGTTAAGCCAAGTTGAAGACCTTACGGGCGGCTTGAAAAATTTCAACTGTGGGTCGTCACAACCTGCGCCCGGGTCGGCAGCGCGTGTGTAGCGCCTCTGGTGTTGCAAACGTCTATAGGCTACGGTTGTCAACCTTCCGGTGGGCCGTAAGCTTGTCTGCCACCTAAGTAGTATAAAAAAAAAATAAAAAATAAACTGCCTGGCTGAAATTTGGTACAGAGATACATTATACCCTGGAATAAAATAAAGGCTACTTTTTATCTCGGGAATAAATTCCCACGCTATGCGGGAACGGGAACAAATTTTACGCGAGCGGGGCTGCGGGCATCAGCTGATGCCGGGATAAACTAGCTAGTTTACATATGAAAAGAACACAGATAATGAAAATTTAAGGCGACGATTACCGAAAAAAAATGAGGCCAAGAAAGCAAAATACCTACTACCTTTAGTTCTATTATCTGTGCTTTCATGTGTTCTCTACGCTTCTACCAAATCTTTAATCCGTAGTTCACTCACTAACAAGATTTCACAAGACAAGATTCAATTTGCATCCGCAGTGAAGTAAATGAATCAAAGATATAAAGAGTTAAAGAGTGATTGAGATATTGCGGGAGTTAGTGATATAAACATATCTTTGAACGGATATATATCTTTTTTACCAATCACTCCTGAGTTACACATCTCTAATTTATATATTAATCGCTTTGTGAAACTCCCTAATGAATGGACCGATTTTGATGCGTTTTTATTTGACTACTAGACTATTACAAATTTTCATTTACGTGAGGAAAACCCCTATGGATGCTATGCCGGCTCTTATCGACTTAAACCTCACGATGCCCTAACCTGCCACTGCCTACGGACTAGAGAAAAGATAATTTCTCAACGGTTTAAAACAATCCCATGATGCATTATACCTATTAATATTACGAGTATAGGTATTCAAATCATTTTTGATAATATTTAATATGACCAAGCTGAGGTCCATTTCACCTTCGACTCTTGTATGTTTAGGTATGTAATGATTTCTGTTTTGTTTTTCAAAATGAGGTGTTTTATTAACCATTTAAATTCAAATCTCGGATTACTATTTTATACGTAAATATTGCTATAAATAGATACAAGATACGAATAATGTGATTATAGAATTTATTTAAACCTCAAGATCCCGTTATACTTAAGACGTGTTTCAAAATGTTATACATCAATATTTATCAACATTTTTTGTTGCTACATGTTATCAACCTGAATCCTTACCCAGGTAAACATATTAGTAAAGAAGCATAATTATTACATATCTATATATTTAAATTATTACTATACTATTCTAACATATGTTCACGCCTTCACGCCTTTATCCCCGAAGGGGTAGGCAGAGGCATATTATATGCCCACATTTCACCTTTGTATAATTTGTCCCACGTAATAGGTGGTGAGCCGTATTGCCGTGTTTAAATGGACAGGCGCAGGTTGTGACTGCCTGCTGTTGAAATAAAGCCTTCAACTTAGCTTAACGACTGCCATTTTACTGGCAACCGGGACCAACGGCTTAACGTGCCTTCCGAAGCACAGAAACGCTCAAATAAATGTCACAAAGTGATCACACGGATAGTCACCCATCCATGAACCGGCCATAGTGAAAGTTGCTTACAGCAGTGATCGTTTACAGAACACTGAGTCCGCGCGGCCACGAGCGCTTCAAATCTAAACTAAACCTACATAAGACCCTCGAGGCATTGTGCCCAAAAGACTAGCAGCATTCCCCCTTTGAATAGCAATACCTATTCGCTGAGCGAGAAAACTGCTAGCCCTTGGGTCACCAGTCATTATATTAGTTAGTAGTTAGTGAAACTTGTGCTAATATATGTATATCAGGAAAGATATAATAAATCCATTCCAAAACGTAAATGTTCACTGTACCTAGTTTAAATAAATAAATAAATAAATATTCACGGACATCTCACACAACGCTATCTGATCCCAAAGTAAGCTAGGAATAACCTGCTTGTGTTATGGGTATCAGACCACGGATATTAATACTTATACACTTTTAAATACATACATATTATACATAGAAACACCCAGACTCTTGAAACAAATATTTATGGGTCACACAAATATTTATCTCCGGTGGGAATCGAACCCACGACCTCCAGCGCCGCAGGCGGTATCACTACTGACTGCGCCACAGAGGCAGTCAAAACAGTTAGGTACTATTATAGAACGTACAAATCACGTGTACAAAGTCGCGGGCATCAACTAGTAACTTCATTCAGCTAGAGGTACTCGTAATCCATACTAATATTATAAAGCTGAAGAGTTTGTTTGTTTGTTTGTTTGTTTGAACGCCAGGATCTCAGAAACTACTGGTTGGATTTCGAAAATTATTTTTCATTTCTCATACTCGGAAAATAGTGTTTTCTTGATCTGACTATTGGGTGGAAAATGCTGTTTCCCACCCTAGGGAGGGAAAAACTCATACAAATTACTTCCCACCCAAGGGCCGGAATGAACTTTAAAAATAGAACTGCTGACAGGTCAGCTGTGATAGTGAAGAGATTTGTGTAAAAAAAAATTAAAAAAATGCTGCGGCCATGTGACTTTCCAAACAGCCAGTGTGAACTTAGTGAAAATTTCTTCCGGCCCCGTACACGTACAATAATATTGATCAATATAGCAATAAATTGACCGTGTATGGGTAATATTGAGGTTTGAACAGACTATATTAGGATGGAAATAAATATTGTGGCAATATTATTGAGTCAATAATATTGTACGTGTATGGGGCCGGTAATCTCTGCAACAATTACGCGGTGGGTTCCATATTCAAAATTTTAAAAGTCGACATAATGTAGTTGTTATTTATCTGTAACAGAATTCAAAACAATTGGTAATAATCTTTTATGGTAAGGTTTGAATCTTATTATTAGTTTTATTTTCCTCGTATTTGAAATGAAAAGTAGAGTGTTTAACTCGGGTAAAAGAATCAATTCCGACTCGGACTATAGCCGCCCTCGCTGCGCTCGGGCGTCTAAATACATCGGGAATTGATTCTTTCCACCCTCGGTGAACAATCTACTATTACAGTGTCATAGTCCATTTATCGAGGATGGCTATAGGCTATATAACATCACGCTCCGTCTTAGCGTGATTATGGAACAGAAGAGTTTGTTTGTGCTAGGATCTTAGAAACTACAGGTTGCATTTCAAAAATTGTTATACAGTTTAATAGTCCATTTATTGAGGATGGCCAATGATGATTTAAAATTACGCTAAGACGAATATGAGCGGAGCAGCCATGAGTAATGTTTCGAGAACGGGGAAAATTTCTTTCTTTTGAGAGCTTGCATTGCGTACGCTGCATAAATGGTTAGAGTTATGTAAAAATAGTGTATTACAAATTTGTTCCTCTTAAAAAGTTATAGAAAAAAGTCCTCAACAGCAAATGCCTATCTTTTAAGGTTCACTTACAATTCCTCTCTTTAAAGTATGAGTGACGCGACGGAAGTAAACGTGGTCTGCAGTGGTAGCCACTCATCTGAACGATAAAAACCGGCCAAGTGTGAGTCGGACTCGCACACGATGAGTTCCATACCAAAAAACAGTTTAACTCCTCTCTCCTTCTCACTCTCATGTGACGCAAACGAAGTTATGCGGGTCAGCTCTAATCGTAGAGGGAGAATATACCTAGAGAAGACATTAAATAATGTTAGTCATGAGTGAAAGTGACACATATATAATATTTACACAAGAGTAAGCGAGACAGACGCCACTTTTTTTGTCTCGCTCACCGTATGCGTTTTCATTTGTTTGGAACCTCTTTCGTTGGTCCCAAACAAAAGCGTGTTCGATAGTGTTTTGTCGAAAAATTGGTGATAGTGACTTATTTGTGAAGTTAGAAGTTGTTTGGAGCTTATAAAAGTGTAAAATTTATCTTAATAATGGGGCGTTGTTGTGTTAAAGACTGTACAAATCGCCCAGAACGGAAAACTCCGAACATAACCTTTCATCGGTAAGTAAGTCCATTTATGCTGTTTTGTATGTATATAATGATATAATTTACTTCGTAGATTAGTATTTACTATCTTTGCGCCTTAATTTACATACTTTTAAGTATATTTCTCGAATTATTTTTTTGTATTATCCGACAGAATTATGTAGCTCATATACATTAAGACGGCCATGTTGTCTAGGGGTCAATCATCAATGTCCGTATAATCGGGGGAGTGTGACCAGTGTTTGGTAAAGTTTACCCAACAATATTGAAATTTATAGCTATCGTTTTATTTACTTTTAGGTTTCCAGAGGATATAAGTATGAGAGTTTTATGGATTCAAGCAACAGGCCGAAAACATTGGCAACCTGACAAGAATGCTCGGATTTGTTCAAAACATTTTGAATCCTGTTGTTTTCGGAAGGCAAAAACAAGGACTTATTTGAATCCAAATTCGATTCCTTCACTCTCTGTTTTTCATGTAAGTTATTAATCTATACTAATATTATAAAAAGCAGAGGATTTTTGTTTATTTGTAATGAATAGGCTCCGAAACTACTAGATCTATTTTAATCATTCTTTCACTAATAGAATCCCACAGTATCACATCACTGAGTAACATAGGCTATAGTATATCAAGATAACGCTACTTCCTGCCAAAGACGGGTAGTGACCATAAATGCCGGCATAGCTGCACATAGAAAGCTAGTTATAGATATACCTACCGGGTGTAACATTCGGAACGGTCAGTATGGGCAAGTCTGTAAATTTATGAGATACAAAGATCTGTTCTTAGGAACCATGTCATCGATTTTAGAGAAAATAAGAACTGCATACTTATTTTTTTTTAAATCTCTTGCACTGTCCGGGAATCAAACCCGGTCGTTTTGAAAATAAAAATTACATTATTTCTAATTAGGTAAATATTGATTGTATTGTAGCAGGCCGCGTTCCGAACTGGTGGTACAAACTTTTTTTTGTATTCATGGACGTGTCACAAGTGCCTATGTATTAGAAATGCGAAATAAATGTTTTTTTAAATTTTGAATTTTGAGTTTTATTTCCCACGTAAAAGGTGGTGAGCCCATTGCCTTCTTGAAATGGATAGGTCGCACAGTGGGACGTCTCATACATAAAAATAAAAAAATCAACATAAAGAGAGGTAGATTTAAAATATAGGTAAGTTAACATAGATAAATACCCTCTATAAATAACATTAAATAATTGATATAACTCTCCTGGTTAATGAGTTATCACTCAGTGTAGGTTGTCGTGTAAATATCTTGTTATTCGCTACGTTAATAGGTGCTTCTAACAACTAATAATTACGAAGTTCTTGCTGTAAGCTGTTTTGTTTCACTGCGAGGACCGCAGCGATGACACAGCGCTCCACACGCTGGTGGAGTGCACGGCGTGGGCACAACAGCGACAGGTCCTCGTAGTGGGTCTGGGCGTGGACACTCTCTCGCTTGAGGCCATGGTGCGAGCCATGCTCTCCAGCGGGAGTAAGTGGGACTGCGCCGCCTCTTTCTGCGAGCAGGTCATGCTCGCGAACGAGGCGGCGGGCCGGGTGCGGGAGAGAACTCTTCCACCCGAGTTCCGCAGTCGGCGCCCTGAGCGCCGCCGACGTGTCTTCGCCGAGGACTATCGGCCTCCATGACCGGGGGTCTGAGGACGGTGAGAGGGCCGCTCACCGTCCTTACAGAAGCAGGCCCATGACGGCAGCGTGACGTGAGCACTCACGCACGCCCCCCCTTAGAAGCGGGGTCACACCCGAAATACCCCATAGAC
Source organism: Miltochrista miniata (assembly GCA_933228765.1). NCBI lineage: Eukaryota > Metazoa > Arthropoda > Insecta > Lepidoptera > Erebidae > Miltochrista > Miltochrista miniata. Next base: position 27,741,326 of record OW121751.1, read on the forward strand.
GCGGGATTGCACCCGAACCACCCCCTGGGCGAGGCCGCATTGGCGGCCGTAGGTCTGTTGGGAGTCACGGGACATCCTTCCTGAGGGCCTACCCGGGGCTCTCAACCATAGGCTGTTGGGCGGTACGTGAGGTTTTTTAGTCGGTAAGAGTCCGGCATAGCATCCTACGAGGATTTTCCCTCACGTTAAAAAAAAAAAAAAAAAAAAAAAAAAAAAAAAAAAAAAGCTGTATTGTTTTATGTTTTGAATTTTACTATGGAGGACGTAACTGATCGTAAGTAGTATACAATAATATAATATCACGATTTAGAAGTTCGTAAAAGACGATGTTAATTTAGATACTTAAAGAAACATTTTTTTCTACTTTGACAAGAGTTTTAAAAAATACATCAAAAACCCTTTCTGTAAATGTTATTATTTCGAGTTCAGTTACTTGTCTAATGTTACAGGACAGTAATTTTTTCTGCGGAAACTTGCAGACCTGATAATTATTTGCATTTTTTAGGATCAAGTCAACCTATTAAAAATAAAGAACTTTTCGAAACTTGGCTTTTGAGTCCTAAAAACGAAAATAAGTTTTAGTAGCGAATAAAATACAGGAACCAAGGCATATAAACGAATGTCCACACAATATTCGTTATAAAATACGTTATTACGTTTACTACTACGTTTCGCAACTGATTTATCTATGCGCCTGTAAGGGCCCCCATCGAAACAGGATAAATCTTTCACTATTCAGCAAACCCTGGCATTATATTTAGATTTAGATTTATCAAAGAGGAAGTATAGTATATTAAGATAAGTGGTGAACAAACTGCACCCAGACTGTTTTCCTATTACTACGAACTAAAACAACACAAAGTCGGCCTTGTTCCTGAAAATATTCTTTGTTTTTTTTCGTCAGCGGTCGTCAAGTTTGGTCTCTCCTCGTTATATTTGTGGATCAGATGCTTTCAATGTATCTTTAATGTTAGTTACAGACTTCCTTTTAAAACGTGGCAAATTAAGGCTGAAAAAGAAACTGAATTTCTCGAAAGGAAAAGAGCTATCCAAGCGGCATTCAAGTCCCGAATGGGGTTGAATGTTGATATTCCTAAGCCAGGTTATGGTCCAACAAACAATGGCAATACCGCTCAAATTTTTTTTAGTAATGCCAACTTATCATCAAACTTAACAGGGGTTAATGAGAATTTAATAAATAATTTTAATATAATTTTGAAAGTGACTGCTAGTGGAGAAAAATAAATATGAAAATCTACAAGATACTAATTAATAGTACAAAACAACTTTATCTAGAAAATTATGAGTGGTATTATATGCCAAGTAGCATGCATAAACTATTGATTCATGGTCCAGATATAATATCATCTTTTGATTTGCCAATAGGAATCTTGTCTGAAGCAGCTTTAGTAGCAAGACACAAAGCATTTCGGAAAAATCACCTTTCTCATACGAAATTTTACGCATAAAAACTTAGATATAAGTGAATTTCTGCAATTGTCAGAATCTGAAGAAACATCTTACTCTTTTAATTTACCTGCCCTGTTAAATCTCAGCGACACTGAAAGTCAAGAATCTCAGGCGGCAAAATGTAAAATTATTTTTGTTCTTTTATTTTTTTATGTTAAAAATATTTATCAATAATGTATAATTCTACTTTTTATATAAAGATCGTTTAATAATGTGACTGTTATAAATTTAAAAGCAATTCCTTTTTCAACATTTGTTGAGTTATTAATTTCGCCCTTTTCTCCATACAATCGTCCCACTGTGGGTCGCCGCGACCCGCAGTTGAAAATTTTCAAGCCGCCCATAAGGCCTTCAACTTGGCGTTAGGATTGTAATTTTACTCACAATCGGGTGATATATGTGGTTATAAACGTTCAAACAGACGCACCTGGACTATAAAAGTAGTCTATGTCTTAATCTGGGCTGTTAGCTACCTCAATACCAATTTTTTGGTATAGTAGCTTCTTTATATGAATTTACCTATTTCTCAGGTAAAAACATTTGGCGTGAGTGGGTAACACCGATGTCATAATAGCGCTATCTCAAAAGGTATACGCCGATGACTTCTCTAGGTATATTCTCCCTCTACGGCTCTAATGAATATAGGCAAGCGAAGCGACGGGAGTAAATGCAACGGGAAAAATTAATACTATACCTCTCTCTTTCTCACTCTCATGTAACGCAAACGAAGTTGCGCGGGTCAGCTAGTATATTATATGCGTAAACAAAACGGATTATTAAGATGTAAGATCTAACGTTATATTTATAATTTTAAACCGTCATCATTATGAATTCAATTTACTTGTCAAGAGGATTATGATAAAAATATATATGACTGAGTATTGTGTTTTCTTACCACGAACTAAGTACAAATATACAGTAAGCCGGAGATCCGTGTAGCTACGGAGCGTCATTTTGATGTTTTAATATGTGAATAAACAGTGTTACTGTAAATAACTCATCAAGCATAAACTTAATATATTCACAAAAAAAATGGAGTTACCTACGCTCTTTAATTATACAATGGTGATGTAAATAGCGTAGTGACCAATCTGTACAAAGACTAATATGATTTTTGCATTAACAGCAGCACATCAAGCTAATTCTGCAGTTCCTAAGTAGGTATTATGCTCTTCTGCGGGTCTAAAAAGGCAACATTGTATGTTTCATAATATGAAACATAGAATTCATATAATTGGAAATATCAAACATACAAAGCATATCCATCATTTTACGTTTCATGTTATGAAACATACAATGTTGCCTTTTTAGGCCCTCTGATGTTAATTTAATTTGAAGCGCTCGCAACCCTGCTGGGATAATCGTTACTGATTTTTTATTAAGTTCTCCGAATTGGCGTTGCTCGCCTTATGAAAAGTCTCTCTCACAGTCTAAAATAGAGTCCACTGATAGTGGCTCTTAATTTGACGGCCCTATGATGTTCCTCTTCACGATCCGCTTTAATAACTCGAAGTTTTAAGTTCAGGGAAACACGTGGGCTGACAGGATCGTTTCAAGTATTCATGGTTTGACAGAGAAACTTTTTTTTTATCGCTCACTTCAGGCTTAAATTCTCTCCACTGTATTAGAGTGACACCTCTGCCGTTGTGCTGCAAACGATCACTGCCTATGCTACAGTTAATCCCGAGATGGGTGATAGTTTGCTGTTTTCCACTTGGGCCGTAATATATGAGCGGCTTGAGAAATTTCAATAGCAGGTAGTCAAGACTCTCCGCCTAGTACCTGGTACTAAGTGCCCTTTTTTTACGTGAGGGAAAATCCTCATAGATGCTATGTATGTATGCCAGACTCCTACCGATTAAAAAAACCTCACGTATCCGGCCTAAAAGTCTACGGTTAGAAGACTTGAAAGCTCCGGGTAAGTTGGTTGTCCCGGCTGCTGAAATCTGGGTGTCAGTGTAGGTACGCCTGCCTATCGTATTCTAAGGACGACGTAGCAATACGCATGTATGGACTTATTTACGAGTAGGTACCTACGTGTTGAATTAAATGACTTGTGAACGACACACCTTGTCAGATTTTTATACTGAGATTTTGTGTAAAAAATAAATAAAGATGTGTTGTTCTAGCTTCTGTTGTCTGTGTTTTTATTTCCATACTATGAATAGATTAACACATCACTGTAATATTTAATGAAATCATCACGGTATTTGGTTAATTGTCTTTTGTCATTTTGCACTTTAGACATTATGTTACAAAATATGCAAAGAACATCTAGGTATCTTTGTTTTAATATTCTGTAAATGTTTGAGAAAATAAGCTTTTTTATCATATCTAATACTTAAAAGATAGCTATATCGCAGCCGACCCCGAACATATAAGCAATCATATGCGTTCAGATGAAGAAAAAACATACATCTTAATCGTCTGTATCTGCTGTAGAGTAATTATCTCTACTGCAGTGAAATACCACGAGGTTCGGCTAATGGTGAATGTATCTGCAAAGAGTTTATCAAAGATACCCACCGTCGCCGTCATGTTAATCGATCGTTTGCAGCTGCCACGGAAGGCACTGCGCGCGCCGTACCGTTCCTCTGGAAAGGGTCAAATACCTACCTTGATTTTTTTACCTACTTATTTATCACTAGCTGAGCCCGCAACTTCGTTTACGTCACATAAGGTGTATGAAAGGAAAGGTATTTCTTCATCAGAGTCATCAAGCAGCGTCTGAAACTGCCCTGTTTGCTTAATCATAAAAGAGCTTAATGATTAAGTCTATTTTAAAACAATTCAGTCCACGCCTTCGGCGCGGACTGAATTGTTTAATAGTCTTAATCATTAAGCTCTTTTATGATTAAGCCAACACGCCAGTTTAGGTTCACTCACATTCAAAGAAACCCTACAATTAAAATTTTCAAAATATCTGATTCTTAAAAGTGTTATAACTCTTTTATTTCCAAACCGATTTACATAAAACAAACGCTAAATGTTAACTGGAGCAAACCTCAACACAATAAAAAAAACCGCATTGCAATCGGTTGAGCGGTTACTGAGATTAGCCTGCACAACCGTACAGACAAACAGATATACAGACATACAGACAAACAGACAAACAGACAAAAATTCTAAAAATCATTGTTTTGGGTTCTATTGCGTTCATAAAGCCCCCCTATAATATTTTTTCTTATTTATCTTCCATGTACAGACAGCGACCTGTTACGATTTTATTATATGTATTGATTGATTGATTTCCAAACAATGTTTCAGTTTATGATTTTTGATGACTCTCTCCCATAGAACCAACAAAATTAATTTTAAAAAAGGCATATTATACTCATAGATATAGGTACCAACGTATGTAATCTAATTTTATATTTTTTATCTAGTAATAAGGTCTATTAACATTTGTGTTTATTTAGGTACAGGTACAATGATGTCGATGTCGTGCCTATGTGGGCAAAAGCTCCTTAAATACTTTCCAGAATAAAAAAAAAAGTTTGTGACCCTACAAGCTGATGTTCGCCGCTTCACCCGCGTGAACTTCTGTTCCCGCTCCCCATGGGAAGGGCTTCCCAGAATAAAAAGCCAGCCTATGTGTTATTTCAGACTATAATCTATACCTACACCAATTATAGCTAAATATGTTCAGGTGTTAGAGCGTGATTGAGTAACACGCATCAACATTTTCAAACTTCACAAATTTAACATATATATATGTAGGAAGAGGAAGTAGGATAGCGCATAGTCCTTAATCCTGGAATAGAAAGTACACATACAATGTAACAATATTATCCCGAGTTCCGCAGTCGGCGCCCTGGGCGCCGCCGACGTGTCTTCGCCGAGGATTATCGGCCTCCATGACCGGGGGTCTGAGGACGGTGAGAGGGCCTCTCACCGTTTTTACAGAAGCAGGCCCATGACGGCAGCGTGACGTGAGCAACCCATGGCCCCCCTCCCTTAGAAGCGGGACCACACCCGAAACCCCCCAAAGACGCGGGATAGCACCCGAACCGCCCCCTGGGCGAGGCCGCAATGGCGGCCTAAGGTCTGTTGGGAGTCCTGGGACATCCTTCCGAGGGCTTCCCCGGGGCTACCAACCATAGGCTGTTTGACCTTTACGTGAGGTTTTTTAGTCGGTAGAAGTCCGGCATGACATCCATGAGGATTTTCCCTCACGTTAAACAAAAAAAAATGTAACAATATTATGACATGAAGCATCACTTTTCAGAGTACACAGGTGCTCTACATATTATGAGATTAGATGGCATTGTATGTTACCTTTACCTGTGCTTTTGTTTATATTGTTTCTACTTGCTGGTGATGATGAGCCCGTGGCTTTGCCCGCGTGGAGTTTTGTTTTCGTTCCAGCATCGCTTGGGAACATTTTCCAGAGATAAAAAGTCCATAAAAAGTAGTTTAAAATCTATCCTTGTACCAAATTTCAGCCAGACTCGTTAAACAAGAGGTAGGTAGGTATTTAAAATCAGGCCAAGTGCGAGTCGGAGTCTCGCACAGAGGGTTCCGTACCAAAAAAACACGTTTGTTGTGTGAGAGCCCTCTTAAATTGCCATTTTATTTTAATAAAATTATTTATATTTAAATGAACTTTGAAACGAAATGTACTTACAAATTTTTATTTCGATGTTTCTAATTTCAATTATTCAATTCGAAACGTTCGTAATGGAGGTATTATAGGTAACATGATTACAAACAACCTAAGGTCCATGATGGGGTTCAAAGTACGCCGAAACCGCGATATTAAACTAGTCAACCTAGTGCAGTTGCTCTAAATAAGACGGCCACGAATCATTCTGATATTATTTAAATAAATTGTTCATTATGTAAATATTAAATCTGCTTTTAAAAAATAAATGGAAATTTATTGTTTTAAAAACCATAAATGTCGAATTAAAATGCTCAAATGTCAAATTGTTCGTCTGTCACCATTAAATTGTTATTAGCTTTATTAGTCAGGAGCCTTACTCAATGACTAATAAAGTCCTTACTTCTAAAACCTATCGAGATTTTATAAACATCGTTATAGGAAGTGGGCATATTATGAGACGCCCGGACGATCATGTCGTGAGAAAGTGCCTTTCCATTGCTACGCGGAAAAGAGGGAGAGGGAGGCCCCAAACTTCTTGGGTGACAAGTGTCAAGAAAGACATGCAGAGGTTAGGCCTCACCGATGACGACGTATACCAGCGGAATAAGTGGCGCCGCATGATAAAGAAAGCCGACCCCGTGTAACGGGATGGAGCGAGGACAAAGAAGAGTTATAGGAAGTGGGCGGAAATACTGGCAATTTTCATCTTCATTCATTAATAAAACATAGGCTGCGTGAGTCTTTCGCGTCCGGCCTTTTTCTTCATCTCACTTCACCAATAGGGTCCTCTCCAAAAGCTTCCGCAACTCGTTTAAGTTTGCTCCCATACATTTCTGCACCCTATGCCTAAAGAAGTAATTTCCGTTTTCGTTTCACCGCGTCCTTTAATGGGATTACAAGAAACGTTTAGGTCCCTCATCAGAAGGATACTGCTTCAGGGTTACCTGTCAGTGACTTCTGAATAAGTATAGGTACTACCCGAACCAATTCTCTGTTGTTTTTCACAATGATGCTAACAATCCTTTGGTCCTTTTCACAACAAAACCGATGCTATCAGAGGAATACATTCCATCGCTTTCCTTTAGCTTGATTCAAGGTTTAACGTGTCCTCCACCTTTTTCGGCTTGAGTCAGTCGTTTATGGTAACCTCCCGTATCCTGGAGGTTCTTACTATTCTTAGTATCCCCTCACAATTCGTCACCACGTCAGCCACTATCATGATCGGGAGCAGTGAGATGAAAGACGGACATCCGGAGGTTATTTGATCACCCTGGCCAAACTGGTTGGATGCTTTCGAGTTTCTTTCTATATTTGTCAGGACCTCTTTCGTTAATCAGCAGCTGCACCATTTCTAAGATCTTGGTAGTACTTCATTGCACCTTTGCAAATAACTAAACACAGCGTTAACTAAAGTTCGCACATTGTTTAATAGAGCAAAAGTAATGAAAATTTTGCGTAGTAATTAGCCTTCATTTTAATGTCTTAAAACTGTGTCTTTATAGGCTTGAGATGTTATTTTATTGAAGTAATTGCCGACGACACTCAATTTGTTAAGAATGCAATTATAACACGAATAAGTTCACTTTTGCGAATAAACATAGAATACTCAAAATGTTGTTCCTGAAATAGGTAGTTACACTTACAAAGTTGTTGCACTTAGTTGTACGTTCATGAACCTTCCTCCATCCAATGATCCAATCTCTTCCTCGATTTTAGAGCATTTTAAAGGTAAATGGTAAATTTCGTATTTGCATTTTATTCTTGTCGTAACATAAAATAACTTGTATGACTGCATTTATTAGTTCACAGCTTCAATAGCTGAACGAACTATACAGACACACAAACACCTAAATGAACTGGTAGGTACCTATGACTATGTAATAAGTAAGATTATAATATTATCTTAGGGTTAGCTTAAACTTTCAAAGAAAGAAAGATTTTTCGAAAAGTTTCATCACTATGGTTACCGGTTAGGTTTAGAGGCGAAGCGTTTTATCACGGAGATAGGGCGTAGACTGAAAGAGATGTCTGGAGACTCACGCGCTGGTTCGTGGTTGGTGCAAAGGCTGGCCATTGCCATACAGAGAGGTAATGCGAGCAGTGTGATGGGCACTATTGCACCGGGCGCGGGAGGAGGACAACTTTATTTAAGGATTGATTGTCAAAAAAAAGTGGTTACCATGGAAGAGATAATGCAAAATTGCGTAAAAACACACAAAATAGATTCCATTCTAAAACAGAGTTCCCGTTTGCTCTATTCTCCCCTTTGAACTATAACTCGCTTTGCCCACTTAACTAAAACACGATGTTAGTTAGTTATTTGGAAAATCTTACATTAGATTCGGTATCATATTTATTATTTTGCGATTCTTGATTTTTCTTTTAATACTTATTAAAATTACTGTATTATCAATTCAAATGTGATGTAATTTGTTGATAAACAGATTTCGAATCAGTTATTGACCGAGTGTTGAAATTACATGCACAACAATAGATACCTACCATGTTTACAAGAAATTGCAAGCACTAACATAATGTAAAAACCAAAAAACTCTCGATCTACGGTTAAAATTTATAGCCGCAGTTCATTCACTAGGCGTATTTCTTAATGGTGACCTGGTTTTAATTTAAATGGCTGCGAACATAGGTACCCACTGTGTATCACCCAATTGTTGTCATGTTAATTATAAGTAATCGCTAGTTCCGTGATCAGTGATAAATGGCGATATATTATTATACTAACGTGTATTTTAATAATTTACTGATTGAGGAATTAAATGTTCATTAGATTAACATACGCACAGGTAATATTGCTACGTATTTCTAAAGTAGTTTATGCAAGTTTTAATCGGGAAATGACCTACCTGATTTCAGATTATTACTGTACACTGGAAAATATCTACGTGCAGTTCATGAATTATACATACTAATATTTTAAAGCTGAAGAGTTTGTTTGTTTCTTTGTACGCTAGAATCTCAGGAACTACTTGTTGGATTCCAAAAAATATTTTTTAGTTAGACAGTACATTTATTGAGAATGGCTATAGGCTATACAACATTACGCTGAGATGAATAGGAGCGGAGCAGCAATGAATAATGATTTGAAAACGACGTAATGCATTCTTTTTTAACGTGAGGGAAAATTCTTCGTGGATGCTATAATATAACTCCTACCGACTGAAAAACCTCACGTAACGCCCAACAGCCTACGGTTGGGGGCCTCGGGTAACCCCTTTGGAAAGATGTCCCAGGACTCCCAACAGGTCTTTTTTTTATACCACTAAGGTGGCAGATAAGCATACTTCCTACCATAAGGACTACCACTGCGGTTTCGTCTAGAGGGGTGGTTCGGGTGCTATCCCGCGTCTTTGGGGGGTTTTCAGTCAAATTCAAATTTTATTCCTTCTGAGAGCTTTCGTGGCGTACGCTGCGTAAATGGTTATATACTCATATATAGTTACGTAAAAATTGGGTGTCACAAAATTGTTCCGCTTTAAAAGTTCTAAAAAACCGGCCAAGTGCGAGTTGGACTCACCCATGAAGGGTTTCGTAGCAGCAAGTAGCATAATATAAAAGTTCTTATAGTTCGTTGTAACTTTGATTTATGTTTTAACACGTTCGCAGTGGTAGTGATTTTTCTAACCGAAAATTGCGGTTTATGACGTATTAAAAAAAACCGGCCAAGTGCGAGTTGGACTCGCCCATGAAGGGTTCCGTTGCAGCAAGAAACATAATATGAAAGTTCTTGTAGTTCGTTGTAACTTACATTGATGTTTTGACACGTTCGCAGTGATAGTGGGTTTTCTAGGCGAAAATTGTGGTTTGTGACGTATTAAAAAAATCTACCAACTCGATCTCGTTCAAACCAATTTTCGTTGGTAGATTTTATGGCTATGCACATCATATATTTTTTTTAGATTTATCATTCACTTAGATTAGAAGTTATAGGGGGGGGGGGGGGGGCACACATTTATCGACTTTGGAAGTGTCTCTTGCGCAAACTATTCAGTTTAGAAAAAAATGATGTTAGAAACCTCAACAGCATTTTTGAAGACCTATCTATAAATAAACCTATCTATAAAAAAATGATGTTAGAAACCTCGACAGCATTTTTGAAGACCTATCTTCTTCTTCTTCTTTCTAAATAAGCCACACGTATGGGTTTGATGAAAAAAAAATTTGAATTTCAGTTCTGAGTATGACCCCCAAAATTAACTGCTTTTTTCTAGTTTTATACAAAAATCTTAATGCGGTTCACGGAATACATCTACTTACCAAGTTTCAACAGCATAGGGCTTATAGTTTCGAAGAAAAGTGACTGTGACACACGGACGGACAGACAGACAGACAGACAGACATGACGGATCTATAAGGGTTCCGTTTTTGCCATTTGGCTACGGAACCCTAAAAAACTACCAGCTCTATCTCGTTCAAACTAATTTTCGTTGGTAGTTTTTATGGCAATGTACCTACATCATATATATTTTTTTAGATTTATCATTCTCTTTGTTTAGAAGTTAGTCTCTTGCGCAAACTATTCCCTTAAGGAAAAAATGATTTTAGGAACCTCAATAGCATTTTTGAAGACCTATCTATAGATACCCCACACGTATGATTTTAATGAAAAAAAAATGAGTTTCAGCTCTGAGTATGGGGACCCCCAAAATTTACTGCTTTTTTTTCTAGTTTTATATAAGAATCTTAATGCGGTTCACAAAATACATCTTTTTACCAAGTTTCAATAGCATAGGCCTTAAAGTTTTGGAGAAAAGTGGCTGTGACACACGGACGGACAGACAGACAGACAGATCGACAGACATGACGAATCTATAAGGGTTCCGTTTTTGCCATTTGGCTACGAAACCCTAAAAACGTCCGCGATTGCATATGTCTTGTCTATCTTTTAGGGTGAGCTCAATACTGAAGAGCTGAAGAGTTTGTTAGTGCTAGCACAGATTATATAATATATTCTATGTGCTAGGAGCTCAGGATACCATCACGCTAAGATGAATAGGAGCGGAACAGCAATTAGGAATGATTCAAAAAAAGGTAAAATTTACTTCTTTTGAGAGCTTCCGTTACGCAACGGGAGCTCTCAAAAGAAATAAATTTTTCATCCAATTACAATCAAATTATATACATATAAATGGTTAAATTACGAGTAGGTACAAATAGTAATACTGCAACGATACTACCTCATTCGACACTTTTTACCTTTACCAACATACACAATTTTTAAATTACCTATAGGAATAAATCAATAATTCATAAACCATGGAATAAAGATTCACAAATTTACAATAAATAAGATCCACAATTAAACTTAATAAATTTATTTATCAATAAATGAAATTTATAAAAAGTAACAAATTAATAAATAATATAAACAAATAACACTAATAAATTCTAAATAATAATAAATTCAATTGTAATGATCAATCATACTCACCATAAAAATAATTAAAATAATTGTTCTATTCAGCATGGGCGCTTCAACACCGGGACCTCGTTGCAGGCCTGGGCGTGGACGATCTGACGCTGGAGACCATCGTAAGGGCTATGGTCTCTAGCGGAAGAAAGTGGGGAACCACCGCATCTTTCTGCGAGCAAGTTATGCTAGAGAAAGGGCCGGTAGGGAGCGGGAGAGAAATCTCCCTCCAAAGTTCCGCAGTCGGCGGCGAGGTCGTTGCAGGCTGCAACACGCCCAGGAATATCGGCCTCCATGACTGAGGGCCTGAGAACGGCGAGTTGGCTGCTCGCCGTTCTTACAGAAGCAGGCCAAGACGTTGACGAGTCTCTTTGCTTCTCATGGTGGTTGGATAGTACCCAACTATCCCCCTTCCCCAAGTAGCGGGATAACACCCGAACAAACCCCCCAGGCGCGGGATAGCACCTGAATCCTATAGGCGAGGCCGCGTGGTAGCCAAAGTCTGCTGGAAACCTTGGGACATCCTTCCGAGGGCTTACCCGGCCGTAGACAGCTGTAAGATATCGTGTGGTTGATAGGAGCCCGGCATAGCATCCACATAGGATTTCCACACATACCGTTGTTGCTGTTTTTTGGTACAAAACCCGCCGTGTGCAAGTCCGACTCGCACTTGGCCGGTTTTTTGCTTAATACCTCTGTCTCACATGTGTTGTTTAGGAACAAGGACTTGTTGTAGCTATGAAACTATGGAGAAGATTGCTACTATGAGGTCGGAAATTAAATATTGCGTACAGCATGTACTGTTATTTCAAGTTGTTTGTAACATATACAATTTGTTGTTTCATTCATAAATTCAATTGTAGCAAAAGATAAAGTTTAAAATTTTCAACGTCGTTCTTTGTTTATGATATCTAGATCTTTTTCCATTTTTTTTATGTGTGGAAATCCCCACGGATGTTATGCCGGACTCGTACCAACTATAACTTGTATGCTTAAGATATTATTATGATAAGATTAATATTATGTATATTAAGGAAAAGAAATAGTAAATTCTTAAGTGTATTATATACAGAACTGATCTATACGAAGTTATAGTACCTACCGTTATTCCTGTTCTGTTTGGTAGCGAGTCAGAAATTGTAGAATATGCTCTAAATTTAAAGTGTCTGAAGTTTGGGAATCTTGTTCGGTCAGGTTATTTTTGGTATCTTCTATAGTACTGGCAACTTTGCTAGGGTGGTTAAACTCACTGTATCAATCTGACCAATTATGGCGAAAAATAAGGGACACCCGCGTCCAACAGGAGTGGACACTGGACAGCGATAGGCTGATTTATCTCTCTTCACAAGGCCTGTAGGATAGTTGACAGTGTCACCACGACCTAAAAAGAATTTATATTGATTGACAATGTCACATGGACCAATAATAAATGTAGAATAGTTGAGAAGGTCGCAGGCCTAGCAACGTGTCCAGCTGTGCGCGGTCTCATCCCAAAGGTGACAGTAGTATCCTGGTGTCAAACCCACCTCTTTTTCCTGACTGTACTTTCCAAACTAATGATAATCAAGAGGCGAGTTGGCATATCTAAAATCTGAAGGGGTGAAAGGTAACCATAAGCTCATAAGGGGCGAGAACTGAGGGGCGAGCGGGCCTGCGACCGTTAAGAATACCTCGGAGACCTAAAATTAATTTAGCAGGATTGACAATGTCACATCACAATGACCAATGAATGAAGGATAGTTGAGAATGCCACGGGGATCTAAAATTAATTAGGCATGATTGAATCGTCATGAAAATAGAAAATGAATTTAACTATGCAAATAAGTAAAATAATGGAGGATTTTAGAATAAATTTACTATTTACCTATTAATATCTGATGACGTCATTTGGATCGTTAAGTTTAATTAACGCAATAATACCTAACCGGACCTGGATTTGCTTTTTTTCTGTCTGAAAAGTAAATGACACTTAAGAATATTGTGTGGAAAATAATTCTATTTTATTAAGCGCTCACAGTAGTAAGCCACTTCCACTGTGGCCGGTTCTTGGATGGATGACCACCAACGTCACCAATTTGTGAAAATTTGCTTGCTACTCCGTGCTTCGGATGGCATGTTAAGCCGTTGGTCACGGTTGTCAGTGAAATGACAGCCAGCCCCTATGGGCGCCTTGACAATTTTCAACAGTGGGTGGTCACAAGTTCACAACCTGCGTGATTTGGGAGAGGCCTACGTCCAGCAGTGGAGTGATATAGGCTGATTTGATTGATTGTAGAACATCAAGAAGCGCTTGTAGTCCCACTTGTTCCTGGGATCCATGATCATTGGGTTAAGTTCTTTACGTAGGTATCAATGTGGTCAACACGTGACAATGTGTATTGTCGCGGCATTTTAGCCCCTCTCTATAAAATAGATTGCAGAGGGGCTTATGGCGAGACTTGTGTCTGTAGTCTGTGACTCTGTTGCATTAAATTACGTCACTAGGTCACGTGGATCATCTGTTCAAAGTTTGAAATAAAACAAAAATGACAACTTCAATCGGATTGAACGTTCACTTTCACAATAAACGTTAGAGGGGCAGTGGGGTGAGACTGTCTCACGGCTTCTTGTTTTTACACAGTGCCATATAGCTCAAACTGAGATAGTGAAAGCATGGTGCAAAGGGATCTAATAATCGGCTGAGATGGGACCCTACCAACAACCCCAGGGTCCAAGCCTGCGTCACCTTCGAGTGGTGCACCTGCTGACTAAAGGACGAGAAAAAAAATCATATAGCTACCACTAAAGTGAAGATAAGCGTACGGCAAGTAGGTAGGCACGTAAGCTTTCGGCCAGAAATAGTTTTTACCTATCGTATTTAGTACAAAGTTGAAGCTTGTAGGTTATAAATGCTACAAATGAGTTAAAATGAGACCCTCCGTTTGTCTAAATCGGTAGGTATTTCATTAGTAATTACTTAGTTCTTGATGTCTGCCAAAAATCTATCGAGAATGTCATTTATGTGCAATATTCGATTACTCAATAATAAGCTCGATAATTAAACCAATCACATCGCAAATACCAGTATTTTTAATATACAAATCAATTGGATTAATTAATAGAATCAATATTTGTCACACCATTGCAACCAATGATTGCAATCGTTTTTGCCAATCGCTGCATGCTGTTTACCTATATTTTAATGGATTAACTTATAAGGTAAGGTTCGAGATGGGCTTTCTTGCGCGAACGCTTAGGTTGTGGAATGTTCTCCCAATTTTGGTTTTCCAAACGCCTGCAGTATGGAGTGCTTCAAAAGTTGTCTTAGAAGGTTCTTGCAGGGTTGGCAGCGTGAGTGTAGCGTCTCTGGTGTTGCAAACGTTCATAGGTTACGGTGATTGCAGTTCATCAGGCAGGCCGTGAGTTTATCCGCCATTTTATAGGTATATAAAAATATACTTAAGGTTTATTTCGGGCGGGAAGAGAGCTTTTGCGACCAAGCAACAAGAAAGAAGAAGAAGATTGATAAGTGATGCAGTGAGGTCATCTCTAGTCAGTCATGTGGTCGTACATGCCGTCGTCCCTCCATGCGCGCGCGCATGCGGCTCATCCCCGCTACGGCGACTATAAAAGACATCGCCCAAACCAGCCTCGCGCTATTACAACAGTGCCCTCTGTGATTTTTCCTGCCGTGATATTTTTTTACACATCATTTAAAGGTAAGTGAACTTGGGATAATAAGGATACAAGGGAATGAATTTAAACCCTAGGTAATTAAGGATAAGTAACTTTAACCTGCACTTTAGGGTTTTATAATAATCTTTAATTGTAAAAATAAAATATTTAAAAAAGACTATAAAAAAATAAGAAATTTTGTAATTTAAAAAAAACATACTTTGCCATTGAACTTGGAGCTTTTTTTTCTTCATTTAATTAACTTTAACTCTGACGATAATTTAATAAAATATACCAGTGAAATGAGAAACCTCACACTAAATTTACGTTGCTATGCACATAGTTACGTCAATCCATTCAAGTGATGATAGCTCTCGTCAAAATAAGAGACAAAATGCCATGTCCAACGTGTCCTTAGAATTTGTACATGCTTGTCTGTTGCGGATCAGGCAATGTATGTATGTCAAGCCGGAGTTGCAACATGCGCCGGTACCGAGAACATGACTGAGAGCCCTTTTCTTAGAAATTTCAACATGTGATAGAACGGATGGCTTTTTGATTAAAACGTCTTTAGTAGTACAATCCGCAACAAAAGTGTCAAACAGAAATGTGTAAATAAACAATACGAAACATGTATCGGCATTGGGTCAGTATATGTTCATATGTAATTTGTATATATGTTAGTATCAATATAGTGTTTCAATATACGAAGGTCAATAGCTGAAACATAACTTTCAAATATTTATGCCGTGCGACACAAAATATCGAATTAAGTAATATTCAACCGGTGTCAATGTAACCAGTTTTTTTTATACGCATGGTTTTAATATCGAGTACTGATAAATGATCTCCACTTGGTACTGCCTGCGTAACACGTTTTAAATCAATATGATGACATAGGTATTCCAAAATATTGTTTATTATTTATAGTATGCTGAGAGTACATAATATACAATGTTTTACATGGTCTAAGGGTTTTACGATTGCTAATATACAGCATCCTGTCTGCAACATTACTTGCATGAATTTCTTTTTTAGTCTGGATATTAATTATGAACTAAATAAATACATCTATATAAACTTAGTTAGTATAAATTATTAAAAAATGTATTTTGAAAATAATTGCGATTAAAAAAACACTTCTTCCTCATAACAATATTTTTCTAACTTATTGTATCTTGCACTCGTATTTCAATAAAAACTTTTATTGTTTATGTATTGATTGGAAAATAAAAGTTATCTGACATAATGGCGGCATGCAGTGGAAACAATATTAGCTGATTTTATTCTTATAATCAATCAAATCGCCAGCAGTCCACTGCTGGTTGTAAAAATAGCAGATTTTTTCAAAAAATTAATTATTAAGCGTTCCGGGAACTGCAAAAAGAATTGCAGAGGGTTATTGTACAACTTATTTCACGAACTTACAGAGACCATCCTTAGCTGGTGAACAGCCTGTTTGTTTCATTTATTAAATAACCTAAATCCCTTTGCAAATTCCATTACAACAACAGGGAACACTATTCATTATTTTTGACTTTACTTGAAAAAATTAAAATAGTTCTTCTTAGCTAGATATGAATGTAAAGTTAATTAAATTTGACTTCATCTTGGCCTCAAAAATAATCCGTTTATACCTGATTTTGTCCACTTACACCAATAAGTCTTTGAATATTATAGCCCAACGTTCCTTTAGTCTATACCTTAGGGGTAAAAACAATCTAGACCTGATCATTCGGTGAAAAGTTTTCTCTTCGTTTCCTCATAAATTCCGCATGTGTAGTGAGGGAAAGTAAACACTATAGTTATTCTTTACTATTTTTAACCGACTTCAAAAAAGGAGTTGGTTACTAACATCAACCGTATAAATGTTTGTTCGCGCAAAACTTCGTAGTTTATGAACCGATATAAATTTTGGACCCATTACAATGAAGTCAGGATCTGTTGAAGGCATCCCAGTGAAATCTAGGGAAACTTTGAAAATTGTAGGGACAACTAGTGCGTTTGTTAACTACTTAATTACTTAAGCACTTTAAAGCACTACGATTTAATGAAGATCTGGAGTAGATTAATGTACAGTCGAGGGAATTCCGTAATGGAATTCCCTCGACTGTACATTAATCTACACTACACACTACCACTACACTTAACAGCAGTCAAGGTAACTGCTGTTAAGCGCTGTTTGGGCTTGATTGATTTGTATTGATAAGAACTTACCTACATAGATAGATTTTTCAGTCTACCCGTCACTTAAAATAATGAAAAATAAACCGACTTTAAACACAAACTAAACACTAAAAAATATAATTGACTTAGCACAAAGTAATATTAATTTATTTTGATTTATCAGAAATTAAAAAATATTATATTGTAGACGGTGCCATTAATAATACTTACCTTACCCTATGGGTTTACTTGGGCCTTTTGTTTCGCACCAGCATTAATTTAAATTGTAATTGATGAGTATTGAAGAATAGGATTTTTTTTTGTACTGGAAACACTTTTCTAGGCGACTGTGTTTCCCTGATAACAATGAAAATAAATGTTGGTTGGACATAAGTGTCATAACACATCGGTATGCATGATTTTTTCCTGGGACATCCTTCCGAGGGCTTACCCGGGGCTCCCAACCATAGACTGTTGGGCGTTACGTGAGGTTTTTTAGTCGGTAGGAGTCCGGCATAGCATCCAATAGTATTTTCCCTCACGTTAAATAAAATGCATAATGTTTTGATTCTGCACCACTTGCAGTTGAGGCTGACTTAAGCCCCGAAGATCTTGGAAGGGCCACGTCGCAATATAATATGTCATACTATTAATGAAATTCAATTTGTGCAAAAATATTATTGAAAATCGTATAATCGACAAAACTCAATAAGGAAACTCTTTTTCGTCAAATATTTAGTTTAGTTTAGACAAATATTTTACTTGCCGTTCGTGGATTTACTAATTTGCAATTAAAATGAATTATTTACTAAGCGTAAAATGTCGCGTGATTATTTTTTTAAATTAAGTAATTTGTCATTCCAGCAGTCTCTAGAACGATGAAAACCAGATTGTTTACTTTTTACTAAGTTGATCGTAAAGGTGACCAGATACGGTTAGTAACAATGACGTCAAATATCAATATCATTGATAGCACATATGTTAAATTTTGAATATGCAGTGAGGCGATCAAAAAATGTGGATAGCTTTAATATAAGAGAGTTTTAAAGTGAGATAGTGTAGCCAATTCAACCTACTGCCATCAATCAAAAGTAAATAGCACACAGCCGATAATTATGGCATCTTTTGAGTATTATATCATTAACTGATAGCGTCTAACCTACTAAAGGAAACATTTTTTGGCAAAATAACATACGATGATATAACAAATACAGTTAAAGAACAATGGTATTAATATCGCTAGGCTATCTCACGACCTCAGCGCTTATAGAAGACGCCAATGTTTTGGTATTATAGCTTCCATTAACCTGCATTAGTTTTTAAGTCAAGAACATTAATTTGTCACCTTAGAACACATTACCATTAAATGCTGAGAATTTTGAGCGTTGTGGTGTGTCGCAACCTTAGCAAACCGAATATGATTATAGTGTACAGAATTTTTTATTTTTATATTTTCATTTAGGACTAACCTAGTTTTTTCATTAAAGTGTATGCACTTTTTGGTAATAGTGATGGGTCTTTTTTCTCGTACCAGTATTCATTCGAAAGAAGCTTAAATTGTAAGCGACACCTACTCGTGAAGGGTGATCAACCCATTTGCACAAAATTAGGATTGCCCTAAGGTAGAAAACATGGCAATTGTTTGTTATTGATGATTAATCGGTGAGTCAGTTAGTTAAAGCGGAGTGACTTTTACCAGGAATAAAATATTGACCGTGTTTCTCTGAAATCATATTACCTACCTCCATTTCAAAACATTTCAACTAGGTATCGTATTGGGTCACTATCTAAGTACGTCATCGACTGACTGTTTTACAGGAATCGAATATCGATTCAATCGCTAGCTGGCAGCGGGGGTCGTTTCGGGACTGTTAATCATGTCTAAACTGAACTAACAATGACTACAGAAAACGGCCATAAACCGGGCAAGCCTATTCTCCATCTGCAAAAGAGTACTGCTAAAATCACAGCTTCACTTTAAAAACTTGTCACACGTGGCCAGCTTGTCCTTCATTCTCATTTTTGAGATAGCCTAGCAATTTGATGGCATGTCCAGCATTGAAGTAACTTAAAGCATTTTTTCTAGTTTTGAAACTCTTTTATTTGAAGTTAACAGTTAATCCTTAGAAATATTCTGTTTGAAGAGTATTGTCGTGTAGTCAAATGATGAGTCTTCAAGGTCTCCATTTTTAAATTTTGTTTGTAGTTTTTTTACAGATATAATATGTGGTTAGGTTTTTTAGTGTCGTTAAAACTTTATATTGAAACAGAGCAGATAATCTCAGCGGTGAGGTAATGTATGTGTGTAATTAGCAAACAAAAAACACCGTGTTAGTTAGGCTTTACAAATTATCCGTTTAGAAGTATGTAAGAGTAGTATTACGTAAGAACATTATACATTGTTTCTTTAAAAGTTTTGATAATTAGTAGGTCAAGGTGCTGGACCAAGCAGTTTAACAAAATGTTGAAAAGAGCAATGGAATTTTCAGAAATTCTGTTGCAGCTTCATTTAAATCTTATTTAGATAAGAAGATGTTGTTTCTTATCAGCAAGATGTTGATATGTTTAATTTATTTTTGCTTATTTCGTACTTAACTTTATTCTAAGCATTCTCAAATTTATATCTACACTAGCTGCTGCCCGCGGCTCCGCCCGCGTGGTATGTTGTTCCCGGTCACTTAGGGGTATGAAAAATAGATGTTGGCCGTTTCTCAGACCTACTCAATATGCTCACAAAATTTCATGAGAATCGGTCAAGCCGTTTCGGAGGAGTATGGCAACGAAAACTGTGACACGAGAATTTTATATATTAGATATATTCAAGAAATTTACATTTAATGTTAGCTTGGTAACAGTATCCCTACTATATACCTACATAGTCATGAACTTGACATTTAAATGTAGACATTACACATAAACATCATCCTTATTATTTTTGCAATAACCAATTTAATGACACCGTGTCTTATATAATTTACTAAATAACTATGAAATTCAATTAAAATAATTACGGAAAATTTCGAAAAAAAATCATTTATTCAATGCAATTTGATAATTTCTTGAATGTTAAGGCCGGTTACCACCGCGAACTGGGTAGGCTATTGGTTACCTTTGCATCGGACCTGATATACTTTGCTTGCTATGCCTATTTTAGCGTAGAGCCTCTCGCTCGCGCCATATAACTGAGGCGCGATTGTGGAAAAATAAGTATGCAGTTTATATTAATGAGCCCTCTCAGCTTTCGTTGGAAACCGGTCTTTATAGGATAAAAAGGTTATGTCCCACGAGGGTAACGAAACAATGCAATGAATTGATCCCACAATTAACCAATCATACGATCACGTGAATCGAAGGACGAGTTGGGAAATAGATTCTCGGCGAAATGTTTCGACGCGAGTATTTCTTAAGTACTGAGTCTGCTTCGATGAGTTGATAATATCGCGACGAATCGAACAAGCAAACGTCAATAATTCTGTTGTTATTTGAGAGATGCTCATCTATACAAATTTTATAAAGATGAAAGATTTGATTGTTTGTTTGCATCGAATAGGCTCCGAAACTACTGGACCGATTTGAAAAAATCTTGCACAGTTGTGAAGCTAAACTTTCCCGGGTAAAAAAGGCTACATTTTATCCCCGTATTCCCACGGAAAAGGGTGACGTCCGCTATTGTTTTACATCGCAACCCGATCGAAAGTGGTCTCCGTAGCTAAGGAATGTTTTTACCGCCACAGGCGCTACACTGGCAAATATATTATTTATGAATAGTTTCCCACCGATTCATTTAACACAGAGTATTTGTTCATAAACCTTTGAATAGTTTCCCAGTGATTCATTTTATCACAGGGTGTTTGTTCATAGACCTTTATATAGTAGGAAATAAAAGGGTCCATCAAAAACTTGGTTTGCAGCTATCTCACCTAAAAACTAAGTGCTGTGTTCCTTGTTGTCTGTAATCTTTGACTAATTGATGAGGCTGTATGTAAACTGTAGCCGTTGTAGGAGACGTACTTAAAGGAGTGTAGGAAAATTCCAATAACTCCGTAAAAAGACAACTATGTAGACAAATTAAAAGAAAAACAAACTTCTCAGGAAAGTTTTAGAAATTCTAAAGGTTTTTTTTAAGATATTCCACCGCAGATTTAATTATTAAGTAACCTTTATCGCATAGAATGATACACAATTTATGTAGGTATATTAGTAAACATACAATAAGCACGTATTATAACCGGTAGTTGTAATATTGAGGTACCTATTATTATTATAAGCTAGCTGATGCCCGCAGCTTCGCCCTCGTTAAATTTGTTCCCATTCCCGCTTCCCGTGGGAACTTATTCCTACGATAAAGTATCTTATGTGTTATTCCAGACTATAAAGTTTCTCTGTACCAAATTTCAGCCATATCCGTTCCGACCTTCGTGCGTGAAAGAGTAACTAAGGTTCCCACATCACACATCCATACTTACAAACTTTCGCATCTTCTCTACTATTATAAAATTACTAGCGGTACCCTGCCACGCTTCGCTGTGACTTTTTTATGGTGGTTTTATGTGCCTATGAGAAATGAGTAACAAACTAAATGATGGGTACATTTTAAAAAAAAATGTGTGCGTGAACTATTGTACACACGTAAGAAGTGAAACTTCTTCATGACCTTATTTTTCGAAAGAAATATCATAGGAGTTAGTAGTAGTCTCCAAAACTCCAAAACTCCAAAACTCCAAAACTCCAAAACTCCAAAACTCCAAAACTCCAAAACTCCAAAACTCCAAAACTCCAAAACTCCAAAACTCCAAAACTCCAAAACTCCAAAACTCCAAAACTCCAAAACTCCAAAACTCCAAAACTCCAAAACTCCAAAACTCCAAAACTCCAAAACTTCAAAACTCCAAAACTCCAAAACTCCAAAACTCCAAAACTCCAAAACTCCAAACTCCAAAACTCCAAAACTCCAAAACTCCAAAACTCCAAAACTCCAAAACTCCAAAACTCCAAAACTCCAAAACTCCAAAACTCCAAAACTCCAAAACTCCAAAACTCCAAAACTCCAAAACTCCAAAACTCCAAAACTCCAAAACTCCAAAACTCCAAAACTCCAAAACTCCAAAACTCCAAAACTCCAAAACTCCAAAACTCCAAAACTCCAAAACTCCAAAACTCCAAAACTCCAAAACTCCAAAACTCCAAAACTCCAAAACTCCAAAACTCCAAAACTCCAAAACTCCAAAACTCCAAAACTCCAAAACTCCAAAACTCCAAAACTCCAAAACTCCAAAACTCCAAAACTCCAAAACTCCAAAACTCCAAAACTCCAAAACTCCAAAACTCCAAAACTCCAAAACTCCAAAACTCCAAAACTCCAAAACTCCAAAACTCCAAAACTCCAAAACTCCAAAACTCCAAAACTCCAAAACTCCAAAACTCTAAAACTCCAAAACTCCAAAACTCCAAAACTCCAAAACTCCAAAACTCCAAAACTCTAAAACTCTAAAACTCTAAAACTCTAAAACTCTAAAACTCTAAAACTCTAAAACTCTAAAACTCTAAAACTCTAAAACTCTAAAACTCGAAAACTCTAAAACTCTAAAACTCTAAAACTCTAAAACTCTAAAACTCTAAAACGCTAAAACTCTAAAACTCTAAAACTCTAAAACTCTAAAACTCTAAAACTCTAAAACTCTAAAACTCTAAAACTCTAAAACTCAAAAACTCAAAAACTCTAAAACTTCAAAACTCCAACTCCAAAATGTCAAACGCCCAAAACTCGAAAAGTTCAAAAGTACAAAAGTCCAAAAGTCCAATAGTCCAAAAGTCCAAAAGTCCAAAGTCCAAAAGTCCATAACTCCAAAGTCTAAAAGTCTAAAATTCTAAAAGTCCAAAACTCCAAAACTCCAAAATTCAAAAAGTCTAATGTTCAAAACTCCAAAATTCCGAATGTCCAAAAAGTTCAAAAATAACATGCAAAACATATCTGACCTCTTTATTAGGTAAGTACCTACTCTCTTTTATTATTCTGAATGAAAGAAGGCCGCAATCAAACTTCTCTTAAAAAACATCAATCTGGTAGGTACCTTCTAAATAGGTTGTTTATAATATTTTGTTCTGAAGCTGGCAGAATATAATTTAAAAAAAGCGACCAACGCCATCTATTGGTAAAATCACTTTTTAAAGCTACTTTATTCTTAATGCTGTTATGATAAAAGTGTATAAAGTAGCCTAAAACCATCTCTGAATCCTATTGTATATCGTGTCCAATTTTGAGCTCAATCGATTCTGTAAATTTTGAGTTTTTAATAGATACACAAACGCACACAACATTTTTATATATATAGATTAAAATAGCTGTGTCGGTACATTTCAGATAAATTAAATAAAAACTGTAATCGACTAATCTAGGGCTTCTGAGTCCAAATCTATGATTATTTTTCTTTGTGTCTGTTTGTTTGTGTATTTTTTCGGGTTTGGAGCAAAGTTCTGTAGTTAGGTCATAAATGTACTATTAGTATTTTGTAGACACTTTTTCAACTTTAATATTGCTATATGTTTTATCAAAATTGGTTCAGCGTAATTGAATACAGCTTCATTTATGTTTTAATAGAAGCCCTATGCGTTCGACAGGTCAAAGTCGTTTGGTTATTCGTTTAACCACCTCGCGAACAAAGTGCGGGCAAAAGCTAGTTTATAATATTAGTCAGAATAGTATTATATAAATGTACTAGCTGTTGCCCGCGACTTCATACGCGTAAAAAAATTGTTATAACGCTAATTTGATTGCTCTCTGCTTAGCCCCTAGGATATGTAGCGTGATAATATATATTTGAAGACACTACCCCTAGTTAATATTTGTGCAAAATTTGCATGCAATCTATTGAGTATTTATCAAAGAATCTATATGTATATATCAAAGCGAAACATTTTTCTAACTATATTTTCGACTTCGTTATCTTATGTTGAACACCCAGCGAGTATTTTATTTTTTATATTTCCAATGTGCAGTTTTTACTTTTCTATCATTTTATTTATTTATTTATTGTATACTTTATTGTACGCCAAAGTAATAAAACAAATAGGAAACTTATACAAAACGAAGCAATACAATGGGCGGCCTTATTGCTTAAAGCAATTTCTGCCAGGCAACCATTTCTGCAGGCATTTTAGTTCCTGTCTATAAATTAGATTGCAGAGGGGTTTATGGCGAGACTTGTGTTGTGTCTGTAGTCTGTGACTCTGTTGCATTAAACTACGTCACTCGGTCACGTGGATCATCTGTTAAAAGTTTGAAATAAAACAAAATGACAACGTCAATCGGATTGAAATTTCACTTTCACAATAAAAGTTTTAGAGAGGGGCAGTCGGGTGAGACCGTCTCACGGCTTCTTGTTATGATATGTATAGATAACATACAACTGTACGTAGTCTTAGTAACAGATAATAGATTGGGACAAAGCTTAGATTGTGCAACAGTTCAAGGCTAAAGTCATTATATTAATGACTTTATGAATATTCACGACCGTCATTAAGTTACTTTTTAGTGTTACGACTTCGTGAATAGGAACAGTTTTTATACCATTAAAGTGCCAGACGAGTCTACGGCTGTTTTGATCGAAAGTGAAATTAAAATCACCATTAAATTACGTATGCAAATATTATTATTAAATTTAATGTGTGTATGTATGTCTTGTCTTGTCAGTTTGTTCGCGATGGATGCAGAAACTACTCGACGAATTTTGACGCGGTTTTTTTATTAGATAGATCTTGGCTAGACTTAAAATCTTACGTTTATTTCATACCAATGGGTTAAGTAGATGTTAAGTATATCCAAATTTCTAACAAAAAATATTTCGTACTAGATGATGCTCGCGGCTTCGCTCGCGTGAAATTCGGTACCCGTTCCCGCTTTCCGTGGGATTTTTTTCCGTGATGAAAAGTAGCTTAAGTGTTATTCCAGACTATAAGCTATCTCTTTACCAAATTTCAGCCCAATCCGTGCAACCGTTAGAGCGTGATTGAGTAACAAACATCCAAACATTCAAACATCTAAACATCCAAACATCTTAACATCCAAACATCTTAACAAACATTCTCATGTATAATATTAGCAGGAAGCAGGAAAATTTAAAAAAAAAATTCTAACTCTACCTTTTCCAATATTAAACTTGCGGTGTCAGAATCATTATCCCTAGTAGACACAAACATTGCAATGTATGTGACGATTTTCGTTATATATTGTACCTCCAGTTTATGGTGCGAAGGCATGAGAATAAACAAAGGTGCGTTTAAAAACCAACGCAATATCCGCTAATACTTTTGGTTAGTTTGCGAACCTAGACGACAATAAAATGTTGAGTATCTTAACCTTGTAAGTTATATTCTATTCATTGTACAATAAGTACTCTAATTTAAAGCAGTAAAGTAACTTACACCACAATTTTCAATTAGAACAATCATGTATTCTATGCGCGTTGATGTCTTTTACACTGAAATATTTCTCGATCGTTGTAAGCCCATCAATAAAGCTAAGTTTCTTAACTGGACATAATCAGTCACTTGATCTATTGCGTCAGAGGTACTTCATCAATAAGCTCGGTTTATCACCGAATGCACTTATCCAAATTACTATGGAATGGCGTCGTACAATTATTACGAAATTTGTCATTTAATTGATACGGTTAATATTATTAATGTACGGAATCCGGTTTTATGTGATTTCAATTCAAGTTTAATAGTCCTTTATTGCTATATATATATATTGATCGTTAAAGCTTGAGACATTTGACAAGCTTAAGCACCTGTTACGGAACAAATATTTACCAGAAATCGAACCTCAGGTCTTGGTACTAGCAGTCGTATACGCTGTCGTATTACGTTACATGTCTATGTAACCTAATACGACAGGGTTATTTTCTTCATTCATTTTGAGTGTCTCCTCAAAATGAATGAAGAATATAAGACGAAGCGGTATTTTTTTCTTACTTACTTGACCTTGCATGTCATCAGGTACAAACGTAACAAAAATAACAGTTTTCAAGTGCATTTAATTTTGTTCCGAAGAGCTGTGCATACACCGTATTCAAGAATTTATTTAATACTTAGATAGCATAAGACTTACGGATTTTACGGTGATGTCCTTAGTCTTTATATGTCTGTGTCTCGTCCATACATTCTCAGAGTCCCATTTGGGTAGGAGTTTTCAAAAAAAAATTAATATTGGACCTTTTTTTTTATCGTGAGGAAAATCCTTCATGGACGCTATGCCGGACTCCTACCGACTAAAAACCACACTAATCCTAACTAACAGCCTAGGGCTGGAAGCCTGTAAGCCCTCGGAAGTATACTCCAGGACTCCCCCCCAGGTCCCTCCAGACATAATAGTGTACCTAAAACAGTCAATCACGGTTACATTTTATATCAATCAATCAGATTTTTAGGCGAGGTCGCAGTGATAGCCGTAGGTGTGTTGGGAGTCCTGAGGCATCCTTCCGAGGGCTTAGCTGGGACTCCCAACCGTAGGCTGTTAATTGGGCGTAACGTGATGTTTTTTAGTCAGTAGGAGTCCGGCATAGCATCCATTAAGGGTTTTCCCTCACGTTAAAAAAAATATATCTAATACTAACGGGCGTTACGCAGGTTTACCCACGTAACTCCCGTTCCCGTGGGAATATGGAAATAAAATATAGCCAGATATTCACCAGGAATAGTGTAGCTTCCCAACAGTGAAAGAACTTTTCAAATCGGTTCAGTAGTTATTTAATGCAAACAAACAATCAAATCTATCCTGTTTATAATATTACAATATAGAAGTATCCCTACTAATATTATAAGTGCGAAAGTAACTCTGTCTGTCTGTTTAGTTTCCACTCCTAAATCGCTGAACCGATTTTTAAATATAGATAGTTCAAGTCCAAGGGAAGGACATAGGCTATTTTTTAACTGACTGCTCAAAAGGAGGGTAATGATTTTACGTGATGACGACTTCCACGCGGACGAAGTCGCTGGGGAACAGCTAGTAGATAAATATGTATATCCTACGTGCGTGACACGTTGAGTGTCGAGTGATGATACAGAGGTCTCGTACCACTTGCATTTATTGATAGACATATTGTAGGTCATGTTTATGTCAGTAGAGACAAGGTCGCGATGTAACTGTTCGTATCAATGTTATTCGTTCGTTAGAGGTCGAACGCATTAGTGTATGAAAGTTTGATACTGCAATTATAATGTAGGATATCGATATCCGGTCAAGTAAATGGATTTTAATGAATGATAGTTTGGTGTAATTGAAAATGTACAACTTATTATAAAATGTTAATTAATATTTATTTATCTAAAATAGTGTAGTTATAGTTCTTTTTAAATTTATATTTATAGTAAAGAATTTATAAGTATGTTTATCAGTCGTTTAGATCCCATAGCACAAACTGAATATTAGCTTAATTTGGGCTAGATGATGTTGTGTGAGAATGTCCACAAAATATTCATTTATTATTATTTATATTTAAATATTTTTTTCTGTGATATAGATAATACGTTAACACACACACACTCATACACAAACACCTGTACTTATTTCAACAATATTAAACAAAAAACACCTGTACTTACTTCCACAGTATAAATTTATACTTCAACCCGACAAGTTTCGCCAGCAATCGAGAGTATAAAATGATACGCTTATATTACACTCGAGAGCAATGAATCCGGGTCACTTAAAGAATGTTAAAAATCTCGGAAACTAAAAATGATAGGTTAATGCAATAAATTGTATTTAATAGACAATGTAATACTCCTTAAATGAAAGTAAAAAAAATATGAGTCACCATACATTTTATTAACACAAAATTACATAAAGAAAAAACTGCCGATCTCTCCTTAAAACAAAAATAGGAAACATGAAATTTTTGAACTTTATTACGATTTTCTTGAATTTTAATACTTCGTATTGCCTCCTCGTGCTTCCATTACTGCGTTTACGCGGTTTGGCATGCTGTACACCAAGTTCCTTATACGATTTTATGGAATATTCTCCCATTCCTCTGTGAGAGCAATTTTGAGCTCACGAAGCGTGATTGGGGGAGGGTTTCGTTGTTTTACGCATCTGCCTAGCTCGTCCCAAGCATGCTCGATCGGGTTGATATCCGGGCTGCGCGCTGGCCACTCCATACGAGTAATGTTCATCTCTTGAAGGTAGTCATTCACAATCCTACCTGTATGAGGTCGGGCATTGTCATGCATAAATATAGCATCCTCACCTAAATTGACCATAAATGGACCAACGTGATCATTGAGGATTTCTTCCACATATCTTACGCTAGTTAAAGAGCCGTTTTCTATGATCACCAGCTCTGTGCGACTTTCAGAAGAAATTCCGGCCCACACAAGTACAGACCCACCACCGTAGGCTACTTTTTCTTCGATGCATGCTTGCTTGAATCTTTCCCCTGGTCTTCGATACACTCTGTGTCTTCCATCGTGCTTGTAGAGCATAAATTTTGATTCGTCGGAGAACATAACTTTTGACCAATCTTCAATACTCCAATTTACGTGGCTCTGGGCATACCTTAGTCTCGAAATACGATGCCCACGCTCCAGTTTAGGGCCGTTTGC
The DNA here is from genome assembly GCA_933228765.1 of Miltochrista miniata. Taxonomy (NCBI): domain Eukaryota; kingdom Metazoa; phylum Arthropoda; class Insecta; order Lepidoptera; family Erebidae; genus Miltochrista; species Miltochrista miniata. The sequence continues at coordinate 27,770,254 of OW121751.1, forward strand.
AGGTCTAAGGGGTTTTAAGTTAGATTCAGCAAGCCGACGTCTTACTGTCCATGCACTTGGGTTACTTCCTCCGAGGCGTCGAAACTGATTGGTGAGTTCAGTTCCTGTGAGAAAGCGATTTCGAAGCATGGTGTTCACCAAGTATCGGTCTTCTCGTGCTGTGGTACACCTGGTTCTGCCCGTTCCTGGTCTGCGTAGGTTAGAACCAGTTTCTTCGTAACGTCGGAGAACTCTTTGTACTGTTGACAGCGACACACCGACAGTCCTGGCTGTATCGCGCTGACTCCGGCCGGTTTCCAGCATTGTAAGTATTCTGGTGCATTCTTCAGGCGTAAGCGACATAATTTCAGCTTGATTAATGAATATAGAGCACTATCAACATGGTTTATGTACCCACATAAATGACAGATTACAAACAAAAGCAACACCAAATGCTGTAATTTCGTAGTTCCATCTTCGAAAGTGGCCCTTTTTCAAATTTGATTTTTTTATGATATAACTGTACAATAACTAAGAAGTTTTAATACCTTCATTTAAGGAGTATTACATTGTCTATTAAATACAATTTATTGCATTAACCTAGCATTTTTAGTTTCCGAGATTTTTAGGATTCTTTAAGTGACCCGGATTCATTGCTCTCGAGTGTATTTTACAAATCGAATAATGCTAATAAATTGCTTGATACATGGACATATGAAATCGTAGCCATCATCTTGATGAATGCAATGACACACATTTATCAACACTTCATCAATTTGATTGAGTTATGATGAAAAACGGTTTGAAACCATTTATATTAGCGCGATTGAGCCATATTAAGAAAATACGGCATTTTTTTTAACGTGAGGGAAAATGCTCATGGATGCTATGCTGGACTCCTAACGACTAAAAAACCTCACTTAACGCCCAACAGCCTGTGGTTGGGAGCCCTGGGTAAGCCCTCGGAAGGATGTCCCAGGACTCCCAACAGACCCACGGCCGCCACTGTGGCCTCGCCTAGGGGGTGGTTCGGGTGCTACCCCTCGTCTTTGGGGGGTTTCGGGTGTGATCCCGCTTTTAAGGGAGGGGGCGTGCATGAATTCCTCACGTCACTCTGCCGTCATGAGCCAGCTTCGGTAAGGATGGTGAGCAGCCCTCTCACCGTCCTCAGGCCCCCGTTCATGGAGGCCGATAGTCTTCGGAGAAAATACGGCATGTCGCAGTGAATTACTCTTTGGTATAAATCAATAAAGGTGGTTAAGTAGATAGTCTGGTCCCTTACTAGAGCTAGGTGCCTCCATTGCAGTATACCGTAGTGCATTCCACTATGTATATTATTTATGAAGACATAGGCCTATTGATATTATAAGCTGCTGTATCTAGGCAACTGATAATAATATAAATAAATAAATAAATATTTGTGGACGCTCACACACACACTCATTATCTAGCCCAAATTAAGCTAACATAAGCTTGTGCTATGGGATCTAGACGACTGATATACATAGGTACCTACTTATATATATTCCTTAATACATACAAAGAAAACACCTAAACTCCGAAACAAACATTAATGGAGCACACAAATATTTGAACAGATCCAGGACCTCCCGCTCCGCAGACGGTATCACTACCGACTACGCCACAGAGGCAGTCCGAAACCGATAAACATACTAATAAATTAGACATGAAAATTCTTAAAAGATCCGAACCCAGAATCAAATACGAGGTCTCAATAACAACAGTGGCATACACTGCGCCATTCAAATAAGTCTTGCAAAAATGCAATATTTATATTATTATTGTAACCTACTGAATGTTTATTTAGCCCGCTTTATATTGTTGGGATACATCGGTTCTTGACCCCAGTTCGCTTTTCAATGGGTGTAACACATCAGTTTGTAAATGTAGCAATACCTCTGCGTGGGTAACATTTCCGACATTGAACTTCAAGATGTTTGTTTAGACAGCCAAGATGATATTAAGCTGCACCTGACCTTATGTTGATCATCACTCATCATGCTGAATTCAATATCACATTTGCATCTTAAATGCCTAAATTCATTATTTGCACGCGGTTGTAAATCAACTTAAGCAGATATTAGAGGACATTTTTTTATACTACTAAGGTGGTAGACAAGCTCACGGCATCTGTGGTGTAACTGATGAACTGTGAACACCGTAGACTGTGAATGTTTGCAAAACCAATACAGATCTACAATTGCGTTACCGTAACAACATTAACATACAGTGCAATCTAAACAAAATAAACTTAAAATTAACTTGTACTAGATAGGTTTTTAGTTAGGACTTTCATGTTACTCAAAGAAAATATCAAAACTCCGAAACAAAAAAAAAATAATCACCTGGAGCAAAAAGCGCTTCATTTAGCAAATGCCTAGTCCTTGTAAGATAGTTGAAAAGTAAATTCTGGTAGATAGTAGATTTATTCTTTTTATCTTACATATTATAGAAATGTTTGATTGGATTGTGATACGCTAATTGGATTTGATATTAGATACCTATTATATACTAAGTAGGGACTATTTTCTACACACTACATCTCTAGTAACCTTAACAATAATAACGTAGAAAATCATAAAATAATTTTGTGGTTTCCTTTTAGTTTCAAAATAAGTACCAAAAGAACGATGACTTTTAGTTATTCAGCAAAACCACCGATTGTTACGCGAAAACCTAAACATGGCACATGCCTACTTCGGCTTAATGTATTCACGTAGGTGTACTTGTTTCTTTAAGACAAGAAGCTGATGACAATGGCAGTGTTTGCATATTAATAAGATTAATGGTGCAATTAAATACGCCTTTGTCTCGTCTTCATATCGGTTTGGACAAGTTGCATAAAAACCTTTAGTGTTGCAAACGTGCTAATGCTACGGTGACCACGGGTTATACTTGAGTAATACCCAAGATAACAATGACATATATATTCTACCGATAGACAGGAACGTCCATATATTGAATATGTTCTAGAGCGATACTAATGGACTCGCCCAACAGGTGCTATACAACACAAATTTTAGTATGAATAATACTGTCTAACTAAACGTTGTATAATTATATTACTTTAATGTGTTTACCTCTGTACATTGCGATTACAACACTATACCACAATAAATTAAAATATCTCCGTCACATGCGTGTCATTCGTATTTTGGCACAAATCGAACTAACGGTCGGTTCGGTGTATAAACCGCAGTTGAGGGAACACGACGCTTGTTCTGATCGCCGCATCTAGTACAGATAGTATAATAATATCACATACAGATCGACAACTCACTGCCCCCCACTGAGCATACTTCCCCACCCCCGCCACAGCTGTCATTATAGTTGGAGGGTTTTTGACGGAACGTTTGTTTAGCCTTAGTGGTCACTGGTCACACACTCAATCAAACTCTGTACAAACCTAACGTGTTTTTAGTGTAGGTGACAGTGACATTGAAAATAAATCTTTTGTATGGAGTTTCCGCCCTGTGGTAACACATAAAAAATATGTCTTTTCGATCGAGTTCCAATTGGCAGTATTCTTGCTCTGGAAGTCTGTGACGTTTATTCAAGAGAGGTTGGGTCTCGGTATACCAAACTCTTCTAAGATAGTTTTGCGTATACCTATATTGCACCCTCTTTTATGACCAACATAGCAATAATAGGCGAAGCCGTAGTAGTAGCTGTGGGTCTGTAGGGAGTTATGAGACATACATCCGAGGGCTTACCCGGGGCTCCCAATCATAGGCTGTTAGGCGTTACGTGAGGTTTTTTAGTCGGTAGGAGTCCGGCATAGCACCCATGATGGATTTTCACACACGTTAAAAAAAGAAGCATAGCAATATTTTTGTTATTCTTACCTATGGAGAAGAATCAATATTCTATTGAATTTCATAATCAATAAAATAATCAATCAAATTAAGTATCTATCTAGGAATTGAACTATCACGATATGCTCATAAGTGGATAGGTGTTCAATGATAAAACTATAATTTTAATAATTGTGCTATTAAAGCTATCGCTAATACTACAGACGTTGTACATGATTAGTAGTTAGTAGATCTTTTTATTCGTGTAGTTGGATATTTATTAGCTACTAGCTGACCCGCGCAACTTCGTTTGCGTGATGAATGAAGAACCGCTCGCGGCTCGACCGATTTTGTGCAAACTTCACATAAACCATCAACTAAATAGTCCAAACAAAGCCTAGATCACTGTATAGGTACCTAGACATTTGGTTTGGATAGGTGAGCTCGTTCTTGAGTTATAAAATTACAACGAAAAGTGGTATGGTTTTTTATATAGATAGATTTGTTGTTATGCCGGCAACAGAAATACATCGTCAAATTCATAATGCATAAAATATGAGCCAAGTAAATTTATTTATTAAATACATTTCTTAATTCAATGGCTAAACTACTACTTGACACAACTTCTCTTCTAAGCAATTGACATCGAAACTTAGTTGCTTCTTCAGGTAGTCCCAGCCTACGACGTTTAAACAAACTGAACTACTGTAGGCTTTGTTCTCCAAATACAGATGGTCCAACCAAGACCTGGTAACGTAATAACAATGTAAATTTCATCAGCTGAGCGTTCATGTTCATTGTAATGGCTCTTTTCAGTCCTGTCGAATGTAGTCTTCGTAGAGGCCATTCCCGTATTTTACAAAGACTTAGTGAGTCTGTTTCCTGACAGAATGCAGTCAGCACTATATGTAGAATAAAGTTCATGTCTTCCATGATCAGTTTGCACTATATGTAGAATAAAGTTCATGTCTTCCATGATCAGTTTGCTGTTTCTCTTCTAAGCAATTGACATCGAAACTTAGTTGCTTCTTCAGGTAGTCCCAGCCTACGACGTTTAAACAAACCGAACTACTGTAGGCTTTGTTCTCCAAATACAAATGGTCCAACCAAGACCTGGTAACGTAATAACAATGTAAATTTCATCAGCTGAGCGTTCATGTTCATTGTAATGGCTCTTTTCAGTCCTGTCGAATGTAGTCTTCGTAGAGGCCATTCCCGTATTTTACAAAGACTTAGTGAGTCTGTTTCCTGACAGAATGCAGTCAGCACTATATGTAGAATAAAGTTCATGTCTTCCATGATCAGTTATTTGTCGTAAGGATTGAGCGTAGATGGTAACATGCGGTGTTATTTTAATTACCAGTGGATACTACCTGAAGCGTGGTCTTTCATTTTTTCTGGCAAGCCATCTTAGCTTTTCTTCTCACAAATGTATTTTTGTCACACAAAACTTCCGTATTGCATATTTGGTTAATATTATACATAAATAGCGCTTTTTATTTAACTTTATGGCTTTGTAGTAAAATCATCTCTTTGAAGTCTGAAGTAAAACCATATTCCTAACATAAATGACAACGCTTTCACAAATTATGTGTCAAAATGAAAAGTAATTTAAGTATAAAATAAGAGTATTTAAGGAGTATTGATATCAACTCCGGAGAAAATCGACCCCAAAATAATTTACATTCCCTTTTTAGCATGTTATAGCATAAATTTCAATAAAATACGAAACACGTCTTCAATAAATTATGTTAGTAATGCTATATGCCAAATTTTAAGTAAATCAGACCAAGGAATCACGCTATCCCATACAAACTTTACCTTCCTTTTTTATACCTTTGGAGGTGGAATTTGCAAAAATGTTAAAATTACTTTTTTCAAATTGTAACAAACAACGCTCATGCTTAGTTTCATCATCGTATCATTAACCGTTTAAGCAATAATTGATAATAACTTTGGGTCTAGGGATCGAACCGCAAAATTAAGTTTGCTTTGAATTCTATATATTTTTCCGGAATAAAAAGTACCCAGTGTGGTGCCCAGGCTATTAAAGAATAATTATACTAAGTTTCATCGTAATCAAACCGGTAGTTTTTGCGTGATGCCTGAACAAACAGACAGACAGACAGACAGACAAAAAAATTTTTAATCACATTTTTGGGTTCGGTGTCGGTCTAGTAACACCCCCTGCTATTTATTTTTTTGATATTTTGAATGTACAGAATTTTCACTTCTACAGATTTATTATAAGTATAGATTACCAATAATGTAGTAGTTGAGGTGCTCGTGGGGTGAAGGTCTATTCGCTAACGACCTGTACCGTTGTGTAAACTTAACCCCTTCAAACCTTTAGTACTCGTTTAATAAACTTGGATGGGTTAAAGATTTATGAATGAGTAGATTTCGGTTATATTCAATACACCAATAGATTATGCTTTCCTACTTCGCTCGATATCTTTTGAACCCTCGTCGCACACCTTAAGGTGATAGTTGTCAATAATAATAATCCTTACCTAAGTAGAGACCTGCATTTAAATATCTATTTATGTGCTAAATTTAATCCAAATTAATTCAGCAATTTGAACAAGGCAGTCACGGTTGCCTTTGTAACATAAATATTCTAAAAAATTGTTTTAAAGTGACGACGTAAATGACCATGGACAAGTTATTCCAGCATGTACAACATTGAACTTGAACATTTAGCACGAAGTTAACTGTGATTTTGTACGGACAACTGTAGAACCTATGTACATTATATTCTTTTGTAATAGGAAATCAACTGACTAGACTTATAAACACCTAACCTAACTTCCTGAGAAAGTTTAGTACTAAGAACTGACGGTGTGCAGAGAATAAAACCACAGCTTTATGTCGATTTTAAACGATTTGAGTTGTAGAATTATCATGTTGGAATGAAAAGAGCTTGCCGTTCATTTTAGGCTAAACTAAAGTAAGTGCGAAGACATGTAGCTATAAAAATTTCATGCTACAATTGGTAGACCACACAGTCGGGATAAGAAAGTGATACATTATAATGTATGAAGTCTGAGTCAGCCTGGTCGAAACCCTGTCGTTTATCGCAATACACTGTGGAAATCTAGTTTTTATTAGAACTCATCTGATATCAATTCTTTGACAGATATGGCCAACCTATTGCCACTTCAACGTAGGTACTTACTCTACGTACTACTACTTTGGTTAATAACGGATAGAACGCAATGGTGATAGACTTTCGTTCAGACATTACAGCACAAGTGAAAAAGAAACTCTACGCTGAACGAACCCGACCAAATCCCTCTTTCCTTTGTCTAAGTTCTTAAGATAAATAAAGTACCTACCTAGTTTAAGAATTGAATCTTCGACATAGATAGATATCAGCATGACATGCTCATTGAACTTGACCTTGGTTTATCCAAGTTCAGGTCGAGATCAATATGTCGAGATTTTTCTTATAGGCTGTGCAGCATTCCACTTAAACTCAACTATTCTAACATTGTAATGAATAGTGCACTTGTTGTTAACATTTACACACACGTTCGTTATAAACCTTCCACCCAATGTGACTATACAAGCAAGTTGCACAATAATGTATTTAGCCGTAATTAGAAATAAGTTATGCTGATATGCACATGCACATTCAATAGGTATCATTTTAATGTTTAACACAATTTATAAATCAGTAGAATAAAAGCATCTATCAAAGCAAGACGACAATATAATTTTATCAAGTACTCACATCATCCTAGCATTAGCAACCTTTATCAAAATGTTGGGAAACTCCCCTACATTTATGGTCCTTCGAGTTATTTTTATTTAAATCTATTGTAAATTTAAAAACTTCTTTTAAGCGTAGATGAGTAGCTTATTATATTGCGTCGGCCTGTCTTGCTCTTTATACATTTACTTAATAGGTAAGCCTTTAGTTCCCGTAGCTGGTTGGTCACATTATATTTCAATACATTTCATATCAATATATTGTCAAACAGGGCATTCAGAACTACCCGGGTTTTGATAGAGTCCTAAATCTCATAAGTAACAACTTAACAGCTGTTTTATTTTGCTCTCTGTAAAATCACAGAACAGTACGAATGTGATTCACGATGCCGCATACAGCTAGCAAGCACTTTTATATGTGTGGGTACAATAGCAATAGATTCAACACTCCTTTCTGCATACAATTTTGAATTCGGCAATACAATTATTCACAGCCAGTGTAATAACATAAATCTACCCAAACTAAAATTTCCTTAGCCAATGAAATATGATTGCAATGTAAGTGTGTATGACCTCTAGCCCGTGGCGCTCACATCTCACATATCTTGCAAGTAACATTTCGTTATATGCTATTACTTGTCATTAAACAAATTAAGCCGGCGCGGCGTGAGTAGATACAAAACAATAATAGCTGTGAGTGGAGGACATCAGTGTTTAGCAAGGCGTTAGAAGAGCTCGGGGCTCGGTGCACGAAGCTACAGGATCGTGACCGGAGGACCGGCCTCGAGCGGTTGCGACACATCTCTTAGAAACATTGTGGCTGAGACTCGCACTAAATTCGCGATTAGGACACAGATTCGTAAAGAATACCGTTCAACCGTTGTACAGAACACGTATTGTTTTACGATTGTTCACGAACACCTTCAGCGCTGTGAGGTCCCCATTCATGGCATTCATCGTGTAATAATGGCATTTATACACGAGACTCTTGCCGATAAGTGCATTGCCTAACTGAGGTCAGGTCTCTGATATTTATCTAATATCACTTTGGTCGTTTATTTATCCATAATGATATGCCATTAGCTACATATATATTATATGCAATAACATTTTCAAAGAAATAGCGAATAAATTGACTTTTTTGGTCTGTTCGTGAAACTGTTATGTTCTTTTACAGCTAATTACGAACGTGTATTAGAAATATTAGAATTGAACGTCTACACGAGCATTGATGCATTTCATTGCAATTGTCGTGGACACCTTGAGCAAATGAATCTTAAGTACATCGCATGACGCCATTTTATTTAAAATAGCTTCATTTACAACAGCTACGAGCATTTCGCATAGGTTTTAAATTGTAGATGGTCGTTAAATTGTATTGAGTTAAAATACACCGATGAGCTATAATGTTCCATAATAGGATGAGGAAGTTAATTATTACGGACCATGGAATACAAGACGATCTTTACCTTAAGTTGTTCGTGATGACATGCCTTAAGCTTTATTGATGAGGTGAGATCGCATTTACGGCTTACGGTCATAGTATCAGCAAGTACAACCATGTCAAGGTTGTTTCACACGACTTGCTCATAGCTCTATACGCACACACGACGATGTGTGCTCGCATCGCTTTGCCCAACAGCTGATATTTCCGGGTACATATCACGAACGATGCTCTATATGACTTACATACACTGTTTTTATTACATCCTAGTGACGCCTACGCCTCTAATTCAAATAAGTAAACAATCTTGTTTACGAAGATGAATTAGCCATAAGGTGAGTTCCTGGTCGAAGCTTTTGTAAAGACATGTAGAAACGATTATAGGTGTGATTTTTTATACTACAGCAACACGTATGTATGTAGTTTGCCTGAGGCGTTCTCGAGACGTGTTCAGACAGACGTAGCTGGCGACATACTTACTGTTACGTAAGTCCACAAAAACGGCGCCGATTAACCAACACCACAAGTGTGACGGTCGCCTTACTGGGACAATCGATCTAAAACAATTGGCTTGCACTGTTACAGTGGCAAAACCCTCCGTGAATATTTGTTACAAGATCGCAATAACACTTGTAAGCATCTTTCGTATGGACGTTACACACTGACCGATAGTGGCAAGGATGCATAAAGATATTGTTTACAGTAAGCACAGGTTATTGAACGGTTAAAAGTCGTTGCATTCGGAAAGTTTGGATTGCTAAATTCGGCACGTAACACGATCCAGTGCCCTGGTCACTCAGTGTCAGATACCTGAATTGCAAGATCTTTGGTTTGGGGAGACAGCGTCTTATGTAAGTAATTATATATTTTGGATGGTGGCCGCTTTCAGGTGGTAATCGATAATCGTGTATTGCATGAGGCAAAGGGCGAGGATAATTATTTTTCCGTCATAAAATAGGTATGTACAGAAACGTGTATGCTATTTGGGTGTAAAACTGGACTGGATCCGCAATCAGCTCACAACGTAATAAGTGGTGAGTCTATTGCCGTTTTTAAACGTTGTAAAGAATATCCCATAGAGATTTTTGCTGAGAATAGCAAGAGATTTTTGTCTAAAATCTCCAGACTTATGTATGCCCAACAAATTGTATGTCGTGTTTCCTCTCACAAACAATTGTGACTCATACAAATATTGGTTCCGACTCAAGATTTAAAACCAAGACCTCAGCATCAAGAATCGGATACACTACTACTACTGTTTAAGTGCGTGACATGTGGCAACGTTTAGGGACCGCATTAGTAAGTCGGTAGCGATATTCTATAAGCAATAAATTCTCTTCTAGCCGATAAACAGTGGCACATACCAACTAATAATTATTTAGTGGGAACAGCTCATACGCTAGTATTTCCATACCGCAATGATTAAGTACGTCTGGTTTAGCTATAAAGGTACGCATAGTTTTCATCACAATCAAATGAATTATCTGTTGTAATTATCTGTGAATAGACTATTGTTCGACATCCACGCTACATAGGTTCTTTTGGTATTTACGAAACTTTATAAGGGAACTGGTATACTGTGTACGCCTTGTTACTTATTTATTTTTGTCGAGATTGCTCAATGAGTAGAGTACAGTAGAGTAATTTTCTATTGGGCTTGTCCCTCTCTTTAATAAATGCTGTACACAACAGGGTCTGCGATGATCTCGCAATTTTTACGTACCACCTAAGTACGTACTGAAATGCAATAAATAATTGAATATTGAACTATTCGTTTGTTAGCGCTTTTGTGTTAAGGAAAATGTTACCGATATTGTTAAACGGGTGTCAGTGTTAGGAAAAAAGTAGGTACGGCATAATAGGTATATCAACTTAGAATAAAGTTTTCTGAACCTTTTGAGAAATTAACTTTGTCTTAAAGGACTTTCTATTTGAGCTTTTACACTCGCGTTATTACTAAATCTCACAAAAAAAATCGAATATTTAATGGCTTCTATCTTTTTATAGCCTTTTAATTCACATTTTGAACCTTGCAGTCAAAGTTTATAATACGGCAAAACCATAAAATGTTTGACTTTGTATGTAGAATTTTAAATAGTTGAGAAATATCCTTCCGAAGTTTCTATGGACAAAAAAGCGACTAGCGTAACCTTAGGGGTGGATCAACCAACATTCGCGAATGCACTGACACTTCAGAAGCGGCTATCCGTAAGGTTTTTCATAAAAAAATATACCTTTAAAAAGTTGAGATTCCAAAAAAGAAAATAGTAGCAGTTCATATTGTTTCTAATGCGCTTATATTAAAGTACAATATAATTTGTTTTCAGATGCAGACGTGGTTACTGGTGGCATGCGCGGCAGCGCTTGCGGCGCTCACCATGGCGCAAAAGCCTGGTCGCTTTCTCTCACTTCCTGTCCCACAGAAATGCGCCAACAGTAAGTTCTTGATTGTATTGATGTTCAGCCTGCTTTATGATATAAGAATATAAAGCACGAGCTCTGGCTTGTGAGATTCTCATCGTAGGAAATAAAATATTGTAGGATACGAAAGGATTAGAACATTAAATAAAATATTCCAATTGTTTTTGAGTTTAAATCGATAGATTTAGATTAATTACACTTATGATCTAAATAAGTAAATAGCCTTTGAAAAGGACGTAAGGCGAAATGGGTTAGGTATTACAATAATAAATATTGTGCAACAATACAAGTGAAGTTTTTCAATATGTGTAGCAAGTTCCATCAAGTGCCTTCAATCAACAGTATTCATAAAATATTCCAACATGCCGACCTCACCGATAGCTTGCGGTGACGTGAGTTCCATACGGATACTACGTAAGGATCCGCAATTATAAAATGAATATTCCGTTACGCTACAATATCCATGCCAAAATTTTTACTAGCCTATTTTTTTAATGTATTATTGCATCTTATACGGTTCTTCTTCTATCTCCTTTACCTTATATATTTACCCATATTACGTACAAGCGCTTCTTTTGGCACACGCTGTATAACCAGCTCTTCATATAATATTATACTATCTGAATAGTGCAACTTCTTTCTTCTTAAAAATATCATTCCCATTTCACAAATTGAATCAAACTGCACCCAGGGAGCAACATTTGGTTAAATCGGTTTCGTAGTTTAGGAGTTCACCACGGATAAATATAACGTGACACGAAATTTTAATATTGAACGGGTAGTAAGTATATAACAGAATATACCTACAATAATATTTACAATAGCAGATAATAAAAACAGCTAAACAAGAATAACATTTTTTGAATTATTTATCCATAAAATTGACTTAAACTGTATCAGTGACGTGTAAATAATAATATAGTGTATCCTGTACTAACAAGACCTGATTAACTGGAGCTATTTCACAAATTAATTCATTAGCAGGTATAGGTATTTATATATGAGCAACCTGTCTATGTGGTAAACGATCGTGTTTTTTTTTTAATACGGAGGTAAAGACAAATAATAAAATTATGTAATCTACCGGTTATTTTTATTGTTAATTTAACATGTACGGCATGAAGACAAAAAGGGCTAAGCTCTGCTTGTGGTTCTAACGGGTGTTTTTTTTAGAGGTATAGAACTTTAAGTTGGCACCACTTTTTTAACTGGCGGTAATTTTGTCAACTGTCAAGTGATTTATGTTTAGTTTGGTTTGGCATTTCAACATGAATAGATTGACGCCGGAACAACGCTTTCAAATTGTGCAAATTTATTTTGAAAATCATGGTTCTGTCCGAAAAACGTATCGCGATTTTCATAAGCAAATTTTGTTTAGCGATGAAGCCCACTTTTGGTTGAATGGATACGTCAATGAACAAAATTGCCGTTTTTGGGGTGATGATAATCCTCAAGCGTATGTTGAGACACCGTTACATCCAGAAAAACTGACTGTGTGGTGTGCTTTATGGGCTGGTGGAATAATTGGTCCGTACTTCTTTAAAAACGATGCTGACCAGAACGTTACAGTCAATGGTGACCGCTATAGAGCGATGATTACTGACTTTTTCGTTCATCAATTGAACAAACATGAGTTGTGGTTTTAACAAGACGGTGCAACATGTCACACAGCTCGTGTCACAATTGATTTATTGAAGGAAACGTTTGGTAACCGCATAGTTTCACGTTTTGGTACCGTGGATGGGCCTCCAGGATCGTGCGATTTAACGCCACTTGACTATTTTCTGTGGGGATATGTGAAGTTGCTAGTCTACGCCGATAAACCCGAAGCGATTGACCATTTGGAGGACAACATTCGGCGCGTTATTGCCGATATACGGCCACAAATGTTGGAAATAGTCGTCGAAAATTGGACCTCTGGATTAGACTACGTCTGAGCCAGCCGTGGCGGTCATATGCCAGAAATCATATTTAAATTATAATGCCAGAAAATTGTCTTTCGAATAAAGTCAATTTCAAATCAATCAAAAAAATCCCCTTTGTTTTATTCCATTTCAAAGTTCTATACCTCTAAAAAAAACACCCTTTATTTATATGTGAATAAATGAATGATTTATTTATTTGATGTGAAATATTCCGAAAAAGAGATATCAGGAACTCTAACAATAAAATCTGAATTGAAAATCAAAATACATTTTTGAAAGCGTTACATTCAAGATTCAAGTTGCATATTATTATAATAATGAAATTATCAACGTTTGAATTCGATAATATTAGGTATTTAAATAATATTTTTCTTGCATTCAAGTCCAAACATCAAGATTAAAAATTTTGACATGTTCTTTATTACCCGAACTGCCGAAGAAAGGAGGGTAATGTTTTTCGAGAGAATGTATACATATGTATCCAATTCTTTGTCACGTCCTACAGCCTGAACTGCTTGACGGATTTTGACATGCGAGGTGTCCTTTGATTTGTCGTGATTGTGTGAGTGACACCGGGTACATTAAAATTTCTAAAAAATCAAAATTGCAGACTTTTGGCGCTAAAATGAAAACGTTGTTTTTTTTCATCCACGCTCTACAGCCTCAACGGCTTGACGGATTTTGACATTCAAGGTTTCATTCGATCTGTCGTGATTGTGTGAGTAACACCAGGTATATTAAAAATTCAAAAAAATCAAAATGGCAGACTTTTGGCGCTAAAATGTAAAGCTTGATATTTTTTCTTGGACGCTCTACAGCCTAAACGGCTTGACGGATTTTGAAATACAAGGTGTCATTTGATTCGTCGTGATTGGGTGAGGGACACCAGGTGTAATAAGATTCCTAACAAAATCAAAATGGCGAACTTTTGACGTTATAAATATTTGACTGCGATGAACTCAAAACTACTGAACCGATATTGATGCGGTATTATGTGTTTATAAGGTCTTAGTCAGACTTAAATTCTTACATTTGTTTGATTGCAATCGGTTGAGTAGCACCGGAAATATGATCAAAAATATAATAATTAAGGTAGAATTTTGGTGATGTCCCTTCACTACACGAAAATTAATAACTCCACTATTAACATAACTGAAAAGTTTTAAATAAACTTAATTATTTAGAATATAAAAAACCCGACTGCCAAGTACATATACCTACAACTGAAAAGTAAAAAACAAGCTCTACATTTCTTTTGTGATTTTCTTTAGCTACTTACTGTTTGACTTTGTTGACAACATTTGCAGGCGGGATCAAGCTATGGGAACAAGTAACTATTTTGTAAACCACCACTCGCTTGACATAGCTTCTTCCCGCCTGCAAATGTTGCCGACAAAGTAAAACCGTAAGTAGCTAAAGAAAATCACAAAAGAAATGTAGAGCTTGTTTTTTACTTTTCAGTTGTATATGTACTGGCAGTCGGATTTTTTATATTCTAAATAATTAAGTTTATTTTTATAAGTATTTAAAAGTCAATGCTTGTAGATAAGTTCACACATACATCCAATTTTAGGTAGGTATATAGTTCTTATATTTTTTGGGTTTTCTAACAAAAATGTTAGCCATCAATGTAATCGAAGATAATGAGTTAGTTTGATGAATAATTACTCATCAATGATGAATAGAAAGCAGGTTCAATGGTGTCAATGTTGTTTAAAAGCACCTCCATGCATTTTAAATTTTACTCGTACATGTCAAATGAAGTATTGCAATTGTATCGAATTGGTTTTGCGTCATGAATGACGAGTACGTAAAATAATTTCAGGTATCTTTAACCTTATTGGCCTTATACATATTGTTTTTATACATTCCTATGTCAATCCTACTTCCTACTAATATTATAAATGTGAAAGTTTGTGAAGATGTTTGGATGTTTGGATGTTTGTTATTCAATCACGCTCTAACGGTTGAATGGATCTGGCTGAAATTTGGTACAGGGATAGAGTATAGTCTGGAATAACATATAGGCTACTTTTATCCCGGGAAAATGTTCTCACGGGAAGCGAGAACGGGAACCAAATTTTACGCGGGTGAAGCCGCGCGCATCAGCTAGTAACTTTTATATAGTGCTAGATGATGCTCGCGGCTTCGCCCGCGTGAAATTTGGAACCTTTCCCGCTTCCCGTGGGAACATTTTCCCGGGATGAAAAGTGGCAGATGTGTTAATCCAGACTATAAGCTATCTCTGTACCGAATTTCAGCTCAATCCCGTTTAGCCATTAGAGCGTGATTGAGTAACAAACATCCAAACATCATCACAAACTTTCACATTTGTAATATTAGTAGGATACATACATTATCCATAAGTAAAAATGTAGATGATAGTCTGGAACTCTGGAATAACACATAGGTTACTGTTGAATTCTGTAAAATGATCCCAGAGGAAACTGGAACAGGGATAGAATTCCACGCAAACATCGTCTAGTTTAATATACTATACTTCACATCTACACATGATTTTAGATACCCAAGAGGTTTTCCCCGAATTGAGCGTTGCAATATTGTGATTTTCTTTCTTTCTATAATATATAGTTTATACAATGCATTTAATGTTGTTAAATATAATTATGTACTTTATTATATTCTGTTATTGGTTCTCAAGTTACTCTGAAGAAGACTGTAGGTATGTATACTACCTTTAAACATTACAACAACAGAAGATTACTGTTTTGGTACAGAAGGTTCTCTATAAACACGTATATTACCATAAATACACAGAGAGTTTCAGGCTACAATTCACAATACAAAAGCGCTTAATACCTACATTCATACATACACAACCTGAAAAAAAGTAAAAGCTACAGTCGTTGACCTGCGAAGGTCGCATACCTAATAGAGGGAGACAGACTCCTGTCTGTCCCCCTCCATCTCCCTATTCCGGTCCAATTTAAGTACGGTTGGGAAAAACACTTTTCCTTATTTCTGTGAAAAAGTCTTTCCTTTTAATCATGCCATAATTACGTCGTTATTTCGGCTCTAATTCAGTACCTACTTGTTATGCTTTAATAAAGGTTCTATTTATTTGTTGGATATGTACTAAAACTGTGAAGTGGATATTATTATTGGCTTTTAATGAATTTTACTTGGCACTAGACGAATAGATAGGGATCAGATATAATTTTAATCGGGTCGAGTCTGGCATGAAATTCTTAGGGATTTCCACTTGTTAAAAACCATTAACCATCTTATTTTTACCTCCAACGAAAACGAAGGGTGTTATAAGTTTAACGTGTGTATCTGTGAATCTGACTGTCCGTTATAGCAGTCCAACGGATGGACCAATTTTGATGCAGTTTTTTGTTCAAAAGCCGATGTGACCGGGATAGCTCTTAGGCATAAATATTGCAGATCATCAGTTTACTTCGTGAGGGGTGAAGGGATCTTACCCAAATTTACAGGTAAATGTAGAATACTGTTACTTTGTGGTATTTCCACGAGATGGCTGGAACTGGTTTAGAATCGCGGATTTTCATTTTCCATAAATTAACATTTTCTACCTTTGTAGATCCTGTGTATCCACCACAGCACCTGCACAAAACTGCTATCAGTTAGTCTAAAATCTTTGAATGAATACTAATATTATAAACAGAAAAGATTTGATTATTTGATTGTTTGTTTTTTTGCATCGAATAGGCTCTGAAACTTCTGAACCGATTGGAAAAATTCTTTCACTGTTTGGGAAGCTACACGGGTGAAATCACATGACGTCCGCTAGTCTATACTAATATTATAAAGAGGAAAGATTTGTTTATTTGTTTTTTTTGTTTGTTTGTTTGTAACGAATAGGCTCCGGAACTACTGGACCGATTTGAAAAATTCTTTCACTGTTGGGAAGCTACACTCTTTGCGGTGAACATAGGCTATATTTTATTACCGTACTACCACGGGAACGGAAACTACGCGGGTGAAACCGCGCGACGTCTGCTAGTATGTAATAAATAGAAGCTTTATTGTTTAAAAAGAATGAAAGGACGATTTATAAGAAATACAGCATTTAGATTGTCATGTCACGTAATATTTAAAAAAAAACTGATGGCCTGATGGGTGTGTTTTAATTTATTGAGCTACATGCATAAGTCAGTTACATAACATACGAGTTTAACTAGTAAACACGTGATGGCGTGAATGGGTTTGACTCTGTCTATTAAAGACAAGCGGCCGTCACGCGGTTTCACCCTCGTAGTTCCCGTTCCTGTGGGAATACGGGAATAAAATATAGCCTATGTTTACCGCAAAGAGTGTAGTTTCCCAACAGTGAAAGAATTTTTCAAATCGTTCCAGTAGTTTTATCTTTCCTCTTTATAATATATATTATTAGTATAGATTTACACCTCTAGAAAGAAATCAAAAGCGCATCTGGCTTAGTTTCATATACCTACGAACTTCTGTTTATACAATTTGACTTTACTTTTTATATCACACAAGACAAGAATAATGTTCACCTGATAGAAAGCGGCCATTATAGCCGGTGGTCGTACGTTCTATACCGGAGAGTGACACACTTGACCTGACACTTCTCCTAAAACCTATGACCCTGTTGACTAACAATGTAGGTAATCTACACTTTTGGGAAATCCAAATTACGGAGGCCCTTCAACAATAAGCGTAGGTATTCATAGATATGAAGCAAGGCATTCTGAATTTATTAGGTACTTACTATGAATTCAGAGAGATGTTGTGACTGTGTAATGTTAATTTTATTGATATTGATAATTACTATGAACCAGATTGATAATGGCATGAAAGCTTTATAACAGAAGTACAGGCTAAAAATTATATTACTAGCTCTCAATCATAACTTGGAAAGTGGGAAATTATTATCGGTGCAGAATAGACAGGTAGGTTCTTTTGTGGAATAGAACAATTGTCACTTAAAACTTCAAATAATCTGCATACCTAATTCCATTGTAGGTCCTCGTAATTATATTATGTCATAAAAGCTATAAGACTAGATTATGATTTAGACGCTCTCACAATGCTATAACAATAACCACTTTATTTTAAGCACATTGCGTAAAATTATCATAAAATAAATATTCTTCAGATTTCACTTTTTAACATTATATCTGGCGAAAATTGCACGCCTACTGTTGATTAAACTGTAGTCGACAGAAGCTTACCACAAACAAATGTAGAGAGAAAATAGGAAGCTGCGAGTTAAATATAATAATGATCATGAATTTGAAATATGTAGTTATTTCCTATGTAAGACTGCAAAATGGAATTTCGGTTGCTTCTTTTTCATGGAGAAAAAAAACTAGAATTGCAATCGTATTTTTAATCTAATCACAAATTGAATGAACAATATCACTTTGCATTCGAACAATTCAACTCTAACTTTTTTGATCTATTTATTCATTTTTTGTGTTATATGTTGTATGGTGTTATTCAATTTGGGTGCATTCATTGTATTTAGCGTAGAGGGTAGATGAGAAGGGCTGACAAAAACCATAAGACTACGAATTCAACCTTTATGATTTACAAAATAAGCTTGAATTTGGCTTTCATAGCTGTAAGTGGATCTCATCCCCTTTTTTTAACATCACTGCTGCACTGGTGCAGTAAACTCCATTGCAGTAATGTAGCTGGCAGTAACTAGTGCCAAGTCGTTTCTATCAACCTAAAATCTAATGCAGTAGCCAGTTACCGCACTATTTTCATATCAATTTATTATGATTAGGTACTAGTATTTCAGTTTTTTACAGACCTAGGCTATAAGAAGGACGTCCAAAAACGCATATCCTTGAGTAGCTTATAAAATTCGCCGGCTGTGACAGTGGCCCTGAATTGAGACAAGTTACATAATATGCGAACAAAAAAGTTTATATTAATAGTTCTTAAAATATTCATTAACCGGCTTTAGTCAAACAATATTTCAAAGTAAGTATAATATTAGTTTAGCAAAGATGATCGTGAATCCGGTTGGCGACGACATAGCGAAGTTACTCCTTGTCACATATTTTTTTCATTCTCAAGGTGACCTACTAACCTAGTGTCCTAGTCGCATCTTTTTGCCTTGTATGGTAACCGTTCAAGTTCTAACACAAGGTGTCATATCTTTACTGTAGAATTCAAGTACGCATAGCTGCTCTATTACTCGGTACTATTGCGGACCTGTCGTGATGTGATAATGAAGTCTGTGCAAACATGCAATTTGTATGGAGCTTAACATTACTCTATGATTAATACCTATCTCATAAAGTCACCCAAATATCCATGGGAATAGAATTGTGATTAATCAAGCATAGTTAATTATATTTCCAGATTCTATAGAACATAACAATAATCGCGTTGTAATCGGTCTCAATTCCATACGAATTGGCACGCCGTGAATGTGGACATGCTCACGCAAAAACTCGCACTTGTCCCTCTGATTACATTTATTTATAGTGAAAAAAAGGTAGCCTAAACCTACTACTAAGTTGACCTTTTGTATATTTTGAGACCTACCACTACGGCAAAATAGGGCAAATATGTATAAACCCGGACCAAATGTGTGATAATAAGATCCGAACGCTATTCCTATTTACATCCGAAGTCATCATTTCTGAAATCAGAGCAGAACTTTAAGCTCAGAAATGATGAATCCTGATTTCCTGCTCCAAACGCTTCTCCTTTACTTCTCTAGATCTTCAGATGATCCCCAGATTATATGACTGGCATGCTTGTCCTCTGTTGTTGAGCCACAAGATATATTTGTGTACTTACCTATCTATATTATTATTAGAGAGAATCTGACTGACTCATCGACCTACCTTTTATTAACTAGGCAAGTAGTTAGAAAGGGTTTTCGGAAATTCCACCACTAAGGTGGTTATCTAAAATAGGTACCTAACTAATTAAACGTTGTATGAAAAGTCGCCATTTTAGCCCCTCTGTATAAAATAGAGTGCAGAGGGGCTAATGGCGTGACTATGTCTGTAGTCTGTGACTGTCTTGCATTAATCTTCGTCACTAGGTCACGTGGATCATCTGTTCAAAGTTTGAAATAAAAAACAAAAATGACAACGTCAATCGGATCGAACTTTCACTTTCACAATAAACATGTTAGAGAGGGGCACTCTGCCGAGAACGATCTCACGGCTTTCTTGATTAAAGTTAACAACATGCAACTAAATACTCCTGTTACTGGTACCAAAATAATATATTCTTGCTTAAAATATTTCTCGAACTGTACCTAAACTGTCGAGATATTTTTATTAAAATTCTATTTGTCTAAGGTCTGGCGGATTTAGCTACACACAGAATCATGTAGATGGCGCGAGAGTACACTCGGTTTCTAGGATTTTGCAACACAATGTCAATCAATTCGACAACCAGCAATTATTCACAATCTTTGTACACAATAGCTCTGCTTATATTTACTAACTACATACCTATTGGTTACGTTATTCAATAGTGTAAGAATGGCCATTATGAATGGTTAGCGAGTTCATGGGTTCCAATTGCTTACATGAGGTCATGGTCATAGGTCACGAGAGTCATTGAATACTTCGTTCAATATAATTATGATTGGATAATATAATTTAGGAAATACAATTAATTTATTATCGCGCTATTTCCCATGGGAAGAACAGGAAATATTTATTTGGGATAAAAATCACCTTAATAGAGCCTTCAGACCTATAACATCTCTATCGTAAAATTCCCTCATTTCACTTTGAGGACAGAATAACAACAAATACATATAATTATCCTTAATATTTAGTAACTAGCTGAGCCCGCAACTTCGTTTACGTCACTTAGGGTGTATGAAAGGAAAGGTATTTCTTCATCAGAGTCATCAAGCAGCGTCTGAAACTGCCACGCCAGTTTAGGTTCACTCACATTCAAAGAAACCCCTACAATTAAAATTTTCAAAATATCTGATTCTTGAAAGTGTTATAACTCTTTTATTTCTAAACCGATTTACATAAAACAAACGCTAAATGTTAACTGAAGCAAACCTCAACACAATAATAAAAACCGCATTGCAATCGGTTGAGTGGTTACTGAGATTAGCGTGCACAACCGTACAGACAAACAGACAAACAGACAAAAATTCTAAAAATCATTGTTTTGGGTTCTATTGCGTTCATAAAGCCCCCCTATAATATTTTTTCTAATTTATCTTCCATGTACAGACAGCGACCCGTTACGATTTTATTATATGTATTGATGTATTGATAGAGAGGGAATGTCTGCGTTTTTCTATTGTACTCCTTTATGGGTGTAATTTTTACAACACATTTCTTAGTGGGTACATTTTACAAGTAGCTTATACCTACAAATTGTTGCATGGGAGGAACGAGGAATAAGATATTGATGGGATGGGAGAGTGAGTCACCCAGTACATTGATTAGTATGGATACGACAAATAGCTAAATGAAATCGTATTAAGTATTTCCAACTAATAATAACCTTGACATTAGAATTTTAATACACGCTTCTTAATTTTACTGGAAACATCATTTCACCTTCAATGATCTTTAATTCTCATGAAATAGCTTTTTTGTCATGGTCTTCATGGATACGAGTAATAGACATTTAAAGTACTCGTAGATGAAAAAACCGGACAAGTGTGAGTCGCACTCGCCCACCGATGGTTCCATACATCCTTAACAGACAGACAGACGGAGGGACTGACCCCTCCGTCAGTCCCTCCGTCTGTCTGTCAAGCCCTTTATCTCGTGAATGTATAAAAGTATCGAGTTGAAGTTAATATAAGGGATATTTTTAAATGCACATCTATATAATTTTTCTGCACACTAGGTAACTCCACTAATTAACTGAATGCATACCAGAAATCTGAATGCTGTGCAAAAAAAACCAATTGATTAACTAAACATGTAGGTACTACTTAAAAAACTAAAATTTTACACAAAATGACCTTTTTTCTCGAATTTAAACCAAAAATGTGGTTCGTACACCGGATATAAGATTTGCTACACAAAAATACTAATTGCTTATCAAAAATACTAACTTGCACTCTAAATTTTACAATCTTATAACGGAATAGGTTAGGTTAGGTTAGTTTTTTGATTATTAAAATTTAATTTTGTAAAGATGACTGATTAAATTCCTTCATTCCCAGTAGTTCCGCGGCAGTTGTTCCGCGACGGAACTAGTGAGACTTTTTGTCCCAATAGTTCCGTGGCGGAACTAGTGAGACTTTTTTTTCCCAGTAGTTCCGCACCACGGAACTACTGGGACATTTTTATTCTCAGTAGTTCCGTGGCGGAACTAGTGAGACTTTTCTATTCTCAGTAGTTCCGTAGCGGAACTAGTGAGACTTTTCTATTCCCAATAGTTCCGTAGCGGAACTATCATGGATCTTTATGGACATTATATTATGTCCACTTTAATATCTTAAAGTATTTTATTTTTTATGAATATGGATCTTTTAGGACATGCGAGTGGAAAAAGATCCATTATTCGAAGAACATCTAATTTAAAAGTATAAAGTAGTTAACTAATTTTCAAAACAAATAAAGATCTACAAAAACAAATGAAGATCGACAAAAGCAAATGAAGATCGCCGAAACAAATGAAGATCAGCAAAACAAATGACAGTTGTAAAAACAAATAACGATCGAAAAAAACATTATGCAGATCAATAAAACAAAAGACTATAAGCAAGTTGATAAGGTCAAAAGTTACTTGCAGCCACGTTTTGTAATCAAAATGCGATTAGCATTAAAGAAAATAGGTGCAAGCAATTCTCGACCTTAATGGCACTTATTTAAAAATGTGGTTTTAAACGTTTATAGGCATCACAGATCACGAATATATAAAAAATAAATAGATATTATGCATGCTCATAAGGTCGAAATTGGCATGGACCTTTTTTGTAATCTAGATGCGATAACCATTAAAAAAAAATAGCTGCAAGCAATTCTCGACCTTAATGACACTTCCATAAAAATGTGCTTTTAGGCGTTTATAGACATCACAGATCACGAATATATAAAAAATTAAATAAATGTTATGCATATACATAAGGTCGAGAATTGCTTGCACCTATTTTTTGAATGGTAATCGCATTTAGCTTACAAAATATGGCTGCAAGAAACTTTTGACCTTATCAACTTGCTTATATTATAGTCTTTTGTTTTATTGATCTGCATAATGATTTTTCGATCGTCATTTGTTTTTCCAACCGTCATTTGTTTTGCTGATCTTCATTTGTGTCGTCAATCTTCATTTTTTTTGTCGATCTTCATTTGTTTTGTCAGTCTTCATTTGTTGTACTGATCTTCATTTGTTTTGTTGATCTTCATTTTTTTTTATTGTATGAGAAAATAGCCGTAAGACACCGTAGGGAACTAATGGGAACATAAAATATTCGTATGTAAGAGATGCTTTCTCCCGCGGGACTACTGGGACTTAATTTATTAGTTTTTAATTTATGCTTTGTTCCGCGGAACTACTGGGAATGAATTTATTGGTATTTTATTTCTACTTTGTTCCGCGGAACTAATGGGAACTGAATTATTGATGCTTTGTTCCGCGGAACAACTGGGAAAAAAAGTCTCACTAGTTCCGCCACGGAACTACTTCAACGGAACAACTGGGAATAATCGGATTAAATTGGGTTTATAATTAGAATACAAGATGTTCCTAAAAGTAATTTAGATGATGGTTTTCCTTAAAAAAGTTTTAATATGTTTGTTAAGCAAAGGAATTTTTAGATATACTATTATAATAATAGTGATTTGTTTAGTAAAATAGTTCTGCAAATACCATTAAACAGTATAATGAATTTGACTTATTTAGTGTGCATAATTAGTGTGCAAGTCAGTATTTTTGGTTTAACTTTGTAATATTATGTTTGAAAAAAGGGAATAAACAGATATCGATTTAAATACATGCCATAATATAATACCATATAGGTGTATGATCCCGAGAAAAAAAATCCAACCTGTAAGTTAACGCGGAAAAAAATACATATATAACATCACGCCTGTTTCCCACCGGGGTAGGCAGAGACTACGGCTTTCCACTTGCTACGATCCTGACATATCACTTTCGCTTCTTCTACTTTCATAAGTGTTTTCATACATACCCTCCGATTAATCGGCCAGGATTAAAGACCAGATCAAGAGTACCCTAAGGGTACTTTTGACCTTTCCCAAAAGGTTTGCAATTTGGTCAAACCTCGGCGCACTTTTGCGCCCACCACTTTGAAAAACGAGTACGTAGTCTACAGACTGCAGTATCCATTGCTAGAAAGGAGTGCCTCCTCATTATGAGCATTGCATCGATTAATTTATGCATTAGTGTTTAATGGATTAACTGATCTCATCTACTTAAACATGTGAAACATGCAATGGTTTCAATGCTTTTAATAATAGGTTGAATTTCATAAAAAAATTCATGAAATACAGCTTAAGTAATCCTTTTAAACGCGAAAGTTTGTAATTATGGATGTATGAATGTGTGTTAGTCTATTAGTAATTTTATTATGGTTATTAGGCTGAAAGGTTCTGGTGTGTTCTAGTCTATTAGTTATTATATTATAGTTATTAGATTGAAAGGATCTGGTTGACACTTGGTGCAAGGATAGATAATAGTCTGAAATGCTGCTCCCACAACCCATGGGAACTAAGGTATTGCAGGATACTTTTTATCCCTGGAATAATTTTCCATGGTATGCCGAAACGGGAACAAAATTACGCGCGGGCATCATCTGGTGTAACAATAAAAGAACTTTATAATTACTGGCGATATCGCAAGTCGAAAGTGTTAATCCATCTGCTTGTTACGTATACAAGTTCTTAGAAAGATAATGATATAACAAGGTCTGGTAGGATAACGTTTGCCATCTGCATGAGGTTGACTGCGTGAATAACTATCATCACTGCGGTAGACTGGACGTAGACATAAGATAAAACCGCAATAACATAATGATATCACGAAATATTAATTTCAAAACATTCGAAATGTAGGAACTCAAATGTTGCAAATAAATCTTCCTGTACTCGGCTCGGATGTTCATGCAGTAGCATTAGAAACAACTCTAAGTTTTGCAATACAGCCTTCATCCGGCTTACGTTCCATTTGCAATCTATAGATACATCATTTAGCTATTAGCCTTAAACCAAATTAAACTTAGTATTAATAGGATGAACTCACGACTACAATAAGAAATTAGCAATTCATAAAATCTTCGGCAATTCAAAGATTATTGTATTAGAATTACTCGTAGGTATCTATACTAATATTATAAAGGGGATTTGTTTTTTGTTTTTTTTTGTTTTTTTGTTTGTTTGTTTGTAACGAATAGGTTTCGGAACCAATGGACCGATTTGAAAAATTCTTTCACTGTTGGGAAGCTACACTCTTTGCGGTGAACATAGGCTATATTTTATTCCCGTATTCCCACGGGAGCGGGAACTACGCAGGTGAAACCGCGTGACGTCCGCTAGTCTGTAATAATAGTACCTACTACATAAGTCCTGCGTTATCCTTCCGAGTTACCCGGGGCTCCCAACCGTAGGCTGTTAGGTAGGATACGTGTGGTTTTTAGTCAGTAGGATCTATGTAGCATCTATGTATGTAGGATTTTTATCACGTTAAAAAAACCTACTACATAAACAAATGCACCATTCAATCAAATTAGTCTATGACAATTCATTGCTGAACTTATGCCACTCCCAAGGTAATTTCAGGAGGATGTTAGGCCAAAAAGATTGCAGTTTCAAAGTTTAGTGACTCAACATTAATAAATTTGATTGCAAGTTTGTCTGATCTTGATTTACTTTGACTACTTGAGGGCCAATGTCAATAGTGTTATGTACTTTGAGAGTAGCCTCCAATCGCTAGATGTCGAGTTGCTTTCCATCTGACGGGCCGCATTATTTTGTCGAGCTAAATACCGTAAATATAGAGTTCCGCTTCTTTACTTAGTTCTGTTTCTGTACTGAGGTCCGTCTCTTTACTAAGTTCTGTTTCTTTACTGAGATCCGTCTCTTCACTGATTTCTTGTTTCTTTACTGAGTTCTATTTCTCTATTGAGCTTCGTTTTATTTACTAAGTTCTGTTTCTTTACTGAGGTCCGTCTCTTTACTGGTTTCTGTATCTTTACTGACGTCCGTCTCTTTACTAATTTCTAGATTCATTAATGAGGTCCGTTTCTTTACTGATTTCTTGTTTCTTTACTGAGGTTCGTTCTTTACTGAGTTCTGCTTGTTTACTGAGCTTGGTTTCTTTACTAAGTTCTGTTTCTTTACTTAGATCCTTCTCTTTACTGGTTTCGGTTTTTTTCTGAGGTCCGTCTCTTTACTGATTTCTAGATTCTTTACTGGGGTGCGTTTCTTTACTGATTTCTTGTTTCTATGCTGAGGTTCGTTCTTTACTGAGTTCTGTTTCTTTACTGAGCTTCGTTTCTTTACTAAGTTCTGTTTCGTTACTGAGGTCCGTCTCTTTACTGAGTTCTTGTTTCTTTACTGAGTTGCGTCTCTTTGGTGAGTTCTTGTTTCTTTACTGAGTTCCGTCTCTTTTGTGAGTTCTATTTTCTTTACTGAAGTCCGTTCTTTACTCGTGTGGTGGTGTAATCGTAACTAACCACCACAGCTATTTCATATAAATACACATCTTTGCCTAACCTTCAACGATTGAAAGTGAGATTGTATGTAAATAAAATAACGTTATCAAAATCTTTATACAGTAAAGTTTTATAAATACAGCACATACCCAATTATAGATATTAAATAGCTATTTACAGAAGATATTCACTATTATTACAGCAGTTTTATCTATACAGTGTGTAATTTTAGAATATTTATACTGACGTCACTTTACTTCGTCTAATTAAAAATTCGACTTTAGTCAATGTGTCCTTTGCCGATTTCGTTGCATGAAGAATTATTATTTTTTGGATATAGATATAATATATGTACACTTACACTTAATACATATATTTAAAGGTAGAATAGGACGTAATATCTTCAAAAAAAATTTAAAACTAAAAATATGTTTTTAGTATTATTGTCCATCGTTAACATTACCTATAAGGAATCAATAAATTGTCATAACTGTTAAAACGGAAACAAACTTGCAGATAAAAAAGAATACAATGGAGGGGATAGTTAAAATTTTCTAAGAGTCATACTAAAAGTCCATGGGAAGAAATCTGTGAAATAACCAAATTACACGAATTGCAAACCATGTGCATCCTTTAGTTAGCAGTCCTGGGGCATTCTTCCGAGGGCTTACACGGGACTCCCAACAATAGGCTGTTGGGCGTAATGTGAGGTTTTTGAGTCGATAGAAGATTTTCCCTCGCGTTAAAAAAAACCCTAGTACACATATCTAATTCCAAAACAATCATCAGTGGTTGTTCCCCCGCCACATTCACATACCTTCAACAGACAGTTTCAAATCAAATACGAGTAGAATAATCAATAACAGAGAGTAGTATCAACTTTCTAGCTATAGTTTTTCATGAGATGCAGCCTGCTGACAAACTGACAGACATTTCAGAACTATCTCTCAGGTAAATAGTTTTACAGAAGGAATAGTTTTGATGCCAAAATGTAACAAGAGTTATGTAGATAGAGTGAGATGTATCTATATTGGAACAGTGATTTACGATATGTGTAACCTCTGTACCGGATTTTCAGCAGACAATCACGTATTCGTAAGTCTGTCACAGCGCAAGGTCTAAACAATAATTATACACCGTCGTGTGAACCTTAACACATTCACATTGTAATCGCAACTCATTACTGATATTGCAATTGACTATAATTACCATTAAAATGGGACGCGCGTATAAAAACATAAGGACCTTCATGCTTTTTACATCTAATAGGTACTACAAAGTTGTAACGGCATAAGGTTTACGATCAAAACTGTTAATATACACAAGATATTAAGATAATATAATATACAAGATATTATACCTGACCGGTTTCGTTTCACAGCATTGTGTCGTTTTCAATATGTGCAGCAAGTTTCATCAAGTGCCATCAATCCACAGTATAAATAATATTATATCTTTGTATACAAAACTAGCTGATGCCCGTAGCTTCGCCCGCGATGGCGCTGTATGTGAAAAATGATTTTCCCGCTTTTCTGTTGAAATTTTTCCTGAATTTTCTTTGCTATAAACCTCACGGAGCCCGAGACCTTTCCAACGAATGCAAAACCGTGGAAATCGGTTCGTGCGTTCTGGAGTTATAGCGTCAGGAAGGAAAACCTGACTTATTTTTATATAATGGACTAGCTGATGCCCGCAGCTTCGCCTGCGTGAAATTTTCTCTTTTTCGCGTCTCTTGGGAACTTATTTCAGGGATAGAAAAATTTATTATTCCCGACTATTATCTATCTTTGTAGGTAGGTACCAAACTTCAGCCCGATCCCTTCAACCGTATCAGAGTGAAAGCAGTAACAAACATTCGCACTCACAAACTTTCCCGTTTGTAATATTAAAAAGATAGATTTTTGATTAACAAATTTAAAATTCATATCACTTTGAGCTAAGTAAATTTATTGATTAAGTACATCCTGTCTTCGGTAATTTGCTAGAGAGACACGCCACAAAACTTCTCCTAAGTCATCGACATCGTAAATTCGCTCTTCTTCAGGTAATTCCAGTTATATTTCAAGCATTCACATTATGGCAAACCGTACCTACTGCTGTAGGCTGTGTCCTCTTAATGCTAATACAGATCGTCCTACTGTGACCAGTCCCACGGCAACGGGAACTACGCGGGTGAAACCGCGTGATGTCTTTGTTTTCAATGAAATGCTAGAAAGCCTTTGCAGTCGTCGTATGAAGTCACCATACTTATAAGTATTTTTACTCAAGAACTTAGTGAGTCTGTAATCTGAAAGATTGTAGCCAGCATTATAGAATACAGCTTACGCTTTTTGAATTACCAGTCCCTTATGGCCATACGGCAGTGTTTGTCGTACAAAATTGAGTTATGATGGTAACACGGTAACATTTGGTGTTACCTACCTATTCCGATGAACATTGGACACTTTACGTAAAGCGTGTTACGTACTTTTAACATTATTCATGGCTTCTTCGCATTATCTACTTTTCACAAATTATTTTTCATTGTAAAAACATGAAAACATATAACATTATTACGAAATCGCTTTGCTGACAGCATGCCATTAAACAACAATGACACTGTCAATCGGATTGAACTTTCAAAAATGTGTCACAATAAAAAGTAATTTAAATCAAAAATAATGAATATATGGAGTATTGATATCAACTCTGGAGAAAATAAGCCCCACATTATCGAACATTCCCTTTATAGCTCGTTTTAGTATAAATTTTAATAAAATACGAAACATGTCTTTTGAGAAATAAGTTCGTATTGTTATAAGTTTATTATATACCAAAGTTGAAGTAAATCAGACCAAGGAATCACGTTCTCCCATACAAACTTTACCCTTCTTTTTTATACCCTTGGAGGTGGAATTTGCAAAAATGGTAAAATTACTTTTTTCGAAACGTAACAAACAACGCTCGTGCTGAGTTTCATCACCGTAGGTACAATTAACCGTTTACGCAATAATTGATAATAACTTTAAACGGGTTATATATTAAAATACCAGAAATCAAAATGCCTTTACTTAAAATGCATTAGACCAAAATACCCGAATTCGAAATACCTTAACATTCAAAATACCTTATTTCAGATCACCTTACCCTAAAATGTCTAAACTTAAAATACAAATAATTATTATACCAAAATTCAAAATGCAAATTTTCAAATATCCTTAATTTAAAATACCGAAAATAGAATACAATGTGAATATAAAAAAATAAACCATAACCTACCCAGTTTATCGCTATAACCTCGCAGTTATAGCCGTAGGTCTGTTGGTCCTTGGGTATCTTTCTGAGGGCTTACCCGGGGCTCCCAACTGTAGGCTGTTATATTGGATACGTGTGGTTTTTAGTCGGTAGGAGTCCGTCATAGTAGCCATGTAGGATTTACCTCATGTTAAAACACTTTGATTCAGAGTTACAAAAGTACTACAGTGGGCTAACGAAAAATAAAAAAAATAACCACGAAGGCTAAGGCGGGAGCTCCGCTTCGCTTCGCTCCCGCCTAGTCTAGCCTAGTCTTCTAACCTAACCTATCCGAGTCGGGATACTGAGTCGGGGTATTAACTATTCACAGATATATAGCATCCATGTAGGATTTAAATCATGTTAAAAAAAAGGTATTTTGTATTTGAACATTTTAGGATAAGGTATTTGATAAATTTATTTTTTGGGTTTCGGTTATTCGACCGTAAGGCATTTTAAATTATTTATATTATAAATATTTGCCTTTTGAATATTGATATTTCGATTTCGGGTATTTTGGGCTCAGGCATTTTAAGTAAAGGCATTATGATTTCTGGTATTATGACGGTATACCCTTTAAACGACAATAGTTCTTTAATCTGCGATTCGATTTCGATGAAATATAGCCTAAAGCCTCCCCCAAGTTGCGTTTAATCTATTTTTGAAAACCGCGAATGAATCCGTTCAGTATCTTCGGATATCCTGACGTTCATACAGACAGACAGACAGACAGACAGACAGACAGACAGACAGAAAAGAATTTTAAAAACATCATTTTTGTACTCTATTGGTGTTTTTATACCGCCCCCGCTACTTTTTTTTTAATTTTATCAATTGTACAGACACACGATTTCTACTCTCTTATTATACACTCGAGAGCAATGAATCCGGGTCACTTAAAGAATGTTAAAAATCTCGGAAACTAAAAATGATAGGTTAATGCAATAAATTGTATTTAATAGACAATGTAATACTCCTTAAATGAAAGTAAAAAAAATATGAGTCACCATACATTTTATTAACACAAAATTACATAAAGAAAAAACTGCTGATCTCTCCTTAAAACAAAAATAGGAAACATGAAATTTTTGAACTTTATTACGATGTTCTTGAATTTTAATACTTCGTATTGCCTCCTCGTGCTTCCATTACTGCGTTTAAGCGGTTTGGCATGCTGTACACCAAGTTCCTTATACGATTTTGGGGAATATTCTCCCATTCCTCTGTGAGAGCAATTTTGAGCTCACGAAGCGTGATTGGGGGAGGGTTTCGTTGTTTTACGCATCTGCCTAGCTCGTCCCAAGCATGCTCGATCGGGTTGATATCCGGGCTGCGCGCTGGCCACTCCATACGAGTAATGTTCATCTCTTGAAGGTAGTCATTCACAATCCTACCTGTATGAGGTCGGGCATTGTCATGCATAAATATAGCATCCTCACCTACATTGACCATAAATGGACCAACGTGATCATTGAGGATTTCTTCCACATATCTTACGCTAGTTAAAGAGCCGTTTTCTATGATCACCAGCTCTGTGCGACTTTCAGAAGAAATTCCGGCCCACACAAGTACAGACCCACCACCGTAGGCTACTTTTTCTTCGATGCATGCTTGCTTGAATCTTTCCCCTGGTCTTCGATACACTCTGTGTCTTCCATCGTGCTTGTAGAGCATAAATTTTGATTCGTCGGAGAACATAACTTTTGACCAATCTTCAATACTCCAATTTACGTGGCTCTGGGCATACCTTAGTCTCGAAATACGATGCCCACGCTCCAGTTTAGGGCCGTTTGCAGGTCTAAGGGGTTTTAAGTTAGATTCAGCAAGCCGACGTCTTACTGTCCATGCACTTGGGTTACTTCCTCCGAGGCGTCGAAACTGATTGGTGAGTTCAGTTCCTGTGAGAAAGCGATTTCGAAGCATGGTGTTCACCAAGTATCGGTCTTCTCGTGCTGTGGTACACCTGGTTCTGCCCGTTCCTGGTCTGCGTAGGTTAGAACCAGTTTCTTCGTAACGTCGGAGAACTCTTTGTACTGTTGACAGCGACACACCGACAGTCCTGGCTGTATCGCGCTGACTCCGGCCGGTTTCCAGCATTGTAAGTATTCTGGTGCATTCTTCAGGCGTAAGCGACATAATTTCAGCTTGATTAATGAATATAGAGCACTATCAACATGGTTTATGTACCCACATAAATGACAGATTACAAACAAAAGCAACACCAAATGCTGTAATTTCGTAGTTCCATCTTCGAAAGTGGCCCTTTTTCAAATTTGATTTTTTTATGATATAACTTTACAATAACTAAGAAGTTTTAATACCTTCATTTAAGGAGTATTACATTGTCTATTAAATACAATTTATTGCATTAACCTAGCATTTTTAGTTTCCGAGATTTTTAGGATTCTTTAAGTGACCCGGATTCATTGCTCTCGAGTGTATTATTCATCTTTAATACCATCGACTGCTAGCTAGCGGGTGCACCACCACGAGGTTAGGCAGTGAGGCTGATCCCGAAGGGCCCCATCGTACCTACACGTGCAAGTGACTTTCAATCAAAATGCAAAATATTCATTTTCTTTTCTATTCCAGAGCCACCGTAGTAAAATCCTTTAAGGCCATCTATGTTGGTATTAAATCTTTACCAATCCAAGTTTCTAGCAAGTGAGTAGGTAAGTTAAAGATAGAAGGAGTACCGTAAGAAAACGTTGTGAAGGTTGCAGAGGTCGAATATCTATCAAGAAGTTTTCTATCACTTGCACCTTGTATGCAATTCGTAATTATTTAATAAATAATGACAAATTATACTGCATTTTTCCTTTCTTTACTTTGATAGGTGAATACGCGTATAGTCCGTTCAGAAGGTTCAGAATTAATTTAGCACTTAGGTTATTGCCTACCTTGATTGCTGTGTTATTATACCCCAATAAGTTTTTGTTTCTCCCGTGTATTGCATCCTTTAGTCGAAACTTACTTTCTCCTTTTGCTGGCGTTGTTTTCGGACGTGACCATTATTTAAGATGTGGAAGTAGCAACTTCGACTTCGTTAGCGACGGTAGTGAATGTTTTTTTCAGATATTAATAAAAAATAAATATATCTTAAATTCAATCGTATAGTGACAGGAGCAGTTAGATATTTTTAGATAGTTTTAGTAAAGTTAAGTATATTATGATATGACATAAAACCCAAATCTCTTCGTGCTAACGGTTGGATGTTATAATCTCACTATATTCGGTAATAATGTCTTAGGCTGGCACTCTTTTTTTTTTTTTTTTTTTTTTTTTTTTAACGTGAGGGAAAATCCTCGTAGGATGCTATGCCGGACTCTTACCGACTAAAAAACCTCACGTAACGCCCAACAGCCTATGGTTGAGAGCCCCGGGTAAGCCCTCAGGAAGGATGTCCCGTGACTCCCAACAGACCTACGGCCGCCAATGCGGCCTCGCCCAGGGGGTGGTTCGGGTGCAATCCCGCGTCTATGGGGGGTTTCGGGTGTGACCCCGCTTCTAAGGGGGGGCGTGCGTGAGTGCTCACGTCACGCTGCCGTCATGGGCCTGCTCCTGTAAGGACGGCGAGCGGCCTTCTCACCGTCCTCAGACCCCCGGTCATGGAGGCCGATAGTCCTCGGCGAAGACACGTCGGCGGCGCCCAGGGCGCCGACTGCGGAACTCGGGTGGGAGAGTTCTCTCCCGCACCCGGCCCGCCGCCTCCTTCGCGAGCTCGCTCGCTGGAGTAGGCTGGCACTCTAGGGCGACTTTACTGCAATGCCAACACATAGAAAACGATCGACAAGCTATCAGCAGGGTGGAAACTCCATACAAAAATGTTCGTTTTCACCCACACTAATATACACGTAATGTGAATGCTTGAATCAAGCTTGAATCTGTGTGTGAGTATACTAGGGACACTAGCTATGGAAAAAAAATAATAAGGAACTTTTTTTTTCAAATCTACCCTCGGCTAAGCACAAATTAAACCAAAGCAATAGCGCAAAGTACGTAGGTAGTAATACGTAATGCATGGCAGTGACATTTTCTCAAGTACTAACACGGCAATAGACACATCAACTTTGGTGGGGGGTTGGGGAAGCTTACTCAGTGGGAGGCAGGGAGTTGCCGATCTGTATGTAATACTATTATATTATCTTTGCTATCAGTCAGAGGTAAAATAACTGAACGGACTGAAACCTTCGTCACTTCTTTCCCCTAATGACCCCCTTTTTCCCGCGCACTCAGAGTGGCGGTGAACCTATTGCCGTATTAAAACTGACAGGGGCAGGTGTAGAACCTTCTTTGGAATTTCCAACTAATCCGTTTCACCGCCAGGTGACCCGGGAAACCCCTTAAAAGGTTTTCCCAGGAAGGTTTGGGTTGGGCTTACCGCTACATGCAGCCGGGACCAATAGGTTTTTTTTACACTGCTAAGTTGACAAAGAAGCTTACGGCCGGGCGGCCCCACCTACAGCTATCAAAAAGATGGTGAAATGTAGATAGTAAATGCATACAAACACGGTGTCGCAACCAGTCGCAAGCCGCGTCCCACTCCATGCTCTTCACAATCAAACAGTCCAATCATCGGCATTAAAAATTTAGGGTTTATGCTGACAGAGCCAAATGAAACTCAATATACTTATAATATCTTGAGCATATTGAAATCAAAGACTTCTATATAAACTGAGGTAGACGCGCCGTACTCTAACAAACGAGATTTCAAAAGCAATTCTCAAACACACACATTACTAAGACTACACTCATTTATAAATAATTTTTACGTAATTGTCACCACATACAATAGCAATATACGAATAGAACAAAAGTAAAAGAGAAGGCGTATGGACTCCGATGGCAAGTCGAGTACCTACTATCGAAGTTTTGATTCACAACAGTGCGAGCAACGCTGTGAATTGGCGCAGTTTATAGGTTTCAAAAATCGGTGCGTCGGGCATGTTTACCTCAGTTTATATAGAAGTCTTTGATTGAAATACGGTGAACTCGTGTAGCTCGCGGCGCGGCGGTACAAAATCTGTAGTGACGGGAAACGTTAATTGTAGGTTGATCTAGTTATTAAGTAGGTAATTACAAAATTAATGGTTACAATGCAACTTGCACCGCGAGCTCCTACTTACAAATTGTTAGCAAGCAAAGTGAGTAGATAAAATAAAAAATGAAAATCGATCAGGCGCTCCGAGCCTGATGGGAAAGACCGGAAAGACCAATCGACTAAATTCCATTCCAAAGTTGTCAATTTAGTTGAAAGGATAATAGGTATTAACAGAGTAGCTTTTTAGGGTTCCGTGCCCAAAGGGTAAAAACGGTACCCTTTTCATGAGACTTCGCCGTTCGTCTGTCTTTCTGTCCGTCACGAGGCTTTTGCGCAGTCAGTTAAACAATAGCCTATGTGCTTCCCTTGGACTCGCCTATCTCTATATCAAATTTCATCAAAATCGGTTGATCGGTTAAGGCGTGATAACGTAACAGACAGACAGACACACAGAGTTACTTGCGCATTTACTATATTAGTAGGGATGTATCAATAAATATAATAATAATAAAAAAGCCAAAGAAGAAAAATAATATTTGACGCTTTATGAATTTCAGTGTCACGGTTTTTATAATTTTTACAATTTCATTATATTACGCTACCCCCACGCGGTGAATCTAGACGACTCATTTTCGGGAGAAAATGAGTCGTCTAGATTCACCTATTAGAATTGTTAGATGAAAATTAGACGACGCGACAGGGATGTCGCGTCGTCTAATTTTCATCTAACAAATCTAATAGATTTCCGCGATGCTCGAGTAACACAAATATAGCATCATGAGCTCCCCATCTAGCTCATCTATAACAATTAATACTCGAATATTAAGCGAAAAATTTTAACCCTATTTAAAGAAAATTGCGTGAACGGAAGAACTTGAAATTTGACCCATCCAAAGTTTATTATGATGGAAAAAAGGTTTTACATTTTGGTCCATATAATTTTGATAGGTAACAAAAACAAAATATTTACCTACAGAAAAATATACAGATGAAAGTTGGAGGGGGAACAAAGTACCCTGAGTAGGTCAATAAATTCAATAAATCAATTTCAAATAAATCGACTAATAAAGTTCCCATAATACATACTTACATAGGCAGAGGCATAGTATACGACCACATCTCACCTTATAGTTGTATGTTCCAAGTAATAGGTGGTGAGCCTATTGCCGTGTTGAATAGATAGGCGCAGGCTGTGACTACCCACATTTAAAATTTTTTAAACCGTCCTTAAAGCCTTCAACTTGGCTTAACGACTGTCATTTCCTGACAACTGGGTTTAATTTAGAGCTTTTCTTCTTTACGCAATGGATCGTTTTGCGAGAGTGTTCCCTTAGTCGCCTCTCACGATACCCTTGGGATGTATTGGGTGGCAACATTTTGTACTCTTTACCGTCGCCACACGGGGCTTCCCATATCCCATGCATGACTGCATTACCAAATTCGATGGCAAAGCTTATTCCCTAAACGAGAAAGAAGACTTCCTCCTAACAATTTCGGCATTCTTATCCTCTTCCAAGTCTATTTCTAGTTACATATAATAAATTTGTCGTCTATGTACTTCATCACTCAAACAC
The DNA here is from genome assembly GCA_933228765.1 of Miltochrista miniata. Classification (NCBI taxonomy): domain Eukaryota; kingdom Metazoa; phylum Arthropoda; class Insecta; order Lepidoptera; family Erebidae; genus Miltochrista; species Miltochrista miniata. The sequence continues at coordinate 27,807,025 of OW121751.1, forward strand.
TCTATATTGAGCACAGAACACTTTTATCCATATTGAGTAAACATACTTACAAGTGCTCTCTTGTGTTCTGTCCATAATACGGCCTTGAAAAGCTATTTAATTAAATCAAAATATAACGGTTGCTACTGGGGTCATGGTCAAAGTAATATTTTGCTCAGTCATGATGATGAACAAGCTTTTTTAATATTACTCAGAATTAGAAAATAACTTTGTCCGTTAGTACTTAGATAAAAATGTTATCCAGTAGCCATCCTTGGCCCACTTGGCATGCAGCGTGACCCGACGCATCTGTTTACAGCGCCGCGAACTCAGCACCGCAAACCACGTTGCAACATCGTCTGCCAAAATCATTCGGCACATACCTAATGTAGTCTTAGAACAAACTGCTTTATGGCTAACACATTATTTGATTTCATGATGAAACAGAATTAAAACAAGTTAGTGAGCTAGCATATTATGCATGTTATACCTATACTCCAACATTGTCGCGGGATTTTTGAGCGTCTGTGCGTTCTAAGGTCCTTTTCATGCCTCTACCTAATCATTATGGGTATCAGCATAGTAACATACATCTGTCAATCCTTGTTTCCAAGGGACTTTGTTCCTGGGATGAAAATTGACCTATGTGTTATGTTAATCCGTTATTCTACCAAATTAGTTCAAGGGTTTAAAAAGAGTTATTTAGAGACAAAAATCGTGTTACATGGTTTTTTTTCGTCCATTACTCAGCAGGAGCATCACTTGCAAGTAAGGCGGACTTAGGTCGCAAAGATCTCGGCAGTGTCCCATCACATCCTGTTAGGGTCCACACACACACTTAATTCATGTAGTCGCCTAATTCGGAGGTCAGCATGTTAGATAAGATATGATCTAATATCACATAAAACCTTTCAATCTTTTCCTTGAATCATCTGGCCTAGTTATTATAGAAAATAGATGACTAATTCTTATAGGCTGCATACAAAATAGCTTCATTGCTTAATAAAATTGGAATGCTAGGTAAAGTTCATCATAATCATAAAACGATTCATGGACTGAAAATCAATATATTAATCGTATCGGTCTACATATTATGCAAACTGTTCTCGATTTGAATATTTTATAAAACTTGTATATCGTTACGTGCGTAAAGGTCGAAGGCTTGTTATGTAATTATTTGGCCCATTGCGACACAAACTCACAACAATTTAACACAATAGTTTCTTTGAAGGATTCTTGAATGTCAGGACCGTGGAATTAGTGTTTGATGTGTAGGTACATGACCTGTCGCGATTCCAGGGTCGTTTTTGCCTTTCATTAACACATCGCTAACAAAAAACAGCATCGTATTATAATGCATAACATCTGTGCGTCTGTACGCTTGGCCTTGTTGCGTACATCGTCTTGCAGCTGATAATGCATTATTGAACGAGTATCGGGTCATAGTATGCCATTCTTTTTTGGTATGAGGTCAAGAAGTGCAGTTGTATTACCTATTATATTAAATTTTCAAAAAAATGATAGAATTTTTGGACCCTTGACTTAGTGAGTAATATAAACAACGTGACGTATAGGATTTGTAGGTTAGGAAAAATTTGGAAGTGTTTCTAAATTCGTCTTATGTACATCTTTAATTTGACCTTTTTGTTGAAACTATCTACTGTTTCTGGTCTAGGTACAGAATGAGCTTTCTAAAAATAACTAGCTGACCCGCGCAACTTCGTTTGCGTGATAAGTGAAGAACGGCTCGACCGATTTTGTGCAAACTTCACATAAACCATCTACTAAATAGTCCGAACAAAGCCTAAACATTTGGTTTGGATAGGTGAGCCCGTTCTTGAGTTATAAAACTACAACGAAAAGTGGCATTGATTTTTATATATAGGTATAGATAAAATACAATGTTGTCATTATTTCATTTTACTTAGAGGTTACCTGTTACCTAGTGCAATGCATTTTATGTCTATTCAAACCGTTACATGGTAAGAGGAATAGGTACCTACATATAGATTATAGCAGGAAGAGTTGTTCCATAAACTGCTATCATGATCCATAGAAATGTAAATCGTGCCAATGACCTCATTCACATGGCTTATGGAATGACAGTGCCAGGAGGAATGCATAATTTCAGAAATTTAGCTCTGCTGCTAACTAAAAAGTGACCTTAGAATCTCTGAATAAACGTTATTTTCTATCTTTACAGGGCCGAAACAGTTCTTCTACGGAGGTCGCAACTACTTCTTCAGTGGTCACATTAGCACCCTTCGGGACAAGAAGTTCGACTGGTTAGATGGCCGTAATCTTTGCCGTGAATACTGTATGGACCTCGTTTCGATGGAGACGCAAGAAGAGAACAACCTGGTCTTCAAGCTGATCCAACAAAGTGAGTAAGAGTTTATAGACAAATTCCTGGAAAGCCCGGAACATCGTACTGAGGACTCCCCGAGACTCCATGCAGTAGACAGTTGTAGCACACCATATACTTTTAGCTGGTACGAGTCCAGCATAGAATCAATGAGGATGAGGGTTTCCACACGTAAAAAATGAATTTATGCAACTTATAAACATACCTACTTATGTTCAAGTCATCTACAAATCATACAAAGTGGAAAAACATTTATGGATCACACAAATTTCTCGACGATTTGACATAAGACCTCCTAATCACGGTGCCGTATGACGGCAGTATAAACGCCCGGGGCCAATCAATATCCCCTCTCTCATTTTGATACCGTCATACCCCAATATTTGTAAATATATATTCAAAAATTCTTGAACTTGAAACTTGAATTTTGACCCGAATCCATAGTTTACTACTTTCAATATTATTATGTCCACTGACATATTATCAAGAACGTTCTCCTTTCTTTTGAGTGTCATTCCCTTATAATATTTTCAAACAACAAATGTGTTTGATGTATTTCAGATGACGTGCCATACATCTGGACATCGGGTCGCCTTTGTGACTTCAAAGGATGCGAGGGCCGCAAGGACTTAGAGCCCAAGAACCTCTACGGATGGTTCTGGTCCGCGAACAGGGAAAAGATCTCGGGTACCAATCAGGTCAGTATTTACATGTAGCTTTTCATAATCCAGAACTTGTTTATGTTATTCCAATGGTGGCTGTGGAAGGTAAATGATAAATCTACGTATATAACCCAATTTACAGAGACTGAAATTAAGCTGTCTGGAACTCTGGATAATCGAATAATTATCCAGAGTTCCAGATAGGTATATAGGTATATCTAGACAACATCATTATCGATACGTATAATAACACTGTAGAGGGTCGAAAATCTGCACATGGAAGATGTTTTTAAACTTTTAATTGAATGGTCTATACTTAATCGATACTGAAGCCGAATATGTAATTAAATAAAATTCTGTCTGTCTGTCTGTGTCTGAACCTGAGCTTATGATCCAGGGAAGACTTTAGGATACTTTATGTGTGTAATGTATAATAGGTACTAACGATCGTTACATATATTTTACAAATATTGTTCAGGGAAATTCATTACATTTTCGAATGAAGAATTTACCATACTTCTCCATCGGAATGTTGATTTCTTGACTAATCTACACTATCTATCACTATGACTAGGAACCCTTAGTCAACCTAGCGTTAGATGATTATGTCACAAAGTATGCACATCTTTGTAACCTTCGCTACAATCATGTAAGAATGTGTACACCTCCTTTATGTTGAATGGAACGAATGCTTTCTTATGCGAAACTCCCTACGCACTTGTTTACTGAATCAGAACTTTCAACGTCGCACCTGTGCGAACAATAATGTGTTTGTTCCGTGAAAGTGAAGTTATTACGTACTTGTACTGTACTGAAATACTGATTACCTAGGCACATGCCATGAATTTCCTATAGTATATTTAAATGGCATACTGCCTGGAAAGACTATTGAGTTACAATTTATAGGTCAAATATGGAGTTTCTTTTTCATAATCACGTAGAGCTGTTTCCTCCTCATGGTGAACTGTTGTATTGTTGTCCAAATATATTATCATGCAAAATCTAATTCTTACTTTAAAGATGGGAAGGGAAAAGGGCGGAGACTAAAGCAAACGAAACTGAAGGCATTATTGATACTTAGACATTCGTGGTTTCGTCGTATGTAGGTGTCCTAGCCATGATGGTCGACTGGTATTTCGTAGACTGATGTGCTTCTATGCATACAACTGTCTTATGTATAAGGAAGGAAACCTGCATCTGCATATACCTAAATAGATCCACGCTCAAATGGTTCTTTCGATATCGATTAGAATCATTACACTTTTTAACGTCTGTTAATAAATATTGTTCTTGAACTAATCTCATAATTTATTCCCAGATTCCCAACGGCTGGGGCTACAACCCTTGGTCTCAAACAGGCCACAAGAAGCAACGCCAACCTGACAACGCCGAGTTCGATATCAACGGTACCACCGAATCTTGCCTCAGCATTCTGAACAACGTATACAATGATGGTATCGCGTGGCACGACGTTGCTTGCTACCACGAGAAGCCCGTCATCTGCGAGGACAACGATGAACTGCTCAACTACGTCGCCAGTACCAATCCTGGTATCCGCCTGTGATCTGCCTCATACTAAATTATTTCATACGAAACATTTCATACTAAAAGTACAACATACGTGATATATTTGAGAGATGCTGGTAGCAATGTTACCCACATTTGCTGGAAAAATTAAGGGCTAAGACATAGCAAGTTGACAAATAGGTACACTTGTCTTTATAGAGGACAGCACATAAGGAATGTTTATTTAAGCACCAAGCACATCCATTTAACTTGCCATAAGGTCGATTCGTCGGGACCTCTCCGCACTGCCCGCTATTCCGCCGTACAAACTGTGTACAGTATAATAATTTAAGTCTTAAGTAAGTTTATTTACCTAAGAAAATTTCTATTGTATATAAATAAAGTTAGGAAAATAAATAATTGGTTTTTTTATTACTTAACCTGCTTAGTAGCGATGGAGCCCTCTATCACGCGTGTCTTGTCACGCAGTTCACCTGTTTCTTTATTAAATTATTTTTGAAGTCTGTGTATAAATACAATTATAATCTTCAATCAATTAAATCAACCTAGGCTTTACTCTATACCTTTACCAGGTTGGTTTAGAGATTTCCCATTCTTTTCCCTCCCAAAGATTTTGTTGTTGAAAATTTTCATGTCACTCAGAAAGCCATCAATTTGTTAGTAACCTTGGTTATTAATATAGATCTAAGTTGCAGATGACAGCGCCGTTAGAGCACGTTGTATGTGTCTCTGTGTGTGTTATACTAGCTGAAAGTACCTGTCAATGTGTTAGGTATCCTTCCATAATAATTAATAAACTGACGCACTCGAACTTTACTCTATACCTACAGAAATTCCTTCAAGGGCTCCCCTACAATAGGTAAGCTCGTAAAAGAAAGAAAAGCGAGTATTGACCTGCGCAGCGCAGCAGCCCCCGCACTTTCATGTACCAAAGGTAGATCAGATGAATAAGTATCTACTATCAAACAATTTTCATTTTGACCGTAGGTTCAGGCAAAGTAGTTATAGTTGAGTAAGTTATGTAGCTTACCAACTGTAAATATTTCTGTGCTTACCTATGTTTTATCAATATTCTGATTCTGAATACACTATAGCCACGCACATTCACAGCAGGGGTAGACAGAGGCATACTAAATGTCCACATTTCACAGGTTATATATTTTCCCATGTAATTGTTAGGAAACCTATTGCCATATTGCAATGGATGGAGTCAGGTTGTGGCTTCCAGGGTAGAAAAATGGAAATGCCACAATCGGTCATCCATGTCAACGCAGTGATTGTTTACAGAACGCTGAGCCGAGCGCTTCTGCCTATAAATATGAGCTTTAGAGTATCTAACACAAAATGAGCCATAACTTTCGAATAGTGTCACAACCTAAATAAAGCACTGAGATAAACTGTACCTAGCAGTAACGGTGTCTAAACCCCACACGGTGTTCACTCGTGCTTGCATTACCGGCGGAGATCACCAGCTGATCTTTATTGATGATGATGATCAATAGACATCATTTGGTGATTTCCTAGAATACATCGAGCACTTTATGAGGCCAGTGACAAGAGTGGAGTCCTTTGACATCGTTAGTAGTTCCTTAACACAGAAGCTCCCGATATTCCAGCTTTCTTAATCTGGATCTGATCTCTATTGATGATTGATCAATAGAGATCAGCTGGTGATCTCCTATAATACATCGAGCACTTTATAAGTCTAGTGACAAGCGGGGAGTTCTTTGACATCGCTAGTTCTTCAGAAGCTCCCGATGTTCCAGCTTTCTTAAATTGTGATCTGGATCTGATCTCTATTGATGAGTGATCAATAGAGATCAGTTGGTGATCTCCTATAATACATCGAGCACTTTATAAGGCAAGTGACAAGCAGAGAGTTCTTTAGCATCGCTAGTTCTTTGACACAGAAGCTCTCGATATTCCAACTTTCTGAGCTTTCTTAACTGTGCAGCTGGATAAAATAGCTTCCTGCATGGGCCTACCGCCGGGATCCATTTTGCCGTTTGTTTGCTTAACAACAACATGTCGGCGAGGCAATCTGTTTGTAAATAACTTTAGCCAAGTTACTGCCCGTTCGCTCTAACTTTGCCGCTCGGCTCCATACTAAAGTCGAGTTTTTGATTAGACGAAGTAAATTGACAGCAACTAATGTCACTTTTTCTTGTAGTGTTGCGTATTTTCTATGACGAAGTGACATTCGCTACTGTCAATTTACTTCGTATAATTAACAGTTCGGGTATACGCCTCTATGCCAGCGGCAAAGTTAGAGCGAACGGGTAGTACGCCGAAGAGCACTGGTAAAGAGGAAAAGACTTACCTAATACGCAAACTGCATTTGTTAATGGGGTTCCGAGAACCTTGTGAAAACGAATGCGTTTACACCTAAAAGTATATCTTTTCCTTCCTCTAACCTAACCCTCTCTACATATTACATCATCACGGCTGTTGTAGGGCAATTTAAAGAGTTTTGAATGGTTATCAAATCATGAATCCCTCACGTCACACTGTCGTCTAGGGTTTTAGATTTATTTCAAAAATATGTTGTGTATCATATTTCAATAATATGATACACAACAAGGCTACATCTCAACATTTGCCTAGTGTGCACAGGAACACACGAGGCGCTGGTTTTCAGCTCCAGCCCAGGGTTGTGATGCAAGATGCAACGCGGAAGGTAAGTATCCTCAACACGGCTGTGTTCACGATGACGACACATCAAAGAAGAATCTAGAAGACTCTGTAACACAAGACTCGTGCCTCCCTGTGTGGAATACAGCTCACATCTTCAGGATAGTGGCATAAAGCACTTGCTAGATTCTCTTGACGCGCTTCAGTAGTATTTCATTTTCTCCATTCGTATAACAACGCGTATTCTTTATCCTATTTTTTGCCTTCTCGAACATTTTTATCAAATGTACCGCGGTCGGTGTTCTGAAAAGCTCTTACGCTTAATCCCACCCTCTCCTTTTCAATCCCTCAACACGTGCAGCGCAGAGATGCCAATCGGCACCCACACACGGTCGATAGAATCGTAACTCGAGCCAAGCGACCCGGTTAAATGATACGATTATTCCCAGTTGTTCCGTTGAAGTAGGGTAGACTGGGTACGGTTAAAACGGTGGACGGTTGAAACAACGCGAATATCTCGTAAACAGTGCGTGATGAGGTGAGGGATCCAAGGGGAGTATGAAGCGGGTGACAAGCCAAAACACGAATTTTAGTATCACGTTGTTCTACGGGCGCTGTGCTTGGCTACAGGAGGCCCCATTGTGTTTTTTGACGGACAAGTAAGTATTTTTGTTCTATTTTTTTGCAAATATTTAGATTTTGTATAAAGTTAGAGTATTGAGAGTTTTCTTTCGTTTTAGTTGAAGTTTGTAGAATATTGTAGTATCATTAGTTTTTAATTAAATGTGTAATAATTATAACTGTGAAACTTTTTATACCAATCGGGGGGTTGGGGACAGTTGAAACATTATTTGTGGGTACGTTTGAAACATTTTATTTATTCAATTTTCCTGTTTCTCAGATGCCAAGGGTACGCCAAAGAAAGACTACGAAATGTCGGACCGACTTGTCAACATGCAAACAAGCATATGAAGATGTAAAAGCGGGATTTTGTTTTGTTTAGTTCGATTTTTGTTTTGTTGATAGTTAAAAAAATTACCAATATTGCAAATTACCAATATTGCAAATATTACTGTCAAGAAAATCTTACTATAATTTCATTTAAGTTGTACTTGATGTAAAACTTCAAAGGCTGATAAAAATACTGTTAGGTTATAAGTATCAACAAAGACTATACTATGTTACTAAAAAAATATTTGTAATTTTCATCTGTGCCATTAAAATATTATTAGATGACTAGTTCTTTACTGTTTGTTTTTGTTATTTTTCTAATAAAACGTGATAACTTATAATATTTTGTATTATTTGCATGTGTTTTATTTGACCCCAAGCACTGTTTCAACCGACCCTGACATGGGGACGGTTAAAACACATTACCGTTTTTTTTTTCAACACAATTTTACACAGAAAACTAATATAAAGTGATTTCAAATAACATTGCCCATTAGAAGACAGATAAAAGGTCTTTTGTTTAATACATTTCTTTCATCGCTAACTTGACAAATTCCGATGCTATGCCCGATAAACGCAAAAATGTTTCTACCGTACCCAGTCTACCCTAGTTCCGTGGCGGAACTAGTGAGACTTTTTTTCCCAGTTTTAGGGTTCCGTATGTCTGTCCGTCCGTCCCATGAGACTTCGCAGTCCGTCTGACTGTCTGTCTATCTGCTTGTCTGTCCGTCACGAGGGTGTATCTCAGGAACGGTGATAGTTAGAGAGCTGAAATTCTCACAGAACATGTATTCCTGTTGCCGCTATAACAACGAATACTTAAAATCAGAAAAATAATAATATTTAAGGGGGTCTCCCATACGTAAAACGTGTATCCTTGTGTGAACTATTTTTTTTGTTGATCTCAGAAAGCAGATGATTCAAAAAGCATTCGATCTATTACTCAGTCAGTGATAATAAACCGATCTCAATACAACGTGACACGACCATTGTCAAGAACTGTTTCGCCGTCCGTTTGTCTGTCTGTCTGTCCGTCACGAGACAGTTTCTCAATAACCGTGAAAGTTAGAAAGCTGAAACTTAGATATATTAATAGGTACCTGCCTCCTCTATGAAGGAGATTGCTGAGAGAATACCTACCTATACTCCGACTAAGCCTTTCACCACTAGGTATATACCTATATCTATCTATATTGGAATTTAGTGATCATATTACCCTTGGAAATAAGTACTTATTCAGACAATGAATGCCTACTTCTCATTTCCATGAGCATATTAAATCATGTAACATAGCGCCATCTAGTTAGAAATGTGTAAACTAAAGTGAGATAGGCTGAGAACTGTTGTCTTATACTTAGGTATATTTTGAGGTTATTGAAATAGATGGCAGTGCGATCAACGCCTTTAGGGTTGTCTGAATTTTTATCAGTTCTAATAGGTACCGTACCTATTCCATTATATAAAGTTATTAAGTATTAAAGGATAGTCACCGAGTTCAGTAGAGGTATGAAATAATTAGCCAGGAATTTATTTCGATGCCTGGTGCTTCTCCATCGACTCATATTGTAAGTATGTATGTACCTACCTACCTAACTTACATGTTTATAATGTATTGTTATGGTAGCTACATAACACGTTCTGTATACTGGAACAAATGTGGCTACCATTACACCTACCTACAAGTCTAAAATCCCCATCCCAGAGTGTTCCTTTGTAGGGTCGGTCGCAGCCTGGGTTCAGGCTCACGCACGACCTATAACGTGGGACTATGGCTGACCCACGCAACTTCGTTTACGTTACATAAAGTCATGAAAGGAGAGGTATTTCTTTATCAGACTCCTAGGGGCGTGTGAAACTGCCCTGTTTGCTTAATCATACCCAGTCTTGCATTCATTTATTTTTCTTAAAAATAGCAATTGTGATTGAAACTCTCCAATCAACCAAATCAGACAAGTTTCTCGCCCCGTGTTACGGCGGGATCGAGTACAAAATGTCGCCACCCGGCCACCCCAATTCATCCCGACACCGGCGACGCCGCGAGGGTGTCGTAAGCGGCGACAGGGAACACTTTCGCAAAACGATCTATTGCGTATAGGAGGAAAACTCGAAATGAAACCCGGTTGTCAATAAAAGGAAGGCCTTATGGGCGGCTTAAAAAAAATCAACTACGGGTCGTCACGACCTGCGCCTGTCTATTTCGACACGACAATAGGTTCACCACCTATAACGTGGGACTATAGCTGACCCTCGCAACTTCGTTTGCGTTATATAAAGTCTATTAAAGGAGAGATATTTCTTCATCAGATTCCTAGGAGCGTGTGAAACTGCCCTGTTTGCTTAATCATAACGCCAATTCAGAATGACACTTACATTCAAAGGAACCCTTGAATTCCAGTTTAGTGAAAGCTGAGATGTCTCTAATTTCTAAACTACAAAACCCTCAGTATTAAATCTTTTGTGGAATAATCCTTAAAGTAGGTACTCCCTTTCTAACACTAAATATTATTTGAAATTGGATGTGACTTATTCGGGATACAGACAAGCCAGACAGAAAGACAGACAATTTTTTTAAAAATTACACTTTCGGCTTCAGTACCTATCGATATATAATGCCCTATAAGTAAAATTTCAAAATATCTTCTATGTAAGTACAGATTTCCGACCCTCTACAGTTTAATTATAGCTATGTATAGAATACAGAATAGATAGATATATAGAATATGTGAAATGTGGGCGTATCCATCGGGGATATAAGCGTGACTATGTGTCTGTCTGTATGTATGTTTGGGTTTCTGAACACATGGTCTTAACCCAGGGGGGGTCGAACTATCGTTGTTTAAATGAACTGAAGCTATACTTACCATCTTGTAACTATTTGTTCTGCACGTTCACCGCAAACGTGACCGTACCACAGAAGGCTGTTTTGCAGTGGTTCGTCTGCATGTCATAACCATGAAGGCTGCTGCAGACGCGGGAGAACTTCACGCGTTGCTTGCACGTGACTCCATCCAACAGTGGTGCAAAATCTATCTTATTTATTACCTAGGTCATTTTTATTTGAGTAGGTGGGTATAGGTTGTCTGTACCTATGTTAGTTATTCTTATTTTGTAGTATATTTCAGTAGGAAGACTTACGGCCACGCTTCTATTTAGCCATTTTTTTTTTCGTGTGGAGTTCCATCATGGATGCTATAGGTACCTGAGACCGCCTACAGTCCGGAGCCCAGAGTAAGTCTTCGGAAAGATGTCCCTGACATCCCGTTTGGCTACCACTGCGACCTGGCCTAGGGGTTGGTTTCCTAGTGACCTAGGGGTCCTGGTGAACTATTAGGTGACCTAGGCAGTCATTGGATAGCTACTCTTCTCAGTAGCCACCCCATGACTGCCTAGGTGACGCCGCGGTGCAACGCCGTTTAAATCATTCGGTTGGAACAATATTTGCGTTGACTCGATGATCGGCAAAATTGTTTTGAAAGTTTAAGAGTTTTTTTTTTATATTTTACTGTATTACGCTCATCCGCCTGATGCAATGGGCCACTATCGCAGTCCATTAGACTTCTTTCTGGTTATGGCTCTGAAGTTGACGGTCCCATGTTGAGCTTCTTCACGCTCCGCTTGAAGAACCCAGGGTAAGGGTAAGATGAAGAGGTCGTTTCATGTTTGAATGTTTCAAAAGAAAAACAATTATTCGAAATCGGCTCTGGCAAAGATTCTCTCTACTGTGTAGGAGGACATAGCACCTCTACTCGGCACACGTTGTTCGGAATCAAAAAGGAGAGGGTCCCACCCTCTCCTTTTTGATTCCGATACTTCAATTAGAATTCCATAATTCATACAGGACATTCAATAATTCGAATAGCATGACGCTGCATAGCGTCAAGCGTGTCTTGTAGTACTTCGCGGAGTCATTCTAAAGATGTGAACAGTTTTCTATGTATGGCATATCATGCATCTAATAAGAAGTATGTCCCACTGCAAAAGATAACAGTGACTTAAATCATTACCTGTAATCCTTTTTACGTCATAAGAACTGAAGAGCATGTACTAATACCATTTACACAATTCCTTGCTACTGAAATCAGATTTTATTTTTACTTTGCTGCAGGCGTCGAGAGTCGAGATATTATATTGAAATATGTAACCGAGTCAGTCCTGAAAGGTTTTAGACATGGATAAATATCGCCTTGCAAAGCTACTGCTGACCGCAACCAGTAACGAGTTTTGGTAACAGGGTAGGAATACAGGCTTTTAGGCGCTTCACTGCAGGCTGGTACAAAAGTAAACATACCTGCTAATACGAAAACTAAGTTCTCATGGCATCCTGGGACATTCGTCAGGGGTGTCACAACGTCCCAAGACGTAGGTACCTATACGATAGAAAAATTAGTCGATTCCAAGAAGGGTCTCGATAGCTGGTCTATAAAGCGTCTTGCACGATGCCAGAAAACGAAGGTTCTAATCCTGCTCGAAACCGATAATAATATTTCCACATTGAAATATATGATTTAGTTAGCATACTAATTGATTTTCAAATCAAATTATATCTAATCTTTAATGTAAAATAAGGAAGGGCCAAGAATGCTACCCTTTGATACGCCTAGATTTAAAAATTACATAATTCGCACACAATTCATAACGGTGAAGATAAAAGAAGAGATAAAACGCCAGCAGTCGGAGAAATCAAAAATTGAGTTCAAACAAGTATTTGAACCACACAACCACGGTATTCCAGTTATTTCAGTTAGTATTGACATAGTCATTACAGTACCTCAAGGCCATGACGGAAAACAGGTGGATAAAGACTATTTATGCAGGCTATTGGACGATAGGTAAGGTTGACTCTGATCCACACCTTCAAGTACTTTTGATAGTAGAGGAATGAAAGATGGAAGGGTATCGAACGAATATCAAGACCGACGAACTAGAACTTCTTTGGCTAAAGTTATAAGTATTAAGGGGCGGTTATAGCGCACAAGTAGGCATTTGGCGCTCCCCTCGCCCCGGGCGCAAGACACACCGCGCGCCGGCAGCGGCAGTGAACTCTCATGCCACAGTATACAGTAGAGTAGAAAGAAACAGCATGCTAACTTTGTTTGACGTAGTAAATGCATCTAACTTTATTAAGTGTAGTGATTTATTCGAGTTTCCTAAATAAATGAGTTAATTATTATATATTATACTATTATTTTTAAGCTACAGAGTTTGTTTGTTTGTTTAGTTGTTTGAACTCTAGAGTCAAAGAGACTGCTAGTTGAATTTCAAAAGTTCCTTAACAGAATGTCCATTTTTGAAAAATACCAAAATATATAACATCACGCTAAGGCGAATAAGAGCTGAGCAGCAACGAAACATTTTTCGAAAACTAGGATATTTCATTTCTTTTGAGAGTTTCCGTTGCGTAAGTTTGCTAGATAGTTACAGTTGCGTAAAAAATGTAAATTACATTATAACTGGTCATAAAAATTTCTAAATTTTTCTAAAGTTGGTATGCTAAGTATGAATCACGTGATCATTTTGCAATCCAAAATGGCCGCCGCGGTGTAATCACAAAATTTCATGATGGGTATCGTTTAAGGGGTTTCTTGGTATGCTGAGTACGAATCACGTGAAAATTTTGCAATCCAATACGGGCGCCGCGCCGTAATCACAAAATTTCATGATGGGTATCGTTTAAGGGGTTTCTTGGTATGCTGAGTACGAATCACGTGATAATTTTGCAATCCAAAATGGCCGCTGCGGTGTAATCACAAAATTTCATGATGGGTATCGTTTAAAGGGTTTTTTGGTATGCTGAGTACGAATCACGTACTAATTTTGCAATCCAATATGGGCGCCGCGCCGTAATCACAAAATTTCATAATGGGTATCGTTTAAGGGGTTTCTTGGTATGCTGAGTACGAATCACGTGATAATTTTGCAATCCAATATGGGCGCCGCGCCGTAATCACAAAATTTCATGATGGGTATCGTTTAAGGGGTTTCTTGGTATGCTGAGTACGAATCACGTGATCATTTGCAATCCAAAATGGCCGCCACGGTGTAATCACAAAATTTCATGATGGGTATCGTTTAAGGGGTTTCTTGGTATGCTGAGTACGAATCACGTGAAAATTTTGCAATCCAATATGGGTGCCGCGCCGTAATCACAAAATTTCATGATGGGTATCGTTAAAAGGGTTTTTTGGTATGCTGAGTACGAATCACTATCAATATGGCCGCCGCGCCGTAGTCGCAAAAATCCATGATGGTTATCGTTTAAGGGGTTTTTTTGGTATGCTGAGTACGAATCACGTACTAATTTTGCAATCCAATATGGCCACCGCACCTTAATCGCAAAAATCCATGATGGTTATCGTTTAAGGGGTTTTTTGGTATGCTGAGTACGAATCACATGATAATTTTGCAATCCAAAATGGCCACCGCGCCGTAATCACATAATTTCGTGATGGATATCGTTTAATGGGTTTTTACGAATGCTGAGTACGAATAACATGATAATTTTGGAATTCAATTTGGCCGCCTAAGCTATTAACAGTAGTAAACTAAAAAGATTTGCTTATTAAGTTTAGGCCCAGCAATGCGAAAATAGTATGACAAAAGGTTTTCATTGTAAAATTAAGGCCAATTATATTAAATTGGTACCTAGCATACGAAAGAATCCCTTAATCGATACCCATCATGAAATTTTGTGATTACGGCGTGGTGGCCATATTGGATTGCAAAATTATCACGTGATTCGTACTCAGCATTCCAAAAAACCCCTTAAACGATATCCATCATAGAATTTTGTGATTACGGCACGGCGGCCATATTGGATTGCAAAATTATCACGTGATTCGTACTCAGCATACTAAAAAACTACTTAAACGATACCCATCATGAAATTTTGTGATTACGGCGTGGCGGCCATTTTGAATTGCAAAATTATCACGTGATTCGTACTCAGCATAGCAAAAAACCCCTTAAACGATACCCATCATGAAATTTAGTGATTACAGCGCGTCGGCCATATTGGATTGCAGAATTATCAGGTAATTCGTATTCAGCATACCAAAAAAACCCTTAAACTATACCCATCATGAAATTTTGTGATTACGGAGCGGCGGCCATCTTGTATTGCAAAATTAGTACGTGATTCGTACTCAGCATACCAAAAAACCCCTTAAACGATACCCATCATAATTTTTTTTGATTACGGCGCGGCGGCCATATTGGATTGTAAAATTATCACGTGATTCGTACTCAGCCTTCGAAAAAACCCCTTAAACGATACCCATCATGAAATTTTGTGATTACGGCGCGGCGGCCATATTGGATTGTAAAATTATCACGTGATTCGTACTCAGCATACGAAAAAACCCCTTAAACGATACCCATCATGAAATTTTGTGATTACGGCGCGGCGGCCATATTGGATTGCAAAATTATCACGTGATTCGTACTCAGCATAGCAAAAAACCCCTTAAACGATACACATCATGAAATTTTGTGATTACGGCGCGGCGGCCATATTGGATTGCAAAATTACCAAAAAACCCCTTAAACGATACCCATCATGAAATTTTGTGATTACGGCGTGGCCGCCATGTTGGATTGCAAAATTATCATGTAATTCGCAGACATTTTAATGCATTAGGTAGATGGTTACCATGTCGTGTAAACACTTATAAAGTAAAAGATCACCACATTTACCATGAGTCGCGTATGGGAATTTTAGTGAAATCCCTTCATCACTCAGGAATTAAGCTGATGGTCTTCAAAATGTATAGCTAAGTACCATCATGGATACATTGACTTACGATCAAAAAACCGCATCAAAATCGATCCACCCCTTGGGCCGTGACGAATTCACAGGACAGAGTTGTTAATTATGACAGTTCGTTAATTGAATTAATGAGTAACTAGTTACAATGTAATTAGATTAACGTGTAATTCCATTACTCAGTAATTAGTTACTGCTAGTACTCATTGTCATTAATTACTCAAGTAATCTGTTACAGAGTAATTGAATTAAGCATAACAAAGTATTGTAATTTGTAACGGTTAATCTAAATACATTTTGCCCGTTACTGATATTTTTATACTGTGGCGCGATTTCAACGTAATTTGGCATAATAATTACGAAATAGTTGCGAAAAAAACTGACACAGGTCCTGCCTCCACAAGCGCTAGCGCGAGACTGATCGGCCGTCAGCGGCGCAATTCTATTGCGTTTGGTAGATATTCGTACATTATAACTATGTAAATACTTGTGTGTGTATAAAAAAACGTTCGGAAAATGTGTATAAAAACTCAATAGCTTTAATTGAGTGCAAAAAAAAATTATAAAATGTTAATAGTTTAGCCACAGTATTGAAAAAACTTTTCTGAGAGAGTCAACTTTGGGATTTTTTTCTATCTAGTGAAATTTATTGGATCGTGTAACGGGCTCGGAATATGTTTAGCTTATATCCTTAACTATTATATATATATTTATCAGAATTATAAACACTTTACTTTTTGACTAGGATTGTTTCAAAAAACTCAAAATCTGACCCACGCGGCCTTAACTTGGGGTTTTACCATGTTTTACTGTGCAGGCAATAATAGATAGATGTCAGTAATGTTTTTAGGGTTCCGTAGCCAAATGGCAAAAACGGAACCCTTATAGATTCGTCATGTCTGTCTGTCTGTCCGTCCGTATGTCACAGCCACTTTTCTCCGAAACTATAAAGCCTATGCTGTTGATACCCATATCACAAGCAGGTTATTCCTAGCTTACTTTGGAATCAGATAGCGTTGTGTGAAAAGTCCGTGAATATATACTTTAAAAAAATGGGTTCCCCCCTCCCCCCCTTTAACTTCTAAACTAAGAGAATGATAAATCTAAAAAAATATATGATATACATTGCCATAAAATCTACCAACGAAAATTAGTTGGAACGAGATCGAGTTGGTAGTTTTTTTAATACGTCATAAACCGATAATTTCGCCTAGAAAAATCACTACCACTGCGAACGTGTTAAAACATCAATGAAAGTTACAACGAACTACAAGCACTTTTATATTATGTTACTTGCTGCTACGGAACAGAGAGGAGCTGTGCCGCGATTCACCAATCACGGTGTGGAGCGGAGAATAGATGTGGATTTTAAGTCATGTGATTTGTGAATCGCGGCACAGCTCATGTCCGCTCCGCCTAAGTGGAACCGCACCTTTAGGGGGGCATGCGTGAATCTCTCACGTCACGCTGTCGTCTAGGGCCTGCTTCTGTAAGGACGGTGAGTAGCCCCCTCACTGTCTTTAGGCCCCCGGACATGGAGGCCGAGTATCTTCGGCAAAGACACGTGTCCACACACTGTTCTGCCATTGCCTGTGGCCCTGAGCCGGGTACGGGGTACCGGTACGGACGGGAACTCTAGGTACAGCCACTAGCCCCGGATATGCCAATATTGTCTGGAATTAAGAGTTTTATGATCGGGAAAAGTATCAGTGGCTGAAGGCTATCACGACGTTAACCTTTTCTTGCATAGGTTGGATGCATTTTGTAACGTTCAACTGCGCAACTTCAACACAAGCACGCCATCGCACGCGAGATGAATGTGGGGCACATTTTGCATCTGTATTTTTTTTTTTCATCTTTAGTGGTAGTACCTACAAGATATAAGGTACACAAATGGCCCATCTGGAGACAATTCCTGAGCGAAAACATAATAATATAACTGTCCTCTTTAATATTTTTTATACTAAGAATGCAAACAACCGCGACAACGTCCCCATATCCTAAATGACGCTGATTGAACATCAACATTCTATTGATATTCACAATTTCACACCTTACTTATGTCAAAAGTTGTCTTCTTCATCGGAACGTTAATGCCCGCTTGCTTTCTTCATTTTTATCTTGGAGCGCGGGGTCTACTTGGATTGGTTACTGGGTGCAACTAGTGAGTGCAGTTTGACCACCAAGTCCTTTTAAATTTTATTAAAAGTAACCACCGTCATTCTATGACGGAGTTCCACCATTTAACACTTGACCCAACGTAATTTAAAATTTCTACCCATCTTTTTCATCTCAAAGTTATTCACCAGTTGCTTCCTACTTCTTAGAGTACAGGTCTACTTGGCTGTTGGACTGATTGTCGCTTATTATTGCAGTTAGAAGAGTGTGGAACTTGACCATCCAAGTCCTTTAAAGCACCCTTTTTTTTAACGTGATTGAAAATCCATCATGGATGCTATGCCGGACCCTACCGACTAAAAAACCTTACGTAACGCACAACAGCCTATGGTTGGGAGCCCCGAGTAAGCAATCGGAAGGATGTCCCAGGACTCCCAACTCCTTTAAAGCACCCTTTCCAAATCTTCGTCAGCCGTTTTGAGCTGACTCAGTACCTCGTCCGTTAGCTGGCAGGTGTGCCGTTTGCAGATGAGGTTGTCATAGGTTTTTGATCTCATCATGGGACATCTAAATATACAACTTGTACCCACTGACTGATTCATCGACACGCAGCCTCCACTACTGAGACAACAAAGTAAAATTTTGGGCAGCAGCTTTTTCATTTATAACAATTACTCTTTAAGAAAAGTTTTTATATCACTAAGAGATTAAAAAGGGTTGAACTGGGACCCAATTAATATCTTTTGGGGCCCATATCATCCATACCTGTGACTGGTGTTTCGTCTGAGGGCATGACGAAGACAGAAGAATTCGAAACAAAGGCGTGTACTAACCCGTCTTGCCAGCGTGGCACAGTAAGGTCAATCAATCTTCCAAAATGATTAAGTGAGGCCTACGTCGCTACATCCACTATTGGGCTGCCATAAACTGATTTGAAGCGCACGTGTTCTGTAAACGATCACTGCAGCAACCAACTTTCACTATGGCCGGTCCTTGGAAGGTGACCACTTTGTGTCATTTATTTAGGAGTGTTTACGTGCTTCAAAGGCTCGTTGTGCTGCGATCACTGCAGTAAGCAACTTTCACTATGGCCGGTCCTTGGAAGGGTGACCATCACGTGACCACTTCGTGTCATTTATTTAGGAGCGTTTCCGTGCTTCAAAGACTCATTATGCTGCGGGCACTGCAGTAACCAACTTTCACTATGGCCGGTCCTTGGAAAGGTGACCATCACGTGACCACTTTGTGTCATTAATTTAGGAGCGTTTCCGTGCTTCAAAGACTCGTTATGCTGCGGTCACTGCAGTAAGCAACTTTTACTATGGCCGGTCCTTGGAAAGGTGACCATCACGTGACCACTTTGTGTCATTTATTTAGGAGCGTTTCCGTGCTTCAAAGACTCGTTATGCTGCGGTCACTGCAGTAAGCAACTTTCACTATGGCCGGTCCTTGGAAAGGTGACCATCACGTGACCAATTTGTGTCATTTATTTAGGAGCGTTTCCGTGCTTCAAAGACTCGTTATGCTGCGGTCACTGCAGTAAGCAACTTTCACTGTGGCCGGTCCTTGGAAGGGTGACCACCGCGTGACCACTTTGTTTCATTTATTTAGGAGCATTTCCGTGCTTCAAATACTCGTTATGCTGCGATCACTGCAGTAACCAACTTTCACTATGGCCGGTCCTTGGAAGGGTGACATCAGGTGACCACTTTGTGTCATTTATTTAGGTGCGTGTCCGCGCTTTAAAGGCGCGTTATGCTGCGATCACTGCAGTTAGCAACTTTCACTATGGCCGGTCCTTGGAAGGGTGACCACCACGTGACAACTTTGTGTCATTTATTTAGGAGCGTTTCCGCGCTTCGAAGACTCGTTAAGCTGCGATCACTGCAGTAAGCAACTTTTACTATGTCTGGTCCTTGGAAGGGTGACTACCACGTGACCACTATGTGTCATTTGTTTAGGAGCGTTTCCGCGCTTCACAGACTCGTTATGCTGCGATCACTGCAGTAAGCTACTTTTACTATAGCCGGTCCTTTGAAAGGGTGACCACCACGTGACCACTTTGTGTCATTTATTTTGGAGCATTTCTGTGTAAAATGACATTTGTTAAACCAAGTTTTAGGTTTTATGGGCGGCTTGGAAAATTTTAAACGTAAGGTCGTTACAACCTATGACCGGTTCGGCAGCGCGTGTGTACTGGTGTTGCAAACGTCCAAAGACTACGGTTACCAACCATCCGGTTGGCCGTAACCTGCTCCCATAATTGATAATACATACATACATACATATGGTCACGCCTTATCCCCGAATGGGTAGGCAGAGGCACATTATATTTTTAGAATATTTTTTTAGAATTTGTCCCACGTAATAGGTGGTGAACCGTATTGCCGTCTTGAGATGGACAGGCGCAGGTTGTGACAGACGCTGTTGAAATTTTTCTAGCAGCTTAAAAAGACCTTCCATTTGGCTTAACGACTGCCATTTTACTGGCAATCGGGACCAACGGCTTAACGTGCCTTCCGAAGCACGGAAAAACTCAAATAAATGACACAAAATGGTCATATGAATGGTCACCCATCCAAGGATCGGCCATAGTGATATTTGCTTACTACAGTGATCGTGTATGTACAGAAGACTGAGTCCTTGGGGCCACGAGTGCTTCATAATTGATCAGTAAAGTTAAAACCACTATCATCATTTTCGTTTATGTGAGTGTAGAGTTTCTAGTGGAAAAGGTAGAGTCGAATTTTGTTATGAGCGATAGGTCTATCGCAAATATTTATGAGATAAACAATGGCAGCCATTTTTTAACCCCTACGAAAGATGGTGGATGTATTTTCTTGAGAAGTTTGACCTGTATATCTGTGTATCAGTGCATTTATGATGTCTGTGTCATTGTAGTGGTCCAAAAAGGAGGGACTAATTTTAATGCGGTTTTTGTTTGCAAGCCGATGTGGCGAGGATGGTTTTTATGAAGCTAAGTATAAGTTTTGAAGATCATCTCACTTTCAGAGTGATGAAGGGGTTTTACTAAAATGCACAGGTCGAATTCATCGAAAATGTGGAATAACGTTACTTTGATGGTATTTCCACGAGATGATAGCCTGGAACTGGTTGATGCACTAAGTAGTCTGCAGAATACCCAACTCCTCAGAAAATGACAGGATTTATACTATGTTTGAGCTTATTAGAAAAGTCTCCGGATAGGGGTTTTTCGTCATCAGGAGGGGGATCAGAAACTACTAAGGTAGCAAGGAGCTATCTTGTACCTCGTACTTATACCTACTTAAAGTCAACGAGATAGAGAAATAATCCCAATCAATGTATACATATTAAATTCAACAGCTTTCAGTTTGTGACGTCTTCGAGCCTGAAACAATGAACCACTTTTAATGAAATTTGGTACAGAGATGGAATAGCGCTTTAGAAGGATGCTCTTTATGCCGGAATTCAGTTCCAGTGGGAAACAAGCATGGGACACCTCATATAGCTTGAGATATTTTGATAATCGAGATGCTATAATGCTTTGAGGGTCTTTTTTACGTGTTGAAATCCTCATGGATGCTATGCCGAACACTTACTGACTAACTTCACACGGTGGCCCACCACTGCCTACGGTTGGAAGTCCCGGGTATACCCTCGGAAATATGCCCCAGGATATGCTATGAGGGTCAGGCGTGTTGGGCTATCAGTTCATTGTAGAAGGGGATATCACTCACATTCAGGTCTAATACTTAAGGTGGCCAACTGGCAAAAGTCGAATTGAATTCTCATAATGGTCTTATACCACGACTTAGTTCAACATTAAGGTTGGTACTTCACTACTCCATACGTGGGCGGTGGTGTAACTTATTGGTTTTTCAAGTAAACACAGATTCTAACCTAACGACCTGCGACGTCGTCGGACATACAAACAAATTCACATACCATAGCTGTTACTAACTTGAAGCTTGCACTGTTATCTAATCTGTGCTTGAGATTAGTTCGAGAACGTCCAATAACACAAGAATAGTCTGATTGCAGCGCAGTTGTCAACTCAATGTTGTGGGTTTTATGGTTTGTTTGTTCACGTGAATAGGAAATATTGACAAGCTTCGACAGAGACGTCGCAAACGCACTACACATTCTTGATGTATGAAACTACCACGTCAGGTTAATGCCAGTCTCGCAATAACTCTAGCCTCAACGTTTTTATGCTGAGTAGCACTTTATAGTGGTGGTCGTCGGTAATGTAATTAGAATCGTTGACAATGTTAATAGTACCTACTAGCAGTAGAACGAATAAACACAACGAGGTCGGTGCGGTTAGGCGGTCGCGAGGGTCACGCAGAGGTGACAGGCGTTGCGTGCGTGCGAGATATGGGGAGGTGTCAGCCGCTGATGTCAGTGGAAGCGGCGAGTGGCGGCTCTCCCGACGACGCACAGAATGCAGCGGAGAGTGAGCGGGGCGCGGGACGGCGCCGCTGCTGCCGCGGCGACTCTGCTGCCCGCCTGCCGTCCGCCAGTCAGCCGCGCGCCACCGACCCGAGTGTTGTTCGAGCGACGCGCACTCCAACACCTCCGCCTCACGCAGGTACGTACTCTTGCACGTCACTTACGCCTTTCTTCTTCCTTCGACAGCCGCGACGGCCGACAACCGCAGGACGGATTGACGATGACGACCACCACCTTATCTATTGTAACTTGGTCGCACAACCGGACGACTAGAAATAGCCGGTGTGGACATATGACCGGCATCGTCAACAACTTACCGGGCGGCCTCGTACCGCTGCCGTGGGCACGATGACCCGTAGAGTTTGCCAAATGAGTATCCCTAAATACGTGCCGGTCATCGCTTCTTCGGGCTTTATCAGCGTTACATATTTATTGTTTGCCGGGCGGTACGGTGAGGTCAGCGCGCGCGGTGAAGTGTGCCTTATCGCGTGGGTTGTAGGGTCGCCGGTCGCGACAACACGCGGTTGCCGCCGCAGACGCGGGCGACACCGACCTCGGTTCTGCTGTCTTTGGCTCTGCTCTGCTCTTGCGTCGGTACTTGCCAGCTACAGATACCGACATACACACTCGTGTGTACAATTGCAAACAACAAGTTATCGTGAACCACATCAATTCCGACAATCGTGCGCTACCACTTATCTGTCAATCAGTACTCAAGAGTTACGTATCTACTTCAGACTAAGAACTATTAAAGACTCCAGTACAATAGCGTATCTGAACAGCGCTTGTAATGTTTCACTGATCACTCACTCACTGGTCATCATTCTTATTTATTTACCAACTGCAAACAACATGGCACTCGATTAAAACGGTACAGTCAACACCAAAAGTTACAACACAATCGAAAGTTACGAAAATCATCTCCTCATGAATGAAAACTTGCATGTTATCGATATGTTACTTTACTTGTTTGTAGCCAATTGTAAAAAGTAGATATTTAAATCAGGATACCTATACTATAGGTACTCAAAATAATATTGAGATATAAGTCGCGTTGATACTTACGCTGCCGACCGTAGGTAGGTACTAGGTACTCATGGATATCTTGTACATCACGTTGATGTGGTGGTATTCTGTGGGTGGTACGACAAACCAACAGCTCTCTCTGATTTGAGCTACCTAATTGCATTAACTCCGTTGAGTAACCACAAGTAGCGTTACAAACAAACCCAAGCAAGATCCATTAGTCTGTCGGAATGACGTCATTGGGTACCTAATGCGATAAAACTGAGCACCTCTGGAAATAAATTCATAATGTAGAGCAGTCTAGGTCGTAGAACTTCATATAAGTATATTTTTTGGCAATGCCACTAACCAATTAAATTGTCTTTCAAGTATTCCACTATTCCTCAACCTGGATATTGAATTGCCACTTAAGGCACCTATCACCTTGCAGAACTAAATACAATGTAATTTTGGCAATTGCCACCACGTAATTAAGAGCATTTTCATTCAAGTTCTAAGGTAAATGCAGGTATTACCGACCCTGTTAAGACAATTTTAAAAATGATGATAGTTATTAAGAATGGTGATTGAGTTCACACCCAATGTTTTGATTTTATATGAAACTTTAGTTTGTCTAGTTTATGTTTAAAGCCCTAAATTGCCCTTAAACACAATACTAATAAAATAAAAAAATAATTAAGTGATCAAGTCCATTGTTTGTATTACCGACCCATACGAAAGGCTATGAAGCTATTTACCGATTTTTATGAACCTATTACCGACTGTTAAAAACAAGAAGAATGTATAGGCAGGTATTTTGTTTAATTAAGAAGAAACACATTATGGTGTTTTTGCAGAAAATCATGTAGGTTTGCTCTAAGTCCTTTTATACTACCTTTCATACACTTTCATATTATACTTCATAGGAAAAGTCACTTAGATACTCTGGTCCATGCTATTTGACTAAGACATTATGTTGTAAAAGAGCTTTTATTATGGTTTTTTTATCTTCAAAATATGGTTTGGATAATAAGCTAATATTTCATTAAACTAGTGTTATGTTCCATAAACGACCAGGATTTGTATAGAATCGGCAATAGCTTCCCGTACTTGCTATCACCGACTCATATAGATCGGTAATAGTCGATATAATACATAATTACAAAATTGTATGGCCGACTCATAAAAAGTAGATTATATGTATTTATTTGATTTTTGTAGCCATAGCAGAGATTTTAAATAAATAGTGTTGCAAATAATATTAATTAATACAAACATTGTAATGCTATGAAAAGTAATTTTATAATGCTCCTTTATAATGACAATGAATGATTAAAGTTGTATTTCGTAGTAAAAAAAACGATTAAATAAGAAAACTAGACCAAATAGATCGGTAATTGTGTGTTACAAAGGCTGACTGTATTAGATTAAGATGTCATATTAAAATAATTGCTTTATTGTCACATATCGACGAGAAAGAGGTAAAACAAAATTTAATAAGCATCGCAATCACCGGCCCATGAGTCGGCAATAGCTGCTACTATTAAAATAATTGAAGGTATTACCGCTTTAATTTAATTTGAAGTTTTATAATATTTACTTAATCAAACTTTATGAAATACTGTAAGAAATTAAGACCTCACATCTAAATGAACACATTCAATAATACAGAACAATCATAGGTTACATACAATTCTTTAAAAACTGTTAAACTAAGTTTTGGTGTGCTTATCTGTAAGATTAAGGATTTGTACCACACGATCGGCAAGTTTACTATCGTCATAGAAACAAACGAATTTCGTCTCTTTCCCGGAATGCCACGCACACTAACGTAAGTATTTGCGACACTCAATGAACAAATGTGCGTATTTCGTCAAATGTCTCCAGCATAAACTGTTCCAGTAACGTAAAAATTGCAGGTTAATGAAATGGATCGGTAATACATTAACAACATCGGTAACATTACATTGCGTATTGTCACTAATGGCATCCACAATAATATAAAAACAGCTACAATGAGCATAAATATGATCATATTCTTTAATCAGCTCCAAAATCAAAGTCAGGGCTATGAAATATTTGTGAAATGTGTGCGGGCTGTCGGGTGACGAGGGATCCGGTACCTACTACCGGCGTTGTTGTCTTCAGCAGCAGTGCTCGGTGCGTGTAACACTTCTTTTATTCAAGCAAAATTCGCCGTTCTGTCACTAGCATAGAACCTACTATTCCCTGATGACGTGCCTACGCTTATTACACCCTAGACGCATCGCATATTCTCGACCTCGCACTATCAACGACCGATCCATTTTCGTCTTTATGGCTACGCTTAGAGGTATTAAAACGTTTTGAGCGTCCTTGGGCAGTAACAGTGTTTCGTACCCGTGGTGAGGTTAAGATCCCCAACGCACAAGAGTGAAAGTTGGAGGGTGGGTGAACAGTGGGGTGGCGGGCGACTTGCAGGAGTAGTCGACCCGGGACCACCAACCAGGATTTGCTAAATCGGCTACCCGGTGAGTCTGCCGAAAAAGCACGTTTTTATATCGATCACATCTATTCTACGCACAATGTGCTGTGAATGTCGTTGAAGAAGTTGTTTATAATCCATCTTTTCACTTGTTAACTGGGTTGCGCAGTGGTTGATGTGTGAAGTCACGGTTTCAAGTCCTGGGTCAGAAGAAAAGTTTTGCGATCCGCAAATGGTTGTTATGTTAGATAGGTTAGGTCCAAAGGTTAGGTCGTTTTAGATGTGGTGTGTATTAACAAGTATGTTTATCAGTTGTCTAGATCTCATACTACAAGTTTATGTAAGCTTAAATTGGGCTACACGGCGTTGTGTGACAATGTCAAAAATTTTTGGTTATTTATCTTTGTTGTCGTGTCGGCCATTACATTATTTTTGATTGAAGTTAGACAACACGCAGGACAAAAATATTTGATAGTACTTTTAGGATACAATTAACGTTATTGGTGATAGTACTTTACTAATGAAATTGATTCATGTTGTTTGAAAGTTTCATAATTGAAGATTTTCAATATCACAACCCGAGAGTTAGACCCGGTTTCAAATCCTGGGACATCCTTTCGAGGGATTACCTTGCGCTCACGGCCCCCGTAGGTACTGTATGTATCGTATGGTTTCGGCAAGAGTCTGATCCATTAGGGCTTTGTAACGTACATACGTTTCTTTTTAGGGTTCCGTAGCCAAAATCGGAACCCTTATAGATTCGTCATGTCTGTCTGTCTGTCTGTCCGTCCGTATGTCATACCCACTTTTCTCCGAAACTATAAGGCCTATGCTGTTGTAACTTGATAAGTAGATGTATTCTGTGAACCGCAATAAGATTTTCATATAAAACTTGAAAAAAGCAGTAAATTTTGGGGGTCCCTATACTCAGAACTGAAAGTCAAGTTTTTTTTATCAAACCCATACGTGTCTATAGATAGGTCTTCAAAAATGCTATTGAGGTTCCTAACATTTTTTTTTTCTAAAGTGAATTGTTTGCGCAAGAGACTCTTCCAAAGTGGAAAAATGTGTGTCCCCTCCCCCCCTCTAACTTCTAAACTAAGATAATGATAAATCTATAAAATATATGATGTACATTGCCATAAAAACTACCAACGAAAATTAGTTTGAACAAGATAGAGTTGGTAGTTTTCTTATAATCTTCTTCTTCTTCTTATATAAATATATATAACTCAAAGGTGACTGACTGACTGACATAGGTAGTGATCTATCAACGCACAGCCCAAACCACTGGATGGATTGGGCTGAAATTTGGCATGCAGGTAGATGTTATGACATAAGCATCCGCTAAGAAAGGATTTTGATAAATTCTACCCCGAAGGGGATAAAATGCGGGAAGCGGGAACGGAAACAAATTTTACGCGGGCGAAGCTGCGGGCAACAGCTAGTACGTCATAAACCGCAATTTTCGGTTAGAAAAATCACTAGGTACCACTGCGAACGTGTTAAAACATCAATCAAAGTTACAACGAACTATAAGAACTATAATGAAACTATAAAGAAATATAATGTTACTTGCTGCTACGGAACACTTCATGGGCGAGTCCAACTCGCACTTGGCCGGTTTTTCTTTTTTTTTTCTTTTTTTTCGCACTGCAGTACCTTGGCAATCCCATCAGCACCCTGAATGCATTATTGTACTGAACTCTCAGATCACTAAGTCCTGCTCCTGAAGGCAACCACAAACTACATGTAAACAGAGACTGACAAAACGACTTAAACAATGTTATCTTTACATCTTCTGTGCATCGTGAAAAAACAAGACCCAGTTTCATGAAAAGTTTTCGCTCTATCATCACTATAGATTCGGTTCCGTTTTCCTGATGAGTCTTCTCATTTTGACGAATATTCTTAAGCATTAGTGAAGTCGTGCTTGTTGTAGTTCACCCGTCCCCGGGTAGGTACAGTAGAGGCGACACACCGAGATGTTTCCTCCTAATTCACAAATAGGTCTGTCACTTGCAAGGTGACATTGCTTTTTTTACTTGAGGAAAATCATACATGGATGCTATGCCGGACTCCTACCGACTAAAAACCATACATTTCCTACCTAATGCCTATAGTTGGGAGCCCCGGGTAAGCCCTCCCAAGGACACCGTGACATGGCTAAACTCACGAGGTCTACTTCTCAAATACTAGCAGACAACAAATTTTAAAGAAATTCCTAAACTATTATTGGTATTTTACAGCATCGTTTATATACCTACTAGGATACCAGCATATTGAGGTTTTCCCGCACCCGTTTCGCATAGCAACTTGCTCGGAATGAAAAGTAACATAATCCTTTCTCAGTGTCCATTCTATCTTCACCCAATTTCAACAGAGTCAGTGGTTCAGTAGTGGAAGTGTAACAGACAGGGTGATTTTAATGTTATTAGTAGGGATGTGTTCATGTGTCTCACCGGCAGTACCTAATGTGCAGCTGCATTATAAAGTATCACGTGCGCACTTGAGCTCTCGCGTTGGCATTGGCCTACGTCCTTAACACGCCTTACAAATTTATTGAACTACTCGTGTATACTATAGTATATACTACATAGAGCAACTAGTACCCTTTCCCTTTTTACGGTTCCATTAGGGCGCTTGCACATTGCACGACAACGGTAACGACACGAATCGTCACGATATCGTAGGAGTGGTATTTTGATGCAATTACTACTACACGCTTTCGCACTGCAACGATATCGTCACGATTTCGCCACGATATCGTTGCCGATAGATTACTGTCGTGACGATATCGTGTGACGATACAGAGCGGGGTCACAATATACAGATACAACAGTAAAGTAACTTCATAGAAACGAGCGAAACGGCTCACTCAACAGACGCGCGCATCTAGTGACCCGCGACATTCCTGGAGCATGACTGGTAGCTCAGTTCAGTCGCGGTTGTGGAAGTGGTTATTTGCGTATTTCAAACTGTTGCACCTATTCTTAAAATTATAAGAATAGGCTTCTCCTATCTTTTTAAATATGCTAGGACTGTATCGCGTTTTTTTAACGTGAGGGAAAATCCATCATGTATGCCACGCCGGACTCCTACCGACTAAAAAACCTCACGTAACGCCCAACAGCCGATGGTTGGGAGCCCTGGATAAGCCCTCGGAAGGATGTCAAAGGACTTCCAACAGACCAACAACCACCACTACGGTCTGCCTCGCTTAGGGGTTTGGTTCTGGTGCTATCTCTCGTCTTTGGGGGGTTTCGGGTGTGATCCCGCTTCTATGGGGGGGCGTGCGCGCGTGCATGAACTCCTCACGTCATGCTGCCGTCATGGGCCTGCTTCTGTAAGGATGGTGAACAGCCCTCTCGCCGTCCTCAGGCCGCCGGTCATGTAGGCCGATAGTCTACGGCGAAGACACGTTGGCGGTGCCCAAACCGCCGACTGCGGCACTAGGGTGGGAGAGTTCTCTCCCGTTCCCGCTCCCTTTCTTGACGCAAAGCTACTAACCGAATAACAAGTTGTGTCTTATACTGTGTCAATTTCGTTCGGCTTTATCGTTGAACGATATCGTGACGATATCGTAACGATATCGCGACGATATCGCGACGATATCGTTGAACGATATCGTGCCACGATATCGTGCAGTGTGCAAGCGCCCATACCAAATGGCAAAAACGGTACTCTATTCATTAGACTTCGCTGTCCGTCTGTCTATCTGTTTGTCCATCACGAGCTGTATTGTATCTCAGGAAATTATGTTTTTTTAAGCTTGTTGAAAAAAATTTGCCCTTCGCTTTCCTTTTGCGACGGTAACTCTATGTGGGACAAGTACCTACTGAATCTTCTCAGTATTCCACTTCGGGAGCCCAAGTCTGCTTAAAAATCGTAATCATAGCTCAATATGAAGACGAAGTGTCAGCTACGTTACAATTTGACAATTTTCAAGCGCCCATTACGATTCAGCAGCGGCCAGATTCTCGATCGAAACATCGAAACATGAAAACACGGAAATATACGGGTGTAATGTCTTCTGTTCCAAATTTTACCATTTCTAACAATGAGACAGACATCGTTCTAATCAGTAAATTTTCGGGCACGGTTTCACGTCGTATAATCGAGAATCGGACCGCTAAAGAGACTCTGTACAGGAAAGCCACCAACTGCAAATCTCGTACTTACCAATTTACCTACTTGGTATTTAATCCTAAAAACGTTTGATAATCGTAATGAGAGCTTTACTACCTTTATTGCTGAAAACCGTTTTACCTAAATAAAATCGTAGCCGTTACACAAAAAGTTAACTGAATCACCCATAGCATAATTAAAGAAGAGGAGTTGCAGATATTTTTACATGTGTCCTGGGACATCCTTCCGACGGGTCCTGGGACATCCTTCCGAGGGCTTACCCGGGGCTCCCAACCATAGGCTGTTCGGCGTCACGTGAGGTTTTTTAGTCGGTAGGAGTCCGGCATAACTGGATTTTCCCTCACTTAAAAAAATGCCCATAGATTTGCCTTAGCCTTGACATGACATATGACGCATTAGGACACTAAAAGTAGAGCACGGTTTACAACAAGAAGCCGTGAGATCGGTCTCACCCGACTGCCCCTCTCTAAAACGTTTATTGTGAAAGTTCAATCCGATTGACGTTGTCATTTTTGTTTTATTTCATACTTTGAACAGATGATCCACGTGACCTAGTGACGTTGTTTAATGCAACAGAGTCACAGACTACAGACAAAGTCTCGAAATAAGCCTCTGCACTCTATTTTATAGAGAGTGGCTAAAAGATTATTCTTACTTAGCGAACTTTTTAGAGAACTTTTCCGCAATAAACAAGAGTTCATTACTTTCGTTACCTTCGTTAATCCGCAGTCTAGTACAGAGACCTTATAACTGTAGTTGGGCGTTATGTGAGGTTTTTTAGTCGGTAGGAGTCCGGCATAGCATCCATGAGGATTTTCCCTCACGTTAAAAAAAAGCATGAATGTAAAGATTAGGCATGCCTTTAACTCTGTAAAAAAAAATCTAGCTAACTTACTTATATGTTTGCATAATATCCAGAATAAAGTTTTTATGGAATTCCTTAATGCGTAGGAATGCCATTTGTTGTTTTCGGCTACCTAATTGGATATTATGAAATAAGTAGGTCTTCGAAAAAAACTGTGTTTGACTTTTTGCATAAGAGGTGGGTAATTTGGCTGTTCATTTTGGTCTGATTCATGTGTCCGCTCCACCCCAATTCGTTTTTGAACCTGTGTACAATTCACGGTAGTAGGACGTAAAGCTTAACGAAGTCTTTGTTCAAGGAATTACGAAAATAAAAGAAAAACTATTACGGCTTTACTAGTTTTCGAATAATAGTAAACCGACTAATAGTATGTTGTGAAGTAAATGACTTTTTCGAAAAAGAATGTTTGAAAGTAAAAGAGAAGAAAATCACTTTTACGTAGCTACCTACGTAAAACTTTCGTAGCTAACCTAGCTAGGTTTGCTACGAAAATGTCTGAAGGACTTGTTAAGGTTAGGAACAATTATAAAATTTAGCAAAAAATATTCTAAAATGATCTTCATGTTATCTTACAAACTCGTGGGTTTGATTCCCACCGGAGACAAATATTTTTGTGACCCATAAATGTTTGTCTCAAGAGTCTGGGTGTTTCTATGTATAATATGTATGTATTTAAAAGTATATAAGTATTAATATCCGTGGTCTGATACCCATAACACAAGCAGGTTATTCCTAGCTTACTTTGGAATCAGATAGCGTTATGTGAGATGTCCGTGAATATTTATTTTATTTTATTTATTTATACCGGAGAGGAATGCATTCCATCTATTGCCCGCTTTTGTCTTCTTCAATGACGTGCCATCTTGTGAAACATAAAAGCTTAAATATGCTCTTTTCTTTCTATCTCTGAACTTTTATGGAATTAGTGAATACTCAATGACAATATAATACGTTGTAGCAGTCGTGGTCCCGAGGACTCTATGTTCTATAAAATGTCTCTGCAGTAAGCAACTTTCACTATAACCGGTCTTTGGATGGGTCACCACTTTGTGACATTTATTTGTTTCCGTGTTTCGGTCGCCGTTAGCCGTTGGTCCCGGTTGCCAGTATTATGGCAGTCGTTAAGACTTATGGGCGGCTTAAAAAATTTAAATAGGCCTTTATTTTTTTTATGTGAGGGAAAATCCTTAAAGGATATTATGCGGGACTCTTACCGACTATAAAACCTCACGTAACGCCCAACAGCCTATGGTTGGAAGCCTCGGGTAAGCCCTTGGAAGGATTTCCCAGGACTCCCAACAGATCTGCGGCTACCACTGCGGCCTCGCCCAGGGGGTGGTTCGGGTGCTATCCCGCTTCTTTGGAGGGGTTTCGGGTGTGATCCCGCTTCTATAAATGTATGGTACGGGCAACTCTGGTCCCTATGAATCTGGCCTGTACACATAATGCCCGTGTCACATGGGCAATTCGATTAAAATTTCATGCCTAATCACTTATATAGGGCATAGTACTAGGGCACGTCGGTCACAGTTCGAACCTAACCTAAGCATAAAATACTAATACATATACTTAAAAAGTAAAATATATCAAACTAGCTGTTCCCCGCGGCTTTGACCGCGCAGAAGTCGTTATCGCATAAAATTATAACCCTCCTTTTGCGCAGTCGGTTAAAAAGTAGCCTATGTCCTTCCCAGGCCCTCAAAGTATTTCTATAACAAATTTCATCGCAATCGCAGCAGCCGTTTAGGCGTCAAAGCGTAACAGACAGATAGAAAGACAGACAGACAGAGTTACTTTCGCATTTATAATATTAGTAGGGAGGGATAGCCCGATACTCCACCCATATTAATTTAATACGGCTCTGTTAATCACGTTGCCCGTAACATATTCACTAGTCCTTGACCGTACGAAATTGTTGTGTCTGTCTGCCGCATGGTGAGTCATCGGCCCCATCCACCTCTCGCACATACTAATGCTAAGAAAGGCTGATACACATCATAGGCCCTACTCATTCTTTTTGACATTTGAGAAGAGCATGACTCTACTAGTCAATGTCAAATCAAATGTATGGTATATGTTAATGTAAAAACGTATTAGTAAAATTTTTACAATCCGAGGAAGGCTTTTTTCCCGTTTGGTTCCCGTTCCCGCTTCCTGTGGGAACATTTTCTCGAGAGAGA
The DNA here is from genome assembly GCA_933228765.1 of Miltochrista miniata. NCBI lineage: Eukaryota > Metazoa > Arthropoda > Insecta > Lepidoptera > Erebidae > Miltochrista > Miltochrista miniata. The sequence continues at coordinate 27,840,117 of OW121751.1, forward strand.
AAGCCAGATCCATTCCGCCGTTATAGCGTGATTGAGTAACAAACATCCAAACATCTTCACATATTCATATTTATATAACTAGCTGTTGCCCGCGACTTCGTATCGTACGCGTGAAAATTATGTTATAATGCCAATTTGATTGCTCTCTGCTTAGCCCCTAGGATATGTAGCGTGATAATATATAGCCTATTTGAAGACCCTACCCCTAGATAATATTCGTACAAAATTTGAATCAAATCCATTGAGTACTTTTCGAGATCCTTCCGGACAAAGCAAAGCAAACAGACAAACCGACAAACATACAAAAAAAATTCTAACTATATTTTCGGCTTCGGTATCTTATGTTGAACACCCAGCGAGAATTTTTTTTTAATATTTCTAATGTACAGTTTTGACTTTTCTATCATTTTATTATACTGGGTGTTTCTTTTAGGGTGTCAAGCCGCCACTAGCTGGTAGCAGGGTTCCATGCCTATCGATTTAACCCCCATGTATGTTCTACGATTTTTTGTAGTCTTCGAGATATAATTTTTTTTGTTATTTTTTATAATTACGTGTCCACGTGGCTTTCTTCTTTTTGGTTCGACTTTTCTTGGATATTTTTTTATTATTATAATGCCTATTGATTGCAGTATTATGGACAAAATAATCTCCTTCCTAACTTTGATACAAGATGTAAAAAATTTAATCGATAATAAAAAAATAGGGAATTATGCAGAACATTACATCTCGAAAACTACAAAAAATCGTAGAACATACATGGGGGTTAAATCGATAGGTATGGAACCCTTGACACCCTAAAAGAAACACCCAGTATGTATAGATTTTTTTTTGTTTAACGTGAGGGAAAATTCTCATGGATGTTATGCCGGAGTCCTACCGACTAAAAAACCTCACGTAACACCCAACAGCCTATTGTTGGGAGCCCCGGGTAAGCCCTCGGAAGGATGTCCCAGGACAACATTTTTAATATTAGTAGGAAGTAGGATAGCAGGATTTCATAAAAAAAGCCATTGACAGAAACAAAACAAATACCAGATGTAGCTAATTAATTACTTAATGATCCTACCGTCGGTCATTATCATTACCCACACACTTTTGTTAAAGAATCAATAATTAGCTTGTAGTACTTTCGAAGTTACGATTATAGTACGACAATTCCAGCTATGTAGTATTCCTTTCCCGGAAAATAAATTAACCGTTGCAAATAATTATGTCATGGTGCAAAAACGTATTGGAGCGATAACATTGCCATTTTAACTAGAATTTAAAACAGCAGAGACCGCCGACTATTTGAGGGTTACAATCTTTGAAAAACTTGGCTCGATTATAATAGCAACTTAAGATTTTGTTGACATACGTAACAAAAAGAACTTATAAACATTACAATTTACCAGCATTTGAAGAATATTCAAGGGCTAAAGTCTTGACAACTATACTCGTTGCTCTTTTACTTAACTGTATACTTGGCAAAGAACTCATTAGACAGATTACATTGCCATTTAACATAAATTAAGACATAAGCATATAGTTTTTATTGCAGTGGGTGTTGACATCCTAAGTTCATGGGGTCCCAATGCGCATAGACTTTTTAAGAATTTGAAAAAGCCCTTAGTAGAGTCGACTGGTGACCCAAGGGCTGGCAGTTTTCTCTCTCAGCGAATAGGTATTGCTATTAAAAGTGGGAATGCTGCGAGTTTTTTGGGCACAATGCCGCGGGGGCCTTATTTAGGTTTAGTTTAGATAGATACAATGTATAAATATGTATGTAAATTATGATCGACTGTAATTTTTTCAAAAAAAGATATAAGTAGAAACCGCCGACAAATGAAGGGTTAAAAATCTTCCACAGCAACAGCAAAGTAAGCAACGTTAAACAAGTTTAGATCCATTTTGTGAACGATGGACGGTTGAATAATCTCCGTTGTTATGTGGAGCGTTCGTTGGAGCGCACCTCTCTGGCTCGCCAGTCGACGTCGGATGCAGGCAGCTGCATTGCAGCTGGCGTGGCGTGGCTGGTGCTTTTACTCGTTTTGCCGCATCGTCAGTCTTCCTTGCACTTGATAAGTATTATGCAAAGTCATCTTACATATTCGTTGTCTTTTGGGTTAGATGAAGTCTAGAAATGGAACATATATTTTGCAGGTTAGCGATATTGTCAATATACTGTCAAAATGTCGCATATAACACTTTATAAATGAATACCTACTCTAATTTGTGTTACATATATGCATAATGTATGTATATCTTTCCTTGTTGTACATTTTACCGTAAAATAAATATGGTTCTTTCTAAAGGGTTGCCACTTAATCATGGACAGAAAAGTGGCGCCCACAATTATTTTTAATACTTTTTGCCAAGCTGTAAGCTCTACACAAACAGTTGTAGAGGGCTCTGTATTCCATGTTTCATGTCTTGGGATTGACTTGGTACGCCAAACGGCTATTGCATTTTTCAATAACTATAATAGTAAGCTGAAGAGCTCGTGGCCCCGCGGTCTCAGTGATCTGTAATAGATCACTGCAGTAAGCTACTTTCATTATGGCTGCTCTTTCGATGGGTGAACCCCACGTGACCACTTTGGGAATTTATTTACGATGGTTTCTTTTCTTCGGAAAGCATGTTAAGCCGTTTTGGTTCTGAGGCCTTAAGGGTGGTTTGAAAACTGACAATTTCAACATAGTTTCGTCATTACCCGCGGCTGTTCATTTTCAACAACCTGGGACCAAAAACTTTAAAAGCTGAAATGTGGGCGTATACTATGCCTCTGCCTATCCCTTTCGAGATACAGGCTGTCATTATAAGTATGTATGTAGTAGGCTAGATCTCCACAGATTATTGGTTTTCTTAGTAGGTAGATATAAATTCCCTATCCCTACTAATATTATAAATGCAAAAGTAACTCTGTCTGTTTGTTACGCTTTCAAGCCTAAACCACTGAAGAGATTTAGATGAAATTTCGTATAGAGACAGTTTGAGTCCCTGGGAAGGACATAAGCTATTTTTTAACCGACTACGTTATGGTAATGATTTTATGCGATAACGACTTCTACGTGAACGAAGCCGCGGAAACAGCTAGTCGGAAACAAAGTGACTAAACGACTGGGAAACCTCCAAAAAGATTTATCAAAAGATCATTTACACCACTGCAATTACACCACTGTTTATCCAATCGGAGATATAACAGGCGTAAGATAACCACTCAAAACAATATTATATTTGAATATTTTCATAAGATAAGCTAATGATAACAGTAGGTACTCACTGTGTTGTGTAATGCTTCCTCCACATTACTCGCGAAGTTGAACGAAGTAGGACGAGTACGATAGCGTAGAGGGGCACCTCGGCCTACTTCGTCAAAAATTTTCTTTGACTCGGGCAACTTTGCCGACTAACTTCGTTGAACTTCGCGAGTAATGTGGAGGGAGCATTCCTTTGCACAGTTATTTTGTAAATCAGAAAAAAAGTATTATCTGTTATCCTTCTCAATTGCCTCTTATAAAATGTAACAACTTCTGTTAAATTAGCTTTTAAATACCTTTTTTCATCCTCATGGATGCTATGCCGGACTCCTACCAACTATAAAACCTCACGTATCATGCCCAATAGCTTACAATTGGGAGCCCCGGGTAAGCCCTCAGAGGGATACCCTAGGACTCCCCCGTTAAAAAACTAGCAGGTTATAAACTACAAAATTATTGTCCAGAATAACTTTTATCTAACTTTTTTTTCTTTCTCCTTATGTTACGTATTAGCTAAATGGTCGAAGCGAGCGCAACAACAACAACAACAACAAATAATAAACCAGAATAAATCATTTATTTATTTAAAGAGTAACTATTTTATTTATGTACTTGACAAGCAAGAACAGCCAGACATTTTTGTCTTAAAAAAACCGGCCAAGTGCGAGTTGGACTCGCCCATAAAGGGTTCCGTAGCAGCAAGTACTAAATATAAAAGTTCTTATAGTTCGTTATAACTTTGATTGATGTTTTAACACGTTCGCTGTGGTAGTGATTTTACTAACGGAAAATTGCAGCATAGGCCTTATAGTTTCGGAGAAAAGTGGCTATGACACACGGACGGACAGACAGACAGACAGACAGACATGACGAATCTATAAGGGTTCCGTTTTTGCCATTTGGCTACGAAACCCTAAAAAGATAGTCATAAAAACCAGTGTAACATGAAAGTTAAATATAACTTAAAGGTACCTACTTATACTTACCAACTTCACAACTCTACAAATAAGTTTCATGTTTCACTTTGAACCTTCAGTATTCTAAATATGATGTTGTTATCTAGTCGAGTTTTCTTTTTAATTCTAATTATTATTTTTAGTAATGACACGCTGTTTAAGATAGCCTTCCTTGTTTAGACGTGCTTGTAGGCTGAGTCCTGGGACATCCTTCCGAAGGCTTACCCGGGGCTCCCAACTGTAGGCTGTTTTTTTTTATTCGGTAGGAGTCATAGGCATAGCATCGAAAAAAAAGACGTGCTTGTAAGTTTCTATTAATCAATCAATCAAATCAGCTTAGCACATTCTGCAGCTGGATATAGGCCTCTTCCAATTTGATATTGGAAGGATTGCCTTGCACGCTGGCGAGACGAAGTGGTACAGGATTATGTTTTGACTTTTCCTTCTCTTCTTCACGAAGAGATCTCTCACTTCCTCTCCACCGTCTCTTTTATGAGAATAAACTGCTCTAGCGAGCGAGCGAGCAATGATCTCTAGCACTCGCTAGAGATCATTGCTCGCTCCTTGCTCTCCAGCGAGAGAGTGTTCACGTCCGGATTTGCCACAACGACCTAGGCTGCTGCGCTCAAGCTGAGCACTCCACCAATGTGGAGCGCTGTGTGCTCGGTGCGTTCTACGCAGTTCTGGCTCTCGGCTATGTCTATGGTCGGTGTTGAATTGGTTGACCGTGTGTAAGATTTCATTATACATACATACATCCAGACAAGATTGTTTTTGCTTCAGATGTCATATTAAGCGATTGGTTCTTGGTGCCAGTAGTGGTAGCAGAAAGCCACAGCTTGCCCCTGCAGTTTTGACACGGCAATAGATTCGGCAACGCGACTGTAGCACCTCTGGTAAGCACTTTTGACCAGGTGGGCAGTAATGTTTGTCTACTGTCTCAGTATTATAAAAAATACAATTTACTTAATCGTAAAAAGCTCACAGATGAAGTAAAGAATAAGAACTTGTTACTCATGGTTCTCTGAAATTATTGTCATTTCAAAACACCAATCTCAATGCCTTTAAAGATGTCAAATAGTGTGGAATTTCTAATACGTATTCATTTTAAAAATTTTATCTTCCATATTCGACAAGTTAACTATAAAAATACATAATAGTTTTGTGTATTGTACTGAGTAATTTCAACAAGATGAGCGAAATTGGTTATTTAAACCACAAACTATCACACATAATCTCCATATAATCTGTGATCGCACATACACGTTTAATATAGGCTCTTGCAGTTGGCCACTTGGCCACACCCTAATATAGAATAGAGTCGATTATTCTGGTCATCTTTGGTACTAACATACTCTTGTTCGTAGCAGTGTATAATATAGTTAGGTGGTGCGTGGTGAGTTTTGCCAGCATCGTTTTCCAAAGAAACTTGTTCCAGGGATGAAAAGTCCTTTTCCAAGCTCTATTCTCTCTATCTTTGTATTAAATTTCATCAGAATCGGTTATGTGGTTCAAACGTCATTACCAAGCAGGTAGAGTTCAAAAATAACTTTCTTATAAACTCTAATTTTGGTATTAATAGCTATATTGACATGAAATTTGTTGAGTTCCACCAAACACGACCGCAAAGCGAGTAAAGTTACAGTTTACTGTTAAAGCTTAACTGAAAATAAATCCTAAAGTGGCGTTGGAATCGTACTAACCATTTCCAAAGTAATGTTAGACGCAGGGATGGCAACCTATACATATTGTACGTAGGCTTAGATAGTAAAAAGGTCGACCGCCCGCCGTTGAACCCCGCAGGCTTGGTGTGGCAGGGGGTTGCCAGCTGCTTTGCAGATTTTCCTCGTATTCGTACCTACCCACGTATAATAGAGGTTGCGTTGCCGGCCTTGACGTACCGTCGAGGTAATTAATACCTTAAAGCCTTGTGTAGACTATTTTAAATCGGTCTTGATGTATAACTTCAAATACTAGTTAGGTATTTTAAACTTGGCAGCACAAAGATCGAACTGTTGATTTATTAAATCCAAGGTTGGGGTAACTTAACAATCGATCATTGTGTTCAGCATCTTACGCTACGGTTGGTCCTAAGATGGTTGAGCATTTGTGACATTTCCATTTATGAGCGTATCTGTGTTTTGGAAGACACCAGGACCGTGGACCTACCATGGTACCATTAACTAGTTGAAGGCCTAGCTAGAAGGTAGGTCTAAAAATAGGTCGTAGGCTATTTTTAAGATCCCAAGATGATAATGTGGCCTAATATACCTATGGCAAAGTATCATCACTTTGTTTCTCTATAAATGTACTTATTGTTTTAAAAATATATTGGGTTAAACTAACCCATAGCACAACCTATTATTAGCTTCATTTTGGATAGGTGACGCTGTGTAAATATTATATGTTCCTAAATATCTATCTATCTATATCGTAATTCGGTACCTACTTAAACACCACTTCATATGTACCTTTTTCTTTTATATATTTTTACCTAATAGATCTATCTTTTAATATTTTCATTCGTCATGGTATATAACTTAAACACCACTTCTTAGGTACCTCCTTTAGGTATGTAAGCTTGGCAACCCAAACCAAGATTTCGTATAACGGAACTCAATTTGCGTTCCTAAATGGAGAATGACATTTCTTTCGGCGACTCCAGACCCGTTATAATCATGAATTTCAGATGCGGAGATTGTTTACGTGGTTTTTAAGTAGGTATCGGTTTGGTAGCACTTAAGGAACCGCCGATATTATTCTGAATACTTACCTGCTTAGCTTAGAATGATCTCGAACGTCTCTTTAGATTGACTTGAAATTGTGGGTAGTAATTTCCGTGCAGTTAGAGTATATAGGTAGGTACATACTTGCGTAATATAAGCCTCAATCTGAGCAGCGGGCCTAAAAAGGCAACATTGTATCTGTTGTATGTTTCATATTCTGATCATAAAATGTTTCATTTCACTACGTTTGTTAATGTTTCGTTTCATTTTGATGCGTTCCCGTATTTTTTTCGGAGCAGCAACGTCACTATCATATTGATACTATCTATTCATACTATCATATTTGATCTCTGCCTACCCCATCGGGGATAAAGGGCGGGGATTAAAATGTATGGATGTATGTTTACGATCTTTCTTGCACGAATCTGCAAAGGAATCAAATTATGAATGAAACACGCTTTGTTGCCTTTGAAGTCCCTCAGAATGTATACGTATGGCGGAATTAGATAGCTAATGATACTTATGTACCTTACAGGTTTCACATAGAACACATCTAAACTCCGAAACATTAGCAGAACCTTTAAATAGAAAATGTTTATCCATGTAGGTCACAACACTTATGGACGTCAAAATTATATTTTGTGCATTAACATTTACTGCCAAATTCGCAATTCGAAGAGAAGGAAAAAAAAGAACCTGGCAATAAATTTTACTGCCACTCTTTTTCAAATTATTTTTGTCAGTCCAGTCATCACTAGGTAGAGTCATCAAACTGGCCGATTTGAAATACCTAATCGCGGCATAGCAACGTGTACACGGGTAATACATCGCGGACTCATCCCAAAGGTGACAGCGGTATTCTGGTGTCACACCCATCTTTATTTTCTGACTGTACTTTCCAAGCTGATTATAATTAAGGGGCGAGTTGGCATAGCCAAAATGTAAAGGGGCGAAAGGTAACCCTTAGCTCATAAGGGGCGAGAACTGAGGGGTTATTCTTCTTAGTACTCTATTTACAATATTAAAGAATCGAAAAACTATGTATTTTAACAATAAAAACTACTGACACGACCTGAACCAGTGGATAAAATTGATAGTAGTAGTAGTAGGAGTGCCTAATACAAGCAACGGAAGCAACCTAACCTATGGGCCTAAGCGAGGCCGCAGTGGTAGCCGTAGGTGTGTTGGGAGTCCTGGGACATCCTTCCAAGGGCTTACCCGGGACTTACACGTAACGACGAACCGTAGGCTGTTGGGCGTTACGTGAGGTTTTTAGTCGGTAGGAGTCCAGCATAGCCCCTCACGTTAGAAAAATACCTAGCCTAAATGGGTTGACGAAATCGTTCTGTGAGACAACTAGCTCATAATATAGTGTACCTAATAGCACATTTCCAAGCGATATTGGTCCTTCTCAACATCATACTATCATGGACTGGTGGCTACCACAGTCGCCGCCACTCTTAGATAACGTTATCGCTGATAACCTTGCCGAGGATTCTGCGAAGCTACAAGCATAGCACATGTGCGGCGGTTTTCAGTAGATACTTGTATGTAGATTCAATCTATAGGTTGGTTATATCTATTTACAGAACTAAGTAAATGTACCTTTTCATTTATTATTTTTGATCCTGCTTGAACTATAAGGCATAATACTTAGCCATAACGACCGATGAAAAGCTAAAGCTATGTAACAAAAACAAAATTATTACACACTAGCAGACGTCACGCGGTTTCACCCGCATAAATACGGGAATAAAATATAGCCTATGTTCACCGCAAAGAGTGTAGCTTCCCAACAGAGAAGATTACATAAATCTGAAGACAAAAGAATTGTCTCAAATTACCGTCCAATCTCGCTACTATCTTGCCTGTCGAAGGTCCTGGAGAAACTTGTAAATCGAAGGCTTGTCAGCTACTTGGAAAAAAGCAAACAGCTTACGCCAGCACAGTTTGGTTTTCGAGCTGGAGTTTCCACAAACGATGCGGTGTTAAAGTTGACATCGACGATAATGAAACACGTTGACATGCGGGAAAGGGTGATAGGGGTCTTTTTAGACCTTAAAAAGGCCTTTGATAGCGTTTCAATTCCAATCTTAGTGGCGAGGTTGCATGAGATGGGCATAAGAGGGCACGTACTTCAGTGGTTCCGGGACTATTTAACTGGCCGGGAACAGCGGGTGAGAGTGGATAAACACATAAGTGAAGCCGCATCATGCACCTTTGGAATTCCACAGGGAAGTACGATCGGCCCGACGCTGTTCCTTATATATATAAATAGTCTTGGGAACATGGTGCTTGACAAGGGAGAAACTATAATATTTGCGGATGACACAGTCATTATTTTCCACGGCAACACTTGGGAAGGGGTGAAAGAAAAAGCTGAAAATGGACTTAAGAAAGTAACACAATGGTTAGATAATAACCTGCTTACTCTTAACACCGCTAAGTCCAACTACCTCTGCTTCACTAAAACCTCGGTGACGAGCCCCTATCCACAATATAGTTTAAAAATTCACACCTTCCCGTGCAACCAACGGAACATAGTCTGGGCTCAGTGTGGTTGTGACCTTTTGACACGTGCCTCCACTGTTAAATACCTGGGAGTTACCATAGACGAGTATTTGCGTTGGGATCACCACATAGAAAAACTGAGTAGCAGACTGAGAAAAATGATATATATGTTCAAGGAGTTAAGAACAGTTGCACCATTGAAACTTCTCATACGAACATACAAAGCACTCTGTGAATGCATACTTAACTACTGCATCTGCTCCTGGGGGGGAGCGTGCAAGACAACACTTTTGGAACTTGAGCGTGCCCAGCGCGCCGTCCTCAAAGTTCTCATGTTTCTTCCATTTCGCTACCCCACAGCGGACTTATACAAAGCTACTGGAGTTCTGTCAATGCGCAGGCTATATATATATGTCAAATACTACGCAGGTACCACCGTACTACCATCCCACGGCTACCTAAAACTACAAAAAGACGCCTACAGTGCCCAGTACCAGTAACAAAATCTTGCTACGCACAGAGACACTACAGATATAAGGCACCGCGACTTTACAAGAAGATTGTTAAGACACACATGCTCACATACAGCAATCACACTTTCAGGAAATATCTACAGGACCGACTCCTGTCAATGGATTACGAGCAAGTGGAATCCATTATTACCAACTAATTTGCCTAATACATGCGATACGGTAAATTACGGTACACTACTAAACAAGTGATGGAAACATACACTTACGCATAGGTACATACAACAATAATTATTAACTATACACCTAGAATGGCAGTGACTTAATAGTAATGTAGAAAGGAGCAAACACCACCTACACAGAAGTTTTGTATCTCTTTTCTTTTATTATTTTATTTTAATTATCATTTCTTTCTGTAACTTTATAAAAATATTGTTATTAAACCCTTTATGTGGGAAGCAACTGTCCTCTGAGATACAGGTAATAACTTAGTTCAGAGGACAGTGACTCAATTAATAAGTGTATTTTGATGTTTTAATAAATGATTAAATGATTAAATGAGAGAATGAAGTTTTCAAATCGGTCCAGTAGTTTCGGAGCCTATTCGATGCAAACAAACAATCAAATCTTTCCTCTTTATAATATACTAGCTGCTGCCCGCGGCTCCGCCCGCGTGGAATGTTGTTCCCGGTCCCTTAGGGGTATGAAAAATAGATGTTGGCCGAGTCTCAGACCTACTCAATATGCTCACAAAATTTCATGAGAATCGGTCAAGCCGTTTCGGAGGAGTATGGCAACGAAAACTGTGACACGAGAATTTTATATATTAGATTAGTATAGATTTACAACGTGTATCTTAGTGGTGCCGCACTTGCTAAGCTCACGGCCTGACTATGATCCGTACCTCCTGCCTACCCCTCCGAGGAAATAGGCGTGACTATTTGTATGTATGCATGAGACAGCATGATGACGGACTCACGGACAGACATAATAGATTGACGGACAGCGGAGTCTCAGGAATAGCGCCCCGTTTTTAGGCTAACGTACGAAACCCTAAAATTGAAATATCGGTAAATGCTTTTTAGGGTTTCGTAGCCAAATGGCAAAAACGGAACCCTTATAGATTCGTCATGTCTGTCTGTCTGTCTGTCTGTCTGTCTGTCCGTCCGTGTGTCACAGCCATTTTCCTCCGAAACTATAAGGCCTATGCTATTGAAACTTGGTAACTAGATGTATTCTGTGAACCGCATGAAGATTCTTCTATAAAACTAAAAAAAAAGTAGTAAATTTTGGGGGTCCCCATACTCAGAACTGAAACTCAAAATTTTTTTTTTCATCAAACAAATTCGTGTGGGGTATCTATAGATAGGTCTTCAAAAATGCTATTAAGGTTCCTTATATCATTTTTTTCTAAAATGGATAGTTTGCGCAAGAGTCACTTCCAAAGTGGAAAAATGTGTGTCCCCCCCCCCTCTAACTTCTAAACTAAGAAAATGATAAATCTAAAAAAAATTATATGATGTACATTGCCATAAAAACTACCAACGAAAATTAGTTTGAACGAGATAGAGCTGGTAGTTTTTTTTAATACGTCATAAACCGCAATTTTTGGTTTGAAAAATCACTACCACTGCGAACGTGTTAAAACATCAATCAAGGTTACAACGAACTGTAAGAACTTTTATATTATGATACTAGCTGCTACGAAACCCTTCATGGGCGAGTCCAACTCGCACTTGGCCGGTTTATTAATCGTTGTAGTCTATGTGACTTAATTACTTTATCCACGAAGGGGTAGTCCGAGGCATTGTATACTCCCGCATTTAACACTATAGTTTTTTATTTGTCCCACGTAATATGTGGCCGTGTTGAAATGGACAGTCGCAGATTTTTGAAGAACCGTTATTGAATTTTTGAACACTACAGGTCCAACCATCAACAAGACCAGCTACCAGGACCAACGGCTGCCTTCCGGAGCACGCAGTCGCTAGCGAATGAAATGTCACAGAGTGGTCATGCACCCATCCGAGGACCAGCTATAGCGAAAGTTGTTAACTGTAGTGATATACTTATTATAGTCTCCTTGCTTTGTTGGTTTTTGTGCCACTAGGTTGTTCAGTAAGTACTAAGTTTAGAGTTCGTTGTTGAACTTCTATCTGTGTTTCAGTTTGATCGGTTTAAAAGTTCCATTTATCGCGCTGGTCGCGTCTGTTCGATATGAACTTCCTCCCGCAGATGCCACAAACTGTGTAGGTATATGATGGGCGTGCAGAGTTGCAAACATCCATAACTTTCCACATGGCTGGTCACGTCTTTATCCCCGAGAGGGAAGCAGAGGCATAGGATACACCCACATTTTACCTTACAGTTTTATCCCTAAGTACCGATCCCATATTGCTGTACAACGCTTACTTAGCGAATTCACGATGACGAAGACGAAGTTCACATACTTATTGCAACTAGTCAAAATAGCGGCGTTTTCCCTGAAAGAAAACGCATATTAAAATACTTACCTAATTCGAAGCTTATATAATGAGATAGGCATATCCGTTACCCGTAGGCTTATCTTACTCATGTTTGATGACGTATTTCCGTCGACTCACCAGCAGATGGCGCCACCTGTGAACTTATAAAAGAACATGGCGTCCACTTTGTCCTCATTGGCTTTTATTCACCAGGCAGATTTAAAAAGTAAGCTTCGAATTAGGTAAGTATTTTAATATGCGTTTTCTTTCAGGGAAAACGCCGCTATTAAAAGTACTTGACCGTAATTCGAAGCTTATATAATGAGAAATGTTTGTTTTCGCCTGGTGAGTGACGGAAACGCCAATGTGATTCTAATTTATTTTTAGGAAAATAATATTATACAATGTTGTATGTATGGTATCTAGATTTATAATCTTTACCATCTTGAACAACTTCATAATTAATCTTAAACAGACTAAATAAGGAATCTTATTTAAGGAGTAGTAAGTATTCCTTCTATTGACAGGATTAAATAATTGCGAATTATTATTATACTTGATTGGTGGTAGTAGCTGACATTATTACTCGACGATAAAAAATTTTGAAATCCATCGTCAATTACCTCGTTTTAAGGATTATTTTGATCTTACCACCACCACCAATTCTTAGAAGCTGCTGTTGACCGGGTAGTGCCGGGGCTAGAATAGTTGGAGAACCTCTAACAGTCATAAATAAACTATTAGACTGTGTAGTCTCATATCGGATACTCTGATATCCTAATTTCTATCTAGAATAAAGGATTCAATTGATTAGTCGTAGGTGTTATCTTTGTTTACAATAGTTTTCCAACCAGATTGTCTGAAATGAAAATGATCAGTTTCGGACTCTTGATTCGGGCCTAAAAGTAGTACCTATGACGTGAGTTAATACAATCGAGCAAAGTTAGATCGTGGTTGCGGCGACCTAAGCATAAAATCACTATGACGAGAAACCTGAAAAATGTTCTCTTTGTATCAATACTTGATAATATTGAACTAAGTCATCAATCCCAATATCAATGAATATGTGACTTAACTTTCTTTACATTTTTTAAAGATATCGACCAAGATAATATGTTTAACCAAAACATGCGAACTATGTAAGGTTGACTAACGGTTTCTATATTATCAAGAACAACAACAACAGATTTATGTAACAGAATCGTATTATATAATAACCATGAATAAAATGCAAGTCGGTTAAAACTGTAAAATTTATAAGTATCTTGAAAGGTAGGTCTCAAGGAGCTCAATAGTAGAAGTTTTTGATTTAATATCTGTTATTTACCTCTTCGCCCCCCCCCCCCCACATTTCCACAGATTCTCTATGTGAGGTGGTGGGAGACCTGTCGAGGTGTTTATTAGAAGGAAAGAAATAATGTTTATTAGGTTCTTTTGCAGGTTCTGCAGAACGAATGAAGCTTACAGAGCTCTCGCTTTGAGATCTGCCTTCTATTATTACCTTGTGCCATCGCGACACCACAAACACTCCTGTTGACCGATTAAGGTGTGACAGCATCTTGGGTATTAAAAATGGTGGTGAAAGTAATATCCACACATTACAAACAGGCCTATCATGTGTAGTGTTCTCCATTTCATAATAGGAATATTGTTTGTAGGCAATCTTGCCTTAGTGGTGTTTGAAGCAGGATGCTCCCAAAAAATACCCGGAGGAGCTGATACATATGGTATCGGCTCGGAATGCAGTGTATGGTGAAGTCAATTTGATGTCGGACCATTACACGCAAGCTGACGAGTTAAGTTCGTCAAGGCAATTGATTTGGTCTCGTCCCTCTGGGGGGATGGACTATAACTGCTTTGAAAGAGTACAGACTGTAACACAGTACCGGTATATGATTTCGAATCATGTGTAAGATTATCAACATCTCTATTGATGCAGTGCAATCTTTGTTATTCTAGGCCCTCGAGCCTGTTAGAGAAATGTTTTCTAGCTGGGCTCCCAAGCGAAATCTGACGCGTCCGTGGTAAGAAAGCATCTCGGATGGAAAGCTTGTAAAATTGTCGAGAACCGGTAATTGCGGACCCACTATTGGAGTTCCACTTGTACCACTCCGTGCACTACTATTTTCTTCAGTGGGTTGTCGGTTAGGGGATTGACCGAATGTGACGCTGAGGTAAAGCTACCTCTAGGCACTGCGAAAGTGGTAAAAATTCAAAAGACCCACCAAGTTTGAATTTTCTTTAAAAGAACTAAGTTTCTTTGATTTGGAATTAAATAAATCTTCCTTTTATGTCTAATATCTTTTCTTTTGGTATTGGACTTTCAGGTAGTTCTATGTCTATCGCATAACGATATGAGAGGTTTCTTTGGGAACCTATTATTGATTTCTCCCAATTGTCTAACCATCCCTGGGTTTGAAGAGTTTTCAAGGCTATTTGTACGTGTTTGTGAAGAGTAACAGGATTTTGATGCGCAAAATGAGATTTTGTGTAGGTAGACGAGTATTTGAATACTCTTATTCTATAGAAATCGAGGCACCCAGATGGTGAGAAACGAAAATGTTTTGGGTGCGGCTTACCCGAGCGGAAGACAAGAATGTGCTCTGAGAAAGAATAATGTACACTACGTCAGCTATATCATGAAAATAAGCTTGACTGAGATGTATTTTGCACATCCAATCTCGTGGTTGGAGGAAATCTGGTAAACGGAACATGCTGATAGATAGAATTATTCTGGCTTCACAAAGGCGTACAATGTCCTAAAACTGAATTCTGGGCGGATGACCCATCGCTATTTGAAGTTAGGAAAAGTGGAGAAACCAAACTTGGTGACAAAGGAACTAGTTTTAGAGTGCCTTGAGCATTCATCTTTTGAACCATTGCACAATGTGGTCATTTCAGTTAAAAAGGAAACCTGTATGGATTCTTAAGTATTTAAAGCTAATAGTATTCCACCTTAGTCAAGTTTTCCATAGCATTTTAACATAAAGTGAAAATTTACAACTTTGTCAGGACGGGACTTGAACAGAGTTCGGTGTAAATTTAAATGTGGGAAGGTTATCAGTTTTGAGCAGGATTCGAACCTGCGTCCTCTCGAATACCGTGCAGGACGGATTGGAGTTTCTGGATAAAGGGAATGCGGTACCCTTTTATAAATTTAAAACTTTTTGGTACTCTCGTTCCTTACCAACGTATTTTGTACAGAGTTAACTGACCGACATAGAATGACAGGGTCATATCATTTAGTGTTTCCTTTGTTGGTGTGGGCAGAGGATGTTAGACCTCTCCTCGTCTCTTTGAGAGCCTCGAGCTCGGAAATTTCGTAATTGAAGGGACATCCTTGCATGGTTACTTAGTATGTTATCGTACGCCTGGTTACTATCGTATATTACAATTATTATAGATACACACTATTGTACATACCCCTCGAGGGTGGTTACTGGTTAGTGTTTCCTTTGCTGGTATGGGCAGGGGATGTTAAACTTCTCAGTCTCTTTGAGAGCCTAAAGCTCAGAAATTTCTTAATTGTAGGGACATTTACTGTCGTATGCCCAATTATTATGGATATTGTACACACCCCTCGAGAGTGGTAACTGTAATACAGGCCTAAAAAGGCTCTTGGTACAATGGAATCTGGACTCTATTCGATGGAGATCTGATCTTGACGCCTGATCCTCTCGAAGGCTGGCGTAATGATTTGGATGAACTTTTTTCGGGGTCATCCTTTTTGGAGATCGAAGACCAAAATGCATGCCTTCCCGAGTGCCGTTGAAAAGGCTTCAGCCTCGAAAATGTATGTGTTTGAAGACGATATTTTATCAAGGTTCATTTTTAAGAATTGGGTCTTTGACAATTCTGAGAATAATATATGAAATCAGGTCTATGGCCGCAAGCCATTTGTAATAAATTGATAAAAGATTTATGGAAATCCTATTATTAAAGTAGGTCTTCAATTTTGTCATAAATATTTTCGAAGAAACTTAAGTTTTTCAAAAGATTCTCTTTGTTTAAAAATACAAAAGGTTTTGGCAGCAAAAGCCTTTTGGCAGAAAGAACCTTGTCAGCTTTTTCAAAATGTAGCAGGGATTCGAATTGTCGGATCTCCCCGTTTTTGTTTAGGTTGACGAACCCAGGACTATGATTTTACAATAGTGGGTATCAGCATATTATCTTATCAAGGCAATTTGTCGCCAAAACGTGTCTATCAACCTCTTAGGTTATACTGTGTCTTAGGATCTTGGGTAACCGAAATCTCTTTTAATGCTGTCCCTATATAAAATACGAAGCAAGTAGTTTAACCTCTGATCTGTG
Organism: Miltochrista miniata; assembly: GCA_933228765.1. NCBI lineage: Eukaryota > Metazoa > Arthropoda > Insecta > Lepidoptera > Erebidae > Miltochrista > Miltochrista miniata. The sequence goes on from OW121751.1 coordinate 27,856,798, forward strand.
AAGAAATTTACACTTGGTCAGGACCAGTGTTAGGTAATAAGAAATAACTCACCTATTTCCATCATCCTTATCTGGTTTAGTGGAAGTCGGCTTCTTTTACTCCACTTACGACAATGCACGTGGTGTCGCGATCGCCCTTATTTGAAGTTCGAGCTAAATGAACTGGAACTGTAGCTATTTGACGTACCTAATACAGTAACTGGAGCTCAGAGCGCGCTTTTGAAATACTCCACTTGGAATTAGCTCACTTTCTAAGGATGGAGGATTCATTTCTATCAAGAAACCAAACTAAAAGAAATAGTATTATGTTAGGTTAGGTTACCTAAAATTTAAGTACTACTTTCATGGTGAACATTTAGTTATTACTTTGACACACTCGTACGTATTCAGAAACTTGGGATGATTACGATTTTACCCATAATAGGCCATATTTTTACATGTATAGGAACATCTAGTAATTAATGTGCCTTTATGTGGGTAGGTATAAAAATATTTTGAAAATATTTTCTATATTCGGCGGTACTTACGCTGTACATACACGAAGCAAATAATATCTAAAAAAAAAGTATTAGTACCTATGAATACAATCTATAAAATCAGTTTGATATTAGCTGTAACTAAAGATATTAAATAAAAGAAACTGCAACCTCGAAAGGTTTACGTGCTATTTTAAAATAATAGGGTATTTCACGTTATGACGTATCACACTCATATGTGATCGTAAAAATATGAAGTAAAAACATACCTGAGACTTAAACCAACGGTTAAACCGTTAAATATGTCTGTAGGTTCACTTACTTCAATCACAAGTCACTTGTTTTAGATTCACTGTATATTCAAACGAACGGCAAAGCCGTTAAATAATTATTTCTGTAAATTCACTAACTTCATCCCAAGTCACTTTTTATAACTTTACTAGGAATATAACTAGTAACTAGAAAAAATAAATGCACTAGCAGGTGTTCCTGCTATAACCTTTTGCTACGGGAATCAAAACGCCAATGAGGACAAAGTGGACGCCATGTTCTTTTATAAGTTCACAGGTGGCGCCATCTGCTGGTGAGTCGACGGAAATACGTCATCAAACATGAGTAAGATAAGCCTACGGGTAACGGATATGCCTATCTCATTATATAAGCTTCGAATTACGGTCAAGTACTTTTAATGTGATTTTTCAAAAACATTTTTTTTGTAATATTAATAAGAAGAAGAATCTACGGTTTTATTCTTTAAATTAAAATAGAAAACCCACTAGCGATTATTTTTTTACGTGAGCTGAAGAGTTTGACAGTGATGTACTGATAGTGATCGTGACAACCTTATAGCCCCTTTGGCTGCCTTTTACTAAATCTCATGATGACTGTTCTGAAGAGCTCTTCCACTAATCCCACCCTCTCCTTTTCGATCGATAGTGGCCCTCCAACTCGGGACATCGCTATATTTAGGTACCACAGCTTTCACGACGGAATTCTTTTGTATGTAGAGAAGAGATGTAAACGTTTATGGAAATTCCACTAGATACTATAATATAGGTAGCAAAGTTTTATTTATTCTTATATGAGCAAAACACACATCGGCTTCGGTTAATATACAAACAGAGTGGCAAGTGCATTCACGATGAGCGAGTTTACGCCGATTTGTATGGAATCGAGACACCGCCACCTAGCTGTAAATGCGGGAACTTGTCTCGATACCATACAAATTGGCGTTAACGCGCTCACCGTGAATGTCGACAGGCGCACGCCAAAACTCGCATTTGCCATTCAGATCATAAGTTTTGAAAATAAATATTTTGTGTACTTACTACCAGTACTTACTTACATTTTTCGTTGCGGTACATGACTGTTACATAGGTACCTATATTATACATAACTAGCTGCTGCCCGCGGCTCCGCCCGCGTGGAATGTTGTTCCCGGTCACTTAGGGGTATGAAAAATAGATGTTCGCCGATTCTCAGACCTACTCAATATGCTCACAAAATTTCATGAGAATCGGTCAAGCCGTTTCGGAGGAGTAGGGCAACGAAAACTGTGACACGAGAATTTTATATATTAGATAGTGCTTGTATTTTGTAAGATAAGAAAATAAAGTTCTATACCTACTGCAAACAGGTCAGTATTTCCAGTCCGACCAATGCAGCCGATGAACTAAGTAGGTACCCACTGGTCCATACCGTTAGTGAAATTCTTAGGATGCAAAAACGCATCTTAAAACGGCGAAAAGTTGTTGAAATCTCTATTTCTGTAATATTTTTCTCATAGGTATATAGAAAAGTTTCGAAGGGATATAGATGTGACTACCAAAAGTACTTATCAACATAAGTACAGGTACATTAACACACTCAGCAGGATGAAGCCCCCTTTCATTTTCATCAAGCCCCCTGTAGAGCAAGTAGAGTCGTGCCCGCGGCGTCACTGAAATGAAAAGAGGTCGTTCGTGATTCCGGCGCGCCATCGAGCACGCAGCCAACAGCGGAGGCGAGGCGCTCCGTTCTCCGTGCCAGTGCTAAATCGAACACACTACACATAATAATCAACACAGATAGACAGCGGCTGTTGTAGACGCCATCGCATCGTACATTGCACGTAGTATATGCGTGCTCGTTTCGGCTGACTGTATTCCATATCAACGAGCCGTAGTTGTCGACTTCGTGCCGCCAAACGGGCGTCGCACTCGCCTCACAGTGACCTCACTGCGCAAGCGACGACTACACCGCCTATATATGACCTAAGCGCGATCACATTGTTTCTTTTGTTTACTGTGTTATAATTTTGTAAGTGCTCTACAAACTTAATACTTAAGTTCAATTATAGCACCATTTAATTACGCTCGACACTTACTCGACGCTATTTTCAGCGGACCTGAAATTCAGCATTTTTAGAATACATAGATAGCTATGTTGTATTATAGTGAAAGGGGCTACGCCTCCCCTACGCTGCTACGATACGAGCGTGCTATGCTTAACATTTTTCATAGCTTCGTTCAAACACAATATCTAGCGTAGCTGAAACTGCGATAGCATACTGATAATATCGACTATGTAATCTTAGTAATCTTATAACAACACCATACCTTTGAAAGTCCTTGCTGGTGTAAATTTAACTTGTTCATAAGTAAGTATCCCAGGATACTGATACGAGGCTATACCTACTCTCAACAAATTGTTCAATTTTAACGTTTGGCGCAAATTGATATCAATGTCCGTGACTCGGCAGCAAGAAACGGCTGTCACCATCGTTAACAATCGTGCCATCACCTAATTGACTCCGCTCTGTACCTTAATTAGTACTTGTCTGTGATCGCGGCTAGTAGTTACCTAGAAGCTTCGTGGCAGTGCTAGGTAGGTAGGTACCTAGTTCTTATGTCGAGTGCGCGAAGCGAGGCCACGTACCACCTGACACGAGAGCAGCTGGCAGCCGGCTGCTTGCGCTTGCTCGCAACAAAACTCGTTTCGAAGCAGACGCCTCAATATGGCGGACCACACCGACGACCACCGATGCGTATTATACCAGTACAGATTTGAATACTACAACTAATTATGTAATGTGCAATAATTTTCATAAATGTCTGCGGTTATCGAGTAAATGCCCCATTTATAAAATAATGGTAAACCCTAAACAACAATGAGATATTCTTTGCTTCCACGGCCGACTGCTTCTGAGAAGTATCCGCGTGAGCCGAGTCGCTTTGTTATCGGGTCGTGTTGTCGAGTGCCCTTTTAAAGTATCCGTTCGTGTCCGTGGTCGTATTTTTCCGTCGTCTTCGACGCAGACATAATGCGCTGTAGCTGTTTAGAGGAACAACATCTGTATTGTACGTATATAGGTGTGTAGAGACAGATTCTAAAGGCGCGTAGGCAGCGATCGTTCGTGCAGCCCGCGGGCGGACAGCGGCGGCGATGTCGTCGCACGGCCCTGATAATTTGCTGCGCTTATGTTACTTCAACGGCTTCTTGCGACACGTCATGCCACTTTCCTACGTCCATACTCCCTACACCGTACATTGGAAACGCAGACACTGTAGGCAGCAAAGCGTACAACGCTCTCTCTTGTCAACAAACTCGACAACTGCAAAAATCGTAACTCATCGTATAAATAGCACAAATGGCGCGGTCACGTGTAATCGTATCTAGTTATCAATTAATTATTTAATATGTAACATTATACGTATTTGCATTGCGCTGAAGAAACATCCGCAACGTTACTGTTGTCATTGAGCATTACTCGTGAGTTCGTGACACTAGTACATTATGTCTTCTCAATAACAATGAAATCTCTGACTCTACCTCGGACTCTACCACAACATGCATAATACAATAACACGTTCATCATCACCTAACATTATTTATTCATGAACATAATAAATTGTTGTACCTATTCTTTTAGTAAAATGTTACCATTGTATTTTTCAATTTCCATCACCTTTTCTTAGTACCTCCTAGTACCTACCTACACAGTGAACGTTTGTTGTAGGTAAAACGAAACCTTACAAGGACAGGGCTTAAGTAAAAACGCTGGCATCATTTTGTTACCTTTTACAACAACATCTGACCGACCAGGTTCGAATGTTGACTAGGTAGGTAGGTACCTACCATAAGTCTTGACTAAGAACCGCGGCACATACCTACATTCGCCTCAACATTCCGATACGAGCTGTAACTCGTCGCCGTGGTAGCAAACAGAATTACCAATAAGACGTAGGTATTAGGTATGCACACTTTACAACAATGTTAAGTGCAAATGCTTCTATATCGGGTGTTTGCTATTGAAATAGTACATACGTATTGACTCATAATGAGTAAATCGCTAAGCAACACAAACAAGTCGACGTGACTGTTGATGCACGAGTCGGTCGACGCCGTCCATGACACCTAAACGAGCGAGCAGCACCTCTGCTATCTGGTGGTTTGATAAGGCGTATTTATCAGCGGGCCTCGCCGTGGGAGGACCGACAAGAGAGCGGCTGCGGTCGATGGCTGGGTGTCGTATGGCGGTTTGGCGAACCGAGGCAGGCAGGGCAGAGTCGCCGCCGGCCGCCGCACATGTTGCGGAACGTGCAGCGACGCGCGGGGAGCGGGTGCGGGAGTGCCAGGGACGACGCCACGCCAGCTCACACCGACACCAGCGCAGCGCACGCACACAGCCGCAGCGCCCACACGACGCCCGCGCCCGACCAGCGTCACTGCGCCTTATCGCAGCCATCTTTAAACGAGCACACTGCACGCCAACCGCCACTCGGTACGAATTCCATTCGAGGCGCTGTTGCTACGATGGTCGACGACGACCGACCGCACCATTTCTTTCATTATATGCGACGCCAACGTGCATGCTCCAAGGCCGTGTTACTTACCAGTTTGGACCGGTGCCGTCAACGCACGGTGGACACATCGCATTGATGTCTATCGTCGTACCAACAATGCATTTGGCGTATTCAGCATTCCAGTGAATGCAATGTCGTTGCTTCTTTAAACATTTGCTGACGACTGCGAACGTCGGCAACAAGACACCAGTGACGTTGACGACACACCTACCTATATACTCGTAAGTAGGTACTTATATTGAAGTATGTTCAATAACACGCATACATCGCAAACGGTTATTCCAAATTCACCTACAACGTCGCACCCTATAAAGTTAACCCCATTTCGGATCGGCTACGATTTATACATTTCCACACTAGGGTGTTCTTGCGGCGACCATCTGTATTGATCTCGGGAGGGTGGTGTGGGTCGACATCCCGTCGCCTACGTCTCTGTAGAGGCGGCGGCTCTGGCAAAGCTTCCGTAAAATCCAGGCTAAAGAGGCTGTCGGGTGGGTGATAAAGGAAAACTGCCTACGTAGCCGGCCCCTGGCGGGTGTTCGGTCGGCGTGGCGTGTTGTCACGTACCTATATATAGCACGTGTTGGACGGAGCCGGTGCGACCGCGCCCGCCACCGACCGCCGCAATGCTCCGCGACAATGTCCGACGAAAGGTCAATTGGCGCGCAAATTATTTGCGTCGCAAAATCCGCAGCGTCGCTGCACCATCCCGACGGCGACGCTATAAACTAACATAATTAAAAGCTGTCTCCTTGCGCTGCTGCGTCGCCAACGGGAGGTCGGCCTGACACGGTGCATAGTTATAGCACGGCTAGCTCGGCACGCATTCTTATCGGACCTCGTAATAGATGTTGTGTTGCGAGTCGACTGCGACGCAAGTACCTACTGATAGTTATGTAGGTACCTACTTAACTCTGTATAGTTTCATCCTCCAACATACCTACTGACTGCTCTACAAATAGCTACCTAAATACCTACTGAGGACGGTTGATTACTAATTGTCAACACATTAGCAGAAGTCTACATAGGTAGGTACTTATACTTATTGTCATAGATATATTGACTTATAATATATCTATGCTTATTGTATAGTTATAGACTTAGATCATGTTAGAAACTTAGTAGAGTACGATTATTTCGCAATCGAATAAATTAGGCTGAGGTTGGTACTGTGCTGATACGAAAGTACCTAACTCTAAAAGTCATATTACAATTTACCATACTCAGCAAACTATTGGCAACAATATGTCATACACTCATTATACTTAACACCAGGGCCCATTTCCTTTCGATCTAGTTACACGAAGACAAAAACGGGTTTGAATTCAAGAAGTGGTGAGTGGAGGCCGCGCCGAGGTGAGCGCTTCACAGCACCAAGGTACTTGTGACGTGGTTAGTCACGCTTGGAGCGAACGAGTCAGCCTCAGCTCTTACAAGAACGTTGCAAACAAGTGATAACACAGGCCAGTACACCGACACCGACGCATATCTACGCCTCTACGGCTACAGTAAACATGTGTTGCATAGACATCGTATGGATATATGTATGTATGCATGTATACCTATCACACTTGTGGTAAAGCGGTCTAATTCAGTGCGATGCTGCTTTGTGCTCGTCTGTTGCAATAAAGGCACTAAGTTCTTTTCTCGGTGACACGTGGCTGTACTTATTTCAGAGAATGTAGAGACATTAAGACATGAAATTATGAGATACTAAGTAATTTCATTTGACATACCTAATGTAACAAGATACGTATTTGTGTGGTTACCAAGTGCATTTTTAAGAATACTAGCAAATAAAATTTCCTGTTTGCTTCTACCGATCTCACCAACTTAGCTAAGCTAAGAGTGGTTTCAGATCAATACCTACTCTCGCCGATTGGCCGAGGCCGAACATGGGGAAATCCGACAATAAATGCTACGCCGTGCTACAATGCTATTATTGCTTCCTGGGGACATCCTTCCGAGGGCTTACCCGGAGCTCCCAAACATAGGCTGTTCTGTTGGCAGGGAAGGTGCGGTTTTTAGGCGATAAGAGTTCGGCAAAGCATACATGATTTTCCCCACGTTATAAAAAAGTCTGTCATTGCTGTTATCCGACGGGAAGTTATCCTTATATTTGACCAGTATTACTCAATACTCTAATCAAGAAAGAATACCAAGGTACTGTCTACCCCGTTAAGCATCCCTTAAGAAAATTAATTTCAGAACATCATATAAAACAGAGCTTCGTTCGTTTGTACAAACCTACAGCAAGCGCTTTTTCAATAACGACCTATTTAAAAGAGCATAATTCTACTAACAACCTTTTTTTCGAATAATCTCATCTATTCATTGAATTTCATCATCTATATACCTACTATATAGAACGAGAGTTGTTACACATTTTTGGGAAAGTGACTTAAGGAACACTTGTACAATACTTGACGGTAGGGGAGCGGAAGCACGCGGAAGCCCCTCAACCCTCTGCTTGGCATGCTTCAAATACTTACTCAAAAATGTCTACCAGCTCTCCTACTATTAGTTGTATGCTATTTGACGTTCAAGTATGCTCATAGCTCCGTGATATCGATCACCGTTTAGTAGAATTCGTGATATGCTACGAATGTTAGAACGTTGAACAAGCTATTTGAACTTAATCCACTATTTTAGCTGGCAAATGACCGTAGTAATATCAACAACGTCCATGTTAGACAACAATGCCGAAAAAAGGCTGTTCCTAGCAACGGTTTAAGCTGACGCAGAACCGGGACAACTTATACACTTGAATCGTCCGAAAAGAGCTTTTATTTGTAAAGTCCCTAGATTAATGAAACCATTGACATATTCGACTTGGTAGAGCGATATGGTAGAATTCCAAGTTTCTGTAACAAGGAAAGTCAAGATTGCAATAATATAAAACGTTTAAAATTGCAGACACCGTTTTCATCCATAGGTCAAGTCACCCAGACTATTTAATCTTCAATTCAATAGAAATATGTAATTGATTTAAGTAGCTATAATTTAAATCCTCTTTGTACATGGCCTTTGACAAACAGTAAGCGAAAAAATAGACTAATAGTACTACTCCTGCCTACTCATTTGAAAACAAAGCGTGACGGCATATAAGTATGTCGATCAAATCGAGGACCTTTTGAGAAAAGAAACCTTTAACAGGCGAGCGTGTATGAAAACATTTAAGTTTATAAAAGTAAAAAACGAAAGTTGTATGCCATGATCGCAGCAAGGGTAACGTCAAAGGTTCTACCTACCACGAGGGGAGACAGGCGTGATAATATGTATTAAAAACCAACTTACTAATGTTATAAATGTAAGAGTTTGTGAAGATGTTTGAATATTTGAATGTTTGTTATTCAATCACGCTCTAACGGCTGAACGTATTTGGCTGAAATTTTGAACAAGGATAGATATAGTCTGGAATAACATTTAATTTTATTCCGGGAATATGTTCCAATGGGAAGTGGGAACAGGTTCACGAGGGTTAAGCAACGAGCATAAGTAAATTTTTCAGCCTAAGTAAGAAAATTTTCAGGGATTAGTCACATTCTGATGCCCAATAAAACCATTTAAATATAATTATTTAAAGGTTTCTTACTCTTGCAATAATCTAACTAATACGTAGTAGGTAATATTAGTTCAATGACTAATCATCACTTTGTTAATGCTTTAATACGTAGGTACCTATACAAATACTTTTGCTGCTAACAAATTTATCAACACCTATGTTCCCAATGTAGATATTTCTTTGGTTGCCATCGAATATTCTGTCTGTACTGTCAGCAACATCGTGTATTATACCTACTTACTAAGTGCTCATTTCAAGTGACTTATAAGTAGGTAAGCCACAATATAAACAAGCTGAACTTGCCTACATCAGGAGAAATGGTATCTAAATAGTATACGGAATGATTTGTTTTAAATGTTAGTATATTAGTAATATGCGGTAAAGCTAATTTAGATTAAACATTCACGCAAAAAATATCAATCAGTGAAATCAGTCTTTTTCTTTTTTTTTTTTTAACGTGAGGGAAAATCCATCATGTTGCTATGACGGACTCCTACTAACTAAAAAACCTCACGTAACACCCAACAGCCTATGGTCGGGAGCCCCGAGTAAGCCCTCGGAAGGATGTCCCAGGACTCCCAACAGACCTACGGCCACCACTACGGCCTCGCCCAGGGAGTGGTTCGGGTGCTATCCCGCGTCTTTGGAGGGTTTCGGGTGTGATCCCGCTTCTTAGAGGGGGCGTGCGTGAATCTCTCACGTCGCGCTGCCGTCATGGGCCTGCTTCTGTAAGGACGGTGAGCAGCCCTCTCACCGTCCTCAGGTCCTCGGTCATGGAGGCCGACAGTCTTCGGCGAAATCAAATCAGTCTATTTAAGTCCACTGCTGAGAGCCTCTCCAAATTTCATTCTGGGAAGATCTTTGGCCTTCTTCTACTTGACTTTAGATTTCCGTCTCTTCGTCATGACCTCGTTAGTCAGCAACTGTACCACTTACACATGACCCTGGTTTGGATCCGTCCATAGATATATTATATACCTAGGTAATAGACTACGGTAGAGACATCTCTCCAAAGCCTCGGTCTAGGGTTTGGGTTTAAATCAATTATCTTTTTGTATAACAAAATATGTAATGATATTTTGTTAGTTCCATTAAAGCTTACTAACATGGTTCAAATCGGTTCACCCGTTTAATAAGTACGGTGACGCAGATATACACGCAATCCTCCTCTTTCTGCAACGGGAGTCAAAAAGCTTGCTATAAAATCTACTTACAGTTTATGAACTTTACAATCAAAGTACGTTCTCGCTTTAAGTTACAAAGAGCATTATAAAAGTTTTTCAAACGAATGACTCAATAGGTGTTAGATAAAAAAATATACGGTAGGCGCACGGCCATGAAACGAAAGGAAAACCGTTCTCAATAAACACCAAATGACTTGTCTCGTGAATCGAACATGAACGAAACGACAGTGAAAGTAATGTACAGTTATTAACATAACGCTTTTATATTAAGCTTCTCAAGCGTGCTGACATGGCTCTCACTCTTTGTAATTGTATCTTTTATAGCGCTTTATTGTACGCTAGATTAATTCAAATATTCTGTACAATCAGTACATTGGGTGGCCTTATCGCTAAAAGTGATGTCTACCAGGCAACCTTAAACTTCAATGTGGAAAATGTCTCTTCACAAACATAATCACTTTATTGTACGCTAGGTTCTCAAACTCTGTAGAATAAACAGTTCAACAAGCGGCCTTATCGCTAAAAGCGATCTCTACCAGGCAACCTTAATCCTCAGTGTGGAGAGACATTAGTTTCGATTACATAATCCTAATTCTTACAAATTGAATTTGTTACGATGCAACTGCTGAAGTAAATTGCATTTTGAAATTAAATTGAATTCACCCTCGTTAGGTTTTGTGGAAGGTATTTGAGTACCTAACAAAAGAAAATGTTTCAGAAACTCAAAAAAAAACTTTTAATTTTCTTTTTTGACTTTCTCTGTGTGTGACTTAAGTTATAATGTCTTAGTATTTGTCTGTGGGAATACCAAGTTTTGGAATTTGGTTTGGTACTGTGCGGTCAAAAGCTCGTAGAGACGTTTTGTATAAAGGTTGGACTTTGACACTTATTATTTACTTTACTGCGAGGCAGTACGAAGACATAAACATACCTCAAGTACATATAAAAGTATATCAGATATTTTAACGTATGACAGTTATCGAAAATACCTATACGGTCGTTTCCTGGACTTGCAATTTGGGTGTTAATCGAAACGACTTGAAGTTAACCTGTAAAAAACTTATATAATAACTAGCTGATGCCCGCAGCTTCGCCCGCGTAAAATTGTTCCCGTTCCCGCTTGCCGTAGGAACTTATTCCCGGGATAAAAATTAGCCTATGTACCTGTACCAAATTTCAGCCAGATCTGGTCAGCCATTCGAGCGTGAAAGAGTAACAAACATCCACACTCACAAACTTTCGCATTTATAATATTATTAAGATACTCGGTCGGAAATATTGGCATTATCCCTAAGTAATCGTAAGATAGAAAATGAGATGATAATATTATTGTGATGTTAAGTAACTTGATGATTTTATTACAGACAGTGTCAGTTTCGGTGAACGATTGAAAAGAAAAACCACTGAAAGGAAAGCTCTGAGACGTAGTTTTTTTTACTTTAACTAAGGTGTCACACAAGCATCACACCTAATTAAAGCCCGTTACCAACGCTACCAGAACCTCCACTTGGCATATCGACTACCTTTTGCGCAGTGAGTCAAAAAGTAGCCTATGTCCTTCCCAGGGCCCCGAACTATCCCTATACCAAATTTTATCTTAACCGCTCCAGCCGTTTAGGCGTGAAAGCGTAACAGACAGACAGAGTTACTTTCGCATTTATAATATTAGTAGGGTTAAAGGGATTATTAGCAACCAGGAGCTTAGCGTGCCTTATGAAGTATGAAAACGATACAAAAAAGATGCTTGGCAAGGACCATTTACAGAATACTGTGCCAGTGGGACTACGAGTGGTTCAAAAGCATCGAAGCATACTCGTTCAACAATGTTACTTAGGCTGCGATTTCAAATGATCCTTGTTACATCATTCAAGGTCAATACGAATAATGACGACAAGACTTATGTGTACTGTCAAGCCAAACTACGCCTTATTGTTATGACATAAGTCTTAAATTCTTTCTACGTTAGCCACTGTACAATGGTTTTCAGGTAGTCGCGGGTCTAAAATAAAAGGTTCTTCTATTTCTACCATTTGCAATGTTTGAAAAGAGTATCTATCTACTGGAAGTTGTAGTGTATCAGCAATCGTCTCTCGAATGCCCGCCATCTTAGCGTAAAGACGTTGCATTCAATATTTCAATTTTGGAGGAGTGGCTGTTATGATTTGTTTTAGGCATTATTGCATGCAATCGAGAGTTGTGTGAAATGAGCTAACATGACCATTTGTTCATAAAGTACATTTTGATGTGTTAGGTATTATTTGTGATGTATGTTACCGGCAAGGCGGCAATGTGTATAATTCAGGCATTCAATACTATACCTAGGCATTCTATAGAATGCCTGGGGCGTCATACAAGTAACTGACCAAATGACCTTTGAGGTCAAAATCAATCGGAGCGTTTCGGCTCTAACTAATGTTGTACTTCTACTTACCTAGTTATTTTAAAAGGAATAAGATGGATCCATGAGCATTTTGGACTAATTTGGAGAAACAACTTAAACAGTATATAAAATTATGCCAAACATCATATTATATTTCTATCTCCATAGAGATCAGTATTAAGTCAGGTGCGAAATGGACACTAAAAAAATTAGGAAAATCATACTCACTAACTTTAGTATTTAAAAGCACATTTTGCGTTAGATTTCTGCATGGCTGCCTTTGTATGAATTACTAGCGGACGTCACGCGGTTTCACCCTCGTTGTTCCCGTTCCCGTGGGAATACGGGAATAACATATAGCCTATATTCACCGCTAAGAGTGTAGCTTCCCAACCGTGAAAGAATTTTTCAAATCGGTCTAGTAGTTCCGGAGCCTATTCGTTACAAACAAGCAAACAAAAAACAAATCTTTCCTCTTTATAATATTAGTATAGACTAGCTAATGCCCGCAGCTTCGCCCGCGATGGCGCTGTATGTGAAAAATGATTTTCCCGCTTTTCTGTTGAAATTTTTCCTGAATTTTCTTTGCTATAAACCTCACGGAGCCCGAGACCTTTCCAACGAATGCAAAACCGTGGAAATCGGTTCGTGCGTTCTGGAGTTATAGCGTCAGGAAGGAAAACCCGACTTATTTTTATTAGATTTAAGGCCGCCACAAACGTAGCTATAATATATATTAATATGAAATATAGCAAGGCATATTACGACATATTTTCCATTTAAATTTTCGAAGGACCACACATGCAGCTATAATATATATTTCTATGACGTCATCAAAATATGTCGACAGATATAGCTTGGTATATTTTAGCATATTACTATATATTTTCGTATATTACTATATATTTTCGTATATATTGAAGATAAAGGATGTTCCGTTTGTTTACCGAACATTCGGGGAGAGTATCATCATCAGTGGTAGTACTTTCATTGTTTGACTAAAGCAAGTAAATGGTAAATTAATCATAATAAAATTAATCTTGCTTGTAATCTTCCTGGAATCTTGAACTGAAAATCTTAAAGGTGAGTTCGAACTAGCAGCAAGAAGCACTGCTGTCGCTGCAGTGCTGCCGCTGAGGTGCTGCGCGGCAATGCTGCGTGCCGCGTTGATTCTGAGCACAGCAGCAGTGTCGCGCTGCACGTGGTGGCACATACATACATTTAGTCACGCCTTTTTCCCGAAGGTGTAGGCATAGGCATATTATATGCCCACAGTTCACCTGTAAGATTTTGTCCCATGTAATGTGGCGTGAGTTGGGAGAGGCCTACGTCCAGCAGTGCACTGCTGCCGAGTTCAGAATGTATTCTAAAATAAATCTATCTATACTAATATTATAAAGAGGAAAGATTTGTTTTTTTGATTTTTGTTTTTTTAGTTTTTTTTTTGTTCTTTTGTTTGATTTTTTTGTAACGAATAGGCTCCGGAACTACAGGACCGATTTGTAAAATTTTTTCACTGTTGGAAAGCTACACTCTTTGCGGTGAACATAGGCTATATTTTATTCCCGTATTCCCACGGGAACGGGAACTACGCGGGTGAAACCGCGTGGCGTCCGCTAGTACAAAATAATTATGGGGGATCAGAGGTTCTGTCGCAGCAATGCAGCGGCAGCAGTGCTGCTTGCTGCCGAGTTCAGGCTCATACTTTAATGGAAGACATAAATGAAGTTCGCTATAAGAAATGAAGATCGACAAAACAATGAAGACTGTTAAAACAATTGAAGATCGATGTAAGGTGAAGTTGTAATGCGTCTAGTTGACTCCTTTCATGACCATGGGGCTGGCCTATTTCTCGTTCAAAGAATTAGCTTGTAATGAAACCTGATTTTTTTTTGCCTTTTTTGGTACGCAACCCATCGTGCGCGAATCCGACTCGCACTTGGCCGATTTTTAGGATAGGTACGCTGGAACTTGAACATCCTGTACATAAAATAAGCATTAAAACCGTGCGCTTGCAAGGACGGACGCAGACCGAGTGTGCACGAGTGAGGGCAAAATATATATTATAGTATAGCTCCCGTGTGTGATAGCTTGCTATAATATAATATATATCTCGATATATTAATATATATTATAGCTACGTATGTGATGGCCTTAAAACACTAAATGCTTAAGTTCAAATAGGATAGGATTTTTGGATTGTTCAGTATTGTGCCCCAGCTTCTTACTAAGGTTAGCCAAGCTTGGCAAATCAATTCTCAAGCTAAGACGCCATTTTTAGCATAGCTGTTCCCCGCAGCTTCAACCACGTAGAAGTTGATATCGCGTAAAACCATTACCTTCATTTTGCGCAGAAGTAGCCTATGTCCTTCCCTTGGACTCAAACTATCTCTCTATTCAAAATTTCATCAAAATCGGTTCAGCGGTTTAGGCGTGAAAACGTAAGAGACAGACAGACAGAGTTACTTTCGCATTTATAATGTTAGTAGGGATTTAAAAATGACACATAGTGTCACGCCTTTATCCCCGAAGGGGTAGGCAGAGGCATGTTATATGCCCACATTTCACCTTTTTTGTATAATTTGTCCCACGTAATAGGTGGTGAGCCGTATTGCCGAATAAACATTCTCTTGCGTACTGCAAGAAACATGAAAATATCCTTCACCAGACACTTTTCCCGAAATTCCTTTGTAGAACGATATACCCGCAGGGAGAGGTGGGGGTAGCTCTTGTAATATTTTTTGCTAAGAACCACGACAGCAAGATAAGGGATGATCGAATGTTTCCATTACGGAGGTTAGGATGTGCTTAGCGAAAGATGTGTACTGAGTTCGACTATTTGTTTCAAAATATACTATCTAAATCTGCTTTCTTACTGGTTAAATTTGTTCAAAAATGGAACAGTTACATCGAAGATATATTATCTCCTGTATCTTATTGGTCCTTTACATTGGGTGGCACCCGGTTCTATATTTCTTTGCCAAGTCTTTGAAGCTAATATTAGAAGACTAACTAACACCGTAGTAAAAATTCATTGAACATCGATTGTAGCAAGATTGAGCGGCACTCCCTTTTAAAGGTGTTTTTTATCGATATTCCTCTATGCTTCGATTATTCAGTTTTGGGTATGCTGCTTTTGTAGCATTTGTAGGAAGGGGGTAGGTAGATCTGGGCAGCGCGGTTGAGTGTGTTTCAAACTACTTATAAATGATTTAATGAGATCATTAATCTCATCAGTTCACGTGAATAAATACCCAATCATTGACACACTGACGGCAATGATAACCCAATAACGATTCCGCAGAGTACTTTCTGTAGCCATGGCCAGAGCCATATTGGAGAATTATTATAATCTGCGTAGAAAGACATATCGCTAACATTGGCAAGCACTACTACAAGGATCGCCAGATCGTCAGTCTGTTTACACTTTGTATCATGAAACGTTGAAAACCGTGTTCAGATAGACATGCAGTATGTGCTATTTTTATGTTCATTGTGACAAATAAACCGGCGGGCGTCACCCGGCCGTTGTGGCGGATGGCATCATGCGTGCGAACATTGCGTGCGTGCCTACATCGCGTATGTAGGTAGGTAGACGTCGACGCCCGTGCGGCCGTGGTAGAATCGACATCCCTGCATCCCCGGACTGCGCCGGCTGTGCCGCTCTATAAATACACAGCAGGTGTGGTGAGCGCGCGGGGCGAAGGGAGCGCGGGGCGAGGGGCATCCGCCTCTGCAGCGCTCCAAACCGCTCGCAGCGGCCATCGGACCTTAGCGACGCCATATCGATTGCGAGGGCTCCCCCTGCGGCGCGCCGCCGCCTCCATTGTGCTCGGGCTAGGATGCCTTCTCCGGCCGTTTCCTGCCGCGGCTCGTCGACGGCCCCACGCCCTGTCCTCAAAGACACGTCCGGCAGCTGTCGACAACTTGCATAAACGACAAACGTTACATGAACCAATTTTGGGTAACACGTTCTTATACTTTGCATGTTGTTTTCGACTATACTTCGAGTTGGCCGTTGCTTGCCGACCATGTGTTAGGAATATTAATTGTTAACTCCGATGTACTATACAGTTGGTCTTGAATTCATCTATAAATAGATCATAATACACGATTGCCTTGTTTGCTTCTTGTTTAACACCGACTGATATAATACGCCTACCGAAAGAAGGACATACGTTGTGGTACCTACCTGCCCGTGCGAGCTGCGTTATCACTTTAAAGTTAATATGTCTACCAACTTTGTATCATATCTATATCTACATACAACAATAGATACAACACAGAAGTAATTATTATTCAGGAACTTCTTCCACATAACTTAGTTACGTGAAAAAAGCTATCTCAAAGTAATTCAAGCTAAACTTATACCAGATGTAACAGCTTCCAACTTTTAGAATTGTGGAGAACTACATTTTTAGGGTCCTAAATGTCCTAATTGTAATCCTGTAGCACATGAACAATAATCTTGTATGTTAATTTCTACTCAAACACTTCCAACTGTTGTTTCGTGTTGAAGTTGTTCGCATACCAACTCACTTACATAAACAATCCTATTTAATAACAGTTCATCCTCGCACCAGGAAAATAATCAATCACATGATTGATTACACTACCTCGTCACAAAGTTAAATTTCGACTTCTTTGCCTTCAAAGACCAGACGAGGCTTTCTTATAGACATAGCTATCTATTATAATATCATACCTACAAGTTGACCCTCGCAACTTCGTTTGCATCACATTTTTTATTGCTGCTCCGCTCCAATTCGTCGTAGCATGATGTTATATTGCCTAAACCCTTCTCTAGAAATGGACTGCCGAACTGTTAAATATTTTTTGCAACACACCCAGTAGTTTCTGATATCCAAGTGTACTGACAAACAAACTGTTCAACTTTAATATTAGTAAAAGTAGGTACAGACGAATTTGAGAATGCATGGTCAATCCGAAACGAAATTGCTTTGCACTGAGAATTGACGCCATCTCTCGGATAACATTGGAAGTCAAGTATCTAGCGTTACCGATTTTTTAATACCTCACACAGGAACGCGATTATTGTCAAAATAGCAACTCATTATTCTTTTGAGTAATGTAAATATGCCATCTAGTACATTTTTTGTGATTCTAAGGTGTCTATGCAATATTATATTCGAGTAAAGTTGCGCCATCTGCATGGGATTATAGATCTTAAGGGGCCCATGCAATATTGGAGGTGACTGTACTTATAAAGAAAAGTATTCTGTAATAATTTTGTCAACCAATTTTTGAAACCGCGGGTACTTACTCCACAAATTAGCTATCCCAATGTAGTCAGTTCTTCACCAAAGTTTTACCTATTGCATTTGCACAACTACTCTATGCCACTAAGATGGCAAACAAGTACATAAATTGTCCATTTTATAGAAAGTACACACCGCTGTTATTTTTAACCGACTTCCAAAAAAGGAGGAGGTTCTCAATTCGTCTGTATTTTTTTTAATGTTTTTTACTGGCAAATCGCTTAAACGAGTTGACCGATTTTGATGATTTTTTTTTTAAATGATTACTACTAACTACTTATTGAAGATGACTCACGTTATTTGTGTTTTATTACGTGAAACGACTGAAAGCTAATTTTCAAGAAGTTTGCGCAAACGAATGGCCGTGTTTGAGTAAGTTAAAGTTTACCTATACATATCTATACATATAATAAAATGAACTGTCTAAACTGTACATTGGAAATATAAAAAAAAATACTCGCTGGGTGTTCAACATAAGATACCGAAGCCGAAAATGTAGTTAGAAATTTTTTTGTCTGTTTGTCGGTTTGTCTGTTTGCTTTGCTTTGTCCGGAAGGATCTCGAAAAGTACTCAATAGATTTGATTCAAATTTTGCACAAATATTAACTAGGGGTAGGGTCTTCAATTACGCTACATATTATCACGCTACATATCCTAGGGGCTAAGCAGAGAGCAATCAAACTGGCATTATAACATAATTATCACGCGTAGTCGCGGGCAGCATCTATTACTCAAATAAATAAAATAATATTGTGGGACTTTTTCACACAATGGTTATATTTGTTCCGACTTAAGTTTTGATCTGGGATTTGAACCCCATACCACAGCACAACAGCCACATAAGCGCCATCGAGATAATCGAAATATAGCTACTACTAGCCCAGGTTTCCAAGTACGGTTTGCAATTTCCAAGCATCTGGACTGGAAAGACACTGAGAGGAATTCTATACATTATAGACACTTCATGTTATTATCATTAAGCAAGACCTACACTGATACCCGTGGGTAAGAAAGTTATAAATTTTTACCAAGAAACTACATTCGATTTCCAACTTTATAACTGAAGCGAATAGAACTAAAATTGCTAAATGTATCTTGCCATATGTCACAGCTGTTGGTTAGCGCGTTGTAGTATGTATAGCTTCATAAACATTTCTTGTCAACCCTTCCAGTTTAATTTCAACTTTATTCGTTGAGAATAAAGTACATATTTCTTTACAATGTTTCGACAACATTTCATGCGATCTGGTAAGCTGAAGATAGGTGTATTTGTAAAGTGTTTCAAATGACTGATAGAGTCGTCTCTACCAATAACGTTTGTCTCTACAGGCTGACCAAAGCAATTTCACGACTACTTGTCACAGTAGGGTTTTCTTTCGTGAATATACAACACTTTTCCAAGTCTACACTTCGCTTCTGTAGCTCTAAATTCTATCTCATCTTAACGTAAAGCCTTGGTTGAATTAAAAATGTCAGTTTTAAACTTCATTTAGTAGCTACGAATGACATTTCTATTCACGGAAAGCTTGAATGTTGAATAAAAATTTTACGCATTCAAAATCATTATACTTAGTAAATACGTGACTACAACTGAACGTTTAACTTGAAGATTAATAAAGAGTTCTTACATACTTACCCAAGAAAAAGGGGTTTGGGGAAACACATTGCAAAAAAGATTTTTAATTTTTTTTACCTAGAAATAATCATCTGTTTCCGTCAAGGACCGTCGGTATCTAAGAGAATTTATAGAAAGTCTATAGTGGGCCTTGAACATTGAGATAATATAGACGTGTACTTACATACGTAGTAATATTAGTTCAATGGTCTTGACGCAAGAACTTTGAAGGCAACCGATATCGATGCTTGGATGATGATTTTAGCCTGAAAAGGGTAGGAAATTCACTGTAACTCGTTAGGAACGTTACCTAACGAGTTACGTTGTATTTGTGAGTAACCATCCCTTTTCCCGTTCCGTTTACATTCAAGTGAGTACGGTAATACAATATTGTAGGTATTACCGAGGAGTAGGTATAGGTGTAATATACACTAAAGAAATGTTACATATCTTCTATTTCTTCAGTCACCTTAAGAAAAAAGTCCAAGTCGGGAATCAAACCTCTCACTGCGTTTTACTTAAGAAAAAGTTAGCTTACAGAAAAATAAGACTAATTTCTGTTAGAAAAGACATCAACGCTGTTGTTGTTATGATTTATTAATTAGTTAACGACTGCTTTACTAACAGCTTTATAATAGTGCTTTGAATACATTTACATGTAGTTATCTCTTGTAGGTAGCAATGTATGTAATTGTTGGTTACTGATGGACTTGATGTCAGTCTTTAGAATTAGCAATAGCTACGAGTAAACATTAACGCTACTTCATCATGCCTTATTCCTTAGTAACATCGTTCCATCGTCCACGTAATTGACATCTTTCTACATGAAAAAACATTGTCGAAGTCTTTGTAGACCGTTGGCAAGTGGAGGCCGTCCGCATCGGCGCCCCTTGTCGTCGCGGATGAAAAACATACTCGAGCTGACATCGAGGGACCCTCCCCGCGCCCACGGCCCTCGGGCCACCGCCGCTTGTAGGGTCGGCTGCTTGGCTGCGAGCCCGAGGCCGAGGCCGAGCCGCCTGCCGCCTCGCCGCATTCAGTCCGCGACGCTCTCGCGCACCGCACACGTGCCACCCGCCGAACCGCGCGCCCGCCGTCCCCTCACCCGCCGCGCGCCACCCCGACGTTTAACCGACAACGAACATTGTTCTGTTGCAGTGGAGTATGCTACAGCAGATGTCCTCGTCGCCGAGCGCACAACTCGGCGAGATCGCAACCGTCTTCGGCCGCTATCTTGAAGGCCGAACCGGAGACGCGTCCTCAGAAGCCTCCTCCGATGCCGCGGAAGAATTCGAGCCGCCGCAGCGCAGCATAAGAAGGAGGAACTATAACTGCACCAAGTGCACGTTCTATACGCAGAACCCGCGCGCTTATCTCGTCCATACGCGTGACGCTCACTTCGTTAAATTGAAAATTTTCGATTGTCCTCACTGTGTTTACGCGTCGAAACATCATCGCAAAGTTTTACGACATATCCAGATGGTTCACGATAACATAGATTCGCAGACGCGGAACTCGAAGTCTGAAGTCGCGGTGTCGAGTCCCGCGCGCGATGAGCGAGCCGAAGACCTACTCGAAGAAGTGGAAGACTGCGAGGACATGATGATGGAAGTAGAAGAAGGGCCAGATGACTTAATCGAGTTGACGGATGACATCGATGTCGTCGGCGATTTCACAACAGAACAAGCAGCGCCATCAAACTTAAAAGGAAAAGGCAACGTGAAATTCTTCACATGCGATAAGTGTACTTATGTCACCCACATAAAGGCTAGATATACCAAACACGTCAAATACCATTCGATGCCCATGATAAAGTGTACAATGTGTGATTTTCGGACGCCGTATAAGTGGAACTTGGACCGGCACATGAAGAACCACGGTGGTAGTGGCAGTTTTCATTGTTCTATGTGCAACTTCACCGCCGACATCAAGCAGAGTTTGACGGTGCACGAAATGAATCATCACACTCCGCCGGCGGGCCAATCCGCTGCGAGTCGTCGTCGCAACCGGGTGGGTGCCAGCGACGCGGCCCTCGCCGAGCTCGACCCTGCGGCGCTCCCCAAGGAGGAAGAAGGGAGCGGCGACTCGCGATCCTCGCACTCGTTCTCGGTGAGTTGCCGTCCGTCCTATGTATACCTACGTGTTGCGTGGCGAGGGGCCGCCGGCCGCGCCCGGTCGCCCGGTGCCACCGCCACACCGCGCCGGCTGTGTCCGCTGACGTCACTCACTTGTCACTGTTATCACGAACAACTCGGTCGCACATGGATTGCATTAACATCCTACCATATCCCTCATAGCAACATTATACATCTTGTTTACATTCGTGCATGTACCCATCTCACATCACACATTTCCATTGCATGTCTAATTTGTAATCACTTGTACATAAACTTAGTATCTAAGTAGTAGATACCTAGCTAAATAGATTTCAAATTATAAACTGTTAAAAAATCATGAAATATCATTCAGATAACCTTTTACATAGGTATAAATCAATCAGTAGGTAAATTACGGTAATAACAGCAATAAAAAAAAGCGACATTCATACAATAAAGTATTTACTTATTATATTAACAATGTAACGAACACGTGTAAATTAGGAAAGTAAACAAACAAAAACAAACATTATCAATGTTAGGTACTTACCTATTGCCAACATTGACAACGAAATTAATTTAAATGCAGAAGAACGTTACTCCATTCATAAAATGACCAAAGAACTGAAATTACAAAAAGGTCGTATGTAGGTAAGGTAATGTCAGATTAAATAGAAACTTTATTTCTATTCCATTAAAGGCTTTATTAGATAATTTTACAAAATATATAATGGTTCTTTCACCGTGCTTCTGCATCTGCTTTAGACCGCGAAGTAAGGAACGCATTAAACAACTGACGTGTTTAATGCGTTCCTTACTTTTTCATATCGGCACATAATATATCTACTTAGAGCAGAGTCAAGTACCGCCTGGGCTATGAAGTTTTTTTTTTCAGGATTTCCCTTTAAGAAAAAACAGAATTCATATACTTTGGATAAGATATTTTGTGTGTCTGTCTTTGTCTCAAAAACGCATAAAGTTTATCGAGTTGAAATTAAAATAGACTCGGGGATTGCTAAACAGTCCCCTGAAGCTGTGAAAAATATCTAGTTTGTAAGTCAAATGAGAAAAACCGGCCAAGTGCGAGTTGGACTCGAGCACAGAGGGTTCAGTACAAAAAAGCTTAAGAGCCTACCAGACGCCAAATTGTTGAAAGAAGATAGAAGATATACATTTTAGCGTGCAAGATAGAGAGAGATGCGATCGGTTTTTGTGTGTTTTTTTAACGAAATAAATTAATTATAAAAAAACTATAACCAATATTAAAAAAGTGGTCTAGTGCAAATGAAGATTTTACTATTGTGTTTCTTATAAATATTTTATATTATAAAAACAACTTAAAACTTATGAGATCTAGGTTAAAATTTCAAGAAATCGAGTAATTTTCAAGACAAAAATCTATCGAGGATTTTGTCAGCAATCGTGTTTTTAGCTAGTAAAAGTTTTTTAGTTTATGAACTGGTTGTCTGTGTTAAAATTTTAATTCATTAGACCTCACGAGTCCTGAGATCTAGATCAAGGTAATAGTCTATTTGGCGTCATACAGACTCTCAAATTACGTTTGTTGTATGGGAGCCCCTGAACCCCCTTTTTTATTATTTAAGTTCAAAGTAAAAGGCAATGTACACTTTTCGCATACGATATGTTTGCAAGTCTAGTTCTCTGTTCCGTTATTCCACATTTCACATGACTGGTGCTTAAAATAAAAAAGAAAAGCATGAAATTTTTCATTCATTACAATTTTACACATGAAGTTTGCATGCAAAAGGAACATCAATTTAGTTAATTCATTTATGAACTCATTATTGTTTTATCACACACTTTTATCAAGGAAATTATTTGTACTTTTCAAGTGAGTAGGTCTTACATACACTTACATAGTAATATTTTAAAATGCCAAAAAATCTTACCTAGTTTTATTAATTTTCTTAAAATTATAAATACCTACAATATACCATGAAGGTCCTTTTATTTAAGTCTAGCTGTTCCCCGCGGCTTCGACTTCGTAGAAGTAGTTATCGCGTAAAATCATAACCCTCCTTTTGCGCAGTCGGCTAAAAAGTAACCATGCCCTCCCAGGCCCCGAATGATCCCTGCACCAAATTTCGTCTCAATCGCTCCAGCCGTTTAGGCGTGAAAACGTAACAGACAGACAAACAGATAGACAGATAGACAGAGGTACTTTCGCATTTATAATATTGGTAGGGAAGGAAGTAGGGATGCTATGCTTAGTCATCATAGTGACATCTTTTTTATTATTAGTCTTCGTCCCGCGTACCTCATATGAGATAAGCCTATTGCATTTTCAGTTTTATTTATTTGTATACCTAATAATATAGGATATTTTTTTACTAACTTTCAGTTAAACGGTCTTTAAAATCTGTGTTTAAAACTCAGTAGTTATTGCTTTCCTCTTCATAACTATTATACCTGCGGAGCATTGTTTACAGCAAGCATTGTTTATTATACAGGAAGATCCGTACAAGTAAACAATATCTACTGGTAGAGGATGTTACGTACGACAACGACACACAGTTGAGCGCTCAGATAGCCTAATACTTACCACAATATACAGTCATTAGTTCAATCAACCGAACTACTGCAACTATACTATACAGTCAATACCTTATCTAAAGACATCGCAAAGATCATTACAGAATAAATTTTGTATCACAATCACACATGAATCATGAATATTCACACCAATCTCCTTCACAAAAATAATCACGATTTCATCATTAATTTGGGCAATGTTATTATTATTTTGCACTATTTTTGAATAGATACATTAGGAAGTTCATAAAAGAGATTCAAACTTAGAAAATTACTACCACTGTTTGACCGCACTGGCTGTAGACTTTAGTATTTATGCATTGCAGAGCCTATGAACGAAAAAAAAACTTGATTGTACCTAAGTAGTTTAATGAACGCTGTCCAACTCATCCGGATCCTTACCAACTTTAGGGAGACAAGATAGCGCCCGCGTGGAATTCTATTTTCGTTTCCGTATCCTATGTGTTACTATAGCCTAATCTGTCCATGTAGGTACCAAATTTCATCCAGATCAGTTCCATCGTTAGAACGCGAAAGATTAACTAACATCCATACTTATAAGCTTTAAAATATTACCTAGTTAAGTAAAGAAGATTGAAGAATTACTTATACTTGATAATAATCAGGGTAAGTGAGTTAGATTTACAGGTCTCACCATCTTGCCGGAGCAACTCCCGACGGCGATGTAGCTTGCCGTACCATGAAAAAGGACTACCGTTAGGTCCGTAGCAAGTACGGCTAGCCCAAATGTTACACGATAGTTCAACCGTTAGTTGATAAACAATGAATAACGCTCGCAAAAGTTATTGTTCCGATACCTGCACACAGCTCAGCCCAATTAATAGCCAAATACTTAAACACAACTGAAAGAACACGTCGTCGGTTAATTCTCAAATTCTCTGTTACTTGAATTCCGCTCTGACACGCCCACCCACCTCATCGTTAGTTCCGGTGAGTCGAAACCCGTGAGAATATCACCCCGACCATGTACTTGTACCTAAAAAGGGTCACTCACACTTAGGTCTCGACCGCAAGAAAGGGAAACGTAATAACAAGATACCGGACCCCGGGAATTATACTCGAATGTTGTTGTTCTCAAAATGTGTGCTTTCTATGTTTTGACTTTGTTAGAACACCATATACGCCTATGGCCTATCTGCCAGTGACCACAGTTGATTATGGACATTTGCAACGAAATACCGGACCTGTATGGAATAAAATTCTAAAATCTTCATTAATTTTCAATAATACTACGTGTTTGTAGTCCTGGGACATGCTTCCGAGGGCTTACCCGGGGCTCCCAACCATAGGCTGTTGGACGTTACGTGATGTTTTTTAGTCGGTAGGAGTCCGGCATAGCATCCATGAGGATTTTGCCTCTTGTTAAAAAAAATGCAGTGTGTTTGTACCTATATTCTGATATTCGACTTTGAAAAAGTAAAATATAAAATAATGTAGGAGGAACCCTCCTACATTATTTACTTGCTACTAACTTTGCCAATACCGTTTAAAATCTTCTCAAAATACAAGCTAAACAAATTACATTAAAATTACAATGAACTTTATTATTTCTGTTACAGGAAATGGGTCTACAGTACGCAGACAGAGAAATAACCAATTGCAAAAATGACGTCAATGATGGATCCCCCAACGATATCGACGGCAAGAGAGACAGCCAAGGTTCGCCTAACAACAGTTCGGACGAGTCCAAACAGAGACAAAGCAGAAAAATACCGCGGCCAATACCACAACTAATACCGTTAACTTCAACTCCTAATCAGAAGCCAACAGGTGAACCACCACAGAAAAGGTTCAAAGAATCATCACCTGTAGACTTAACTGACACTAGTTTAAATAACAAATTAGAAAGAATTTCCAATGATATTACTATAATACCGGTCAACAACTCATCAGTAAAAGAAACTGCTGGACGTAAGAAAAATAATTCATTCTTTGACAAACTAAAAGAACGATTGTTGACTGAAACTGGTGAAAAGGGATCCCTAATATGCAAAAATTGTGGATTTGAAAGTAAATGTTTATCCAAACACTCGGTACACGAGAAAAATTGTTTACCACAATCTAATCGAGTCCCCATAAATACATCAATCTCTAGCTTAAGTTCAACGCGATGTCAACATTGCAGGCAAAGATGTAAATCAAGCGCTGACTTGTATATTCATATGAAAACTTGCGGTAAGAATGCAGCTAACGACAATATCACAGACGCTAGAAATGACGATAGTAATGACACTTCCACAACAAATCAAGAAAAAGAAGCAGAACCACATCCCATGGAAAATGTGGTTTTCGTTTGGAACAATATTAATCAAGACACGAACAAATTCGATACTCCCTTAGATATAAATATAAATGATGATTCTACTTTACCTGAAATCAACAGAAACTTCGATATCGAAGCTGTTGATGATAATGAAACTATGAATTTGTCTCCAAGTCAAGCGGTCGGAAAAAAAGTATTCAAATGTCCACACTGTCCATTTTTCTCCACAACCGCATCAAGGTTTCATGTTCATATCGTTGGTCATTTGAACAAGAAACCATTTGAATGTTCCCTTTGTAAGTATAAATCAAACTGGAGATGGGATATAACGAAACATATTAAGTTGAAGTCAGCAAGAGATCCGGAGCATAACGATGCAAAAGTCTTAATGACTGATGAAACTGGTAGAAGGAATTATAGCAAGTACAATAAATTCTTGGCAATGCCAGTACTGAACGAATATGGAGATAACCAGTTCCATTATTTGGAAAACACATCGATGGACGGGACGATGGAAATAGACGATTCTTACCATGACATGTCGGATGCTATGAATACCAATGAGCCTTTGAATCTGCAAACTCAATATGATGACAAATACGACATGCTTGATGGTAGGGGTCTCAACTTTAATGACATGAAGAAACCGAAGAAAACTCTGTGGAAATGTAAAAAATGCAATTATAGGTAAGTGATTCAATAAAGTGTATGAAAATTTTAGCTATAGTAGAAATTGACTATAAACTTACTAATGATTTTCCTTCCTTTTATCTCCAGAGATCCTTCAAAAGAAGCTCTATTGGAACATGTGCGTGAACATTCAAAAGATGGCATGCCGGATGACCTCCAAAAACCTTCTGTTGCAAAAAAATCTGATAATACTCCGGATCCAGCTGATCTAGCGTATCGTTGTGGTCATTGCCACCAGCTTTCAAACTGGAAACATGTTATCCAGGTAAAAATAAAAGCTTTTTCTAAAGAACTTTTGCACAATCGTTGTGTTTAGATACTTTTCGTTTTTAGTGTTTCGTACTCACAGGGTAAAAGCGGGACATCTTTCTGTCGTGTACGTTACCCCAGCAGGAAAGTAGCTCCTAGACTGATCTGAGTGGAACCTATTATTAGTGCTTAATCTAATATATATGTGCGCCGCACAAAAAATTTGTGCGTGTTGTTGTTGTGGAAAAAAAAGGAAAAAACGATTTCTGCTGGAGTAACGTGGTTCCAGCAGGAAAATTCTAAACGAATGATCTTAGAGAGAAATATTTTGCATGTACTGAGGGCTCATACTTGTACAAATTTGTGCCCATAAAATAAAATTTGTGCGTCTTTTTCGTTATATTGAGTTTTCTGCTGGGGTAACGTTTTGTGGAATGCTGGATCTCGAAAACCACTACATGTGCGCCTCTAGAATAAACTTACACGAGTAGCTGTTAATTCGTACCGATTTGTGCCGTAATTAGATTCAAGAAAATGTTTATAGTTTTCCGGTAATCACGCTTTGTTAAAAACCTGAAAAAAAGTTGCACCACCTAAACGAAAACACTTATGAACTCGCTAAAAACTGTATTCGATCCTGCTCGACACTCACAATAACCGTAAAACGTTTCATAAGTGCACATACTTGCGATATCGAATAATATTACTAAAACTCAAAACAACTGTGTCATAACTTTGACATCAAAATACAAGGAACTGGCTCAACGCAATATAAGGGAGTATAAATAACAGCACTGCGAGGACCGCAGCGATGACACGGCGCTCCACACACTGGTGGAGTGCACGGCTAGGGCGCAACAGCGCCAGGTCCTCGTAGTGGGTCTGGACGTGGACACTCTCTCGCTCGAGACCATGGTGCAAGCCATGCTCTCCAGCGGGAGTAAGTGGGACTGCGCCGCCTCCTTCTGCGAGCAGGTCATGCTCGTGAAGGAGGCGGCGGGACGGGTACGGGAGAGAACTCTCCCACCCAAGTTCCGCAGTCGGCGGCCTGGGCGCCGCCGACGTGTCTTCGCCGAGGACTATCGGCCACCATGACCGGGGGCCTGAGGACGGTGACAGGGCGGCTCACCGTCCTTACAGAAGCAGGCCCATGACGGCAGCGTGACGTGAGTGAGACAATTCACGCACGCCCCCCCTTAGAAGCGGGATCAAACCCGAAACCCCCCAAAGACGCGGGATAGCACCCGAACCACCCCCTGGGCGAGGCCGCAGTAGCGGCCGTGGGTCTGTTGGGAGTCCTGGGACATCCTTCCGAGGGTTTACCCGGGGCTCCCAACCATAGACTGTTGGGCGTGACGTGAGGTTTTTTAGTCGGTAGGAGTCCGGCATAACATCCATGAGGATTTTCCCTCACGTTAAACAAAAAAAAAAAGGGAGTATAAATAAAAAACTTGTGCGTCTAATTAAATAATATATGGTGAAAATTCAGCGTGAGATATTTCGTATTTCAGAAGAAATAAACATAAAACAAAACATACTAACAACGGATGGTTATCCGACTAAATTCGAATGACTACAAAAAAGCGACGGTTTTATACATATCGATGACCTTCTTAACTGAACAGATTAAACCTAAAGTGTTGGCCGAACAGTCGCGTTCAAAAGTTTTTAACCTAATTTTATCAAATGAAAGACTTTGTTTATATGTTATTATTATTTTTATTATTGACTCTTAAACTAATTATGGCATCAAATCACAGATCAAATTTGCTACCTATAAATATTAAAACAAAAATAAAATTATTTATATACTATTTAGTCCTTATTAATTTAAATCACAGATCAGGTTTTCATTTTAGCATATACAAATAGCGAAGTCGCATAATTACAGAAAATCACAGTTTGGTAATTAAATCTATCTACAGGGTAATTTTACCCGACTGCGCCAGAAGAATGGTAATGTTTGTCGAGTGTGTACACATGTTTGGCGTTTCCCACAGCCTACATGGCTTGACGGATTTTAAGGTATTGTTAGATTCGTCTCAATTAAGATACTGCAATAGGATACATAATGTTAAAAAAATGAGCCCCGCAGTTGGGTTTTGGTTTTATTATAATTTACTTGTTAAATCGTCAACAATCTCTCGCTAGCAGGTTAATATTGGTTAATAGTGGCTACAGGTTGGTATTTAAATAATATTAATAAAATTTATATTATTTAAATACCATGTGTAGTCCTTATTAATTTAAATAACAGATCAGGTTTTCATTTCAGTATTAAAATACAAATAGCAAAGTCGCATAATCACAGAAAATCACAATTTGTTAATTAAATCTATCTAAGTACAGGGTTATTTTACCCGACTGCGACAGAAGAAAAGTAAAGGTACGGTTGACTTTAGGTACATTTACACCAAACACAGCTCTCAAAACTCTACTTAACCATGTATAATTTTGTCTATTCTACAAAGTAGATTAATACACGTGGCATAATATTATATTTACCGCCTCGTTGGATTTTACTATAGAGGTCATCATAACATTCAAATGATTTACTGTTTTTTCTGTAGCAATGAGCTCTGTAATGTCCAATACTCTCTGAAAATGAGCGATTAATATTTTACTAACACATCTCCAGACATTCATGGGTGTAGATAAAGTCTTGTATGCCACTATATAATTAGGTATTAAAACACTCATGTGATACTATTATCCCCACATATATATATATATATAACCCACATTCATGTTTTAATACCCCTCATTATACCACAGTTGCATAAATAACTATTATTTATTAACTGTCTGTATGCTCAAACATACATGTATGTCATGTTATTGCTTATATCTACCTACTCTTTTATAAGTAGTAGGTAGTATAAACAAATTTGAATGCAAATATAAAATGTATGTACTTAATCATGTGCAATTTCAGGGAAACCGCTGTTAGAATATAATCCAATAGCAAGTTGATTTTATTTAATAGTACTTTTCTACTTCACTGTACTCACACACAATACGTTTCAAATTGTTCGCGAGTAAAATTAAGAAGGTCATCGATATGTATAAAACCGTCGCTTTTTTGTAGTCATTCGAATTTAGTCGAATAACCATCCGTTGTTAGTATGTTTTGTTTTTTGTTTATTTCTTCTGAAATACGAAATATTTCACGCTGAATTTTCACCATATATTATTTAATTAGACGCACAAGTTTTTTATTTATACTCCCTTATCTTGCGTTGAGCCAGTTCCTTGTATTTTGATGTCAATGTTATGACACAGTTGTTTTGAGTTTTAGTAATATTATTCGATATCGCAAGTATGTGCACTTATGAAACGTTTTACGGTTATTGTGAGTGTCGAGCAGGATCGAATACAGTTTTTAGCGAGTTCATAAGTGTTTTCGTTTAGGTGGTGCAACTTTTTTTCAGGTTTTTAACAAAGCGTGATTACCGGAAAACTATAAACATTTTCTTGAATCTAATTACGGCACAAATCGGTACGAATTAACAGCTACTCGTGTAAGTTTATTCTAGAGGCGCACATGTAGTGGTTTTCGAGATCCAGCATTCCACAAAACGTTACCCCAGCAGAAAACTCAATATAACGAAAACCTTAAGACGCACAAATTTTATTTTATGGGCACAAATTTGTACAAGTATGAGCCCTCAGTACATGCAAAATATTTCTCTCTAAGATCATTCGTTTAGAATTTTCCTGCTGGAACCACGTTACTCCAGCAGAAATCGTTTTTTCCTTTTTTTTTCCACAACAACAACACGCACAAATTTTTTGTGCGGCGCACATATATATTAGAATAAGCACTAATAATAGGTTCCACTCAAATCAGTCTAGGAGCTACTTTCCTGCTGGGGTAACGTACACCTTTCTGTCTGTCATGATGCTGTATCTCAGGTGTGGCATCAGAAATACATCTCAGATGTGTTTCTGTTGCCGCTATAAAAACAGATATAAAAATTAGAAAAAAATTAAGGGGGCTCCCATACAACGTCACTTTTTCTCGTTTTAGTACTGAACACTCTGTGTGCAAGTCTGACTCGTACTTGGCCGGTATTTCATCATAGAAAATAATAAAATAAAAGATATAGATAGAGACCTACTGTTAATTGTCATGATCCGATCAGTATTACTTCAAGTTTTCAAGTATGGGTAAAGCCAATTTTTAGTTCAATAGTTCGTAATTCAGTATGTCAATTAATATAATAATTAATTAATTCACATGAAATATTATAATATTGTAATATTAACATCACTAGGCTAGACTACGATGACCAGTTTCCATCAGGCGGACCGTATACTTGTCGGCCACCTTGATAATATAAAAATCTCGGCGACTGACGCCTTGACTAATCGACATTTTAATAGTATAATACTATTATTATACTATTAAAAATATAGTATATACATTTGGGTGTAAGGGGCCCCACCACCACCAAATTTTCGGGGGCACAAGCGACCTCACCTACACGTGGTGCACCTGTTAACCAACGAACGAGGCTCCGCGAATTTAGGTACCCACATGGTGGCCTAGGCTCCCATGTGATGTGGGTGCCAGGTGGTACAAAGTGTTGGTCCGGGGGGGTACCACCGTGCAGCTGTGAAAAGCCCCCCAAGTAACCCAGCCCCGGTTGGGTTGCGTTCGGGGTTCAGCAGCTGCACAGCCGGGCCCGGGGCGATGTTTGATGCAGCAGGGGGGGACCAGTAGGCGCTAAGCGGATTCTAGTGTGGCTGACGGGGGTCGACCCGCCGGCCAGGGAGACCCGTAGAAACGGTTTTACCGCTGGCCGCCCGCGGCATAGTATAGGGGCCCAACTGGGACTAACCACCCTGGGAGGCTGCCCCACCAGGCCGCGCATAATCCCGATGTGGTTCGTCGTGCCGGATGGTGACCGGACTGGGACCCCGGCGACCACACTCGGGGGGGTACGGGGGCCCTTCCGTCCGGCGGGTCGGCTTCCGTCTCACCACACAGTCATAGATGAAGCTAGCCCCTACGCCTTGTCACTCACTGCTGCAGCAAATGTCACTCCGTCTTCACGTCTCCCTTTCCCAGCAATCATGGCAGTGCAGAAAAGAAAATCAGGTACCACAGCGGCCGCTACTACTCCCAGTAACGTACTGTTTGAGGTGGAGTTCGCTAACATCCGCGGACTCCGTGCCAACCTCAACGTCGTCCATCACCATCTAGAGACGGCACGGCCAGCTGTGATGTTCCTAACGGAGACGCAAATACTCCGCCCTGCCGATCAGTCGTACCTTAGTTACCCCGGCTATATCATCGAGGAACTATTTCGAGAAAAAGCCGGGGTGTGCGCGTTCGTTAGGGCGGATGTTTGCTGTCGCCGGCTGCGCTGCCTTGAGGACCCTTCCCTCTCCGTCCTTTGGCTGCACGTAGATCACGGCTCCATGAGTCAGATCTACGTGTGTGTCTATCGATCCCACACAGGGACAGCTGAGATGATGAGGCTGTATCAGCACCTCAGCGAGGGGGCTGATGACGCGCAGGTACGGTTCCCGAACGCCGAGTTGGTTTTTCTGGGGGACTTCAATGGTCACCACATTGAGTGGTTGGGGTCCCTCAAGACAGATCCTGCGGGACGGGCCACCCACGCGTTCGCACTCTCCCATGGTCTGACCCAGGTGGTACGCAGGATTACGCGCATACCGGACAGGTCAGACCATGAACCCGCCCTGCTGGACTTACTGCTGACGAGTAATCCAGCACAGTACAGTGTGACGGTTAGCGCCCCACTGGGTACATCCGACCACTGTATTGTGCGTGGCCGCCTGCAGGTACCGTCCCCTGCAAGGGCAGTAGAGGTGACGCGGCGACTAAGGCACTACTCGTCAGCAGACTGGGACGGACTACGAGAATACTTTGCAGCCGTCCCGTGGAGTCAGCGCTGCTTTGCAGGGAGGGCTTCATCGGAAAGCGCCTCTGCGGTTGCTGGTGAAATCACATTAGGTATGGAATACTACATTCCATACACTGATGTCGCCAGCATCCGCAAAGCCCGCCCCTGGTTCGGGCGTGAGTGTGCCGTAGCTGTTCAACAAAAACAGGCGGCTTACCGCGCCTGGATCAGGGCTCGAGCTGTGCGCGACCCGAATGTGGCCCGCCTCAAGGCAGCGTACAACAGAGCCGCTAGGTCCAGTAAGAGAGCCTTCAAGAGAGCGGACGCCCAGCGCGTCACGCGGCTTGGTCAGGAGCTCACGTCACATCCGACGGGCAGCCGTGGATACTGGCAACTGGCCAAAGCCGTGCAGGCCAACTTTTGCAAGCCCTCGCTGCCGCCGCTGCGCTATCCTGACGGATCACTGGCTCACAAGGCCCAAGAGAAAGCGGAAATGCTGGCCAAGCTCTTCGCGGCTAATTCCCGGTTCGATGACTGTGGCAAGCAACCTCCCACTATCGCCAACTGTGGAACCACGATGCCGGAAATTGTAATCCGGCAGTGCGATGTGCGGGCGGTGCTACGGTCACTCGACACGCGGAAAGCCAGTGGTTCTGATGGCATTCCGGCCGTGGTGCTGAGGAATTGTGCAGCTGAATTGTCTTCAACGCTAACACGCCTGTATCGCCTTTCGTATTCGTCGGGAGAAGTGCCGGAGGCTTGGAAGGAGGCGAATGTCCAACCGATCCCCAAGAAAGGGGATCGGTCGGATCCAGCCAACTATCGCCCCATAGCCGTAACCACCGTCATCTGCAAGGTGTTCGAGCTAATCATCAACAAACAGCTCATGCGCTATCTGGAGGATCACTCGTTAATTAACGATCGCCAATATGGCTTTAGGCCGAAACGATCAACGGGTGACCTCCTAGCGTACATAACGCACACCTGGGGTGAGGCTATGGAGAGGCACGGCGAATCTCTGGCTATTGGCCTAGACATCGCAAAAGCCTTTGATAGGGTATGCCATGCGTCGCTTCTTTCCAAGCTGCCGTCATATGGTTTATCGCATCAGTTGTGCCGCTGGTTGGCCAGCTTCCTGAACGGGCGACGGATTCGGGTCCTCTGTGATGGTCAGGCTTCCTGTTTTTTTCAGGTAAATGCCGGAGTACCACAGGGATCGGTATTGTCCCCAATTCTCTTTCTTCTGCATATCAATGACATGCTGTCCCTTGGGTGCATTCATTGTTATGCGGATGACAGTACTCTTCATGGGAGCTATTCCGGCCGTCCAGCGGCGGGGCGAGGCGACGTGGATGAAAAGAGACGACAACTCGTGGCGGATCTCGATCTGGACCTGGGCCGCATTGCCCAATGGGGTTCAGACAACCTGGTCGAGTTCAATGCCAGAAAAACACAGACGTGTGCGTTTACAGCTAAGAAGTCCCCATTCCTACCCCTGCCCTCTCTTCAGAGCATTACAATTCCACTAAAGGACAACCTGGAGATCCTCAGTATAGACGTCCGGCGTGAGCTCAATCACAAAAACTACATAGAGAGCTGTATTGGTCTGGCCTCGCGGAAACTGGGAATCCTGAATAAGATGAGACGGTATTTCACGCCACATCAGAGATGTTTACTGTACAAGACGCAGATTCGTCCCTGCGTCGAGTACTGTTCTCACCTTTGGGATGACTCCGCGAGGTACTTGTTAGACGCGCTTGACGCTATGCAGAGACGTGCTATCCGAATAATTGGTTGTCCTGAGGTGACGGGAGGCCTCGAACCTTTGTCGCAGCGAAGAACCATAGCGTCCTTGGCTGCCTTCTATCGAATGTATCACGGCGAATGTTCTGAAGAGCTCTTCAACCTGATCCCACCATCTCCTTTCCGATCCCGAACAACGCGTGCCGGGCAGAGATGCCACTCATACACAGTGGAGAGAATCTTCGCAAGAACCGAGGGTTTCAAAAGATCGTTCCTCTGTCGAACTATAAAAACATGGAACGACCTGCCCGCACACGTCTTTCCCTCATCTTACAATCCCGGGTTCTTCAAGAGGAGCGTGAAGAGGCACATCACAGGGCCGCCAACTTGAGGACCACTGTAAGAAGTGGCCCCCAATCGCTAGATGCGCCACTGCTTTCTTACCATCAGGCTGGTGGCGACGTCAATTTGGCGAGCTGAATATAAAAAAAGAAAAAAAAAGTAACGAGGCTAAGGATAATGTGTGAAAAGTAATTGGTAGATACGTCAGAGCATTTCAATTAACATTATATTCTTTTCATTTCAGCGACATTGCCGATTGAAGCACGATGGAATAATTAAAGTAATAACGACAGTGAAACCAAAGCCGGACCCAGTGAGCTTCGATGATATCACAGATACCTGCAACAAATGTCCGTACAGGAACAGCGATAAGAATATGCTTATTGCCCATTTGCAACAACATCAGCCTTCAGCCGACTCCGTATTCAAATGTTTCTTCTGCCCTTATTTTGTTAAAGATGAAAATGATTTGGCTCAACATCTGCTTGTACACGGAGTGACAGAACCAGATGATTATCTTTCAAAGGGTATGGAGGACAAAGGTAATTCACAAGATCAGCAATCAAATTCCTCGTTATGTTCAACTAAGCGACATAAATGTACTGATTGTCCTTATGAAACAAATAGCAAGTCCCAGTATCTGTATCATGAACAGTTTCACCGCACGCCTTCTGATACACCATACAAATGTCCAGAATGCAACTATAGTGTGTCTAAGAGACATCTGCTTCATCAACATTTAAGAGTTCATGGTATAATCACAAAAAGGTTGGACCTGGAATACGGTTTAGAAATACCATCAACGTCGCAGAATAAAAACGACTCTGACACCCATGAAGAAATTCCTTATGTGTGGGTCTCCGCTAAGAATGAGTTTCATAAAATGTATAAGTGTCGTTATTGTTCGTACGTTAATTCTATCAAATGTAAAATTCCAAATCACGAAAAAATACATTTCATTGTTCTCGAAAATAGTGACGCAACCCTCTACAAATGTTTGGAATGTAAATTCACGTGTGATAGTGGTGCCAGACTAACGGAGCATTCCAAAACACACGGTGAAATATACGGCCGAATTTACTGTCCAATACAAGATGATATTCCAGACGAAGAACAAATTGAGAAATTAAGAAAAGTTATTGAAATGGATAAAGGTACCGACAATCTCTTTAAAGAGGATGGGTTAAACGAGACCAGGGAGATAAAGATAGTACATTTTTGTCACCGATGTCCAGCCAGATTTTTCGAAGCCGCTGAATTAGAAAGTCACAATAAATTTCATAACACCGCATTTCTGACTCAATGTAATTATTGTGAGTTTTCAGTGCCCGAAGAGAATGAATTAGCAGCACATGAAGTAGTACATACAGATGAATATCACACTAAAACTAAAATACTGAAGTTTATTCACAATACCCACCCATCTTATAAACAACCTCGCTTAGAGATGGCACGTAATTCTACTGCTTCAGAATTAAGATGGATATCTCTTGGCCCAATAATAGAAAACGTTGAAATTATTACGAAAAAATCGCATGATGGGAAAAATGCGCCAAAATATTGTTGCAAACTATGCCCTGCTAAGTTCTTCAAGAATTCGGCTCTCAATTATCACGCTGCATTACATGGAGGAGAAGGCGAATATAAATGCAAGAGCTGTAATTATGCTGTCAAAAATATAGGCAACCTGGCTAAACATGAAATATTACACGATAATCACAATAAAACTGCAAACGGAGATTATGAATCTGGGGATGACATGGATTATAAGAATATACCCCTATCAGGTACCGATTTGTTCCAGAGAAAGACTGAGGCTCAAAAAAGAGTGTTAACTGACAAAGATAAATTAGTGAAACCCAATGACCATTTCCCGCCGGTACTACAAGCTGATCCACAATTTGGGTATTTGATGCATGGCAATCCTGAGTTTATATACCCTACATATCTAAAAAATGGACGACAAAAAGAAAAGCGTTATAAGTGTCATAAATGTCCTTCGGCGTTTGAGAAGCGAGAACAATATAAAATCCATTTGTCATTACATGGCTCCAAGCAACGATACAAATGTGAATTATGTGATTATTCTGTAAAATATTACGCTAATTATGTACAACATATGAGAAAACATCAAATGAACGATGAAGCGCAAGCAGAAAGAAACAAAGGTGATAGTGGTTTTGTTATATCCGACAATCAAGACGTGAAAGAACAAGTTAATAAAGATATTATTAAACTCGCAATTAAAACTATGCCGAAAGGACCAGTGAAAAGCGATTTTCAACAATTTTCTATTAGTGACCAACAAACACTTCGATTGCTACAACGGAGACGATCAATAAATGACAGTGCGAAAGACTTGAATGCGTCTGAAACTTCGCCAACGAAAGAGCGTAAGATGCACATGTGTTTACTGTGCCCTTACACAAACCAACGACAGGATTCGTTGACGAACCACTACAAGAGACATGGTGAGGCAGATGCTTTTACACCAGCCAATCACAAATGCTCTCATTGTGACCTAGTAGTCGTTCAGTCACATTTTCTTCGAGAACATTTGAAGACACATTTTAATTATAACAAAACCCTTACGCCCGAATGTTTCGTGGCGAACGAAAATGTTAGTTTTACTATAACGAAGATGGAAGATGAAAGCAGTGAACCAATTGATCTCAAATTAGATGTGAAAAGCAAGAGGGTTGCTTGCAATGACGATAAAGTTTATGTTAAAATTACGACAGGAGAACTGTTGACTACTTAAGAGCTACATTTAATAATTATGTTTAATTAGAAACTATATTATTTAAGATTTATAAATGTTTATAGGTAGGTATAGACTTAGTAATAAGCCAAATGATAAATGTTGAAGTTCACCAAAGCATAGCTTGCCATATTAGATATTAGCTATTTTGGCCACGTTGGGTATTATTGGAACTGAAAAAGAATACAAAATTTTAATGAAAATTAATGTGCTACTTTATTACAATCACCTACCAGTAGGTACTACAGAACTCAGATCATCAGTTTGGTGTGACATCAATCTATTTATATAAAAAACAAGAAAGCCGTGAGATCGTTCTCACCAGACTGCCCCTCTCTAACACGTTTATTGTGAAAGTGAAAGTTCAATCCGAATGACGTTGTCATTCTTGTTTTTTTTTCTGAAAAGATGATCCACGTGACATAGTGACCTAGTTTAATGCGACTGAGTCACAGCTACAGACAAAGTCTCCCTCTGCACTCTATTTTATAGAGAGGGGCTAAAAATGCGTGAACGGCTGGACCGATTTCGCTAATTCTTTTTTGTTGTTTGATAAATTGTCAGGAGATGGTTATTATGGAAAAAAAAGTGGCGTGAAAGATTAGAAAAAATGCAATAACTGTCACTGGCGCGAACTGTTCAAAGAAATGATTTATAATGCGATTTTGGATCGGTTCTTTGAACTCGAAGCACCAATATGGGAATCGGGAACTAAAACTAAAGACAGACTGGGAAATGAAAACCAGGAACCGGGAACAGGGATCAGGAAACCGGGAACGGGAACATGGGACGACTGGGAACTCGGGATACCTACCGATTTCCATATTCATAGTTATGGCAAGACATCTGCCGGGTCAACTAGTGATATTATATGTTAATATTATAATATCATTGTGTGACATTGAATAAATTTGATTTGTTACCGAAAACATTATTTATGGTAGACCTAACAATATCAAGTACCTACCTAATAAATAACGACCTTACATTTAAATTTGTAATTTCATTATTAACAGCTTTATTGGTTGGGATCAAGAAATGGCGCAATGTTATGATATTTTCTGGCATCTCTGTATTCCAATTATCAACTATTAATTAATTATGTAATATCAATATACTGTAATATTAATGTAAGGAGTCTCGTCTGCATAAAGTTCTAGAAAATTAAACTCCTTACGTGATTAAATTTACCGCTTTTTGTTAAGAATTCAAGGCTCACCCTTTTATACAGGCTGAATTTTTGAAAAGGGCTTGGATGGACAAATCGGAAACTATAAGGAATAGCTAAAAATGCTAAAAATTTTTGAAAAACCAATAGTCTTAGTTGGGAATTGAACCCATTGATTTAGAAAAAAAAACACATCCTTTATTATTACGCCATACGATAGTGTCGCTGATAAGGATCAAATTCTGCGAAGTAATGATACGGTGGTAATGATATATGGCAAATTTAAGGAAAGTTTGGAATTTAATAGAATTCATATTTCATGTACCTAAATTTTGTTTCATAATTTGTTTCGTTCGAAATCCCAAAATAGATCGTAACTATTCCGTGTTTTAAATCATGCTCCGAATTATTCTTTGGAGAATATTCTAAACGTAATAATAATATTGAATGCAGTACGATCCTTGAGGTCTCGAATCCAGCTATGTATTGAAAACAATCGTCTACATTTTGAACAGTTAATCAGTTAACGTAAGAAAAATAAATTGTGTTTTGTTAAAGATGAGTACTTTCCTGTAGTTTACCGTATGTCATTACTTCCCAGAATAAGATCCTTAATAGCAGCACTATCGTATGATCTAATAATATAGGTGTTATTTTTTCAAAATCAACGTGTTCGATTCCTAGCTAGGAATATTGGCTTTTCAAAAATCTAATGATGAGGTTTTAAGTTTCATAAAAATGGGGCTCGTGACTCCTTTGAGCATTTTTCGCTATTCCTTATAGTTTCGGATTTGGCTATCCAATCCCTTTTGAAAATTGTACCTACCCTTACCTAATAAATAGAAAATTCACAGTAGAGAAAAATTCTAAATCCATAAAAAATACATGTTTACCATCAAACTAAAAGAGTTGTTCTTTTAGTCTGAGATACCTATTTACCAATACAAATTTATTTAAAAGCATATGGTAGGGATAGTAAAATTGTACCAAAATTGTAATTACTCTTTGTATAGTGCCAGTTTTATATACATTTTATACAGAGCAGTCACAACTGACTACATTGTTAATGTCCTTTTTTTCGGTAATAATATAATTACAAAAACTACGTCGTCAATAGCAATGTAATAAAAAATTTTTTGAAAGATGGGATAAGTTTTAAGTTTGTCCTATATAAAGACACAAAATGGATCATAACACAGAAATTTAAAAATATCTACCGTGCTATTTAACAATTTACTAAAATTTATAAATTAATATTTTTACTCTCCAGTAAAAATTGAATAAAAAGTACCTATGTAGGATAATAACTCGTAGCAGAATATTGTAAGTGGCAAAGAGAATACAATACTACGTAAGAGTAAGTGGTTGTAATTATTATGTAGTGTTTTTTTTGTTCTAAATAAAGGACACCAGAATGGTTGTCTCTGAAGTTTAAAAAACTATGTGCAGAATTTAACAGACAAAATATTAAAAATGCATTCCTAGATATTTTTATTTACCTCTACAAATTGTGTTAAAGGAATGTAGTGTATACCAGAATTGTAAGTATGTACCTATTTTACATACCAATCTTAATGATAATTTATGGAGTTCCATGTAGTTCTGTACTCTATTGTCACCCATAAAAACATAAAATCGACATTTCTCTGAAATTTAAACAGGTTTATGATGTATGCCTGTTTTTGTAATGACATAGGTACTATACTACTAACAATTTACAGTACATAGTATAAATTGAAAATACATATTTTTTATTTACCAACCCATATTAAAAGTATGTAGTATAATTATACCAGAAATATAAGGGTTGTAATTATTGTTTGTATAGCGCCAGTTTTATATAAACTAGGTTTGTCCTAAAGGACACATTCCTTAAAAATGTTTTATAAATATATGATTATTCAAAGATAACTGTAGTTTCATTTGATGGGAAGAAAAAGCATAATTTACTTAAAGCAGATTAATTTATTTATGTTAAAGTCTAAGTTCACCTTATCTACTAAACATGATACCTTATTCAAGACAGTAGTAAGGTGTAATTAAAATAGCGAGAACATAACCACAAATTCATTACCAATGAAAATATATGATACAATACAGTACCATATGGTATGGGGTACACTAATCACCACGGTTATACATAAATGCAGTCTTAACAGAACTTCCAGCGGTTTCCACATTCATTGCAGAGAACAAATGTGGTCATCGGTTCATCAGAACTCCTGGTCTGCAGCTGGTTGTATGTGCAGTTCTTCTTTTTGCACTTGCCACATTTGAGCATTTCAGTTTTAGTACCCTGTACAGTAGCGAGTTGAGCATCGTCAATAGCCTCTTTAATAAACTTCTCTCGCAATTTCTTCATCTCATCACTGGCCATCTCTTCTGGAGTCATTTTTGCAAGTCGAGAAGCCGAAACCACTCCGTTAAGGTAGTTTGTGCGAAGTGTAGGGTTTTTAGGATCTTTGAGATTTGCAACTCTAGATCGTACCCTATTCTTGTAACGCATGTCAGTGTTCTTAAATTCGGCATAAATACATTCTTCAAGTTCTTCAGCCAGCTCCTCAGGGCTAGCACATGCATTAGGAGTTTCACCATCAACTTTCATTGCCTGCATCAGAAGCTCTCGACACTTCAACCTTACAGCATCAGTAGTATTTGTCTGAGGCGGAAAAGATGCTGGTAATTCCTTTTTCTTTTCTTTGTCATCTTTCTTATCTTTATCTTTGCTTTCTTTTTTAGATTTTGATGAGCTGCCGTTGTCTTTAGACGGGGTTGATAGAAACTTTTTCCAATTTTTGATCAAAGTTTTACACAAGGATATTACCTCTTCATCCTTGCTGGACTTTCGAAGAGCATTCACAGTCATACCTATTCTTGTTTTTGTCAACACGTCCAAATTAACAGCCATGGTTTGGAGCGTCTTCAACAGCTCTAGAGCTTCTTCTTGCCCCTAAAATAAAAACAATAACATTAGTCAATTTGTAAGGAACGAGGATAGCGTCTGTCTGTAGTCGCTCTAAATACAACAAATATGTATAAAACACAATTTTACAGAGCTTTGATCACATTATAGGATTTAAATCTTATTGCAGATGATTTATTCTAGTAACTAGACATTTTAAAATCGTATAAGATATCCAATATTCCATTTAGTTTGTTTCTTGGCGGAAAAGTCGGAAACTAAAATCAATTATTTCTGTAGATATTAGACCCACCGTGCCATCGTCTGAAGTCATCTTAGTCAATTTTTTTTGTATTTTCATAACATCCTCTTCCACGCTCATTTTAGCGGTATATAATAACAAATTACAGGTTCCCGCGTATATTCTGAAAACAAATTAGAAAAATGGTTGATAAATCGGCCACCACACCGAAAATACAACTGAAGCATAAACAAAGTAGATGAATTACGATAGAGCAATCCTGTGTTTATGGTATAGAAAAATTAGGGCAGCTTTCAGATCAGTACCTATCTTAGACCTTATAACACAATTGGTTAGATGATCTAAGGTACTTATGTATCAAGCAATTCTACCACTGTAATGGGCTCCCGACACGGGTCAATATATTGAGTCAAGTCTGATATTTATGAATGGAAAATGTTTCAGTGTGCGTGATTTCTTTGCATGTGTGTGTGCATCGACGTGTATGTACACATGATATTGACGAGGCATGACAATTGCCAATTGATCGTGTGGGGACCCCTTAAGGGGCCCCATACACGTACAATTCTATTGATCAATATTTTTATTGTTCAATATTATTAAACATAACTCTTTTGAACACACACCTGCAATAATATTGGAGCCCTATCTTTGTTTCCCCGTCTAGCGACATCTGGGTATTTTAAAATACATTCATATAATGTGACGTTGTCTATGCGGCTTAGATCATCTAACCACAGGATGCGCCTTACTTAAGCATTGTTTTCTGCCAAGCCAATAGACCATTTGGTCTTTTGGCTTTATAAAAAGCAC
The DNA here is from genome assembly GCA_933228765.1 of Miltochrista miniata. Classification (NCBI taxonomy): domain Eukaryota; kingdom Metazoa; phylum Arthropoda; class Insecta; order Lepidoptera; family Erebidae; genus Miltochrista; species Miltochrista miniata. The sequence goes on from OW121751.1 coordinate 27,899,881, forward strand.
TGTACATCAGTACATCATTTTATATGATTAAACTAGTACATTTCATTGTAGTTGACTGTACTATAAAAATTAACACACAACAGCCATTACGCGTTTGTCGATTAATACATTTTTAAATATAAAGAAATTTTATATATCTTTGTGTTTCCCCCTTCACCCGCTATGAAAACTAGCAGAATATTTTTGTATGCGGTGGTTCGCAAAGGCTAGTCCCGTGATATATGGTCTAAGCTATGCGGCGATAGAACGTAGAACTATCGTCGCTTAAGGGCACCCGACACGGTCAATTGGGCATGACAAGTCTACGTGCTTGAGTCAAGTTATTGACCGTTTACCACGTACACTTGACGCTATCATCAATAAATCAACGGTTTGATGGGAATTGAAGTAGAAAAAAGCGTATTAAAAAAAAACGGCACTTGATGCACTTTCGATTGATGTGAACTGACGGGACTTGACAAGTTTTTATTTCTATTTTTTTTTTAACGCGGGGACTGCAGATTAGGCACTTCGCCGTCTTGTTTCGGGGGAGCAAGGCGGCTTTGTGTGGGACTCACGGCACGGTCAACATGGTACCGTCCTACCCATTAAACCCCGCGGTGTTCCGCCTCGCCTTAACCGGGTCGCAGGATAGGCCGGTGGATAAATCACTGCGGCCCGGCAAAGGGTCACCCCGTTACATCGGGACTCTCCACGGGGGGGCTTGATGGGCTGCCCCCCCCCCCCCCCTTAAATCCTAATGGAGTTGGAAGTGCTGATTCCGTCGGTCCGCTCTCGGATGCCCCTCTGTAAGCAGAGGGGGTAGAGAGCGGCCAAGCGGGCGGGCGCTAAAAGCACCCCCGGAATGACAAGTTTTTATTTATTTTGCAATCGGAAAACTTCAAAACGTTGCGGAATCGATCAGCGTCCAAGAATGTATTCAATATTATTTAGATAATAGTTTACATAAATATATTAGACGACCTGTTTGGTTTGGAGGCAAAAATACTGTCTTTTAATCAAGAGGTCGCGGCTTCGATCCAATATGGCCGCTGCGCCGTAATCACAAAATATCGTGATGGGTATCGTTTAAGGGGATTTTTGGTATGCTGAGTACGAATCAGTTGATAATTCTGCAATCCAATACTGTCTTTTAATCAAGAGGTCGCGGCTTCGATCCAATATGGCCGCCGCACCGTCATCACAAAATTTCCTGATGGGTATCGTTTAAGGGGTTGTTTGGTATGCTGAGTACGAATCACATGATAATTTTGCAATCCAATATGGCCGCCGCGCCATTATCACAAAATTCCATGATGGGTATCGTTTAAGGGGGTTTTTGGTATGCTGAGTAGGAATTTCGGGTTTATTTTGCAATCCAAAATGGCCGCCCCACCACCGTTGTAAATTTTCATGTTGGATATCGTTTATGGAGTTTTTTGGTATGCTGAGTACGAATTTCAGGTTAATATTGCAATCCAATATGGCCGCCGCACCACCGTTGTAAAATTTCATGTTGGTTATCGTATAAGGAGATTTTTGGTATGCTGAGTACGAATTTCAGGTTAATTTTGCAATCCAAAATGGCCGCCGTGCCACTGTTGTCAAATTTCATATTGGATATTATAAAAGGGGTTTTTTTGGTATGCTAAGTACGAATTTCGGGTTAATTTTGCAATCCGAAATGGCTGCCGTGCCACTGTTGTGAAATTTCAGGTTGGATATCGTTTAAGGGGTTTTTTGGTATGCTGAGTACGAATTTCAGGTTAATATTGCAATCCAATATGGCCGCCATGTCAATGTTGTGAAATTTCATATTGGATATCGTATAAGGGGTTTCTTGGTATGCTGAGTACGAATTTCGGGTTATTTTTGCAATCCAAAATGGCTGCCGCGCCACCGTTGTAAAATTTCATGTCGGATACCGTATAAGGGGTTTTTTGGTATGCTGAGTACGAATTTTGGGTTAATTCTGCAATCCAAAAAGGCCGCCGTGCCACTGTTGTGAAATTTCATGTTGGATACCGTATAAGGGGTTTTTTGGTATGCTGAGTACGAATTTCGGGTTAATTTTGAAATCCAAAATGGCCACCGTGCCACTGTTGTGAAATTTCATGTTGGATATCGTTTAAGGGGTTTTTTGGTATGCTGAGTACGAATTTCAGGTTAATTTTGCAATCCAATATGGCCGCCGTGCCGTAATCACAAAATTTCATGATGGGTATCTTTTAAGAGCTTTTTTCGTAAGCTAAGTACTATTTTAATGTAATTATAATAATAATAAAACCCCTCGTGGACAGTCGTTATCTTTTCATGGGATTAACGCATCCCTATGAGGGCATAGTAGATTTGCTTTTAGTCATCCACTTTTTGAGATCAACAAAAAATATCTCACAAGGTTATAGAAAAGCACATATCCGCAGGGCAGCTTGTGGCGAGCTGAATGTGCGTGGCTACACATCGGTCCCGATTCCTCAGAGTTTTGTTGAGCTTCTCGACCAGTTAGCATTTAATGGGCTAACGGGAGACGATACTCCCGGGAGTGCAGCAAATCTCAACTCTGGCTTGCCTTAATTGGCTGGTCAGAGGGAGGAAGCCAGAGCTTTATGCTCGGGGGTGGAAGTGTCATTTTCAAGGGCATAACTACGTGGAAACCCGCTCCGGGTCTGACCCGTGATGGCGAAACCGGCGCCGCACCGCTCGACACCCCTAGCCACTCACACCGGTGTTACCCTCTGTCGCCTTACAGGCTTAATGTCTATGGCGATTGTATAGGGGGCCCATCTAGTGAGTTGGCGAGTCACCGTCTGCCAAAGTTTTAATATAATAGTAGGTATATTGAAATGGCAGACGCCGTCTTCATCCATAGCCTAAGTTAACCAGACCATCTAACACCCATCACAAGCCCAGACCTTCTACCCGGAGGACCTGGTCGAGGAGGATACTGAGGCGCATCAACAGACACGCAGACAAGCGGAAAAGGTTGAAGATGGAGAGGGTCATTGTGACAATGACCCACCTTTTACGGTGGGCGAACTGTTCGATGCGCTTCACAAATTCAACCCGAAAAAAGCACCCGGAGCGGACGGCTTCACGGCCGATATCTGTAGCCACGCCGTCGCTGCCGACCCCTTACTCTTTCTGAAACTGCTTAATCAGTGCCTCTATCACGGCTACTTTCCTAAAATATGGAAGGAAGCCGTGGTGGTGGTGCTGAAAAAGCCAGGTAAAGACTCGTACACCGTTCCCAAGTCGTACAGACCGATTGGGCTGTTGCCTGTCCTGGGGAAGGTGTACGAGAGGATGCTGGTTTCTCGCCTCAAATACCATCTGTTGCCGAGAATGAGTACTCGCCAGTACGGCTTTATGCCCCAGAAGAGCACCGAAGACGCCCTCTATGACCTAATGGGGCTCATAGTGGCTAAACTCCGTGAAAGGAGGATAGTCACTATGGTGTCCTTGGACATAGAGGGGGCCTTCGACAGCGCCTGGTGGCCTGCCATTAAAGTACGGCTGGCGGAGGAAAATTGTCCGGACAACTTGAGGCGAGTAATCGGCAGCTACCTAAGCGAGAGAAAGGTAAGGGTTAGGTATGCCGGCGAGGAGTGCAGCCGCTCGACGGGCAAACGTCCAGGGATCAATCGGCGGTCCCTTGCTGTGGAACTTGCTTCTGAATCTGATTTTGAATGAGCTGGAGCGAAAGGGTGTTTATGTTCAGGCGTTCGCGGACGATGTGGTGTTTGTCTTCGATGGGGACACGGCTCTGGAAATCGAGGGAAACGCCAATGCCTCTCTCGAACGTGTGCGGGAGTGGGGCATCGGAAATAAGCTGAAATTCGCACCGCACAAAACTTGTGCGATGGTAATAACGCGGAGGCTAAAGTACGATGTCCCGCGCCTCAGCATGGGCGGGATAGACATTGGAATGTCCAACGAGATCAAAATCCTGGGGCTCACCATAGATCACGCACTCACCTTTAACACACACGTCTCCAACATATGCAGTAAGGCCATCGCCATCTACCGGAAGCTGGCGCGGATGGCCCGGATCAGCTGGGGGCTTCACCCCGAGGTGATTCGGACGATCTACACCGCGGCCGTGGAGCCGACGATGTTGTACGCAGCCAGTGCTTGGCACACATCGGTGAAAAGGCTTTGTGTCCAAAAACAACTGAACGTGGTACAGCGCGGTTTCGCCCAAAAGCTGTGCAAGGCATATCGCACGGTCTCTCTGAACTCGGCGCTGGTCTTGGCTGGTCTACTCCCTCTGGACCTCAGAGTTCGTGAGGTGGCCTCATTGTACGAGGCCAAGAGAGGGGTGGGCCAGTCATGGCTGGGAGACTGAGAGGTCGAGCGAATGTCCCCAGCAATAGAGGCACCTCACCCCGCGGAGCATGCGTCCCTGGGGTTCACCAGTCTGGTAGACGAGGGGCAGCTGGGGGATGCAAACCGTTTTGAGGTGCGCATCTTCACGGATGGGAGCAAGATTGAGGGCTGAGTCGGCGCTGCCCTATCGTTTTGGAATAGGGAGACCGAAACCAAGGCCCTCAAACTTGCTCTCTCGCCCATTGCACCGTATACCAGGCCGAACTCCTGGCGTTATGCAAAGCGGCCAGTGAGATCCTCAGGCGAGGCGCGTCCACGTTCGGCGTCTTCAGCGACAGCAGAGCCGCTCTCTTGACGGTTATAAACCGTCATACCCTCCATCCCCTGGCAGTGCAAGCCAGAGCCGCAATCCATCTTGGCAGGGCCCAGGGTAAGGAGATATCCTTATTCTGGGTCAAGGTCCACGCAGGATTGGAGGGTAATGAGCAAGCGGATGAACTCGCAAAGGAAGCGGCTCTGAAGTTGAAGAAGGCACCGGACTACGGTCTGTACCCAGTTTCATTCGTGAAGCGTCTCCTACGCCAGGGCACGCTTGACGAATGGAACAAGAGGTACAGAGAGGGTGAGAAGGCCTCCGTTACAAAGCTTTTTCTCCCATGTGCAGTGAAAGCGTACAGCATCGTCCGCAAGATGGCGATCGCCGGCCCCACGACCCAGCTGTTGACGGGGCACGGTGGGTTCGCCGCATACTTGACACGGTTCAAGTGTAAGGAGGACCCATCGTGCGCCTGCGAGCCGGGCGTCGATGAGACGGTCGTCCTTCTCCTGCTGGACTGCCCCATACACGCGTTAGACCGCTTAAATCTGGAGACAGACACTGGGGTAAGGGTTACAGCGCAAAATCTGCCACACATGATTAAAATGCAAAGAGACAAATTCCTAAAGTATGCCCATAGGATTATTAGGATTGTAAATATTAGAAACGGCAAAACAAATATTGTGTAACCGGTATTATATTTAATACGTGTATACAACAATAAACAAACTATGTAAATAAAAAGATTTGTCATAATAGAATAAGTATATAACTGAAGTTATATATAAATATATTAGCATTAGTAAATATTAAATATAAGTAAAGGCAGTTGAGAAAATAAAAAGTTATATGCTATGTAATAGATATAAGAGGAAAACTAAGTTTGTTAATTAGCATAAGAAGAAGCTGTAATATTGTCAATAAGCATAGATATCTATATATATAAAAACAAGAACTGACTGACTGACGATCAACGCACAGCCTAAACCGCTGGGTCTAGAACCATGAAATTTCGCACAAATGCTCCTTATATCACGTAGGCGAGCAATAAGAAGGGATTTTTGAAAATTCAACTCCTAAGGGGGTAAACAAGGGCTGCAAAGTTTGTATGGGTAACGTGATTCCTTGGTCCGATTTTCTTCAAATTTGGCATAAAACATCTTTATCCGAATTGATGGGGGACGTGTATTTTATTTTATTTAAATTTATCATTTAACATGTTTTAAATGGGTTAGCCAAAAAATTTGAGGGCATTTGCCTCATAGTTCATACTGATACTCCGTAGTCGGTACTTTTTAAACTTTTATTTTGACACATTGTCATGTTTGACAGCTCAATTCGATGTAAAAAAGATGGTGGCTATTTTTGATAAATGTCAAAAAAATCTAATAATAATTTTATTAAAACTGCATATTTTTATTGATTTTTGCCCTTCCAAGCGGAATTGCCTTCATATTTTGTATACAAAAATACATTTGTGAGAATGAAAACCTGTACATGGCTGGCTAGGAATCATGAAAAAGCAATTCTAGGTAAGGTGTACACGGTTCATTCGAATAATACAGAGTATTTATTATTATCTTCGCTAACTTTCTTATTATATACACTTAGGGATAATACAAACGATCAGAGATGAACATTTAGCAGATGAAATCTACAGTAAATGTCTGGTCACAATAGGAGAAATTGTATTAGTACGGGTTGCCTCAGCCTTAAGTCTGAAGTTTTCAGCCTTAAGTTAAGATATCAATTCCTTAGCAAAAGCAGATAATGCTCTCTAAACCAATTAACAAAGACATTAGTAGATACGCATTTTGATTTATTTAGTCAGAAAATTATATCTATACGTACATATAATTAAACAGTACTGTAAAGTGAAGCGGGCTGGCCACAGAAGAGAAAAGACGACGGCAGCAAACGAGTTCCAAAGCGGGAATCGCGACTTGGTCCATCCGCTAGATGGACCGAAGACCTAGAAGAGTCGCAGGCTGGATGCTGAAGGCGCAGGACGTAAATTAGGAGAGGCCTACGTACAGGAGCGTACATGCTGATTTCATTGATATAAAAATAAAAACTGACTTAGATACCTGATCGAGATCTAGAACCTTGAAATTAGATTTATGGCATAGTTGCGCACAAAGAAACGATTTTTAGGGTTCGTGCCCTTAAACGGGACCCTATTTATGAGACTTCGCTGTCCGTCTGTCTATCTGACCGTCATGAGGCTGTATCTCAGGAATCGTGATAGCTAGAGAGCTGACAAGTTGGTGGCACGCCGAGGATAAAGGGGAAATTTTCAGATGATATATTTCTGTAGCCACTATGACAACAAATACTAACGTCAGAAAAGAGGGGCGGGGATTAAGGGGGCTTCCATCCAACAAACGTGATGCTTTGCTGTTTTTTTGGTACGGAACCCTCTGTCTTTCCACTTCGACCAACTAGACCGGCAAACCGTTGTTAGGAATGGAACTCATTAAGGGACTTTATTCCTATCTTTGCTTTATTCTTTATTTATTTCCTCGCTTCGCACTTAGCCAGTTTTTTTATATTACTAAGATGGCAGACAAGCTTACGGTCCACCTGATGGTTGGTTACTGTAGTGGACTAAATCGCATAGTGAACGTTTGCTACACCAGTGGCGCTGCTGCATGTCGACTCATATATCCCTTGGCATCCAGTAGAGTCACGGGAAAATAAAATATTCCGTAACCCTACTGATAGTGCTTCGATTAGGTACGTTTACAATAACCATTTTAATGAAAATCCAATTTGTGCCAAAATAATACAACGGGAATACACGCGACAGAAAACCACGCGATAAGAATAGAAGTGACGGGGGACCTTTCTATTTCTCTCTCTCCCTTACGCAAACGAAGTTGCGCGGGTCAGCTAGTTGTTAATAAGTACAAGTGACATAAATAAATTAGAATACTGTAAGAACACTAAATTAAGAACTAAATGTAAGCAAAAATAGAAAAAATGTATATTTTTTGGAAAAGTTAATAAATAAATAAAAAACTTAACCCCCCTACCCCCCACCCAAACGGATGATACCCCACTTCCCAAGAATGAAAGGCTAGCATGAAAGTACGAGAGGCATAAAAGCGTGACGGGTATGGTACTAGAGGAATGAGAATAAAAGAGGATAGAATTAAGATTTAGATAGTTAGATAAAAGAATGAAAGGTCGGGAAAGCGTGGAAGTACGAGAAGCATACGTGCGAGAACTGGAATGAAAAAGAGAATTTGGGTGAAAGAGGAAATAGATTAGATAGGTTCGAGATGACGGGGGACCGGGGTGCTAAACCCGATTGATGGCAGAAGTGACGGAGGCCGTTATAGGCGAGTCACTGGCGGAGCGAAGTCTCTTGCTGAAGTGCCCCTGCCCCCCGTCATCTCTTGAAGTAGTTAAGAGAGCCCCGCGGGGCTAGAGCTCACTATATAGCTAGCTAGACTACTCTGTAAATTAGGCTCTGCCCACGGTAGAGATGTCAGGAAAAAAAAAAAAAAAAAAACACCCATCACAATAGTCCATTACGTAGTTAGCATATTTTACAATCGCTAGCTCCCATTGCAGATGGTCCATTATCGTTCTTCTACATAAGGCGGATGTGGATTGTTTGAAGTGGGGGTCCCATTTCCCTTTAGATTAAAAGTCTCAAAGGCCTCTGCATGTTGGACCTGTGTCCCCATGTAAGCCTACCAAAAGTCCGGGCGTCTTCGTAAGAAAAAAAAAAGAAGATACCCGTGTGAAAGAGAGACATAATAATAATAAATCTTTATTTTCAAGCAACATTAGAGACAGTTACAGATGTTTTTAACCCGTAGAGTACTACGGCTCATAGATACATACCTTAATACTAAAAATACATATACATATAACTTAACCTAATTGACACGCACTGACGTTGACGTGTCGCGGGGCGGGGTGTCCCGTGTCGGCAGACGTCCTCTGAAGCGCCGATAATTCACCCCTCTCGGCCAGAAGTCAGCAGCCATGAAGGTGGTGATGCGGTCTGTAGTAGGAAGGTTTAATGTAGGCAATAGACCTTAATTTTACAATAAAGACCTTTTGTCATAGTATTTTCGCATTGCTAGTTTAGAAAGCCTAAACTTAATAAACAAATCATTAAAATTTACTAGTTAGGCGAAAATGGTACTCAGCATTTCAAAAAATTCCTTTAATGATACTCATCATGAAATTTTGTGATTACATCGCGGCGGCCATATTGGATTGCAAAATTAACCTGAAATTCGTACTCTGCATTCCAAAAAACCCCTTATACGATATCCAACATGAAATTTTACAACAGTGGCATGGCGGCCATTTTGTATTACAAAATTAACCCAAAATTCGTACTCAGTATACCAAAAAACCCCTTATACTATATCCGACATGAAATTTTACAACAGTGGCAAGGTGGCCATTTTGGATTGCAAAATTAACCCAAAATTCGTACTCAGCATACCAAAAAACCCCTTATGCGATATCCAACATGAAATTTGACAACAGTGGCACGGCGGCCATTTTGGATTGCAAAAATAACCCGAAATTTGTACTCAGCATACCAAAAAACCCCTTATACGATATCCAACATGAATTTTCACAACAGTGGCACGGCGGCCATTTTGGATTGCAAAATTAACCCAAAATTCGTACTCAGCATACCAAAAAACCCCATATACGGTATCGAATATGAAATTTTACAACGGTGGTGTAGCGGCCATCTTGGATTGCAAAAATAACCCAAAATTCGTACTCAGCATACCAAATAGCCTCAGAAAAATATCCAACATGACATTATATCTGCTAAGTCACTAGGTCACGTGGATCATTTGTTCAAAGTAAGAAATATAACAAAAATGACAAAATACTTTAAACGTTTTAGAGAGGGGCCGTCGGGTTAGACCGGCTCACGGCTTCACCTATCCAAAAAAAAAAATTCCCAATAGCATTTGACATCTTAGGTCGTATGTCGACCTATTTTAAAATCCGGACCAGTGTGCGGCCGGCCAGCCGCAACAAAAAAGCGCATTGATGTTACAAGTTGTATCAAAACATTACACATTGTATCATTACCAGGTGCGCAAAGCGCATTAATGTTACAAGTTGTATCAAAACATTACACACTAGCGGACGTCACGCGGTTTCACCCGCGTAGTTCCCGTGGGAATAGGTACGGGAATAAAATATGCACTATGTCTATGTTTACCGCAAAGAGTGTAGCTTCCCAACAGTGAAAGAATTTTTCAAAGTAGTTCCTTAGTTAAGATTGTATCATTACAAGGCGCGCATTGTAATGCTCGGTTCTCCTCCTTCACTGATGTAACCTCGTCTTGTATCATTACAAGTTGCGCATTGCAATGCTCGGTTCTCCTCCATCACCGCTGCTCGACTCTGTAATGTTACATTACACGCGATTGCTCCCGGTGAGGACCTATAGACGATATTTCAAGGCATCAAATACTATGTACATAAAAACACGATGCTCCGGAGATCTCCGAGGAATCACCGGAGTTCGCAAAATCACCCGCGGTGGTCCGTAGCTCAAGATTCCGCTCCGGTGCAAACTACTAGCGAATAGGGCCAAAAGGCAAGTGTGCGTGCCACACTTGACAATCCGTCCAAAATTGCCAATTGATCGTCTCGGGGGCCTCTTATACAACGTAGCTTAATCCAGGGTCGAACTTAGCTATCATTTTATGACTCAAATAAAAATGTGAACATTTGGGATGCAGGTGAAGCAAAGTTCAAAATAAAATTTGTGCAGTTGCAAAATCTATAATTTCCTTAGCAAATACTTGAAATAATTGTTAATAAACGTTAACGTTCTATTTATAAACAGTTTCGTTGCTGTCTTTATCGAGGGCAAAAATTTTTGTTGAATTACGTACACTTTTTACCGATATGAAAGGTCAAGTACAGCTTGACAAGAAAGAGTAAGAAAAATAATATAACAATGGCAATTTTTAGAAAGGGCCATATTTAGTGAAAACAATCGCCGAAGGCTATCACCCTCCACGGCCCCCCTTAGAAGCGGGATCACACCCGAAACCCCCAAAGACGAGGGATAGCACCCGAACCGCCCCCTGAGCGAGGTCGCAGTGGTGGCCGTAGGTCTGTTTGTAGTCCTGGGAATTCCTTCCAAGGGCTTACCCGGGGCTCCCAACCATAGGCTGTTGGGCGTTACGTGAAGTTTTTTAGTCGGTGAGTCCGGCATAGCATCCACGATGGATTTTCCCTCACGTTAAAAAAAAGGTGTAAACAACCTTTTTTTATATTCTGACTTGTATTTATATATTTTTATACCACTAGGTGGCAGACAAGCTTACGGTGCACCAGAAGGACCGGTGATCACCGCAGCCTATGAACGTTTGCAACACCAGAGGTGCCACACTCACGCTGCCGACCCTGTAAAAACCTTCTAAGGCTGCGGTATATCTAATTATATCCTCCAGATATTCATTAGAGACCTTATTCTTAAAATTCGATGGATTCTCTGTGCGGGCGCCGGGTTCATAGCGTGGCACAGGGGGGAACCCCGACGACGTCTGTGACTTGCGACCCATTTAAGTAGGTTTAGGGTGGCCACCTTACTATGCGCATGACCGCTCACCTACCACCGTCAGCAATATTCCCTCCCCTGCCCAACCAGATTTGGGAAGATCCTATCAATGCCGCTTTGGATATTCGTTTTAGTAAAGAGCTTACTGAAGCTCTTGACAATCCAAGGTCTTTAAATAAATTATACAGGGATTTAGCTGGAATTCCCCTTGCTCCTACTTCTACGGCGCCCATAGAGTTTAACCACATAGCCATTTTTGGTTAACTCATTGGTCAAGTCAAAGTATTTATTTATGGCGTGGTTCTTAGGTATGTTCGTTTCCCACGCCACCGTGAGCTCCACGAGCACTGCAAGCCTATGTATACTTGAAAACAGAAATATGTCGGGTCTTGATGGCGAGGCACATACATCCTCCGCGATTTTGTAGTGTATTTCATACGTGTCTGCGAGTATGGTCCAATCGGCGGCAGCCATCAAAACTGAGTATGGCTTTGGAGGTACTTTCTTCGAACAGCCTTTCTTTACAAACGCAATGTCATTTCTTATGTTTGTGGTTATGGTTAATCCCTTTTTAACCGACTTCAAAACAGGAGGAGGTTACTCAATGCGACCATTATAATTTTTTTTTTATGTTTGTTCGCGCAGAACTCAGTCGTTTATGAACCTGTTTGAAAACTCCCAAGGTTGTCCCATTTTAAGGAAGTCAGGATCTGATGATGGCATCCTGGAGAAAAAAAATGAATTTATACTGTAAAATAATTTGTACTGTCGAGAACTTTACACCTAGATAGATCGATTTTCAGTCTACACGTCACTAAAAATAGTGAATAAAAATTAATAAAAAAGAAACCGACTTCAAACAAAACAAAAAACTGAAAAATAAAATTTATTTAGCACAAAGTTAGTACATATATTCTGATTTATCAGATATCATTAAATATAATACTGAAGTCGAGTGATACTTAATGATATCTGATAAATCAGAATATATATACTAACTTTGTGCTGAGTAAATTTTATTTTTCAGTTTTGTTTGAAGTTGGTTTCTTTTTTGGTAAAAATTTTTTTTTCACTCAAGCTACCGCCAAACTGACAGCCTCACGTATGATTTCCAATACCCTATCATGTCGGCGTGAGTAATGACCCCGGTCTAATAGCGTCCTACAACCCACCAGCAGGTGCCTTTTTTTTTTTTTTTTTTTTAACGTGAGGGAAAATCCTCATAGGATGTTATGCCGGACTCTTACCGACTAAAAAACCTCACGCCACGCCTAACAGCCTATGGTTGAGAGCCCCGGGTAAGCCCTCAGGAAGGATGTCCCGTGACTCCCAACAGACCTACGGCCGCCAATGCGGCCTCGCCCAGGGGGTGGTTCGGGTGCAATCCCGCGTCTATGGGGGGTTTCGGGTGTGACCCCGCTTCTAAGGGGGGGGGCGTGCGTGAGTTGCTCACGTCACGCTGCCGTCATGGGCCTGCTTCTGTAAGGACGGTGAGCGGCCCTCTCACCGTCCTCAGACCCCCGGTCATGGAGGCCGATAGTCCTCGGCGAAGACACGTCGGCGGCGCCCAGGGCGCCGACTGCGGAACTCGGGTGGGAGAGTTCTCTCCCGCACTCGGCCCGCCGCCTCCTTTGCGAGCATGACCTGCTCGCAGAAAGATGCGGCGCAGTCCCACTTACTCCCGCTGGAGAGCATGGCTCGCACCATGGCCTCAAGCGAGAGAGTGTCCACGCCCAGACCCACTACGAAGACCTGGCGCTGTTGTGCCCACGCCGTGCACTCCACCAGCGTGTGGAGCGCCGTGTCGTCGTTGCGGTCCTCGCAGTGCTGACACTCGGCCGTGGTTTCCCGGTGTTTTCGCCACAGATACCTACCGAAGCTACCGTGCCCGGCAAGCATCTGTGTCAACGGGTAGGAGAGAGCACCGTGTCTTCTCTCCAGCCACTCGTCCATGACCGGTCTGACGGCCGTGATTGTGGCGAAACCCCCCTTTGGTTGCTCAAGTCGCACCTTCCATGTCTCCACGGTTTCCTGGTGGAGCAGGGTCCGCTGGGCCTCGATTTCTTGAGACGCAGGCCTTTGGCCCCGCTCCAGCGCCTCCTTGCGCCATCTGAACAGTGACGCAAGGGCTCTCGCTTCCAGGTCCCATGGAGGGGTCCAGGCTAGGAGACATGCCGCCTCACCGGAGATCGTGCGGTATCCTCTTATCACCCTGACGGCCATCACTCGCTGCGGGCTCAGCAGTCTAGCCTCATTGCTGGCCGTCAGGGTCTCCGCCCATACGGGAGCCCCGTACAGGGCCATGCTTCGCACGATCCCCAGGTACAGCCTCCTGTAGACCAGCAGGTGCCTAGCAGTTCCAATTGCTTCTCCACATGCATTACATGTTTTATCTGTGGCTTTCCCCTACCTGACCAGGTTACTTTGGTTAGGGTGGGTCAACTGAAACGCGTTCAGATAGAATCTAAGCAAAGCCGGCGACCAGTCGTACAACAAGGTACGCCACTGCAAGGCCATGGAAATACAAAATTCACCTAGAGTAAGCCACTCGTTCTGCGTCTCTAGGTTCATCGCGTGCACCTTAAAGATGTCATTCGCATCCAGGTCCAGATAAGATTTTGTAATGTCTTTATCTGTTTATCTCCGAATACTACCCAAACCCACAAAAGTAAACCTTTGACAATGCTATAAAAGCGAAACCGGTCAGGTTATATGTAATAATAATAAAAATTGTGGAATAAAGTACAAGTGAATAAGCAAAAAGTGCATAATGTGTCACAAAAGTAAGATTTTGAAATTTAACCGACAGACTTTAAGAACACAGTTAAATAAACAGTATTATTACGAGGGCAATAGGTAACTAGAAAAATAACGGTCAAGTGCAATTCGGACTTGAGCACAGAGGTACCCTCTCGTACCAAAAAACGCAAACATTCACGTTTCGTATATAATATGGCAGCCCCTCTTAATATCCCCTTCACCTGATTTTAGTATTTTTTGTCACAGCGGCTACGCACATGGTACAGGAGGGTTCCATTCCAAAAAACAGCAAGAAATCACGTTTGTTGTATGGCCAAGTCCTTCGATGGGTGAACATTCATGTGACCACTTGTGATATTTATTTGAGCGTTTCCGTGCTTCGGAAGGCACGTTAAGCCGTTGGTCTCGGTTACCAGTAAAATGGCAGTCGTTAAGCCTAGTTAAAGGCCTTTTTAGGCGGCTTGAAAAATTTCAACAGCAGTTAGTCACAACCTGCACCTGTCCATCTCAACACGGCAATACGGCTCACCGCCTATTACTTGGGACGAATTCTAAAAAAGGTGAAATGTGAGAATACAATATGCCTCCGCCTACCCCCTCGGGGATAAAGGCGTGACCATTATGTTATGTTACGTATGTTTAGCTATCACGGTTCCTGAGATACAGCCTCGTGAAACCTCGGATTTTTTTGGTCTCGAGCAGGATTCGAACCTGCGTCTTCTGGGTTTGTAACTTTAAATTTGTGATTGAGTCAGCATACTAATTGCAGTTCAAAATTATCTCTATTGTCTTAATATTGAGTTTTTGCTTTTTATTTAGAACTAGCTGTTGCCCGCTACTTCGTACGTGTGAAAATTATGTTATAATGCCAATTTGATTGCTCTCTGCTTAGCGCCTAGGATATGTAGCGTATAAATTATAGCCTATTTGAAAACCCTACCCCTAGTTAATATTAACAGACAAAATTTTTTCTAACTATATTTTCGGCTTCGGTATCTTATGTCGAACACCCAGAGAGTTTTTTTTTATATTTCCAATGTTTTGACTTTTCTATCATTTTACGTATTTATTCTATAAATATAGTATTAGAATTAAAAATTAGGCACGTGAAAATGTTCATGTTATTCTCTCTCTCTAACCCGCAGTTTAAGCGGAGAGCCATAGATCTATTGACCAATTTACAGTCGCAAGCTTAATTAATGTATCTTTAACTTTAAGTCAAACTGTCCTCGATATTTATATCCTTATTATTAGTTGTAACAATAGTTTTTTTTTTCTTTACCAAGCAGCCAATGTTAATTTGTACTCGAAACACTAAATTGTCTGTCTACATAATTGTCTATAGTTAATTCGTGGACAATGGTGTTGGTTACATGGTGAATAATATGTCTAAGTTTTAATTGTAGTATGGTTAAGACTTTATCATGTAACTGTTTTTTGTCCCTAAATAAATAAATAAATTATAAATTATGTTAGGAGTTGATTTAGTTTTCATCACATTTTAAAGATATAGTTCGCTTTATCCTATGTGTAAGTTTGTGAAGATGTTTAGATGTTTGATATTCAAACATGGCTGAATGGATTTGGCTGAAATTTGATACATAGACGGTTTATAGCCTGGAATAAGAGGTTAGGCACTTTCATCCCTGGCTATAAAATGCTCCTATTGTGGCGGGAACGGGAACAGATTTCCACATGGATGAAGGGGCCGTCATCTGCTACTAATTAATAAAAACTTATATTAAATACTCTATTAACACAAAACTGGTGTTTGACTTTCATAGCCTAGGTACCCCTTTTCCTTCTTCAGATAGCAACTACCTATTACTGATTTTTTACATATTTAATTACTATCAAAATACAAATAAACAAGCTATCGAAATGCAGTACCATTTTGTAAATCTTTTCACTTATTTTTTACGTGAGCAAAATCCTACATGGATGCTATGCCGGACTCTTACCGACTAAAAATCACACGTATCCTTCCCAACAGCCTACGGTTGGGAGAACCGAGTAAGCCTTTGGAAGGATACCCCAGGACTCTCAACAGATCTACACGACTACCATTGCTATCCCGCGTCATTGGGATTTTTTCGGGTGTTATTCCGCTTCTTAGGGAGGAGGGGGGGGGGGGGGCGTGCGTGAATCCCTCACGTCACCGTCCTCAGGCTCCCGGTCATGGAGGCTGATAGTCTTGGGCAAAGAATTTGCTTACTGCAATCATCGTTTACAGAACACTGAGTCCGCCGGGCCACGAAGAAGATTAAGTCTGTTATAATAATAAGTGTACTAGAGCTTAAGGGGCGGTTATTGCGCACAAGTAGGCATTTGGCGCTCCCCTCGCCCCAGGCGCAAGCGCAAGACACACCGCGCGCCTGCAGCGGCAGTCAACTCTCATGCCACAGTATACAGTATAGTAGAAAGAAACAGCATGCTAACTTTGTTTGACCTAGTAAATGCATTTAACTTTATTAAGTGTAGTGATTTATTAGTTTCGTAAATAAAAATAAAAGAGTTAATCGTAAATAAATTATGTATATTATACTATTATTTTTAAGCTAAAGAGTTTGTTTGTTTGTTTAGTTGTTCTAACTCTAGAGTCTAAGAGACTGCTAGTTGAATTTCAAGAGTTTCTTAACAGAATGTCCATTTTTGAAAAATACCAAAATATATAACATCACGCTAAGGCGAATAAGAGCTTAGCAGCAACGAAACATTTTTCGACAACTAGGATATTTCATTTCTTTTGAGAGTTTCCGTTGCGTACGTTTGCTACAGTTGCGTAAAAAATGCAAATTACATTATTATGTAATTTGCATTTTTTGCTGCTCATAAAAATTTCTAAAGTTTTCTAAAGTTGGTATGCTAAGTATGAATCACGGGATCATTGTGCAATCCAAAATGGCCGCCGCGGTGTAATCACAAAATTTCATTATGGGTGTCGTTTAAAGGGTTTTTTGGTATGCTGAGTACGAATCACGTACTAATTTTGCAATCCAATATGGACGCAGCGCCGTAATCACAAAATGTCATGATGGGTATCGTTTAAGGGGTTTCTTGGTATGCTGAGTACGAATCACGTGATAATTTTGCAATCCAATATTGGCGCCGCGCCATAATCACAAAATTTCATGATGGGTATCGTTTAAGGGGTTTCTTGGTATGCTGAGTACGAATCACGTGATAATTTTGCAATCCAAAATGGCGGCCGCGGTGTAATCACAAAAATTCATGATGGGTATCGTTTAAAGGGTTTTTTGGTATGCTGAGTACGAATTACGTACTAATTTTGCAATCCAATATGGCCACCGCGCCGTAATCACACAATTTCATGATGGGTATAGTTTAAGGGAATTCTTGGTATGCTAAGTATGAATCACATGATAATTTTGCAATCCAATATGGCCACCGCGGTGTGATCACAAAATTTCATGATGGGTATCGTTTAAGGGGTTTTTTGGTATGCTGAGTACGAATCACATGATAATTTTGCAATCCAATATGGGCGCCGCGCCGTAATCATAAATTTTATGATGGGTATCGTTTAAAGGGTTTCTTGGTATGCTGAGTACGAATCACGTGATAATTTCGCAATCCAAAATGGCCGCCTCAGTGTAATCACAAAATTTCATGATGGGTATCGTTTAAAGGGTTTTTGGTATGCTGACGAATTACGTGATAATTTTGCAATACAATATGGCCGCCGCGCCGTAATCACAAAATATCATGATGGGTATCGTTTGAGGGGTGTATTGGTATGCTGAGTACGAATCCTGTGATAATTTTGAAATGCAATATGGCCGCCGCGCCGTAATCGCAAAAATCCATGATGGATATCGTTTAAGGGGTTTTTTGGTATGCTGAGGACGAATCACATGATATACGAAATGACGAAATAAACGATACCCATCATGAAATTTTGTGATTACGGCGCGGCGGCCATATTGGATTGCAAAATTATCACGTACTTCGTACTCAGCATACCAAAAAACCCCTTAAACGATACCCATCATGAAATTTTGTGATTACAGCGCGGCGGGCATATTGGATTGCAAAATTATCACGTGATTCGTACTCAGCATACCAAAAAACCCCTTAAACGATACCCATCATGAAATTTTGTGATTAAGGCGCGGCGGGCATATTGGATTGCAAAATTATCACGTGATTCGTACTCAGCATACCAAAAAGCCCCATAAACGATACCCATCATGAAATTTTGTGATTACGGCGCGGCAGCCATCTTGTATTGCAAAATTAGTACGCGATTCGTACTCAGCATACCAAAAAACCCCTTAAACGATACCCATCATGAAATTTTGTGATTACGGCGCGGCGGCTATATTCGATTGCAAAATTATCACGTGATTCGTACTCAGCATACGAACAAACCCCTTAAACGATACCCATCATGAAATTTTGTGATTACGGCGTGGCCGCCATGTTGGATTGCGAAATTATCATGTAATTCGTAGACATTTTAATGCATTAGGCAGCTGGTTAAAATGTCGTGAAAACACTTAAAAAATAAAAGATCACCACTTTTTTACCATGAGTCGCGTATGTATTTGTAACGGTTAATCTAACTACTTTTTGCACATTACTGATATTTTTATACTGTGGCGCGATTTCAACGTAATTTGGCATAATAATTACGAAATAGTTGCGAAAAAAACTGACACAGGTCCTGCCTCCACAAGCGCCAGGGCGAGACTGATCGGCAGTCAGCGGCGCAATTCTATTGCGTTTGGTAGATATTCGTACATGATAACTATGTAAATAGTTGTTTATAGAAAAACGCTCGGAAAATGTGTATAAAAACTTAATACCTTTAATTGAGTGCAAAAAAAAATATAAAATGTTAATAGTTTAGCCACAGTTTTGAAAAAACTTTTCTGAGAGAGTCAACTTTGGGATTTTTTTCTATCTAGTGAAATTTATTGGATCGTGTAACGGGCTCGGAATATGTTTAACTTATATCCTTAACTATTATATATATTTTTTTCAGATTTAAAAACCCTTTACTTTTTGACTAGGATTGTTTCAAAAAACTCAAAATCTGACCCACGCGGCCTTAAAGATAAAGTCTATTCTTTATCTTTAAGCTCTTCAAAAACGCTACATTTTATTGACTGCCTCGTTTATCTTAGAGGTCAAAGTGTGCGAGAGGTCGTTGGTTCGTTACCCACCGAAGACAAAGATTTTTTGTCGACTTTTATTATCGATAACATAATAGGTAGGTGAACTTTTAACAACACTATTTAACTCACACATAGATATTCCTTTTTTGGTTTCGTTTTCTATCTGACACTGTTTATCTTGTACCTACATTCTAAATCTATGGTAAAAACACTACCCTAAAGTAATAGTAAAAATATATGTGTGCATGTCGTGTCGTTGCTGGAATATGTTTGTGAACTAGTCTCACTGTTCGTAATTAAGGCGAAGTGCAATTGTGTCTCCAGCGATTCGGAGGGGGTGAAGCAGACGCAAGATGTTCGGGACGCTCCGTGCGTCGGAAACGTTTTCGCGCGTTAACCCGTTCACTACGCAATTGAAATCCTTGACAGAAGTACAGGTTTACATAACAATTTTTTTCGCCCTGTTTAGATAAACCTCTTTAGATCTTCTACTTGTGAGCAACGACGTAATTGATTTTGGTGCAATTTTTATCCATAGATTTAGAATGTACAAGATGAACAGTGTCAAACTGAAGACGAGACCAAAAATGAAAGATCTATGTTCGGGTTAAATAGTGTTGTTGAATGGTCACACCTATGTTATCGATAAAAGTATCTGTATAAATGGATGGAATGGAAATGAAACTTCTAAGCACACAAAGTGCTTAGAAGTTTCATCTCCAACTTCTTGTTTTGGGGAATAAATTGTTAATTTGAAGATTATATGGGGTAACTCGTAATATTAGAAATTCTGTAGTGATTTTACGAATTTTGATTCAGTGTGTGAATGTGAAAATACACTTTTAACATGTAATTTATGGCATTGTACATTGCATTGTTGCCGTACATATATATTTTGCCAATTGAATTTGAAATTTTACTAAAAATCCAACTCTTATCGTAATACTAAACCTAGAAACTCATTTATTATTGAACCCTAGTAACAATAAAAGATATTACTCGTAGATTTTTTTAAATATATTTACCTCGCCAAATTGACGTCGCCACTGATGGAAACTAATGGAAAGCCGTGGCGCATCTAGCGAATGGGGGCCATGCTTACAGCACACAAGACTTCTGACAGTAGTCCTCAAGTTGGCGGCCCTATGATGTGCCTCTTCACGCTCCGCTTGTAGAACCCGGGATTGTAAAATGAGGGAAACAAATGTGCGAGCTGGTCGTTCCAGGATTTTGTAGTTCGACAGAGGAACGATCTTTTGAAACGCTCAGTTCTGGCGAAGATTCTCTCCGCTATATATGAGTGGCACCTCTGCCCGACGTGTTGTTCGGAATCGGAAAGGAGATGGTGGGATCAGGTTGAAGAGCTCTTCAGAACATTCGCCGTGATACATTCAGTAGAAGGCAGCCAAGGACGCTATGGTTCTTTGCTGCGCTAACGGCATGAGGCTTACCGTCATCTTAGGACAACCTATAATTGAAATCGGATAACACGTCTCTGCATTGCGCCAAGCGCGTCCAGTAAGTACCTCGCACAGTCATCCCAAAGGTGAGAACAGTATTCGACGCAGAGGCTAATCTGCGCCTTGCACAGCAAACATCCCGGTGTGGCGTGGAGTACCTTAAGTGAAGTAAAATTATAAAAATTCAACTCAAAATGGATCACAAATTTTGGAAATATTATATTAAAATAGGCACAAAACCCTAAAAAAAGGTTAAATAACACAGTTCGAGTAAAAATCAATCATATTTATAGTTAATTAAATCCAGATAAGTTTGTTTGTAGCAATGCCACTATAATGAACTATCGACATCCTTATCGATACCTACCCATGACTATTTTACTGTAAACAGCCCTTTGTATTTCTGCCTTATATATCCTCCAAAAATGCATTTACACATTAAATATTGTGTTATGTATGAAGGAAAATGCATAATCTACGTTATGAGTTGGACTTTCAGTGAAATTTTACATCCAATTTGGCAAAATATGTACGTCAAAAATGGAATGAACGAAGTCACAAATGACCTGTTAAACGAGTCTTTCTTCATATAATATCCTATTCACACACTAAACACGACAATATTGTTGAAAATATAAAATTTTCTATTTTAATCGTAAGATCACTACAGATTATTGAATATTATAAATAACATAGAGCCGCCATAGGATCCCAGCGGGCTCAGCGATTCAAAATACTGACATATGAGTACACAATTTGCTTTCTCTTTTCCTCTCGAGCTAAGTGCTATGGATAATGAGGTCTCGCTCGCACGCTTTGTATATCTATTGAGAGTAGCGAAAAATTCTAAATCTATGTTTTTATCACTAACATGTAATGTTTAGTTTAGGTAGTAATAATGTAAATATAGATATGTAATAAAATAATTATGTTTCTCTGTAATTTTTAACAATAAATGTATATATTATTTTTTCATAATAAGAATAGAACGTAATATTTTAAAGAAGTACTTGCATTTAATTTTTTTTACCTGTGACGATTTTTGCCAGGTTTAATGAAAAAGTAAGAATCTGCTGACCCTATCCTTTATTGTTTATATTTTTTGGTACTTCCTTAAAAAGAAAAAGGAGGGTTCTGTTCAAAAAAAGACTGAAAAATATACCTGTAGGAGCCCTCCTTAATTTTTTTTCTGATCTTAGGATTCGTAAATTTCAAATGTCTAGCTATTGCAGTGGTGCAAAAGATGACAGATAGATAGTCTCAGTAATAGGGTCGCGTTATTACAGATTATTTATACTGTTGTATGATGGCACTTGGTGGAACCTGCACCGCATATTGAATAACCACCACTTGTACTGTTCTACAGCATTTATTTACTCTACACCTGACCGCTTTCGCCTCTTAGCATTTTCAAATGGCAATACTTTCTCCTCGTTCCATTTTTACCCTTTGGATACGGAACTGTAAAAAACGGCCAATATATTCACAAAGTCATCTTCTAGCGCTTAACATATAGGTACCACTATCCATTGAACATTATATTACTATTTTACATTATGGCTTAAAAACAAAGTGAGGGTTGTATTGACTGTATCGGGTTGTATATAAGCTGTTTATTTTCAGTTCACTGTTGGTTAAAATTCAAACTGAGGTGACGGGAGCCCTCGAACCGTTTGGCGCAGCGAAGAACCTTGGCTACCTTCTATTGAATGTATCACGGCGAATGTTCTGAAGAGCTCTTCAACCTGATCCCACCCTCTCCTTTCCGATCCCGAACAACACGAGCCGGGCAACGATGCCACTCACACACAGTGGAGAGAATCTTCGCAAGAACTGAGCGTTTCAAAAGATCGTTCCTCTATCGAACTATAAAAACAGGAAACGACCTGCCCGCACACGTGTTTCCCTCATATTACAATCCCGGGTTCTTCAAGAGGAGCGTGAAGAGGCACATCACAGGGCCACCAACTTGAGGACCACTGTCAGAAGTGGCCCCTAATCGCTAGATGCGCCACGGCTTTCCATCAGGCTGGGGGCGACGTCAATTTGGCGAGCCAAATATAAAAAAAATATACTCATACTTACAACTTTCAAATTCAATACCTACCTACATAGACTACGACGTACGAGTAGTAAAGTAAGACTACGAGAATATCAACAATACGCAATACGTGCCTTGAAAACTGAAATTTTGGATACAAGAATACCAATTTTTTAAGTTTAATTTATTATAGACTCAATTAAGGTTTATACCTACTGTTATATCGTAAATTTAGAAGAATTGGCCCACTGGTTTATCAGTCACTAGCGGACGTCACGCGGTTTCACCCGCGTAGTTTCCGTTCCCGTAGGAATACGGGAATAAAATATAGCCTATGTTCACCGCAAAGAGTGTAGCTTCCCAACAGTGAAAGAATTTTTCAAATCGGTCCAGTAGTTCTGGAGCCTATTCGTAACAAACAAACAAACAAAAAAAAAACAAATCTTTCCTCTCTATAATATTAGTATAGATTAGTATTATACTCGTTATGACATTGATTTTACTTTAATATTAATATAAAAATAATGTACATGTTATACGCTCGATCAGGGCGTCACAAACATGAGCGCATTTATAGGTGAATCTTCTGGACTTATCTATTATGTGGCATCAGGCAAACTTTGTATTGGAAAGTATGAAAGCGTTACTCTATAACTTATATAATACACCAAAGAAACTTCCCCAAACAGATGTGATATTTTTACGCTCTTATTTAAGCCTTGAATACTTTCTTTTTTGTTTTTTTTTATTACCCATTTTCGTTACTACGGCAGCGAATTACGTCAGCGGGCGTGACAAAGTTGTAAACGGGTGTCCTCAACGAAGCCTGTCGGCTGACTGAGCGGGCTCTATGAGGTGGCTGATAGCGGCAAAATGCACTCCCGCTCAACAAAACGTTTTTTATATTAAACCAATATGTTTTTAATAAATAAATAACTGCATAGCGCCTCGAGGTAACTTATTAGGGACATGGAAATAAAAAAAATAGTGTGGTACATTATATAAGTACTGAATGAAATTGAATATAGTCAAGGCGGTCACAGGTAAATTTACAGATTCGAGGGAACTTTGGGATTATTTTCTATCGAGCCGAATTTACTCAATCGTGTTTTGGAGAGCTGACATCCCTAGTCAATATACTTAATAATAATTATCCATTTAAAAAATTGTAAAACCTTTGTTACCACCATTGCAAAATTGGTTCGAAATATGTCAAAATTATGTATTTTGAGTCCCACTTCACCTTAAATGTATAACCTGGGCCCGTCTATACTATAACTTGGTTGAAGGATCCATTGCGAGTCGGGCGCATGGAGGGGTTCGTACCAGAAAACGGCAAAATACATTATCACATATTTTTTTACCTACCTATACACTTCGATCAACAATACCTGTAGATCGAAGTATAACGGCAACAGAAATACAACTTCAACTGTCTAGACATCACGGTTCATGAGATGCAGCCTGGTGGCCTTAAGACTCCTTGGATACGGAACCCTACAAAAGGGGCAGAATACAATTTTTTTGCTTATTAGTCTTAAAATCAATCGATACATAAGTACATATCTAAAATTAGATTTATTTATTGGGTTTATTACGTCCCTTGCCGACAGTTGGCCTTCTATTATTTCTATGATCTCGGTATAGAAGGCGATATAATGCAGCTTGCAAGCGAAGTTCGAGTTATTGTCGTTCTGGTGACAATAGAAACACATCGCGCTATCTTACGACCTAAATAAAAGGTAATTTTTTTGTATCTTCTTATAAAGGCTTTCTCCGTATCCAAAATAAAGAATATTTTATATTATCTGTGTCCAAAGTCAATCAACGTTTAAATCGAAAATATGAATTTTATGTAATACATTGTAACCCCAAGGGGGGTTACAATGTATTACAAAAAAGTTATTATTTTAAATGTCACATAGTCATGTATATCCAAGATTGGAAAAATAATACTCCAGTATACATATAAAGAGTTTTCTTACAATGTATTACAAAAAAGTTATTATTTTAAATGTCACATAGTCATGTATATCCAAGATTGGAAAAATAATACTCCAGTATACATATAAAGAGTTTTCGAATAGCAAAAAAGTCTCGTTTCCCTGCGTAACATCACTTTTGCACGATGTTCAACTTTTATGTATGTTTAAGAGTCCATTTACACACATAAAACACTCCAAAATACACCAGTTTGATTGGCGTCCGGTTCTCTTCAATATGCTTTTAAGTTAAACCTTTTTTTTTTTTTTTTTTTTTTTTTTTTTTTTTTTTTTATACCACTAAGGTGGCAGACAAGCATACGGCCCACCAGAAGGACCGGTGGTCACCGCAGCCTATGAACGTTTGCAACACCAGAGGTGCCACACTCGCGCTGCCGACCCTGTAAAAACCTTCTAAGACCCCTTTTGAAGAACCCCATACTGTAGGCGTTTGGGAAAACCGAGGCAGGGAGGTCATTCCACAACCTAAGCGTGCGCGGAAGAAAACACCTATCGGATCTAACCGTGCTGGAACGCACCGGACGCCGAGTGTGAGGATGAACTCCCTGTCTGTGGCGAGCGGTGCGATGATAGAACGTAGCCGTGGGCATCATATCAAACAATTCCTCAGAGCACATACCATTGTACAGGCGGTAGAACACGCATAAGGAGGCAAAGTCTCTCCTGTCGCGAAGAGGTTCCACACCAGCTATAAGTACAGGATCGTTGACAATTCTTACAGCTCGTCTTTGCACCGAGCCAAATGGACGAAGCTGATATTCAGGTGCTCCCGCCCAGAGGTGACAGCAGTACTCCATATGCGGCCGCACTTGCGACTTATAGAGAAGCAGTGTTTGCGCCGCAGTGAAGTACCGCCGCGCCCTGTTGAGCACACCTAGCTTCTTGGACGCCAGCTTAGCCTTGTCCTCCAAATGACTACGGAACTGAACGTCACTGGAGATGTCAACGCCAAGGATCCCTATACTTTTGGAGATGGAAAGAGATGTGCCCTGAAATTGCGGCGCTACAGTAATTGGGGTTTGCTTAGCGGTGAAAAAACAGGCTTGTGTCTTGGAAGGGTTGAACTGGACAAGATTTTGTCCACCCCAATCGGACACTCTAGTAAGAGTAGCCTCGATTTCAGACACAAGCTGTTCACGATTTTCCTCTACTGTGTCCCGAGAGATACCGGGGCGGCCCGTGTAACAAGTGTCCCCCGTACTGTCGTCCGCATAACAATGAATGCCATCAATAGACAACATGTCATTGATATGCAGCAGAAACAGAGTAGGGGACAACACTGAGCCTTGCGGTACTCCAGCGTTTATGGCCATGCAGTCTGAACAGCTGCCGTCAACGACGGCCCTGATGCTTCTACCGGCCAAGAAGCTGGACACCCATCCGCATAATCTCTCAGGTAGTCCATATGAGGGCAATTTCGTAAGTAGACCACGGTGCCAGACCCGGTCAAAGGCTTTAGAGATGTCGAGGCTCACTGCTAGAGCCTCACCCTTACTCTCGATAGTCGCCGCCCATCGGTGTGTTAGGTACACAAGAAGATCGCCCGTCGAGCGACCGTGACGGAAACCGTACTGCCGGTCGCTGAGCAGGTCGTGTTCCTCAAGGTACCCCAGGAGCTGTGTATTAATTACACGCTCCATCACCTTGGATAAAAGGGAGGTGACGGCTATAGGCCTGTAATTGGCCGGGTCGGTCCTGTCACCCTTCTTGGGTACAGGATGTACATACGCGATCTTCCACGACGCCGGGACTTGTTGCATGGAATAGGAAAGTGTGAAAAGACGTGTAAGTACCGGACACAACTCTGGACCACAATGCTTTAGTACCACCGCGGGAATGCCGTCTGGCCCACTCGACTTATGAACGTCCAGGGATTGAAGCTCCCGCCGGACATTCCGCTGTGTAAATTTAACTTCCGGCATGGAAGTGCCACAACTCGGAATGCCCGGCGGTAAAGCACCCCCGTCGCTCATGGTCGAGTTAGAGGCAAAGAGATTACCCAAAAGGTCGGCTTTCTCCTTGGCACTCTGGGCCAAACTACCGTCGGGTTTAAGCAAGGGTGGTAATCCTGACCGACAGAAGTTTCCCTCGGCAGCTTTGGCAAGCGACCAAAATTCACGACTTCCTGAAGGGTAGCCTGCTAGCCGTTCGCCAATTCTGCCGACGAAATCGAACTTGGCCTTGACAATTGCTCTTTTACTGGACCTCGAGGCGGCATTTAATTTGCGTTTTACCTCAGAGATGTTTGGATCTGAATTTGCACGAGCCGTGGTCCAAGCTTTGTAGGCAGATTCTTTCTGCATTAGAGCTTCTCTGCAGAGCCGATTGAACCACGGTCGCTTTTTTGCACCTATAGGGATCCAGCGGTTGGGAATGTAGCATTCCATACCCTCCAAGATCCCCTCCGCGACTGCTATAGCACAAGAATCCAGATCCTCTGAGGCAAAACAAAGCCGCCACCACGGGTACGACGCATAGAACTCTCGCAGTCCATCCCAGTCTGCTGACTTGTAGTGCCACACATGTCGCCACTCCTTGGGCCGAGGTGGTTCAGGCCTTGCGAGAGGCACATGCGTCCGAACGACACAGTGGTCCGACGATCCTAGCGGAGCATCCACTGAAACGTTGTATCCGTCCGGACGCGTTGTCAGCAGGAGGTCCAGCAATGCACTATGCTCGTTCTCCCTGTCTGGTATCCTTGTATGGGATTTAACCAGCTGGGAGAACCCATAGGTCAAGGCAAATTCGTGAGCAGCTTTTCCCGCAAAGTCGTTGGTCCGGGAGCCCAACCAGTCAACATGATGACCGTTGAAATCTCCCAAAATCACTATCTCCGCGGAGGGACACTGCTCAATCACCCTGTCAGTCGACTGCTGCAGGTGGTCATAAAGGCGAACTGTGTCCGTGTTACCGCTGTGAGACCTGTACACGCACGCGTAGATCCGGGTGTGGCCCCCGTGATCCACGCGCGCCCATAACGTAGACAGGTCCCTGTCTTCGAGGCTTGTAAGACGGCGACAGCAGACATCATCCCGTACGTACACAAGGCAACGCAATGAAGTATGCAGGCCACACTAGTAACATGCATGTGTGTGTAAATCTAACGAGTGTATTATATTACGTTTCTATGTGCGTGACTGACACGCTCGCACCAGCATCGTATACTTTTACAATATAGGGCATCATGATGTCTTGTGCTGGTGGTGCTGAAAAAGCCAGGTAAAGACTCGTACACCGTTCCCAAGTCGTACAGACCGATTGGGCTGTTGCCTGTCCTGGGGAAGGTGTACGAGAGGATGCTGGTTTCTCGCCTCAAATACCATCTGTTGCCGAGAATGAGTACTCGCCAGTACGGCTTTATGCCCCAGAAGAGCACCGAAGACGCCCTCTATGACCTAATGGGGCTCATAGTGGCTAAACTCCGTGAAAGGAGGATAGTCACTATGGTGTCCTTGGACATAGAGGGGGCCTTCGACAGCGCCTGGTGGCCTGCCATTAAAGTACGGCTGGCGGAGGAAAATTGTCCGGACAACTTGAGGCGAGTAATCGGCAGCTACCTAAGCGAGAGAAAGGTAAGGGTTAGGTATGCCGGCGAGGAGTGCAGCCGCTCGACGGGCAAACGTCCAGGGATCAATCGGCGGTCCCTTGCTGTGGAACTTGCTTCTGAATCTGATTTTGAATGAGCTGGAGCGAAAGGGTGTTTATGTTCAGGCGTTCGCGGACGATGTGGTGTTTGTCTTCGATGGGGACACGGCTCTGGAAATCGAGGGAAACGCCAATGCCTCTCTCGAACGTGTGCGGGAGTGGGGCATCGGAAATAAGCTGAAATTCGCACCGCACAAAACTTGTGCGATGGTAATAACGCGGAGGCTAAAGTACGATGTCCCGCGCCTCAGCATGGGCGGGATAGACATTGGAATGTCCAACGAGATCAAAATCCTGGGGCTCACCATAGATCACGCACTCACCTTTAACACACACGTCTCCAACATATGCAGTAAGGCCATCGCCATCTACCGGAAGCTGGCGCGGATGGCCCGGATCAGCTGGGGGCTTCACCCCGAGGTGATTCGGACGATCTACACCGCGGCCGTGGAGCCGACGATGTTGTACGCAGCCAGTGCTTGGCACACATCGGTGAAAAGGCTTTGTGTCCAAAAACAACTGAACGTGGTACAGCGCGGTTTCGCCCAAAAGCTGTGCAAGGCATATCGCACGGTCTCTCTGAACTCGGCGCTGGTCTTGGCTGGTCTACTCCCTCTGGACCTCAGAGTTCGTGAGGTGGCCTCATTGTACGAGGCCAAGAGAGGGGTGGGCCAGTCATGGCTGGGAGACTGAGAGGTCGAGCGAATGTCCCCAGCAATAGAGGCACCTCACCCCGCGGAGCATGCGTCCCTGGGGTTCACCAGTCTGGTAGACGAGGGGCAGCTGGGGGATGCAAACCGTTTTGAGGTGCGCATCTTCACGGATGGGAGCAAGATTGAGGGCTGAGTCGGCGCTGCCCTATCGTTTTGGAATAGGGAGACCGAAACCAAGGCCCTCAAACTTGCTCTCTCGCCCATTGCACCGTATACCAGGCCGAACTCCTGGCGTTATGCAAAGCGGCCAGTGAGATCCTCAGGCGAGGCGCGTCCACGTTCGGCGTCTTCAGCGACAGCAGAGCCGCTCTCTTGACGGTTATAAACCGTCATACCCTCCATCCCCTGGCAGTGCAAGCCAGAGCCGCAATCCATCTTGGCAGGGCCCAGGGTAAGGAGATATCCTTATTCTGGGTCAAGGTCCACGCAGGATTGGAGGGTAATGAGCAAGCGGATGAACTCGCAAAGGAAGCGGCTCTGAAGTTGAAGAAGGCACCGGACTACGGTCTGTACCCAGTTTCATTCGTGAAGCGTCTCCTACGCCAGGGCACGCTTGACGAATGGAACAAGAGGTACAGAGAGGGTGAGAAGGCCTCCGTTACAAAGCTTTTTCTCCCATGTGCAGTGAAAGCGTACAGCATCGTCCGCAAGATGGCGATCGCCGGCCCCACGACCCAGCTGTTGACGGGGCACGGTGGGTTCGCCGCATACTTGACACGGTTCAAGTGTAAGGAGGACCCATCGTGCGCCTGCGAGCCGGGCGTCGATGAGACGGTCGTCCTTCTCCTGCTGGACTGCCCCATACACGCGTTAGACCGCTTAAATCTGGAGACAGACACTGGGGTAAGGGTTACAGCGCAAAATCTGCCACACATGATTAAAATGCAAAGAGACAAATTCCTAAAGTATGCCCATAGGATTATTAGGATTGTAAATATTAGAAACGGCAAAACAAATATTGTGTAACCGGTATTATATTTAATACGTGTATACAACAATAAACAAACTATGTAAATAAAAAGATTTGTCATAATAGAATAAGTATATAACTGAAGTTATATATAAATATATTAGCATTAGTAAATATTAAATATAAGTAAAGGCAGTTGAGAAAATAAAAAGTTATATGCTATGTAATAGATATAAGAGGAAAACTAAGTTTGTTAATTAGCATAAGAAGAAGCTGTAATATTGTCAATAAGCATAGATATCTATATATATAAAAACAAGAACTGACTGACTGACGATCAACGCACAGCCTAAACCGCTGGGTCTAGAACCATGAAATTTCGCACAAATGCTCCTTATATCACGTAGGCGAGCAATAAGAAGGGATTTTTGAAAATTCAACTCCTAAGGGGGTAAACAAGGGCTGCAAAGTTTGTATGGGTAACGTGATTCCTTGGTCCGATTTTCTTCAAATTTGGCATAAAACATCTTTATCCGAATTGATGGGGGACGTGTATTTTATTTTATTTAAATTTATCATTTAACATGTTTTAAATGGGTTAGCCAAAAAATTTGAGGGCATTTGCCTCATAGTTCATACTGATACTCCGTAGTCGGTACTTTTTAAACTTTTATTTTGACACATTGTCATGTTTGACAGCTCAATTCGATGTAAAAAAGATGGTGGCTATTTTTGATAAATGTCAAAAAAATCTAATAATAATTTTATTAAAACTGCATATTTTTATTGATTTTTGCCCTTCCAAGCGGAATTGCCTTCATATTTTGTATACAAAAATACATTTGTGAGAATGAAAACCTGTACATGGCTGGCTAGGAATCATGAAAAAGCAATTCTAGGTAAGGTGTACACGGTTCATTCGAATAATACAGAGTATTTATTATTATCTTCGCTAACTTTCTTATTATATACACTTAGGGATAATACAAACGATCAGAGATGAACATTTAGCAGATGAAATCTACAGTAAATGTCTGGTCACAATAGGAGAAATTGTATTAGTACGGGTTGCCTCAGCCTTAAGTCTGAAGTTTTCAGCCTTAAGTTAAGATATCAATTCCTTAGCAAAAGCAGATAATGCTCTCTAAACCAATTAACAAAGACATTAGTAGATACGCATTTTGATTTATTTAGTCAGAAAATTATATCTATACGTACATATAATTAAACAGTACTGTAAAGTGAAGCGGGCTGGCCACAGAAGAGAAAAGACGACGGCAGCAAACGAGTTCCAAAGCGGGAATCGCGACTTGGTCCATCCGCTAGATGGACCGAAGACCTAGAAGAGTCGCAGGCTGGATGCTGAAGGCGCAGGACGTAAATTAGGAGAGGCCTACGTACAGGAGCGTACATGCTGATTTCATTGATATAAAAATAAAAACTGACTTAGATACCTGATCGAGATCTAGAACCTTGAAATTAGATTTATGGCATAGTTGCGCACAAAGAAACGATTTT
Organism: Miltochrista miniata; assembly: GCA_933228765.1. Lineage (NCBI taxonomy): Eukaryota > Metazoa > Arthropoda > Insecta > Lepidoptera > Erebidae > Miltochrista > Miltochrista miniata. The sequence goes on from OW121751.1 coordinate 27,931,261, forward strand.
TAGGGTTCGTGCCCTTAAACGGGACCCTATTTATGAGACTTCGCTGTCCGTCTGTCTATCTGACCGTCATGAGGCTGTATCTCAGGAATCGTGATAGCTAGAGAGCTGACAAGTTGGTGGCACGCCGAGGATAAAGGGGAAATTTTCAGATGATATATTTCTGTAGCCACTATGACAACAAATACTAACGTCAGAAAAGAGGGGCGGGGATTAAGGGGGCTTCCATCCAACAAACGTGATGCTTTGCTGTTTTTTTGGTACGGAACCCTCTGTCTTTCCACTTCGACCAACTAGACCGGCAAACCGTTGTTAGGAATGGAACTCATTAAGGGACTTTATTCCTATCTTTGCTTTATTCTTTATTTATTTCCTCGCTTCGCACTTAGCCAGTTTTTTTATATTACTAAGATGGCAGACAAGCTTACGGTCCACCTGATGGTTGGTTACTGTAGTGGACTAAATCGCATAGTGAACGTTTGCTACACCAGTGGCGCTGCTGCATGTCGACTCATATATCCCTTGGCATCCAGTAGAGTCACGGGAAAATAAAATATTCCGTAACCCTACTGATAGTGCTTCGATTAGGTACGTTTACAATAACCATTTTAATGAAAATCCAATTTGTGCCAAAATAATACAACGGGAATACACGCGACAGAAAACCACGCGATAAGAATAGAAGTGACGGGGGACCTTTCTATTTCTCTCTCTCCCTTACGCAAACGAAGTTGCGCGGGTCAGCTAGTTGTTAATAAGTACAAGTGACATAAATAAATTAGAATACTGTAAGAACACTAAATTAAGAACTAAATGTAAGCAAAAATAGAAAAAATGTATATTTTTTGGAAAAGTTAATAAATAAATAAAAAACTTAACCCCCCTACCCCCCACCCAAACGGATGATACCCCACTTCCCAAGAATGAAAGGCTAGCATGAAAGTACGAGAGGCATAAAAGCGTGACGGGTATGGTACTAGAGGAATGAGAATAAAAGAGGATAGAATTAAGATTTAGATAGTTAGATAAAAGAATGAAAGGTCGGGAAAGCGTGGAAGTACGAGAAGCATACGTGCGAGAACTGGAATGAAAAAGAGAATTTGGGTGAAAGAGGAAATAGATTAGATAGGTTCGAGATGACGGGGGACCGGGGTGCTAAACCCGATTGATGGCAGAAGTGACGGAGGCCGTTATAGGCGAGTCACTGGCGGAGCGAAGTCTCTTGCTGAAGTGCCCCTGCCCCCCGTCATCTCTTGAAGTAGTTAAGAGAGCCCCGCGGGGCTAGAGCTCACTATATAGCTAGCTAGACTACTCTGTAAATTAGGCTCTGCCCACGGTAGAGATGTCAGGAAAAAAAAAAAAAAAAAAACACCCATCACAATAGTCCATTACGTAGTTAGCATATTTTACAATCGCTAGCTCCCATTGCAGATGGTCCATTATCGTTCTTCTACATAAGGCGGATGTGGATTGTTTGAAGTGGGGGTCCCATTTCCCTTTAGATTAAAAGTCTCAAAGGCCTCTGCATGTTGGACCTGTGTCCCCATGTAAGCCTACCAAAAGTCCGGGCGTCTTCGTAAGAAAAAAAAAAGAAGATACCCGTGTGAAAGAGAGACATAATAATAATAAATCTTTATTTTCAAGCAACATTAGAGACAGTTACAGATGTTTTTAACCCGTAGAGTACTACGGCTCATAGATACATACCTTAATACTAAAAATACATATACATATAACTTAACCTAATTGACACGCACTGACGTTGACGTGTCGCGGGGCGGGGTGTCCCGTGTCGGCAGACGTCCTCTGAAGCGCCGATAATTCACCCCTCTCGGCCAGAAGTCAGCAGCCATGAAGGTGGTGATGCGGTCTGTAGTAGGAAGGTTTAATGTAGGCAATAGACCTTAATTTTACAATAAAGACCTTTTGTCATAGTATTTTCGCATTGCTAGTTTAGAAAGCCTAAACTTAATAAACAAATCATTAAAATTTACTAGTTAGGCGAAAATGGTACTCAGCATTTCAAAAAATTCCTTTAATGATACTCATCATGAAATTTTGTGATTACATCGCGGCGGCCATATTGGATTGCAAAATTAACCTGAAATTCGTACTCTGCATTCCAAAAAACCCCTTATACGATATCCAACATGAAATTTTACAACAGTGGCATGGCGGCCATTTTGTATTACAAAATTAACCCAAAATTCGTACTCAGTATACCAAAAAACCCCTTATACTATATCCGACATGAAATTTTACAACAGTGGCAAGGTGGCCATTTTGGATTGCAAAATTAACCCAAAATTCGTACTCAGCATACCAAAAAACCCCTTATGCGATATCCAACATGAAATTTGACAACAGTGGCACGGCGGCCATTTTGGATTGCAAAAATAACCCGAAATTTGTACTCAGCATACCAAAAAACCCCTTATACGATATCCAACATGAATTTTCACAACAGTGGCACGGCGGCCATTTTGGATTGCAAAATTAACCCAAAATTCGTACTCAGCATACCAAAAAACCCCATATACGGTATCGAATATGAAATTTTACAACGGTGGTGTAGCGGCCATCTTGGATTGCAAAAATAACCCAAAATTCGTACTCAGCATACCAAATAGCCTCAGAAAAATATCCAACATGACATTATATCTGCTAAGTCACTAGGTCACGTGGATCATTTGTTCAAAGTAAGAAATATAACAAAAATGACAAAATACTTTAAACGTTTTAGAGAGGGGCCGTCGGGTTAGACCGGCTCACGGCTTCACCTATCCAAAAAAAAAAATTCCCAATAGCATTTGACATCTTAGGTCGTATGTCGACCTATTTTAAAATCCGGACCAGTGTGCGGCCGGCCAGCCGCAACAAAAAAGCGCATTGATGTTACAAGTTGTATCAAAACATTACACATTGTATCATTACCAGGTGCGCAAAGCGCATTAATGTTACAAGTTGTATCAAAACATTACACACTAGCGGACGTCACGCGGTTTCACCCGCGTAGTTCCCGTGGGAATAGGTACGGGAATAAAATATGCACTATGTCTATGTTTACCGCAAAGAGTGTAGCTTCCCAACAGTGAAAGAATTTTTCAAAGTAGTTCCTTAGTTAAGATTGTATCATTACAAGGCGCGCATTGTAATGCTCGGTTCTCCTCCTTCACTGATGTAACCTCGTCTTGTATCATTACAAGTTGCGCATTGCAATGCTCGGTTCTCCTCCATCACCGCTGCTCGACTCTGTAATGTTACATTACACGCGATTGCTCCCGGTGAGGACCTATAGACGATATTTCAAGGCATCAAATACTATGTACATAAAAACACGATGCTCCGGAGATCTCCGAGGAATCACCGGAGTTCGCAAAATCACCCGCGGTGGTCCGTAGCTCAAGATTCCGCTCCGGTGCAAACTACTAGCGAATAGGGCCAAAAGGCAAGTGTGCGTGCCACACTTGACAATCCGTCCAAAATTGCCAATTGATCGTCTCGGGGGCCTCTTATACAACGTAGCTTAATCCAGGGTCGAACTTAGCTATCATTTTATGACTCAAATAAAAATGTGAACATTTGGGATGCAGGTGAAGCAAAGTTCAAAATAAAATTTGTGCAGTTGCAAAATCTATAATTTCCTTAGCAAATACTTGAAATAATTGTTAATAAACGTTAACGTTCTATTTATAAACAGTTTCGTTGCTGTCTTTATCGAGGGCAAAAATTTTTGTTGAATTACGTACACTTTTTACCGATATGAAAGGTCAAGTACAGCTTGACAAGAAAGAGTAAGAAAAATAATATAACAATGGCAATTTTTAGAAAGGGCCATATTTAGTGAAAACAATCGCCGAAGGCTATCACCCTCCACGGCCCCCCTTAGAAGCGGGATCACACCCGAAACCCCCAAAGACGAGGGATAGCACCCGAACCGCCCCCTGAGCGAGGTCGCAGTGGTGGCCGTAGGTCTGTTTGTAGTCCTGGGAATTCCTTCCAAGGGCTTACCCGGGGCTCCCAACCATAGGCTGTTGGGCGTTACGTGAAGTTTTTTAGTCGGTGAGTCCGGCATAGCATCCACGATGGATTTTCCCTCACGTTAAAAAAAAGGTGTAAACAACCTTTTTTTATATTCTGACTTGTATTTATATATTTTTATACCACTAGGTGGCAGACAAGCTTACGGTGCACCAGAAGGACCGGTGATCACCGCAGCCTATGAACGTTTGCAACACCAGAGGTGCCACACTCACGCTGCCGACCCTGTAAAAACCTTCTAAGGCTGCGGTATATCTAATTATATCCTCCAGATATTCATTAGAGACCTTATTCTTAAAATTCGATGGATTCTCTGTGCGGGCGCCGGGTTCATAGCGTGGCACAGGGGGGAACCCCGACGACGTCTGTGACTTGCGACCCATTTAAGTAGGTTTAGGGTGGCCACCTTACTATGCGCATGACCGCTCACCTACCACCGTCAGCAATATTCCCTCCCCTGCCCAACCAGATTTGGGAAGATCCTATCAATGCCGCTTTGGATATTCGTTTTAGTAAAGAGCTTACTGAAGCTCTTGACAATCCAAGGTCTTTAAATAAATTATACAGGGATTTAGCTGGAATTCCCCTTGCTCCTACTTCTACGGCGCCCATAGAGTTTAACCACATAGCCATTTTTGGTTAACTCATTGGTCAAGTCAAAGTATTTATTTATGGCGTGGTTCTTAGGTATGTTCGTTTCCCACGCCACCGTGAGCTCCACGAGCACTGCAAGCCTATGTATACTTGAAAACAGAAATATGTCGGGTCTTGATGGCGAGGCACATACATCCTCCGCGATTTTGTAGTGTATTTCATACGTGTCTGCGAGTATGGTCCAATCGGCGGCAGCCATCAAAACTGAGTATGGCTTTGGAGGTACTTTCTTCGAACAGCCTTTCTTTACAAACGCAATGTCATTTCTTATGTTTGTGGTTATGGTTAATCCCTTTTTAACCGACTTCAAAACAGGAGGAGGTTACTCAATGCGACCATTATAATTTTTTTTTTATGTTTGTTCGCGCAGAACTCAGTCGTTTATGAACCTGTTTGAAAACTCCCAAGGTTGTCCCATTTTAAGGAAGTCAGGATCTGATGATGGCATCCTGGAGAAAAAAAATGAATTTATACTGTAAAATAATTTGTACTGTCGAGAACTTTACACCTAGATAGATCGATTTTCAGTCTACACGTCACTAAAAATAGTGAATAAAAATTAATAAAAAAGAAACCGACTTCAAACAAAACAAAAAACTGAAAAATAAAATTTATTTAGCACAAAGTTAGTACATATATTCTGATTTATCAGATATCATTAAATATAATACTGAAGTCGAGTGATACTTAATGATATCTGATAAATCAGAATATATATACTAACTTTGTGCTGAGTAAATTTTATTTTTCAGTTTTGTTTGAAGTTGGTTTCTTTTTTGGTAAAAATTTTTTTTTCACTCAAGCTACCGCCAAACTGACAGCCTCACGTATGATTTCCAATACCCTATCATGTCGGCGTGAGTAATGACCCCGGTCTAATAGCGTCCTACAACCCACCAGCAGGTGCCTTTTTTTTTTTTTTTTTTTTAACGTGAGGGAAAATCCTCATAGGATGTTATGCCGGACTCTTACCGACTAAAAAACCTCACGCCACGCCTAACAGCCTATGGTTGAGAGCCCCGGGTAAGCCCTCAGGAAGGATGTCCCGTGACTCCCAACAGACCTACGGCCGCCAATGCGGCCTCGCCCAGGGGGTGGTTCGGGTGCAATCCCGCGTCTATGGGGGGTTTCGGGTGTGACCCCGCTTCTAAGGGGGGGGGCGTGCGTGAGTTGCTCACGTCACGCTGCCGTCATGGGCCTGCTTCTGTAAGGACGGTGAGCGGCCCTCTCACCGTCCTCAGACCCCCGGTCATGGAGGCCGATAGTCCTCGGCGAAGACACGTCGGCGGCGCCCAGGGCGCCGACTGCGGAACTCGGGTGGGAGAGTTCTCTCCCGCACTCGGCCCGCCGCCTCCTTTGCGAGCATGACCTGCTCGCAGAAAGATGCGGCGCAGTCCCACTTACTCCCGCTGGAGAGCATGGCTCGCACCATGGCCTCAAGCGAGAGAGTGTCCACGCCCAGACCCACTACGAAGACCTGGCGCTGTTGTGCCCACGCCGTGCACTCCACCAGCGTGTGGAGCGCCGTGTCGTCGTTGCGGTCCTCGCAGTGCTGACACTCGGCCGTGGTTTCCCGGTGTTTTCGCCACAGATACCTACCGAAGCTACCGTGCCCGGCAAGCATCTGTGTCAACGGGTAGGAGAGAGCACCGTGTCTTCTCTCCAGCCACTCGTCCATGACCGGTCTGACGGCCGTGATTGTGGCGAAACCCCCCTTTGGTTGCTCAAGTCGCACCTTCCATGTCTCCACGGTTTCCTGGTGGAGCAGGGTCCGCTGGGCCTCGATTTCTTGAGACGCAGGCCTTTGGCCCCGCTCCAGCGCCTCCTTGCGCCATCTGAACAGTGACGCAAGGGCTCTCGCTTCCAGGTCCCATGGAGGGGTCCAGGCTAGGAGACATGCCGCCTCACCGGAGATCGTGCGGTATCCTCTTATCACCCTGACGGCCATCACTCGCTGCGGGCTCAGCAGTCTAGCCTCATTGCTGGCCGTCAGGGTCTCCGCCCATACGGGAGCCCCGTACAGGGCCATGCTTCGCACGATCCCCAGGTACAGCCTCCTGTAGACCAGCAGGTGCCTAGCAGTTCCAATTGCTTCTCCACATGCATTACATGTTTTATCTGTGGCTTTCCCCTACCTGACCAGGTTACTTTGGTTAGGGTGGGTCAACTGAAACGCGTTCAGATAGAATCTAAGCAAAGCCGGCGACCAGTCGTACAACAAGGTACGCCACTGCAAGGCCATGGAAATACAAAATTCACCTAGAGTAAGCCACTCGTTCTGCGTCTCTAGGTTCATCGCGTGCACCTTAAAGATGTCATTCGCATCCAGGTCCAGATAAGATTTTGTAATGTCTTTATCTGTTTATCTCCGAATACTACCCAAACCCACAAAAGTAAACCTTTGACAATGCTATAAAAGCGAAACCGGTCAGGTTATATGTAATAATAATAAAAATTGTGGAATAAAGTACAAGTGAATAAGCAAAAAGTGCATAATGTGTCACAAAAGTAAGATTTTGAAATTTAACCGACAGACTTTAAGAACACAGTTAAATAAACAGTATTATTACGAGGGCAATAGGTAACTAGAAAAATAACGGTCAAGTGCAATTCGGACTTGAGCACAGAGGTACCCTCTCGTACCAAAAAACGCAAACATTCACGTTTCGTATATAATATGGCAGCCCCTCTTAATATCCCCTTCACCTGATTTTAGTATTTTTTGTCACAGCGGCTACGCACATGGTACAGGAGGGTTCCATTCCAAAAAACAGCAAGAAATCACGTTTGTTGTATGGCCAAGTCCTTCGATGGGTGAACATTCATGTGACCACTTGTGATATTTATTTGAGCGTTTCCGTGCTTCGGAAGGCACGTTAAGCCGTTGGTCTCGGTTACCAGTAAAATGGCAGTCGTTAAGCCTAGTTAAAGGCCTTTTTAGGCGGCTTGAAAAATTTCAACAGCAGTTAGTCACAACCTGCACCTGTCCATCTCAACACGGCAATACGGCTCACCGCCTATTACTTGGGACGAATTCTAAAAAAGGTGAAATGTGAGAATACAATATGCCTCCGCCTACCCCCTCGGGGATAAAGGCGTGACCATTATGTTATGTTACGTATGTTTAGCTATCACGGTTCCTGAGATACAGCCTCGTGAAACCTCGGATTTTTTTGGTCTCGAGCAGGATTCGAACCTGCGTCTTCTGGGTTTGTAACTTTAAATTTGTGATTGAGTCAGCATACTAATTGCAGTTCAAAATTATCTCTATTGTCTTAATATTGAGTTTTTGCTTTTTATTTAGAACTAGCTGTTGCCCGCTACTTCGTACGTGTGAAAATTATGTTATAATGCCAATTTGATTGCTCTCTGCTTAGCGCCTAGGATATGTAGCGTATAAATTATAGCCTATTTGAAAACCCTACCCCTAGTTAATATTAACAGACAAAATTTTTTCTAACTATATTTTCGGCTTCGGTATCTTATGTCGAACACCCAGAGAGTTTTTTTTTATATTTCCAATGTTTTGACTTTTCTATCATTTTACGTATTTATTCTATAAATATAGTATTAGAATTAAAAATTAGGCACGTGAAAATGTTCATGTTATTCTCTCTCTCTAACCCGCAGTTTAAGCGGAGAGCCATAGATCTATTGACCAATTTACAGTCGCAAGCTTAATTAATGTATCTTTAACTTTAAGTCAAACTGTCCTCGATATTTATATCCTTATTATTAGTTGTAACAATAGTTTTTTTTTTCTTTACCAAGCAGCCAATGTTAATTTGTACTCGAAACACTAAATTGTCTGTCTACATAATTGTCTATAGTTAATTCGTGGACAATGGTGTTGGTTACATGGTGAATAATATGTCTAAGTTTTAATTGTAGTATGGTTAAGACTTTATCATGTAACTGTTTTTTGTCCCTAAATAAATAAATAAATTATAAATTATGTTAGGAGTTGATTTAGTTTTCATCACATTTTAAAGATATAGTTCGCTTTATCCTATGTGTAAGTTTGTGAAGATGTTTAGATGTTTGATATTCAAACATGGCTGAATGGATTTGGCTGAAATTTGATACATAGACGGTTTATAGCCTGGAATAAGAGGTTAGGCACTTTCATCCCTGGCTATAAAATGCTCCTATTGTGGCGGGAACGGGAACAGATTTCCACATGGATGAAGGGGCCGTCATCTGCTACTAATTAATAAAAACTTATATTAAATACTCTATTAACACAAAACTGGTGTTTGACTTTCATAGCCTAGGTACCCCTTTTCCTTCTTCAGATAGCAACTACCTATTACTGATTTTTTACATATTTAATTACTATCAAAATACAAATAAACAAGCTATCGAAATGCAGTACCATTTTGTAAATCTTTTCACTTATTTTTTACGTGAGCAAAATCCTACATGGATGCTATGCCGGACTCTTACCGACTAAAAATCACACGTATCCTTCCCAACAGCCTACGGTTGGGAGAACCGAGTAAGCCTTTGGAAGGATACCCCAGGACTCTCAACAGATCTACACGACTACCATTGCTATCCCGCGTCATTGGGATTTTTTCGGGTGTTATTCCGCTTCTTAGGGAGGAGGGGGGGGGGGGCGTGCGTGAATCCCTCACGTCACCGTCCTCAGGCTCCCGGTCATGGAGGCTGATAGTCTTGGGCAAAGAATTTGCTTACTGCAATCATCGTTTACAGAACACTGAGTCCGCCGGGCCACGAAGAAGATTAAGTCTGTTATAATAATAAGTGTACTAGAGCTTAAGGGGCGGTTATTGCGCACAAGTAGGCATTTGGCGCTCCCCTCGCCCCAGGCGCAAGACACACCGCGCGCCTGCAGCGGCAGTCAACTCTCATGCCACAGTATACAGTATAGTAGAAAGAAACAGCATGCTAACTTTGTTTGACCTAGTAAATGCATTTAACTTTATTAAGTGTAGTGATTTATTAGTTTCGTAAATAAAAATAAAAGAGTTAATCGTAAATAAATTATGTATATTATACTATTATTTTTAAGCTAAAGAGTTTGTTTGTTTGTTTAGTTGTTCTAACTCTAGAGTCTAAGAGACTGCTAGTTGAATTTCAAGAGTTTCTTAACAGAATGTCCATTTTTGAAAAATACCAAAATATATAACATCACGCTAAGGCGAATAAGAGCTTAGCAGCAACGAAACATTTTTCGACAACTAGGATATTTCATTTCTTTTGAGAGTTTCCGTTGCGTACGTTTGCTACAGTTGCGTAAAAAATGCAAATTACATTATTATGTAATTTGCATTTTTTGCTGCTCATAAAAATTTCTAAAGTTTTCTAAAGTTGGTATGCTAAGTATGAATCACGGGATCATTGTGCAATCCAAAATGGCCGCCGCGGTGTAATCACAAAATTTCATTATGGGTGTCGTTTAAAGGGTTTTTTGGTATGCTGAGTACGAATCACGTACTAATTTTGCAATCCAATATGGACGCAGCGCCGTAATCACAAAATGTCATGATGGGTATCGTTTAAGGGGTTTCTTGGTATGCTGAGTACGAATCACGTGATAATTTTGCAATCCAATATTGGCGCCGCGCCATAATCACAAAATTTCATGATGGGTATCGTTTAAGGGGTTTCTTGGTATGCTGAGTACGAATCACGTGATAATTTTGCAATCCAAAATGGCGGCCGCGGTGTAATCACAAAAATTCATGATGGGTATCGTTTAAAGGGTTTTTTGGTATGCTGAGTACGAATTACGTACTAATTTTGCAATCCAATATGGCCACCGCGCCGTAATCACACAATTTCATGATGGGTATAGTTTAAGGGAATTCTTGGTATGCTAAGTATGAATCACATGATAATTTTGCAATCCAATATGGCCACCGCGGTGTGATCACAAAATTTCATGATGGGTATCGTTTAAGGGGTTTTTTGGTATGCTGAGTACGAATCACATGATAATTTTGCAATCCAATATGGGCGCCGCGCCGTAATCATAAATTTTATGATGGGTATCGTTTAAAGGGTTTCTTGGTATGCTGAGTACGAATCACGTGATAATTTCGCAATCCAAAATGGCCGCCTCAGTGTAATCACAAAATTTCATGATGGGTATCGTTTAAAGGGTTTTTGGTATGCTGACGAATTACGTGATAATTTTGCAATACAATATGGCCGCCGCGCCGTAATCACAAAATATCATGATGGGTATCGTTTGAGGGGTGTATTGGTATGCTGAGTACGAATCCTGTGATAATTTTGAAATGCAATATGGCCGCCGCGCCGTAATCGCAAAAATCCATGATGGATATCGTTTAAGGGGTTTTTTGGTATGCTGAGGACGAATCACATGATATACGAAATGACGAAATAAACGATACCCATCATGAAATTTTGTGATTACGGCGCGGCGGCCATATTGGATTGCAAAATTATCACGTACTTCGTACTCAGCATACCAAAAAACCCCTTAAACGATACCCATCATGAAATTTTGTGATTACAGCGCGGCGGGCATATTGGATTGCAAAATTATCACGTGATTCGTACTCAGCATACCAAAAAACCCCTTAAACGATACCCATCATGAAATTTTGTGATTAAGGCGCGGCGGGCATATTGGATTGCAAAATTATCACGTGATTCGTACTCAGCATACCAAAAAGCCCCATAAACGATACCCATCATGAAATTTTGTGATTACGGCGCGGCAGCCATCTTGTATTGCAAAATTAGTACGCGATTCGTACTCAGCATACCAAAAAACCCCTTAAACGATACCCATCATGAAATTTTGTGATTACGGCGCGGCGGCTATATTCGATTGCAAAATTATCACGTGATTCGTACTCAGCATACGAACAAACCCCTTAAACGATACCCATCATGAAATTTTGTGATTACGGCGTGGCCGCCATGTTGGATTGCGAAATTATCATGTAATTCGTAGACATTTTAATGCATTAGGCAGCTGGTTACCATGTCGTGAAAACACTTAAAAAGTAAAAGATCACCACTTTTTTACCATGAGTCGCGTATGTATTTGTAACGGTTAATCTAACTACTTTTTGCACATTACTGATATTTTTATACTGTGGCGCGATTTCAACGTAATTTGGCATAATAATTACGAAATAGTTGCGAAAAAAACTGACACAGGTCCTGCCTCCACAAGCGCCAGGGCGAGACTGATCGGCAGTCAGCGGCGCAATTCTATTGCGTTTGGTAGATATTCGTACATGATAACTATGTAAATAGTTGTTTATAGAAAAACGCTCGGAAAATGTGTATAAAAACTTAATACCTTTAATTGAGTGCAAAAAAAAATATAAAATGTTAATAGTTTAGCCACAGTTTTGAAAAAACTTTTCTGAGAGAGTCAACTTTGGGATTTTTTTCTATCTAGTGAAATTTATTGGATCGTGTAACGGGCGCGGAATATGTTTAACTTATATCCTTAACTATTATATATATTTTTTTCAGATTTAAAAACCCTTTACTTTTTGACTAGGATTGTTTCAAAAAACTCAAAATCTGACCCACGCGGCCTTAAAGATAAAGTCTATTCTTTATCTTTAAGCTCTTCAAAAACGCTACATTTTATTGACTGCCTCGTTTATCTTAGAGGTCAAAGTGTGCGAGAGGTCGTTGGTTCGTTACCCACCGAAGACAAAGATTTTTTGTCGACTTTTATTATCGATAACATAATAGGTAGGTGAACTTTTAACAACACTATTTAACTCACACATAGATATTCCTTTTTTGGTTTCGTTTTCTATCTGACACTGTTTATCTTGTACCTACATTCTAAATCTATGGTAAAAACACTACCCTAAAGTAATAGTAAAAATATATGTGTGCATGTCGTGTCGTTGCTGGAATATGTTTGTGAACTAGTCTCACTGTTCGTAATTAAGGCGAAGTGCAATTGTGTCTCCAGCGATTCGGAGGGGGTGAAGCAGACGCAAGATGTTCGGGACGCTCCGTGCGTCGGAAACGTTTTCGCGCGTTAACCCGTTCACTACGCAATTGAAATCCTTGACAGAAGTACAGGTTTACATAACAATTTTTTTCGCCCTGTTTAGATAAACCTCTTTAGATCTTCTACTTGTGAGCAACGACGTAATTGATTTTGGTGCAATTTTTATCCATAGATTTAGAATGTACAAGATGAACAGTGTCAAACTGAAGACGAGACCAAAAATGAAAGATCTATGTTCGGGTTAAATAGTGTTGTTGAATGGTCACACCTATGTTATCGATAAAAGTATCTGTATAAATGGATGGAATGGAAATGAAACTTCTAAGCACACAAAGTGCTTAGAAGTTTCATCTCCAACTTCTTGTTTTGGGGAATAAATTGTTAATTTGAAGATTATATGGGGTAACTCGTAATATTAGAAATTCTGTAGTGATTTTACGAATTTTGATTCAGTGTGTGAATGTGAAAATACACTTTTAACATGTAATTTATGGCATTGTACATTGCATTGTTGCCGTACATATATATTTTGCCAATTGAATTTGAAATTTTACTAAAAATCCAACTCTTATCGTAATACTAAACCTAGAAACTCATTTATTATTGAACCCTAGTAACAATAAAAGATATTACTCGTAGATTTTTTTAAATATATTTACCTCGCCAAATTGACGTCGCCACTGATGGAAACTAATGGAAAGCCGTGGCGCATCTAGCGAATGGGGGCCATGCTTACAGCACACAAGACTTCTGACAGTAGTCCTCAAGTTGGCGGCCCTATGATGTGCCTCTTCACGCTCCGCTTGTAGAACCCGGGATTGTAAAATGAGGGAAACAAATGTGCGAGCTGGTCGTTCCAGGATTTTGTAGTTCGACAGAGGAACGATCTTTTGAAACGCTCAGTTCTGGCGAAGATTCTCTCCGCTATATATGAGTGGCACCTCTGCCCGACGTGTTGTTCGGAATCGGAAAGGAGATGGTGGGATCAGGTTGAAGAGCTCTTCAGAACATTCGCCGTGATACATTCAGTAGAAGGCAGCCAAGGACGCTATGGTTCTTTGCTGCGCTAACGGCATGAGGCTTACCGTCATCTTAGGACAACCTATAATTGAAATCGGATAACACGTCTCTGCATTGCGCCAAGCGCGTCCAGTAAGTACCTCGCACAGTCATCCCAAAGGTGAGAACAGTATTCGACGCAGAGGCTAATCTGCGCCTTGCACAGCAAACATCCCGGTGTGGCGTGGAGTACCTTAAGTGAAGTAAAATTATAAAAATTCAACTCAAAATGGATCACAAATTTTGGAAATATTATATTAAAATAGGCACAAAACCCTAAAAAAAGGTTAAATAACACAGTTCGAGTAAAAATCAATCATATTTATAGTTAATTAAATCCAGATAAGTTTGTTTGTAGCAATGCCACTATAATGAACTATCGACATCCTTATCGATACCTACCCATGACTATTTTACTGTAAACAGCCCTTTGTATTTCTGCCTTATATATCCTCCAAAAATGCATTTACACATTAAATATTGTGTTATGTATGAAGGAAAATGCATAATCTACGTTATGAGTTGGACTTTCAGTGAAATTTTACATCCAATTTGGCAAAATATGTACGTCAAAAATGGAATGAACGAAGTCACAAATGACCTGTTAAACGAGTCTTTCTTCATATAATATCCTATTCACACACTAAACACGACAATATTGTTGAAAATATAAAATTTTCTATTTTAATCGTAAGATCACTACAGATTATTGAATATTATAAATAACATAGAGCCGCCATAGGATCCCAGCGGGCTCAGCGATTCAAAATACTGACATATGAGTACACAATTTGCTTTCTCTTTTCCTCTCGAGCTAAGTGCTATGGATAATGAGGTCTCGCTCGCACGCTTTGTATATCTATTGAGAGTAGCGAAAAATTCTAAATCTATGTTTTTATCACTAACATGTAATGTTTAGTTTAGGTAGTAATAATGTAAATATAGATATGTAATAAAATAATTATGTTTCTCTGTAATTTTTAACAATAAATGTATATATTATTTTTTCATAATAAGAATAGAACGTAATATTTTAAAGAAGTACTTGCATTTAATTTTTTTTACCTGTGACGATTTTTGCCAGGTTTAATGAAAAAGTAAGAATCTGCTGACCCTATCCTTTATTGTTTATATTTTTTGGTACTTCCTTAAAAAGAAAAAGGAGGGTTCTGTTCAAAAAAAGACTGAAAAATATACCTGTAGGAGCCCTCCTTAATTTTTTTTCTGATCTTAGGATTCGTAAATTTCAAATGTCTAGCTATTGCAGTGGTGCAAAAGATGACAGATAGATAGTCTCAGTAATAGGGTCGCGTTATTACAGATTATTTATACTGTTGTATGATGGCACTTGGTGGAACCTGCACCGCATATTGAATAACCACCACTTGTACTGTTCTACAGCATTTATTTACTCTACACCTGACCGCTTTCGCCTCTTAGCATTTTCAAATGGCAATACTTTCTCCTCGTTCC
Organism: Miltochrista miniata; assembly: GCA_933228765.1. Classification (NCBI taxonomy): domain Eukaryota; kingdom Metazoa; phylum Arthropoda; class Insecta; order Lepidoptera; family Erebidae; genus Miltochrista; species Miltochrista miniata. The sequence continues at coordinate 27,946,469 of OW121751.1, forward strand.
ATTTTTACCCTTTGGATACGGAACTGTAAAAAACGGCCAATATATTCACAAAGTCATCTTCTAGCGCTTAACATATAGGTACCACTATCCATTGAACATTATATTACTATTTTACATTATGGCTTAAAAACAAAGTGAGGGTTGTATTGACTGTATCGGGTTGTATATAAGCTGTTTATTTTCAGTTCACTGTTGGTTAAAATTCAAACTGAGGTGACGGGAGCCCTCGAACCGTTTGGCGCAGCGAAGAACCTTGGCTACCTTCTATTGAATGTATCACGGCGAATGTTCTGAAGAGCTCTTCAACCTGATCCCACCCTCTCCTTTCCGATCCCGAACAACACGAGCCGGGCAACGATGCCACTCACACACAGTGGAGAGAATCTTCGCAAGAACTGAGCGTTTCAAAAGATCGTTCCTCTATCGAACTATAAAAACAGGAAACGACCTGCCCGCACACGTGTTTCCCTCATATTACAATCCCGGGTTCTTCAAGAGGAGCGTGAAGAGGCACATCACAGGGCCACCAACTTGAGGACCACTGTCAGAAGTGGCCCCTAATCGCTAGATGCGCCACGGCTTTCCATCAGGCTGGGGGCGACGTCAATTTGGCGAGCCAAATATAAAAAAAATATACTCATACTTACAACTTTCAAATTCAATACCTACCTACATAGACTACGACGTACGAGTAGTAAAGTAAGACTACGAGAATATCAACAATACGCAATACGTGCCTTGAAAACTGAAATTTTGGATACAAGAATACCAATTTTTTAAGTTTAATTTATTATAGACTCAATTAAGGTTTATACCTACTGTTATATCGTAAATTTAGAAGAATTGGCCCACTGGTTTATCAGTCACTAGCGGACGTCACGCGGTTTCACCCGCGTAGTTTCCGTTCCCGTAGGAATACGGGAATAAAATATAGCCTATGTTCACCGCAAAGAGTGTAGCTTCCCAACAGTGAAAGAATTTTTCAAATCGGTCCAGTAGTTCTGGAGCCTATTCGTAACAAACAAACAAACAAAAAAAAAACAAATCTTTCCTCTCTATAATATTAGTATAGATTAGTATTATACTCGTTATGACATTGATTTTACTTTAATATTAATATAAAAATAATGTACATGTTATACGCTCGATCAGGGCGTCACAAACATGAGCGCATTTATAGGTGAATCTTCTGGACTTATCTATTATGTGGCATCAGGCAAACTTTGTATTGGAAAGTATGAAAGCGTTACTCTATAACTTATATAATACACCAAAGAAACTTCCCCAAACAGATGTGATATTTTTACGCTCTTATTTAAGCCTTGAATACTTTCTTTTTTGGTTTTTTTTATTACCCATTTTCGTTACTACGGCAGCGAATTACGTCAGCGGGCGTGACAAAGTTGTAAACGGGTGTCCTCAACGAAGCCTGTCGGCTGACTGAGCGGGCTCTATGAGGTGGCTGATAGCGGCAAAATGCACTCCCGCTCAACAAAACGTTTTTTATATTAAACCAATATGTTTTTAATAAATAAATAACTGCATAGCGCCTCGAGGTAACTTATTAGGGACATGGAAATAAAAAAAATAGTGTGGTACATTATATAAGTACTGAATGAAATTGAATATAGTCAAGGCGGTCACAGGTAAATTTACAGATTCGAGGGAACTTTGGGATTATTTTCTATCGAGCCGAATTTACTCAATCGTGTTTTGGAGAGCTGACATCCCTAGTCAATATACTTAATAATAATTATCCATTTAAAAAATTGTAAAACCTTTGTTACCACCATTGCAAAATTGGTTCGAAATATGTCAAAATTATGTATTTTGAGTCCCACTTCACCTTAAATGTATAACCTGGGCCCGTCTATACTATAACTTGGTTGAAGGATCCATTGCGAGTCGGGCGCATGGAGGGGTTCGTACCAGAAAACGGCAAAATACATTATCACATATTTTTTTACCTACCTATACACTTCGATCAACAATACCTGTAGATCGAAGTATAACGGCAACAGAAATACAACTTCAACTGTCTAGACATCACGGTTCATGAGATGCAGCCTGGTGGCCTTAAGACTCCTTGGATACGGAACCCTACAAAAGGGGCAGAATACAATTTTTTTGCTTATTAGTCTTAAAATCAATCGATACATAAGTACATATCTAAAATTAGATTTATTTATTGGGTTTATTACGTCCCTTGCCGACAGTTGGCCTTCTATTATTTCTATGATCTCGGTATAGAAGGCGATATAATGCAGCTTGCAAGCGAAGTTCGAGTTATTGTCGTTCTGGTGACAATAGAAACACATCGCGCTATCTTACGACCTAAATAAAAGGTAATTTTTTTGTATCTTCTTATAAAGGCTTTCTCCGTATCCAAAATAAAGAATATTTTATATTATCTGTGTCCAAAGTCAATCAACGTTTAAATCGAAAATATGAATTTTATGTAATACATTGTAACCCCAAGGGGGGTTACAATGTATTACAAAAAAGTTATTATTTTAAATGTCACATAGTCATGTATATCCAAGATTGGAAAAATAATACTCCAGTATACATATAAAGAGTTTTCTTACAATGTATTACAAAAAAGTTATTATTTTAAATGTCACATAGTCATGTATATCCAAGATTGGAAAAATAATACTCCAGTATACATATAAAGAGTTTTCGAATAGCAAAAAAGTCTCGTTTCCCTGCGTAACATCACTTTTGCACGATGTTCAACTTTTATGTATGTTTAAGAGTCCATTTACACACATAAAACACTCCAAAATACACCAGTTTGATTGGCGTCCGGTTCTCTTCAATATGCTTTTAAGTTAAACCTTTTTTTTTTTTTTTTTTTTTTTTTTTTTTTTTTTTATACCACTAAGGTGGCAGACAAGCATACGGCCCACCAGAAGGACCGGTGGTCACCGCAGCCTATGAACGTTTGCAACACCAGAGGTGCCACACTCGCGCTGCCGACCCTGTAAAAACCTTCTAAGACCCCTTTTGAAGAACCCCATACTGTAGGCGTTTGGGAAAACCGAGGCAGGGAGGTCATTCCACAACCTAAGCGTGCGCGGAAGAAAACACCTATCGGATCTAACCGTGCTGGAACGCACCGGACGCCGAGTGTGAGGATGAACTCCCTGTCTGTGGCGAGCGGTGCGATGATAGAACGTAGCCGTGGGCATCATATCAAACAATTCCTCAGAGCACATACCATTGTACAGGCGGTAGAACACGCATAAGGAGGCAAAGTCTCTCCTGTCGCGAAGAGGTTCCACACCAGCTATAAGTACAGGATCGTTGACAATTCTTACAGCTCGTCTTTGCACCGAGCCAAATGGACGAAGCTGATATTCAGGTGCTCCCGCCCAGAGGTGACAGCAGTACTCCATATGCGGCCGCACTTGCGACTTATAGAGAAGCAGTGTTTGCGCCGCAGTGAAGTACCGCCGCGCCCTGTTGAGCACACCTAGCTTCTTGGACGCCAGCTTAGCCTTGTCCTCCAAATGACTACGGAACTGAACGTCACTGGAGATGTCAACGCCAAGGATCCCTATACTTTTGGAGATGGAAAGAGATGTGCCCTGAAATTGCGGCGCTACAGTAATTGGGGTTTGCTTAGCGGTGAAAAAACAGGCTTGTGTCTTGGAAGGGTTGAACTGGACAAGATTTTGTCCACCCCAATCGGACACTCTAGTAAGAGTAGCCTCGATTTCAGACACAAGCTGTTCACGATTTTCCTCTACTGTGTCCCGAGAGATACCGGGGCGGCCCGTGTAACAAGTGTCCCCCGTACTGTCGTCCGCATAACAATGAATGCCATCAATAGACAACATGTCATTGATATGCAGCAGAAACAGAGTAGGGGACAACACTGAGCCTTGCGGTACTCCAGCGTTTATGGCCATGCAGTCTGAACAGCTGCCGTCAACGACGGCCCTGATGCTTCTACCGGCCAAGAAGCTGGACACCCATCCGCATAATCTCTCAGGTAGTCCATATGAGGGCAATTTCGTAAGTAGACCACGGTGCCAGACCCGGTCAAAGGCTTTAGAGATGTCGAGGCTCACTGCTAGAGCCTCACCCTTACTCTCGATAGTCGCCGCCCATCGGTGTGTTAGGTACACAAGAAGATCGCCCGTCGAGCGACCGTGACGGAAACCGTACTGCCGGTCGCTGAGCAGGTCGTGTTCCTCAAGGTACCCCAGGAGCTGTGTATTAATTACACGCTCCATCACCTTGGATAAAAGGGAGGTGACGGCTATAGGCCTGTAATTGGCCGGGTCGGTCCTGTCACCCTTCTTGGGTACAGGATGTACATACGCGATCTTCCACGACGCCGGGACTTGTTGCATGGAATAGGAAAGTGTGAAAAGACGTGTAAGTACCGGACACAACTCTGGACCACAATGCTTTAGTACCACCGCGGGAATGCCGTCTGGCCCACTCGACTTATGAACGTCCAGGGATTGAAGCTCCCGCCGGACATTCCGCTGTGTAAATTTAACTTCCGGCATGGAAGTGCCACAACTCGGAATGCCCGGCGGTAAAGCACCCCCGTCGCTCATGGTCGAGTTAGAGGCAAAGAGATTACCCAAAAGGTCGGCTTTCTCCTTGGCACTCTGGGCCAAACTACCGTCGGGTTTAAGCAAGGGTGGTAATCCTGACCGACAGAAGTTTCCCTCGGCAGCTTTGGCAAGCGACCAAAATTCACGACTTCCTGAAGGGTAGCCTGCTAGCCGTTCGCCAATTCTGCCGACGAAATCGAACTTGGCCTTGACAATTGCTCTTTTACTGGACCTCGAGGCGGCATTTAATTTGCGTTTTACCTCAGAGATGTTTGGATCTGAATTTGCACGAGCCGTGGTCCAAGCTTTGTAGGCAGATTCTTTCTGCATTAGAGCTTCTCTGCAGAGCCGATTGAACCACGGTCGCTTTTTTGCACCTATAGGGATCCAGCGGTTGGGAATGTAGCATTCCATACCCTCCAAGATCCCCTCCGCGACTGCTATAGCACAAGAATCCAGATCCTCTGAGGCAAAACAAAGCCGCCACCACGGGTACGACGCATAGAACTCTCGCAGTCCATCCCAGTCTGCTGACTTGTAGTGCCACACATGTCGCCACTCCTTGGGCCGAGGTGGTTCAGGCCTTGCGAGAGGCACATGCGTCCGAACGACACAGTGGTCCGACGATCCTAGCGGAGCATCCACTGAAACGTTGTATCCGTCCGGACGCGTTGTCAGCAGGAGGTCCAGCAATGCACTATGCTCGTTCTCCCTGTCTGGTATCCTTGTATGGGATTTAACCAGCTGGGAGAACCCATAGGTCAAGGCAAATTCGTGAGCAGCTTTTCCCGCAAAGTCGTTGGTCCGGGAGCCCAACCAGTCAACATGATGACCGTTGAAATCTCCCAAAATCACTATCTCCGCGGAGGGACACTGCTCAATCACCCTGTCAGTCGACTGCTGCAGGTGGTCATAAAGGCGAACTGTGTCCGTGTTACCGCTGTGAGACCTGTACACGCACGCGTAGATCCGGGTGTGGCCCCCGTGATCCACGCGCGCCCATAACGTAGACAGGTCCCTGTCTTCGAGGCTTGTAAGACGGCGACAGCAGACATCATCCCGTACGTACACAAGGCAACGCAATGAAGTATGCAGGCCACACTAGTAACATGCATGTGTGTGTAAATCTAACGAGTGTATTATATTACGTTTCTATGTGCGTGACTGACACGCTCGCACCAGCATCGTATACTTTTACAATATAGGGCATCATGATGTCTTGTTCGGGCGTTTTCGTCTAAGCTCGGCTAAGCCGAATGAAACGGGAAACGGGAACTACGCGGGTGAAACCGCGTGACGTCTGCTAGTATAATATAAAATAACAAAGAAGGAAAATAAAACAATTTCTTTATACTTATTATAATATGTAATATAAAATTCTGTAATGATGTTGTGTTAATATCAGACTGACACAATATCAGACAAGAATAGTCGTAATGCTTTTCATTTGTAGTAAGTAATTTATTAATTAGTGACATGAATCAACATGTTATCAAGTTAGAAATTATGATCTAGTTATAACCTCTAACCTCAACAACAATAACATCATTCACATAATAATAATAAACTACTTCTATTGGCACTTTTGTAGCACCAACTTTTTATTTATAGTTTTATTAAGATTTTTAAAAGCAAAATATTCTAAATATCACATCACAGACTAATAGCCAATAGGTGCACCATCACTGTCTATTACTTGTTGCAATCTTGTTGTCATGTTAGCAACCATATTCCAACACAGGTCAGTGCCACGAAATGATTCCCAAGTGGAAGTAACGACTTCATCTAGATTCGATTTAGACCTCACTTTAGATGAATCCCAATTGAGCACCATATGCCCCCATAGGTTTTCAATGGGATTTAAATCAGGGCTTTTAGAGGGCCATTCAATGACAGTAAAGTTTTCTTGTGTGTTTAACCAATTTTGCACAAGCCGGGCACGGTGCACTGCACAGTTGTCATGCACAAAGTAAATGTGCTCATGCGGATAAACAACACGCAAAGTTGGTAGCATGACATTTTGCAAAACATCCAGGTAACCTTTACTGTTATTCCGACCCCCTACTTCCACTAACTCGCCGGGTCCCATCGATGACATCCAGCCCCAGTAACCCAAAGTGATGCGTCCACTAGACCTGCATGGAACGACATTATTTTGGGAATAACGTTCACCCGCTTTCCTCCACAATATTTTACGACCATCCTTGTCTGACTTAAAACATTTTTTCGTCACTAAAAATCACTACACTGTTACACCAATCAAAGTCCAGATATTGTCGTGCAAATTGTATCCTATCTTGCTTATGTTTCTCTGACAATAAAATCATCTTAGCTGGCTTCCGACATCTTAATCCTGCTGCGCGCAAATGAACCCTGACGGTCTGTAAGGATATGTCATGCCTGGTAGCCGTGGTGCGCGTCGATGCGAAAGGGTCCGCCAAGTGTGTGGCAACAACATCTCGATGCCGTGGATTAGCCTCCGTGTATACGGTAGCTTGTCGGCCAGGACGAAGACGATCTATGTGCCTTAAAGCACCATGTCGATGAACCCACAGTTGCACCGTTTTTCTCTGTGAACAATATCACAAAATAATTTAAAATAATATTTACAACGTAATTATACCTTAAATTATGCACATTATAATATAATTATATAAATATTTTTGAATAAATAATCTTTAACTTACCGATATATTTAATCGTCTTGAAATTTCAGTAATTGAAACATTTTGCTCATACAAAACAATTATTTCAGCTCTTAAAAGCGTAGTTAAATGATGCATTTATTTAATCTTTTTTCATAAAAGAGTTAAAATTATTGATGAGCACAGTAGTCAGAACCAGTCTGTTTACGTCTAGTAAATCATTACTTTGAGGGTAAAATAATATTCACACTTGACGAACTGTGATCACTTTTGTGTTATTTAATGTGGGTAGAATCAATATAAATAATAATGATAATAGTTTTGACTGTCAATTTTGCTTTAGTTTACTTTAGAGTCTCAAAACAAGTTACTAACAACACGCACACATAGAAACGTAATATAATACACTCGTTAGATTTACACACACATGCGTGTTACTAGTGTGGCCTGCATACTTAATTGCGTTGCCTTGTGTACATACACACCCCGGCTTTCCGCCTGAAGTGGTACTCCAGCTTGTAGCCAGGGTACATTAAGTCAGATGCATCTTCCGGGCATGAGATCTGCGTCTCCGTCAAGAAAAAAAGGGTCGGCTTCGCAGTTTCAAGATGGTGGTGGACTACGTTGATGTTCGCGCGCATGCCTCTGATGTTGCAAAAGTCCACTTGAAGTGTGGACGCCGTTGCCGCTGTGGATACCCTTTTATTTTTCCTTTTTGCTGCCATGGTTGTTTTTTTTAAAAAGGGGAATTAAGAAGGTTGAGGGGGCGCCTGTGTGCCGCTGGCGCAGGAGACTAAGCGAGGCTCCAACTCACCAAAGGCAGACAAAGGTAATGCGGAAGATTGGCACGGCGTACGGTAGGGCCCCCGGTCCCCCCCCAATGCAGTGGCCGCGTCCACTCCGGTATCCTCCTCCGGCACGACCACAGCACCAGGGACTTTACACAGGCTGCTGGTTCAGCCTCCTGGGGCGGAGATTAAGTGATCCCCAGGTTCGGGTTCCGTACAGCCTGCGGGCGGTCAGCGGTCAACCGTTTCACCGGGTCTCCCTGACCGCCGTACCAATACTCCGCGCCTCTATCCGCCAATGGAGCCAGGTAAGCCTCTGGTCTCACCGTCACCGGCACAAAGTCGCCCCAATGAGCTCTGGATCCCTGCTAACCGACAGAGAACATAACCCAACCGGAGTCAGGTTACTATTACCGCGGTCTTCTGCAGGGCGGAGGTACTGCCCCAGGCGGGCTGCTCAACGAACGGAGTACCGTTATGCCCTTCCTCCTAATGTGGGCTTTTTCGTTAATCCCTAAGATATTGAATCTTAGGGATCTCATTGAAGAAGCCACTACTGTACCCTCAGGGTGTAACGTTAGCTCCATGAGAAGTAACGCATATCCCCTAAACCCCGAGGGGGAAAAATTGCTACCTAAATCAGGGCTTCCCAAACTGTGCCTCACGACGCCCTTGGGAGCTGCTGCGTTGTCCTTGGGGCGTCGCAGGGCGTCGCAGTCACAGTATAAATATGTATACAGTGTCGCAGTCGTGAGCGAGTCGAATGACAAATTTTTTCAAAAAGTTTTTGAGGGGCGTCGTATAAAATGGCTGATTCCCAAGGGCATCGCAAATTCAAACTCAAAAAAAATATATTTCGCATAATCCTATTCCATAGGCACTTGCGACACGTCCATGAATACATTACAAATCAAAATTATTACCACCAGTTTAGAACGCGCCGCGCTTAAGAAGAACTGGCAAGAAACGGCGGGCTTGTCTTTTTGTGCTCTATTTACAATATTTAAACTAAAAATCACAACTATTGCTTGAGAATGCAGCAGAGGAAGCAGGTCATTTCCAATCTTCCTTGTCAAGCAAATAACCGGCAATTGTATGTAGCCTTTGCAGTACAATTTACTTTTTATACACTTTTTAAACTTATTTAAGGGCATACTTTTTATTTCATTTGGAAGCCTGTTGTAAAAACGTAAACAGGAAAGAATTACTGAACTAAACGCAGGACAAATAAGTTTGGGAAGCCCTGACCTGCATGATATAATTTTTATTTTGTGTGGATTTATTATGATTGGGTTATGGTTAAACGTTGAGGGTGAAGAAATTTTTACGTATTTGAATGAATTTTAGAATGTTGTTTGTTCACGGAACTAAAATATTAGATTTTTTTACACACAACTTAGTTTTTTGAACTTTAAATTTGGGTCTCATTTCACATTGATATTTTGATGGGATATCATTACTTTTTGTACAAAAATTACTAAAGTAAGTAATAAAATTGTATTCATATAATTGACTGCCTCTGTGGCGCAGTAGTGATACCGCTTGCGGCGCTGGAGGTCGTGGTTTCGATTCCCACCGGAGACAAATATTTGTGTGACCCATAAATGTTTGTATCGAGGGGCTGGGTGTTTCTATGTATAGTATGTTTGTGTTTAAAAGTATATAAGTACTTTGGGATCAGATAGCGTTGTGTGAAATGTCCGTGAATATTTATTTATCATGTTTTTGTGTTTTTGTTTTTGGTGCCAAGATGTGGTCCACATTTGTCGTCCTTGCCGTAACGTTAGCTGGTGTCCATGCCTACTCGGAAGGAGCACCTCAGGAATCCTGCACGAGCCTGACGGCAGATCATAACAAAGTAAAAGCGAGAAAAAAGGGGCCATTCCTTATCGAAACTGCTAACGAGGTACAACTTGATATTAATATATTATTATTTTATTGATATTATTATTCCTCTTTATTTAATTTATTATTATTATTTATATTGATATTATATTTATATATTAGGTACAGTTTTTTTATGGTGAATTTTATTTACGCTCATTGCTATCTTTTGGGGTAACTTTTTTTTACGTGTTGACTAAAACTACACGTGCCCTACCACTGCCTACGGTCGGTAGTGCTGTGAGGCCGGGACTCCATCAAAGCGGAGATGTGTGCAGTGTGCTGCGTGCTGTGCAAGAAGAGATGTTTTTCAGCTCGGGGGACTCCACCAAAGCGGGGAGGTGTGCGGTGTGATGTGTGCTATGCGGGAAGAGATGTGCGGTGTGTTTGTGTGTTCAATACGCATTCTGACACGAAAGGTAGACGATGTCGCTATTATTACAAAAAAGGTATCTTCTTTTACTTGAAGAAGAAGAGCTACTGTCTGAAGAAACAGAATTGATTTGATTGATTGGGAGGGTGACATCGCTCACAGCACGCCGCTCACATCTCCGCTCCGCGCCATACAAATATTCCACATCTCCGCATAGCGATCTCCACTGAAGCTAAGCGGAAAGGAGATGTATCAATAACGCATTTCTATTGGTTATTTTAAAAAACATCTCTCCGCTCGTCTCGTCTCCGCTTTGGTGGAGTTCCGGCCTAAGTCCTAGGAAGGATATCCTTTGGAGGTTCCTTTTAAGAGTAACTTGAAATGATTCTTTATTGAAAAAAACAATCCTTGCTAATCAAAACAAAGAAGGTCTTCTTAGTTATTTTGAGGGTTCCGTACCCAAGGGGTTAAAACGGGACCCTATTCATGAGACTTCGCTGTATGTTTGTCCGTCAAGAGACTGTATCTCAGGAACCATGATAGCTAGACAGCTGAAATTTTAGCCACTGTAACAATAAATACTAAAATCTAAAAATAATAATAATTAAGGGGGCTCCATACAACAAACGTGTTTTTTTTTTCGTATTTTTATTACGGTGTCCTCCGTGTGCTAGTCAGACTCGTACTTGACCGGTTTTTATTTATAATGTAGATACCTAACAGTCCTAACACTAAGTTTGCAGACAAGCTTACGAACCACTTGAAGAAAAGTACAGTTTTACCATATTTCACCATTATAGGCATACAATTGTTCTTTAAATTATCAAAATAGTCTTATGCTATTATAAATCTTAAATTTTCAATAGTCATTACATTCATTATACACACCTACCTACACTTTTTTTTTCTAATTTCAGGATTAAAATTTAAATGTCATAGGCATACTTACCTACCTATTTCAAAGACAAAAATTAATTATCAATGTCTAATGTTATAATATTAAATTAAATCTTACTCTATACGTACGAATAAAAATGTTTTATATGTAGGTATATTTGTAAGATTTTATATATTAGATCAAGAATAATTGTTATTCTTGATCTAAGACAGAGGTTCCCAAGCTGTGCGCCGCGGCGCCTTGCCCCTCTAAAATAAAAAATAAAAAGAGCACAAAAGGAATAGCCCGCCAAGATTTTTGCCAATTCTGCTAAAGCGGGCCGCGTTCCGAACTGGTGGTGGTACTAACTTTGATTTGTATTCATGAACGTGTCGCAAGTGCCTATGTAGTAGGACTATGCGATATAAATATTTTTTGAGTTTGAGTTTGACCCGTCGCCGTCGTTTACCGAGTCGCGGACTCCGCTCTAAAACTCCTTTGCTAAAAAGGGTCTGTCTGTCAAGACAACTATTTTGATTTTTTAAAACTAATCTACGCGGTGTCTGAGGCGAAAGTTGCCACCTTCCGCCCAAGGAAATCGGCCAAGTTCTCACCGTGTTGACCATCTTGAAGAGTTTTAGTTGATCTCTCAACTTAGGTGGTGATCAGATCGATAATAAACGAGTGGCTGGAGAGGAGCCATGGCAATCTCCTCTACCGGTTGTCACCGATAATTAAGGGCACGGATGCTTCGGTAAGTATCTGTGGCGATTACGCCGGGAGACCACGGTTCAGTGTCAGCACTGCGAAGGAAGCAGCGAGGACACAGCGCTCCATACAGAGCATAGCGTGGGCGCCAGGTTCTAGTGGCAGGTCTTGACCTGAACATTATCTCGCTGGAAACTACGGTGCGAGCGATGATTTCCAACGGGAGTACGTGGGACGCCACCGCGTCTTTCTGCGAGCAGGTCATTCTCGTGAAAGAGATGGCGGGGAGGGAGCAGGGAGATAACTCTCCAACCCGAGATTTCCAGTCTGCGGCGAGGGTGCCATACACTCGATTTTGCCCATACTATCGGACTCTATGACCGGGGGCCTAAGGTCGGGGCGGGGGCTGTTCACCGTCCTTACAGAAGCCGGCCCAAGACGACAGCGTGACGTTAAAGTTTTTCGCACGACACACGACCCAGGAAGCGAGAGTGACACCCGAAAGCTTCCAAAGACGCGGGGAAGTACTCGAACCAAACGAAGTAGATGACGTCGCTGTGGTAGCCAAGGTCTGTCAGGAATCCTGGGACATCTTTCCCGAGGCTCCCGACCGTAGGTAGAGGTAGAGCACCGTATGACTTCAGTCGGTAAGATTTCGGCACACAGATTCCACAAGTAAATAAATAAATGGTTTAAAAAACCCTAGAAAAATACGCTTTTATAATGCACGAAAAACCCCAAAAATAAATTATGGATCGTTCAAGTTGCCTCTATTTCTGGGCTGAAGTGTAAACTATGTGCTTTTAGTTATAATATTTGATTATAAAAGCGTGGGGCGCTGGAACAGGAAAGACTTTCCTGGCGGAAGCTGCATGATGTCTTGTCCGATTAAGGATAAGGTCACATTTATAAAAACGTGTTTTTCTCGTGTTTTAAACTATTAATTTACACTGTCACGCTTTTATATATCTATTGTGACTTTTATTATTATTAATATCATTTTAAATTTCGGAAATGTATTAAAGATGATAGCTTTAATTGAAATTCATGACATACTTACTTAAAAAGTAAAGTAGTTAATCACGCCGACGCATTTTCAACACCCACTTTTACCAGTTTTTCGTGACGCCCGCGCAATAGGAGCAAACCTATTACCGTTACGGATCTCTATTAGATAATTCATTGGTAGGTCCTTAAAGTTTCGGCATTCCGAGATATTTAGTACAATATGTAGTAATCACGTAATAGGAATACAAAAGCATATATCCCCAAGCGGGTTTTTTAACGGTAACCAAAGATATCTCGTTCTCGAACAAGAACTCTACATTTTGCCACTGTTAACGTATTCCCCTCATGTATCTACTTTATTGCCTGAAAGAAGAGGCGTTCCCTCTGGCAGCATAAACGTTGCAGTATGCAGCTTTCGCCAGGATTTTTATTATATAAGGATTAGTATTAATAGGAATATGCTTACAAAAAAGTCTTTCTTGTTCTAGCGCCCCACGCTTTTATAATCAAATATTACAACTAAAAGCACATAGTTTACACTTCAGCCCAGAAATAGAGGCAACTTGAACGATCCATAATTTATTTTTGGGGTTTTTCGTGCATTATAAAAGCGTATTTTTCTAGGGTTTTTTAAACCATTTATTTATTTAATACTTTTTAGTCACAACATTTATACCTTAACTAGCTGTTCCCTGCGGCTTCATTCGCGTAGAAGTAGTTATCGCATAAAATCCATAAAATCATTACCCTCCTTTCGCGCAGTCAGTTAAAAAGTAACCTATGTCCTTCTCTTAAACTCAAACTATCTTTATAAAAATTTCATCAAAATCGGTTCAGCGGTTTAGGCATGAAAACGTAACAGACAGACAAACAGAGTTACTTTCGCATTTATAATATTAGTAGGGATTTCTGTATTACATGGTGTTTTGTCTGAGTTCGACTAATGTGAAAATATGTCATTATTACTCTAATACATATACATTTTCTGCAGGTACCTATGTCAATATTTACACTCAATATTAACTTCAATATATAACAGGTTTGTTATAACCTTAAACCCTAATCGTGGTCTAAGCTCATTACACGACTTTTCTAACAAATTCAAACACAGCTATGATACGATGTTCAATCATGAAGTTACAGTTCATATCTTACGGCTCCATCATCATATCAGTTTGACAGTACCATATTATTGTATTGTCATCAGAACTACATACAGCTGCCAATTTTCATGACCCTACGATCCTTGGAAGCTGGTTATATTAGCTACCTTAGATTCCACTTGTTTTCTGTGCCTATCTTCCGGCTCCATCATCATATCAGTTTGAAAGTGCCATATTATTGTATTGTCATCAGAACTACATACATCTGCCAATTTTCATGACGCTACAATCCTTGGAAGATGGTTAAATAAGTATCCTTAGATTCCACTTTTTCAGTCGAAATTTCAGTGCCTATCTTCCGGCTCCATCATCATATCGGTTTGACAGTACCATATTATTGTATTGTCATCAGAACTACATACAAATGCCAATTTTCATGACCCTACGATCCTTGGAAGCTGGTTAAATTAGCTACCTTAGATTCCACTGGTTTTCTGTGTTTATCTTCCGGCTCCATCATCATATCAGTTTGACAGTACCATATTATTGTATTGTCATCAGAACTACATACATCTGCCAATTTTCATGACGCTACGATCCTTGAAAGATGGTTAAATCAGTATCCTTAGATTCCATTACATTGTTAGTTACATACACGACGACCTAATAAAAGCTTATTAATAATAAAATTTTTCCATAAAAAATAAAACCGACTTCAAGCAAATCCTGAAAAATAAAATTTTACTTAGCACAAAGTAATATGTATTTTGATTTTATCAGATTTTATTGAATATCATATTGAAGTCGGCGCCAAGTAAACCCATAGTTTTATGTAGGTATTATATTGATGGCACCAACTTCAATATTATATTGAATTAAATATGATAAATCAAAATACATATTACTTTGTGCTAAGTAAAATTTTATTTTTCAGGATTTGCTTGAAGTCGGTTTTATTTTTTATGGAAAAATTTTATTTTCATTATTTTAAGTGACGGGTGAATTGAAAAATATATCTATCTAGATGAAAGTTCTCATCAATACAAATCAATCAAGCCCAAACACAAGGTAGCTGAAGGAATTCCCTCGACTGTCTTTCGGTTCCATCATCAGATCGACTCTAGACATTCATTAAATTGTAGTACCTACCTTTAAGTACTGAATTAAAAAGTTAACAAACGCACTAGTTGTCCCTACAATTTTCGGTGGTTGCCCTCGATTTCTCCTGAATCCCATCATCAGATTCTGACCTGGTGAAATTGGGACCACCTCAGCAGTGAACTCTTTCCAACAAAAAGCAGATTTGAAATTCGTCTATAATTGACGAAATATCGGTGAACATACTTACATAAAACATTGAGAACTTCCTTTTTTTTTAAGTCGGATCTATCAATCTAAGTGTAAAGTTCTCATCAATACAATTCAATCAAGCCCAAACACAAGGTAACTGCTGTAAAGTGTTAAGGAATGCCCTTGACTGTCTTTCGACTCTATCATCAGATCCACTCCAGACCTTCATTAAAATGTAGAACATTAAAGCACGTAATTAAAAAGTTAACAAGCGCACTAGTTGTCCCGTCAATTTTCGGTGGTTGCCCTTGTTTTCTCCTGGATCCCATCATCACATCCTGACTTAGTGAAAATGGGACCACCTCAGAAGTAAACCCTATTCAACAAAAAAAGAAATTTTGAAATCCGTCTATAACTGACCGAAATATCGCTTGACATACATAAAAAAAAATACATACAGACGAATTGAGAACCTCCTCCTTTTTTTGAAGTCGGTTAAAAAGAAGGCAGTTTCCCTAGATAACGCCGGCTTCACATGTTTTCCCGGATTTAGTCTGCGTAATGACTTGGCCGAGGCTCCATGGCACAGGAAAGTGGCTTGTGCGGAGGATTACTAGTCGAGGGGGGGGGGGGGGTGATTACACGTGATATGATGGGGAGCCGTGAAAAATTTCAAGACTTATAAGGGCGCCGCGGCCTGCAAATGTTGGGAACCCCTGATCTAAGATAATGTCATTCTCATTATGTAATAACATTAAAAAATATCAGCTGCAACAGAAATACATCATCTGTGAAAATTTCAGTCCTCTAGCTATCAATCAAGGTTCCTGAGATACAGCCTCGTGGCAAACAGACAAATGAACGGCGAAATCTAATGAGTAGGGTTCCATGTTTAGCCTTTGGGTACGGAACCCTTAAAACTATTAGGTGATATATGTGTGTACTATACCACTGCCTACCCTTTCGCGAATAAAAGCAGAAAAAAACGGAGAAGGTAACCGGAATTAACGCTCAAATAATGATGTGTTGCTTATAGCGTTTTGTAAGAAAGTTTTTTTTTGTGTTTAGCAATTTTAAATGTATCCTATCCACAGACAGTACAAGGTGGTACTCCAATAGACGTGGTGGTCAGATCTACAGCGCATCCGTGGTCTGATACTGCAAGCTCGCTACGGGACACATGCTGTCGGTCACTTCACAATACCTGACAACGCCACTAACTTCTTGCAACTCATAGACTGCCGTGGTGGATCAGGCGTAAGTAACACCACAATATACTACCATTCCCTCTAAGTTTGCCGATCGCTTTCCCTGCTACGCCTCTAGACGGAGTGGTCAGATCAACAGAAAAATATCAGCGCATCCGTGGTCTGATACTGCAAGCTCGCTACGGGGCACAAGCTGTCGGTCACTTCACAATACCTGACAACGCCACTAACTTCTTGCAACTCATGGACTGCCGTGGTGGATCAGGCGTAAGTAATACCACAATATACTACCATTCGCTCTAAGTTTGCCGATCGCGTCCCCGACTACGCCTCTAGACGGAGTGGTCAGATCAACAGAAAAATATCAGCGCATCCGTGGTCTGATACTGCAAGCTCGCTACGGGACACAAGCTGTCGGTCACTTCACAATACCTGACAACGCCACTAACTTCTTGCAACTCATGGACTGCCGTGGTGGATCAGGCGTAAGTAATACCACAATATACTACCGTTTGCTCTAAGTTTGCCGATCGCCTCCTCTACTACGCCTCTAGACGGGGTGGTCAGATCAACAAAAATCTATCGGCGCATCCGAGGTCTAAAACTGCAAGTTCGCTATGGGACACAAGCTGTCGGTCACTTCACAATACCTGACAACGCCACTAACTTCTTGCAACTCATGGACTACCGTGGTGGATCAGGCGTAAGTAACACCACAATATACTACCATTCGCTCTAAGTTTGCCGATCGCCTCCCCTGCTACGCCTCTAGACGGGGTGGTCAGATCAACAGAAAAATATCAGCGCATCCGTGGTCTGAAACTGCAAGCTCGCTACGGGACACAAGCTGTCGGTCACTTCACAATACCCGACAACGCGACTAACTTCTTGCAACTCATGGACTGCCGTGGTGGATCAGGCTTCGATCAGCGGTATTGTTGATCGAAGGGATCTGGCGTAAGAAACACCACAATTATACTACCGTTCGCTCTTGACCAGCCACTACGCCAGCGGCAAACTTAGAGCAAACGGGCTATATCTATGTAAATTTATGGGCAGCCGCAACGATCAAACGACTTGAGTCAAGTCATATGTATACACGTCGATGCACACACATGTGTAAAGAAAGCACGTACACTAAAGCTACTTTCATTCACATTTTAAGAGACTTGGCTCAAGTCGCTCGACTGGTTCTGGAGCACTTATAATACAGTAGTATGTTTCTCTCTACCCTGGCCTAGAGCAGGACTTCCCAAACAGTGCGTCGTGACGCTCCTAAGGGCGTCGCGGCGTTGTCCTTGGGGCGTCGCGGCGTTTTTCTTGGGGCATCGCGAGCAAGTCTAGTGATCGCACATTTTTTTCAGAAAATCTGAGCAATATGTCTGGTTCACAAACCTTTCCAGTTAGAAAAAAGGATAGGAGAAGTCATCGTTGCAATTTTCCAAGCTGGAGCTCCGGATTCATACCTATTGCTCAAATAAATGGGCGCTGCGTAGAGTTTAGTTCCTTGGAGTAAATTATACCGCCGTAGAGGCGGCGCACAGTGGTGCAGGTAGTACGGGAATGCGGAAAATATTATTTGTAACTAAAAATACGTTGCATATAACTATAAAACTTTAATAAAATGATAAAACGAATGTATCAGTGTAATAATATACATAAATATATTATAGTAAATCGGAGCGGTAATAGTACATTATGATACAAGTTCGGTAAGTTGATAATTACAGCCGAGGCGTTATTGCTAATTGCGTTATTACTACAAGAAAGCAGAGGCTGTAATTATCAAAGCGAACGTGTGTCATACGACGTTTTATAACATATTTGCGAGGAAACAAGGAAATAAATAAAACGGGGACATTCATAAACTAACAAAAAAACGTAGCAAAAAATAGCCAGAATAAAGCGCGCGGAATTTTACTTGTTCACAACGCTTTCTTTTTTTCTTATTTATTATGAGGCAAAGGCACAAAAACAGCCAGTATTAATAATAAAGTAAATTAATATTATTTGTTTTGGTTTCACATTTAATTGTCAAAATTTAACACAATTTATTGTCAAAATTAATTAAATTAAACAATTCAATGTTTAGTTTATTATATTTTATCTCCCAAAGTCAATTTTATTTATAAAATGTTGACCACTTTTCTGGCATAAAAACTCTTTGCTAAGATTTTTAAAAAGTACCGTTCGTTTTAGACGCAATCGTCCGTTTTACTTTCCATTACCGGACTAGGCCGTAATGAGATACATTACGTAAGTGAAATTGGTCAAATAAGAGACCCTTTACAAGCAAATGTGTTATAAAAATATTTTTAGCATGGTACGATATGGTTTTACATGATAAAATATAATATATTAAAATACCTATATATTTAAATGAATTGCGTTACGAAAGACACGATACAGTATTTAAGCAGAATTATAATTAAATATTAATTAATTCCATAATAAATACAGATAAAAAGGTTTATTTACAGATGAGTGCTATCCACTAATAAAACTTAGGCGTCTTCATGAAGTGGATAGTTTTTTTATAAGGTACTGCACGTAAACTGTTGATAAGGGGATCTGAGGTAAGTATTAAGTCTTCGTTACAGGATATACCAGAACATTTTCTTAAATGACCTAACCTATAATTACGGTAGTATTTGTTACGTGCTTTTTGAGCTTTCTCAGATAACATTCCAATGGGTAAGACAGCAGCACTTATTATTTGTTTGCCATGCAATAAGACTTTGTGCACTGTATTTGGCATATTATACCAGCTGTACAAGCTAACATATAGTTTCATAACAATAGGTGATTGATAATTATTAGTGATTATAATGATTAATATATTGCACTTTTCCCCGTTAACAGCGGCATTAGATAATGACCTGGTATTTCCAAGGTCGCAGATAGTCGCAGCTAAAATTGATGTATATATGATCTATAGGGTCTAATGAATGTTGTTAAGTATATCAATGTCCAACGGTCGGTAACGGAGATTAGTTATAGTCTCATAATTCAAAACAAATGGTTTCAAATTACCTACTTCATTAAAAGTGTAATTACAAGTAAATACTCATTATATCATATAATATTTATACGTTTTATTTAAATAGACACAATAGAGCTACGATTAAACAAAGAATAAAAGCGAAGTATACTTATATTTCTGTTTTATTCATACTAGAAACAACACAATTTATTGCATGAAATTTGTTAATTGTCGATCACCCACCTTTTTTACATCATAAAATTAAAATGTCTCATAATGTAGTCGTAAGTTTTGTATAACTTGTTTCTATATCTATTCTAGTATATGTGTACCAAATTGTAGACGTTTTAAACAAAGTTAAAAAAAATGACTTTTTTCCGCCCCTGCACCAATGTGCGGCGGGGGGCGACATGCACTTTCTGGCTACCTTAGATTAGAGCACAGCCTAGCCAGTAATAGGCCTACTAAATTAACACTCATAAAATTTCATTAAAATCGGTCTAGCCGTTTCTGAGGAGTTTGGAACCAAAACCGCCACACGAAAGTATAATTTTTAGAAGTAGTATCACAGATTATAACGGGTGATTTTTTAACTGGTATCTTTTTGGCAACACTGTTTTTGACAGATCACGCGTGAATCGTGTCTTGTGTCATTGTCAAACTTGTTCAGTTTGGTCATTAATTTAACCATGAATCGACTTACGAACGAACAACGCTTGCAAATTATAGAATTTTACTATCAAAATGCATGCTCGGTTAAGAGAGTGCATCGTGCACTTCTTTTTCGATTTTTTTTTCGATTTTTTTTTTGCCCAAAATGGAAGAATTGGACATGCCTGACATGTGGTTTCAACAAGACGGTGCCACATGCCACACGGCACGCGAAACAATGGCCCAATTGAGAGCCGCCTTCGGTGAACAGTTTATCTCTCGTTTTGGGCCCGTCAATTGGCCGCCTAGATCGTGTCATCTAACGCCTTTGGACTTTTTCTTGTGGGGCCATGTTAAGGCTCATGTCTACAGGGATAAACCAGCAACGATTGACGCACTGGGAGCCAATATTGAAGCATTTATTCGTGATATACCGGCTGATATGTTGGAGAGAGTGTGCCGAAATTGGGCCTTGCGAATGGGCCATCTAAACCGGAGCCGCGGCCAGCATTTGCATGAAATCATCTTCAAAAATTAAATTATATTGATCGTTCTATCGATTCCAATAAAGATTTCATCAAATTTTTCAATTTTTTTGTGTATTTTTTAAAAATCAAATCCTATACCTCTTAAAAAATCACCCGTTATAATATATTCTATAGTAGTATCAATAGAATAGACGAAAAAGGTGTATATTGGCGCCTGTACGTGCATATTGAACTATACAATAAAAAAATGTGAAGTTTTAGGACTATGTAGCACGCCACATGGTTACCAAAAGGCTAGGATGGAACCTCTGACAGACAGGTAATGTCGTCAGTCGTCACCATCCATCTACGCCGGCAACTTGAATACCTACTTAGGTACGAGTATATCCTGTCAATATCCATATTTACAGCAACACGCCTTTGATCGGGAGGATCGTGTTGTTCTACGTCGTTATTATTTAATGCCATGAACTTCAAATTAATGTCAATCGAAGATTGAAAGCCTTCAATTTAGATTTACACCCCATCAGACGAAAGGTGTCACTTGAAAAAATCAAATAAAAAGAAGTCGAATAAACCAGGTCATTAGAAAATGGCATTGTTAATTAAAATAATTTACGATCTTATTGTGATGTTAATGATTATATTTAAGCACCACTATTAAAGTATTCGCCTATCAAAGAATAATTAAGTACGCAAATTCCATCTAGATTGCTACACCTTATTTTCTTTTCACACTTTAATATTTTCAGAAGATCACTATGCCCAAAGATGGTGACAAAACCAACCCGTCCAATAACAGGGCTAATAGCCGTATCTCACTTCTGTCAGAGACGATAAAGATTATATTTAATACAATACATGTATAGCTCCTGAGGTATTTTAAAGAAAAAAGAGCCACAGAGTACATTTGAATATTGCTGTGCTGCTCAGTGAACGGCAGTAATGCTTCCGTCAAGTTCCGTCACGGCCTTTCGCTGGGCGATCTTCCCGTATATTTATATCTCACACACCGCTGGTCCATGGTCGCCGTTAGACTCCAAACGGGTCCGAAACATCGGTGTATGTACATAAGTTTCGGTTTTCCCAAACGCTTACAGTATGGGGTTCTTCAAAGGGGTCTAAGAAGGTTTTTACCAAAGACTTCTATATAAACTGAGGTAGACATGCCCTACGCACCGATTTTTGAAACCTATAAACTGAGCTAATTAGCAGCGTTGCTCGCACTGTTGTGAGTCAAAACTTCGAAAGTAGGTGCTCGACTTGCAATCGGAGTCCATACGCCTTCTCTTTTACTCTTTTTCTATTCGTATATTGCTATTGTGTGTGCTGACAATTACGTAAAAAATATTTATAAGTGAGTGTAGTCTTATTAATGTGTGTATTTGAGGATTGCTTTTGAAATCTCGTTTGTTAGAGTACGGCGCGTCTACCTCAGTTTATATAGAAGTCTTTGGTTTTTACAGGGTCGGCAGCGCGAGTGTGGCGCCTCTAGTGTTGCAAACGTTCATAGGCTGCGGTGACCACCAGTCCTTTTGGTGGGCCGTATGCTTGTCTGCCACCTTAGTGGTATAAAAAAAAAGTAAATAGTTTTTCACGTGAAATCTCGAATTCTAGAAATATGACTGTAAAAACTGCTTTAGTTTAAAAATTAATATTGAGAGAATCGATCCATCGACCATAAAAAAATTTGTCCGTTAAATTAATGTGGAGTATATCCGAGGAGTCAGCTCTTGGGTCTACGTGACCAACGATGACAAAAGGCGCCTATTCAGAAAATTAATTTCGCACTGAAACAGAGAGTCCTGATTTGCCATTTCGTGATCTGAGGTATTTTCTGTTGACCGATAATGCTGTTTCGGTCAGCATTGTTGTAGACAGAGTACCTCTGTACCTAACATGTTACAAACTAGCTATGTATGTATCATATTAAATATATATTAATATATGAGCATGTACAATTTTGAAGGCTACAATATTTAACTCATTCATTTCCATCCTTAGATGTTTACCTAAAATATCTACCAGAGAAATCACAGAATTGCTTATGCATTTATCTACTAGTTCTATGTCTGACTTTCCTTAAGAGGGAACGTGGGCTGCGCTTTTTCCATACCAATGTATTTCTCTATTTTTTCTCTGAATATTGCCTCTAGAAGTCCTTCTCCCTCTTAAAGAAATAATAAAAAAGTTAATTTGCCCTTTTGCCGAACCGAAAAACCTAATTGCCCCATTTGTGATTTTCTATTAATTTGTTCTATTCATCTATAATTTTAGAACTCAGTGACTCACAAAAAACACGATAACAAGGAAGACAGAAACTCTGTGACCGTCTCATGGACTCCTCCAGCTGATTTGAATGGCGAAGTCAAATTCAGGTAAATAATTGTGGACCTAGAAAAGATCTATACTTAATATGGATGATTTGAGTTTCGCAGCAAAATCGATTTAAAGAATAGTCTCAAAATAATATAATTGTGTGATGTGCCCTTAAGGGTTGCAGCCTTAATTTTTTTAATGTACGTACCGGGTCCTGTCATCAAGCGGACTAGACAGCGTCATTTAACGTACCAAATAGTTGTGCCTCAGCTTTATAATATTATTCATCTTTAATACCATCGACTGCTAGCTAGCGGGTGCACCACCACGAGGTTAGGCAGTGAGGCTGATCCCGAAGGGCCCCATCGTACCTACACGTGCAAGTGACTTTCAATCAAAATGCAAAATATTCATTTTCTTTTCTATTCCAGAGCCACCGTAGTAAAATCCTTTAAGGCCATCTATGTTGGTATTAAATCTTTACCAATCCAAGTTTCTAGCAAGTGAGTAGGTAAGTTAAAGATAGAAGGAGTACCGTAAGAAAACGTTGTGAAGGTTGCAGAGGTCGAATATCTATCAAGAAGTTTTCTATCACTTGCACCTTGTATGCAATTCGTAATTATTTAATAAATAATGACAAATTATACTGCATTTTTCCTTTCTTTACTTTGATAGGTGAATACGCGTATAGTCCGTTCAGAAGGTTCAGAATTAATTTAGCACTTAGGTTATTGCCTACCTTGATTGCTGTGTTATTATACCCCAATAAGTTTTTGTTTCTCCCGTGTATTGCATCCTTTAGTCGAAACTTACTTTCTCCTTTTGCTGGCGTTGTTTTCGGACGTGACCATTATTTAAGATGTGGAAGTAGCAACTTCGACTTCGTTAGCGACGGTAGTGAATGTTTTTTTCAGATATTAATAAAAAATAAATATATCTTAAATTCAATCGTATAGTGACAGGAGCAGTTAGATATTTTTAGATAGTTTTAGTAAAGTTAAGTATATTATGATATGACATAAAACCCAAATCTCTTCGTGCTAACGGTTGGATGTTATAATCTCACTATATTCGGTAATAATGTCTTAGGCTGGCACTCTAGGGCGACTTTACTGCAATGCCAACACATAGAAAACGATCGACAAGCTATCAGCAGGGTGGAAACTCCATACAAAAATGTTCGTTTTCACCCACACTAATATACACGTAATGTGAATGCTTGAATCAAGCTTGAATCTGTGTGTGAGTATACTAGGGACACTAGCTATGGAAAAAAAATAATAAGGAACTTTTTTTTCAAATCTACACTCGGCTAAGCACAAATTAAACCAAAGCAATAGCGCAAAGTACGTAGGTAGTAATACGTAATGCATGGCAGTGACATTTTCTCAAGTACTAACACGGCAATAGACACATCAACTTTGGTGGGGGGATGGGGAAGCTTACTCAGTGGGAGGCAGGGAGTTGCCGATCTGTATGTAATACTATTATATTATCTTTGCTATCAGTCAGAGGTAAAATAACTGAACGGACTGAAGCCTTCGTCACTTCTTTCCCCTAATGACCCCCTTTTTCCCGCGCACTCAGAGTGGCGGTGAACCTATTGCCGTATTAAAACTGACAGGGGCAGGTGTAGAACCTTCTTTGGAATTTCCAACTAATCCGTTTCACCGCCAGGTGACCCGGGAAACCCCTTAAAAGGTTTTCCCAGGAAGGTTTGGGTTGGGCTTACCGCTACATGCAGCCGGGACCAATAGGTTTTTTTTACACTGCTAAGTTGACAAAGAAGCTTACGGCCGGGCGGCCCCACCTACAGCTATCAAAAAGATGGTGAAATGTAGATAGTAAATGCATACAAACACGGTGTCGCAACCAGTCGCAAGCCGCGTCCCACTCCATGCTCTTCACAATCAAACAGTCCAATCATCGGCATTAAAAATTTAGGGTTTATGCTGACAGAGCCAAATGAAACTCAATATACTTATAATATCTTGAGCATATTGAAATCAAAGACTTCTATATAAACTGAGGTAGACGCGCCGTACTCTAACAAACGAGATTTTAAAAGCAATTCTCAAACACACACATTACTAAGACTACACTCATTTATAAATAATTTTTACGTAATTGTCACCACATACAATAGCAATATACGAATAGAACAAAAGTAAAAGAGAAGGCGTATGGACTCCGATGGCAAGTCGAGTACCTACTATCGAAGTTTTGATTCACAACAGTGCGAGCAACGCTGCTAATTGGCGCAGTTTATAGGTTTCAAAAATCGGTGCGTCGGGCATGTTTACCTCAGTTTATATAGAAGTCTTTGATTGAAATACGGTGAACTCGTGTAGCTCGCGGCGCGGCGGTACAAAATCTGTAGTGACGGGAAACGTTAATTGTAGGTTGATCTAGTTATTAAGTAGGTAATTACAAAATTAATGGTTACAATGCAACTTGCACCGCGAGCTCCTACTTACAAATTGTTAGCAAGCAAAGTGAGTAGATAAAATAAAAAATGAAAATCGATCAGGCGCTCCGAGCCTGATGGGAAAGACCGGAAAGACCAATCGACTAAATTCCATTCCAAAGTTGTCAATTTAGTTGAAAGGATAATAGGTATTAACAGAGTAGCTTTTTAGGGTTCCGTGCCCAAAGGATAAAAACGGTACCCTATTCATGAGACTTCGCCGTTCGTCTGTCTTTCTGTCCGTCACGAGGCTGTATCTCAGGAACCGTGATAGCTAGAGAGCTGAATTTTCACAGATAATGTATATCTGTTGCCGCTATAACAACAAATACTAAAATCAGATAAAAGTGACTTTTTGACGTTCTTTCCTTTTCGTGGTACAGAACCCTCTGAGCGCGAGCCCGACTCGCACTTGTCCGGTTTTTTTTTTCATTGTTATTAACGATATTTTTATTGTTATTAGCGATGTCCAGTTATAACAATCGGTCAAGTGTGAATTGGACTCGCCCATGAAGGGTTCCTTAGTAGTAAATAACCTAATGTAAAAGTTCTTGTAGTTCGTTGTAAACTTGTAACTTTGATCGATGTTTTAACACGTTCGCAGTGGTTGTGATTTTTCTAGGAGAAAATTGCGGTTTATGACGTATTAAAATAAACCGACCAAGTGCGAGTTGGACTCGCCCATGAAGGGTTTCGTAGCAGCAAGTAACATAATATAAAAGTTCTTATAGTTCGTTGTAACATTGATTGATTTTTTAACACGTTCGCAGTGGTAGTGATTTTTCTAACCGAAAATTGCGGTTTATGACGTATTAAAAAAAAACTACCAGCTCTATCTCGTTCGAACTAATTTTCGTTGGTAGTTTTTATGACAATGTACACCATATAATTTTTTTAGATTTATCATTCTCTTAGTTTAGAAGTTAGAGGGGGGGGACACACATTTTTCCTCTTTGGAAGTGTCTCTTGCGCAAACTATTCTTTTTAGAAAAAAATGATGTTAGGAACCTCAATAGCATTTTTGAAGACCTATCTATAGATACACACACGTTTGGGTTTGATGAAAATAAAAATTTTGAGTTTCAGTTCTGAGTATGGGGACCCCCGAAATTTACTACTTTTTTTCTAGTTTTATATAAGAATCTTAATGCGGTTCACAGAATACATCTAGTTACCAAGTTTCAAAGGCATAGGCCTTATAGTTTCGGAGAAAAATGGCTGTGACACACGGACGGACAGACAGACAGACAGACAGACAGACAGACAGACAGACATGACGAATCTATAAGGGTTCCGTTTTTGCCATTTGGCTACGAAACCCTAAAAACGGCATTTTATGGCAATGTATATTTTTTTTAGATTTATCGTTCTCTTAGTTTAGGAGTTAGAGGGGGGGGACACATTTTTTCACTTTGGAAGTGTCTCTTGCGCAAACTATTCACTTTAGAAAAAAAATATGTTAGAAACCTCAACAGCATTTTTGAAGACCTATCTAAGACCCGACACGTATAGGTTTGATGAAAAAAAAACTATTGAGTTTCAGTTCTGAGTATGGGGGGACCGCCAAAATTTACTGCTTTTTTTCTAGTTTTATATGAAAATCTATATCGGTTTACAGAATATCATATCATATCATTTATTCATGACAATTTTTACATTGTGTTGAATGCAGAAATCTTTCCTCTTTATAATTATTAGTATAGATTGTATATACATTTATTGTTAAAAATTACAGAGAAACATAATTATTACATATCTATATTTACATTATTACTATCTAAACTAAACCTAAATAAGGCCCCCGCGGCATTGTGCCCAAAAGACTAGCAGCATTCCCCCTTTGAATAGCAATGCCTATTCGTTGAGCGAGAAAACTGCCAGCCCTTGGGTCATCAGTTGACTCCACAAGACCCTTATATTTATTAATTTTAATATTTTCAGCCGCTTCCGCTGCTGCACTGGCTTTTAATTTTGTTTTAGGAAGATGGGACGGGGCTAGAGTGTCAACACAAGTTGCATCCCACACCAGGACCCGACCCATCTCCCACGGTATCAAAGTTATACCATCCGGTCTCTTGCCATCGTCCCTGAAAACGCCGTTTGGCTCTAAGAGCGCAGGCACATTGGCGGTGGCAAGAGCACGGCGGATGATGTCATTCAGCGCAGCGTGGCGTGAGAAGCGGCCTGCGCTCTTTAAACATGAAAGACCATGATGCCCCAAAGTGTCAACGTTAAAACCGCAGGGGCATCGATGTGGAGCGCAAAGCGTGACGCCAAGTCTCAAACCAACTGAAATTCTTAGGATGTCCGGTTCCAAAAAAGTTCCGGTGTTGGCTGTAGGGAAAGCTTTCAACCAATCACCGGATTCCTTTCTACTGAGCGCTAATAATCTGGCCCGATCCGGGCCTAAGCTAGCATTTAAAAAGGAGTCAAAGGTTAATTTTGACATAGCGTCGTCCCAGCTCCGTTGTAAATTTGGATGGGTGGGTAAATTTTGTCCCGGACAAGCCATTAGCCAAGCATTCTTGGCATCTGTAAGGCCAGTCGTCTCATAGTCTGTAAGACAATTCGTCAGAATTTTACCTACGAGACTCGACGTGGCATGTACAGATGACAAAAAGGCTGGCAAAGCCACACTAGAAATTTTGCGGATCCCTAGCCCACTATATTTAATGGGAAGAGATGCCTGGGACCAAGATTGTTCGCTCAGTTGTATATTGAGAATTGATTCCAAAGAAGATTTGATTAGCGAATCAATAGAAAATAAATGACTTTGATGTTTCCAAAAAGGACAGCAGCGAAGCAAATAAATAGATTTGGGAACAAACATACAAAATTTCAGAATTGTGATTGCGTAATGTGAACTAATAGAATGTAGCCGATCTACATTGGATTCAAATTTTGAAATTTTTTGTGCTATTAACTCGGGAATAGCATCTTCAAATATAGGGGACCCTAGGAGGTAAAGATTCTCTCTGCTAACAATTTTAATATTCGGACATAGGGAATTGAATTTTTCAACGAGTTCCGAATTAATGTGATTATTATGAATATATAATTCACACTTATTAAAATTTAATTCCAAACCAATTAAATGAAATTTATTTTTAATTTCTATAAGATCTGACAGAACAGAAACTGCATCACCTCCAAGAGTCCCGTCATCTAAATACCAGACGTTAAATTTTGACTTTAAATTTTGAATGATGGGGTTAATGGCTAGGCTGAAAATGGCTGGTCCGAGGGGATCACCCTGCTGGCAACCGACTTCAGAAGAAAGTTCGTTGCATTTATACATTAATTTGGAAGGTTCGTGATAACAGTTAAGTAAATAGTTATAAATTTCAAGAACATTGCTTCTAATTTCTGACAGCAGGATGTCACGGTTTACCGAATTAAAAGCATTTTTGACATCAATTTTCAGCAAAACCTCACACTCACCTTTATTAAGGTAGGTGCGTAAGGCGTGGACCGCCGCCTCACACCCACCTTTGTTACCAAACCCTAATTGAGTCGGTTCAAATTTTTGTTGTAATTTTGACAAGATGTATCGGACAGAAATTTTGGATGCTAAACGCCTAAAAGTGGACCCAACAGCAATAGGACGGACTCCTCCGTCTTTTTTAGTGAGAGCAATGAGATTAGCTCCATAGATAACAGGAGCGATCTCAGGGTTAATGTTACCAGAGAGCATGAGGTTTACTAATTTTGTTAAACAACCGATGAGGTGCTTACCTGCATCACCCACACAGTGAGAGGTTAGGTCTTTTAGGTGTTGTGGAGAAAGACCGTCAAGACCAGCTGCTGATCCGACTTTAAAAGCATTAATCGCACTCACTGTGTCCTTATCCTGTGCAAGTAAACACACATCGGGTGATGTAGGCGGGTCCAGAACGTAGTCCGAGACTGGAGCTGAGGGATGTTTTGTCTGTAAAGACGTAAGGGTATCTGTTGTATCTGGAGACAGTACATCACTTGAAAACAGGAGACGTGCGGCTCCTTTTAAATCTCCGTCGCTAACTTTTGCTTCTACAAGCTTGTTAACATTATAAATCTTTTTGTTATAATTTCCAGTAAAACAGCAATTTTGAGTCGGAAGTGTGGGGTTAGAACAATTATTTTTAATTTTTTGTGTGAGAGATATAGTCTCGTCACTAAATTTAGCATGTAATACTTTATAAGGAAATAGCAAAAGATTTTGCCAATTTTCAATGCTATTACTATCCAAACACTGCGTTATAAATTGAGACATGCAGAAATTCATCCGACAGATAGCTACAAGTTAATTATTTTATAAAAAGAACATCATGCAATATTTATATAAACAAAAACATCAAACAAATCGATAATAGCGAATCCATACTAATATTATAAAGCTGAAGAGTTTGTTTGTTTGTTTGTTTGTTTGAACGCTAGGATCTCAGGAACTACTGGTTGGATTTCAAAAATTCTTTTACAGTTTCATAGTACATTTATCGAGGATGGCTATAGGCTATATAACACCACGCTAAAACGAATAGGAGCGAAGCAGCAATCAAGAATGTTTTGAAAACGGGGAATTTTTTTACCGTCTGAGAGCTTCCGAGGCGTACGCTGCGTAAATGGTTACAGTTAGGTAAAAATTGTGTATTACGAAATTGTTTCTCTTAAAAAGTTCTCAAAAAAAGTCCGCGACAGCATATGTCTATCTTATAAGGTTCGCTCACAATAACCTAATTTGTCTATCTCTTAAGGTTAGCTCACGATAATAATGAAACTGAAGAGTTCTAGGATCTCAGAAACTACTGGTTGCATTTCAAAAATTATTTTACAGTTTAATAGTCCATTTATTTAGGCTGGCTAATGGCGATATAACATCACGCTAAGACGAATAGGAGCGGAGCAGCCATGAATAATGTTTCGAGAACGGGGATTATTTCTTTCTTTTGAGAGCTTTCATTGCTGACGCTGCATAAATAGTTAAAGTTACGTAAAAATTGTATACTACAAAATTGTTTCTCTTAAAAAGTTATAAAAAAAAGTCCTTGACAGCATATGACTATCTTTTAAGGTTCACTTACAATAACCCTCTAATTAAGTTTTAAAGTAAGAGCGACGTGACGGAAGTGAATTTGGTCTGCAGTGGCAGCCAGTCAACTGAACGATAAAAACCGGCCAAGTGCGAGTCGGACTCGCACACGATGAGTTCCATACCGGAAAACGGATGGGAGGAAGTAAAAGCGACGGGAAACATTATATCACTTTAACAAGAGGTGTTAAAGTCACATCCTTCTCACTCTCATGTGATGCGCCATAATGAATACAAGCGACGCGAAGCGACTATTTTTAGTCGCGTCGCGTTGCTTGCATTTACCCCCGTCGCGCTTATTAT
The DNA here is from genome assembly GCA_933228765.1 of Miltochrista miniata. Classification (NCBI taxonomy): domain Eukaryota; kingdom Metazoa; phylum Arthropoda; class Insecta; order Lepidoptera; family Erebidae; genus Miltochrista; species Miltochrista miniata. The sequence goes on from OW121751.1 coordinate 27,977,209, forward strand.
CATAAGCGCGACGGGGGTAAATGCAACGGGAAACATTATAATACGCAAACGAAGTTGCGCGGGTCAGCTAGTAAATCTATATATCTATTATATAAAAATCAATGCCACTTTTCGTTGTAATTTTATAACTCAAGAACGGGCTCACCTATCCTAACCAAATGTTTAGGCTTTGTTCAAACTATTTAAAAGATGGTTTATGTGAAGTTTGCACAAAATCGGTTGAGCGGTTCTTCATTTATCACGCAAACGAAGTTGCGCGGGTCAGCTAGTATAAATAAAAATCAATGCCACTTTTCGTTGTAATTTTATAACTCAAGAACGGGCTCACCTATCCAAACCAAATGTTTAGGATTTGTTCGGACTATTTAGTAGATGGTTTATGTGAAGTTTGCACAAAATCGGTCGAGCGGTTCTTCATTTATCACGCAAACGAAGTTGCGCGGGTCAGCTAGTTGAATATAAAAAAATCATAGTATTAGCAAATGTCAAACAGTTATGACAAATTAAGTCAAATGTCACAATGTCATCAACCAATATGTCAGGAGTTATACAAATAGAAAATAAATAGATTGTATGTATACATAAAATATCCATAGGTACTTAAACATTCAATTCAAGTCACACGTGTTCAATCTATAACATGTCATCTAAAGAATAATAGCAGCCCTCCAACAGGAATAAAATCCCGTTTGTATAACAATATTTTCAAGTCCTTGGGAAGCCTATTAAATATCTTTACCGACATGTAGCAGGTGCCATGTTTAACAATATCAAGATGAGGAATACATTTTGTTTGGAAGTCTTTCCTTCTAGTACTTTCCCTACATTTTCTTTCTTCTTCTGTTTCGAATTCGTGTATATATTTAGCAAAGTTTTGCAAAAGAACAAGCACATACAATGATGGTACAGTTAGAATCTTCAGATCTTTAAAGTAATTACTGATTCCTGCTGGCGTATGCAGACGATATTGCGAATTGCCCGTTTTTGTAATACAAAGGCCTTATCTATGTTATATTCATAACTGCCTCCCCAACACAATCCTATTATTTCCTATTATTATTAATATTATAAATGTGAAAGTTTGTGAAGATGTTTGGATGTTTAGATGTTTGGATGTTTGTTACTCAATCACGCTTTAACGGCTAAACGGATTAGGCTGAAATTTGGCACAGAGATAGCTTATAGTCTGGAATAACACATAGGCTACTTTTTATCCCGGGAATATGTTCCCACGGGAAGCGGGAATGGGTACCGAATTTCACGCGGGCGAAGCCGCGCGCATCAGCTAGTATGCTATATCTTAACTTAGACTCTATTAACGCAAAATACACTCTCCTTAGCTGCGACATGTCAATAACATTTCTTAAGCTTCTCAAAACATAGCACGCTGAGCTGATGGAATGTTCTAAGCTTTCAAGTTCTGGCTTCCAGTTAAGGTCACAATCAACTTGTATGCCCAAGAACTTAACCACCTCTACCATGTCAACATTTTCACCGTTCAATATACAATTTAGACGGTCCTTATATTTAGATGTTGTGCGAAACAGTAACAAATTAGTTTTAGTTGCATTCACCTTCAGCCCGTTGATAGTAAACCATTTGTGAAATGCTTCTAGAGCTTCATTTACGCGTATGTTAAGTGAGTCCATAGTATCCGCTGATATTACGGCATTCGTGTCATCTGCAAAAACTACCAACTGTGTGTGTCCTTCTGAGTTTTTCTCAATATATTTTATTATATCGTTAATAAATACTATAAAAAAGATTGGGCTAAGTATTGATCCTTGCGGAACTCCTATGCTATTGCACTCTAATTTTGATCTAAATACCTGTTCACAAAGTTTATTACCAGTCATATTCTGGTCGACACCATTATCACTTCGTCCTAGCATTACTTGTTTAACTTCAACGAACATTTTTCTATTTTTAAAATATGATGTAAGAAGTTCTAAGGCTTTGCCTCTAACACCATAATGTTCCAGCTTTTGTCATAGAAGATTGTGGTTTATAGTATCAAAAGCAGAGCTCAAGTGCAAGAAGAGACCAGCTGCCCTCCTCCTATAACTTAGTCCGGTCCTGACATCCCTCATTAGTGCACCAATCGCATCTTGCGTGCCTACACCAATTTGAAATCCAAACTGTCTATGGTTTAAGACCTTGTACCGGTTTAAATGTCTCATGAGTCTAGTCTTAATGAACTTTTCGAAAATCTTGGATATGGTTGGCAACAAGGAAATAGGTCTGTACATTTTAGGATCTTGTGTAGGACCCTTTTTGTGAACAGGAATGACCTTGGATATTTTTAGCTGATCGGGAAAAAAAAAGAAAAAATTCAAGGGTGCGGCCAAGATGTTTATATTATCTTTAATTAGCGTTATAGGTAACCCATCAAAACCACAAGAGGACTTATTTTTCATTTACTTTATTACGTTATTGATTTCTTGCTCAGTGGTAAGGTCCCAGATAATGTTACCTTTGACTCGTGTTTCAGTCTGGTTTAATACATCTATTGCACTGCTACTTTTGATGTTACAACAACCGTTGCTTATATTTGAATTGGTGGCAAACTGTTTTGCAAAGACAGTTGCTACTTCCACGGGCTCTGAAATGATCTTATTATTTACTTGCAGAAGTAGTCTTTTTGTACGTAGCTTTGTTTTATTCCTATATTTATTTATAATTTTCCAAATATCCCTAGAAACGTTTTTAGATCGCGATATTTGAGACTGAACAGCAAATTTTTTAGCTTTTTTATTACGTTTCTGTACAAGGTTATATATTTGTTTCTATAATTAACAACACTTATATCATTATTTTTATGTTTATGTTCGGGCCACACTAAGGGGAAATGCCATTAATAATGGCGTTGATGAACGTTAAACGTTAGTGTAGCCACCGAATTATCGCGATAATTCGACAACGGCATTCACATTGCCGTTTGACGTTAGGCGATAGCTCAAGTGGCGGCACATCAAAGAGAATTATTACGTTGAAGCGGCCACACTACGCGTGTCAGTGCGCACCGTGAGAGTGTGACCGTTTTCAGTATTTTAATACCTTTTCGGTATATTTTATTGCCTTTTTTCGATATCAGTATATTAATGGGTATATTGGTAAAAGTCAGTATTTTTGGGTATATTTTGAAAAAAAGGTTAGGGTAAAGGTGCTCCCTCACCGGGAGCATTCGCCTGTAATGTAACAAATTAGATTCGACTTTGAGCATTACGTTACGGCCTGCCTCCCTGACCGACGAGCGTTCGCGTGTAATGTAACATTTATAGATTCGACTCGAACATTACGTTACGATGCTACCTCCCTGACCGACACGAGCATTCGCGTGTAATGTAACATTTATTATAGACTAGCTGATGCCCGCAGCTTCGCCTGCGTGAAATTTTGTTCTCTTCTCCGCGTCTCATGGGAACTTATTCCCGGGATAAAACTTGTATCATTTCAGACTATAATCTATCTCTGTGTGACTACATGATAATTTTGCAATCCAATATGGCCGCCGCGCCGAAATCACAAAATTTCATGATGGGTATCGTTTAAGGGGGTTTTTGGTATGCTGAGTACGAATTTCGGGTTAATTTAGAGATCCAATATGGCCGCCGCGCCGAAATCACAAAATTTCATGATGGGTATCGTTTAAGGGGTTTTTTGGTATGCTGAGTACGAAATTTATGATAATTTTGCAATCCAAAATGGCCGCCGCGCCACTATTACAAAATTTCATGATAGGTATCGTTTAAGGGGTTTTTGGTATGCTGAGTACGAATTTCAGGTTAATTTTGAGATCCAATATGGCCGCCGCGCCGAATTCACAAAATTTCATGATGGGTATCGTTTAAGGGGTTTTTTAGTATGCTGAATACGAATTTCGGGTTAATTAAGGGATCCAATATGGCCGCCGCGCCGTTATCACAAAATTTCATGATGGGTATCGTTTAAGGGGTTTTTTGATATGCTGAGTACGAATTTCGGGTCAATTTAGAGATCCAATATGGCCGCCGCGCCATTATAACAAAATTTCATGATGGGTATCGTTTAAGGGGTCTTCGGTATGCTGAGTACGAATTTTATGATAATTTTTGCAATCAATATGGCCGCCGAGCCGAAATCACAAAATTTCATGATGGGTATCGTTTAAGGGGTTTTTTGATATGCTGAGTACGAATTTCGGGTCAATTTAGAGATCCAATATGGCCGCCACGCCATTATAACAAAATTTCATGATGGGTATCGTTTAAGGGGTTCTTCGGTATGCTGAGTACGAATTTTATGATAATTTTTGCAATCCAATATGGCCGCCGAGCCGAAATCACAAAATTTCATGATGGGTATCGTTTAAGGGGTTTTTTGGTATGATGAGTACGAATTTCAAGATAATTTTGCAAAATTAACCCTAAATTCGTACTCAGCATATCAAAATTCCATTTATACGATATGCTACATTAAATTTTACAACGGTGGCGAGGCAGCCATATTGGATAGCAAAATTTACCTAAAATTCGTATTTGGCATACCAAAAAACCCCATAAACTATATACAACATGAAATTTCACAACAGTGGCACGGCGGCCATTTTGGATGGCAAACGTTAACCTGAAATTCGTACTCAGCATACCAAAAAAACCCTCATACGATATACAGCATGAAATTTTACAAAGGTGTAAGGCGGCCATCTTGGATTGCAAAATTGACCTTAAATTCGTACTCAGCCTACCAAAAAACCCCTTAAACGATACCCATCATGAAATTTTGTGATAACGGCGTGGCGGCCATATTGGATCTCTAACTTGACCCGAAATTCGTACTCAGCATATCAAAAAACCCCTTAAACGGTATCCAACATGAAATTTTACAACGGTGGCGCGGCGGCCATCTTGGATTGCAAAATTGACCTTAAATTCGTACTCAGCCTACCAAAAAACCCCTTAAACGATACCCATCGTGAAATTTTGTGATAACGGCGCGGTGGCCATATTGGATCTCTAAATTGACCCGAAATTCGTACTCAGCATATCAAAAAACCCCTTAAACAATACCCATCATGAAATTTAGTGATAACGGCGCGGCGGCCATATTGGATCTCTAAATTAACCCGAAATTCGTATTCAGCATACCAAAAAACCCCTTAAACGATACCCATCATGAAATTTTGTGATTTCGGCGCGGCGGTTATATTGGATCTCTAAATTAACCCGAAATTCGTACTCAGCATACCAAAAACCCTCTTAAACGATACCCATCATGAAATTTTGTGATTTCGGGGCGGCGGCCATATTGGATTGCAAAATTATCATGTAAAACAGCTGGGTGTGGGGCTCCCGGTTCCGGAACGGGGCCGTCCTACCCATTAAACCTGGTGGTATTCCTCCTCCCTATAGCCGGGAATCCGGAAAGCCGGGAAAATCTTTGGAAATTCTTTGGCTTTCCGCCGAAAGCCAAAGAATTTCCAAAGATTATTCCCGTCGAGAACCGTTCGGCGTCTCTCCTCGGGGGAGCAAGATGGGAGGTTCCCCCGGAGCTCGCTAAGGACCTTAAAAAATAAAAACCCAATTCCTCATCGCAATGATTTTTTTCTTTGTAGGGTTTGTTGCAATAACATTCGGTAATTTTTTTTTACGAAGCGTGTTGCAGGTGAAGGACGTTGAATTCAATCCTTCAAATAAAATGTTAAATGTAAATTATAGGTTCTTCTTTTATAAAAATAAGGTAGTAATTAAAGAATAAACACGTTTTGATAATCGGTATTTTTATCGGTATATTTTCTCTGTGCCAGTATTATATATAGATACATTCAGTATATTTTTAAGGAGCTAAGGTATTTTTGTAAAATTTAATTCGGTCACACTTAACGTCAATTTTAACGCCAAGAATGGGCATTCACGCGAGAATTATTACGTTGAAGCGGCCACACTACTCAAATGGTGACGTTAAGAATTAACGCCATAATTAGCGCAATATTTATCGCGATGATGGGCATTGACGTTTTCTTTAATGTGGCCCCGGCTTTACAAGTCACCAAAAAACGTTTCATTGCACTGGATACCTTTATTCCCTACATAATACATCTACTCACCAAGTTTCAATAGCATAGTTTCGGAGAAAAGTGCCTGTGACATACGGACGGACAGACAGACAGACATGACGATTTGCCATTTGGCTACGGAACCCTACTAAATAGCAGTCTTTCCTCTTCTCGAGTCAAGTCATTTTATTTTAAGTCGTAAATATGTATAACTAGCTGACCCGCGCAACTTCGTTTACGTGACAAATCTAGAACCGCTCGACCGATTTTGTGCAAACTTTACATAAACCATCTACTAAATAGTCCGAACAAAGCCTAAACATTTGGTTTGGATAGGTGAGCCCGATCTCGAGTTATAAAATTACAACGAAAAGTGGCATTGATTTTTATATATATAGATATGTAGGTCTGCATGTTTATTAGATTGTTTTAGATATTAGCGTATGCATGTAGGTACACAAGTCCAAGTTTACTTCGACTTGAATCCAGTATACAGGCACCTTTTAAGTCGAAATTACTAAATATTTATCATGTCTATGAGATTTTTCTATATTACATCAGCATTCATATCATATCATATAATTTATGCATCTAGTCCAAGTTCGGACTAAGCATGTATCAGCGTATTCATGTAAGTAGATCCTAGTTCGTACTAAGTAAGTTCTACTCTTGAAAAGCGGTGGAACTTTACTAGAGACATCCATTATTTTGTCCACCAAACAAAAATAAGTCGCACATTATAGATAACGGGCGTATACATTTAAACTTTGCTCACCTCTCGACGTTTCGGCTATGTTGCGAACTATCGCAGAACGAGTGAGAGAACACATAGCAGCGGTCAAGAACCACCAAGCGGAAAAATCTGCGATCGCAGAGCATCAGCATCTGTTACTATATCGGGGTCAAATCACTGAATGGCGTTACATGCACCGGGAGTTTTGTCCACTGAACGGCGATATTACCCGAGAATTGTTCGGGAAGCGGTTGAAATCAAAAAGCATCACAACATTTTCAACCGCGATGGTGGATAAACTTTCGTCCACATGTCCCCGGTAGTGAAGATGTGTAAGTGTCGCGATAAACCGCCTAACATCCGTTCGGATATCGTGAGTGTAGTGTGTCGCGACCCTAATGACTGTTAATAAACTAAACCTGGGTCCACATTTGTGTCATATCATCGACTAGTGTAGTGTGTAATCGTGTCGAACATGTAACACTCAATGTGGACGGGCCTAGGTTAATGCCGCCTGGTTGTGCTGTCAGTGTTAAGCCTGTCAGAGACGAAGCTACATACATATACATATAGACTAATATTATAAAAAGAAAAAATTGATTGTTTGTATGTTAGTTTTTTTGCATTCAATATGCCCAAAAGTACTGAACCGATTTGGATAATTCTTTCATTGTTTTGATGAAAGCTCGGGTGACTTATGCTATATTTTATTCCCGTATTTCCACGGAAACGGGAACCACGCCGGTGCAACCGCGGGACATTGACTATTATATTATATTATAGCAAGTAATACACACGGGAGTTAAACTATAATATATTTTTAATCTCACTCGGTCTACACAATCGCCTTTAAAATATGTATATCGAGATATAATCTGTCGACATATTTTGTTGAACGCATAGAAATTTGTTATAGCTCCGTGTGTGGACTCTCGTAAATTTAGTTAGATTCTAACTGTGTGAAGTGTGATGTTAGAAGATACCTATGTCGTAATTTGCCTTGCTATGTTTCATATTCATTTATATTATAGTTAGGTACGTATGTGACAGGCTTTATATTGTGCTGACAGGCAGCTGCAAATTTTAAATATCGAATGCAAGGAACGGGTCATGGATCTTTTCTTTTTTTAAAAAAAAAAGTACATACTTCTCGTTCGCTCTAGGTTTGCCGGCCGCTTTCCCTCTACACCAGCCATAAAGCCAGCAGCAAACTTGGAGCGAACGGGCTGTAGACAATATCTCATTGGTAGTAACTATGCATTTCGTACTGTGACTAGTATGTATTGTAGATAATACATACATACATATGGCCACGCCTTTATCCCCGAAGGGATAGGTAGAGGCATATTACATGCCTACATTTCACCTTATTTTTGAATTTGTGCCAGGTAATAGGTGGTGAGTCGTATTGCCGTGTTGAGATGGAGAGGCGCAGGTTGTGACTGCCTGCTGTTGAAAGTTTTCAAGCTGCCTAAAAAGGCTCTCAACTTGGCTTAACGACTGCCATTTTACTGGCAACCGGGACCATCGGCTTAACGTGCCTTCCGAAGCACGCAAACGCTCAAATAAATGTCACCAAGTTGTCACATGGATGGTCACCCATCCAAGGACTGGCCGTAGTGAAAGTTGGTTACTGCTGTGATCGTTTACAGAACGCTGGGTACGCGGGGCCACGAGCGCTTCTTGTCTTGTAGATATTAATGACATAAAAAACCGGCCAAGTGTGGTCAGACTGTCTGACTCGCACTTGGCCGGTTTTTTCCGCACGGAGGGCTCCGTTGCGGAAAATCACGTCTGTTATATGGAAGCCCCCCTTGATCATAATTCTACTAGCTAGATGATGCTCACCCGCGTGAAATTCGGTACCCATTCCCGCTTCCGTGGGAACATATTTCCGGGCTGACAATAGTAGTCTCTGTTTCGGTACCAAATTTTAGCCCAATCCGTTAGAGCGTGATTGAGTAACAAGCATCCAAACATCTTCACAAACAAACCAGGGAAGTAGGGTGTATTTGTTATAACAACAAGTACTAAAAGTAATTATTATTAAAGCGGCAAAACTAAAACCTACATCATCTGTGAAAATGTCAACTTTCTAGCTATCACGGTTAATGAGATACAGCCTCGTGATGGACAGACAAACAGACGGACAGAGAAATCTCATGAATAGGGTCCCATTTTTTTACCCTTTAGGTACGAAACCCTAAGAATCGTAAAATTAAATAAGACCTGAAAATCGGGCACAGCGATGAATTATAAAATTATTGTCACAGAGTAATCAGGTGGTAATCACCATCCAAAGAATTGCCATAGCTAAAGTTGTTTGCTTCAGTGATCGTTTATGGAACACAAAGTCACCGGAGCGACGAGCGCTCCAAACTCCAGTGGTGAACCACTGGAGTTTGGAGCGCTCAGCTCTCAGCTTCGCGCAGTCTGTACCCCGTCTCTGTGTTTGTCCCGTTCAGTGTTCCTCAACGCGGCCGCGGGTCATAAATGCAAGTGCGGACGTCTCCCGGTGACGCGGACAATGAACAGCACCGAATACCCTATGAAAGTACACACCAAAACCCATTTTCGATTTCATGACCCGTTCCACGTGTATTTGATGTGTGTCCGTATACAAACAGCGTCTACACTGGGCATGACTACTAGTTAGTAACGCCATTAATCACCGTGACGTTTATTCTATGTCAAGCATTTTCTTCGGGTGTTCGGCATGGATAGCCCGGAAGCTGCAGTTTTCATGGTATCAAAACGCAAGTCTGACACAGTATTGAAGAAACGTGCTGTCCAAATGTAACAAATGTGGACGCAGCATAATATGTGGGTACCTGTAAAATCATCGGTACAAGAGGGCGACACCCGCTGCTTTCCCTAGTCTACTCGTGACCACGGCTACTGCAACATAGCCGGAACGTCGAGAGGTGAGCAAAGTTTAAATGTAGGTATACGGTATACCTAAACTGACCATACGTCCCGTTTTGAACGGGACTGTCCCTTTTTTCGGTCACCTGTCCCGTTGTCCCCAAGCAAAGCGTCGGGACGCTAAATTGTCCCGTTTTCAGAAACCTTGCAAAAAATTTTAAATTTTGAAGGATTCCCGGGACGCACGCGCTATCGTTTACTTAGCCACACGCATACACACAGACTTGTTATTGCCTATTTTTTTTGTTTCGGCGTAATGTGATAAACTGTTAACTAATTTTAAGTTTTCTATTTTTGGACATATTGAATAACACCATTCTATTTTTGGAATTTCTATTTTGCATAGAAAAATGTTCCAAATTATCAAAATGTATTTTTTGAGGATCCTACAACTGAATTCTGTATGCGATCAGTCAGCAAGTTTTCTCCGAGCTGCGTCGAAGGTTGGATTTTGTCGGAAATTTAGGCTGCAATAGAAATTCATCATCATAAAGACATTTTTTTTTGCTGACGCGGGAAACGCGCTTACGCGCCGTCATCCCAGCCAGCTGGGACGGTGTGTGGGACTCCCTGTCCCAGAAAGAAACCGTCCTACCCACTTAACCCCGCGGTGTTCCTCCTCGCAGTGTAACTGGGTCGGTGAATATCAACAGGACTGTTCACATCGACCTGGCTTGAGAGCACCTCGTTAATTCGGGGCTTTCCTCGGGGGAGCCAGATGGGCGGCTTCCCATAGCTCCCTAAGGAGCTGAAGACCACGTCCACACAGCGAGGCAAAGAGCAACGTGTGCCAGCGTGCGCTAATGGGCACCCCCCGGAACACGGGGAGGGACAACTTTCGCCCACAGCAAGCAAATATTCGATAGGTGTACGGGAGCTCCTCACGATGGCGCCTCCCGCTCTGCCACCTTACCAGCAAACGAGGCGACGGGGACCCAATACTGCTACTGCTTGCCTAATTGCTAGTCATGGCTGCCAGCAACAACGTGGGCCTTAGAGGCCCGCCATACTGCAACCCCCTCGTGAAATAGGGTCAACTCTGTCAAAATGACGGCCGAAACAGCTCCTAAAGCTTCTATCGGCCGGAATGCTAGCAGCGTAGCGTCGGAGCGTCCACCACTGTGTTGCCACACAGACACGATGGCACACCGCTGGTCTAGCAGGCCCACCCAAATGCGACTCCCTCGTCATGGGCTCAGCTTGGCGAGATATCGGTACATCGACTAACGGGGGCAGCACGCCGGCGCCGCACCCGTAAGCAATGTTCCAGGGTGCACCAGCAAAGTTCGTTTTCCACTCCTCTCGGCGTAGCGTATACGAGTGTATAGCCATCTTCCATTTTAGTGTGCGTAATTTAATTGAGATTTAAAGATAATTGCACTACTATGGCTGAAAAGTTTGTGAATTATATCATAGAATTTTACAAACAAGCCGTGAATATCTGGGACGGTGAATTTGCTTTTTTACATAAGAAATTGAGAAATATCGGGCAGATAGGAAAAGTTGCCTGTAACCTGTATGGGAAGAAAGTCAAAAATCGCTGGATGTATTGATTGAAAAGGGGTAAGAGTACAAAATTATTTGACAAATTTACATTAATTTCAAGCTAACTTCTCAAAAAATCATAAACATGTGTGTCGGTGGCCAATAATGCTGGGTCGCCTTCACCGCATTTGCTAAAGAGGTGATGGCGACCAAACGTGAAAACTTGCGGGTGCGGGAGCGCCGCATTTCAGGTTTCATGCGCGCCCCCGACTAATGTCGTACCGATGGACGAAGGTTGGGGGGTGCCCTCCACCGATGATAATTTGACGAAAAGCACCTTCCCGTGTTGCTGAGGTGCCTCCAGTGTCCGCCCACTTTACACAGGGGCGCTCGAGAGCGGTGCGATGCGGGATCGTTTTTTGTCAGCTCCTTAGGAAACTCTGAGGGAGTCGGCTATCTGATTTTCCCGAGGAGAGCCCCGGCTCTACGGGGTACCCCTTCCCGGATTGACGTAGAAATGAATTCTTCACATCCTTCGACCCGGCTATAGGGTGAGCAGGAACACTACGGAGTAGTGTGTATTACGATCCTATTTTCGGAACCGGTGAGCCCCACACACCGTCCCAGCTCCCCCGTAGCTGGGATGACGGTGCCCAAACGCAAAAAAAACCTATAATAAAGCAGATTTGTTCTTCTGACAAATTTAATGTAAAAATTAACAAACACATTGGTTGCCCCCACAATTTTTGAAAGCTTCCCTCAATTTCTCTGGGATGACATCATTGGATCCTGGTTTCCTTGTAATGGGACCAAATAGGAAATATTAACTTTCAAATGAATAAAAATCGGTTCAGCCAATGAAAAGTTATTAGTAGATACCTACTTATTTGAGGTAAATCCTCTCTTTTTTTGAAGTCGGTTAAATGTCCCGTTTTGAGTTCAAAAATATATGGTCAGTTTAGGTATACCTAGGTGAAAAGACATTATAATGTGCAGTGCAAGTAGTGTGAGTTTAAAAAATTTACAAAATAGTCGCTTTTGACTGCGTTAAATCCAACACTTGTGCACGTTGGGCAAGTTCTAGGACAGGGCGGAAACTCCATACCTACAAATGATTCGTTTTCAATTCTGCCTACTACATCGATCTATATGTACTAGAATATAATTATGTCAATGGCCTACTACAACTAAAACACGCTATGTTCGTTCAGAGTTTGAATGTGTGTGAGACCACTACCACAGTATAAATATATTTTGTTTAACCCACTACGGATTAGCAAAATGCTCCCTCAAAATACCCGCCAACTATAATGACAGCTGTGGCGGGGGTGTGGAAGCTTGCTCAGTGGGGGGCAGGGAGTTGCCTATCTGTGTATTGCTAGCTGATGCCTGCAGCTTCGCCCGTGTAAAATTAGTTCCTGCTTACCATATGAACTTATTCCCGGGATAAAAAGAAGCCTACGTGTTATTCCAGCCTATAATGTACCACTGTGCCAAATTACAGCCAGATCCGTTCAGCCGTTCGAGCGTGAAAGGGGCCGTCCATTAATCGCGTGAGGTTTTTTTGGGCATTTTTTGGACCCCTCCTCCCCCATGGTGATATTTGGTGAGGTTTCAGATTACCCCTCCCCCCCTGGGCCGAATCACGTGTATTTTTAGTAACTACAAAGTTTTTTAAAAATTTTATACATAGAAGTCTCTATTGTTATTATCTATTCAAACTTCTAGCTAATCCTCGCAACTTCGTTTGCGTCACATAATAGAGACAGATATGGTATTAATATTTAAATATATTTCCCGTTGCATTTACTCCCGTCGTGCTTCTATATAATATTCATTATTTTGGAGCTTATAAAGGTGTCAGTTTGTCAAGCTTAAAATCTTACGTTAGTTTGATCGCAGTTGGCTAAATAGAAGCGAAGTTATGAACAAAAGTATAATAATCAAGGTTGAATTTCCATACGATCATTATGCTTTTGGTCACGACTATCGATATCCACGTGGACTGAGCTGCGTTTTTTTTTGTTACGGGGGGAACGCGGTTTAGCACCATCATCCTAGCTGCAGGGGCAGCATCTACCCACTAAACCTCGCGGTGTCCCTCCTCATCCTACAGCCGGCATAGATATCCAAAAATTATTCACGTCAGCCCGGCCCGGCCAGGGGCCCCCAACACTTCGGGGTTCTCGCCCGCATCGCACCGCTTCTCTGGAAGCAGAGAGAGTAGAGAGCGGTGAGCGGGTGGGCTCTGAAAGCCTCTCCGGAACAAGGAGAGAGGCCTTCCCCCAAATGATCATCGGTGGACGGGGTCATAGCTGCGTGCATTGGCTAGTCTAATAAATATAACTTATAATAAAGCTATAGAGAGTTTAAAATCTGTACGTCAAATATATTTGGTAATTATTTACCAAGATATTACACTAGACATTCTATCTATGTAACTTCCATTACATACGATACTGAAGCTAAATAGTTTTTTTTATATGTCTTTCTGTATCACGTCAAAACTATGGATAGTACCATTTTAAATAATACTGATATAATTTGAGATTATTATTGATCGGATTGATGACGATATTCTGCGCGGTTCCTTTGGGAGACACGATGAAAAACAAAATGATTTTTGTGTTGTATGTTCAACGCATAGGTATTCCGATTTCAATTAATTTCTGATGTAAGAAAGAAATTACGTGCTTTATGAATTATTCCATACAAGTTTTAATATTGTAGGTTTTGTTGTTCAGAAATTACAGTGATCTCAAATTCAGGGTTGTAAAGTTGCTGTTCGAAATAAATACACGTGATATCTCACTACATACCCCCCACCCCCCCTGGTGATGTTTCGTGATTTTTGGCAGACCCCCTCCCCCCCTTTCGAGCCTCACGTGATTAATGGACGACCCCAAAGAGTAACAAACATCCACACTCACAAACTTTCGCATTTATTATAAGTAAGATAATTTTTATTATATTATCCTTGAGTCATGGTGAGTATAACGGACGGGGGAGAACTTCCAACCCCTCTAGCAATATGGAATCACGCGTTGTCGTGAAGGCGCAGCGGGGACAACCGCTTAACCCAAAACTGGCTGGTTGCAGATGCGCAAGCTTCTCCATCATTGTCTTCAGTTATTCCTAGTACACATTGCCGTTGTTATACCAAGCAGTAAAATAAATAGGTAATCGTGAACTTCACACTTAAACTTCTAAACATGTTGAACCCGTAAACCACTAAACCAACCAAACGGCTAAATAAAACCTGTTTGTTATCAATCATTATTGAATCATGTAATGACTTCGTTAGGGGTGCCTAATTTCCCATATTGATAGTTCGTGTCATCAATTAGGTGCTTACTAGGTCTCTGTATCTAAATTCATCAATATCAATGCAGGGCTGATTTAGATAGGCCTTGAAACACTCCTGAGGTCAGCCTTCCGAAGGCTTACCCGAGGTTCCCAAACGAGGACATTAAGTAGTAAACGTGTGGTTTTTAGTCGGAAGGAGTTCAGCATAGCATATTTGCGGGATTCACGTTAAAAAAAGGAAACCATTGAGATAATACGTAGGTAGTAGTATTAGTTCAATGCTTGAAACATGATAAATCTACAGAAGATTGACTTTTGCATCCATAGGCAGATTGAACATTGGTTATAGTCGGTACTCGGTAGGAGTCTGAAATAGTTTCCGTAAAGATTTCCACACGTAAAAATAGAAGTACTAAAGTAATAATAATTGTGTTTCCATTTCTCCTCACCAAGCGTCCCCACCATCTATTGTATTAATGTTTTGTAGGGATCAGGAGAATTTTTGACTCCGGAGACAGGAGACGATGAATGCGACTTGAAAAGTCACATATTTGCATAGTGAACATACACGTCGATGGACACACGTCATAAGCAAAGAAAGCACGCACACTTGAAGCTACTTCATTCACATTTTGCTGTGTGGCGCAGTTGGTAGTGTAACTGCCTACCGCGCCTGTCAATTCCTGGTCGTCATAAATGTTTGTTTCGTAGTTTGGGTGTTTTCTATGTATAAAAAGCTTCTATGTTCTATGTATGTATGCTTAGTACGCTTCTATGTATTATTTTTAATAAACTTAATTATTAAGAATACAAAAACCCGACTGCCAAGTAAACATACAACTGAAAAGCAAGCTCTACATTTCTTTTGTTATTTTCTTAGCTATACCACAGTATAAAGATATGTCGGCTGTGGCTATACTTACTGTTTAACTTCGTCGGCAACATTTGCAGGCGGGAAGAAGCTATGTCAAGTGTCAAGCGAGTAGTGGTTTACAAAATAGCTACATGTTCCCATAGCTTGTTCTGCATCCTTCCGAGGGCTTACCCGGGGCTCCCAACCGTAGGCTGTTCGGCGTTACGTGAGGATTTTTAGTCGATAGGAGTCCGGCATAATAATATCCATGAGGGATTTTCCCTCACGTGAAAAAAAAGAGGATGTTGTGTGAGATTGTCCACAAATATACAATATTAAAAAAAAATTAGCATACTTATCATGTTTCCGAAGTTCATTACCTACATATTACGATTAATCAATACCTATTATTCCTATTATTTCTACCTATACTTAACTAATATGTTTATAATGCTTCCCTTGTCGATGACCTTCTATTCGTACATGTCTCGGCATAGAAGCCCATATATACAGCCTGCACACCAAAGTTCGCGTTATTGCCGTTCTAGTGACATAAGAAACACAACGCGCTCACTTACGACCTAAATCAAAGGTAAATTAATGTTAATTAATACATAAGTGCATGTTACAAATTTATTTATTTTTTTTTGAAATTGTGAAATGTATTTGTGAGAGTGCGGTTGGTGTAGTGAATCATTAAGATATTTTCATAATTTTGAAGTTATTTTGAAGGTTTTTTGTAGTGAGAGGTGAGCTTTGTCTAATGGTGTTTTAGATTTAGACAATCATTTTTATTGTACTAGCTGTTGCCCGCGACTTCGTACGCGAGAAAATTATGTTATAATGCAAATTTGATTGCTCTCTGCTTAGCCCCTAGGATATGTAGCGTGATAATATATAGCCTATATTTGAAGACCCTACCCCTAGTTCATATTTGTGCAAAATTTGAATCAAATCTATTGAGAACTTTTCGAGATCCTTTCGGACAAAGCAAAGCAAACAGACAAAATAATCTCTAACTATATTTTCGGCTTCGGTTTCTTATGTTGACTTGACTTTTCTATCATTTTATTATAAGTAGGTATAGATAGATACTAACTTTTACTTGTAAAATACTTCGAGTCCCTCATGAATCCTTCCCCAGAAACCCTCCCAAATCTGACTCTTACGCATAAAACCACATTGTGCCCCACTGCCAGTGGTCGGGACCCCGGGTAATCTTCGGATTCATCCGAAATGTATAGCTTTTAGATTTTCTCTTATAAGTACTTGTGGTTTGTCCTGGGACATCCTTCCGAGGGCTTACCCGGGGCTCCCGACCGTAGGCTATTGGTTTTTTAGTCGGTAGGAGTTCGGCATAGCATCCATGAAGGATTTTCCCTCATGTTAAACAAAAAAAAAGTACTTGTGGTTGAAGAGGATAATAAGAGCATATATTATTATTAATCTACTGATATTACTTGCCAAATTTCATAGTCCTAGGTTACCGGGACCTATTAATTTTGATCTCTTGAGAGTGTCAAAATAAACGTTTTTGGCGACATAGACGGCCGTAACTTTTTTAACTTAGAAGTTAGATATTTAAAAGCTTTTCTTTCTCTCTAATTTACGTAATAATAACGGTTTTAATTTTAACTCGATATACACGCGTTCAAGAGATAAAGTATCTTGACAGACAGACGGAAGGGACGGACAACAATGTCATCCTATAAGGGTTTCATGTTTTCCTCTTTAGGTACGGGTCTCTAAAAAAGGTACGTAGAGAAAAAGTGTCTGACCGGTCTTACTCACCAAATCTTGTCCAGAACCTAGCAGAAAGATATAGCTAGGATACAGCTAAAATATTGTGGGTAGGTGAAGGATGACATACGTTTTGTTGGTGGTCATAGACTTATAACAGGGTTATAATTCTATGTTGGTCGTACAACAATAGTTAAAACCCATGTGTAGTGGAAAGGGAAGATTAGGTTTACGGAATTTGGGTTTCGATTCATGGGATGATGGACATAAGCATAGTAAGGCCAGTATCCAAGTACCAAGACTGAGAGTTGACGTGTACCTTTTACTAACTACCACATCTCGGAGCCAAGATTTTCAAAACGAGGTTGTCAAAACACATCTTCTTTCCTCTCCGCTTTGGTGCATAAATAATAATAAACATAAATAATAAATATTCACGGACATCTCACACAACGCTATCTGATCCCAAAGTAAGCTAGGAATAACCTGCTTGTGTTATGGGTATCAGACCACGGATATTAATACCTATATACTTTTAAATACATACATATTATACATAGAAACACCCAGACTTTTGAGACAAACATTTATGGGTCACACAAATATTTGTCTACGGTGGGAATCGAACCCACGACCTCCAGCGCCGCAGGCGGTTTAACTACCAACTGCGCCACAGAGGCAGTCAAAATTAGACGAAGTAAATTGACAGTAGCTAATGTCACTTCGTCATAGACAAAGCAACATTGTATGAAGAAGTGACATTAGTTGCTGTCATTTTACTTCGTCTAATTAAAAATTCGACTTTATGTATACCAACTATACCGAGCCATAAGATTAATCATTGAGTATTGTGTGAAATTGAAATGTAATGGAATATCAACATATCAATCAATCAAATCGGCCTATGACAGTCAACTGCTGGACGTAGGTCTCTCACAATTTACGCCACAATCCACGGTCCTGCTCTATACGCATCCAGTCAATCCCTGCAACCTTCTTGAGATCGTCGGTCCATCTGACAGGGAGTCGACCACAGATATCAGAAAAGAGTTCTGATTTCTGTGGAATCGACCTTCCCCACGTTTATCAAATCGCGGTCTCCAGCCTCCAGGACGCCTTTTGGCCTTAAATGAAATTAATTAATCTTCTATCTATCTTCTCTTATCTTATGTATAAAAATGAATCGCAAAATGTGTTGGTAAGCGCATAACTTCAGAACGGGTGGACCGATTTCACTAATTCTTTTTTTGTTGTGTAAGGTATTGTCAGGAGAAGGTTCTTATGGAAGAAAAAATATTGTATTCCCACGGGAACGGGTACTACGCGGGTGAAACCGCGTGACGTCCGCTAGTATTCTATAGTTTCGCATTTTAAATGAGTATTTACTTGAAGTACAACAAAATAAAATTAAGCAAGAGCCTACAGGTTGTTTAAATCACGAAACAATCCGGTAAAAGTCGTTTTAATTGTATGTTTTCATAACCGCCCAGCTATTTCGTAAACTGCGTTACTTTCAAAATACAATAATATAGTATTATAGGTAGGTAGGTATTTACAAATTGGTAATGTGTGTAAAGCAAGGTGACAGATTTTTGAATTATATGTAGTTTTGAATAAGTAGTAATATGAAAGTATTTAATTTGAATTGATTGTTATTATCATTCTCCAAATCCGAATCGTACTTGTAGAATCTATACATACATACAATAAAATGATAGAAAAGTCAAAACTGTTAATTGAAAATATTTAATAAAAAATACTCACTGGGTGTTCAACATAAGATACCGAAGCCGAAAATATAGTTTGCTCTGCTTTGTCCGGAAGGATCTCGAAAAGTACTCAATAGATTTGATTCAAATTTTGCACAAATATTAACTAGGGGTAGGGTCTTCAAATAGGCTATATATTATCACGCTACACATCCTAGGGGCTAGGCAGAGAGCAATCAAATTGGCATTATAACACAATTTTCACTACTGAATAATGCAGTCGAAGAAAACGTGAGATTAACCTACCTGCTTTAACTTAAAATACCTCACGTATTTGAGAATACTTCCCATATGAGACACGTCCTTCAGACAGAGCAATGTAGTCTTTTACAGCTTATTTTAATTGTAATTAGTAAATTTATATTCATATGTACCTACTTATTCAAAATCGAAGAAAATCAAGTTATAAATATAGGTGTATGTTTTCCTTAAATTGTCAAAGGTATACCTATTTTTGATTTATCATTGAAAAAAATTAATGTCATAAAATTGATTCATCTAAACGATTTGGGGCTGATCTGAATCTTAAACAGGTCAAAATATTTTTTTATCAAAACCATATTTTGACACGCATCTCGTTAATCAAAAATATAGTTTTGGCTATCGTTTTCATCCTGTTTACTAAATGCCAACCAATATGATTTCATTTGCACATAATTTTCGTCACTCTTTGAGACAGGGTCCTAGATAACAAACTAAAACTGTGCTATAAACATCTGTTCTAAAACAATTGTGCGAGTCGGATTCACGAAGGGTACCCCAGGATACCCTACTGAAATATGTCTGTTATATGGGACCCCTTTTAAATTAATTTTTCTGTGTTTAGTATAGCTGTTATTACAGATGATGTATTTCTGTTACAGCTATAAACAGAAAATTTTAACTGTTTAATTGTCACTGTTCTTGAGATACAGCCCGGTGATAGACAAACAGACGGACAGCGAAATCTCAGTAATAAGGTCCCGTTTTTACCTTTTGGGCATAGAACCCAAAAAACAAATTTCGATCCGGCTCGAAGGACCAAAATATAATAATTTTTTTTTACTTGTGGAAATTCTCACGCTGTATAGTGCCATAAGGTCCACGAGAATATCCACTACAGTAGTCGAATCTTAACTATGAACCCAATATAATCACTCACAGTCTCCTCAGCTCGCTTGTTCCGACTGCTCGTTGTAGGCCCTGGCAATGATAACCTAAGACTTATATGTGAGCAACTTAGAAAGAGAAACTTTATAAATGAGAAACTTAAGCTACCTCAGTAGTCCCACATCTAGCTACAGGTTTCATTCCGCTTCTTGAGGTGTTCCAATGCTATACCGCGCGAGAATGTCTCACTTCTGACTACAGATTCGAATGTTATTCCGTTTCTTTGGGCAGCATTCGTGTATCACTTACGTCAAGCCTCCATCTGTGTCTGTTAGGACGGAGGGACCCAGGCCCTCGATTTTAGACGCCGTTCGTCTTGGGCGTAGTCAAAGCCGCAGCGTCCTCGCGTAGGTACACGCAATTCCCTATTACTTACTGAACCCTAAAAAAGCTACAAAGACTTGTGGTACCTCGTCGTGATAGCTAGTTAACTACAAAAACATATCGGTTATTCTAATGCATGAGCATATGAATTATAAAACATCAGAACCAGTTTCTCCATCAAGACTGCGATTTCAAAAAACTAACACAACCATGACCCGCTTTAACAACTTTGTATAATATATTATGTAAATCTATACCAAATTCAATCATTTATTCATAGAGCTATCAGAATATAAAATAGACTTATTAATCACAATAAATTATTTGAGAAGATCCAAGTTAATGAGATTTTTGAAAACAAATTGATTTTGAAGGAATTGAGCTTTAAGTTAAATATGCAAGCCACACACGCTTTATTTTTTTTAACTTGAGGAAAATCCTACAGGGATGATTTTATTTCGTAAAATTATATTTCGTATTATTATTTTATGAATAGGTTTTTTTTTCGTAAAATTATTTGTTTTTGTATTTGTACGGTGAGCCGTAGCATGTATAGCTTTGGGAGTCCCAGTATACCCCAATCGTCAAAGGTACAGGTCTACCCATGCAGATATGTCTGTGCAGGTATATCGGAGCGTGTGTGGGAATAGACCTCTGAAAATTTAATTTAAATTTAAAAATCAATTCTTTCAAGTGATACCATACGATAGAAACGAAGCCCGCTAAAAAAATGAAAGAATCAGTCGATCTCGGTGGCCAGAAGTCACAGGTTCGAGAACTGCTCAAGACCAATATTTTTTTCTGATTCAATTAAAAATCTTCATCGCAATCGGTAAAGTAGAAGCGGAGATATGAACAAAAAAAGAATAATTAAGGTTGGATTTCCGTAAGATCATAATTTTTTTTGGTCGTGATAATCGACATTGACGTTGGAGGAGTGCGGGCATCACCTAACATTGTTTTATGTAGTAGTATAGTATAGTACTACATAACACTAGTAATCTTATGATATGCTTTCATACGTTTAGTTAAAGCAGACAGTACGTTATCAATAATGACAATAAGAACCTGAACTTTGAAACGATGTCCAGGTGTTTGATTTATTGGTCTTGATATCTGTTGCTGGTATTCTTCACAGTTGGTCAGATCTTTGGTTCTAAATTATTCATCGTTGAAACTAGTCCGTAAGCTTTATTACTGCGCTTCGCTTTTTGATCCACGTTATTGAAAATGTCTTCTAAAACTTGCTTAATTGTGATAAAACCACATAAAAGTGCCTTCGTAGCATCAGCTCGAGCTGACCACCTAGTGTCCGATAAGCATTTCGAAATCGAAATTTTTGAAGTAGAATCTTTAAGTGCGTTTGTAAGATGACCCCATCGATAGGTAGAAGTGGAAAAAAAATATATAGATGTTTTCATTGAAATCAAAGAAAAGTAATGCTTCTGTACAGCAGTCTGCAGCGCACTTAGCAACCAAATTTAATGAATGTGCGAGACAGGGAATGTGTACTTATTTAATCCCTTAATTCGGGTTTGTATGCCGGTGTATTTCCCACTCATGTTGCTGGCATTATCGTAGCTTTGCCCACGACAACCTTTGATATCAATGCCACTTTCACTTAAGAAACCTAGTAAACTTTGAGCGAGTTCTTCTGCAGTATGACCTTCCATGTCCAAGAACTTAACAAATCTTTCCACTGGTGCAGATGGCAGAACATAGCGCACTATCAGTCAGTTGGTCTACATGCGATATATCTGGAGTAGAATCCAATGAAATTGAGTAGTATTTGCATCTCTTAATTTCACAAATAATTTGATCCAGTATACTTGATGCAAGTAGATGAATAAATTCCTCACAAGTTGTTTTTGAGAAATATGAGGTATGTCCCTTTTCTTTATTAGCATGATTTTGTATATGTTGAGCCATAAAAGCGTCAAATTGGGCTATTAATTCTAACAAGCCTAAATAATTTCCATTGTGAGGTGAACCAAACCAACAATTTCGTCCCTACCCCGAAACGCAAGACCTCGTTCTGCTAAAAACTTTATTACTGCAATGATTCGTTTTAAGAGTAGCCTCCAATACTTTTGCTCAGTCTCAATTTGGCTCACAAGTTGAGAATCATCACGCGTATTCTTGTTTTTGAGGTTTAACAGCGAAATTATGGCTTGTCTATGCGGAGTGCTTTCTTCGTGTCTTGTCAACAAATTGTGCGCATTCTTCCAGTCATCTAATCCGTCTTTTGTAAACCGTGGTGACGAATTATCTGAATTCGTAACTTTGCAAACAAAACAGAATAGTCGTCTTTTGGTTTCCGAATAACACAACCAGTCTCTGACGTGAGTTTTATTCGTTGGTTTATGTTTATAGGTGAATAATTACTTATGGCACAATCGTGGCTTATTTTCGTTTTTGTAAATTTTCTTTGAAGACAAATAATCACTATTCAATTATGTTGCAGTTCGCTGCTTCCTTTTTCAATCCAATAATCACTATCAAAGTTGCTCGGCCATTCACCAATATCGTTGGAGTATATTTTACTTTCATTTTGTTTTTGATTTGAATGTGTAGTGACATAGGAATCAAGTAATAAAATGTCATCGACTACTTTTTGGTTAGAATACGACGACTCTAGATCGAGAGGACTGGCAGTGCCAGTGCAGTGCCAGTATAGCTAAATTAGGAGAAATTGCTGTCTCTTCACCTATAGAATCACTTATAGAAAATGTAGCTTCATCAAAAATGGTAATAGCACTACTATCATATGAACGATGAGATGCAAAGTAGAGTGCGGGGCCCCCAAATTCGCGGGGCCCGTAGCATTTGCTACTCTTGCTACGTGGCTAATCCGGCACTGCCGCATGTCAAAATCCGTCAAGCTGTTCAGGCTATAAGACGTAACAAAGAATTGGACATACATACATACATAGTCTCGAAAAACATTACCCTCCTGTCTTCGGCAGTTCGGGTAAAAACGTGTTATTTTTGTAAATAACTGGAAAATGGGTGGACCGATATTCATGATTTTTCCTGTGCTGAATTTGTCTCCACCAAGAATGGCAGAATAAGTAATAAAAACCTGTTTCCAAGCTGATACGTGATACGAAGTTCACAACAATGCCTTGGGTTCGATGCATCACACGCTTCATCAATCAAATCAGCCTATGGCAGTACACTACTGGACGTAGGCCTCTCCCATATTTCGCCACAATACAGTCCTGAGCCTTCCGCATCCAGTCAGTCCCTGCGATCTTTTTAGGTCGTCGGTCCATTGGGCGGGGGGTCGTCCTACCCCACGTGTACCAAGTCGCGGTCTCCACTCTAGAACTCGTTTGCTAATCACACGCTTAGAATAATTATTCTTTTAATTTCTTAATTTGTCCTCTAAATTACTGACATTTGAAAAATTCATTTGTTTGCGATAATGTATATTAAATTATAATTTAATTACCTTCTTTATAAGTTCTTGGAAAATTGGCCCCGGGGTTTTGTCACGCAGTAATTATATATTAATCTGTGGTTTTCTTGAGATTCCATCCAACTTCAATCCACTTCATTTGAAGTTGAGAGCTCAAAAAATCTGAATAGCTATTTTTTACAAGCCTTTTTCTAGACATCTCGACTTACTAGGTATCTTATTACAATTAGATACAAATACTTATGAAGTTATGAGCATGTTTGTATGATTAAACAATTACGTAGGTACTTATAGGAAGGATAGATGCTTTGTTTTCTGTTTACTGTTTATGTTAAGTACCGAATGTGCTTTTTTATTTCAAAATGATGTCATGGTACATATGAATAAAAGCTTCTACTACTTCTTACTTTAAATCTAAATATGGCATTGATTAGTTGACCGTGACCGTACTGCTTGACTTTCAGACTAGACAAACACTCTATAAACTTACTTACGTATGCATACTTGAAATTTTAATAAGTCTGTCGTCATAAAGATAACGAATAAGACATTTACGAATAAGATTTACATCATCTGTGAAATTTTCACAGATGATGTAAATCTGTTGCCGCTATAGGTATGAAGAAATTCTAAAAACATAAAGGAAAAATTTAAGGGGGCTCTAGTCTCGCGTACAACAAACGTGATTTTTGCCGTTTTTTTAGTACGGAACCTTCCCAGGCCTTGGTTTTCTGGTCATCTTCCAAATACTTTGGTCGTACCTTTCAAGACATAAGATATTAACAATGGGTCATACCACCTATGGTTCGGCTTCCTACATCATCTTGACGTGACCAAGGTTTTTTTAAGAATACAGTTGGAACAAATTTCAGGTATCAAGATGTGGTCCACATTTGTCGTCCTCGCCGTAACGCTAGCCGGTGCCTATGCCTTCTCGGCAGGAGCCCCTCCAGAAGCCTGCACTGACATGAGGCCACACCATCACGGACTGCGAGCGAAGAAAACACCAGCACCTTACACGATCTCAAGTTCTACCCAGGTACAGAAGTAGCTTGATTTTTTTCTTTCGGCATGGGTTTTATTTGCGCTCAACGCTATTCTGTTGGGGCAATCAAGAGACGTTGTGGGGCATACTAGTCTTGAGTGACTTAGACTATCGACTTATACAGCACAGTATTCTGTCTGTCTAGCTTCTACACAGTCGCAGAATAGGCAAATTGCTGTCACTGTAGAAAGACGCTACAAAAAAAATATTTTAGACATTCTAAGTAGCCCGACGACAGATAAACACACTTACCTGTATGTTTCTAAATACATACACAATCTACATAGAATCTCTCAAACTCCTTTATTTTATAACGTGTGGGAAAATCCATCATGGATGCTATGCCGGACTCCTACCGATTAAAAAACCTCACGTAACGCCCAACAGCCTATGGTTGAGAGCCCCGGGTAAGCCCTCGGAAGGATGTCCCAGGGATCTCTCAAACTCCTAAACAAACATTTGTGGACACAGAAATATTTTGTCCGACGCGGGAATCGAACCTAGAAATATTCACTAACGTATCCGCCGCTGTGGTACATCCTCGAATAGGTAATAATCAAGTCAAGATAGTAAGTATAGTAAGGTCCTATAACTCACAATATACTCAACACAATCAACTAGGTCATGAAAACTGACTGCCTCTTGCGCATAGAGGTCGTGGGGGCACCCACCTGGGCGTGATCCCTTAAATATTTGTCTTGACAATCTGGATTTACCTATTTTTTAAGTCCGTATGTAGGTACTAAACGTATACCTTTAGGTATATAATCTCCGTGGTCTGGTTCCTATAACACAAGCAGGCTCTCGCTTACTTCGTCATCAGATGGCATTGTATAAAAAATGTCCGCGAATATTTATTTATTTCAATGTTGAATTTATTTAACTACTAACATGCCAATTCGTTCCTTGAACGATTTCCACCTCCCTTTTTTTCATTCAGAACCTTGAAATGTTTAAATTACATAGGCAATCAAATTCCTTTTTTATTAAAATATTACACGTAATTTTTTTACAGTAAAGTACTATTAAGTATAGATTTCAAAGTTAGATAAAGCACCCGCGCGCGTGATACACGACAAAAAATGCTGATTCAAAAAAGATGATTATGCAGTCATGAAGAATTTAGTGAATCAGGACTGAATTAACATAAATTTACCATTGTATTATTTTGTAGTACAATTACACTATTATCTACTAGCTGTGTTCCCTTATTTTTTTAACGTGACGGAAAATCCTTCGTGAATCGTGGATGCTATGCCGGACTCCTACCACTAAAAATCCTCACATAACGCCCAACAGCCTATGGTTGGGAGCCCCGGGTAAGCCCTCGGAAGGATGTCCCAGGACTCCCAACTGCTGTGTTACCTGGCTTCGCATACCTAAATAAAAGTTAACCTCTTATTTGACTTACTTTGAGTTAAGGTCCTATGGCCCCTAGATGGGGCAGAGGGCGTCCACAGTGCATCGCCATCCCTGTCGGTCTTGAGCTTCGCGTTTTGTTTCGCTCCATGTCTTTCCAATGCCTTCCGCCTCTGCAATGACACTCCGTCGCCATGTCTGTTTTGGACGGCCACGTTTGCGCTTTCCTTGGGGGTTCCAGTCTATGGCTTGCCTTGGTATGTGGTTCCGGTCCCTTCGAAGCGTATGCCCAATCCAGCTCCATTTCCGGCGTTTGATCTGATGTTCTATAGGTGTCTCATTGCAGCGTTCCCATAGGCTAAGGTTGGAAATTGTCTCGGGCCAGTATATGCCGAGAATACGGCGGAGGCAGCGGTTAACGAAGACTTGTAGCTGATGCGAGATGACTTTTGTGACCTTCCAAGTCTCGCATCCGTATAGCAGCACGGTCTTGACGTTAGCTCGGAATATTTTGAGCTTCACCCTCCTAGTCAACTTTCGGGACTGCCATACGGAGCGCAGCTGTGCGAAGGTTGCTCTAGCCTTGGCGACTCTAGAAGTGATGTCCTCTTCTGTCCCACCAGTTTCCGACACGACACTCCCGAGGTACACGACACTCCCGAGGTACACGACACTCCCGAGGTACACGACACTCCCGAGGTACACGACACTCCCGAGGTGACAACCTAATAGGGCTTTTCGTAAAACTGTTATGGGATAAACCTAATACCCTAAAATTTTCAGATTTCGGGAATTGTCACGGAAACCGTCCGTCCTTTTTTTTAACGTGAGGGAAAATCCTCTTGTATGCTATGCCGTACTCCTACCGACTAATTTTTTTCTGATTTCTGTGAAAAAACCTCACGTAACGCCCAATAGCCTATGGTTGGGAGCCCCGGGTAAGCCCTCGGAAGGATATCCCAGGACTCCCAACAGAAACCGTCCGTCTTTATTACAATGCATGCTCACTGTTTAGTTACCTAAATATTAAAAAGTCGAAATGCTAAACCAGTAATAGTTGATTAATGGTTAATTAGGACTCACGATAATAAACGTGACGGAATTTGTCACCAAATAAAACTGTCGTTCCTAATGTTCACATCGCAGTTAAATTTATTTCAAGTCTTATTAAAACTGTAAGGTGTCCTGGGACATCCTTCCTGGGGCTTACCCGGGGCTCTCAACCACAGGCCGATGGGCGTTACGGGAGGTTTTTTCGTCGGTAAAAGTCCGGCATGGCTTCCACGAAGACTTTTCCCTCACGTTAAAAAAATAGTCTTATTACAACATTTACAACAGGGCGATCACCTGCATGAAACGTCGCAATGATTATTGCGGATGCGGAAGCGGATGCGGATGTCGGATGCGGAAATTCCGTAATTACGGATGTGGACGTGATTATTTTCAAAAATCTCGACTTTTTTTTATTTTGTTATTATCTCGAACTTTGTACTGGACAATATACAAAGTTCGAAAACATAACATCATTACAACATAACATCATTAAAAACTAAACTTAGAACTACATAAAGCAATGTAAGTCCTTCTGGATGTGAACACTACATGCATGCAATTACAAGCAATTTACCTTGCTTTCTTATTAGGTAGGTACTTAGAGATAATGTGTCTTTTATTAAGTACATAGTTAATTAAAGATACCGATTGTTCAAATGTGATCAAACATTCTAGAATCAGGAGTTTCGTCGCCGTTTTCATGAGCCAGGGCGCCGCTTCTCGACCACACGACGTGAATGCGTGGACGCAAATTTACGGGTGAAACGTCCGTCTCATGTTCGCCGTTCCTAAATATGAGACAGGCGACGCGTCACCCACCGATTTCCGTTCACGCATTCATGTCGTGTGAAGCGAGAATCGGTGCCCAGTCAGTTCCTCTCTTTAAGTAGGCCAATCGTTATAAATCGTGAAAGAGTGAAGACAGAGGTCCTCAAGTTGCTGACCCAATGATGAACCACTTCAGGTTCCGTTTTACACAGAGAGAAAGAGAAATGATCATTAATACCGTTCACTTCTGGAGAAGATTCTCTCTGCTCTATGGAAGAATCCGTCATTTAAATTACCGAAAAACGCGTGGAATTATAAGTAAAAGAGCTCTTCAGAACACTTGCTATTGGAGATTCAGTAGAACGCAGCCAAGGATGCTATTGTTCTACGCTGGTAACAGGCTCGTTCAAGGCTGTTGTAACCTCAGGATAATTTCTATTGCGAATAAAACTGTGTAATAAACTTGCACTTTGACCTAATGTTTCATAGTCGTGACAAACGCCAGTCTTCACTTTGCAAAACTTGCATAATCCCATATTGCTTACTTAGCGTATACATACAAAGATACTACCTAGAGACTATTTAGTGACAAAGCAAAAGTTATTATACCTATTGATGTAGCAATGAAGCGTTACTTACCGGTAACCGGTATGGGCAAGGCCTCAGCGGTGGCCGTAGGTCTGTAGGGAGTCCTGGGACATCCTTCCGAGGGCTTACCCGGGGCTCCCAATCATAGGCTGTTGGGCGTTACGTGAGGATTTTTAGTCTGTAGGAGTCCGGCATAGCATCCATGATGGATTTTCCCTCACGTTAAAAAAAGAACCGGTAACCGGTATTCAGATGATGCTTGAAGCGTTCTGTAGAAAAGTATTGGAATTGTTTTTTTTTGTCCCATTGTACACTTGAATAATTTCAAATTTATCCACAGGCATCGAAAGGTGGTGCTCCTATAGATGTGGTGATCAAGGGAAAATCCCCCGAGGACCGCTTCCGTGGTATATTACTGCAAGCTCGTCAAGGCAAGACCATTATTGGGAAGTTCACAATACCCGCCAACGCCCAAAACTTCTTGCAACTCGTGGACTGCGGTGAACCTGGTGTAAGTAAACATTATCTTTTAGGTTTTCAATATTAATAGAATAACGATTACTGAATACAAGATGGCATTCTTTATTCTTCTTTTTATATTATAATAAAAATACCTTGTCTTGCTGTCGTAGGGCGCCTATATTATCTGTGCTATACCTACTTAGTAAAAAAATGCAAACAATGAGTAAAAAGTAATCGTATGAACACATTAGCCATCAATCCGTTTCAAAAATCTTGCAAATTATCAGTCCAAAAATGATTTAAAAAAATGTATGATTTTTAATGTACACCTCTATAATGTATATTTATCAGTTTTCTAGATCCCCACAATATTAAAACATATCTGTCGTGTCCTTTTTGACGAAACACACATACCTCAGCCCCGGATCGAGGGGGGGGGCAAGCCGGGGCCCGTGCCCCGGGCGGCAGAATCAGGGGGGCGGCAAATCAGAGGGCGACAAGTTCAAACTTCGCAGACAAATGCACACACAACACATCAGATAGTCAATTAATTAACCTTGACCATAGTAGGAGATACCTACCTAATTATAACACTCCAACTTATTCACCTCTTTTCTCAAGAATTGATTATGGTATTTGCTCAAATCATATCAGAAATTAACTTTAGAGATATGCCAGATACTTGAAAGGAGAGATGCGAGTTTAAATCCCGTCGCAACCAAGTTGCCTTCTTTTCACGATATAAGAAAAAAATATGAAGAAGTAAGCAGCTATTGCTTTAAATATTTATCCACCGAACAACTGATTCCCAAGAAAGGGGATTTTGTCAGATCCTGCCTTCTGTCGCCTCATATCCGTCACCTCGATTACTTGTAAAGTGTTCGACTGTACTGTACCACTTGCTAATTAATGATCGTCAATAGTGCACTATGCCGAAATCGTCTCCGGGTAACCTCCTACCTTTTATCGAATGTTGACACGGCAAGTTCTTATTACGACATGCATCGCTTCTTTACAAACTTTCAGCATATTGTGGTCGGCCAAAAATTTTCATTTTCTCTGATTTTTCAGAATTAATTGTTTATAACGACTTCTTCAAATATCTTTTGTTTCACCTTCCGTGAACAGATAGCGTTCCAAAGTTTCTTTTGATACATCCTTATTGTCTCTCAAATATGTAAAAAAGCCTAGGCCATTTTTGCATACGGATAAATTGAGGATTAGGTAAGTCACTTTTGCACTGACCCTCTTGATTGTGCCGCTGTATGGCCAGTTTCCTGCACGGGTGACGTATATCTACTAGTTCTCTGTGCTGGTCAGGTTCCGTGCTTTCTGCAGGTTAATACAAGAGTACCACTGGGATCTGTGATGTCCAACACTATTTCTTCGGTATGTTATCCCATGGGTGCACTCATTGCTATGCAGACGAGACCAGCGGCGAAGGCTGAATTTTTTGAAAAGGAAAGCCGGTGAAAAAAATAATATCCAGTTGGTCACACCTGTAGTGTAGGTATTTTGCGTATTTATTAAATGGTGGCGCGCGGCGGTGTAATGCCTTTTGTGTTTTGTTTGCCACCTGTACTATACTCGTAAGATCCATGTATTTAATTCAAAACAATGTCTTACGTGCATGATAAATTGGCTTATAAAAAAGTATCATAAATTATCTACTGATGACTAAAAAGATATACAAATTTACACTAACTGAAAAGGTCTTAACCGACCTTAGGTGTAAATAATAGACTGTAATTATCCTTGTACTAAATTTTTTTTTATGAAAATAATATTCACAGCTAAATATGTCTGCTCAGGTAACGAAACCATATCGCGATCTAGATACTATATACAAAAAAGTGATGCCATCTAGTTACATATTTTGAACTAAAACCTGACTTGAACACTAACCATGTTTTGAAATTATTCTACTACTCTCTGCAAGCTCATACCTACCTATTTCAAATTGTCTCGATTGAAGTTAATTGAAAATAATTCATAAATTTGGGACTTAGACGCGAAATAGGTATAGGTACTT
This sequence comes from Miltochrista miniata, assembly GCA_933228765.1. Taxonomy (NCBI): domain Eukaryota; kingdom Metazoa; phylum Arthropoda; class Insecta; order Lepidoptera; family Erebidae; genus Miltochrista; species Miltochrista miniata. Next base: position 28,008,255 of record OW121751.1, read on the forward strand.
CTAATGTTTTTAATAATATGCATGTACTAGCTAATGCCCGCAGTTTCACCCGCGTAAAATTAGTTCCCGTGGGAAGTTACTCCCGGGATAAACAGTAGCCTATGTGTTATTCCAGACTATAATGGATATCTGTATCAAATTTCAGCCCGATCCGTTCAGCCGTTCGAGCCTGAAAGAGTAACAAACATCCACATTCACACTCACAAACTTTCACACTTATAATATTAGTAAGATTTCAAGTACCTATAGAGTATTAAAAACCGCGATATTTTACAATACAAAATTGAAATAAAAACATACTTCTTATCTATTTTTTCAAAAATATCTGACAAAGTGATTCTATGGAAGAAAACTGCTTTATTATGTTATAAACTATTAATGAAACATTCAGCCAAAATAAAGATTATTAGGTATCCCAAGCCATTAAACTAATATCACTAGCGTATTCTGAGATACCTACTTGATAAATATAAAAAAAACACTGACCTTTATTTTTTATCGAACCCGTAATACCGAAGGCCTACGTCCATCAGTGAGCATTATGTGACTCCAAAACAATAATCATGTGTACAGAAATCACAACAAAATACAGAACACAAAACACAATTTTACACACTTTCACGATGTATTTAGTACTTGAAGTAGATAATTATTTATAATTAACTAATAAACAGCACAATGCTTTATAAAGTCAATTGAAACTATGTTATGTTTTATTATTATTCACGGGAAACGCATGTGAAATGAAGTAATAACAACACATCAAATTAAAAACACACTTCGATGCAAAACGTTTCGACGTGCGTTAGGTGCATTTAAATTGGTCGAGTTTTCAAGTCAAATACGTTGTCCTTTTCTATTAATATGACTGTCTCAGGTGTAAGCCACGAACTCATGGCTTACTTTAGGCGAAAATCCACGAATCAAATCTTGAAAAAATGTGAGAGAATAGGACGCATATATACATTTGCGTAGTACTAACGAAGCAGACGCAAAATGATCAGGAAGCCGGGCTTACCGCGTGATGTCAGAGATAGGGTCTTTGAACTTTGACTCGAAAATTTATTGCTATGACTTTTGTAGCAGGGGTTGAGACGAAAATGCCGACTTACCATGTAAATTTGCAAATATTTTTATATTTGAATGAGTGTTCGAGAATATATAATTGTGTTTATTAGTTATGAGTAAATATTACATGTCACTGCCCGATCTGAAAAGGGAAGCCACAAGGAATGGGCTTCTATGGACAATTCGCCACTGGACGAGACAGTACCTACCCAGCATTAGAGTTAATCTGGCCGTTCAGCGGAGGGCGGTCTGACCTGGAGGAAAAGAGGCGGCAACTCATGGCGGATCTCGACCGGGTTTGACCACATTTACCAATGGGATTTAGCAAACCTGGTAGATTTAAATGTCACGAAACAAAAGCGTGTGGGTTTATAGCTGAAAGACTCCTTTCTTTCCTCCACCCTCTGTTCAGAATGCGCTAATACTTACTACTAAAGGACTATCCAGACATCCTCTCATCGTCCAGAGGGGGGCGGCCCGACGTGGAGAAAAAAAGGAGGCATCTCGTGGCGGATCTCGACCGCGCCTGACCGCATTTCCTAATGGGATTTATAAAACCTGGTAGTTTAAATTCTCTACTTACTCCCACTTGAATCATGGCAACCATGATCTCCATGGGAGTAAGTGGGACATCTGCGCGGCTTTCTGCGAGCAGGTCATGCTCATGAATAGCTTCGTAGGGGAGGAAGCGGGAAACAGGAGATAGCCGCAGACTTCTCTTCTCCCAAGACTATCGGCATCCATGACCGGGGGCCTGAGGACGGCGGGGGCTGTTCACGTTCTTCACAAAAGCAGGCCCAAGAATGGCTTCTTGGGCCTGCTTTTGCTGCGTAACGTAAACGTTTCATGCATGCCACACGCCCCAAGAAGTGAGAAAACACCTGACTAACCCTCATAGACGCAGGAGAGCACTCGATCCACCTAGGTAAAGTGGCAATGGTAGACAAAGTCTGTTGGGAATCCTTACACATCCTTGTATCTGCTGTAGGTAGGTACAAGACGCAGATTTGTACCTTCGCTAATACTGCTTTCAGCTTTGAACTACAGAACCTTACAATATGGGAGGGGGGGGGGGGAGACGGTGAACGGGGGCGGCATATTCAGATTTGCCCCGCCTAAAAAAATCCCTAGATCCGGGGCTGACATACCTACAATACTTTTTGATTTATTTGATCGAAGACTAAAAAGTAGGTACTCTAAGCGAAGCAGTGAAGCACTGAAAAAGTAGTAATATTTTAATATTACCACAGAAAACTTATCCCTACTAATATTATAAATGCGAAAGTAACTCTGTCTGTTACGGTTTCACGTATAAATCGCTGAAGCGATTTAAATGAAATTTGGGATAGCGGTAGGGTGAGTCCCTGGGAAGGACATAGGCTACTTTTTAACCGACTGCGCATAAGGAGGGTAATGATTCTCGTTAGCTCAGCAGGTTGGAGCACCGTAACACTGTATAACATATATTAAACTGTTAAACATATATTTATACTGTGACCGTAATGTTCGTAATGAGTACTACTACACGGGCGAAGTCGCGGGGAACAGCTAGCATTGTATAAATTACTTGTATCACAGAATAAAACCAGATTTTATACATGATCTTACTGATAAAAAAATTGTTCGAGTTTGTAATAAGGAAAATGAACTTTAAATTATTTAAATTTTTCTATGGTCTGGTTTTATAAAAAACTAACCTGTTCCAGTAACTAACAAAATTTAAGGAAAACGGCAATGTAGGTCTCTTCGTGAATATCTGAATATCAATTTTTATTTTAATATAACGTAATTGGAGTCACGAACTCCAGCACTCCAACCAGTAGAAGCCTGTCAAATATTTAATTTTTAATTTTAAAATAAAAGAAATTTATATTTCTAGTGTGAGAATGTTCAATAAAATAAATAAAATTGTCAGGCCGGAGCATAGAAGGCTTTTATAGGTAGGTTACTTTGATTACTTTGAGCTTAGAAACATTGTAAACCGCAGCCATCATTAACATAAAACAGGCTTAGGTTACGGCTAAGCACAGGCTTCCTTTCATTGTGATTGAGGTTATGGCCATATGTTGGGTAATTGCAGGCTTATGACCTAGCTTTCAAGAACGTTGTAGAGGATTCCTTCATAACAATTACTAGCACCGTATATTTACAAGTGATAATATAAATTTTAAATATTTGAGGTCGCATTTGAATTGGCTAAGCCGAGGTTAATGACAAAAAAAAGTATGTAAATTTGTATTTGGAAATATTACTTTGATCGCCGAATTGAACTTGAACCGATTGAAAAGAGCTGGCCGCTAATTTTCGACCTCACGATTTGAAAGCGTAGACATACGTAGAGATAAACATAGACTTAGACTAACTGGTGAAATGTCATAATGTAGTCACGAATTTCATTTTAAAGCATTTGATATGCTAACAAATTCATATTTTTTATAAAGAGAAAATTATAACTTGATTGGATTGAACTTGAATCTGCGGCCTTTGCAGTGCTTGCCAACTGAGCTACCGAGACTATGTAGTTCGAACTTAGACCATATAACACGGGACTAGCCTTTGCGAACCACCGCATACAAAAATATTCTGCCAGTTTTCATACAAGTGAAGGGGGAAACACAAAGACATATAAAATTTCATTGCATTTAAAAATGTATTAATCGACAAACGCGTAATGGCTGTTGTGTGTTAATTGTTATTGTACAGTCAACTACAATGTAATGTACTAGTTTAATCATATAAAATGATGTACTGATGTACAGGCTTTTCATAAAGCCAAAAGACCAAATGGTCATGTGCAATGGCAGAAAACAATGCTTAAGTAAGGCGCATCCTGTGGTTAGATGATCTAAGAGTTCGAACCACCCGACGAACCTTCTTTGATTGCCCATTTGTAATTTTATATTAATTTTGTTTATGTTTATCCAATTTTAGAACGCAGTGACCCACAGACAACACAGTAACGCCGAAGACAGACAATCTGTGACCGTCTCATGGACTCCTCCAGCTGGTTTCAATGGCGATGTTAAATTCAGGTAAAAAAGAAATATGTACCTACTTACCTAGACTAGCTCCATAATATAGACGATTATTAACTACTTAATTGTGCCCAACAAAATGAAACTAAACGATCCGACTACCCTTTTCTCAGCAGTACCATAGAAACCTGGAATTTTCAACCACCATGTTTGGTGGTGGGAAAATAGTACTTGAACACAGTTAGCCAGTTGCAATCAATGAAATCTGCCTATGATAGTCACGACGTAGGCTAATTTTACTCCAATTTTTGCACTCGTCACATCATCACCGTGGCTGTTTAACCTGTACATGAACAGTAGCTTAAAAGAATTGCAAGAGAGTGCGTATGGTTTAAAACTGAATGAGCTGACCATCAAATGCCTACTAGGGTAAACCACCCAATTATTGGCACTTTTAGAATGAATTATTGGCACTTTAGTTAAGAGTATATTTCGAAAAATAAGGGAAACCTAGTTTATTTTAGTTCGGTGTTGCCCATTATGTAGTTGTAGGTATGCATTAAAAAGTAAAATAGCATTCTTTTTCTGTTAGAAATGGGCAAAATTACCTAAAGTGCCAATAATTGGAGGAGTGCCAACGATTGGGTGGTTTACCCTATATGCTGACGATCAGGTGATCTTAGCTTCATCGGCGGAGGAGCTGCAGTTGACGGTTAATATTATGCATGAGGCGCTTAAAGGTAGAGGAATGAAAGTGTATGTAAACAATACTTCTGGTTTTTGAAAGAGAGAAATGCATGACGAATTGCCCCATTATTATCGAAGGGCAGAGGGTGGAACAGGTAAAAGAATTTGTATACTTGGGTCCAAAATTTGCGAGAGATGGAAAGTGTGACTATGTTATTGAGAAAAGAGTTTTGGCAGGAAATCAAGTGAATGGGGCTATGTACACCTTCATGAGCAGTCAAAACGTGTCTAAGCATGCAAGCGTGGCTGTGCATAGGGGTGTGCTTAACCCTACTCTTATGTATGGTAGTGAAAGTTGGGTGTGGCAGAAGTGACGATCTTCATTTGTTTAGTCCATCTTCATTTGTTTAGTTGATAATAATAGTTTCTATAACAAGGTGTACCGTGGAAATTTAATATTTTCAATGGTACACCTACTAGGGCTAGGTGGACAAAGGTGAACAGTAGTTAAAAAAAAATTACCACCGTACACCCAGGTGGTCTGGGCAGGTGGACGGTGGATAAGAACCGGAAAAAACGTGTCTCATTAAAATATTTACATTCTAATTTCTTTTTTTTTTTTTCTTTTTCAGAGCAACCATAGTACGTGACTTTGAGAACTTCTGGGTTGGTGTTCACACTTCTGCACTCAAAGTGTCTAGTTAGTGTAACTTAAGAAAGAAGGAGTAAGGAAAGTTTTGGTGTAAGTAAAGCGTGAATTTCTTCATAGATTATATTTACATCACTCGTACCTACCTTGTAAATTGTAATTATAAATTAAAAAGTAAAAAAATCTACTGCGTTTTTTCCTTCTCATTATTTTAATACATATTATACTCACGCATTTTACCCGAAAGAATAGGCAGAGGCATCAGACACTTTACTAATCTATTTATTTAAAAGTAGATTGGGTGTAACAAAATTGTCTATCCAAATTTCGTCACGTGACGTGGCATCAGTCAAGAAATATTACAAAAATAAAGAAAAAAAAATCACATGAATACTTTAACCGTCAAATCCGTTTTAAAGGTCCTATAAATTTTCATTATCACCCTTTCTATCGCTACTGAGCGGCAGTAGAGAGCGACAACGACAGCCAGACGGGTGCTCCATGTTTGTTTTGCCACGGCGAATATGTTACCTCGAATTGCCGCGGTAAAAAAGGAATTCTTAATGTGCGACAAAAAAAAATTAAAAAATTAACCCCCCTTTTTAGGGTTTCGTAGCCAAATGGCAAAAACGGAACCCTTATTGATTCGTCATGTCTGTCTGTCTGTCTGTCGTCTGTCCGTCTGTCTGTCCGTCCGTGTGTCACAGCCACTTTTCTCCGAAACTATAAGGCCTATGCTATTGAAACTTGGTAACTAGATGTATTCTGTGAACCGCATTAAGATTCTTATATAAAACTAGAAAAAAAGCAGTAAATTTCGGGGTCCCCATACTCAGAACTGAAATTCAAAATTTTTTTTCTTCATCAAACCCATGTGTGTGGGGTATATATAGATAGGTCTTTAAAAATGCTATTGAGGTTCTTAGCATCATTTTTTTCTAAAGTGAATAGTTTGCGCAAGAGACACTTCCAAAGTAGAAAAATGTGTCCCCCCCCCCCCCCCCCTCTAACTTCTAAACTAAGAGATTGATAAATCTCAAAAGAATATATGATGTACATTGCCATAAAAACTACCAATGAAAATTAGTTTGAACAAGATAGAGCTAGTAGTTTTTTTTTAATACGTCATAAACCGCAATTTTCGGTTAGAAAAATCACTACCACTGCGAACGTGTTAAAACATCAATCAAAGTTACAACGAACTATAAGAACTTTTATATTATGTTACTTGCTGCTACGAAACCCTTCGTGGGCGAGTCCAACTCGCACTTGGCCGGTTTTTTATTAAATATTTGTATTTGATTTCTGATGCCAAGTCATCTCATAAAATTTGGAGAGTCAATTTTGTTACACCCAGTATACCTACCTAAGTATTAATATCCGTGGTCTGATACCTATAACACAAGCAGGTTATTTCTAGCTCACTTTGGGGTCAGATAACGTTGTGAGACAATGTTCAAAAATATTTATTTATTTATTTAAAGTTACATTAACTCTAGTCTCACGTGGCGGTATGCGTATTGCCGTATTAAATCTAACAGGGGCAGGTTTAAAATCTTCTGCGAAATTCCCCTCGTAGGTATGTCATAGCGAATTAAACATACTAAAACTACGCATTCCCTGCCTATACGTCGAGAGCTAGGCGCCCCGGATAACTTTTTAAAGAGGAAGGTGCGACAATTTTCAATCAATACTGCTTTTTAGGGTTCCGTAGCCAAAGGGTAAAATCTGGACCCTATGAGACTTCGCCGTCCGTATGTCTGTTTATTATCATTTTGTTATTATTTTCGTCACGAGGCTGTATCCCAGGAACGGTGATATGTAGAGAGCTGACATTATCACAGATGATGTATTTCAGGTGCCGCTAAACAACAAATAAGTACTAAATACAGAAAAAATGGGGGATAAAGGTAACGTGATATTTGTCGTTATTTTGGTACTGAGCCCCTGTGCGCAAGTCCGACTCGCACAAGGGTGCTTTTTCAGATAACTGGAACTACTTACTAATCTATTCAATGCCAGAAGGATGAACCCATATTTGGTGAAACTTCCCGAATTATTATAGTATCTATGAGTAGCAACGACAGGACAGTTTAAATCGTCCTGTCTCCGACTGTGGATTACTACCACTTTGTAAGAATGTGACATATGCTGTTATTTATACTCATGTAGGTACCGCCTCCGAAATAATAAAGAAAACAGCACTCGCCTATCATGAATTGAATTGAACACTGTGACTTTAATGTAGGCGCTCGGTGCTTAACTAATTACCATGTTAGTGAAAGTAATACCATAGTGTACATCAGGGGTGGCCATCTTTATTAGACCCTAGATCTATTTCTTAGTAATGAAAACTGTGCGATTTACCAATAGAAGTAGGAGAGCGCCTCCCTAACGCTTGCAAGGTGTTGAAGGCGTTGGCGATGTCAAGGAACACAGCCAGCCCCACCTCACCCAGCGATATTATTTCCCCTGTCAGGATCCTGACGGGCATGATCGCTTCCACGGTAGAGCAACCCGACGGAAACTAAACTGGTTATCCGCCAAATCGATACGATATCGATAGAATACGAGTCCCTTGCATGTGAGGTGCTCGACGAGGCGCTCTGCAAATAGCTTGCTCACATCGTTGAGCAACACTATCGGCCGGTACCCGGATGGTGAAGCCTCCCACCACACTGCCTTTCGGATCAGGACCAGTTTCCCCGTTTTCCACACTTTATGTATACAGTGCTTTAGGGAAGGTGACGGACGGAATCAATTTACGCCGAACTTCTTCGAAGGCCAGGAACCTGTTGCGGCCTAGATCCGGGCGCCGCGCCGTGCTTTTGCAGGATTTAAGTCGCAGCACTGCCTCCCCTTACTTACCCTGGGTGACTTCAGGCACTCGTACTCGCCATAATCCGCGTCGGGCGCTTGAGACGGGAACATACGCGGAGGAATATGTTCCCGAGCTCTCGATGGAAACAGGGAAACCAAGACTCTTTCTAGTCACCCCGGCTGGAGGCTCTGGGGGTGCTTTAGGGTGAAGTTTGTTACTAATCAAAAGGTAAGGGCGACCGAATGGATTCTGCTTCAGGGTCTCCAGCAGCTCTTCGCGAGTCAACCGCTTAACTCGCTTTATGGTTACATGGAGGGCCCTTTTCGTCCTCTTTGTACCCCGTAACGGCCGTCTCTCGGGCCTGCGCATTATCTGGCAGAATTTGGTGTACCAGCAGTGCGCGGTTACGGTACTATGTGAAGCTGTGCGATTTCCGGCGAGCACCAGTACACTTGCCTCCTGGCTGATCCGGGCCTTACCCTGGGTAGGTCGCTGCATAGCGCCCAGCATGTACTTTGCGGAATCATTTTAAATTTGAGAAATGAGAGCAGTATTACAGCTCTCTTTTATAGTCAAACTCACGAAGTCACGACGAAAGTCTATGATCCAAGTAAAGATGTCAAGATTGTTCTTCGAAGAAATTGTCACAGTCTGGGTGTCGAAAGGGGGGTCGATCCGCCCGCGCCGTGCCGCGATCGACCGGTTGGCCACCCCTGGTGTATATCAATAGATATAATAAAATCGTAACAGGTCGCTGTCTGTACATTGGAGATATATAAGAAAAATTTTATAGGGGGGCTTTATGGACGCAATAGAACCCAAAACAATGGTTTTTAGTAGTGTCCGACCGAAACTGGTTTTCCAGCCGAAACCGAAACCGAACTTTCGGCATCAGGGTCAGTTTCGGCCGAAACCGAAACCGAAACCGAAACTCACGTGTTCACATTGAAAAAAAAACCCTGTCAAGCGCGAGTCGGATTCCGTTACAAAAATTGGCACAAAATTACGTTTGTTGTGTGGATGCTTTTTACTGATTTTAGTAGGTATTGTTTGTTATAGCGGCAACAGAACGGGGTAAGGTGGTGGTAGTGTCTCTTGACATCGCCAACGCTTTCAACACCTTGCCCTGAAGCTGCGTTTGGGAGGCGCTTTTTTACCAGAATGCCTCCATACCTCCATCGAATTGTCATGGCCTATCTTTCCGAGAGGGCCATATCTAACCCCAGCTGGCCAGGGCTGGGTCGGCGAGATGTGTCGTTCGGTGTTCCATAGGGATCGGTCTTAGGACAGCTTCTGTGGAACATCGGTTACGATTGGGTGCTGCGTGGTCTGTTTCTCAGAGGTTTCGGCGTAACGTGTTACGACGACACTCTCATTACAGCGCTAGGAGCAACGCACCGAGACGCAGCCCTAAAGGCCACCAGGATCCAGCTTAATTATAGGGGGCGTCAGCATCGGCATCGAGCTCTCGATGACGTATCTGGGGCTCGAACTCGATAGCCGGTGGAACTTCGGATACTACTTCCGAAGTTTGGTCCCATAGCTGAGGAAGGGGGGCATCAGCCGCACTCTCACGGTTGTTGCCCAATATCAGGAGATCCAACGCTCCCTGCAAGTGGCTGTACCTTGGGATCGTGCGGAGCATGGCTCTATACGGGGCCCCCGTATGGGCGGGGAGCCTGATGGCCAGCATTGTGGCTAAATTGCTTAGCCCGCAGAAGGTGACGGCTGTCAGGGTGATAAGGGGATACCGCACGATCTCTGTTGAGGCGGCATGTCTTCTAGCCGGGACTCCTCTATGGGACCGGGAAGCTAGGGCTCTTGAGTCATTGTCCAAATGGCGCAAGGAGGCACCGTCCTTACAGAAGCAGGCCTTAGATGATAGCGTGACGTGAGAGATTCATACATGCCCCCTCAAGAAGCGGGATGACAACTGAACAACCCCCCAAAGACGCGGCCTTAGTATGCTTCATTCCGAGGGCATACTCGATGCTCCCAACCGTAGGCTGTTAGGTAGGATACGCGTGGTTTTTAGTTGGTAGGACTACTGTACAGTGAAAATTTTAGGCCTCTATCTGGCACGGTTCTAGCGATACAACCTCGTGACTAATAGACAGACAGACATCTAGGCCTCATGTCAATCTAGTCTAGAAGTATATAACTAAAAGTGGAAAACAGTGAGCTGGACTAGTGCACGTAGGGTTCCGTACAAGAAAAGCGGCAAAAAATAACGTACACTCGAGAGCAATGAATCCGGGTCACTTAAAGAATGTTAAAAATCTCGGAAACTAAAAATGATAGGTTAATGCAATAAATTGTATTTAATAGACAATGTAATACTCCTTAAATGAAAGTAAAAAAAATATGAGTCACCATACATTTTATTAACACAAAATTACATAAAGAAAAAACTGCTGATCTCTCCTTAAAACAAAAATAGGAAACATGAAATTTTTGAACTTTATTACGATTTTCTTGAATTTTAATACTTCGTATTGCCTCCTCGTGCTTCCATTACTGCGTTTACGCGGTTTGGCATGCTGTACACCAAGTTCCTTATACGATTTTGGGGAATATTCTCCCATTCCTCTGTGAGAGCAATTTTGAGCTCACGAAGCGTGATTGGGGGAGGGTTTCGTTGTTTTACGCATCTGCCTAGCTCGTCCCAAGCATGCTCGATCGGGTTGATATCCGGGCTGCGCGCTGGCCACTCCATACGAGTAATGTTCATCTCTTGAAGGTAGTCATTCACAATCCTACCTGTATGAGGTCGGGCATTGTCATGCATAAATATAGCATCCTCACCTAAATTGACCATAAATGGACCAACGTGATCATTGAGGATTTCTTCCACATATCTTACGCTAGTTAAAGAGCCGTTTTCTATGATCACCAGCTCTGTGCGACTTTCAGAAGAAATTCCGGCCCACACAAGTACAGACCCACTACCGTAGGCTACTTTTTCTTCGATGCATGCTTGCTTGAATCTTTCCCCTGGTCTTCGATACACTCTGTGTCTTCCATCGTGCTTGTAGAGCATAAATTTTGATTCGTCGGAGAACATAACTTTTGACCAATCTTCAATACTCCAATTTACGTGGCTCTGGGCATACCTTAGTCTCGAAATACGATGCCCACGCTCCAGTTTAGGGCCGTTTGCAGGTCTAAGGGGTTTTAAGTTAGATTCAGCAAGCCGACGTCTTACTGTCCATGCACTTGGGTTACTTCCTCCGAGGCGTCGAAACTGATTGGTGAGTTCAGTTCCTGTGAGAAAGCGATTTCGAAGCATGGTGTTCACCAAGTATCGGTCTTCTCGTGCTGTGGTACACCTGGTTCTGCCCGTTCCTGGTCTGCGTAGGTTAGAACCAGTTTCTTCGTAACGTCGGAGAACTCTTTGTACTGTTGACAGCGACACACCGACAGTCCTGGCTGTATCGCGCTGACTCCGGCCGGTTTCCAGCATTGTAAGTATTCTGGTGCATTCTTCAGGCGTAAGCGACATAATTTCAGCTTGATTAATGAATATAGAGCACTATCAACATGGTTTATGTACCCACATAAATGACAGATTACAAACAAAAGCAACACCAAATGCTGTAATTTCGTAGTTCCATCTTCGAAAGTGGCCCTTTTTCAAATTTGATTTTTTTATGATATAACTTTACAATAACTAAGAAGTTTTAATACTTTCATTTAAGGAGTATTACATTGTCTATTAAATACAATTTATTGCATTAACCTAGCATTTTTAGTTTCCGAGATTTTTAGGATTCTTTAAGTGACCCGGATTCATTGCTCTCGAGTGTATGTTGTATGGGAGGCCCCCTTTAATATTATTAATTGGTCTTATTTTATTATTTGTTGCTATACCGGCAACAGAAATACTTCTGTAAAAATTTTAAATGTCAAACTATCACGGTGCATGAGTTACAGCCTGCTGACAGACAGACGACCAACGAAGTCAACGGAACCGACAACAAAGGGGCAGGGTTATGTAATGTCCTAGCTAGATCACGTTTTTAGGATTACGTAAAAATTGTATTATTATAATTATTGATAGGAAGTCCTTTGTAAATCTGTAAATCTTCGGTTAGTAACATATTAACTGGTTGGGCTGACCCCAACCACGTTACAAGCAGAGCCAGGCACTCAAAATTCATGAACACGTGAGTTTCGGCCCGGCCGAAAGTGCCGGCCGAAACCGAAACTGCGGCCGAAACTCGATTTTTTAGCCGAAACTGGCCGAAACCGAAACCGAAACTTCGGTCGGTCACTAGTCTTTAGATTTTTTGTCTGTTTGTCTGTACTTGTGTGTGCACGCTAATCTCAGCAACCGCTCAATCGATTGCGATGCGATTTTATTTAGAGTTGCGGTTTACTTCACTTAACATTTAGTGTTTGTTTCATGTCAATCGGTTAATAATTAAAAAAGTAATATAAATCTAAAGATAATGCAGCGTACGAAGTCGCACGCTACAGCTAGTACTACATATAATTATTGTAATACGTAAGTACGTTTGTCTTCAAAACCGTTTTCAATGGTTCAACGGTGGACGTAGATTCTCGGTTCATAGGTAGGTACAGCATAATTTTATTTTATTTTATTTTATTTTATTTTATTTTATTTTATTTTATTTTATTTTATTTTATTTTATTTTATTTTATTTTATTTATTTAAGTGATAACAAACGGCTACAGTATAAACATTACATGCATTACATATTATTTGAAAATAATGTTAAAAGATATTAAATAAACAATCCTAACATTGTATGCAGCCCCACTGCATTATCCACGGATTAACACAAATTTTAGAAAACAGTGGTTGCCACAAGACTTGCAATACAACTAATTACTTTACATACTTAATAATAATAAATAACTACACAGATTACAATATTATAATAAATTAAATATTATAATACTCCAATTTAAAACCTTAAAAATTAAAAAAAAAATTAAAATTTAAAAAATGTTGAAAATTATGATAATGATTATAATATTATGAACTAATGTAGACTTGTCAATATCTACAATCTAGGCATCATTGAATAATCAATGGGACAGGACGCCAACTATGTTACATCTAAATTCAAACTTGGAACAAGTAAACACATCAACTTCAATAAAGTACCTATTAAATGAGTCCAGCATTCGGTGAATTGGGCATCGAAGACCCGAGTTAGTTCGGCAGGAATATACTGCAAACAGGGTGCCACCCCGGGCGCTGCGAACGTTAGCAGTCCGAGTTACCACGTAACAAAGTTTACTTGTGAGATCTATTGCATCGAACTTATTATGTACAATGTCGAAGAGCACATTGGCCTCCAAATAACGACGCCGGTGCCGGTGCTCCATGCTGAGAAGACTATATTCAGATAATAAGTTCGAGTACGACAAATAGCACTTAGATCCGTTACATCGAAAATACATAGCGCGGAGAAATTTCATCCACATATTTCTGGTAGAACGGGTTCCATATGGGGACAGCATATTCCAACTGTGAGCGAATAAGCGATTTGTATAAATAGAGGAAAGTAGAAGGGCGTTTAAATTCGGTAGAGGATCTCATAACAAACCCGTACATCCGAAATGCATTGTTTACTATGTTTTGAACGTGTTCATTTAGAGAAAGCTTTTCATCAAAATGCACGCCTAGGTCCTTAATTAGAGAAACCCTATTTAAAGGAGTTCCTTGAAGCATATAGTTATAATTAATTATACGTTTATTTTTTGTAAAATGTATAAAATTGCATTTTGGTATGCTAAGATGAAGTTTATTGATTGCACAGTAGGTCGTCAGTCTATTCAAATCTTCTTGAAACGATGTGCAATCATCCATCGTTTTAATAGACTTAAATGCCTTCAAATCATCAGCATACATTACAAAATTAGAATTTTTGAAGCACGTTTTAATGTCATTTATGTAAATTATGAACAATAGAGGTCCTATTATGGATCCCTGAGGTACTCCGGATGTCACACGTGTCACCTCAGACAGATGTCCCTTTATAACGACCCTCTGTGTACGGTTCTCGATATAGGATATGAACCAACGAAGCAAATTCCCCCTTATCCCGTTATAAGCAATTTTGTTCAACAATATTTCATGGTCGACCTTGTCAAATGCCTTTTTAAAGTCTGTATACACTGCATCAACCTGCAAACGCCGGTCCAGATTTTCAAACAAAAAATTGGAATAGATAATCAGGTTAGATACAGTTGATCTGCGCCTTACAAATCCATGTTGTTCCGACATGACAACGTTATGTATTTTCGGATAAACTTCATTGTGAACAAGCCTTTCAAAAAGTTTTGACAATATTAATCGGTACAATATATAGAATTATCAGATTCGGTTCAAAAAAAATCATTTTTCCAATCATCGAACAACGATACAAAGGGGAGTAATATGAAAAAAGAATTGTGGCATACATAATTAGATAAAAAAATGATCTCATGTAATTTATACCACCAATTATGATAATAGTTTCAACGGAAATCCCAATCAACCCAAAGTTAAAATCATAGGTAATAATTTGTAGGTTACAATTAGAATAAAACGCGAAATTAACATGGTCAACAATTAAATATAAAGATATATAAGTCTTATACCAAAAGTGTAAGTAAGGACTTTGATAAATACAAATAAATTTAAAGAATGCTAGTTTACATACATAATAAGAAATTCCAACCTTAAATATCATATTAAGCAGCATATTCAATTGAAAAATAAGGACTATTACAACTGTAATTAAATAATTATTTATAATTAAACATGCAATAAAATAAAAGATTAGAGTTAATCTCAAAGTTTCAATTAAGAGCAAAACTGAGTTTACCCTGTGAGAAATTAAATTCAAAGGTAAAATCTGTTTATTATGCAGGATTTTCATATTTAGTTCAAAAAAATATTTTATTTTGATCAGAAACAAAATTAAAATTAATAATAAACTTAGGTAACATAATTGACTAACATAAATATAAATAGTTATGTACATTGTGGTGAAGAACCCCAATGAGTGGAGCAGGTTATTCTGATGTTTTAGACTTAATCCTGCTGAGGTCCCTTTCCTCCCGTATTGCAAATGCCACCGCACCGTCACGCTCACGAACAAGAATCGTTGCATTTCTAATCCACACATACTTGAAGCTATGTTTTTTTGCAACCTCCCGTGTTTTCCGAAACAACTGTTTTTTCTAAAGAGTGAGATGCTCGTCAATCAATACATATAATAAAATCGTAACAGGTCGCTGTCTGTACATGGAAGATAAATAAGAAAAAATATTATAGGGGGGCTTTATGAACGCAATAGAACCCAAAACAATGATTTTTAGAATTTTTGTCTGTTTGTCTGTCAGTATGTCTGTATGTCTGTATATCTGTTTGTCTGTACGGTTGTGCACGCTAATCTCAGTAACCGCTCAACCGATTGCAATGCGGTTTTTTTTATTGTGTTGGGGTTTGCTCCAGTTAACATTTAGCGTTTGTTTTATGTAAATCGGTTAAGAAATAAAAGAGTAATAACACTTTTAAGAATCAGATATTTTGAAAATTTTAATTGTAGGGGTTTCTTTGAATGTGAGTGAACCTAAACTGGCGTGTTGGCTCTTTTATGATTAAGCAAACAGGGCAGTTTCAGACGCTGCTTGATGACTCTGATGAAGAAATACCTTTCCTTTCATACACCTTATGACGTAAACGAAGTTGCGGGCTCAGCTAGTTTAAAAATATACCTGACGAAGTTACAGTGAGACGGGTGAGACCTATTTGATTTGTATTCAGAGATGACGTTTTACGGAATGCGCTAAGTAGGTTGTCTTTGTACAGACAGGACGTGAACTTAATAATAATATTCTTAGGTCTATTATTCTGCTGATGAGCATGTGGCACCCTATGTACAGACACGATATTATGTACTGATACTGGGGAGTTTAACGCGAGGCCGATTGATTCGACGATTGCTAGTAAGTTCTCGTTGCGTCGCTCAGGTACATTTCCAAGTTCAACATTGCATAGGCGCGCCTGTTGCTCCAGTACGTCGATTTTAGACTCGAGGGAGTGGACGGTCGACTCCACTTCAGCAGACCCAGAGCTCTCCAAGTCCTTGAAACGCTTTGTGAAAGTTTCTTGCAATACTGATTGTTCCTGGGTAATACCTTGTAGACTAGCTACCTCTTCACGCAGGCTTGATACACTTTGCTTCAGAGAGGTCTGCTCTGCACGGAGTGCACTCATCTCCTTTTGCATATTCACCATAGCAGATTTGATATCGTCACGTATCTGTTGAAATTCCTGGCCCATCTCATTCCGCCAATTACCCAGGGTTCTTTGTAGATTACTAGAAAATGCTTCAAAATCAATATTCGAGACCTGCTGGACGGAAAGAGGCGTTACCGCGCCTTGAGCAACAGAACTAGTGTGAGGGGTGGTGGGTCGACGCTCTTCCAAGGTATCGTATGACATGTTCATATTATTCTCCTCAAGCACTATATCAGTATACTTGCGTATGGGGCGAGCACGAATAATTGCGAAAAAGTATTCGTATCGTCATCGACAAAAATTTGTATGAGATTTGTAAAGCGCCCCTATCGTGCGTAAAGATAACTAAATTTGGTAACACGAATGATTTTAATTTACTTTCGTATCGCAAGCGTAGCGTCGAGTACTCGATATCCTCGATATTTGACACTTTATAAACAAACTTGGCAGCACGAACATACATTCGAGTAAGACGAATTTTTATACACTTAAAATTTGTTGGTGTGAAAAGCATCGAAACTTTACAAACCACGTTTAAACCCATTCTTAAAGTATGTCGTGTCTATTTTGTGTTGTGTTAGAGTGCAAAGACCGCCACTTTACTCATATAATCATAATTAATACGTTCTTGGTGCAAATTTACTTCAAAATGTACGAGTTTAACAACGAGAATCTATGTATGGCTGACAGTGATATTGATGGAACTCATAAGGAAATGGATCAATTATTTCAATGTAGAAAGCATTTTTATTGACGGAATGTTCTAATGTTTGATATGTGTACAGTGATTACCGAATTTTTTATGTAAACAAGATATAGACGGACCATTATTGATGCTTTATTTGAATAAAAAGATAAGATAAATTTACGTATTCTTTTTATTTCTATGTACATAAGTAAAGCTTCACATACATACACCGTAGAGTATGGTGTCCGATTTTAACAACAGTTTCATTCAACACTTTTTTTAGTTTTCTTTGGGGCAGACTAGATACCAGCCGTCTTCCAAGGTGGCATATTTCCAATAACACTATACCTACATAGCGAACTTTGCATCCTTTCTTTTCACTCGCACAACAACTCCCAGAATTAGGGAAAAAGACATTGTTCTCATTATAAACACAATCCGCGATTTTTAAAGTAAGTATAACCTTCAAGAATGTATAACCAAAACAAACTTGACCTTGTCAATGGAGAGAAGTGAAGTAGTGTCGTTCGAAAACCATATTTTATAAAAATGTTTTCACATATTGTTTTATTTTTCAAAACTTAAAGCATTTTATAATCTCCCGTAACTTAATCACGTATTTTCTTTAATCATGCAACCATTTTTTGTTGATTTGATCAATATACAAGACCTTTTACTTGAAAATAATAAGATATTCATAGTATAATTTAGTTTTTGAACGTCTAATTAATCTCACGAGTGCCTCACTATTTACGTTAGGATGACGTCACTGACGTTATCGTATCGGGAGCTCGAAACGATAGCGTTAGTGCTTCGTGCTGCTGCTTAACGTCGTTGTCTGTTTACGTATCGTGGACTCGATACCTTTACGATACGATTGCCGTCAATTTTCGTGCTCGAGGCATTGCGCCTGGTCTTGGAGTTACACGATGGACATTTCCAGATAGCCCTATATTCACGACTCAAGGAGGCAAGTTGGGATGCTGATATGTTTAAAAATTCATGGTGCTACTTTCCTTCACACAAACTACACTCCAGGACGCCCACACAACCATCGAGCTTACCCTGGCAGCAATTCATTGTTTACTAGCGTTGAAACGTTATTTACTCAAGCTTGCTTGTAGTACTGCTAGTGCCACCTGTACTATTAAGTTGCAAACAGTAAAGTAATACAGTACTTATGCAGATCAGTGTCAACCACGATGTGCCAGGATCAGCAGTGACAGCCAGCGCCTTCCAATGAAAGTCCAGAATCTTTAGTTAACTGTATGCGCAAGGGGTTATCACAATAACAGTTCCAATAGATAACAATGTTTGTGGTTCCAACAGTCATAGATAGATGGCGTTTGTAGAAAGAATTCTTCTTGAAACAATTTAATTCAAAGAGTTGATAACAAAACACTGTTCATAGAAATTGTCACCGATGCTGTACGCATTTATTTATGTAGCTTTTACGCTCACCAAATGTAGCAGATAACTTAGATAAGGTAAGTCTATGCAGTACCTGCAAGCATTCACTGTGTTTATTCAAGTACCCACATTAAGTTCTGTGTGTTGTTGTTATCGAAAACTAATGGTTTGATTTTGCAAATCACAGATAAGATCCGATATGGCACAGTTCTTTCTTGTTACATTAAATAATGATGTTAACTTAGTTTTGAAGTGGGTGGGAAGTCGGGGTATGATTTTGGCAGGAATCGTTGACGTAGTGAGGTTAACATTGCCTTTAAAAAGCCAAACAATTGTCTGCTGTGTTTTGTAGTGGAACACCAATACTAGCAGAACCCTGACAAGTCCGAGCCATCCACGTCCCAGTCGTCCACCCCGGGACCTGCTGCAGCCACGCCGTCGCGTGCCCACTACCTAGCGCTGCAGCTGAGCTGAGGATGCAGGGCGAAAGGCGAGTATTCTGCGCCTCAAAACAGAATCATATCACTAGGGAGGATACCCGTACGAAACCGAGCATGTCTGGACGCTCTGAGGTGGCAGCCCCGCCGCCGGACTAGGGCACAGTGGGCTAATCACTCGCTTGCCCAAAACAAATAGATTCAAGAAACTGAAACAGTGAAAAACCGAACCGATCATTCTCCGACGACCTTTGGCATGAAAATACGGACACGAATTGCTTTTTGGAATGTACGTACGCTCAGCGATGACAGTCGACTAGCCCAAGCAGAAGCAGAAATGCTAAGATACAACCTGCAAGTACTCGGGCTTAGCGAAGTGCGTAGAATTGGTTTCGGTGAAATGAGAACATCTAAACGCTTGACTTTCCTATACTCTGGCAAGGAAAATGAGGAGGATAACCTGGAATATGGTGTTGGCTTACTCCTTTCTGACGCTGCAAAGAAAAGTCTTTTAGATTGGAAACCGATCTCAGACCGAATCATTTGGGCCCGTTTTAACTCAAGAGCCCGGAAAATCTCAATCGTGCAGTGTTACGCTCCCACCAACACGTCGGCAGAGGAAACCAAAGATGACTTTTATAACGCCCTTAACGCCACCTTAAAGGGTATTAAGAAACAAGATATTGTCATCGTCATGGGCGACCTAAACGCAAAAGTCGGAAGCGATAACACAAACTGCGAGGACCACATGGGGACACAGGGACTTGGAGTGCGCAATGAAAATGGAGAAAGGTTTATAGAGTTTTGTCAGAACCACAACCTGACCATCGGCGGAACTTTGTTTATCCACAAAGATGCTCACAAATATACTTGGACCTCACCCGATGGCGCTACTAAAAACCAAATCGACCACCTTGCCCTCAGCACCAAGTGGCGCTCATCGTTGCTCGATGTCCGAAACCGAAGGGGCGCGGATATCGACAGTGACCATGAACTGGTAGTTGCCGAATTGCGGCTCAAAGTTGCAATAGCCCGACCTACAGGGGGACCGGGCAGGGTCGGGAAAAGGTTTGACGTCACTAAACTAAGAAATCCTGACACCAGAGACGACTTCAAACTAGAACTCCGTAACCGCTTCTCCGGACTCAAAAGCAACTGCTCTATAGATGAGGAGTGGAACAACATCAAAATGGTATACACAGAGACCAGCTCCATTGTTTTGGGACACATCACACACGTTCGCGAAGACTGGATGTCGCAAACTACATGGAAGCTCATTAACGACCGCAGAGAACTTCATTTAAGGCTACTGGGAACCCATGAACAGCCATTACAGGCCGACCTCAGACAGCAGTACTGTCAGATACGGAAGAAAATCTATCGCAGCACGCGGAAATATAGAAGGATCTGGGCTGATGGTATTGCTGATAACGCCCAGCTCGCTGCCAATTCCGGTAACCTGAGGGAACTGTACAAGGCCACAAAAATCTTGTCAGGGAAACGCAGTCTATGTAAAAAGCCTCTAAAGTCCAAAGAGGGACAGCTAATCGTGACATCAGAAGGGCAACTTCAACGCTGGCGTGAACACTTTACGGAGGTCTTCCGCACAACAGCATCAACCACGCCTGATGAATCCCAGGGTACACCTTTACCACCAAGGCGACTTGATATCAATGTGGATCCACCTACACACGACGAGGTAGAAAAAGCAGTTCTCTCGCTAAAAACTGGCAAAGCTCCGGGTCTTGACCTCATAACCGCGGAAATGCTAAAAGCCGACGTAACTGCAGCGGTGGAGGTCCTGACACCTTTAATTAATAAAATCTGGACGAGTGAGGAGCTTCCGGACGAATGGAATAAAGGGTTACTTATAACTGTACCTAAGAAAGGTGACCTAAGCCAGTGTAGCAATTGGAGAGGTATCACTTTGCTCTCGGTACCGTCTAAGGTTTTCTGCAAGATTATCTTGGACCGTTTGTAGTAGTATATAATTGTACCTTCTGGACCACAGATAGTTCGGCCCCGCCTCACTATCTGAGGTCCAAAAGGATACAATTATATTATCACCATAATCACATAACTCACCTGCCCGTTTAACGAAACTCCAACGTGGAATATTGGGCATTCTGTTCCACTTTAAGTTCGCATCGTCGCTACCGCTCCTCGCTCACGTGGAACAGAACTCGCCCAATATTCCACATTTTAAAAATGTAACCTAACCTAACATTATTATAAAAAATAATTTAAAAAATAAAATTTGCTGAAGCTCCCTCCATGTTCATTACTTACCATTTATAACCCACAACGTTTTCTGTAACCAGTTGGGTTCGACTACTTCTAGTTATAAATATTTATGTTATTAATTCATCTTTTCATTATGAGTCCATCAGTATTGCATAGCAAACATGAAATTCGTTAAACAAAGACAATCGTTACAGGTCAATACAATCTGTGATGATTTGACAAAAAAGAAATTACGTCATGGAGAATTATTACCGAATACTGTACGTTGCATCATTTGTGGGCCATCGAATTGTGGAAAAACTAATTTATTAATTGGTCTTCTATTGCATGAAAATGGTTTGACATTTAAAAATGTTTATGTATACTCTAAAACTCTACATCAACCAAAGTACATCTTTTTAGAAAAGGTTTTACAACGAGTACCAGGTATCACTCTTCATAAATATCAGACAAATGATGACGTTTTAAAAGTTTCAGATGCAAAACCAAATTCTGTGATTATTTTTGATGATGTAGCATGTGAAAATCAAAGTAATATGCGTAATTATTTTGCCATGGGAAGACATAAATTGATTGATAGCTTTTATTTAAATCAAACTTATACCAAAATACCTAAACAACTTGTAAGAGATAATGCTAACCTAATTGTGCTTTTTAAGCAAGATGAAGTTAATTTGAAACATGTTTATGAAGAACATGTTAACACCGATATGACATGGTTGAAATTTCGAGAAATGTGTTCCTTAATATGGAAAGAACCTTTTGATTATGTGGTAATTAATAAAGATTGTTCTAAAAACAATGGTTGCTATAGAAAAACGTTTGACACATTTGTATTATTAGATGAAATTTGAATATTTAAGTAGACTGCAGTCTGTTTATTGTTATTCTTTAATTGATTTTTATTCGATTACCACCTATTTTACATAATGGATAAATCATTGAAAAAACAAATTGTTGATGCGACACAAGCTGTCAAGAAAAAAATACGTAAAATGAAGGATTTTGAAGATAATAATAAGCATGCTCTTGATACAGTTTTTAAACCTGTCACAGAATCTCTCAATTTAATAGCCAACACCAATAACCACTTAGCTCTAACAAAAAAGGAGGAAAAAGTAGAACCACAAGACCAAGATATGAAAGAAACAGATGATAGCAGTATTGCTAGTAACGAATCGGAACCCTCATCGGACTCTTCATTTCAGTCATTAGTCGGTACTAATCCAGATGCATCATCTTGGTCGTTATCTTCACAAGTACTATCAGATGTTCCATTTGGTATAAGAAATGAACGTGGAAAGCTAATGTTGTGTTCCTCTAACATAACTATTGGGGATAAAGTTATTACTGTAGCCGGACACAAATACGAAAGTACACCTGGGTTGCGAGAGTTACTGTTAAAAAAAGACATTGATCTGAGCTTGGTAAATGACTGTGACAAGCAAAATTATAAGACAATGTTACTTGTAACGAATGCACATCGTCGTGATTTCGATTCAAAAAAACCAATTAAAAGTAATAAAGGACAAAAATATTTGCAAGTTATTAAACCACTTTTCGATCAAGAAAGTAGAAGTCCAAGTTGTAGACAGAAAATAGGAAAAGGATTACCTTTAACAAAAATGTGGAAAAAAAACACAGATTTTGTATATTGGGATGATCCCAATGAATTGGTTGATAGATTAAAGTTATTAATTGCTTCTCGAGATGCCGGTAACACAGGACTAGACAATGAAATAATATCTATCATTGAAGAACTACGTGAAAGCAAAATCATTAAATAAATAGATCTACTAATGTTATATGTATGTCATTTTACTATATACCGTTCAACATAATACACCTTTAATATGAATGTAGACAAATTTGGACATTATATTCATAAGCGAATGCGGATATCAGAAATACTTGATTTTAATGATAACGCATTAATAAAATCTGATTATGGAGATTATGACTTGAAGACATCGAGGCTAAAAGGTGTTAAACCTCCTCAAGACGCAGATGATGCAGTAAATAAGGCATATGTAGATGAATTGAAAGGTGTACTAATGAATGACTTACGAAAATTGCAAAGTTCTATTCCAAATAGTGTTAAAACTCACATAGAGAAAGCTTTAAAAACAATAATGTCTGAGATAGAGACTCATTTGGAAAGCAAATTTTACACAAGAAAAGCAGTTGATAGACTAGTTCAAGACTAGGGCTTGAATATCGGACGCTTTTTCAGTTCCGGAATTGGGTTTCGATATTCAGTATTTGAATTCCGGAATTCCGGAATTCCGGAACTCAATCAAGTTTCGATTTGTACAAAATAGTGATATGTAAAAAAAGAAACGGGAGCTGACAGTCCTACTACGTGATTAGTGATAAACTACTTTAATTCCCAGTAAAATTACTTATTTTAACGTAACCAACTAAAAACCACACGTTTCCTAACTATTGCCTACGGTTGCCCCGGGTAAGCCCTCAGAAGGATGACCCCAGGATTCCCCACAGACCTTGACTATCGCTGCGGCCTCAACTAGGAGGTTCAGGTGCTATCCCGCGTATTTGGTGCTTGTTCAGGTGTTATCCCGCATCTCAGGGCGTGTGGTGTGCGTGAAACTTTCACGTCATGCTTTCGTCTTGGGCGTGCTTTTGTAAGGACGTCGATTAGCACTCCCACCGTCCTCAGGCCCCCGATTATGGATCCCGATAGTCTTGGGCAAGGACATGCGGAATTCGGGTAGGAGCGTTCTCTCTCGATCACTTTTCACCGCATTAACTGATCACAGAAAGACGCAGTGGCGTCCCACTTACTCCCACTGAAGATCATAACTCGCGCAATGGTCTCCAGCGAGAGAATGTCCACGTCCAGACCTACCACGAGGACCGGGCGCTGTTAAACCCACGCTGTGCACTCCACTAATGTGTGAAGTACTGTGTCCTCACTGCGTTCCTCGCAGTACTGGCACTCAGGTGTGGTTTCCCGGTGTATTCGTCACAGATACTTACTGAAGCTCCCGTGCCCGGTAAGCATCTGTGACAACCGGTAGGACAGAGCACCCGCACCGTGGCTCCTCTCTAGTCACTCGCCCATGACCGGTCTGACCGCCGTGATTGTGGCGATTCGGCGATTCCCCCTGTTCGATAACTCAGTGAGCTAGTGGACTGTCTTTTGGTAGTTCTTGCAGGCACACAAGACGACACAAGAAGTTTCGGAAATCGGACCGCCACCAAGAATGATTCGCCACTTTTGATTCCCGGTCTTCCTAAGGATGCTCCGAGGCCTTGAGATTCTTTTGAGGTTGTTTCCGAGTTGCCGTGTCCACCGAGGCACTGACACACAATTGTATCGCGCACGATAGTTCCGAACCGCGTCCGAGATTTGACTGAACGGTCGATGCGAAACTGGCCGCCCGCCTGGCAAGGCAGCGCGGGGCGGGGGTTAGCCAGCCGAGTGACGAATTCTCCCGATGACCGACCGTGTCGCCGAAACACCCCCCTTGTGTGATGTGATCTGGCGATTCGGTTTGTTGCTCAAGTCCACGTCTCCACGGTTTCCTTGTGGAGCTGGAACTGCCGAACCTAGATTTCTGGAGACGTAGGCCTATGACCCCGCTCCAGTGCCTCCTTGCACCAGAAAAGAATAAATTAGAAATATAATTAATTTATTATAATATTTTTTTTTTGTCAATCAATTTATTACAAAATAATATACAATAATAAATACCACTATCAAATAAATAAAATCTAAATTGTCAATAATAAGCATAACTTATCAGTCAAATAACCCACCCCTAACCGTTCCCGGTGCAAAGGTGCCCATAACACTAGCGGCATTACCACGCTGAATGGCTATGGCCAGCCTTTGGACCAGGAACGATTTGGAGCGGGAGTCACCCGTTTTTTCCTTAATCCTTTGTCCCAACTCATTTATTATAATTTTGGCTTCTGAGCCCCAGCATCCCATAGTCTCCACGGCGATAGGTGTAAATAAATAATGTGGCTCCATCGCAGCGTACTTGTGCTTTTTCTTTTCGGCCGCATCCTCTGCAGCCGCCGACGGTGAATGCACAGTGCGACCCAAGTGACTGGCGGCCACCGTACAGACACACGTCGCATCCCACACCAGGCACTTTCCGTTCCTCCACGGCACCAAGGTTAGGCCGTCCGGCCTCTTGCCATCAGACCTGCAGAGACCCGGAGGCTCAAGGACGCAAGGGACACCCGCCGAGACAAAAGCCCTTCTCACAACATCATTGAGGGCATGGTGTCGCGAAAACCTCCCTGTACAACGACGACAACTCAAAGCGTGGTGGCCGTCAGCCCCCACCATGGAGCCGCAGGTGCATTTATGGGGCTCACACACCCTGCAGCCCAGGCGGACAGCAACTGCCACACGCAGAGAGTCATCGTCTAACAATGTGCCAAGGTGAGGCGACGGCAGCGCACGCAGCCATGCCCCCGACTCCGGCTGTGACACAGCAAGAAGTCTGGCCCTATCGGTCGCAGTGGCACCTTCCAGCAGCTGTCCCCGAACTCGCTTCGAGCCTATATCGTCCCACGCCCGTTGACTGGACAGGGTCCCGGGTGTCACCACACTCACGTCCAGAGAAGACCACGCGGCCAGGGCATCCGACACAAAGGATATACCATCCACGCCACCATTAGAACGGAGTATGGTAGTGACGAGGCTGGCTACCCCATGCGCAGAGGCCAGGAATGCCGGCAAACCAACATCATGAGCGCGTCTCACACCGAGACCCCCGCAACGAGTCGGGAGAACAGCTTGAATCCACTGGGGCCCATCCAGGGAGACGTTCAGGACAGATTCGAGAGTTAATTTTGAGTGGAGTTAATTTATATTGAATGAGTTAATTTATATTAATTTATTTAAACAAGGACGCAAGTTGCCTCGCTGCCAGATCCTCGAGACATGCTGCCTCTGAGCAACGGACCACGCAGCACCCAATCGTAACCGATGTTCCACAGAAGTGGTCTTAAGACTGATCTCTGCGGAACACCGCACGACGTGTCTCGCTGACCCGGCTGGGCCCTAGCCTAGCTAGGGTAAGTTATGGCCCTCTCGGAAAGATAGGCCCCGACAATTCGACGGAAGAAGGGAGGCACTCCATGATAAATAAGCGCCTCCCTAATCCAGCTCCAGGGCAAGGTGTTGAAGGCGATGCCGTTGTTTCTTGACATCGCCCTCGCTTACAACACCACCTCACCCTGCGATGTTACTTCCTGCATCAGTCTTCTAATGCGCATGATCGCATCCACCGTGAAGCGCCCTTGACGGAAACCAAACTGGTTCCCGACAATTCGACAGAAGTAGGGAGGCACTCCATGATAAATAAGGGCCTCCCTAACGCAGCTCCAGGGCAAGGTGTTGAAGGCGATGCCGGTGTTTCTTGACATCGCCATCGCTTACAACACCACCTCACCCTGCGATGTTACTTCCTCCATCAGTCTTCTAATGCGCATGATCGCATCCACGGTGGAGCGCCTTGGTTATCCGCCAGATCTGGCCCCACGCATGTGAGGTGCCCGACTGTGCGCTGTGCAATGATACGCTCAAGGAGCTTGCATACATAACGAGGTATGCAAGCGTATTATTGTTGGGGATCGACTGATCGAGGATCGGCCGGAGTTGCTCAACGGAGCAACACGATCGGCCGATCCCCGGATGGGTAGACTGCCGACCACCTTGCCTTTCGGATCAGAACCAGTTTCCCTTTTTTTTTATATACCACTAAGGTGGCAGACAAGCATACGGCCCACCAGAAGGACCGGTGGTCACCACAGCCTATGAACGTTTGCAACACCAGAGGTGCAACACTCGCGCTGCCGACCCTGCAAAAACCTTCTAAGACCCCTTTTGAAGAACCCCATACTGTAGGCGTTTGGGAAAACCGAGGCAGGGAGGTCATTCCACAACCTGAGCGTGCGCGGAAGAAAACACCTATCGGATCTAACCGTGCTGGAACGCACCGGACGCAGAGTGTGAGGATGAACTCCCTGTCTGTGGCGAGCGGTGCGATATATCAAACAATTCCTCAGAGCACATACCATTGTACAGGCGGTAGAACACGCATAAGGAGGCAAAGTCTCTCCTGTCGCGAAGAGGTTCCACACCAGCTGTAAGTACAGGGTCGTTGACAACTCTTACAGCTCGTCTTTGCTTGTCCTGCCCTGTCTTCCAGACCTTGGGAATCTGGCCTTTTTCGAGGCATGCACTAAAGAGCCCCGTCACTCGAAGCCCGAGATCCTCAAGAGATAGGACCCACGCTCGGCCAGGAATGCTGTAGGGTCCAGGGACACGGTCCGTGCGGAATCTAAGCCGCAGTACAGTCGCCCCTAACTCACCTTCAGTGACTTCGAGCACGTCGTTCTCGCTGTAATCAGCGTCGGGCGCCTGAGACGGAGCCATGTGCGACGGAATGTGTTCCTCCGCCTTGATGAGAACAGGGAACCCAGGTCCCTCCTCACTCTGGGTTAGTGGAGCGCCTTGGGACAAAGTTTGCCCCTAATAATAAGGGACGGGCCCCATGAGTTCCGTCAGAACTATTAGAACTATGCTGAGCGAGACCTCTGTCAAATTCTTACAGCGTTTCTATCAAAGTTAAATTTTACTCGTAGCATAAGTCAGAGCTAAGTCTAAGTTCGCACTATAAATTGAAGTCTAAATGTAAAAAAAAATACAAAACGTCATCAATAATATTATTTAAATAGTATGTTTTCTATCAAATACTATTAATTTTATGGATTTACATTCTTAGTAGGTTTTAAAAATATCATCAAATAAAATGATTAATACCTAAGTACATAATCGAATTAATTTGTCATTAGAGAAATCCTAAATTATCAACATTGTAGTAAATACAGGTAATTAAATTGCATAAGAAGCTTATAATCTACATTTTTGTTTGTAATGAAATTAAAGAAGTGAAAATATATTTTTATTTTTCAATATCGAAATACCGGTATTGATCTCGCCAATTCCGGAATTGAGAACGATATTAGATTTTATCGGAATTCCGGAATTATGTCAATTCCGGAATTCCGGAGTTCAAGCCCTATTCAAGACGCAATTCAATCTGTATTAAAAGATCGAAAAACATAGCCCTTAAAGTTTGTTAAAATGACGAAACAACAAATCGTCAATGAAATACATAAAGCAGCACGAAAAAATTTTCCTCGACGATCTGTAATTTTAAAAGGTATTGATGATTTGTGGCAAGCAGATTTAGCTGATATGCAAAACCTAAAAACCTTTAATAAAGGATATAACTATATTTTAATAGTTATTGACTGCTTCTCCAAGTACGTTTGGGTGGAACCATTAAAAACTAAATCCAAACATGATGTCTCTCTTGCATTTGAAAAAATACTTTCTTCTAATCACAGGATACCAAATCATCTGCAAACTGATATGGGTACTGAGTTCTATAATTCTACATTTCAAAAGCTTTTACAGAACTATAATATTAATCACTACTCTACATTTTCAACCAAAAAGGCTTCAATTGTAGAACGAGTTATTAAAACTATTAAAAATAAATTGTACAAATACTTTAGCTTGAACGGACACTATAAGTGGATAGATGGTGGCTTGAACGGTATTGTGAAGACATATAACAACACAAAACATCGTACTATTAAAATTGCACCTGTTAATGTCAATAAGTTTAATGAAACTAACATTAAAAATAATATTATGAATTCCATGATAAAGGTAGTCCAAAAATGTCGTCCAAAGTTTAAAATTGGTGACAAAGTTCGAATTAGTAAGTACAAACATATATTTGAGAAAGGATACACTCCTAACTGGTCAACAGAATTATTTACTATAAAAAAGATAAATAACACTGTACCAATAACATATCGCATCGAAGATAATCAAAAACAAGTCATTTTAGGAACTTTTTATGAACAAGAGCTTCAAAAGTCGTCCTGTCCTGGTGTCTATTTGATAGAAAAGGTATTAAAAAAGAAAGGAAACAAACTGTTTGTAAAATGGTTGGGTTTAAATAACAAAGAGAATAGTTGGATTGATAA
This sequence comes from Miltochrista miniata, assembly GCA_933228765.1. Classification (NCBI taxonomy): domain Eukaryota; kingdom Metazoa; phylum Arthropoda; class Insecta; order Lepidoptera; family Erebidae; genus Miltochrista; species Miltochrista miniata. The sequence goes on from OW121751.1 coordinate 28,037,546, forward strand.
GACTGCAATAGTGGAATGAGTTAATTATATAAGTGATATGTAATTTTAAAGTATATTCATTATTCTTTGGACGATGCAAGGTGGTGGACTAATAAACAATATCATTAATCATTTACCATTCGAACTACACATACCTGGTTATAACTATTGTGGACCAGGAACAAAGCTTTCGAAACGATTACTACGTGGTGATAAAGGTGTAAATAAGTTAGACGAAGCTTGTATGCATCACGATATTGCATACGCAAACTACACAGACTTGCCTAACCGTCAAAAAGCCGACTTACGTCTTATAGATATGGCTAAGCAAAGACTTAAAGCAAAAGATGCTCGAACAGGGGAAAAGATTAGTTCGTGGATAGTAAACAAAGTTATGAAAGCTAAATTGAAGTCTGGTGCTGGTGTTAAGACCTTTAATAACTTTGTTAAAAAAATAAAAAGAAAACTCAAAAAACTCTCACCTAAAGATGATAAGTCATTAATAAATATAGCTTATATGGTTGCCCGAAAATTAGTTCCATGCATTCCAAAAGTTCGAGTACCTCGAATGATACCTATACCAAAAACTGGAGGCATTCTACCTTTAATCCCAATTTTTGCTGGTTTATCTGCTTTAGGAGCATTAGCTGGTGGTGCAGCTGGTATTGCAAAAACTGTGAATGATTATAAACACGGTCAGAAAAAATTACAAGAAACTGAACGTCATAATAAAACTATGGAGGCTATAGCAATAGGTAAAGGTCTATACATTAAACCGCATAAGCAAGGTCAGGGATTGTTTATAAATCCATCAAAAAACTAATTGATCAGCTACCTAATCGCGCTTTAACTAATATCGATATTCAGAAGTATGGCCATTGTATTCCACATTTTCGAGGAGTTTATATGAAGGATCAGTTACCAAAAACACCTAAACGAATTGAATGTGCTATAGTTAACCTAGATAATTCGAGAAATGATGGAACGCATTGGGTAGCTTATGTTAAAATAAACAATTATTGTGAATATTTTGATAGCTATGGTGATTTAAAACCGCCAAGAGAATTAATGCTATATTTTAAGAACTGTGATGTTCATTATAACTATGATAGATATCAACAATTTAACACAATAGTTTGTGGACATATGTGTTTAAGTTATTTGCAAACTTTTTGGATTAAATACTATAAATCTTTATTATAATTATAATACTTTGAATAAAAATACTATAAATCTTATACAACTCTTTCATTTCCATCATTTGCAAAATGTCACTCACCTTATCGATAACTGGAAACTCATCGGTATTATCTACCTATTATCCAGACACGTTGCCATTAGCTGAGGAGTATGAATGTGCATTATTACATTTCTCTACATATAATTCTATTCCAAATTTTGATAATACAAACAATAAATTATACTATGGTTCTAAAAATGTTATTGAGATACCTGAAGGAACCTATGAATTACAAGATATTAGTGACTATTTAAAAACTGAGATAAAAGATGCATCTATAAAACTCAATTGTAATAACAACACCTTAAAAACTGTGTTATTTTGTACATCAACTATAGATTTTACTAAAGAAGATACATTTGGAAGTTTATTGGGATTTAAAAAGCAGATCTTAGAAGCAAATAAATATCATGTATCAGAGTTTCCAGTAAACATTTTGCCAACGACTGTCATAAGGATTGAATGTGACATAGTTAGCGGTTCTTATATAAACGGTCAATCCAGTCACATCTTACACGAATTTGCACTTAATGTTCCACCTGGATACAGGATTATAGAAATTCCGAAAAACGCAATCTACTTTCCAATAAATCAAACCAATATAAGCTGCATACAGATAAGGTTGTTGGATATAAATAATAACTTAATAAATTTGCGAGGTGAAGAAGTGCAGTTGTATCTACATATCAGAAGAAAACAATGATAGATTATAATAAATATGTGGTACATCCAACTAAAAATAACAGTTCTACTAAAACTATCAAACCAATAAGAGCTCGGTCCAAAAGGGTTATAAAATTGAATAACAATAATAAAGCATTTCTTAAAGCGATCGGTTTGTTAAAATGAATATACTAGATGTTTTGTCCACTCCTGCATACAACAACGCTGTGGAAGGAATTGAATTTCACTCTTACAAGCCTTACGTAACAAGTTTCAATAGAAGCGATGAAATCAGGATACCTATTAATCAACAAGACTTGTATATATTACCATCAGCAAGCACTTTGTTTTTGGAAGGAACTGTTGTTGTAAACAAGGGTGGAAATTCGAAGGAAAGAGTCAGTAGCGTTCATTTCACAAACAATAGTCTACTTTACTTGTTTCAAGATATAAGGTATGAGATAAATGGAGTGGAAATAGATAAAATAAAAAACGCTGGTATAACTACCACAATGAAATCATTAATATCAATGAACGAAAACGAGGCTAAAGCATCTAATGCTTGGGGGTGGAATATCGAAGGCATAAATAGTGCAAATGGGGGAAGCTTTTCTGCTTCTATACCCCTCTGTAACATTCTTGGTTTTGCAGAAGATTTCAAGAAAGTAGTGATAAACAGCAAACATGAATTAATATTGTTACGAAGTAATACTAATCTGAACGCCCTAAAACTTACCGATGGTGAAACTGTAGAAGATATTATTATAAATAAAATAATATGGCGTGTACCACATGTTAAAGTGTCCGATAGGGAAAAAATAAATATGTTAAAACTGTTAGAAAAAGATCGACCACTCCAGATGATATTTAGGAATTGGGATTTATATGAATATCCGGCTTTACCAAAAACTACTAAGCATACTTGGTCCATAAAAACATCGTCGCAAATAGAAAAACCAAGATTTGTTATTATTGGTCTGCAAACAAATAGAAAAAATAATTCTAAATTGGATATGTCTAAGTTTGATCACTGTGATGTTCGTGATGTTAGAGTATACCTAAATTCAACCTACTTCCCTTATGAAAATTTGAATTCAAGTTTCTCGAATAATCGAATTGCTTTAATATATGAACAATATACTAGATTTCAACAGTCGTATTATGGACGTCGCGCCGAGCCGTTATTAAATGAGAAACAATTTAAAAATATTGCTCCGTTATTTGTAGTAGATTGTTCTAGACAACCAGATAATCTTAAATCAGGTCCTGTTGTGGATGTTAGAGTGGAAATTGAAAGTGATATTGATATACCAGATCAAACTTCAGCATATTGTCTTATATTGAACGACTGTATAATCGAGTATAAGCCGTTAAGTAGCATCGTGAGAAAGGTAAAAATACTATTATAGTAGATGTTCAGGGTTTTAAAGATCGTTATAATAACTTTATAGTCAAAGAATTAGCTGTAGCTACGTTGGAACATACTCATATATTCTTAATAAAACCTCCTTACCCGTTCTCCTCGCTAACTGATGAAGAAAGAAGACACATTTGGTGGATTGAAAGGAATAGAGGTTACCGCTGGAGCGAAGGATATATAGACTACAGAGAATTTTCTAGAATAATCAAACCCTATTTGAAGGAAAAAAAGGTTCTTGTTAAAGGTAGTGAGAAAATTAATTGGGTTCAAGAGCTATGTGGTCATAATAATGTTTCTGACATATGTGGAAATAAAAGTGTTCCTAACTTAAAGACTCTTAGTGATCTTTACTGTAAAGATCTATTTTTGTATAATTGTTTTGCTCATAAGAACTATTGTGCTTTAAGGAATGTATTGTGTATTAAACAATGGTGTTTAGAAAATAATTTTTGTATTTCATAAGTTTAATAAACCGAATAAATGTTTTATTACTAAACTGTGTTTGTTTTTCATACTATTTCCTACCCAAGTCGAAATTGAAATGAAAAAAAAAAATTAATCATAATACCATTTATTTAATGTCTCAAAAAATTACATTGATCTTAAACCTAACACAATGATATAAAATGACGCGTACAAAATGTTGAAGCGTCAGCAGTACATCTCTAAGTATTAAGGTGATGTATAACTTACTTAAAACTAAAAACACATTAGTTAAAATGATAAGCTATCACCATGAATTTTCTTAGATATTTTCTTAATAATACCTACAGCCATGTCCATGATTTCATCAACTGTATCATGAACTACGTATTGTGCACTAAGTATCACACTGTCACTATCTTCACAAAACGGCAACGAAGGTTTGTCTTTGTCGCTGGTGATGTCCAAGATCTTTATCTGAATTAGCTTGACTCCTTTTGGTTGGTTGCTGATTACAAAAGATTTATGAGCTGTCTTTTTAGATTTTCTACAAATAGTTGGTTTTCTTCTTTTTGGTTCAACTTGCGTAGGTGAAAGAGGTAAAATATGTGAGAAGTCAAAGGGGTCTTGAGCGTATTGAACAATACCGTCACCATATGCGTCTGCCATTATTTATAATGTATTAATGTTGAGGTATATCTGGTTGGCCTCGTCCTCCTCTGCCACGATCTTCTAACGTTTTAAATATTTGGCTCAGTAATTTCTCTGTTTTATAATATATTTCATCCCACTGATCGTAAACAATATATTGGGTTTTCACTCTTGTATGTATTTCTACTTCGTTATCTGATGTATCTTCAGCTTCTAGTACATCTATTTTAATTACGTATTTTGGAATCCTCCTATTCCTTGTAGCAAAGTAACTGGTTTGAGGTTCAGAGATGCACTGCTGTTGCTTCAACATTATTAATTAAAAGACTGCTTTGTGTGAATGTAAAGAGAACAAGTATGAAACTGAATGTAATTATGAGTAAAAGGTGAATTAAATAGAAACATGACCCGCTAGTGACACATACACTGTACTACGTATTAATTCAAGTTCTGACCTGTTGATTTAGTTTATTTTGCAATAAGTTGTAACGAGATACTCCCTACAAGTTTGCAAGTGTCATCGTTCACTATGACGAACATGTTCAAACATGTCTTAAGAATGATGTTAATGCATATTATTATGTACTTACTTAAGTTGCGAAATTTTTATGAATTGTAAACGTGTTGTAACGTGAATGATGATGCATACCATCAGGTGTTATGAGGTTGTGACTGTCGCTACCAAGGTCCCAGGTTTGAAGATTTTTTTAGAATGTCCAATAGTCCACTACTACTACTAAGTACGTACGTAGTGATATCCTATTTCACATTTCTAAGAAATTTTACTTCGAAGTATGTAACTTAAGACATCATAACATACATACATATACATATTTTCACACCTGTTTCCCATCAGGGTAGGCAGAGACTAAGGATTTCCACTTACTACGATCCTGACATACAAGTTTCATGGTGGGCATAGCCAGCGCGACAGCGGTTTCCCGCGACCGCGAAAATCTCTCATAGTACATGATAGTAGGTATTGCAAATGTATTAGGAAATTAAAGAAAAAACAGAATACTATATTTAAATAATGCATTTATTCCAAATTTCTCAGTTTTATTTAGTTTAATTTCTTAAGATTAGGTACTTATAATAATACAAAACAGCATATAAATTTTACAGTTTTAGTTAGTTTAGTTGATAATATTTTCACAAGTTTTTAAATTTTATTTTTTTATACACATACTCGTAGACTCTCTCATCTGAGCGCTTAATCTCAGTTGCATCCAAGACTTTTACCTGGGAGTCCAGGGTACGCTTGAGTTGTTGATTTGGGTTTTTCAATCAATGTCTTTGTGAGAGTGTGAAACCTATGTATGTGTGTGTGTGTGTGTGTGTGTGTGTGTGTGTGTGTGTGTGTGTGTGTTAGATGTTTATCAGCCCTATCCCTTAGTCACGTTGTCCAACACCGCATAGGAAGAGATGGGGTGGCACTATTCTACTCCGCTAACAACCACACAGCTGTTATTATTAACCGTTTAAAATAGAAAAGTGTCCCCATGCTCGAGTTTCAACGTTGCAATTAGATATCAACCTTTTATCATCGTTACTAGAGAGTGCTATTTTTTCGACTCTTTGGGTAAATAATTGATGTTTGATCGATTTAAATAACAATTGTTTCTTACGTATTACTTCTCCATCAAATAATGCGTTCTCGTAATCAATGATAGTTAAATCGCGTACCACGTAAGATTTGATACCTTTAGCCTTTTTTATTATTTTATCTTCCGTTTTTAACGAATACAATTTTGATCTTAAGCCTACAAATTCGTAAATAATTTTTCCACCCATTTCGTCCTTAAACAACCCAGGAATTTTTTTATTAATTTGGGGTATCATAAATTTATTTTGTGGACAATAATTACTAGTATCGAAGTATCGTTGAAAACTTAACTTAAGATCAGTATAAAAATCATTCGTACTAATCTCATAAATAAAGGAGTCTGTATCCGTGTAACAAAGTTTTACACGACTTTGGTAGAACGGTTTAATTATATTATAATGAAAATCGTACATGTGAGATTTGGATAGTTCTAAGACACTAAAGCCTATATATATCGGCTTATCTAATATTATTTGATCGGGTTTCATTTGAATAACTACTAGGTTTTCTGACAAAACTGTTGCACTATGGAAATAGGGATTACTTACAAGCTTTTCTGCGCAAATTGGTTTATTTGTTATATTTTTTGTAGTGTTCCAAGTATTAACTAAATGAACTTTCACTCTATTTTTGGTATTTTCTAGTGTTTTCCCGAAAACACTGTTATTTAACAGCTTGAAAAAATCTTGCTCAAATACACTTGTAGCTTTTTGTCTCAATTGTGTATTTAATTCAATATAATCTTTCAAATAGGGTTTTTGTTTGAATGTAATGACCCTATGAATTTTTCGTAATATCAGTCCATGCTCTAAACATTTTTTTAGATGAACATAATGTATAACGTAATTATACTTGTTATATAAACTCGAAATTAATTTTTTTGTTTTACCACCAGGTGGAATGCATTTTTCAGCACAAAAAGGTAAGTCATTATGCAAGCTGTGCAGCGATTTAGGATAGAAAATATCAACTTCCAATATATAACCCCATTCAGCATTGTCGCTAATATTCTGCACGATTAATTGATCTATTTCATTTTGATTTAAGAATCTAAAATTTGATAGAGGTAAATACTGACACATACTATAACCATAAAGATTATTGCAATCTAAATAAACAATAAATTTTTCCGGTTTTGACATATCATACGAGGACATATATTTATTATTAGCGCTTGTATAACGATGGGAACACATACACAACCCGCCTCTAATACCGCTTTGTATCATTCGCAGAATGCTCAAATCCGATATTAATTCTAATTGGACCCCTGTTTTTAACAGCATAGCGTCAAAGGATAAACTTGGTGCGGTGATATAGAATGCTGGATCGAGTTTATAATATAATTTACAAGTCTTACGAAAATTTTCAAAGATATCAGTTAATAATAGTACATCAATTTTTAAATACAAATCAGTATATTCACCTAAATTTTTTAAACTAAATTCATTCCAAATCAACTCAGCATATGCATAGTCTTCAGATGAAACGTTTTTATTACACAAAGAGTTAAAAAAAATAATGTTTTGAAGGGAGGCTTGTTTCTTCGTAACATTTCCAACTCTTCATGTACTCGTAAGGATACACACCTTTACGCGTTAACAAACGAAATTGATCATAATTAGGGAAATGAGAACGCAAATTGATAAAATCTTGCGTTTTCATAGTTTTTGCAAGTTTATCTAAACTAGTGCCTAAAAAATGGAACGAGTCTAAGAACCTTATTTGCACGAAATTTCTATCAGTAACTTGGATGAACTTGGTGAAAGAAATATATTTTTCTTTGGTTTTAGGTATAATATTTAGTTTGCCGGGTATTTCTCCTAATTTTTTAATAAATAAATGACAATCATAGCCTGATAAGTTATGAAAGAAAACCGGTATGAAGATAGGTATTTTATATTGTAAATTACAATGTCGATGGGCTGCACCTCTAAATTGACCTGTAAAATGACAATGATCCCGGACCTTATTATTCCATAAAAGGTTTTCACATATGTGACATTTCATGGCTCGCATATATTCTATATTATCTTTCTCTGTAAAAATCATCTCAACATTTTGAGTTAATGTATAGTAAATTCTCTTGACGTCTTTTGTTAAAAAATCTATAAATTTTTGAACACAATCAATACCGCGATATGTTCTAAATTCATTATCACCATTACGGTACGATGAAACAAGATAATATGCAAAAGCTGAAGGTATGTGACGTTGTAAAGATGTTGTATTTTTAGGTTCAGTTTGATCGCTGCAAATTGGTTCAAGTAGCGTTTCAAAATCTGCATAAATAGTGAATGGTACATTTTGTTTTCTATTATAATTTTTGAACTCTATCACTGCTCCTTTATCAGGTAATATTGTCACAACTCCGCTACATAGGTGCTGATTGATATTATCCTGGCTTTGAAAGAATAAAAGACATGTTTCACAAAAGTATAGCTTACTATGATGTCTCGTTAGTTGATTACTAACAAGACGAGACAGGTTCTTTATAAGGCAAAAGTGAGATGAGTTACTATTTTCCAAATTTAATAAGTGTATAATTTTTGAACCAATATTATTCTTTTCCGGTTTATATAAAGGACCTGCAATAGTCCTACCATTATTTATACCATAGACATAAATGTTTAGGGAAGGGTTGTTTTTTTCGAAAATATTTATGTCAGCAAATGTGATAGGAAAATTAATTCCATTTATGTTTAGAATATTAATAAAATGAGGATACGATGATACCCTGTCAGAGTGCTGGGTGGCTGGATACAAAGCAGCTACAATACACCACAGAAAACAATAGTTATCATTATTCTTAATATTTAAACATGCTTTTTTATTCTTTATAAATTTTGGTAACTCTAAATATTTCGAGCCGCTAAGGGGTTGGTATTTATTAACGTTAACTTCTAAATGCGAAATATTCAAAAATGACCATCCGCTATCTTTTTCCTGAAACTCTTCTATTTTTTTCATTAAACATGATACAATATTTTGATAAATGTTGTTAAAATTATAATTTAAATGTACGATAATATTTTTTGTGGCAAAAGATTTAAGTTCTTGCATATCATTTTTAAACAATAAAAAATTTGCAAAAAGTTCCATATTTATTTTAATTGATAAATGTGTTTGAAGAGCGTATTGTATCAAAGATTTTACATCGTCATGAATATTCAGAAGAAAAGATTCTGGACTCGCTTCATTTTTCGAAGAGATTACTCTATAACTCGCAATACGTCCTTTAAAACTTGAACCTATAATCTCTACGTTTTTACTTATACGAACAGAGCTGTTGTTTTTATGCTTGTTAGTTCGTAAGTGACTTGTCCATCGTTTAGAGTTAGTTTCAATATTGCAAATTGAACAAAAGGGCATTTTAAAAAATAAAGTAGTAATAATATTATATAATCTACCTAATTGTATCAAATAATTAAATAAAATATTGGATAATCTGTTAAAATAAATAATTTTTGACTATTCAATGATCAAAATAGTAAAATCAGTACCTAACTCAAAGCGTACCCAGGCTTCAAGATGAAAACTTTGGATGCAACAAGTATTTTGCGCTCAGATAGAGAGAGATGAAAATGGTACCTGTTACACGTTGTAATAAATATCGGTTAATGGATATTATTTTCTAATACTGGTAAAATGTGTCCTTGGATGCAATTATTTCACTGTTCGTCACCTGAAATAGGATTTCATGCTATTATTATCTTTATATGTACTTACATACATTATATTTTTGAGTAAATAGTATGATAATAAAATAATAATTTAAAATCAACTATACCTGCATTTAAACAAGAATGGCACATGTTACATGCTGTAATAAATATCGCCTTAACGGATATTATTTTCTAATACTGGTAAAATGTGTCCTTGGATGCAAATATTTTGCAATTCATCACCTGAAATAGAATTTCATGTTATTATTAACCTTATATATGTACATCGTAATATATATAAATCTCCTGTCACGATGTTTGTCCGCGATGGACTCCTAAACTACTCAACCGATTTTAAATTATATTGGCACACCGTGAGCCGTGTAGTCCAACTTATGAGATAGGTTATATTTTATTCCCGTATTCCCCCGGGTACGGAAACTGCGCGGGTGAAACCGCGGGAATCGTCTAGTAAATTATATTTTTAAGTAAATAGTATGATAATAAAATAATAATAATATAAAAACAACTATACCTGTATTTAATTACTCTTTTATATCAATAACACCTCTGCCTATCGCGTGGGAATAAAGGCGTGATTCTATATAATATGTCAACCAAAACCAAGATATTCGTTGACCGATTGCGGTATCCTCAAAATACGATTGTGCAAGTTATGGATCTATGGGAAACAAAAATATTTGATTAATTTACAGAAATTATAATAATAATATAGCTTCAATTTAAAATCTTCATAATTAAATAAAAACTTACCTTGTTTTCTAGGAAACAATTTACTATTGGTTAATAAATATTTCATTTGAATATACCAAACACTAGTTTTATTTCATATACTTGTTAATGAGAATTAATTACTAGGTATCAATACAATGCTCACCATTCGTAATAAAAGTACCAAATAAATTTAGCATTGGTGTCTAATGTATTGAAGTATCATATTATTTCTAAAACATCCGTTTTAAATTGCACAATGTGTCGTATTGTATTACAACCTTATTCATTTTGCTAAATCTGATGGAATATTTAAGCCAACACATTAAAATCTAATTCGATCAGCTATTTTGTAGGGTTACATACATTATGTTTTCTACGTAATAGGAGGCAAGCCTATTGCCATCACCGGATACCGGAAAATCTCTTACCATTCAGAAGTCCAAACCAATATACCTCATACCTCACTCATCTCATACCATACACTCACAAATACAATCTCTGCAGCCTGGCCATTTTTGTAGGGTTGTTATACTTTATCAATTCAATATAGTTAAATCAACACAGACAATAAAACGACACTGACTGCGAAATCACAGGTCGTGAGTTCGATACCCCACTCAGGGTAAAACTTTATGTCATATGCATGTGCATGATGGTTTATTCTGTGTGTAGGTGTAAATAATCTATTTTATTTTAAAGACTACTAGTAACCAAAATTACTAGTGTTCTCGTGAACCCTCCTGTTGAGGTAAATAGCTTGTGTTAAGAATGGGTTCACGTCGGTAGTGCAAACACCAGGACTCTTAAACCCTCCGATCCCAAGTCCAACGCCTTAACCATTACGCTACCGACGCTTAATATATGTATGTATTTAGAAATATATAAACATGTTTTATGTATTGTCCCAGAATATTTATAGTAAGTGATTGTATGCAAATTATGTGATAGAAACGTGGCAGCCCTAAGTATTTTTGCATTATTACAAATTATGACTGAACAAGTCATACCTATTTTATTGATTACAATACGTACAAATAAAAATGTTTAGTTTTTTCACAATTTCTTAACGGCTTACATATATTTTTAAATTAGACTTCGTATTACGTTTGGATTTGTTTATAATGTACTGCTTTTTGGTTAACGTTTATACAACGCATTAGTATACGCTTACGATAAGTTGAAATCTTTGGACACGCTCGGCTGTAATATTTCTACTTATATTTAAAGTTCTGCGAACTTCGTTAAAATGTGAGTATTTCTTTTTTTCTAATTTTTTTGTTTGTTTGTTTTTCTTGTATATTTTCAGATATTTGTCATTCACACATCACAAAGATATGTTTGTGATTATCGACAAAATGTAGGTGAATTATTCACCTCTGCATACCCCTTCGGGGATACAGGCGTGAGCATATGTATGTATGTACATCACAAAGAATAAAAGTAGGAAAGCGGATCCTGCATTGAACGCAACCAAGACTAGCGCTATGATGATGATTATAGCATCACGTAGTATTCCGATGAGAGGCTGACACTTAGAGGTGACTTCACACAGTCTTTTTTGCATTGTATTTTTCTTTTGTTTTAGATTTTGTCTGTATTTAGGAAAGCATATACAGAATGTTACATAACGGTATATCAAGCTAAAAACGGGTGACAGCAGCTAGTCGTTTAGAACATATTCTGATTTGTGTCAACAGCGAACCAATCAAAAAAGTTACTGACAGAACAGGATAAATATTATCAACTCTGCAGTGGTATAGTAATTCACTTTTTTATTGGTTCGTTGTTAGAATTACATCAAAATATGTTCTAAACGACTAGCTGATGCTATCTGTTTCGGCTTGATATACCCTTATGTAACACCAAGTATATCCAGACAAGTATATCGAAGCCAAGTATTGAACGAACCCTAGGACTCAGTATAGCTAATACTTGATGATGACTTCGTACAGTCTTGCTAGCATTTCTTTTTTAGATATTAACTGTTTTACATCAAACAGTACACCTCACTGAGGAATAAAAGTAGGAAAGCAATCTCGCGACATCAAAGCCCAGGCACTAAACGCACTCAGCACTGAGCTATGATGATGACAATGATATATTTCTTTTATTGATAAATTATATTTTAATTACAGGTCTGACTCAGAGTATGATCACCCTTTTACTAGCTCCAAAAATGGCCAGGGATCGAACAATAAAAGCGGGAAAAGAAACAAACCATCAACATCGAGAAAATCTCCTGTCAGTATGAGGTAATTATTATTATTTTAACCAATATCTGTTTCCAGTGACAGTAATATAATATATATGCAATAATGTTTAAAGTATGTTTCGTATATAATTCATGGTTTCTATGATAATTCACAGGAACGTAATCGTAATCTATGTTACCAAAAGTAATTAAATATTATTTGTTTCAGAAAAAAGATTAAGCCATCAGTGGACATATTTGGGCTTAGTAAACGGAGCGAGGAATCCTTAGAGAGTCCTACGGTGGTGTCGTCGTACTTCGTGAACAGAGTTGCGAACGGTACGGAGCGCCGATCAGCAAGTACATCGGGGGAATACTACGTGGATCTCAAGGTCTACCGCACAAACGACGTTCGCGACACCGAAGCCTTGGAGCTATGGAAAAAAGCGTTGGTCCGAATCAAATTCCAGGCTGAACAAGATTCCCAACAATGGCGAAAGCTGCAAAGCTTAGTTGCATCTGTGGACGAGTTGTTCGACGAAACCCCTAAATTTAATGCGTTGAATTAATATAAATAAATGGGAAGTATATTTTGACAATACAGAGTTTTATTCTATTTTCCAACAAAGTCTATGTAAGGCAGGTGTCTCACCGGCATCGACGAACGAGTAACGAGTAGAGCGAGAATCGCTGAGCGAGAAACAAAACGAACAAACTAGTGAAGCGAGTGCTCGCCAGCAGTGTGAACAGTCAGCGATGAACTATTTGTATACGCATCTCTTTTGTTTACACGGAATGTATATCTATTGTACGTTTCTTGAGCGAGAAAATAGTCGATAGTTACTCGTTCTCTCGTTGTCGGTGAGACACCTGCCTTAGGTCACTGTTCTGCTTGTGATATTTTAGCCGATGTAAATGTTGTGAATTTTTCACAACATTTTTCACAGCAATACATTGGAATGCATGTGTCTAGGTGTGAACATACATTGAGTTCGCTAACGACATGGGATGATAGTGATCGGATATTTTATGCGATTATCGAACGCGTACACATTTTTGCACCGCAAATACATCGGTGCGCGTGAAGGTTGGAGTTTCGTTAAACGGGCAGGTGGGTGAGTTATGTGATTATGGAGATAATATAATTGTATCCTTTTGGACCTCAGATAGTGAAGCGGTGCTGAACTATCTGTGGTCCAGAAGGTACAATTATATACTACTGTTTGTCGGGGGCCGTCGAACCTCTTTTGCGCAGAGAACAAGCTGGCTTCCGCCCGAACCGTTCATGTACGGATCAAATAAACACATTGCGCATCATCCTTGAACAGGCATCAGAATGGCAAAGGGAGGTTTACCTTACCTTTGTAGACTTTGAAAAAGCCTTCGACACCTTGAGATGGACAAATATTTGGTCACGACTAGCCGGAATTGGTGTCCCGACGAAGATAACCAACCTGCTGAAGGCCATTTACAGGAAATACTCCTGTAAGGTCACTCACAATGGCCTCATCTCGGATGATATTGAGGTGAATGCGGGTGTTCGACAAGGCTGCTTGCTCTCGCCTCTCTTATTCCTCGTTGTCCTTGACGGGATCATGCATCGTACACACCACAATAAGCGACGCGGGATAGAGTGGGGGTTATCCAACGTCTTGGAAGACTTGGACTATGCCGATGATCTATGCCTGCTGAGTCACACGCACCGTGACATGCAATCTAAGCTGGACGACCTCTGTAGAGAGGCGGGCATTACGGGGCTAAAGATTAACACTCGGAAGACCCAAGAAATGCGATCTGGAGTGGATAACAGCACGCCATTTCGGATTGGTGCAGAGGATGTGGAGCGCGTCCACAAATTTACCCACCTCGGAAGTGTCGTGTCAGAATCTGGAGGTACTGAAGATGACATCACTTCACGCATTGCCAGAGCTCGAGCAACCTTCGCACAACTTCGGCCTGTGTGGCAGTCACGGAAACTTACGCGCCGAGTCAAAATTAAGATATTCCGGGCCAATGTCAAATCCGTCCTGCTATATGGGTGCGAAACGTGGAAGGTCACCAAGATCATCTCGCGCCAGCTCCAGGTCTTCATTAACACCTGTTTGCGTCGCATTCTCGGCATATACTGGCCCGAGAAAATCTCCAACGAAGAGCTCTTGGAGCGCTGCCACGAACACCCGATCGCCCTGCAGATAAAGCGTCGCAAGTGGAACTGGATTGGCCACACCCTCCGAAGAGGTTCCGATCACATCCCAAAACAGGCGCTGGATTGGAACCCTCAAGGAAAGCGCAAGCGTGGCCGTCCCAAACAAACTTGGAAGCGCACAGTGGCGGACGAGGCGAAGAACGTTGGAAAGACCTGGAGCGAGATGAAACGGGAAGCCCAAGACCGAACGCGATGGAAGATCACTGTGGACGCCCTCTGCCCCATCTAGGGGACATAGGATTTTAAGTCAAGTAAGTCATAACAAGGAGCAACTTAGAAACATTAGCTATATTACGCCCTCTGGTGGCAGAACGAAGTGTAGAGTGCGTATAGACGGACATTTACGGATGAAACGTCATCTAACAGGAACGGGAACACACGAGATAGATGACGTTTCACCCGTAAATCTGTTTTTTTTGTAATTTTTAACCGACTTCAAAAAAGGAGGAGGTTAATGTTTGTTCGCGCAGAACTCTGTCGTTTATGGACCGATGTGATTTTTTTTTTCGTTAAATAGATAAGTACTCCCAAGGTGGTCCCATTTCAAGGAAGTCAAGATCTGATGATGGCAGTCAGGCAGGCATGGAAGTCGGTTTTATTTTGTTATTTTTTTTATATGGAGTAGGTACCTACTCTACATAGTCCCTAGCCACAGGCGCTAACTGGTTGCAAAAAGCACAGGAACGTGTGTTGTGGCGTAAATTGAGAGAGGCTTACTACCTACGTCTATCAGAGGACTGCTAGAAGCTGGTTTAACTGATTGATTGGTTGAGAAAAATGTACTGAGATATCTTTAATGTTATTTTAATCTATAGACTCTATTTTAAAATTGTTTGTAAGTTGTAATCTATAGATCCTACAATATCTGCATTTTTAATTTACTGAGCGTGCATGAAAGTTGAGGTTCCATGAACTTTTAAATGGCGGCTGATGCGAAGTTTATATTTAAAAGACGTATAAAAATAATAAACACAGAATAATAATGAATTAAACAGGGAAATGGCTTTTGCAGTAGGTACCTAAATACAATTTACTTACTACAGATGATATATGACATCTATTTACCACAATTTCTACCTTGGCACAACAGGTTGTCCATATCCATTTATAGACATTATTGCCCATCTTGAAAATAAGTTTTGTGTCGTAAACAACGTACTTACCTGATCTACACTTTATAATGTTTTTTTAATAAACGATAACGAAAACATAGCGATTGTGGTTTTAATAGAAGGAAGTATTTATTTAGCAAAGTAAGTGCTAATTTCAGCGAAGTCAAGTTTACAAAAAAGAAGTCAAACAGTGGGTTCTGACTTTTGAGTACCTATGTGAAAAATTACTCTTGAATAAAAATTACAAAATTTGGAGTAGGTAACTCTTGGGTGCCTTGCCTACCTAGTTGCGATAGGAAAATGCTGCCAAAATCTTCAGAGGCCAAGTCAATCTCGTCAGCAACCAACGAACTAAGTCTTGGCATATACTGCTCGTTCGCTCTAATTTTGCCGCTCGGCTCCATACTAAAGTCGTATTTTTAATTAGACGAAGTAAATTGACAGCAACTAATGTTACTTCTTCATACAATGTTGCGTATTTTCTATGACGAATTAACATTAGCTACTGTCAATTTACTTCGTGTAATTAATAATTGGAGTATACGCCTCTACGCCAGCGGCAAAGTTAGAGCGAACGGGTAGTAAAATGAACAATATAGTTACAACGAAAATTATCGTCTCTACGTCAGTGGCAAAGTTAGAGCGAACGGGTAGTAAAATGAACAATATAGTTACAACGATAATTATCGTTGTAACTAACTATATTGTTAGAGCGTATTGTACACAACAATATAGTTACAACGATAATTATCGTTGTAACTATATTGTTCATTTTACTACCCGTTCGCTCTAACTTTGCCGCTGGCGTAGAGGCGTATACTCGAATTGTTAATTACACGAAGTAAATTGACAGTAGCTAATGTCACTTCGTCGTAGAAAATACGCAACATTGTATGAAGAAGTAACATTAGTGTTTGGAGTTTGGATCTTTAGGAGCTGCTGTCATCAGATAGTTTAATATATTCTGTAATAGGCTAATTTGGTTGAAGCACCACTCAGTAGTCACTCATTAGTCATATTTATGTAAATATGACTAATGAGTGACTACTGAGTGGTGCTTCAACCAAATTAGCCTATTACAGAATATATTAAACTATCTGATGATATCTGATGATGTACATATAGTCACGCCTTTATCCCCAAAGAGATAGCAGAGGCATAGTAAACACCTACATATCCGCTTAAGTTTTTGTCCCACGTAATAGGCGGGTGGGTTGCAGTGTTGAAATAGACAGGCGCAGGTTCCGAAGACCCGCTGTTGAACATTTTCAAGTCGCCCATTATGTCCATACCTTGTACTTATTTAGTATGCCGTGGTTGCATAACACCCTAACGTGCCTTCCGAAGCACAGAAACGTTCGTAAATGAAATGTTACAAAGTGTTCACCCATATGAGAAGCATTTGTATAGTGAAAGTAGCTTGATGCTTTGATCGTTTATAGATCACGGAGTCAACGGGCTACGAGAGCCTCTGGGTATTTTAGAAAACATCTTTTTTTTTTTTTTTAACGTGAGGGAAAATCCTCGTTGGATGCTATGCCGGACTCTTACCGACTAAAAAAACCTCACGTAACGCCCAACAGCCTATGATTGAGAGCCCCGGGTAAGCCCTCAGGAAGGATGTCCCAGGACTCCCAACAGACCTACGGCCGCCACTGCGGCCTCGCCCTGGGGGTGGTTCGGGTGTAATCCCGCGTCTATGGGGGGTTTCGGGTGTGACCCCGCTTCTAAGGGGGGGCGTGCGTGAGTTGCTCACGTCACGCTGCCGTCATGGGCCTGCTTCTGTAAGGACGGTGAGCGGCCCTCTCACCGTCCTCAGACCCCCGGTCATGGAGGCCGATAGTCCTCATCGAAGACACGTCGGCGGCGCCCAGGGCGCCGACTGCGGAACTCGGGTGGGAGAGTTCTCTCCCGCACCCGGCCCGCCGCCTCCTTCGCGAGCATGACCTGCTCGCAGAAAGAGGCGCAGTCCCACTTACTCCCGCTGGAGAGCATGGCTCGCACCATAGCCTCGAGTGAGAGAGTGTCCACGCCCAGACCCACTACGAGGACCTGGCGCTGTTGTGCCCACGCCGTGCACTCCACCTGCTTGTGGAGCGCCGTGTCATCGCTGCGGTCCTCGCAGTGCTGACACTCGGCCGTGGTTTCCCGGTGTTTTCGCCACAGATACCTACCGAAGCTACCGTGCCCGGCAAGCATCTGTGTCAACCGGTAGGAGAGAGCACCGTGTCTTCTCTCCAGCCACTCGTCCATGACCGGTCTGACGGCTGCGATTGTGGCGAATCCCCCCTTTGGTTGCTCAAGTCGCACCTTCCATGTCTCCATGGTTTTCTGGTGGAGCAGGGTCCGCTGGGCCTCGATTTCTCGAGACGCAGGCCTTTGGCCTCGCTCCAGCGCCTCCTTGCGCCATCTGAACAGAGACGCAAGGGCTCTCGCTTCCAGGTCCCATGGAGGGGTCCCGGCTAGGAGACATGCCGCCTCACCGGAGATCGTGCGGTATCCTCTTATCACCCTGACGGCCATATCACCCTGACAGCCATTTTAGAAAACATCTTCACATTAACTAGGCACTAATAAGCTGACCCTCATCACTGAATAACGGTCAGCTTATTGGTACCTTGATAATTGTGATGATGTTTTCTAAAATCACTAATTGACTTAACCTCATGAAAGGTTATCGTTATAAGTCCGGGGGATACCACAGGGAAAATAGTAGATAGTACGAGTATTCTAGTGATTATGTAGGTATAGAATGGTCTGAATCTATTATATTATGCACGTGAAAGATAGTGTTGAATATCAGTTCCATTCAAGGGGAAATACCTGCGACTATGACACATAGGTAGGTACTGTTCGAGTACGCACCAATGTTGTTCAGGTACATTGTATTTGTAACCATTAGATATTTGTATTTTATTTCATTATTTTCCGGGATGATTTTATCTTATTCTAGACAGTAAAAATAAGTAAACAATACCAGACTAAACCTTATGACTTACTTTAAAGAAGGTATATATATACAAAGCTTGCTCATTATGTTCGGGGAAAACCCGGGACCAATGATGACAGTGTGTTAATGAATACTATGAGGATGAAAAATAAAAAATAATAACATTTACTACCACAAAGTTATTACAGACAAGTGACGCTGTGAATTAATCACTAGTTGCACAAAGGGAACCTGTTATTGGAGGAGTTATAGCTGTGAGGTAAACTCTCATCCTGAATGATTAATTTTATTAAATGTTAAAATTTTTAAACTGCTTTACAAAGAAATTTACCTTTAGGCGCTAGACAGACGACGGGGCGGGCCGGGCTTTTTGCCCGCGACGTAATAAAGACCGCGTCTGTCCGCCGATGCCCGCGACTGCCCGCCCCGCGAACGCAACGCACACGACGGCGACGGGCGGGCAGTTAGTTCACTACGTTCGTTCTAGTGAAGAGCGCGTCAGTGAAAATGGATACCCAGAGAATTCGAGTAGGTAGTTGCTTATTTAATGTACAAAAAAAGAAAGAGACGCAATCGTAATATAGTCCATTGAAATGTTACATGAGCTTTGCATTTATTAGAGGACGCAATTTTATTTTCGGGACATATGTGGGGGGTCAATAGAAGCTTAACCTCAAGTTTGTGGGGTCGCCACCCTTGTCACCCGGCCGCCATCTTGAAAAGAGTGGGGAAAAAAACACTTTTTTCGCAACATTTCGGAAACTATGAGTCTTACAAAAAAATTGTAGAAGCCTAATTTGTAGCATATTGTGTTGCCTACAAATGTGTATATAACTTAACAAAAAATTTTGAATTTTTTTATAAAAAATTTCTTATTTGGTCTTTAACTTTTTTTATACATTTTACAAAAAATAATACCTCAGACTAATCTTGTAGATGATCTTTAAAGAGAAATTTAAAAAAAAATGCCACAACAAAAAAGAAAATTTTTATAATTTTATTTTCAATTTTTTGTTTATAATTTTTAATTTAGGACAAAAATTTGTTTGACATATTTGTAGGCAAAACAATTTGCTACAAATTAAGCATTCACAATTTTTTTGTAAGACTGTTGTTTTCACGAAACGTGTTTTCACCCCTTTTTAAGATTGCGGCCGGGGGACAAGGGTGGCAACCCCACAAACTTGAGGTTAAGCTTCTATTGACCCCACACATGTCTCATTCTATCCCCCCACACATGTCCCAAAAATAAAATTGCGTCCTCTAACAAATGCAATATTCGGTCCTTAAATTGTAACATTTCAATGGACTAATAGGGAGTACTGGGTACTCGATGACAACTCATCCCATACAGCAGGCGTATATATTGCCTGGCATATTTGGTTCCATCCATACATCGTGATATTCTTTTAATGCCGTATTATAAATCGGCGATCTTTTTTCGACTTGAGAAATTAAATTTTCGACGTCGAAGGCGTCCATCACTAGAAAACGTGCGGCGAGGACTGAGCCTGGCCGGCCCGCGCCGCCCCGCGCCGCCCCGCGCCGCCCCGTCTGCGTTACTTCATACAAACTGGTTTGTGTGATTCATGGCGGCGAGCCACGGACATGCCGCGCCGCCAGTGCCCGGCGGACAGCGGCGGCGCGGTCTTTTTGCCCTTCGTGTGCGTTGGTAGTATAGGATTCCTTTAGCGCTATCGTTCGCGGCGAAATTGACCGGCCCGGCCCGCCCCGTCGTCTGTTTTACGCCTAAACGTGTTTTTTACTAAAGAGCATTCGTAATACAAAATTAGGTCAATTAGGTAGGGAAACTTGGCATGTAAAACTAAAAATACAATGTACCTACTATTTGGCGACCTGATCATCAGTCCTGGATTTATAAGAGGCAGTAAAGACTGAAGTCTACCTGCATCCTACTCGGTAAGAACTTAACTCTCTATATCTTAGACTCTGTCAGTCAGAGCAGAGCGCGTCCTTGATGCAGCAATGTCAAGATAACACCAGCTCGCTTCGGAAGCTACTTCTTCGCCAGCCCTTTCATACGTACTCGGTAATTCCCCTGGCGAACGGCTCCAGTTCTGTGTGTGCTTGACGAGGTGTAACACCCCAAGTAGCACACAAGCTGTATAACAAGCCGTACAATGGCCGGTTAGAAGTTTTTAATAACGGCATAGCCTCTATGAATAAGTTCTACAATACATGTATAAGCGGCTATAGCACTGCTGTAAAAGAGGCACCGATTTATACGGCTGAGGGTTCTACAATGTATTTACAATGTTGGTAAATACGTGTTAGTACGGAGATACAAAGGTGGTATGGGAGCGGTAGTGTGCACCTCATTATGTAAAATAAGTTATCGCAGCGCGACTGTACCGCTCGCATCTTTTTTAGACGCGTCTGTATCTCTGAATTAAATCGCGAGTTTACACATCTGATATACAGTGGCGATATTTTTGGGAAAGAACAAAACATAATAAAAATGCTAACAAGACCCAGTGTCATAGTTGTAGAACGACTAAAAATAATAAATAAAAATAAACAACAGGGGAATGTGTTGATTTTTCCTTTTATGCATGTAAAATACCATTGCGAGTACCAGTTTACTGTAAATATAGACATATATTTTAGCTAAAATTTTCACGCGCCTGCTATTTATGCAGTTTTTTTTAGTAAAAAGTACATTTAATTAAAGTGAGTGAATTTAGAATTTAGTTTATTTAAGCTAGTTTGGCTTTCTAGGTAGTTTCTTTAGAATCCTGGGTGAGAATGAGTCACCAGGATGCGGTTTTTATACATAATTATGACATTAATAAATTATAAATAATCAAGAAAATTGCTTTTATTAATAGTTATAATGGCGGCTCGGTTACAACAGCCTTCAGAGTTTACTAGAACCATTCTATCGATTAAAAGGACTAGTATCCACCATTGTAGACCTTTCTGTTCTATAATTGTGGTATTGACGCTCTAATATATTTTTTTAGGTATACATAGGTAGTTAATATATTCCTATAAGAGTCTAAGGTTGTACAACGGACCATTCATATTCTATTTTAGAGGTAATTTTATTTAGGGGTACATAGTCTGGAATTTAAAAACCCCTCTTAATCCTTTTTACACTTTCTCATTATTCGTTTGTGTGTTTCTATTTAAACTTTACTAATTAAATAAGAGTTACAGCAATATTTTTTGTTTATATACCTACCTACAAACAATTATTTGAAGTTTTACATGATATAAATACATTAATTGCACCTAAATACGAAGAGTTTATAAGCAGAGTATTGGCTCACTTCGGGCGCTATATTGACCCTAGAAACGAAATTTTAAGCTTTTAGCTTTATAAGGCGTGGTTTTCTTGCCATAATCAGCTATTAACCATACAGTTGCTGTAAAATTCACCACTATATCGACCTACGTGCAACTACAGAGTTATATATCACTGCAGTAGATATATGGTTTCAATGATGGTAATAAGTGCTATTAAACAGCTTAGACATTTAGAAATATGCAATATTCAACCTAAGGTGCTTTGAAGGAAGCTTATACCACCATTTAAAAAGTATTAACTATTAAAGCCCTCTATTAGACCTAGCGGTGTTATAAAAGGTATTTATAAATCTGCTTTACATCAGATGCTCGTACACTAACTCTATAATGCGTCTTTTTATCTTCATTGGGATTATATTTACTGTTGTACGACTGTTGTATCACATGCCTGTTAAAGAGGTATTGAATACGCTACTGAATTACTTAAGTATCATAGTAAATCCCTAGAACAGCTATTATAGAACATTCAGGTTGTAAAGAAGTCATATAAACAACTTGTGTGCTACTTGGGACAGATCTAAGAGTCTACAAACGTGACTGTCGTCGATCATTAGTCAGGGCGCTGATCCTGTCTCTTCATTTCACCAGTAAATTTCAGTCCAATTCAAGTCGTATGATCGAGAATTGGCATCCATAAACGACCGCCTCTCGGGCTAAGACTTCGGTAGGCGAAGTGTAAGTCAACTGGACCCCTACTATCCCTGCTTGAAGAACCATTGCAATCTGATCCCACAGCTTAAAGACCTCCCACACAAGTTCGGACAGGAATTCCATCAAGACCAAGGCGGTGACATAGTCCTGATCCAAGTGCATTTCTCTATTTCCGCGATTATGTTATCAAAACAGAGCCATTGACGGTGAAGTGTAACATGAGTGCATAAACAGGAAAATAATTAGTACGCATAGGCAGCAGACTAGTGGTATTCAGGAAAATACAGAATCTGAACACCTCAGCACAGGTAGATAGATGACAAATTTTCAAATTCAGAGAACGTTGGTTATTCAGTTATTAGTTGATATTTTTACTAAATAGGTATTTAGTCTAATTTAATAAAGAATAAATAAATAGCAAACCAAAACCAGTTGTGGCAATCCGGTAACTTACTTATATAATTGAGAGGTGTCAAGGGACACCCGGATGGAACGAAGTTCCTTTCGATTAATTAGTGAAGGAATTGTAATATTTTTTTTTTAATTAATAATAATATTTTTATTATTATTAACCCCCATTTTATTACCCCCCTCCCCCAAACTTCCCCTCTCCCCCTCCCCCCTTCCCCCTTATCCCGCCCCTTCCCCCCTCTCCCCCTCTCCCCCCTTCCCCTTCCCTCCCCTCCCCCCTCATCCCCCCCCCCTTCCCCCTCTCGGTCGGTACCTCTACCATCCATACTATAGCTATAAGGAACTTCGTTCCAAAAAAGTGTCGTTACAACTTTTCGTGAGAATTTTTTCCGTCTAGCCCCCTTTCACAAAGCGCGATAAAGAACTTCGTTCCAATAGGTAGGTACCTATTTTACCTACGCAGTAGAAAAGCAGTTTGTTATTTATCATCCTATTACAAATTAAGAAATACGTGTAAATTGAGATTTAATTATTTGGCCAGGTAGCGCGAATATTATAAGGGCGGTATATATGTTATAGGCAATGTGTATAATCCTTAGACCATATAACACGGGACTAGCCTTTGCGAACCACCGCATACAAAAATATTCTGCCAGTTTTCATACAAGTGAAGGGGGAAACACAAAGACATATAAAATTTCATTGCATTTAAAAATGTATTAATCGACAAACGCGTAATGGCTGTTGTGTGTTAATTGTTATTGTACAGTCAACTACAATGTAATGTACTAGTTTAATCATATAAAATGATGTACTGATGTACAGGCTTTTCATAAAGCCAAAAGACTAAATGGTCATGTGCAATGGCAGAAAACAATGCTTAAGTAAGGCGCATCCTGTGGTTAGATGATCTAAGGTATAATCCGGCATTGTATACAATGCCTAGGCATTATATACATTGCCTAAAACGTTCAGGCAATGTGTATAATACGATTTATTTCATACATTGACTAGGTATTGTATAAAATGCCCGAAGCGCATCAGGCAATGTGTATAATGAATGAACAGATTCGACGACAGAATCGTTAACCAAATAAGAACTAGTTGACAAAACAAAAAAAAGAGTCCGAGTCGGGGTGTTAGTATAAAATTCTGTTCCCGTTTTTGCTTCCTAAGTGGTAATAAATGAACAGGGCGACTTTCGGCAGCAATTTCTTGGAAAGGACTGCTATGTAAGAAACATTCTAAGGCATACCGACCAATAGAACACATGTCTTATCAGCACTGTCTGCTGTTGGAAGTTGAAATTAGGAGTAGCTCTCAAAAGATTAGTACTAAATCATAGAGAAGAAAAATAGATTACCTACACACATTACCTATGCTTCGACCGGCATTCTATACAATGCCTAGGTATTGTATAGAATGCCTGCATTATACACATTGCCTATACCATATACATTCTATAATATACTCACAACAATTCAGCAAAGTATAATAATATGAAAAGCTACTGAAAAATTCAATAGAAGGTTTATTATAATAATAATAATAATAAATAATAAATATTCACGGACATTTCACACAACGCTATCTGATCCCAAAGTAAGCTAGGAATAACCTGCTTGTGTTATGGGATAACAGACCACTGATATTAATACTTATATACTTTTAAATACATACATATTAGGTATACATAGAAACACTCAGACTCTTGAGACAAACATTTCTCTTCTCTTGAGACATTCATATTATTAAATACTAAACTCTATTCAAGGGTTTTTTTTTTTTTTTTTTTTTTTTATGAGATAACACAAATGTCATCTCATAACAATTACAATCTAGCCTTGAGGCTAATAAGTAATTTAGATTTAACTTATTTTACTAAAGCTTACAGAGTAAAGAATGTGTCCATCGGCACTTTTCTTATTGTCTCTAATTATAATAGAAAGTCACTTTGTTCTTGTGTTCTTCAAGTATAGCACTCACTGCACTACTTTACACTAATTTCACTAAACTAGATCAAAAGGCTTAGTCCTTTTCAGTCTCCTTAAAATGTCCGTGGTGTCAAGAAGCTGGATTGCCTCGACATTCACATGTTTTAGAAGTCTTTGTTCGTGAGCTTCGGCATATTTTTTTATAACCTTTGTAACAAGGTCCACTCCTAAGTCCCGGTGGATGTCCTTATTTCTAATGTACCAGGGAGCATTTATTATACTCCGAAGTACTTTATTTTGGAATCTTTGAATTATCTCAACATTGGTGCGTTTTGTACAGCCCCAAAGCTGAATACCATATGCCCATACAGGCATAAGTACTTGTTTGTACAGAAGTACCTTGTTGTACACTGATAATGTTGAGTGTCTGCCGAGTAGCCAGTACATTTTCCTGAAGCGTAAATCTAACTCCTGGCGTTTCTTTTTGACGTGTGCCTTCCAGCGTAGTTTTGCGTCAAGCGTCATACCCAGGTATTTTGCCGTATTTTCATATGGTACTATTTTACCGTTAATGTTTACCGGTGTATAGTTAGGTTTTTTGTTTGTGAAGTCTATGTGAGTCGATTTGGACTCATTTAGTTTAATTCTCCATTTATTTGTCCAAGCAGTGATGGTGTTGACGGCCGATTGAAGTTTCTCAATGGCTTTTTTGTGAGTGGCACCTGTTGCCATGATGGCTGTGTCATCTGCGAAGGTTGCAATAACATTGTTTTTTATTTCTGGAATATCGCAGGTGTACAATAGGTACAAGATAGGGCCAAGTACACTTCCCTGTGGTACTCCAGCTTTTATTTGTTTGAGACTAGAATAAGCTTCTTCTTGTCTTACTCTGTATGTCCTCTCTGTTAGGTATGATTCTAAAATATCTGCAAATTGTTTTGGTAGCAGTTTCCTGAGTTTATGAATAAGGCCTCTATGCCACACCTTATCAAATGCCTGTGCTATGTCTAGGAATACTGTAGAACAGACTTTTTTTTCCTCTAGTGCTTTTTCAATGACGTTGGTGATTCTGTGAACTTGGTCTATGGTGGAGTGTTTTTCTCTAAAGCCAAATTGATAATTGGGAATAAGTTTTCTTTCTTCTATTATAGGCTTAAGACGTCTCAGAAGAAGCTTTTCAAATAGTTTTGAAATGATTGGCAGCAGTGATATTGGTCTGTATGATGATACATTTTGAGGAGACTTTCCTGGTTTGGGGATCATTATAACTTCAGCAATTTTCCAGATACTAGGCACATGTTTTAGCCGGAATGTGGCGTTTATAAGGGTAGTAAGTTTAACTATGGCTTTACGAGGAAGGTTTTGAAGGACTTCGCCAGTGATAAGATCATATCCGGGCGATTTCTTTTTAGCCAACTTTTTGATAATATTATTGACTTCTTTTGGAGTAACTAGTTTTATTTCCAAGTAATCGTGGCAAATGACATCGGATGTTATGTTATCAGAGCTTCCCTCGTCGTTAGTTCGAAATATTTGTTGTAGGTGTTCTGCAAATATAGTTGCTTTCTGCTCATTACTCCTGGCCCAGTTTCCATCTATTTTTTTTATGGGTGAGGCATGAACAATAGGCTTTTTTAAACTTTTAGTGACTTTCCATAGTGAATATTCGGTTTTTTCACTATTTGTTAATTGACTAAGGTAGTCTTTTGTAGCATCATCATGATAGTTTTGTATCGCTTTACTCAATCTTTTTGTAAGTCTGTTCAATATTGTTTTGTCATACGGATATCTAGATTTTTGCCATTTTTGTCTCTGAATTCTCTTAATGGCAATGAGATTTCTTATTTCTACTGGATATCTGTGGCTTGCAACTTTTGTTTTTAAGACTGGTGTATTTTTCCAGCTGCAGTTTTGGATGTCGGTCACAAATTTTGACACTTCTTTATCTAATTGCTGTTTATTTTTTAAAGGTACTTTGAGATCAATAATGTTGTCTAAATCAAATTTGAAACTCTCCCAGTCAGTGTTTTTATTTACCAACATTGGATTGCTCTTTTTTTGAATTACTGTTTCGCTTAAGATTAATATAATAGGGGAATGATCGGAATTCATATCCAGTCCTTCTTGTATATTGAGAAATGTGACTGATAGGTTCTTGTAAATGAAGAAGTCGATCAGATCTGGAGTTCTTTGCTTATCTGTAGGCCAGTAAGTGGGTTTTCCTGTTGAAATTGCATTGCACTTGATTTCTCTCATAGCACTTAACAGTTCCTTACCTTTACTGTTGGTTAATCGGGATCCCCAATATGTATTTTTTGCGTTGAAGTCACCTCCTAATATAAATGTGTTACCAAGAATTTTAAGTAGGTTTCTGTACTGCTCTATTTTCAGAGCATGCTTTGGTGGGCAGTATATAGCTGCTACGGTAATTTGATGAAATTTAGTTTGGACCCTTACGGCTACAGTTTGTATGAATTCTTCTTCATATGTATGTTCTAGGTAATGGTAGATGTTCTCTTTTATTATGACGGTGCTTCCCCCTCTCGCAGTGTTGACAGGATGCAGTGCATGATATATTTTATAGCCAGTAATATGGATATATGATTCTTTAGTGAAGTGTGACTCAGAAATGAGGCAAACATCAATTTCTTCTGTGGCAAGAACAGCCTGCAACTCGTTTCGATGTTTTAGGAGTCCGTTTGCATTCCATGCCATAATTTTTAGTGTGTTCTTCATTTTTGCGTTATATAAGGTAGTTTGGTAGCACTACTTTCTAGGTTCTTCAACCTTTGATCAAAAGAGGTTAAAATATTTAATATTTTGTTTATATTTTCGCTCGTCTCGGAGTCTCCTGACATGAGAGGCTGCGGACCATGTACCAGTGGTTGTAGAGGTTGCTGCTGTGCTGTCATCATTTGGGCATAAGTCACATTATTTTGAGTAAAACGTAATGCCTCTTTTTTTTTACTACTAGGGACCTGAACGATAGCTGTAGTTACTTTTTTTTTAATTGCTTTGTTTTTTAGCTCTTGCAATTCTCTTGCTACCATGCACCCTCTGTAGTTTGCCGGGTGTGGCTGACCACAGTGTACACATTTGGGTTTTTCTGCTATTGATTTAGTGCAGTCTTTGGTCAGATGTTTACCAATACATTTCACACATCTAGGTTCCTTGGAACAATATTTCTGTGTATGGCCATATGCTTGGCATCTTTTACACTGAGGTATTAGTTTCGATGATTTTAAAGGCTGCACTTCAACCTTACAGCCTAGTATAGTCTTAATACCATAGATCTGATTTATGTTTTCGTCTTTTTCAAAGGAAAGCATAAACATATTTAGAGGTTCCTTAGTCCTCCAACTTAATTTGTTTATGGCTTCCTGGATTTTAAAGCCTTTGGAATCCAGATCTTCCACTATTCTGATTGGCAAACAAGAAGAGGGTAAATTTTTAACGATGACTCTAATCGGCCTATCTTGTTTGTTCTCATACGAGTGCCAGAGACAATTATTTTGTAATAATAAATTAGTTATTGCCCTGTAGGAGTCTTCGTCCCTGGCATTTACTTTGACGGTGTTCCCACTCATCATTTTCACCATGAAGGAGTCCTTATTTGAGCATGTCAATAAAAGGTCATAAAACTTCTGGTAGTTTTTAATGTCTTCTACTATGACTGGAGGGGGTGGGGGTGCCTTTTTTGCTTTTGGTTTCTCAGGTTCTACACTAGCCTGAGATTCAATAGCGCTTACTCCTTGCGATGGAGGAGATAGTGAGGTGTTCAACTTCCTCTTCTTCCTACTTTTCACACGAACCCACTCAGTTTCTCTGGCAAGTTCCTCTTCGTCAGTCTGATATTCGACAGTTTTCTGGGGCTCATTATTTGCAGAATGTTCCGTCTGAACAGTTACATTCCTTTGTTCCTGAATTACTTTCAGCTGTTGTTGCAGTGATTCGATTTGGCTACTGAGGTCTTTCACTAGCTGTTGCAGTTCTAGACGCTCATTTTGTTCCTCTTTGTACCGGGAGTACAATTGATGTTCGAGTTCAGTTTTGAGAACTACTTTGTTTGGAGTTGTCATGATTAAAATCAAGTTATAATTATAAAACTATAACTTACCGCAAATCCGCACAATTATGCATGATTCACTTACGACTGTATGTAGGTCATCGCGACGGCCGTGACGGCAGTGCACGTTTGAGTAGGCTGCTGCGTCAGCACTTGTACACGAGCGCGCACTTATGCAAGAAAGTGTGTGACTCGACCGTTCTCGCTAGAAGTCGATCGACCACTCGACTCGATCAAGGGTATTATTATGAATTTATGATACCACATTTAGTTTAACCAGATGAAGTAGGTACCTACTTACATACTCAGATCGTCAGAACTATCGTAGTCACAGATAGTCGCGTGTAACATCGCAGAACGATAATAAAGGAGGAATTCGTGAATTCTGTCGTACAGCAGTCATAGGATTACCCCAATTAATTGTAAACGGATGACGCATAGGTCTCTCCAAGAAAAGGTAAATAGAGCAAGTAATAGGTACCTAGTTGAAAAAAAAAGGGGAACCTGCCGGCAATTTTATAAACAATAGATATTCAGACACTTATCTAGTATGCCTCCCCAAATTTTAGTTTAGGTAGGTACTTAGTTACTTAGGGAAATTTTCCTATTACGAGTTTAGAATTTAGACTGTCTTACCGATGTATAACCGATATATAACATTAAGGTGCAAACCTTATAGGTTTGCACCTAATGTTATACATCGACATCAAATTTTAATGAAATGTCATAATCGTTTTGTTGGTCATAGATTCCGAAAAAAAAAACTTACAATACAAACTCTAATTTCCTGCTTTTAATCATTTAATGGAATATTTTCATTAATACTCAAGAAAAGAAATAATATGTACGTAGGTACTTACAATAAATAATTAATAGCAGATTTCCTGTCATAAACATTAAATTAAAAGTTTTAATTAATACTTAAAAGAAGTTTAATCAAAGATGTTTGCAAAAACACTTAACAGCATCAGTGCTAAAAACACATTACTCTGCGAAGTGTCATAAGCGCTAGTACAGAGTGTGCCTTCTGCACTGCATCTAGTCTTTGACCGACCGCCCTACTAGTTTCAGTACGGAGGAAATTATATACCTAAATATATTTTTCCAAGTGGCCAGACATCATTTGTGATTGTGTGCATACAGGAGCAACACTTACCTACTGCACTTACTTTTATTTAAAAAATCACAACCAAGGTATGTAATGATTATTGTTTTTTTATCAAGTAAAAGTTAACAATAATTAATAAGTGACCTCAGACTAAAAGAATATAATATTCTTTTAATCTGAGTAAGTGACTTAGTGCGGGCTTTTTATTCATTAAAATTGTGACACCCTTGATTACAAATAGAAATACGGAACCCTAAAAATGAGTGTAATATCACAGATATTATATTATCACAGATATTATATATTACATATACAGATATATATATTTCTACGTAATATGTAGTTGCAGATTCGTACATATATCTATAATACCTCTTGTTTAAATTAATTTTTTGAATAATAATATCTATTTATTTTTCAATAACTAATGTAAATTAAAACTTTAATAAGTAAAGTAATCTAATTTATCAAACTCAAAAAAAATACTTATAGGTATTTATCTTAAGTCAATTCTTTAACTTTCCTCAAAACAGTGAAAATCATAAACATTAGTAACATGTCTACAAATAAACATCACACATCTATACTAATATTATAAAGAGGAAAGATTTGTTTTTTTGTTTGTTTGTTTGTTTGTAACGAATAGGCTCCGGAACTACTGGTCCGATTTGAAAAATTCTTTCACTGTTGGGAAGCTACACTCTTTGCGGTGAACATAGGCTATATTTTATTTCCATACTACTCCCACGGGAACGGGAACTATGCGGGTGAAACCACGTGACGTCCGCTAGTAATCGATATAACGATAACCTAGGCCTTCTAAATTGCATGGTTTCTCTAGAAGTGTAATTGGATGAAGTAAGTAGGTAATGCGGTAGTGAAAAACTAGACTAGCGCGGGATGACTGACTTCAAGGGTAAATAAAATAAAAATATAATTGGAGAACGATATAATGAAAGATAATATGATCTTATTAGATACCTACTTAGATAATAGATACCGACTCGTTTAACAGACAGATAAAACGTTTAATTGTTGAGTTTTTTTTCAGTAAATTCGTCCTGTACGCTACGCTATACTTTTACAAGCCGTCATGGCGTATTGCTATGTTGTATATTATTTCTTTTTAGATTTTATATGCCTACTAGCTGTTCCCCCGCGGCTTAGATCGCGTAGAAGTCGTTATCGCGTAAAATTATAACCCTCCTTTTTGCGCAGTCGGTTAAAAAGGTAGCCTATGTCCTTCCCAGGGCCTCGAACTATCTCTATACCTCATCTCAATCGCTCAAGCCGTTTAGACGTGAAAGCGTAACAGACAGACAGACAGTTACTTTCGCATAAAATTAGTAGGCATTATGTATTAACTTGATGCTTTTACAATTCACATCTTCCGAAAGTCCAGAAATCTGTGATATATTATTTTAAAGAATCTGCAAATTTACATCAATTTTTTTAAAATAATAAATAAAAAAATTTTCAGGCATCAATATGTGGTCTACATACGTAATCCTCGTGGCCTGCGTGGCCTACGCACACGGCTATTCCGCGGGAGTCCCTGAGAGCGCGTGCAAGGATATGGTACCCGGACACCCTGTACCAGCACAGACCACTCCTCCTCCGTACACCATCACTACCAGCACCCAGGTAGGATTCATTGAATGAGCTAGCTCTTTGAAATTTTAGACTAAGCGACTCCAGGCGTTACAGCCAGGCTGGAAACTTAAACAGGTTAACAGGTATAAGAATGCTGAATGAAGTACTATATGTATACTTTTGTGATAAGTTTTCTTCTTCTTTTTGCACGCTGCCCGCCGGGATAGTACAATTATTTTACTGACTTTTGCTGGGCGGCTTACCCACGAATTCACAGAATTATATATACGTTTTGGGGCGACGCGACGCCTTATTACGTCGCCCCAAGACGTAGGTATATAAGGTGGAAAATTTGGTTGACTCCGAGTAGGTTTCGGTGGCTAGTGGTTAAGCATCTTGTACGGTATGCGAGAGGATGCAGGTTCGAATCCTGCTCGAAACCAATTCTTTTTCCATATTTAAAAAAATTATGATCAGTTAGCATACTACCTAATTGCTTTTCAAAAATAATCATAAGTTACATTACTGCCTCCCTGAAAATTCGTGTCTTTGGTTTTATCGGGAACAAACAAGCAGGATTAGTATCAGATTAGGTAGGTATGTAAGGTTGTGTGAGTAGATAATAGTTCTTAGATATTTATGAATAATTGAGATCGTACCTACATACCATGAATTTTAACTCGAGTAATCCGTTTTATTGCTAAAGTTCATGAACAAAATTAGGTACCCAGTGAAATGATTCATTGGAAATTATGTTATGAAGGCTGCTATCAATACCTATTAAATAGCTACTTGTATCAGTTCTCAACATAGGGCTGAGAGCTGATAACCGTCTTTATTGAATCGGTAATGTGATTTTCCATACAAATTAACTTGAAACTTTGAGTGGAACGGATAATTAACAGGATCAAATTTTATATGGCGAAAATTAATCGTAGCACGAAAATGAAAGACAAACATCCTTTACTGGTAAATCCTAACGCAAAAGGCCTACATGCCATTTTTAAGTGTGGAAATGCAAAATAAACACACGGTACCCTACCACAGAACCCTCGACTACCACCGCGGTCTCATCTAGGCCTATCGCCCTTACATCTCCTCTGCTTACATTGCATATGTAAATAATACCTATGTGTGCAGTTGACTACGATAGGTTGATATGATTAATAGATTGAAATTAAACATACCTAGCTACAAGGAAAAACTAATAATATTTAAATAAATCTCATTTGCAGAGCGTAAAAGCCGGTACTCCCATGGAAGTGATAATCAAAGGTACTAAATCCACGGACACCATCCGCGGGCTCCTGCTACAGGCGAGACAAGGCGACAAGATCGTCGGCAAGTTCACACTGCCACCTAACGACCCTGGCTTCATGCTGATCAATTGCGGTGAACCTGATGTAAGCACCCCTTCCGACTCATTTTCGTTATTTTTAGCGCCTCCGAGCAGGACCTTATTCATGAGACTTCTTCGTCTGTCTGTTTGTAGGTATGTTCGTCACAAGGCTTGTGATAGCTATTAGAGATCTGAAATTTTCATAGATATTTCTGATAGTGTATAGCATAGGTATCTTATCTACTAAAATCTGAAAAACAACAAACGTAATTTTTACCGTTTTTTGGTACGGATGATTTTTATATATCGCCAAAATCAGCCGTCGCCTTATGAAAAGCCATGGCGATTTCTAGCAAATTGATGACCACTCTCAATTAACAAGACTATTGACAGTAACCCTCAAGTTTACGCTCCGTTTATAACACCCGGGATTGTAAGAGAAGGGAAACATATGCGCTAGTTTTCTTTTTTTGTTTAACGTGAGGGAAAATTCTTCATGGATGTTATGCCGGCCTCCTACCGACTAAAAAACCTCACGTAACGCCCAACAGCCTACGGTCGGGAGCCCTAGGTAAGCCCTCTGAAAAATGTCCCAAGACACAATGCACTAGTAGAGAGTTTTCTACTAGTCTCTACTGTATGAAAATTGAACCTGGAATTGGAGGATGCGTTGTTCGAGATCGAAAACGAGAAGATGGGAGTTAATTAAAGAGTTCCTCAAACATTTACCGAAGGTTTAGTATCATTTTTAGAATCCATCAAATAGAGCGTGCTTGTAAAGAGGTTTCTTGTTCATACGACGCGACGACGACTTCTCAATTTGATAAAGAGTTTATTCTGATTATTTTGACTGCCTCGGTGACGCAGCAGTTGTTAGCATGATGTATCTTTGCGACTTAACATATGGAGTGGAGACGGTCAATTATTGTTCAATTATGTATAATATTTGGAACTGTTATTTCCAGAGCGCGGTATCTCATAAAAGACACGACGCCAAGGATGACAAGCAGACAGTTGCCTTTACATGGACTCCACCTAAGGACCTTACCGGTGATATCAAATTCAGGTAGGTACAGCCTGCATAGGTACATATAGGTATAGTTTACATTAATAGAACAAGAGTAATGGGAATGTCTGTAAGAGTAGTTCCATCAGTGCAGCGTAAAGTCTCGACTGCAACCAACATCTCAAACTATGTTCCCGAGGCCCCTTCTTGATTCACTTCTAGGGACATAATAATGCAATGACCTCACGCGCCAAGATCGTCTACTCGATCATGGCAGCCTTTGCCAAACCTACCTCCAAGTTAGCAACTACTGACCAACAAACGATGACGATGATGATGTTGACACTTGAACAAAGGTTAAGACGTAAGACGGTAGGTAACCGCTTCTAAAAATATTAATGTTCAATGCTTTCGTTTTCAGAGCAACTATAGCCCTCAATGGTGCCGTGTTCTGGGTTGGTGTGGAGTCGGCGCCAGTTAAAGTCGTCAGCTAATTTCGAACTACAATTTATTTTAAATCTATTAGGTATTAATAGGGTAATTAATGTATCTAATAAATATTACTAAACCAAGCTTTTTTATTCTCAGTCACTTATTTTTCTTCATCACTATTCATCAGAATGGTCCGACATGTTTCCGTCTACCAACTGACCTTGCAGCGTGTTATCAGTGTTATGTTAACCCTAGTACCTACCTATTGAGCAAGAATGGACTCCCACCTATATCTGGCAGACATAGTGGGTAGATGGAATGATTATAGTATGCTTGATGTGGATAACTATACTCTGACTCGCCGTCTTCCGCGTATGCTTGGCAGTAGTATTCGAGGATGGTGTCCCGGTCCGCCGATTAAACCACGGACGCAATCCTTCGCTGTACCCACTCTCTCACTTGACACTACTGCGTAATAGATGGTGATGTCTCTGCGAGATATGACTGCACCAGCCTGAAGATGTGCAGGAGCATCTCCTGGTCATTTCTTGGTCTTAAAAGCTGGCCACCACACACTATCGAAGACCCCCTCTGGATACTCCTCTATAGTGAGAACCATGTTTACTGATTTCACCTCTTTTCTCACGTAGTGTGTTAGTTCGTAGACGGCTCCATCCATCACGCGCTGTGGCTTCAACCATACCCACTGCTTATTGCCGAGAGCTAGAAGAACATCGTTTCGCCTAAACACTGATAGTTTGACGATCGGTCTGTAATAAGACGTAGGTTGTCTAGTAGTCAGGACCTCATCGGCTGATTTTGATTTGGTTGATTGATAGCCCTTAGAAAATACAGTAGTGACATATTTGCCAATGCCATTAAAATCGCCTTTTCGCTGCGGATTGCTCCAGCCAATGATACTTGATACTGAATCCTAAAAAAGGGTGCATAAAAAATCTTTGTAAGAAAAATAAAAACACTATGTAATGAAAGTTCAACAAATACTTTATTTTAAACATAGCACCTAGAACTTTTGTCTTCGAGATCCGTTTACAAAATTCAAGTCTCCATAAGTAGGCATAGGGTAGGAACTACAAATGTTTATCTACAGTAGAGCATACTTAGCCTATAAAATATTATTCGACCTAGGTAGAACCTACTGGGAAGGGACCTATCTCATAAGTATCTTTATTATCTCAATATGAACTCACAAGGTTTTCTTATACTGCTAGTTTTCTTTAATCAATTAATCTCTTGGATAGACATTATCATCAATGGACGGTACTCATAATCGATATGTACCTACTTATGTACATGAACAAAATAACCATAGTAAAAATCATAACGCAAAAAAAAATTCTCCTTAGTTTTTTTTTACATTTTTATGGCCATGGCTAAGCTGACGTATATGCCTAGCCTAAGTATGGCCTGGTATTTGTGTTTATCTAAGAAATATAAAAAGTTAATGGTGTTTATTGAATACTTACGTAAAACAAAATTCATCTCAAAGTCAATTGAATTAAAGCGAATAACAACCCCGGGTACAAAAGCTCAGGATGCAACTGTGATTCAACGCTTAATGGAATGATGAACCCGTAATAAGTTTGTACTGACATACGGGCCGTAACGTTATGTGGTACGAGTGCCACAGAACGTCTTTTTTGAAAACGATTTTGAGCTTTTAAAAACGAAAAGTAAACTCTAGTGTTTCATGAAATTTAAGTGTATTTTGTAATACAGTCCTTTATGAGATACATAACCCAATACTTGGTGGTGTGCCTAATCGACAGTCACTCGACAAAGCTGTAATAAACGGTTAATATACCTACTGAATCATTGCGTGAATCAGATTTTTATAAGCATTTTCTTTGTTTGTAGTGTCCACGAACGCTTTGTCTTAATAAGTTCGCAAGGACAAAGCCCTTTGGTTTTTCGAGCTAAAAATAAGACAAGTAAATTAGGCCAAGATAATGAACATTATGCTCATACTGTAGATACACATAAAAAGCTTTCAAAGACTTATAAATTTACTCTTTATATCATTACTAGCGGTTTCGCCCGCGTAGCTCCCGTCCCCGTGGGAATATGGGAATAAAATATAGCCTATGTTACTAGGGGTGAATGTAGCTTTCCAATGGTGAAAGAATTTTAGAAAACGGTACAGTAGTTTTTGAGTTTATTCAGTTCAAACATACACACACACATAAATTAGTGTAGTGTAGATAGTGCAGATGATGAGCTGCTATTTGCTATGAACATATTCAACAAGATATGTTAAGATATTCGGAATTTTGTTTATAATGTGGAATCAAGAACTATTTTTTATATGTATGAAACAGAGTTAATTTTCAAGTCTTTGAACAGACTTCTAAAGTTAGGAGTAAAGCTCAAATCCTAGTCACAATGAAGCAATTCCAATACACACCGCGCTACGCACTTTTCTAAACATCTACTGATACATTCACTCTCACAATACATCAAGTCTCAGTTACATAAAAGACTTACATTTCAATTCCTTGAAGGAAATATGATTAAAAAACACTGGGCTTTTGTTCTATTTAGAGAAGTGCCTACCTAATCTTTAGACACTGGCAAGAGTGTATACAACATAGTGTGTAGCTGAACAAATTGAATAAAAATTTATAAATGTACAAGAAATAACCATTTTAACAAGATCCTTGTAATCTCTGGGAGCTGCTCTAGGCTCTAACCTCACTTATTCAGTTCATCAGTTCCATAATT
This sequence comes from Miltochrista miniata, assembly GCA_933228765.1. Lineage (NCBI taxonomy): Eukaryota > Metazoa > Arthropoda > Insecta > Lepidoptera > Erebidae > Miltochrista > Miltochrista miniata. The sequence continues at coordinate 28,074,999 of OW121751.1, forward strand.
TGATTGAACTACTGGAAAAAAGTTCTTACTTAGTCAAATTAACCTGTCACATGTATCTGCACTGAGTCAGTGCTAACTAAAACACCTTTTGTGACCTCTGGTCGAGACCAATACAGGTCAGGTCACCTTTAAAAGGTTTAGTAATTAAGTCCCTAAGATGACAGTGGGTTTTAAAAGTCTAAAACTGTTATATTAATTTAGATAAATAATTAACAAAATAAATAATTATAAAAATATATTTATCTGCTACATAACATTTGCAGTATTTGGAAATGAGATCAAACTGCAAATAAAAGCAACATGTGTCAAGACAGTATTGTTTTGCAACTGAGACTCACATGTATACAAATAATTACTACAACAATGGGAGGTACATATTCTAGCGACTATGGAAGATGATATCTCATGTTAGAAAACAGTAATTGACAACTACTATAGACATACTATCAATACAGCCACCAAATTAAGTTATTATTGTACGATTGTGAGTTGAGAAAACTACAATACTAGTATTGCAGAATTCTGAAGTGTGGTTACACTATATTTAATCATATAAACAGATATGTGACACATCATTATCCTACAGATAGGAAATACCACTGGTCGTTACGACTAAGAACTAGCCATTTGTATAAATATTATTATATTGTTATAAATTGGCAAGACAAGGTCGTTATAAAAGAAGTGTTTGTATTTGTTAATATAAAAGGCCCTTTTGGTGATTGTTATTATGCAGTTGTATCATACTTTATACTTGTGTAGACATGTTGCCACAGACTTTATCTGACTCACACCTCTTTCCTGAGATTACATAAACATAGAAAACCGGCCACATCATTATTTATTATCTGTATTTCCTGTGGCGATACATAACTTCCTTTTAAACGCCCATTCGTTTCTTCAAACGCCTACATAGTTAAATGACATCTACAAATAAATACTTACTTAAAAATAAATATCCCTAACACATAGATAACAATTTTCAAACTGTAAGTAATCAGAAATTAAATTTCCTTTTGGTTCTAACTAAATGCACTTCAATTTAAATGTCTTACACCTAAATATAAAACATCACAGTTAATACTGAATAAGTAGTAAATGAATACATATAAACAAATGATCAGATTGGCTAGCATTGGTTCTGAATGAAATAGCTTTGCCTTTTGAGCTGCCTGTAAAGAGAGATGTACTTCCCTGCTGCCGACGTGCGTGGAACGACATACTGTTTGCAGAACAGTTTAGGATCTCTGGCTTTCTCTGACAGCTCTCCACAGTCAAGAGCTCTCAGGAATGCTAGTACAAAGGTAAAGCAATTGTGTCTGTCTTCGTTGTATCGATCTGCCTCCCACAGGGGGCTCGAACTAACCTGAAAGGTATCGCCCAAAGTGATTATTATCACCTATTTACGATTAACCCAGAAAAGTCATAAGGAGGGGCCACGTGATGTGCACACAAGTCGTTTCAGCGCATGTTAAGATGAGTCATTTGGTATACAGAACAGTTATGCATTATGAATTCTGTTAGGGCTGCCATAGAAGAAGTGTGGCACCTCAGTTATTCACAGAACAAGAAATTGGTACTACTGATGCAGTTTTCTCAGACAGATGGGATTCTTCTTTGCTCTAAAACAGATGCAACTCTACAGTGTATGAATTAATTTTACTAAAATCTATTTTAATGACAAGGTAACTGACATGCTAAATTGACTATTGCGTTGACTGTCTGAAATAAACTTTATAATATGTGTTTCTTTCCAGCATCTTCCAAATCATGCTTGAATTTGTAGCCTGGGGTGCACCTTACTTGGCTGTTAGGAGCATTTGATATCTGTCATCTGACTGCTAAATCTCATAATTGCACCTACAAAAGTTGGTGAGAAGGTTCACCACTAGCAGTTTAGAATAGCTTGGGGCCCAGATATCTTGGTGGTCCTTTGTAAAGACCCCCGTAAAGTAATAATGAATTAATTATAAAACTACATGAGTTCTTACCTTGAGCAATACACTATCCCAAATCTCATTCCACAGCTCATCAAACTGTTCTAACAATAAACACTGGTCCCATTCTACACTTGAATCATAGGAACTCCACTTCTTGGTCTGGGGATCTGCGCCACGAATACCCTCCTCACTAAACTCAACTACGCACCCCTGAGAGTTAGTCACGCCTATGTGTAAGTCTTTGGAATTGTAATAGTCACTGTAACAAGTATTATATACATAATCTGTAATATGAATCATTTACAGAGAAACTTGAACTGAGGGCCTAAAAAGGCAACATTGTATGTTTCATATTATGAAACGTAAAATGTTTGGTATGCTTTGTATGTTCTGTATTTCAAATTATATGAATTGTATGTTTCATATTATGAAACATACAATGTTGCCTTTTTAGGCCCGCTGTAGACTAATTTTCTATTGTTATTTTCAATCATTATCTAAATCTTACTTGAGAAAATCGCCATGAGTAGGCTTCATAACGATCGCCCTTGGATGCTGAGACGCCTTTACAAAAGGGTAAGGAACCCTGGAAAATAAAAATAGGGCACTTAGCAACAGCCTTCATTGCTGACATTATGAAAGTTATTGTTATAAAAATATACTCACCTGAATGGTAGCAGATTATAGTCATATCTATCCAATGTTTGTTGACAAACTGGACAGTTTTCAGGTATTATAGTGCAAAATACTTTGTGATCACAATGGTGGAAACAAAGAATACCCGGATCCATTTTTAAAGCTCAAATACTCTTAAATTTTCAATGAAACGTCGACTTTTTAGAACATCTACACAATTAATTACTAATGTACAAACTTTGAGCAAAACGAAACTGTGATAATCAGCAGAATAACATATCGGCCAAGCAAAAGTCTAATGAATCTCACTTAGAACTACACCATTGTGGCATTTTGTTCACCTTTCACATCGCGATTCTCTCGATACGATAAGCATGTTCAAAAGTTTGTTATGAAAACTACTAAGTTCAAGTTATGAAAAAATAAGTATTTCTTTGTAACGTATAATGATTGCAATATAAAAATATGTCTCAGTTTTTACAAAAAGCTTTGAGATTTAATGTAACGAAACTCAACCTCGAATTTACCATAAAATAAACGATAATAGTTATTTAGCACAAGGTTTCGAACGTAAACCAGTTACTATTCATATGATTGGTCGCTATTGGCTGATTCATCAGCTGTGAACAGATGATTAAATGAAACGTTTCTATTGGCTCACTGATTTGCAAAACTAAGTAATGATTGGCTAATATTTTTATTAAACTCTTAGCGGTAAATATGAAAATGAGATTATTCCTACACCATTTCAAATGTTTATTATTTGCACAAATCCTTATATCTAGGGTTGCCAACCGTCCCGCTATACGCGGGACGTCCCGTTTCTGAGACCTATAACTAGACGTCCCGCTCAGGGTGTCAGCGGGATGCGTAATATCCCGCTTTTCTTGATCCAGCAACGAACGTTTACGTTTACAGTATTTCTAGCGCTGCTGCATCAAATCACGGAAATGTGAAGTTATTTTCAAGAGGGTATTCGCACATGTTTGCTTGATTTCTATGAAGACCCCAACGAGAACGCGATAGATATACCTATACAATAACATTAAGGCCGTTCATAGGGCTAACAACCTTGACCATACAAAACACGCGTCCGTCAAGCTAGGAAATGTTGTATTTTAGAGCTTATTTTTGTTGTAACAAGCTCTTATTCAAAATCGAAGAAAACCAAATTATAGAGGTATATTTTCTTTTTAAGTTGGCATATTTTTCTCTTTCGCGTCGATAAAAATTGATGATCGTTTTAGACATTATGTATGTATAATTAGTATTTACAACAAAAGCATATTTTGACACACATCTTGTCCCTAGATTAAAAAAAATTTTGGCTATAATTTCTGTCTACTTATCCAGACAAAAAATGCATTTATTTGCACCTCTTTTTCGTCCAAACCAGGTCCCTTTTGATTTGCGTAACGCATCTGCGTATTCCGCTAATAATGCTAATGTTAATTTCGGGAGAAATGATTCCGTTGATGCTCAGCACACACATTTTGTATGATGCTGTTGCGCATGCTGCTTATGGACAACTTTAAAAAAAAATCAGAACAGTATCATGCGTTTGGAGAAAGAAAATGCGTTGTCGTGTAAAACTTTCAACATAGTAAAAAGCGTAAGTACGGAAATTATATTTAAATTAGATGATGCTTGTGGCTTTGCCCGTCTGAAATCATATTCCCGGGATGAAAAGTATCTATTATTCCAGACTATAAGCTATCTTTGTACCAAATTTCAGCCCAATCCATTCAGCCGTGAGAGCGTGATTGAGTAACAAACATTAAAACATCTAAACATCCAAACATCTTTATTAGGATAGGATTAAATGGTTTTTTAGTAAATGTTGACTATTATTTTACTAACAAGGCGTTAAATTTTACCTTTCATCCTAATTTGCAAAGTAAAGTTCACGTTTTTTAGTATTCTAAACAAAATTCATAAGATCCCGCTTTTTAAATCTTTGTCCCGCATTTGAAATCAACATTTCCCGCAAATTCGCATTTTGAAGTTGGCAAGCCTACTTATATCACAAAGGAAAAAAACTGTGCCCTATTCAACCCATAGAATTGAATTGTTATAGACTTAGACTGATTTGATTTGACCGGTTTGACCTGGTTTGATATTAATTTCAATGGTTTATGTTTTAAAAAGCAGTCTTATTGAACCAAAAAATCTTGATAATTTCTATCGCGAACTACAAAAACTACGGACATAACCTCGATTTGCCACGGGCAAAATAATGTGTAGGTATGCGTCACTGATCTCTAATATACAAGGCTGCATTGCATATTTCCCTTGTATATTAGCACAATAATAGAGTACCTAGGTACATACATACATACATATAATCACGCTTGTTTCCCATCGGGGTAAGCAGAGACTATGGCTTTCCACTTGCTACGATCCTGACATACAACTTTCGCTTCTTCTACTTTCATAACTGTTTTCATACACGCTCGCCGGTTAAGGGTACTCTTGACCTTGCCTTTTTCCAGAACGTCTCTGATTTGATCGGCATGCGTACGCCGAGGTTTACCCCTACCAGTTTGCCCATTCATTCTCGCCTCATAAATCTGCTTTGTCAGTCTATTCTCATCCATTCTCTCCACGTGTCCAAACCATCTAAGCATCCCTTTTTCGATCTTAGTCACTACATCTTCTGTTATACCACATTTTTCCCTTATCACGCTATTTCTTTTTTTGTCCATTAAAGTCACTCCAGCTATACTTCGCAGACTTCTCATTTCCACTGCATTAATTTTGCTTTCATGCTTCTTCTGCCATACCCAACTTTCACTACCATACATAAGTGTAGGGATGAGCACTCCCCTATGTACAGCCAACCTGGCCTTCTCAGACACATTTTGACTGCTCATAAAGGTGTACATAGCCCCATTCACTTGATTTCCTGCCAAAACTCTTCGCTCAATATCCTGGTCACACTTTCCATCCCTTACAAATTTGGAACCCAAGTATACAAATTCTTTCACCTGTTCCACTCTTTGCCCTTCAATGAAGATTGAGCAATTCGTCATACTTTCTTCTCTTTCAAAAACCATAACTTTCGTCTTGTTTACATTAACTTTCATTCCTCTACTTTTTAGAGCCTCATTCATACTATTAACCATCAGCTGCAATCCTCCGCTGATGATGCTAATATCACCTGATCATCAGCGTATAGGAGGCATTTGACGGTCAGTTCATTCATTTTTAAGCCATACATACTCTCTTGCAGTTCTTTCAGACAACTATCCATGTATAGATTAAACAGCCACGGAGACGCTACACATCCCTGTCTCACACCCTTTTCAATGTGAAAGAAGTCCGTGCAGGCCCCGTTGATCCTGACACAAGCACTAGAACCCTCATAGAGAGACCTCAGTGCCCGTATCAAGTTGCTGTTCACTCCATACATGGACAATATTGACCACAGTTCATTCCTCACCACTCTGTCATAGGCCTTTTCCAAGTCCACGAATATGCAATAGACCTTTTGACTTTTAGCCAAAACTTTCTCAGCTACGCATCGTAAGGAAAAGACCTGATCCGTACATCCCCTTCCTTTCATAAATCCTAATAATTCTACTTCCTGCTAATATTATAATAATATGTGAACGTTTTAAATATTTTGGATGTGATACTCTATCACGCTACACCAGAACGGATCTAACTAAAATTTCATACAGGGATAGATTAGTTAGAACAACTTTCAATAAGATTTTCGGCCTTTGGCTAGGCGAGCACCACGCGACCACTTTGTCACATTTATTTGCGAGTGTTTCCGTGCTTTGGAAGGCGCGTTTGGTCGTTAGAAACACGACAGTCTTTAAGCCAAGTTGAAGATCTTACGGGCGGGCAATAGTAGGTCGTCACAACCTACGTCAGTCCATTTCAACACGGCAATAGGCTCAACACCAATCACGTGGTACAAAAAAACTATAAGGTGAAACGGGGCGTATATACGCCCCGTTTCACCTTATAGAGATACTATGCCTCTTTTTTGCCTACCCCTTCGAGGATAAAATAAAAATGTATCACCATATTTCGCGATTGTAAAGTATAAAAAAATTCAATCCTTAAAGTACCTACTTATCTACATAAAATAATGAATAACGTGTACCTACCTACCAAAACAAATGCCGTAGGTACTAAAAATACCGGCCAAGTGCGAGTTGGACTCGCCCTTGAAGGGTTTCGTAGCAGCAAGTAACATATCATAACAGTTCTTATAGTTCGTTGTAACTTTGATTGATGTTTTAACACGTTCGCAGTGGTAGTGATTTTTGTAACCGAAAATTGTGGTTTATGACGTGTTAAAAAAACACTACCAGCACTATCTCGTTCAAACTAATTTTCGTTGGTAGTTTTTATGGCAATGTACATCATATATATTTTTTAGATTTATCATTCTCTTAGTTTAGAAGTTAGAGGGGGGGGGGGGGCACCCATTTTCCACTTTGGGAGTGTCTCTTGCGCAAACTATTCACTTTAGTAAAACATGATTTTAGGAACCTCCATAGCATTTTTGAAGACCTATCTATAGATACCCTACACGTAAGGGTTTGATGAAAAAAAAATTTTGAGTATGGGGACCCCCAAAATTTACTGCTTTTTTTTTAGTTTTATATAAGAACCTTAATGCGGTTCACAGAATACATGTAGTTACCAAGTTTCAATAGCAAAAGCCTTATAGTTTCGGAGAAAAGTGGCTGTGACACACGGACGGACAGACAGACAGACATGACGAATCTATAAGGGTTCCGTTTTTGCCATTTGGCTGCGAAACCCTAAAAATCACAGTCAACATTTGGGCCCAAGAATTTAGTTAGGTACCTACATACAATTATGGAATTTGAAATTAGTACCCAGCACTTCAATTTCATTAATTTTGTTGTCAATGCCTTCAATGTTGATATTCGTTACTTGTGCTTTTCTATTGAGCAAAATCATCAAAACAGATGTCTATCAGAATGTTGGATTATATCTATATTATTCTTGGGAGGCATTTATATTAGTGACCGACCGAAGTTTCGGTTTCGGTTTCGGTTTCGGCCAGTTTCGGCTAATAAATCGAGTTTCGGCCGCAGTTTCGGTTTCGGCCAAAATGGGCCGAAACTTTCGGCCGGGCCGAAACTCACGTGTTCATGAATTTCGAGTGCCTGGCTCTACTTGTGACGTGGTTGGGGTCAGCCCAACCAGTTAATATGTTACTAACCAAATATTTACAGATTTACAAAGGACTTGCAATCAATAGTTATAATAATACAATTTTTACGGAATCCTAAAAAGCTGATCCAGGACATTACATAACCCTATTACCCCTTTATTGTCGGTTTCATTGACTTCGTTGGTCGTCTGTCTGTCTGTCAGCAGGCTGTAACTCATGCACCGTGATAGCTAAACAGTTAAAATTTTAACAGTGATGATGTATTTCTGTTGCCGCTATAGCAACATATAATAGAAATAGACAAATTAATAATATTAAATGGGGCCTCCCATACAACATACGTGATTTTTTGCCGCTTTTCTTGTACGGAACCCTACGTGCGCTAGTCCGACTCACTGTTGTCCAGTTTTAGTTATATACTTCTAGAATGTAACCAAAAGCAGCCAAGAGCAAGTAGCAGGGCACCGTGTGGTTTTAGTCGGTAGGAGTTCGCAATAGTATCTATGAGTAATTCCACACGTGAAAGAAAGAAACTTATCTTTAGGCCGAGATATTTTTATAATGAACACTTGCGAAGATTTATACCGTTGATTGATGGCACTTGGTGGAACTTGCTGCACCTATTGGAAAAATAACCGGCTAAGTGCGAGTCGAACTCTCTCACGGAGGGGTTAAAGTGGGGCCCTATAAACGAGACATGAAGCCAAGCCGTCCGTCTGTCTATTAGTCGAGGTTGTTTCGCTGGAACCGTGCCTGATAGAGGCCTAAATTTTTCACTATACAGTAGTCCTACAGACTAAAAACCACGCGTATCCTACATAACAGCCTATGGTTGGGAGCTCCGAGTATGCCCTCGAAATGATACATACTGCGACCGCGTCTTTGGGGGGTTGTTCAGTTGTTATCCCGCTTCTTGAGGGGGGCGTGCATGAATCTCTCACGTCCCGCTATCATCTAAGGCCTGCTTCTGTAAGGACGATGAGCAGCCCCGTCACCGTCCTCAGGCCCCCGGTCATGGAGGCTGATAGTATGGGGCGTCGCCGCAGAGGTGGGAGAGTTCTCTCTCGCTTCCCCCCCCCACCGCCTCTTTCACGAGCATGATCTGCTCACAGGAAGAGGCCTATGGCCCCGATCTAGCGCCTCCTTGCGCTATTTAAACCTCGCTTTCTCGGTCCCATAGAGGGATCCCGGCTAGAAGCCATGCCGCCTCAACTGAGATCGTGCGGTATCCCCTTATCACCCTGACAACCGTCGCCTTCTGCAGGCTAAGCAATCTAGCCGCATTGCTGGCCATCAGGATCTCCGTCCGTATAGGGCCATGCTCCGCACGATTCCAAGGTACAGTCTCCTGCAGGGAGCGTTGGGCCTCCTGATATTGGGCAACAACCGCGAGAGTGCGGCTGATGCTCCCTTCCGTCAGCTATGAGACCAAACTTCGGAAGTGGTATCCGAAGATCCACCGGCTATCGAGTACGAGCCCCAGATACGTCACCGAGAGCTCAATGCCGATGCTGACACCCCCTATATGTAAGCTGGATCCTGCAGGTGGCCTTTAGGGCTGCGTCTCGGGTTGCTCCTCGCGCTGTAATGAGGGTGTCGTCGTAACACGTTACGCACGTAACACGTTACGCCGGCACCTCTGAGCAACGGACCACGCAGCACCCAATCGTAACCGATGTTCCACAGAAGCGTTCCTAAGACCGATCCCTATGGAACACCGAACAACACATCTCGCCGACCCTGCCCTAGCCAGCTCGGGTAAGTTATGGCCCTCTCGGATAGATAGGCTCCGACAATTCGATGGCGGTATGGAGGCATTCTATGGTAAATAAGCGCCTCCCAAACGCAGCTCCAGGGCAAGGTGTTGAAAGCGTTGGCGATGACAATTTGATACCGCCACCACCACCTTACCCTATTCTGTTATCTGATAACAAAAATACCTACTAAAATTAGAAAAGAAAAGCATCTACACAACAAACGTAATTTTTGTACCTAATTATTGTAACGGCATCCTCTGTGCGGGAATTCGACTCGCACTTGGCTGGTTTTTTTTTTCAATATGAACACGTGAGTTTCGGTTTCGGTTTCGGTTTCGGCCGAAACTGACCCTGGGGCCGAAAGTTCGGTTTCGGTTTCGGTTTCGGCTGGAAAACCAGTTTCGGTCGGACACTAATTTATATAAACATTGAACAGAAATGGACCCATGACACTCCCCTGAGAAACTCCCATATTTGATTGACGGTGTTCTTCAAAGTATGACTGTTTTAGTTTTAAAACTGTATCCCGTAGTTATTCCAATTTTTAGTAAAATTGAGTGGTCTACATGGTCAAAAACCTTACTGAGGTCCATTTAAAACACTAATGGGTATGAAGACAAGATTCGTAAGACATGTTGACAGATCTTCAAAAGATTTTACGCAACTGCAATGAGGATTAAATCTACAAAAGTCTGCCTGATTAGAAGCACAGTCTTCCCTATGTCTCTTCACATTACATGCATACAGCAACGTCTTTATCCTTGAAGGAGTACGCCGAGGCTTACTATACGTCTAACTCTACACACATTTTACCGTATTGTAGGTATCTTGTCCCATGTAGTAGGTGCTGAACTGCTTAACCTATTGACTTGTTCAAATCTTTGACTATTTAACTAAGTTAGTTAAATAGTCAAAGGTGGACACTCGCAGGTTATTGCTAAAGTTTATCTATAGATAAACTAGGCCTTCAACTTGGATTTACAACTGCCATGAACCAGAAGTCAGGACCGACGGCGACGGCTTAATAAGTCTTCCATGGAAACGCTCGTAAATGAAAATGCGGTTAATATCCATCTCAAGACCAGCATAGCCTTAAGATTCTTAAAGCATGATACACATGATATGATCGTTTACCGAATACTGAGTTAGCGGGTCTACGAGTAGATACACTACGCTGAAATATAGACCTTGCAACCCTGACAGAAATAAAATTAATGGATTTGGATTTATAAAAGGATTTATAAAATGAAGTAAGTAAATTTCTTTCAAGGCTAAAGATAGACATTAAAATACCTCTAGGTTCGGCGGTAGGTATCTATTATAGTAAGGGATCTACTAACACAGTTGTACATAATTCATAGTTAATGTGATTGCTTACGCGATTGGTGTCGGAATTTTATCAATAATTGTAAGTCACGGACCCTTTTCATTGTATGTTTATACGTTGCTATGACAACGGACCGTGGCGGTAAACCACACCTCGATAGACCCAGTTTTGGTGAATGTGCTCTGAATAGTGCTCTGGTATCCTTTTGTTGAGTTACTTTGAGCTTTGAATGAGTCGTGTTATGACTCAATAGTGTTTAGTGAACAGTTTTACATTCGTTTTAGATAATATTACAACTTTACTGCCAATGTTATTGACCTACAACGCGAGCTCATCATCTGTATCACTAACGTCAACAACCTCCCAATTTCTAAATCGGTTCAATTGTAAAGTCCTTATTTCTATGGCTAATGTTAGTGTAAAATAAATAATGAGATTGTGAAATATTTTTAACATAAAAATGTTTGGGGAGAAGAGTCGAACTGTACTGCAAACAATTTGGTGGTTGCTGGTAACTGCTCGAGTTGTCGCTGCTGGGTTATCATGCATCAGCAACCCTTGCTTTCACGGCATATGCATAGACGACATCAACACGTAAGTACCCCAAAATAGGCTTCCTTTCAGCCGTTCAGACCAGACGGCCCAGATACATTTTAAAAAGACACTTATTATACTGTGTGATAGTTAACTTTAAGTATCTTGGTATCTGCCATTATTAGACGCAGCAGCAGATCTGAGTTTAGTAGGTTCTGGTCAATAAACGGAAGGGAACTTAGGCAATTGCAGGGTATGTCGCATGACGTGGGGTCCTCATTATGCCCGCTACACATTTACGATAGATATCAATAAAATATAGATATTTCGTAAAGGCTCCAGAGATAAGCTATTCCAAGGAGCTATGTTTATCTAAAGATTTTTCAGTTAGGAACTAATATCAGTAAAGTGTCTACCCAGAAGTCCTTAATCTAGCGCTAGAATGTGCAATGATCGTGATTTTCAATCGAATTAGCATTGACGATGAAATTGTTTTAAATAATTTTCAGATAGGTACCTATTTAATTTAACTTTTCTTCAAAATCATCCTGTTTTTGATTGCCAAACAAATGCCTATCGATGTGCATGACATTCGTAATATTGCATGTCGAATCTAATCATCGTGATAACATGCAATTAAAGTCGTGTTTTGAACCATCTATACGTCATTGGCTTTGTTTTAGGGGCTGGGGTGTTGTGTTGGAACTGTGACGCACCCTAGACAGCAGAAGTGGTATTGCAGCTCCTTAATACATTCCTATACTCCTTGCAAAAAAGATTATTGAGGTAGAAACACCTCACTTGTAACAGACGTGGTGGACTGCGATCTGTGCAATCCTCAGACCACCGCTCGGTAATACGATAACCTCGTTCGCCACCCACAATTACTGCAATCGTCTCTGGGGTGAAACGATTTGAGTACTTGTGGGTGGCGAGCTCATTAGTGATAGATTCAGGTCGAAACCAAAACCTCCACTTTGGTACACTTTGACCTGGTTGATAGAAACAGCTATAAATCTACTTACCTACCAAAGGGCAGTTGGCAGCCTATCCTTCTATAAAGCCTCGTCTATCAGTCGTTAGATGCACCAGTGACCAACGGGTACATTCGGCTAACGCTTTATAAGTAATCGTAAAATATCCTCCAATGGTCCTGTTGACCACAACCCGCTGCTGCCTTCAAAGTCTACCGTTTCAGAACCATGAACTACTCTATTAAAATGACAATCCACATTTAACTTTCCAGCACGTACTCCTGTTATTGTGTGGATGGGTACACTGGTGTCCAGTGCCAAACGAATTGGGATGAATGCTGGTCAAACCCCTGTCAGAACGGGGGCATCTGTAGTGACGGGATTGCTTCATACAACTGTACATGTCCTGATGGATTTATTGGTAAGTTCAAGTAACTGACTGACGACCTCCTGAGCTTTAATTATTTATCCATCCTGTACTGTATCTTGGTACCTACCTACTTAACAGAACGTTCTTGAACTTTCCTAAGTGTACGTGTGCACTATTTTAATCGTAGACAGAAGATAGGAAAATTTTTAATAAACAATAGGGACGTCTAACATAATTAATCTCTTAGGCTTGGATTTGGCTGCTCAGTGCTCAGACGATATTCGCACCTCAATATCTAAAGTAGTCACTTTGCGATATTTAAACAAATGGGGAAGTCTAGGTTTTCTGATTACACTATCAACTCCAATACAGTAATGACACATATTTTATTTAGTAGAATTATTGACATAATAGGTACCAAATGGCTGTATAATACTGCACGTATATTTTGTGAAGCAATTAGTATAATTATAATATGGTTACAGTTTATGATAAACAAATAGGTATTAGGTTACGATTACGATACCTACCCCTTACTGTGTGTATTAAAATAAACTCCAATTGCTGTATTGAATTTTATCCGTCTAACTCTAAACTTATGGGCATATTAGGCACCGCAACATGCTGCAGGCAGAACCCATTCAAATTATAAAGCCGTTGTAAAAGTAGACTTCTAGAACAAGCATTATACCCGTAGGCATTTCTATATCTCACTTCATAACCTAAGGTCTGCAACTTACGAGTATAAAACTTTCAGGTGAAAATTGTGAAACGAACTACGACGAATGTGAATCAAACCCTTGTCAGAACAACGGCACTTGTATAGATATGAACAATGGGTATGTCTGCTCCTGTGTGCCTGGGTACTCAGGAATACACTGCGATATCGACGAGGCTGTCTGCAACTCCACTGAAGAAGTCAGGTGCTACAATGGCGGACAGTGCATAGAAGGACCTGGATATAAGTTCTATTGCAAATGCATGCCAGGTACGTTATACAAATAGCTTTTAGTAAAAAAAGATTTTCAGTTTAAGGATAATATTTAAAAAAAATGGTGTCTGGGTTATCAGATCACGGATCTAACAATAACTTCGACAGGAACTCTAAATCGCTTCGCTGGTATCCAAATATATCTAAACATTTCATGAAATCGCTACCCATCTCTGCCTCGTTTCGATAGATTCATTTAAACGTCATAATGTCGATTAAATTCATCTACGAATAAATTGCTAAGGACTTCTCCTTAGGAATTTATTCATCTTCTCAGTCTTTAGCATTTCCGAAAACCCGGTAGAGTCACAAAAATTTTGACAAACCTAATTTTTTTTTTTTAAATTTTAAAGGGAATAACTTTTATATTATTTTATTTTATTTGTGTACAGAAGCATTGAGTAAAATTCTGGCAAAACTGAAAATATGTTTGGCTATAGTTAACAATCTCTTTTCTACCCAGTATTTATCCCATCATGAGATATAATAGGTACCTACATTCCACTTAAACATACTTGTAACAAGATAATGCATAGTTCCAGCAGTAGGTAGGTAATAAAGGTATTTATAAAGACTTCATAAAATTACGTAGAACTTGATACACAGGCAATAAGTATAATCAGCTGATGTTCACAGTTCACGTAGGTATATAATTTTATTGACACTGGAAGCAAACAATTTTATTTAATAATTTTACTACTTGACATTAAAGTACCTAAGTATTATAAACTATTATGTAGCTAATACCGCAGCTTTGCCGGCGTAAAATTTTTCTCGTTCAAGCTTCCCGTGGGAACTTATTCCCGGGATTAAACATGGCCTATGTGTTATTCCAGACTTAGCCAGACTATAATCTATCCCTGTACCAAATTTCAGCAAGATCCGTTTCGCCGTTCAAGCGTGAAAGAGTAACAAACATCTACAATCACAGACTTTCGCATTTAAATATTAGTAAGATTTAACATCTGCATTCCTTTGTCCCCGAAGGTGTTTGCAGAAGCATATCGACTATACCATGACCAAATTTCACCATTTGTATATTGTCCCACACAATTACAGGTAATAAGAACTATGTTGAAATGGACAGGCACAAGTTGTGCCTACCTGCTGTTGCAATTTTAGAGCCACACGGAGCTCAACTGGGCCTAACGTCTACCACGTTATTGGAAACAGGATCAACTACTTAACGTGCCTTTCGAAGCACTCCTCCCAGAACCAGTCATAGCGTAAGACGCATTGATGGTGATGAGCTACCTAAAACCTAAACCTAAGTTAGCTGGGCTACAAACACCTCCGAAACAACCAATATAACAGAAACTGCCTAGTTTCTGTATATGAAAAAACCCTTCATGTAAACTATTTGTCGTAGGCGTATTCAAAAAGCTTTAACGTAGCGGTATTATATATTTTAATCTATCAATTTCACTTAAAGGCTGGGCTGGACCTAAATGTGAGGATCAAGTAGACGAATGTCAATCGAATCCATGTCTGAACGGTGGAATATGTATAGACGCCCACGCAGACTACATGTGTGCATGTACATTTGGTAAGAATACTTTACCTAATAATATAATACGAATAATATTTATGCAATAATATCATATTGCAGAGAACGTAGAATATAGCACTGAGTGGGAATACACGCATGTACGAATACCGCTCACGCTTGCGTATTTTTACACATTACAAAATTAAAACCTAGAACCAGTAACCACATTGTAATACTTCAAGCAATAAAAAAAATGACTAAAAATATTTTCTAAACTAAAACAACTGATAACATACATAGATACGTTATTCCTAAGTAGGTATATACCTAGACATAGATGTTGTTGCGTGATTAGTAGATAATAAACAACCCCCCCCCCCCATCATAGTTCTATTATCATGAAAATAACTAAATAACTTTGCAGGTTATACGGGCAAAAACTGTGAAGTACAAATAGAGTTTTGTGACGAGAACTCTTGCAGCAACAACGCACTTTGCGTAGTCGAGGATGGAGCTAGAGTGTGTTATTGTGTACCCGACTATCATGGTGAAAGATGCGAACTACAATATGACGAGTGTTTGCTAGGACCCAGGTAGGTCATCGTCGTAAGGTGAGGTATTAAATGACCACTCATTCCAAAATACTATATAGAATGATGAACAGGTTGGTAAAACAATTTTTCCTAATACAGTTCCATATTCATCCACATTTATTTTACAGATGCATGAATGGAGGCACTTGTATCGATGGCGTTGATAATTTTACTTGCTCTTGTCCCCCAAGACTTACAGGATCTTTATGTGAATGTCTCATCCTTGACAATGGAAGCTACGACTGTGAATACGTCAGCCCAACACCTTTAACTAGTTCTACACAATCTGTTATTACTACATTGTTAGAAGAAACTACTACACAAATACCGACGTACACAGTAACACCGGTAACATTTACTACTTATAATGATACTACAGCAATAATAACAACTGAAAGTGAAACTACTCCAATATATACAGTAGGAACGAGTAGCCAACCAGAAACAAATATAACTTCAACCAGTGTTACGATAAAAGAAACATACTCAACTACCACGACTAGTGACATAGTCACAACTGAAACAACATCTAAAACAGAAATAACAGAGCCAACGGTACAAGAGGTCACAAGACCAACAATAGAATCTGATAACGCTAAAACCGATGCAACTACTGAATGTCATGGGATTTGTAATGAAACAGTAACTTTGACTACTACTGCAGAAACAGATACTACTATGAGTTCAACACAGAACACTAATGTTGTAACAACTAGTGAAGTTACAGAAAAAATTAGCTCGTCATCCACCACTTCTAGTACCACGGAAAGTACCACTTCTAGTACTACGGAAAGTATCACTTCTACTACCGTAGCAAGTCTCTCAACTAGTAGTTCTACTGAAATTGCAGAAATTACAGAAATTACAACTTCAACGAAACTAGATGTCAGTACAGATAAAATGTTCACTGATGTACCCACTAATCGTCCTGTTACCGACAATCCAGATAACATTCCTTCAATATTTACAACTTCTACTGAATCAATCGAAATTACTACGGAGACTGAAAAGGAATATCAATATACTACAGTACAATCTGAATGTACTGATTCTATTTGTAATGACCATGGTACTTGCATCAATACTGCTCACGGAATTCGAGTAAGAACTTTTTAAATTTTTAATTTAGGTACTAACTTTAATTTTGGCAATCTTCTAATTACAAGTGTATGTGGATCATAAAGCAACGCGATCAGAGGTGACGCGTTTGCTCCGTGAAGTGGATCCATACACTGCATAGATTATTTCTATAATTTCAACTTCAAATAACTCTTTCCATCATTATCGTTAAATTCCGCGATGTAACATTTACTCGTATTACAAGATACAACAACGCGGAATGAAATGAGGTAAGTACAATAAATATTATTGATCGTACCTTACTAATTTGATTTCGAGGCATCTCGGCATTTAACGATAATGGTGGACAGATTTATTCGAAGTTGACGTAATTATCCACTAGAAGGTTTAGAAATTTACTAACTTTCGTTGACGATAATACTACAAACTTCTCACTATCTTTGCTTAGTATTTTATCATAACAGAGGAAAAGATTTGATTATATTTTTTATCGCAAAAAAATTCATAAAATTGTGTAAGAAAGATCTTAATTGCTGTCGTTTTCTAGTGCCACTGCAAGTTCAACTACGCGGGTAGATTTTGTGAAGAAGCCATTTCAGTTACTTCTGCTGCCTTCGGAGGCAATTCATTCATAGCGCACCAACTGAAGAATGGCACATCAATTGATATAGAATTTACCGCTAAAACATTAATTACTGATGGACAAATTATGCATGTAGATATAGCAAATGGAGTATACATGCAACTGTATATGAACTCGGGTTTGTTAAAGTTCAAATTCTCCTGTGGATACCAAACGATGCTTTTGAGCGAATTGAAGACTTTCGTCAATAAAGGATATCCAATGAAAATTGAGACCAGGTAAATATTTGACAATCGTGTTTGATATTATCACTTTGTCGTTGTCTTGTCCATATGAACATCCTTAATATTTCTTCTGCCCTTAAGTAATAGGTACCTACCTAGCAATTCCTTTCCTTAGCTATTTACGGAATATCGGTAAATTGCTGCTGTACTTGTCCCAAATTTTACAATTACTTACTTTTCTTTCAGGCTGGACTTGTATATTAAAGAGCAACACTGCAATGCTACCCTTCGTCTGAACGACACAGTGGCAATGAGCGGAGGCCAAGTTGCAAATTTTACAACTCTTGATCACAACTCTACTTTGCACTTGGGCAATTCGCCTGACATCAAAGACTCAGAGATGAAGCCGTTCATTGGATGTATTCGAGATCTGATAGTGAGTAGGACGTTCTTAACTATACTTGTTATTAAGTAATTTTGTTAATAAGCCCACCACAAGGCCTTCCAGGAAGATCGTCACAATGGTCAGTCTAGTGCAGCACGCATTCAGCAGCCCGTGACTTTTTAAGGACTAATTTTATGCATTTCGTAGATTTTTAAACTGTGCAAAAACATAACGCAAGTTCTGATACTGGCACACATAAAATTAAGGTTTACAATCAATTTAAACAAATATAAGGTAACAAAAACCATGCAAACTAAGTATGTATTCTTTTGAATTCAAGGTAAACGGCCAGGAACGGCAGGTCTTCGGTGATGCAATCGACGCTTTTGAAGTAGCTGAGTGTCTGTCATTGTCCTGTCTCTCCGGGCCATGTCTTAACGGCGGATCTTGTAGCGATCACCACGATGGAGACTACATTTGCTCCTGTGCTAATGGGTAAAGCACCTTATCATATTTATTAATACGCTCTCTACTTGAAAGATATTATTTTTTCGTGGACATACCCTTTTCACTTTCCTCAATATTTGTGCAAAACAAAATGGTTTCTTTACAGTTGGCTCGGTGAACACTGCAATGAATCAGTGTGTGACAACAATCCATGTCAATCCGGCGGTAGTTGTGTTCGTCATCCAGGAAGTGGTTTCCTGTGTTTGTGTCCTTATGGAAAACACGGAATATTTTGCGAGTATAGTAAGTACTGTCCAAATCTTTTCTTTTTAGTTTAAGCGGTAGTTTCGATAGATTCGAGTTCGGGAAACTTACCTATGCCACAGTCGGACATTGAACTTAGGGAAAATGCCACAGGGGTTATCTTGCTGGTTTCTTTTGCACATTATATCAATTGTGACGTCCCTCATGTCGCCTCCATGGCAGATTAGTACTCTGCTCTGATTAGATGTTTTGGCAACTATAATTTTACCAGCTTGCTCTAGGACGGGGCGTTGATATATCTATTATGCCCTAAGAAATTTGAAACAAATATTTAACTAACACTTATCTTTGCTAAATTCTAAAAGTCAAAGTCTGTAATCGTTTGCCCTTAATATTTTGAGAAGCTTTTGTCTTAGTATACTTACTTGATGCTATCATGCATATTTTCTTCCCCACAGATGTGGACATAACCCGTCCATCACTTGCACCAATCAGCACGGGTATATCGTCCTACATAATGTACGCACTATCGCCCGCAGCGATGAACGCAGATCGTTTCGACCTGCGTCTTCGCTTCCAGACCACCGACATGGACCAGATAGCTCTGCTTATGTTTGTTGGACAGACTGGGCGACATGACTCGCGTAGCCAGCATATTGCGCTTACATTTGTCAAAGGATATGTTATGTTGACGTGGAATATGGGTAGTGGTAAGTAATTGGTCAGAGCAGTAATTACACAGACATAGTTAGATACATTGACTTGACTGCCTCTGTGGCGCAGTCGGTAGTGATACCGCCTGCGGCGCTGGAGGTCGTGGGTTCGATTCCCACCGGAGACAAATATTTGTGTGACCCATAAATGTTTATCTCAAGAGTCTGAGTGTTTCTATGTATAATATGTATGTATTTAAAAGTATATAAGTATTAATATCCGTGGTCTGATACCCATAACACAAGCAGGTTATTTCTAGCTTACTTTGGGATCAGATAGCGTTGTGTGAGATGTCCGTGAATATTTATATTTATTTATTTATTTATTATCGACTTCATGTCTTTTTCGCGTATACATCTAACTTTGCTTACCTCTCGACGTTTCGGCTATATTGCAACAGCCGTCAGATCAGGGGTAGATATACATATTAGATGTATACACGAAAAAGATCCGAAATCTATAATGTATAACACAAGTCGTTTTTGAGTAATTGGGTTATTTCCTCATCAATTCTTTGAACAACAGGTCCACGTAGAGTATTCACTTCACGGGCAATAACCCCAAGACGCGGAGGAAATGCGGTGAGGATTTGGAGGCGCGGCAGAAGCGCTGGGTTGAGTGTTGATGGTCGACATAATGTGTCAGGAAATGCTCCTGCTCAGAGTAACAAAATGACTCTACTACCCTATATTTATATTGGTAAGTCTTCATAAAGTGTTTGACTGTAGCTTTGTCCTGCATTCAAAACAGATGCTAGATCTTCGCAAGTTTTTTGAATACAAACTGAAGGATGATCTAGAACTCCTTTAACTCTTTTCTACTTCAAGAACCAAACTTATGACCTGTTACCCCGTCGACCACGAAGTGCAACAATACAGTCTATCTACTATGGACAAAATGTGATAAAGGCGAAGGGCAGGTCAGGAGTACCTACCAGTAAAAGTGTTTATAATTTCATAAAACCACTCCACTATTACTTTGTCTTACCTATATTTTATCATTACGCAGGCGGACATACTTCAGTAGGTTTCGCCGACCTACCCCACGATCTTCCCCTCCACACTGGATGGCGAGGTTGTCTGTGGGAAGTGGGTGGTGGAGCAGCCGGCTCAGGCGCTCGGCCGATCGGAGGTCGAGGGCTCGGGCAGTGCGGCGTGGCTCAGTGCACTGCCAAGTCTTGTAATGCCCCTCGAGGAGTCTGTATTCATTCGCCTGCTACTTATGGGTAAGCATATTATCTTGAAACTGAAAATGATAATTCAGAGTTTTTTTGCTGGAGTGTATTATGGTGAAAATTTGGAGAAGCCTATGCCCATCAGAGGACTGGTATCGACAGATTTGATTAATACCTGCATGATATTATAATTTACGTACATCTTCTTCTTCGTGTCTTATTAGCGACAAATACTATACAACGCCTTTAAAATCTCTAACTCTAAACCACCCCGAAACTAAATTATGCACCTACCTAAATAAAACAGAATTCAAAATGGAAAACTCACATCTCTTCAATGATATTAATTTTAATCTAACGGATTAATCCGAAAATCGCCATTGACATGTACGCCGTACAGCTAACTATGTAACTGGCCCGCAGGTGTATATGCAACGAGGGGTGGTTCGGTGCCACCTGCTCCAGTCCCCACAACCCGTGTGACAGCGCT
The DNA here is from genome assembly GCA_933228765.1 of Miltochrista miniata. NCBI lineage: Eukaryota > Metazoa > Arthropoda > Insecta > Lepidoptera > Erebidae > Miltochrista > Miltochrista miniata. Next base: position 28,096,135 of record OW121751.1, read on the forward strand.
CGGTCCAGGTGTCGAGGCCAGTGCGTCATCACTCCAGACAGCGACACTCAGTGCGACTGCCCCTATGGAAAGACTGGCATTAACTGCGATCAAGGTAATTTTGTCTACGTTTTTCTCTCATCAAATTCCTTCCTGCATTAGGTACATTCTTCAAATTAAAAATATTTAAATATTTAATGCTTAAATACCTACTTACTAAAATAGCTCGGTTCCAACTGCTGCTCCTGCTACGATAATCGTGATCAAGTATCTTTGGAGCGAATGAGGGTACACCGACTAGTAGATCCTCGCCCATTTGACTTACAATTTGTCGCACTGCTAATGACGGAGGAGATCCTGTTGTTGACTTAGGTATGTAGAAGGAAAGGGAGGTAAAATGAGAGTGGCCAATAAATGACAGTTCCCCTAACAATTAAAGTGGCCCCAAGCGCGGTGCTACAATGAAATAAGTAATATGTATTCATCACAAGCGAGGATTATGATCAGAAATTATCTATTACAAAGTGCTATGATCAGAAAACGCTGAATACAAAAGACTTAAAAATTATTTTATTTCAGACTTAATACCAACGGACGTTCTCTTCACGGGTGTCAGGTCGTACTTGCAACTCCACCCGCGCCCTATTTCAAGCGTCAGCCTGACGTTTGAAGCGGAAATTAAGCCTACCAAGGAACGAGGACTACTCATATTTGCGGAAACACCACATTTTTATACCGCGTTATCAATACAAGGAGGCGTTTTAGAATATCGATGGACTGGTAAGTTTTGGTATTACTTTCCTATGACTTTCTCTCTCTCTATTTGTTTTTTCTCCTGTAGCCTCTGATTTGTAATATTATAATAGTATAAACGTACATAGTACATAAAGATCGATGAAAAACTAAAAAAAAGTTCCTTTTTAGCATCCAGCAGTTCAGTCAGTTCCATTTACGAGAGTTTCCGTGCTTAAAAATCCACGCCAAACCGTCGCGTCGTTGGTCCTGATACTTATGCTATGAAAATTGTTAAATCAAGTTGAAGACCTTATTAGCTGCCTGTAAAATTTCAACTGCAGGTTGTCACAATCTGTCCATATCATGGTACAGTTTTTGTTTAACAGATCGTCTGTCGGGAGTAACATCTCTAGTACGCAGTGGCGTAGTCGTATCGATGTCACAATGGCACAGTGTGAAGGCGGGCCGCTACGGCAGTCGCCTGTATATATGGGTAGACGGCGCCCTCAGCACAGAATCCATGTTAGCGCACGCCTACCCGCATACTGCCAGCAACGCTACCATATTACTTGGTAAGAAATGTGTACCTATATAGGTAGCATGATATTGGAAAGAATCTAAAAATATAGAATCTAGTTAGATTAGTAAATTGAACTATTGAAATGTAGGTAGTTAGGTACATTCGTAATCGAACCGACTCAAACTTCACAGTGAAAGTAAGTCCTATCTGACGAGTCTTAAAGGATGCTGTCCTTTAAGACTCGTAAGTATCTAAGTATATCCTGTTGTTAATTGTTGATGTGCACCTTGTAGCACACAATATATAATCAATAATATAATCTACGTAACCGACCAAACGCAGTGGGCCTAAATTTGTACCCTGTGATACACCTCTATTTGAAAACTGGATTCCGTTATTCAAAAGTGTTATCTTAATTCACCTCAGAAATAAATTATAGGTACTGATTTGTCATTGATAAAAATTTTGCCTATTTTCTATGCATTAAAATATTTGCAATTTTTAAATAGGTACCTACATATTGTACCTAATTATGTACCTAAATACAAACTTTGAGATCAGTCCCAGCCCCGTATATTTGCTCTGACTGGTATTCAGATCTGAGCAATTCCCTATAAGGTTAAAAAGAGGATTTTGTTTTGATCATAACAATATTTCATCAAAACAAAAAAAAATATAATAATGATGAATCTCAGTAATCAGACTCTCCCTCCTCCCATAGATTTACGATTGTAATTCTAATCTAGATGTACCTACTAACTTTATATTTTCCAGGAGGTGCGAAGGATTTGTCGAAGTTACCTTTCGATGCGATGTCTGGACCTCCTGAATTCTACACTGGTTGTTTTAAAAATCTTCACATCAACAATATTCTGCTCCCTCTTGAACAAAAAAATATACACGGTAAGTGTGGGCAACAAGCTTCCTCAATCAAAACATCTTCTACTAGGGTCTAGTCCTAACGCTATTAGAATTTGCAATTTTATTTGTTGATAGATTCTCTTTTGCGCATCGTTCAGAGCTAAGCGACTGCCCTCTGTCTGACTAGCAAATCCCGCGAGACACCTGCGTCTTTGCCTTGTCCATTAGTCAGTAAATGTAGCACATAGGTACAGGCACAGTATATATATATATGTTTTAACCTGTTTGGTACAGGTGAGGTCGCTTGAACCGTTAAGAATTTAATTTTGATCTCTTTACATCCATACTTCAAACTTCAATGCCAATAATGTAAATGGGAAAGCGTTTGTTTTTATCCTGGTTTCAAGTCCCAAGAAATCAATGGATGGACATGGATTTTTTTGGGCTTCTATCACTGCAAATCATAAACCGAAGTGGTGGGCAGAACTGCGGGTCTGCTCAAATTTTCCATTATTTACGATTGATCGACCGTATAGATTAGTAGTAAAGAGAATCTCAACTCGTATTGCAATCATAAACAAGTAGAGCCACACCCCACATTCTCAAAGGTTTTGTTGGTGAAAAAATCATCTCAAAAAATTATAATATTGCAGAGGGTCGCAACCTTGGTGACTGTGACGGTACAGCGTGTGGGTCTGAAGCTTGTGGTGGCGGTACTTGCGTGGTAGAACGGGGTCAGGCGCGCTGCTCTTGCCCAGGCTCTGGGGCCGGAGGGTCCTCGGGAGCGCGGTGTCGCCGCCATGACGCGACTTGCGCTGTAAGTCGCTGTGCGCCACCTCGTGGGCGGTGTCGGCAACAGCAGTGCGTGTGCAATACTGGCTACACCGGAGACTATTGTGAATCTCGTAAGTATTTGAGTCCTTCTCTGTACGCTTCTCGTGTTTTTATGTGTGAAAATTATAACCATAATGTAGGTGACACCCTACAATTTTTTATTGTAGTATTAGTTACATAAGTGTCGTTTTAATGAATTTTCGCTAGAAAGCGAAACAGTAGTAAACCACTCTCTGCCTAACCTACTTTTTTATTCTATTTTTCTATTGCCTATTTTTCTACTGCCTAATTTCTATTGCCTATTGCTGGTCTTTCGAGCCGTCAAGTTCAAATATATACTCAATGCATTTTACTTCTAACCGGCAAATTTCTTTTAAACGTTCAGTAGGTACCTAACCTTAGTGGTATTAAAATTAAGTATGTATTCAACGGCAAGGAATATAGCAATGCACACGGGCGGTTATCCTGTCAGGCTTATATTGAGGAGAAATAGAATAGCATGTTATTGATCTTGTCCAAGTCGCGCTATTCGATTGGCTACCAAAAACGATGTGGAGGTGTACATTATATTTTATACGAAAAAATCATATGTAATTGAAATTGTTCTTCATTACAGAAATTAACATAACCATCCCTCAATTCGACGGGTCTGCCTTGCTGTCGTTGACACGCACGACAGCAAATCACGCGAACCAGCAGAAACTGGCTCCGGCTTTCATGAGGCCGAGTCACATCGCTCTCAACTTCACCACCGCAGAACCACACGGCCTTTTATTATGGATTGACATGGTAAGTTTCCGTAAAAGTAATACTTCTTAAAGTCATACTTCCAGTGTCGCAAACGTCCATACATTGTGTTGGCCACTTTCGATCAAAGCCTGTCTCTTCGTTGCTACGGCAACGAAGAGACAGGCTTCACCCGCACGAGATTCTGTTCCGGGACAATAAGTAACTCCTATAAAACAAATTCGTAGTTACAAACTTAGGGCTACCTAATTAAATAATTCTTGTAGTAGGTACTGATCAGACGCATTTATTTGCAGGATATGGACCACATTGGTTTGGGTCTCGAAAATGGATACCTCAGGATAGTCTGGCTATTCCAGAATCACAGTTCCACAATTAACCATCTCACTTCCAAATACAGAAACCGCATAGAATCTTCAGGAATATTCTCCAGACTATTACCACACGCAGGGTTTCTCTCTGACGCTGAATGGCACACGGTGGTGCTGAAAATGGAAAGTTCTAATTTGACTGTGACAGTCGATAGAACTATGGTGTACACTACAGAACCGGGGTTGAAGACTGAAGCTAGTTACGAAAATGTGGACATCTATATAGGTAAATAGAAAAGAATATGACTTTCTCCTACAATCAATCAATGAAAACAGCATAAAGCAGTCCGCTAATATACTGCACAGACTCAACTGCAGTGTACGATCTGTGTGCCCATCACTTTCGTGGGATGATTGGCCATATGTTAGCAGGTGCACCCTTGCCATCTGTCCGTTTCAACACGGGAATAGATACGGCAGCGGAGCCACGACTCTATGGTGTTTCTAACTTCTATAATCCTACGGTAACCCACTATCGACCAGATGGGCCGTATCTTGTCTGATAAATCAGAAGTAAAAAAATCGTTCTGTAAACAATGCCCCTTAGAAACTTCCAATAGGAAAAAACATAGGTACATCATTTAAGCAACCTAATCTGACGCTTATCTATACTTATTTTTTCAGGAGGAATTAGTGAACGAGAAAGTGAATTAGCGAAGCAAATATTCCCTAACAATTTCAAAGGCTGCATAGATCACATAACTACGAAAGAGGAATGGCACATAACGAATTACACTGAAGTTTATAGCGAAAATGTCAAGTCGTGCCAATTGTTCCCACCGATTTAATTTAGTTTTATTTTAAATTAGTATTTACTTGTAGCTAAGAAGTTGTGAGAAATTCTGTTAAAATCTCTCCTTTGAATGTTTAAAGGATACGAGGTGTCAGCATTTCCTCTTAAGTGTGTAAATAGATAGGCAAGTGTGAAAATACTCATAGTACAAAAGTCTAGTCTTCTAAGGATCAAAATGCGGTTTTATAATTACTGTTTTATATGTAAGTAAACTCCGCAATTTGACATCTACTTCAAATTATATAGGTAATTCATTTCTTACATGCTAAATGCATACTAGGTACCTTTTTTACGAAATATATTTATTTACCTATCGGTTTTTATATTTGTCTGAAAGCTTACGTTAGTTTGTATTTGTAACTTTATGAAAATCATTTGTTGACAAGATAGGCATTGTTAAGTTTAGTGAAAACAATTTTGTTTCAATTCCAAAAAAAAGTTTTGTACCAACTAGGCATCAATACAAAAAATAATTTCCATTATTTTTAAAATTCGTTAACAAGTTTTTGTTACCGATTGTAGTATTCTCAACATCTTCTCGTTTGAAAAAGTTACGTTAAATTGATCGAACCAAAGTGAAACACATCCGGCTCGAAGGACCAAACTATAAAGCGATCAATCGTAAATAAAATAATAGTAGACTGTAAAATGATAAAAATGATAACTAAAAATAAGATCCCATGTCGTTCGATAGTAAAGTGGTTCCGAATTGCTGCACAGATGCCCCAACAGAATGGAGGGAACCAATCAATTCAAAAACAAAGCGGGCACAGATGTTCTGAACCGTCACATACTCGCACAATAATAATTATATTATGAGAACGTATTTTGTGATTATGATATAATTTGTCATTTTCTTATTATGTTGTAGGTGTTTTGTACGGTGAATAGAAAAAAAAATTAAAATTTCATGTACACAAAATATAGTTTTATTGATATATTCATGTTTAATAAATTGTATACATAACATCATCAAATATTATATTAAAACATATACATTTTCGTTATACGTTACATACTCAAACACAAATACAATATGAGATGTTATCCCCGTTAAACATATCTCATTAGTTCAAAACGTTTAGTTCTCAACACAATGCAGTAATTCAATTGGCATACATGTTCAGCATCTAAACATGCCCTCTTACACGAAGCTCATAACATCAGATTTATTTACATTTCTTTATTAAAGCATGTACATTTATAAAAGTCGTAGAATTCATTAGGCCTATTTACAAGTGGAATAAAGTTGGAATGCTTTTGACCGTAGTACACAATTTAGCTTGCCATCCGTGTATTGTACAACAGTGTAAAACTTACATAGGAACATCGATTCCTTCACTTGATAAATGATACTATCTCGATATAATGTCTAAATATATTATATTATAAAGCAATAAAGAATAAATAATTATCAATTGCACATTGTCAATATTATAAATGTTTCGAAAATTAAATAATTTATAACAGTGTAAGCTACGCTTACTATTACGTTATGCCGTACGGAAATAGGCACAAAGTGATTTTTTTCTCAACTACCGTCGATATACAATAAACCCAAGATCACAGTCTGCGTCTCAAAAACGTCCTGAAAAAATGAACACACAACTTATAACTGTGTTTTAAATAAAAACAACTTTAAGTAGTAGACATAAAAGACTTTTTGGATGGACTTAATCCATTAGAGCTTACCATCATTTGGATTTATTTTGTATGATGTATCGCCGACGCTTTTTATTGTGATATTATTATGTAACAGTGCATCTAGAGTTTATTGTATATCAAAGCCTTCTACGCAAATATAACAAATCCCAAAGTTCTCCATAATCAAAAAGTAACACTATCCCTCGGAATGTAGCTGATAATAAATATAAAGGACTCTATAGAAAGAATAGAACGAGCTAATCACAGTAGAAGTAAATATTATATATTTACGATACATTTAATGCCTACTATTGGTGCGCTATATTATCTCAACATAAATAATAATAAATAAATACACTCAGGGCCGAGCCGCCGCGATACTGAGGGCGGCCGGCCGCCATTACGCCGACGCGATACAAAGCCTACATAACAATGATATTTTTATTATGTACGAAAACTCCACGAAACAACATCAAATCTGAATAATGATACTAAGAAACATCAAGTTCAAATGCCCGTACAATGTTTTATATACTCTAACCTGAATATAAATGATACTTAAATTCATTTCTGCTTATCTATAAGAAAAATTCGTTTATTAAAATTATATTTATATATAAACATGTTAACAATTTTCCTAATAATGTTATTAAAGTAACAGACACCAGTATAGACAATACATTTAACTATCATATTTAGAACATAATTCCCTATAATTGATTCCGTTCTTAATTTTATACCGGGTGGTAACAATCTCAATAATTCGTAATCTCTAAATTTACAAACAAATTAATCTATTTATAATAAAATGTCATCAATAAAAGGTCATGTTCCTCGAATAAAAACAACGATATTATGAAGTTATCGACAATACAATATAATTAGGTACATCGATATTATAAAATTAGCATTGGGAGTATATAAAATCGGATTGTTTCCGCGCGCAGAGCCTCGCCATTCGCACGTCTACACCTCGCACACGCTAACACTCGGCTACTCGTTACTCGCTACTCGTTACACGACTTGTATCTCTTGGCACATCACGCTCGGTCGGTGCAGCCGTGCAAATAGCGCGGACACAGCATATCTTCGATAAAAGTTAAGCATTTGATTCATCTCTATAAACAAAGCATTTACTTGTAAAATCAGTCTCATTCACATAAGGAAGTGATCACAGCACACACACTGGAAACTCGTTGCAGAGCGAGGGACCGCGTCCCTCTCAACGTAACATCAATAAAAATAACTATAGAGCACCTCGATCTGAAACTTCTTACAATTAAACCCGAAAAAGTCATGCAACAGATCTACAAATATTTAGTTATATAAAAACATCAAGCGCACAGAAGGATTACAGATATAAATATACTAAATACGGGAAGGACGCGCCGCGAATCAACGGTACAACAAACACTACGATTCTATACTCGAACGCGGCGAACGACCGCCGCTAAATACAATCGACAAAACAATAAGTCACAAACAAGCATAGACTAGAATAATAACGGAAATATGCACGTGGAAAGTTTAGATACAACACACTGGAGAGATTAGACTGCGAGACACAAATATTCACTCGCCAGCGGCAACTTTACACATGGCCGGCGGTAACAGTCTCGGGAGAGAAGTGCACCGTTTGTCGTGCGGTCGTGCGGTCGGGCGGTGTGGGGTCGGTCGGGCGGCTAGATGCGGGCGAGCGCGCGCGGCGTGGCCGGCGCGAGCGCGCGTCACGGCTGCGCCTCCACGAAGCGCTGCAGCAGCACGGCGACCAGCACGGCGAGCAGCAGGAACAGCGCGGCGATGACGAGCGCCACGTGGCGCGGCGTGAGCGGGCGCGGCGCGCGGCGCGGGCGGGCGCGCGGCGGCGGCGGCGCGGGCGGCAGCGTGAGGCGCGCGGGCGGCGACCACGCGCCCGCCAGCGCGCCGCGCACGCCGCACACGCGCACCGCGTACTCGCCGCCCGCCTCCAGCTCCTCCAGCGTGAACTGGCACGCCGCCCCGCTGTACACCTGCAACGCAACCATCGTGCTCTTATATCATACTACGACTATACTACTATTCATGTAACGATCATATCAGTGGCGAAGACTCCTTTTTAAACTATTTCCTGTCGACTTTTGATAACCGGCTATGGGCGTCTACACGTTACATGATAACGGTAACGATATCGTCAACTCACACGACAACGATATGGACACGATATAACTCTAGTAAAACTGTAACAGTACGGTAACTCAGACCCAGAACCAGGCCTTGCTCACTCGCTACAAATCGTGTTATATGCACCTACCCCTGGTATAGCAGCACTACTGTGACCGATCGGCAGAGGGGAGGGCTGCCACACGCGAGATCGAGCGAAGTACGCACAGCCATTGTTCGTTTCCCGCGTAATAGTAGTTTTCGATACAAATGTGGGATTTCTGTCATTACAATGAGTTCCGACAGATGTTGACCCGAGCCGAAGGAGAGGGTAGACAGTCGGAACGAGTTTAAATAACAGTCCCACACGTTGTATTGAACAACTATTTTCAATACAGTTGCGAAAAAATTAAGCAATTTAATAAAATAATAAAAAAACAATAAACCTGAATTGTCCAAAATTGTGGCAACCATAAAAGAATATTTATCTGCCTAAGCAGAGACTATGGCAGTGCACTTCATACAGCCAACTTTTTTTATAAATTTAATTTGGCCGATATATTAATTAAAATTACTTTTCATCTGATATTGAAACAAGTTATTATATTTTTTTAGAAATATTTGCATAAATCACTTGTAAGTGCCCTTAAATCACTATGACAGTTGATATAAGTGACGTGATTTCCGAGTGTATAATAGAGAGTGTGTGTATACAAGAGAGTGCGAGCCATTTGTCGGGTCATTCTGTACTGTATATACTGTATTTCAATAGCTTTGCACAAAAATGTAAACAAACACATTTGATCCTATACAGGTGAATTTTTCAAAAGGGATTGGATGGCGAAATCCGAAACTATAAGGAATAGCGAAAAATACTCAAAGAAGTCACGAGCCCGATTTTGATGAAACTTAAAACCTCATCATTAGATTTTTGAAAAACCAATAATCCTAGCTAGGAATCGAACCCATCGATTTTGAAAAAAAAACACACCCTATATTATTACACCATACGTTAGTGTTGCTATTAGGGATCTTATTCTGGGAAGTAATGACATACGGCAAATTAAAGGAAAGTGCTCATCTTTAACAAAATACAATTTATTTTTCTTACGTAACTGATTAATTGTTCAAAATGTAGACATACATAGCTGGATTCGAGACCTCAAGGATCATACTGCATTCAATATTATTGATTCCGTTTAGAACATTCTCCAAAGAATCATTCTGAGCATGATTAAAAACACGGAATAGTTACGATCTATTCTAGGAATTTGAACGAAACAAATTATGGTACAAAATTTAGGTACTTGAAATATGAATTCTATTAAAATTCCAAACTTTCCTTAAATTTGCCGTATATCATTACTTCGCAGAATTTGATCCTGATCGGCGACACTATCCTATGGTGTAATAATAAAGGGTGTGTATTTTTTTCTAAATCAATGGGTTCGATTCCCAGCTAGGATTATTGGTTTATCAAAAATCTAATGATGAGGTTTTAAGTTTTATCAAAATCGGGTTCGTGACTCCTTTGAGCATTTTTAGCTATTCCTTATAGTTTCGGATTTGGCCATCCAAGCCCTTTTCAAAAATTCACCCTGTATATCCATAGTTACTTGCAATTGAGTATTTACCCTGATTATATTCCAGTATCCAGGAGTCATACAGTGTTCTTACAATGATTTCGACACCAAATAACTTCTTTATGACAGTTTATTTTCATTTAAAATACCTACTCAGGATAGTAAAAAATTCAATGATTTGTCATACTATATTTTTCTAGTCATCTGTCTTAGACAACGATTGTAAAAACATGACATGTTTCCATTATTGCCAGATCGGGCAGGATTGGACTATACTAAGACTAGCCGAAGCTCTTCCCAATTTATTGTGTGCCTATACGAAGAATAAAGTAATTAGCCGAGTCCTGAAGTGTTTAATTGCCCCTTCTGTTACACACTAAAATTTCTATGAATTTTTGGTTGTTCTTTTTTATTTTTAATAGACATTATTTTGATAGTTGGGAAAGAAACGCACGAGCGCGAGAATGGTAAAGAATGAGTGTGTATAGCCCACATCCCGAACGCTATACGTCCCTATAATATTGAGCAACTGTATTAAAAAATTGGAAATGTAATGTAAAACTGTATTTATAATGGCGTGGAATTTCTCCTCAGAGAGACTGCCAGAAGGAGCCTTCTCAACTGGAGGCCTATATCTGAGCGCCTCATTACCGCTCGCTTTAAGACTAAAGCCCTAAAAATAACCATCATCTAATGCTATGCGCCCACAAACCTAGCATCGGATGAAGATAAAGACAAGAAGAACATCCGTAAGCAGGACATAGTTATCGTCATGGGTGATCTGAATGCCAAGGTAGGAGTGAACAACGATGGTTGTCAAAGACACATGGGCAGATATGGACTAGGCGTCCGCAACGATAACAGGGACAGATTCTTAGAGCTCTGTCAAAATAACGACCTTACCATCAGAGGAACTCTATTCATCCACAGCGACCACCACAAGTACACCTGGAAGTCACCCGATGGAGTCACCAAAAATCTAATTGACCACATTGCCATCAGTTCTTAATGGAGAACATCGCTACTCGATGTCCGTAACCGTCGAGGTGCGGATATGGACAGCGATGACCATTTAGTGGTCTCCAAGATACGGCTCAAAGTAGCCGTAGCACGAATTCCTTTAGAGACCAAGATAGGCAAACGTTTTGAAGTCGGCAAACTACGGAACCCAGAGACACGTAACACCTTCGAACTAGAGCTGCGAAACCGTTTTTCCGTACTCAGTGCGAACCCTCTTTCGGTCGACGCGGAGTGGAACCATATCAAAGTGGCCCATACAGAGATCAGCTCCGTCGTCGAGGACCTAAACCTCATACACGTGAGGACTGGATGTCCCCGAAAACTTGGGAGTCTCATAGAACAACGGAGAAAACTTCACCTTAGGCTACTGGCTACCAGCGATCCAGCCGTGTTGGAAGAACTTAGACTAGACACACTATCGCCAAATCCTAGATGCATTTACCGGAGTACTCGGCACGACAGGCGAGTGTGGGCAGATAATATCACCGACTGCGCACGACGAACTGCCGATTCCGGTAACTTGCGGGACATGTATAAAGCGACAAAGACATTAGCTGGCGCCCGACACTCGAGAAAGAAGCCTCTCAAAGACTAGAACGGACAAGTGCTTGCGACATCAGAGGGACAGCTTCAACAAGGTAGGTATATCTACTTATTGCTATTACTAGTGACAAACTTGATCGATGTTTTTTTCGGTTGCTCTTCCTAAAATATCTACCCTTCGCCACTGCTACGTATCATATACAATTGCAGTGTAACAACAGCAGCTGCACAAGGCAGGGTGGTACCTGTTTGAAGGTGGCGTCCTTGCCGCGCGCGCACTGCAGCACGTACTCGGCGTCCTCCAGCGGCTCCCACTCCACCAGCGCGGCGCGCGGGGCGCTCGCGGTGAGCGTGGGCGCGCGGGGGGCCGGCGGCGGCGCGCTCACCGTGGCGGCCTCCAGCGGCGCGGACCAGTCGCCGCGGCCGCCGCGCTCGTCGCTGGCGCGTATCCGGAACGCGTAGGCCGTGGCCTCGCGCAGCTTCTTCACCTTGCAGGCGCGCGCCGAGCCGCGGTACACGGGGCGGAAGTCGCGCGCGTCCCCGCCGCGCATCTCCACGCAGTAGTGCGCGCCCTCGCCGCCCGCCGCCGCCCACTCCAGCCGCAGGTGGTTGTGCGCCGCACCCGCCACGCGCAGTGCGGGCGGCGCGGGCGGGGGAGGGCGCGTGGCGGCGCGCACCGCCTCCGACCACTCGCCCAGGCCCAGCTCGTTGAGCGCCGCCACACGCACCGCGTACACCGTGTCGGGCTGCAGCCCCTCCACCAGGCGCTCGGGCTCGGGCCCCTCCGTGTCGCACTCGGCGGCGTCCACGGCCACGCGGTAGTGCAGCAGCGGCGCGCCGTGCGTTGCGGGCGCGCGCCACGAGAGGCGCAGGCTGTCGGCGGCGGACTCGGCGCGCAGGCCGGACGGCGCGGCGGGAGGCGCGCGCGGCGTCAGTACGTCGCGCACGCCCGACCACGCGCCGCGCCCCGCCGCGTTGCAGGCGCACACGCGGAAGAAGTACGGCGAGAAGGGCGTCAGCCGGGGAACGAGGCGCGAGGTGTCGGCGCCCCGGTATACCTCCGCGAAAGCGTCCTCGGCGTTGGTGGCGCTCATCTCGAGCCGGTAGTCGAGCACGGGCGCGCCGTTGTCGCGCGGCGCCTCCCACTCCACGAGCACGGAGCGCGCGTCGTCGGGGCGCGCGCGCGGCACGTCGGGCGCGTCGGGCGGCGCGGCGGCCGTGGCGAGGGCGAGCGCGGGCGAGGGCGGGCCGACGCCCACGCGGTTGCAGGCGGTGACCCAGGCGCGGTACAGCGCGCCGGGCGCCAGGTCGCGCAGCGCGCACTCCGGCTCCAGCCCCTGGTAGGCGAGGCGCGCGGCGCCGCCCGCCTCCTCGGCCAGCTCCACGCGGTACTCGGTGAGCGGCACGCCGCCGGTGCACTCGGGCGGGCGCCAGCGCAGCGCGAGCAGCGTGGCGCGCGGCGGCGCTGCGGGCTCGGGCGCAGAGGGCGCACCGGGTACGGCTGGCTCGGTGGCCACGCTCTCGGTGGCGGACCAGTCGCTCTCACCGAGCGCGTTGGCGCAGCGCACGCGCGCGCGGTAGGCGGTGCCGGGCCGCAGCCGGTCGCAGTGCGCCTCGCGCTCTGGCCCGCGGTACGCCGCGCGGTACCCCTCACCCGCGTCCAGCTCGAGCGTGTAGCTCTCAACTGGCGCGCCGCCGTCCTCCGCGGGCGGCTCCCAGCGCAGGCGGAAGGCGCGCGAGTGCACGCGGCCGCGCACGGCGGGGCGGCCGGGCGGGCCGGGCCGCTCGGGCACGGTGCGGTACGTGACCTCGGCGGACCAGGGCCCCTGGCCGTGCGCCGTCTCGCAGCGCAGGCGGAAGCGGTAGTCGGTGGCGCGGCGCAGGCCGGTGCAGGCGTGCGCGGGCTCGGCGCCCGAGTAGACGGGCAGGAAGCCGTGCGGGCGCGCCGGGTCGTCCATCTGCAGCGTGAACTCCTCGTCGGCGCGGCGCTCCCAGGCCAGCGTGAGCGCGTCGGCGGCGGCGGCGAGCAGCGCGGGCGGCGGCGGCGCGGGCGGCGGCGCGCCCTGCGTCCAGGCCACGGTCTCGTCGCTCCAGTCGCCGCGGCCGCACTCGTTGACGGCGGCCAGGCGGAAGTGGTAGCGCGTCTGCGCGCGCAGGTTGTTGACGGCGTGGTGGCGCGTGCGCGGGCGCGCCACCTCGGCCCAGCCGCGGCCGGCGCCGTCGTCCATCTGCAGCACGTAGTGGTCGATGCGCGCGCCGTTGTCGTGCGCGGCGGGCCAGCGCAGCTGCAGCGCGGCGCGCGAGTGCGAGGTGACGCGCGGCGCGGGAGGCGCGGCGGGCGGGGCGGCGGGCGCGCGGAACGTGGCCGCCTCGCTGGCCGCGCCCGTCAGTTCGCCCGCTCGGATCTGCAGGCACACCGAGTACTCGCTACCCGGCCGCAGGTCGCGCACCCTGCAACCCCCCCACAAACGTATCGTGTTCAATATCACAATCGGCAAATAACTAGTTTAGAGCCGACGATAATACAGTGATTTACATGTTGAGATACTAACCGACACGACAGGGAGGGCCCGCTGTAGATGGCCTTGTACCGGCCCCTATCTCCCAGTAGTAGATCGTACGTTAACTCGACGTTGGGCATCGTTACGCCCTCCGGTATGGGCGAATTCCACTGCACGAGTGCACTTGTTGGCGTCATTTCTCTAACCTAAAATGAATGAAAAGTAATTGTTCAGGAATCATTGATATCATTTTCAGAATAAATTTAAATCAATATCCATTGTACTAATTTGTTTTAACACTGTATAGAAATAAATACATAATGCACATCTAAATCCCTTACTGCTGCTGCTTGCTCAGAATAAATAATAGTACTACTAAGTCCATAGTGGTAAATGCTAAATTTAGGTTATGAAATCAGCATTTTGTATACACCTTTGTTATGTAAATAAAGATATCTTCAACTATACAGCTTTGAATGTAAAAAAAAAATTGTGTTTCATACATAAGGTCAAGAGGATGCAGGGTTAATAAGGATTGGTGAATGTAAGAAAAAACAATTGAGAATAACCTGTGGTGTGCGTGTCGCAGATAACAAATCGAGCACTGCTTGCGTGTCATTGTCGTCATCGCCCTGTATCGAAGCCCCAGCAGATGACCCTTCGCCCTCAGACCAAGCTCCCGAAGATGCATTGCCACTGCCTCCTCCGCGACCGTTCATCTCCTTACGTGGTGACAACGATGGAGTGCTGGCACCTGAATTTGCTTCCGCTTTAAATTAAAATAAACAAAAAATCAGTCAATGGTTGACATCCGGTTCGAAGGACCAAAACTAAGTAACGTAAGACGTCGGAACTCTCGATTCCGTGGCGCATTCTAGTAATTTACGGTTCTAAGTAGTGGAAAGAATAGAAGTTTAAGAAAGTGTGGTGCGATCAGATGTAGCTCAACCCTAAGGAACCAACAAATCTGCAAGTGATGTCCTTGTTGAACTATGTTGAAAAAATATACCCATGAAACATCGCCTTCTAGCGGGACACTAAGCGGACACAGATGATGTTGATTGTGATGATACCTTTTAGTTGTCAAATGGACATAACAGTATTGTATTTTTTTTACTGCACAATTTCCCAAAACGGGGGAGCTTTTATTATAAGTATGTAACATCCGTCCTAGCTGAATAGTGATGTTCTCCTCTATGATGACATGTGAAGGTTCTTATCATAGAGGCTCGCCCCCTATAATAAAGTGGGACCCACAAAACTATTGGAAAATTACGAGTGTCTAAATAATGCGTAAGATAGTGAGTCTTTCTTTAATTTTAGATACTATGTTGCTTAAAAGATATTATTTTTTCATGACTCTTTTAATTGGCATCATAAAATACAGGAGATTATTATTTATAGAGGAGAGTATTTTTTACATCTCACCAATTTGAATCCCGGCTCAAGCAGGTGATTTTTCAAAAACAATATTTGAATGCAGTTCTACTTACTTTTGAAAATAAATTCTTCCTTCAACTACAGTCTTTAATTTCCTGTATACTACCAAATATACTAAAACAAAGACTACTAATAAAATTATACATACCTATGCCATTATTCCTAATGTTATCATTCCTGCTGGCCAGCTTCCTCTTCATTTTAGTATACTGTCGCTGGGTCCTCTCATCTTTCTGGAAAACTGGAGGAGGTGGGGATGGCTGCATATGGTGCGGTGGTACATGATAGTACCCAGTCCCATAGAAATGTTGTGGACCTCCTGTACCATTAGTTGGACCCTGAAAAGTTTAGAAGGTTAGACACAAGCAGTCATCATTTTGAGCTACCTATCATTATAATCTGAGTGGAAGTGGTCCAAGTATATACCTTTGAATGATCTGTCTATTGCCAATATTATAAATGGGATGTGGAGTAAATATTCATCTAATTTTGTCAGCCCCTTGTTTCGCAGACAGAAATTTCATAGAATTTCGTTTCCCAGAAAATGTTTGGTCCTTGACACAATATCAGAAAAGATTTCACATTTCTGATTTCTGTGGTCCTTGTATTTTTATTTCAAAGACAATTTACTAGAATGAAACATATTTCACAGAAACACAATTTAGTGAGTTTTTAATCACATTTTTTTGTTTAACAAACTTATCAAGCAGCAGAATTATTAATTTTTTATTTTTTTTTAAACCACCCAGAAATTGGTCCATCTAATCATCTTAGCCCAAATAAGTGAAAAATTTAAACAATATAATGGTAAAGAATATTTGATTTGTTGGAAAACAAAATAATAAATAAATCCTACTTAATATTATAATTTGAAGCGCTCGTGGCCCCGCGGACTCAGTGTTCTGTAAACGATCACTGCAGTAAGCAACTTTCACTATGGCCGGTCCATGGATGGGTGACCATTCATGTGATCACTTTGTGACATTTATTTGAGCGTTTCCGTGCTTCGGAAGGCACGTTAAGCCATTGGTCCCAGTTGCCAGTAAAATGGCAGTCGTTAAGTCAAGTTGAAGATTTTATTTCAACAGCAGGCAGTCACTACCTGCGCCTGTCCATTTAAACACGGCAATACGGCTCACCACCTATTACGTGGGACAAATTATAAAAAAGGTGGAATGTGGGCATATAATATGCCTCTGCCTACCCCTTCGGGGATAAAGGCGTGACCATATGTATGTATGTATGTAATATTATAAACGTGAAAGTTTGTGAAGATGTTTAGATGTTTGTTACTCAATCACGCTCTAACCGCTAAATGGATCTGGCTGAAATTTGGTACAGGGATAGAGTATAGTCTGACATAACACATAGGCTACTTTTATCCCGGAAAAATGTTCCCACGGGAAGCGGGAACGGGATCCAAATTTCACGTGGGCGAAGTCACATGCATATCAGCTAGTAAATCTAGTAAATACATAAATACATCCAAACTCTAAATTAAACACTTGCAGAAATTAATCTAACACTAACAATAGCAGCGACATATTTTAAATACTCATTCACAATCTGATCATAAATAAATATGGACAGGAAATCATTGATTTTGTAAATTTTATATCACTTAGAAAGTGGATACAAATTGGAACAGTAATCAATAATGATAAGCTGATAAACCTATTTATATCGTTACAGCTATTATAATATAAATATTGGGGCAATTTGGTCTTAAAAATAATACAAAATTATACATAAAGTAAGTCAAGTTACATACATGACTTTATGTCTTAACTAGCGGACGACACGCGGTTTCACCCGCGTAGCTCCCGTTCTCGTGGAAATAAGGGAGTAAAATAAATAGCCTATGTTACTCAGGGATAGTTTTTAGATTATTTAAATCAGTTCAGTAGGTTCGGAGCCTATTCCATGCAAACAAACAAACAATCAAATCTTTCCTCTTTATATTATTAGTGTGGATGAATCAATCAAACCAGCCTGTCTCAGTAAACCCCAAAGTAGGTAAAGGCCTCTTGAAATTTCTGCCATATTTGAAGAGGTCTTACTGTGTCACGCTGGCCAGACCGGTTGGCAGGTGTTTTGTTTTAAGGTTTCCTTTGTTTCGATATGACCTCATCCCGAAGTCATCAGGCGCACCACTAGCAGGTGAGGATTCAAAACCCTACAGATCAAAAGGAGGCCCTGAAGATCTTGTAAAGCCCCATCACACCCTTTTTTTAACTTAAGGAAAATCCTACATAACTATGTAGGATTTTATGCCTATGCCAGACTCCTACCGACTAAGAACCACACATATCCTTCCTAATAGCCTACGGTTGGGACTGGGAGCCCCAGGTAAGCCGTCGGAAGGATACCCCAGGACTCCCTAGGCAGCCCTATCGCATCCAAAGGACTACTAAGTTATTATAAACTGGGGGACTTGGATAGCGATATAGATATCATTCAATCCCTGGAGTCACATACTACATTCTAAAATAAAATATTTATGATAAGCATTTTCTTTTTTTTTTCACTCAGCATTCATAAAAACATATTGTAATAAATATTCTTTTAACAAAACTTCTATAAATTATTATGCTATGTAAGATTTTGGACCAACCTTTTCTTTTCCTCTAGGCTGAGAACTTTTAGCTTTTGTTGGGTCAGGGTCTTCCATACTTTAGAATTAAATTTTGGCAATATAAAATGTTGTTTTGAACACGTAAAGGACGTCACTGCCACGTACTACTCTGTAAACCGAGCGCCAACTGTTGTTCGTGATAAGAGTCAGCGCGATTCGCAACCGGTAGGCATAACAATGCTACGATTAGATTAACGTTCAAGTTGCACAACTTCATATAATCATCTACTCACTGAAAGTAGTCGGGTATGGCAATACGGCAATACCCTTGTGCGCGAATTTTACAGCGGCATACCAATGAATGTTGTTAAATTTAAGTGAAACAATCGATTTATTCAAAGAAAATGTTTACACAGGTTTGTCGGGTTTGTCTGAATTCAGCTGTTATTTTTAAGTATCTACCTAACAATTTGTTCATAGTTTTAAATCAGAATACAGTAATACAAATCTAAGAAATCAATCTCAAATGAATTTGAATATGTACTACAGCTACAACAAACAACATGGTAAACGTAAACAAAACAAGCTTTTTCAATCGACAATGACTTTTTTTTATGAATGTATACTGGCTTAGGTTATTGAGACCATGCCAAATCTTGTTTCTATAAATAAAATCAGCAGCTTATTATTATTATTCATGTAGGTAATGATGTCCAAGTTTGGACCAAAGAGAATGTAACACTACGTTTGTTTGGACTACGTTCTGTAGAATTTGTCGACAAACCTAAAAAAAAAGACGCGTAATAATGCGATAAAGCACTTTCCAACTCACGTTTTGTCGAACGAATCCACCATTTCGTAATTTTGAGTGTTTTTATATAATTTTTCAAAACTAGCGTATTTTTGAGTGTTTATGAGTAATATTACTATTTTACTCATAAACACTCAAAAATACGCTAGTTTTGAAAAATTATACAACGGAGTGATAACCGCTCGCCTGTAAGTTTGCCGCCAAATTCCTCAATCGATAAAGGGGTCCCGACACGATCAGTTGGCAATTGTCATGCACGTTAAATATCATGTGTACAGCTCGCACCAAATATCTTTGCGTCTCTGAAATATGTTCGTTCGCGCCGCAATTATGTAGTAATAGGTTTCACTGGAGGAACTACTGCGCAGCTGAGGCAGGAGGGGTGCCTCTACCGCCTCAGCACAGCAGTAATTCTTCCTCTGAAACCTATTATTGCAAAATTGCGGCGCGAACGAACGAATTTCAGAGACGCAAAGATATTTGGCGCGAGCTGTACATATACGTCGATACACACACATGCAAAGAAATCACGCACACTGCGCACTGCAGCAACTTTCATTGATATTTAACGTGCATGACAATTGCAAGGCATGATCGTGTCGGGAGCCCATAATGAAATGAACTTCAATCAATCAATCAATTCACTTTTTTTAGGCTGGTTACGCTTTTTATTTTACGGCCTTGTTACTAAGTCCTTTAAGTTTGCTTTGGGTTGGTCCTCTTGGAATACAAACGAACTGTGGGCAAATATACCACACTAGGCAGCCTTTAAACCTAAAACAACCCTTGGTGACTCGTTTCTTTCAAGTCTCGACCGTGGTATCGTAGAATAATTGGTTCCCTAACCAAAATGCTATGATTCATTGATTACATTCACAATTTGTAGCTGCCAACAGCTACTCCAGTCCAAAGAGGCCTACATTACAGACCGCAGCAACAGGTGCTTAGAAGCAATAACCTACCAATAATTCCGTGCGTAGTAGTGCTACATTAGCAAGTTTATTAAATCGCAAAGTATCACCTAAATTTTCCAGTATGTAGGTAGTGGAAAGAAGATAGGCAAAATTATTTGAACTTGGAAGGCGAGATTGTTGAACAATTGAAAAGAGGTCTAACTTCGCGATTGTCCAATTATATATGAATAATCGAAAGTCTTGGAGAAGTGTATTACGAGTATTTAAATGGAATTCCCAACATTTTATAGAATTATCTGTAAACAAATTTGTTCTGACATCATTATAATACTGATAGAATTACTCACATAATGGTGTGGCGGTTGGTGATGGGGCGGCGGTTGATGGTGTGTCTGGTGGTGTGGTGGCTGGTGGTGCGGCGGGTGGTGGGGATGCGGCTGAGCGTGCACCAAGTACGGCCTCATGCTGTCGTCCATCACCGTCTGCATCATGGGCGGCATCATCGTGCCTGACGTCACCACTGGCATGCCAGCTGAAACGTTACAAGAAATTACGTTGTATTGTGTATCTAGGCAGCAAGTTATGTTAGTGCTTATGTACCTACTTCATATTTTACAATTTTTTCTAAACATGGCAGTTAATTTTTTTTATTATTACGCTAAATCTTGCGTTAAGTATATTTCTTCTAAGCCCTGTAAAAAGTTTCTTCTAAAATACTCGTAGTAATCACAACCAAAGGCAACATTCCACAATGAAGTATTTGGTAGGTACCTACCTATTTCATATTTTGTAGAGCAAATGGTAGGCACCGACATAGGAAAAGCCCATCTCATCTAATCCACTTGGGTGTCTAAACAATTTTCAGCGATTTAATAGTGTGTCAACAAATTTAAGGACCCGTCTCCTTTAAGGGCATCACACAACTATTACAAGTAGTTTTTCAGTCTCGACTCAGAAGTCAGAACATGACCGTGAAGTATAGCTGAAACGTCGAGCGGTGCGCAAAATTACAATATATGTTAATAAGTTCTAAAAAGCTGAAAACCATATCAATAGCCTATATATCCTGATCATCACCTGAGATAGCGATATTTGAAGCGCTCGTGGCCCGCGGACTCAGTGTTCTGTAAACGATCACTGCAGTAAGCAACATTTACTATGGCCGGATATGGAAGGGTGACCACCACGTGGACCACTTTGTGACATTTATTTACGAGCGTTTCCGTGCTTCGGAAGGCACGATAAGCCGTTGGTCCCGGTTGTCAGTAAAATGACAGTCGTTAAGCCAAGTTGAAGGCCTTACGGGCGGCTTGAAAATTTTCAACTGTGGGTCGTCACAACCTGCGCCCGGGTCGGCAACGCGTGTGTAGCGCCTCTGGTGTTGCAAACGTCTATAGGCTACGGTTACCAACCTTCCGGTGGGCCGTAAGCTTGTCTGCCACCTAAGTAGGTAGTATAAAAAAAAAAAAAAAAAAATAGCGACCCTTAATCTCTGAAAATCTCAATCCAGGGATTTCTTTTACAGATTTGATTGTTGAACAATCTGTAAAAGAAATCCCTTAATGTGGTTATGGAGTCACGATGACGATGTAAAGTAACCTAACTACTTAACTGACGTGCACTCGTTCATCATAATCGATCACAAAATGAAGGTCGATTATACAGAAAAATACAAGCTATCCATTCGACGATACTGGTTGGTGGTTCTTTCGAACGTGTTGCCATATGAACTGCACAGCCACAGTGTCTTATAATCGCTCAGTAGCGGTCACTCTCTTCTTTTTATGTTTTATGATGGATAATAGCCAAACTAAGCAGATAGTTAAACTCCAAAATGTTTATCACCCATAGTTTTAGAAAAATTTAAGAAATCGAGAAAAGTCCATAGAAACCATAGAAACCCTTCATCTCCTTTGTTATTCGTATTATTTTCGTTGTTTCATTTTTCCATGATTAAGTTATAGTCTTGGCATAGATTTATA
The DNA here is from genome assembly GCA_933228765.1 of Miltochrista miniata. Classification (NCBI taxonomy): domain Eukaryota; kingdom Metazoa; phylum Arthropoda; class Insecta; order Lepidoptera; family Erebidae; genus Miltochrista; species Miltochrista miniata. The sequence goes on from OW121751.1 coordinate 28,118,127, forward strand.
AAAAAAAAATGAACGAATGTTGTCTAGTTTAGCGAGAATAATTTTTTTTGTAAATATTTTATTTATTTTTTTCTAGGGGCATCCCTTGACGGTCGCATTTTTTTAGATGCCGAATTGATAATTGTGAATAGTACTATTACCACAAAAAAAATTAGACGCTACAAGCCCAGGACAGCTGGGATATTCAGCTCTAAAGTTTTGAGTTAGGGTTGTCACTCAAATCTATTAAATTTTTATGTGTTATGATTATGAATCAAAACAGCCTGTTCTTTTGTATTAATTATATGTTTACGTATATGAAGAGTAAACTACATTTAACTGAAATAATAATAACAATCCTAAATTTCAATTAAATAAAACGTTTATCAAAAGAAACTAAGTAGTAACGATTTTAATGGTGTATAACCGCAATGGTGTATAATGCGAAACTATTTTAGAGAGAATTTTTATAAAAAAAATGAATGAATGTTGTCTATTTTAGCGAAAATATTTATGTTTGTAATTATTTTATTTATTTTTTTCTAGGGGCATCCCTTGACGGTCGCATTTTTTTAGATGCCGAATTGTTAATTGTGGATAGTACTACTACCAAAAAAAAATTAGACGCTACAAGCCCAGGATAGCTCTGAAATTCAATTTCAAAGTTTTGAGGGGTAAGGGTTGTCTCTCATTTCTATGGTATAGTTCAGTTTGCCATATCGCAAGAAGATAAGTGTAATATCAATGAATAAATTTGGATTTCTTTTTGATTCCTAACACATAAAAATATAAAGACCACAACTGAACAATACCATTGACTTGAGATACAACACTAACTCAAATCTTAAAAACTGAATATCGCAGCTGTCCTGTGCTTGTAGCGCGTAATTTTTTTTGTGGTAGTACTCATCAGCGCAATTAACAAAAAAAAAATTTTAAAAATGCGGCCGTCAAGGAATTCCAATGAAAAAAAAAGATATCATTTTAAAAATCTCGCTAAAATAAACAAGTACACTTTTTATATTAATTGTTACCTACAATATCACTAACCCATTCCAAAACTTTCAAGCCAAAATTTAATTTCATTTCAATTATATCTCAATTGTATCATCATTCTAAATATTATAAATTTCAGACGTCAAAATTTTTTGTGACAACCCTATTTCCATAGAAAATTATAAAAAACTTAGAAATGTCTTATCTCAGCTGTCCTGCATTGAAAAAAATTAAAAAAATATGAGTAGGAAGCTACATAACTGGACTATAGTTAGATAGTGAAAAAAAATGCGACCGTTCACTAGAAAAGTTTTTATATTTATTTTTCTAAAATTTGAAAATTAATTTTTATTTCGTATGCTGGGGCAGGTGCAGACTTGTAATTTCTACACAACATTACGAATATATTCCTCCATTCATTGCTAATTTTAACCACCATAAATTTTAATTATTTCGAGCAAAATCTGTAAAAATGTTTTTGTCAAAGTTCAATGACCTTTTAAGAAAAGCTTCATAATTTCAAAACTAATTTTTTTTCAATTTTTGGTGTGTCATATTATGCTGTACTACGTTTATATCTATCGTTATTGGCCATAAAAAAAGAGTGACCGCTACTGAGCGATTATAAAACACTGAGCGGTGGCGCGGCGCAACCATTATTTTTTACTCTTTTTGCCAAGCTAAAGTATATCATAATGTAAATCATGCTAATCAAATAATCTTAGGCCGTGAACCAGTGTCCAGAGACACTCGGACGGATTTTGGCGTGATTTTGACCTGAAATAGACCGACCTATGGTTTTTAGAATAAAAATCTATCTCAATGAAAGTGGACAGCAAAAGAAAGTAAATTTTATACAGTAAAAGTTTAACTGTAGGAAGTTCGAAACAAATTAATTAATTAATGTAGAATTTTATGATATTTCGGTTTTAGTGGCCGTGCGGGCGAATCACACACACGACCCATACGCAATGACACGACTATTGTAATATGCAGCCTTGCCGATATAAATATATGGACGTGTTTAGGGTATGATCGCAGAAATAGGTACTACCCGTTCGCTCTAACTTTGCCGCTGGCGTAGAGGCGTATACCCGAATTGTTAATTAGACGAAGTAAATTAACAGTAGCTAATGTCACTTCGTCATAGAATATACGCAACATTATAAGAAGAAGTGACATTAGTTGCTGTCAATTTACTTCGTCTAATCAAAAATTCGACTTTAGTAGGGAGCCGAACGGCAAAGTTAGAGCGAACGAGCAGTATATTCGGCGGTTGAGACTGAGACGCTTTTGTGCAGCCGCTTGCGGCGGAAACGTGTCGCATAGTTGAGAACTCGAGCGAATCCCGCGATGAAATGCGACCGCAGTCTTGAGCAATGCTGCGTGCTAGGAATCCCACGAGAGCCTTCAAGCTCTTTGTTTCGTTCGACTCACGGTAAAAGGGTTTTTTATCCAGTTTTAATTTGCTGTGTTTACTTAAATCTATGACGCAACTACTAATTGAATGTGGTTTCTCTGAGGTGCCTATTCTGAGCTAGACCTAATTATCTACTAATTCAGTGTAGCACAAATTACTTGGAAACAAGTGAATTTATGTTGTGTAAAGGCTCCATTGCAGTAACAGAAGCAGAATTTTGAAAGGAAATAAATTCGCTTTCAGGAGCCCATTGCTCAATTTCCATTTTATTGAGTCAATTAAATTATGATGATCACAGCATCAGCACGGTATGCCTCGCTAGAATAATAAATAATATTTATGGCAACCCTATACTTTCTCTGATACTGATATTTTTACCATGGAAAGCACTGTATGAAAGTTTGGTCGTCTTCGTATTTAGCAAGGCATAGAATTAGATTAAAACGTATCTATAAGTCTGTGTCGCAGAAATTCAGACTCGTGAGTTCAGAGTTTCTGAATTTGGATTGACTAGATATTCCTTATTCTGGAAATGCTCCAACTGGCACCTAGGTATCTACATATTATTTTTGACAAACTCCATCATCTATGCTGTCCTATTGAAATAAAATGTCAAAAATAAGTGCCTAATTGGTGCTCTGAATATCGCGGCCTTATCATGACGAAGCCTTACAAATGACCCTCACACACTGACCAACAGAGCGTAAGTTGGGAAGGGGAAATGTTACATAATATTTAGGGAGTTAATCAGAAATTAATTATACAATTTACCGGTGAGATCGGACAAATAAATCTATCTACGACCAAGTCATACTCAATCCTGTCACTACAAAGCCTAATCCGATTGGACAGTCACTCAACATTGCTGAAGGAGGGCTTGGTTACTTCGTCTTCAGGCCGAGTACCTATTTAGGTCAGTTATATTGAACCATGAGATAGAAATAGATATAATTCACAGATAGGTACTCAAGCTTGTAGTACCTACTTATAGGACAGGACTCACTGTTCCGTGGGAAACTTTGCGCACTTGAATTCAAAGAGTGGCAAGAGGGTTCGTGTTATTTGAAATATATTTTGTAAAGTTGGTGATGGATGGAGAATACAAGTCATTAAAGATACAGAAGAGGGTGGTCTACATTATATCTGCGATTGTCTAGATTTTCAACAATATTAGGTACTTACAGGCATGTCAGTCAACTAATTTTAACCCCACAGCAGTAGGTATCATTCAATTTTAATAAATCTAGGAACAATAATCAATTTCTAATGCAAATTTTAAACATACGGCACTTGTCACGTACAAGACAGTGATTTACATTCTCTTTGGCATCATACAAGAAAACGACTTTGTCAATAATTAATTTTGTTCTTTTTCATAACAGCATCTGAACCAAGGAGGTCATATTGGTTTTATTTCCATCAGTTTAGTCTAGTCTAGTCTTGATTCAATCAAACGGCAACATTTGAGGAATTCTTTATTGGCTCGTACAGCACCATTATTCTGCAGTTTGGATCTTTTAATAATGTAGTCAGATCTATAGTCATGCCTGAACTGCAGAGAGAACGTAGACTATTGCTGCTGCTGCGGGGTAGGACAAGTCCACAAACTGTTGCTGCTAGACATGGAGCGAACTAAGCCTGGGTGGGAGTCTTTTTGAGGAAACCAAGGTTCTCAATGCACAATGCAAAGATGATTATAGCGAGTGTGATGATGGAATGTACTAACATTATCCTAATATCTACTTACCAAATTCAGGTAGAACGGTGCACATATGCGGATGTTGAGGATGCTGCGTGGGATGTGGACACATCTCCTGCGGCACGTAGTATGTCTCGGGCGGGTAGTACTCGCCGTAGTAGCCGTCCCCGGGGCCCGCGCTGCCCCCTCCTTCCGCGACCCCCACGCCCACCATCGCGGTGTCTAACACAACATGGCACGCTTGCGCCCGTCCGTTTGCTGCGTACACGTGCTTACACGCACTGCTCACGCGCAAGTTAGCCTGGAACAATAGGAAATAGACTGTCAACATCACTTAGCATCGAAACTAGGAATCGACCTGTGCACTACCACTTCAGACTTTTTATCTTATACTGGGTGTTTCTTTTAGGGTGTCAAGCGGCCACTAGCTGGTAGCAGGGTTCCATACCTATCGATTTAACCGTCATGTATGTTCTACGATTTTTTGTAGTTTTCGAGATATAATTTTTTTTCGTTATTTTTTATAATTACGTGTCCACGACTTTTCTTGGATATTTTTTTATTATTATAATGCCAATTGATTGCAGTATTATGGACAAAATAATCTCCTTCCTAACTTTGATACAAGATGTAAAAATTTTAATCGATAATAAAAAAATAGGGAATTATGCAGAACATTATATCTCGAAAACTACAAAAAATCGTAGAACATACATGGGGGTTAAATCGATAGCTATGGAACCCTGCTACCAGCTAGTGGCGGCTTGACACCCTAAAAGAAACACCGTGTATATAAAAATAAATCGCAAAATGTGTTGGTAAGCGCATAACTTCAGAACGGGTGCACCGATTTCACTAATTCTTTTTTTGTTGTGTAAGGTATTGTCAGGAGAAGGTTCTTATGGAAGAAAAAATATTGTATTCCCACGGGAACGGGAACTACGCGGGTGAAACCGCGTGACGTCCTCTAGTTTTTTTATATAATCGACTTTCCGGTCGAGATTTTTAGGTTTTATCTATGACCGACTTTTTGTAGGACGTAGGCGTTTGGAATAAGTAAGCTACAGTTTTCTTTTACAAAAAATGGTGGTCTGACTATAATAAAGTATGTGGCCTTAAAATACTGCATGAACAAGCGGATGGTATGCAAACCACAATTTTGCAGCTGGCGTGCAATGTAAATACAATGCGTTTCGTTCTAATTATGAATAGGATATTTCTGATATCAAATTGCAACGAGACCTATTAGGTGCTAGAATTTCACTTGTATCAAATATATTCACATTTGCACCCAAGTCTATTCAGAGCGAATGTGGTTTGCCACTTAAATGGTTCGGAAAATATTCAGTGAACATTTATCTTTTTCCTAATGATGAACCTATGAACCTTGATCCTTGTATCTAAATTTAGGTACTGACTGGTTGACTGAGTACTTTTTAGAGCTTTTAATTCGTTCTGGTTCTGTATGATTAAATTTTAAAACGGTAACTGTAAAGCAGGTTTAAATAAAAAGCTATTTTAATTTTCGAAGTATTGCGTTTAGCCTTATTTTCTGTGGATACAAGCACAGTGCAGTTAGTTGCATAATGTTGTATCGCACGTCGCTCGACGTTGTCGATATCGATAAATCGATACATTACGTGTGTGGACGTCGTGACGGTATTTGTCTTTTAAATAGGATGCTGTCGTGGCACCTCACGAGTTCTGCACGGATGAGCCCGCAATCTATGTCAGTGATTGTAGCTTCAGTAGAGTTGCTTAAAATACGAACTCTTTTGTAGATAGGTAGGTACCTACTTCTACTTAATAATATTTTAGGTACTAGCACATCTGTACTAAAAAAAATGTCGAGAAAATAAAAAAAAAATCTTTACTCGGCATTATAATTCTTTACACGTTGTTTACTCATTATTACAGGTAATTTCGACCAACGTTATTCTGCTAAGAAAATACTATTATAAAATGTCGACGCTGAATTAGCTATGTCAAATTTTGAAACGCAAATATGACAGCTTGCGGAAACAGCACAAATCAGCAGCGTTTCGTTACAAAATAGTGTTGTTGCCACAAAAAGTGGAATAATAGCGATATAATATTCCCACACATCAACGTAATGTTATTTAAACCTTTTTATCATCTATCTATCTAATAAATATATAACTCAAAGGTGACTGACTGACTGACATAGTGATCTATCAACGCACAGCCCTAACTACTGGACGGATCGGGCTGAAATTTGGCATGCAGGTAGATGCTATGACGTAGGCATCCGCTAAGAAAGGATTTTGATAAGTTCTACCCCCAAGGGGATAAAATACGGGAAGCGGGAACGTCAAAAATTTTACGCGGGCGAAGCTGCGGGCTTTAGCTAGTCATCTAATAAATTGTGAGGTTTTTGTGTGAACATGAATGAATTGGTGACAGAATGTGTCGGAGTCACCGTGAGTCATGACCAACAATACGTGTAGTCATTGACGAGCGCGGAAGAGCGCATTGTGTGCGGTTTCAGGTTTAGATACTGTCTTTAGGTAGTAGGTACAGACTACCAGACGGAACTCTTTGTGTTGACACATATAAAATCTTTTCAGGCACTCGTAAGAGGTATATAAGTACCATATTTGCGTCATACACCGAGACCCAGACGGCATATTTACAAGTCTTGCTATACAGATTTTAAACTTACTGCATTTTTGAATTGAGTAAGAATCTACGTAGCCTATAACAATAAGATAAACGCGAACCAAACATTTGATAGACTCATCAGTATGAAAAAACTACCCAGAATCAAAGACGTATCATATACCCAGAATCTTAAAACTTTGCAGGTGTTTGCACACTGGGACGATGAGACAATATGACATAGAAAATGTAACATTTTTAGATAGGATTAGGGTTGCCACCTCAAAAATCTGTGAACCAGGACAAGAAACATGAAATCCCCGGATTTCGAAGCTCACAACCCGGACAATTGAACATTGCAGAGGGTATTTTTTCTAAGTTACTCAATAGAATAAAAACCGGCCAAGTGCGAGTTAGACTCGCCCATGAAGGGTTTCGTAGCAGCAAGTAACATAATATAAAAGTTCTTGTAGTTCGTTGTAACTTTCATTGATGTTTTAACACGTTCGCAGTGGTAGTGATTTTTCTCGGCGAAAATTGCGGTTTATGAAGTATTAAAAAAAAACTACCGACTCGTTCGATCGATCTCGTTCAAACCAATTTTTGTTGGTAGATTTTATGGCAATGTACATTATATTTTTTTTTTAGATTTATCGTTCTCTTAGTTTAGAAGTTAGAGGGGGGGGGGGGCACACATTTTTTCACTTTGGAAGTGTCTCTTGCGCAAACTATTCACTTTAGAAAAAAACGACTTTAGAAACCTCAATAGCATTTTTGATGACCTATCTATAGATACCACCCCACACGTATTGGTTTGATGAAAAAAAAGTTTTTGAGTTTCAGTTCTGATTATGGGTACCCCCAAAATTAACTGCTTTTTTTCTAGTTTTATATAAAAATCTTGATGCGGTTCACCGAATACATCTACTTACCAAGTTTCAACAGCCTAGACCGTATAGTTTCGGAGAAAAGTGGCTGTGTCACACGGACTGACAGACAGACAGACAGACATGATGTATCTATAAGGGTTCCGTTTTTCCCTTTTGGCTACGGAACCCTAAAAATCAACTTATATTTTCCATACTTATCACTTTTTTTTCATAAAAACATAATATCTTCATAAAGTTCTAATAAACTAAGTAATAATAAATTATTATCTGTCTTTTGGTTTAATCGTCTATTTTACTTTTCAGGTTTTTGGTATTTAGCAGTCTTATAAATAGCTTTTAGAATATCTTCCTTGCTTAGAAGAAATTTATAAAAATCAATACAATATTTGTATAATTACTATAGTCTTTGAAATTACATTTAATTTTGATAATTGACGAGACTGTTTCTGTTTTCAATAAATTTCTTTCTTTAGTCCATTGCTGTGTAATTAGGAAGAATATTCTCTCGATGTTGGCATTATGCGCAGGAATGCAAAAAAAAATACTGTGCAATTTTTAATAATTCCGAATATAAATGAGCATTCGGTGTTCTAAAAAATTGTAAACAAAGTTGATTTGCATTTAGAAGTTTTTCTTGCTGGCTCAAATTTTGACTGAAGGATTTTAAATGCACCCACTCATCTATTAATTTTGTGTCGTCAATTTCTATGTTTTGCGGGGTGAGTCGATTCGAGGTGAGCGTCCAGAGCCGCGCGCGTAATTTGAATCAAAACCCGGACTACAAAGAAAACCCCGGCCGGACGCTCCCGGACGCCTTCTAAACTAGGACAAATCCGGGGAAACCCGGACGGATGGCAACCCTAGATAGGATGAATCCTTGAGGAATTGCCGTTTAATACGACAACTTCTGTCGTATTAAACGGCAATTTCATCCCTCAGAGCCGGGGTACAAGCTGCTTCAGAGACATTCTTCGGAATTCAATAGTGAACTTCAACCACTTTACCCATTTGGCGATCATGCAAGTGCAAAATAGTCCATGAAAGTTTAATCTCCTTAAGTTAGTAGGTAAACAGCCACACTTCAAGGAAACGTAAAAATAGCAGTCGACTTCTGTAACCTTGGTGAAGGAAAAGTGTTTTAAGGAACGCAAAATTACGCAGTCACATCACAGACTTTATAACAATTCATTCATAAAAACTGTTTTACACTTTCAAATAATACCGAATTGTGTAGATAAAGGAAGTTTTGTTGCTTTAACAATTCATCGTAACTGCACAAATCTATAAGCACGTAATACCTAGACAGTTATAGTTAAGGAAAACTCATACTCATCATTACGTAGGTACATAGTAGGTATTGATGATAAATGATAATGATAATTTTCCTTAAAATATAGGTACCACTTCCCCAAATGTAAATAGTACTTACATTTGGGAAAATTTGTACATTTTGTACGTGTACGTGTGCTTAATTCAAACATCAGGAATTCAGGATAATCCCCATAGTTAGAAGTTAGAAGACAGCAGAAGTGACTTATGTAATTTGTCTGTAATTTATTGTTTAGGGTGTTCAACTCATTGAACTAATATTACTGTCTCAACTAGAATAAGTTAATAATCATTGATTAATTAACAAAACCAGCGCCAAGACACAAAATCGGCGACCTAAAACGGGATCCAAACCAAAATACACAATAGTGAACAAAACCGTAACCAAACTAAGATACGCTATCAGCAACAATTAATAAAGACCCATTATGGACAACACAACACAACACAACACAACACAACAGAAAAGTCGCCTTGTAGAGTCTATCAGAGAATCAAGACAATGATGACATTAAATTCAAGTACTTTTACAGAAAGTTTTAAGATACAGAATGTTTTCATCACTCCTTCTGAAATGCTGATAGTTTTACTTGAGACTTATAATTCTTTTTGAAGTGAAACTTCTTTATCGGCGTTGGAAAAAAATTTGCGTCACGTCACGTCACGATTTTTGGTTACGCGCCATCTTTGTTCTGTTCCCCACCACGGTGGATTCGAATTAAGAGTACTTTATCCAGGGATAGCATGTCATTTAAGGGTTTTTGAACTTTTGGGCTTTTGGACTTTTGGACTTTTGGATGGGACATTGGTACTTTGGGTCTTTGGGACTTTGGAACTTTGAGACTTTGGGACTTTTGAACTTTTGAACTTTTGGACTTTTGGGCTTTTGGACTTTTGGATGGGACCTTGGTACTTTGGGTCTTTGGGACTTTGGGACTTTGGGACTTTGGGACTTTTGGACTTTTGGACTTTTGGACTTTTGGACTTTTGGATGGGACCTTGGTACTTTGGGTCTTTGGGACTTTGGGACTTTGGGACTTTTGGACTTTTGGACTTTTGGACTTTTGGACTTTTAGACTTTTAGACTTTTAGACTTTGGGACTTTGGGACTTTGGGACTTTGGGACTTTGGGACTTTGGGACTTTGGGACTTTGGGACTTTGGGACTTTGGGACTTTGGGACTTTGGGACTTTGGGACTTTGGGACTTTGGGACTTTGGGACTTTGGGACTTTGGGACTTTGGGACTTTGGGACTTTGGGACTTTGGGACTTTGGGACTTTGGGACTTTGGGACTTTGGGACTTTGGGACTTTGGGACTTTGGGACTTTGGGACTTTGGGACTTTGGGACTTTGGGACTTTGGGACTTTGGGACTTTGGGACTTTTGGACTTTTGGACTTTTGGACTTTTGGACTTAATTTAAGGTGAGGTGAAAATTAAGTTTATGAAGAAGTTTCACTTCTTACGTGTGTTTTTTTTTTTTTTTTAATAACCTTCTGAAACTTATGAATATAAAAATGTATCCACTGCCATAACCTCTTTTCTATAAATTGGAAGAATGTTCTGTTGGACTAGCACTCACAGCACGGTTTCTAGCAGAAGAATAAAATCTGCAGAAACTACAGTTTTACCAGTCATAATAAGCCCTGCCCTATTGATTTGATTCTATACATTTCAACATGTATGTAGAGGACACACGTCTGATATATTATCACGTCATTGACATCATAATAATTATCCGCCCCCCACACGGATTCATGTTCTCTAAGCGAGAGAATAACAACCCAATTATCTTTTATATATCGTCATCAGTTAATCCAAATTCATACGTAGTGCGTCGAAGATAATATTTAGGCTTATTATGCCCAGCTAAAGGTGTCCGCGGCTGTGCCCACGTGTAATACTGAAACCGTTATCGCATCGAACTTATTCCCTGGATAAAAAGTAGCTTATGTGTTATTTTAGACTCTTTTCTTGTACTAACTCACTTGACACGGGTGCTTCCGGAACCTCCACGTCATGTCGCTGAGCGCCGTTAGCGAGTGCTACTGCAGCGAGGAGGACTCTCTCGTCCTCTGGTGGTGTCCCCTGTATTTCGACATCCGTGATCAGATGGTTGACGACCTGACGCGGCCACAGGTGGGCACGGTTTACTACCCCGATCTGGATGCTTCCGATGGTAAACTTGAGACGGTTAAGGCTTACGGACGTTCGCGCACGCGTGGCGCGACAAACTTTTTAAACTGGAGATTGGGATCCCGAAATAGAGCGGTGAAGTTGCCTATAAGTAAATTGTGCTGTATCCCTCAAATTGGAAATGAACGCCAAGATGGGAAGGCCGCCCCAGAAATGGGAGAAGGCCGCGATAGTCAAGAGCAGAAAGAAAGCCAAGAATTTGCGCGCCGGAAAGAGCACATAACTCCCAATGATTAGTTTTTATCTTCATAGCAAAAAGGCTGGTAAGACCATGGGCTGGAGGAGGTGGGCTATTCTTGTACCAAATTTCAGCCAGATCCGTTTAGCCCTTAGAGCGTGTAAGTGTAACAAATGTCCACACATGTACCTACATCCATTCATACTTACAAACTTTTGCGTTTCCTATATTAGTAAGATTTCCTTCAAAGAACTGGACGCGCCGCAAGAGAACTCAGTTCCCAAAATCCCAATACTACCCAAGATGTGAGGATTAGTATCCTTGGCGGTTAAAGTCAAATTTATTTATTAATTAACTGTAACCACGGTTATTTATAAATACTGTTGATTCATGGCACTTGAAGAAGAACCGACTGCACATAACAATTGTATAAAGTTCCATGAAGTTTATCTATTTTGAAAAAAAAAATTACTATGTAGCACCCATTTAACTTGGATCCTGTTTGTTCTTTTTCTTTTACGTACAATATTTGCTAAAGATTGTCTACTAAAACGATACGAAAATGTAATGATTTAATGCTAAGTAGTCTATCTAATTATAGAATATAGATTCACCGTTTTCTTGCTTGACGTCACGTAAAGAAATCTAAATGTTTGAATAGTCTGTTGCTTGCTGACCGCGCGAAATGTGCGGTCATTGACCTGTACATGTGCTCTATCTAACTAGCTTATACAACCACTTGACTACTTGTAATATTGGCCTCAGTTAGTACAAGTTCTGATCTATATTTATTGTGTTTGTCCTAAGTATTAATCTGAATCTTTGTGATTGTGATGAATGTTTGTGTATTTGAACAGCGAAATGGGTTTGGATACAGATTATATTAACAGAGAATATTATTTAATTAAAATACTACAGAGATATGCGTCTTGAATGGGATATGTAACAAATATATATTGAAATGTTTCATTTTGTATGTTGGTAAATTCCCACGCACGTACACCTATCCTAGATTTGAGTGCAATCCCTACGTCACTGCTAGTCTACATAAATGTGAAAGTAAATCTGTATATCTGTTACGCTCTCACGCCTAAACCACTGAACCGATTCTAATCAAATTTAGGTAAGAGATAGATCGTAGGATAGGGCAAAGGTTCACTTTCATCCCGAAAAACACTTAATGGGGTTTGGAATTAATAATGAGATGATCCGATAGTTTGTATCGGAAAATTTTGCAATCCCAGCGAAATCGTGGGCATAAGCTAATTTTATTATAACTGGTTACCTTCACCTTCACGTATCTACGCATATATCTCGAATAATTATCTAGCTTACATAGTTATGTTGGTAATGTTATGCGATTAACATTTTATTTTTCATACTTTATGTAATGAAGCGCTCGTGGCCCCGCGGACTCAGTGTTCTGTAAACGATCACTGCAGTAAGCAACTTTCACTATGGCCGGTCCATGGATGGGTGACCATACTGACCATCCATGTGATCACTTTGTGACATTTATTTGAGCGTTTCCTTGCTTCGGAAGGCACGTTAAGCCGTTGGTCCCGGTTGCCAGTAAAACGGCAGTCGTTAAGCTAAGTTGAAGGCTTTATTTCAACAGCAGGCAGTCACAACCTGCGCCTGTCCATTTAAACACGGCAATACGGCCAAAAAGGTGAAATGTGGGCATATGATATGCCTCTGCCAACCCCTTCGGGGATAAAGGCGTGACCATATGTATGTATGTATGTATGTATGTACTTTATGTAAGACACAGTGGTGATTGATTAGTGCTATAAAGTTTGAGGAATGTATAGAGATATTAACATAGTTTGTTCCGTATATTTCTTAGCTTGTATTCTATCTAGCATACTCAGTTTATGATGTAATAGTAATTAATATTAACTTCTCTGTTCGGTATTCGATATATTTTCATATTTTCTCGATACAGTATGGTTATTCATAGGTACATGGATGATAGCCACACACATTACTGAAGTGACGTTTGTAACCAATCATTATCATTATCATTCAAATTTAAGGTAGATCCCAATACCAATATCTCGGAATAGGTTTTTTTTTAAAGTGAGGAAATGATGCTATAGATAATTCAACTCATCAGTGCGCGCGGCGCTATGTGTGCGTGCGCTAGTAATTATACAGCTTTAATTTGTGTGGCAGTGATGCGGCCGTCTTCACAGAGTACATTTTTATATTATGAGGTAGAAACGTAACTCTACTTATTGACGACACCAGCGGTGCCAAGCAGTCTTTGCAGGAAACGCTCTGCTTGGCAGCGAAATAAACATCATATTTAGACAAAAAGCATACAGCGCCATCTAGTTCCCGTTTGCAGGCAACTCTTACGTTATAATGAAACGAAATCAAATATCATGACAAGTCTCAATGTAACTGCAACGTTGAGATCCTGTGTAACTTGGTCACATTATAATTCAGTACATAGTGTTCTTAGTGATAATACCATGGGTACAGTCGTTAAAGAAAATGTCTAATTCTTCACGGAGAAAATGTTTAAGAAGTCAGGTAAATATTTTTCATGTGTCAATTCGATGGAATTAATATTTGTTATCACTACATATAATAAAACAAAGTCCCCGCCGCGTCTGTCTGTTCACGATATACTTAAAAACTACTGCATGGATTTTCATGCTGAGATCACCAATGATTCTTGAGAAAGGTTAACGTATATAATTTGTTGAGTTTTTGTATACATGGACTAAGATATAATGATATTAGTTGGAGATGTCGGAAAAAAATAAGGTGTCTGGGAGCTTTTAACGAAAACGCTGCCTAAACCCTTCGAGGCATAACAAGATAATGTATGGTAGAATTGTGTAACTTATAAAGGCCTACAGAAAAGTTATAAATGATAGAGCTCCAAATTCTAATGCAAAAAAATTGAAATGCAGAGATGGTCGACGGAAAAAAACATTGCTTATACTGCAAATATGACAAAAATTGAACTGTACGTATGACTTGATTTAAAAAAAAACATATCTATACATCTAAAAAAACTGTTGAAGGTCGAGTCTGTACATGGAAGATAATTTGAAAATTTTAATTGTAGGGCTTTCTCTAATCGATACTGAAGCTGAAAATGTAATTAGAAATTTTCATGTCTGTCAGTCTGTATCCTGATTATGAATTGATTTAAATGAAACTTGGTACAATCTGAGCTCATGATCCGAGGAAGGTTCTAGGATACTTTTGTTCCCGATAAATTGCGCGGTTCCTTTGGGAGAGGGCAGGGCAGTTTCACACGCTTTTCGCACACCTTATGTGTCAGCTAGTTTGTTATAAGATTAATGACATACTTCAGCCATATGGCTTAAAAGTTCTTCGGCTACCACCGTATCATCCTGAACTAAACCCAATAGAAAATATATGGGGAATTTAAACAAATTATAATGCTTCGCATAAAATCGAACAAAATGTGATGGAAATAATGAAATTAATAAACGAACGTTTAATTCAAATTGATGAAGAGATGTGGCGTTATACTTGTCGACACGCCAAAGAAAAAGAATACTATCGACATTTTGATTGAATTTATAATTAACCTTGGAGAGAGCAGCAAATCCTAAAATTCCTCAATTTTATTCTTCAAACAGCGATACATATTAATGTGTATAACATACATTTCACCCATTGAGTTTTTATTTTAGTTAAACAAGTGTTTTTGTATTTTGTACTTCACTGTACCTCATGTCACGCACACGAAGTCACTGTGTTTAGACTAGAGATGGGTAGCGGGTTATAACCCAATCTACCCATTTGGGTTAAAACTGGGTGATTTGGGTTTTAACCCAGTTAAAACCCATAATCACCCATTTTGCAGGGTGATAATAAGTTTCGTAAACTAGTAAGAAGTGGGAGGGTGATAATAGGTTTCGTAAACTAGTAAGAAGTGGGAAGTAGTGTTTAGTAGTCTAGCAAGTCAAAGATAAACTCCTTACCCTTAAAACATATATATATTTTAAAAACAGAACTAATTAGTAGGCAGTTTATTCAATAAATTGACGTTACCACTGCGGGTAGAGGTCGGAAAGCCAACCTCTACAGAACCAAGGGGAGGGCATCGGGGCCGCCGGTAGATGTGCCCCCGCTGGACAGTGCCGGACAGCTAACGCAGCTACATTCTTCACATCACATGTATCAGCGGCAAAACAGATAGTGGCGTCTCTTGCTCGCATTTCTGGCGTCGTAAAAGGCGCCAAGAATGTAGCGGGCAGGAAGAAGATAGTGGCGGAAGCCGTTACAAGTGCCACTAAGGCGTTGGATGAGCACCTCGATAGGAGCATCTCCAACGAGGAGGGAAAACTCTGGGCTCGGGTTGCGAGCCTGGAGACTAAGCTTGCCGATTCCCGCAAATAGCAACAGCTAATGCAAGAGGAAATCGCAAAGCTAACGCAGCTGGCTTGGGGTGTGACAACCCCCGCTCCACAAAAGGCGTCGTCACATACGATGTGACCACGTCTGCATCTAGTTGGGCTCCCGGTCCCCAGCGAAAGGCCAACGCCCCCTCCCCGCCCCCAAGAAGATGGCGCATGGGGAGAGTGGCAACACCGCCTCCCCCAGCACAGCTAGCGATTCCGCTGCACCCCAGAACCCCTCCAGAGAGAGGGTCTGGGAGGTAGCGGTAGCGAAAAAGAAGGCAGCTAAGGCTGCCAAAAAGACGGCAAGGGCCGCCGCTGCGAAGGCGCCAAAGAGGCTCCGTGCTCCCACGCCACCGCCGTCGTCCTTACGGTGACGACAGAGGGCATGGCAAGGGGCGTGGGGTAAGCTGAGGTCCTGAGGCCGGCGAAAGCCTCAGTGGATCTAAAGGCCCTCGGCCCTCGACACAGGAGGAGGCTCGGATGCAAGGTGACGCGCACTGAAGCACTCCTCCTCGAGATCTCCGGCGCCACCAGCGGTCCCAAGGCTGAGGCCCTAGCGGCTAAGCTGAGGGAGACACCGACACGGAGGATTTCACACGCGTCAGCGTCACCAGACCCAATAAATGCACCGGTATGCGCATTACGGGTCTAGATGACGCGGCCATGACAGAGAAGATAATCTCCGCCGTCATGGAAGCGAGCGGCTGCCGTCGCGAAAATAAGATCTAGCGAAATTCGCTTTGGTACCACTGGTAACGGGTCGGCAGTAGCGAGCTGCCCTGTCGCGGTGGCTCAGAAAGTGGCAGACTGACGGAGCCTTCTCATTGTGGGCTACCTCAAGGCGCAGGTGCATCTTCTACAGCATCTCGAAGCCAGGTGGAATCATGTGGGGGTGCAGTGCACAGCGGAAGTCACCGTGGGAGACCGGTGCTTCCGCTGTGGTTAGTCCGGTCACACGGCCCTTGCTTGTGACGCTCCGCGACTCTGTTTTGTGTCGTGGAGGGCAAGGCGGCCGACCACCGGGTGGGCACCAAGGCCTGCGCCGCCGTCCGTTCGGGGGAGCGAGGATCCTGCGGAAGCGCGTTGGGCACTCAATCGCCTGGATCGGGAGGCTCTCTTGGAGGCGGCCATCGGGCAGGCCTGGATTCGACTGCACACAAGCCTGCCGATGATGATGCCTTAGTGGGGTGGTTCAGAAGAGCCACCTCACTAAGACTAAGTGTATTGGTGGATGCTGGAAATCGCACCGTACCTTATGTTAAGAGGCAAACTAGGCCCTAAGGCACCCACACTGACCCAGAGTCTCCAGCTGGAGGGTCCTGGGTTCCTTGTTCCCATAAAGGGCGGAGGAACAGGCTTCATCTCAGGCGCCCGGCGCGGATAACAGCGATAACAGCGAGAACGATGTACCTGAAGTCACGGAGGGTCAGTTAGGGGCGGCTGTACTGCGGCTTAAATCCCGCAGGAACACTGCCCCTGGTCCCAACGGCATTCCAGGCCGAGCGTAGGTACTGGCTTTCGAGGAACTTGGGTGGCTTATAGGGCTCTTTAGCGCATGCCTTGAAAAAGGCCAGTTTTCCAAGGTCTAGAAGACAGGGAAACTGGTGCTGATCCGAAAGGCGGAGAGGGGGGGGCGGCTTACTCCCCATCTGAGTACCGGCCGGTCGTGTTGCTCGACGAGGTGTGCTAGCTCTTTGAGCGTATTATTGCACAACGCCTCGTCGGGCACCTCACACGCGTGGGGCCAGATCTGGCGGATAACCAGTTACGTTTCCGTCAGGGGCGTTTCACAGTGGACGCGATCATGCGCATTAGAGGACTGGCGGAGGAAGCGATATCACAGGGCAAAGTGGTGATGGCAGTGTCTCTTGACATCACCAACGCATTTAACATCTTGCCCTGAAGCTGCATTAGGGAGGCACATATTTATCATGGAGTGCCTCCCTACCTCCGTCGAATTGTCGGGGCCTATCTTTCCGAGAGGGCCAGCCACAGCGAATAACTTACCCGAGCTGGCAAGAGCAGGGTCGACAGAATCAAATTTCATAAGCAAATCGTAGTCAAGGTGTTCAAGCCAAGGTCATTCAGGTAAAAGCTGGATCAGATCACAATAATAATGCAGAGTCGTAAATAAAAACGACAACAAATTCACACAAAACGCGCCCACTCTAACTGGCGTAGCGAAGTACACTAGAGAGTAAAGAGACAGAGTGAGTTTGAGCACAGGCGGGGCGCGGATCAAACCCCCCCCCCCCCTACGGCACAGTTTTGCCATCCCGCAAACCGATCGCAGCGCGCTGCAAGTTTTATCGGCAATATTTTGTTTTCACCCGGCCAAACCACCCAGTGAGTGGATTGAAACGGGTGATACTGGGTTTTAACCCGGGTCGTTACCCATCTCTACCTACCACCCCGCAAACCGATCGCAGCGCGTTGCAAGTTTTATCGGCAATATTTTGTTTTCACCCGGCCAAACCACCCAGTGAGTGGATTGAAACGGGTGATACTGGGTGCTAACCCGGGTCGTTACCCATCTCTACCTACCACCCCGCAAACCGATCGCAGCGCGTTGCAAGTTTTATCGGCAATATTTTGTTTTCACCCGGCCAAACCACCCAGTGAGTGGATTGAAACGGGTGATAACTGGGTTTTAACCCGGGTCGTTACCCATCTCTACCTACCACCCCGCAAACCGATCGCAGCGCGCTGCAAGTTTTATCGGCAATATTTTGTTTTCACCCGGCCAAAAACCACCCAGTGAGTGGATTAAAACGGGTGATAACTGGGTTTTAACCCGGGTCGTTACCCATCTCTACCTACCACCCGGCAAACCGATCGCAGCGCGTTGCAAGTTTTATCGGCAATATTTTGTTTTCACCCGGCCAAACCACCCAGTGGGTGGATTGAAACGGGTGATAACTGGGTTTTAACCCATCGGTGGGTTTTAACCCGGGTCGTTACCCATCTCTAGTTTAGACGAGGCTTACCCACACATAGTGCCGCGCGCACAGATGAGTTGAACTTACTATAATGACTTTCAAAAGAAAGAACAAGGAAAATAAATTTTAAATATGGAAAAATAATGGTTTCGAGCAGGATTCGAACCTGCGTCTTCGGCGATCCGGGCCGACGCGTTATCCACACTGCTCGAAACCAATTCTTTTTCCATATTTAAAATTTATGATCAGTTAGCATACTAATTGCTGGGATTCGGCGGGAATCTTTCAGACAAGCATTACATTATGTTTTAATAATTTTTCAAAACTAGTGTAATTTTAAGTGTTTATGTGTAATTTATCCGCTCAATCCCGCCGGTGGCGTGGTCACGCCGGCGTATACATAGGCGGTGCCCACGCCACCGGCGGGAACGGCGGCTACACGCCGGACGTCACACAATATATCCTTATTTCTTTTACAGGAGTCGTACTACATAAATACTTACTGTTTCATCATGCTGGATAACTGACGAAAATAACTACACTAAATCCGAGAACACCCCATGTGTAATGGATTTATGATATTTGGCCGAAAATTAGGATGGGGAAAATGAAGGAGTACTCTCAGATTTTACCATGTAATTCAAAATAAAAAGCAGTTTTCTGACATAAATTATTTTATTTACAAAATATACACATCAACAATTCACTTTCACCAAAAAAATAATAATCTGTAGATATAAAATCTCCGAAAATAAAATAAAATATTACTGCCTATTTATTTGTTTATTTTTTTGTTTATTTTGGGGACATCGAGGCTATGTAATCTTAAATTATTAAAAAAAAAACCCCCCCATTTTTATTATTGATTTTCACATAAATTATTCATATGTTAAATGTTAAATGGTATTTTGACAAAAGATTATAGTTTCTATTGAGAAAATCTCAACAAATATCGGTTAAATACGAGCACTGCACAACAAAAACAACAACAAAAAATAATGGTGACCTTCGCGTGTTATTTTATCAAATTTTACAAATTTAACTTCGAATTACACTGAAAATATTTATCACAGCTGTTAAACAACATGACAGGATACTTTTAAATGCAAAACAACAATATTTGAAACAGAATAAACGAAAATATTCAAAAATTAATCGAAGGTCGGTCTACGCTAGACGAACCGAGCACGAGCGGAGCACGAGCCGAACACAATTCGTATAGTGTGGACCGACTTACAAGCCTCGAACGAGCGCGCTGCGAGCATTTCGTTCGTGCTCGGCTGCGTTCCGCCTGTTGTCGGTTTTTTGACGAACACAAAGGGATTTGCTTCACGCTCGCAGTGCGCTCGTGGACGTGTTTAGTGACAGACGTCGGTCGCTCGAGCCGAACATCATGGAAACGTGGACCGAAGATGCTTCCGTACAATTAATTGAATTGTACCAAAATAATCCATTGATAAGGGACCCAAAACATGAGGATTACTATAAAAAAAATAAGAAAATTAATGCATGGTCTCGTATATCCCAAGAATTATAGATATTTTATATAAGATATTTTCGCAATGTGCGGTCCAATTGAGCGTAGTAGCAGAGTTTAATAGAATCGTCAAACAAAATTATATCAAACGCACTGAGCGCGGTATACTTGTTTGCGTGCGCAGTGCCTACGGGCGGGTCGCGTCGGGACTCGGGACGAGCCGCCCCGCCACGCACACATTTAAAAATCGGTACTAATCGGAAAGCTCTCAGCTGGTAAACCAAGCGTTCAATCAGTGTTGCCGCGAACCGCATTCGCGTGATAGCGTAAAATGTGTGTGTCGTATGCCCGCTATCTTTTCTCACATACATACATATAATCACGCCTTTATCCCCGAAGGGGTAGACAGTGGCAAAGTATACGCCCCCATCTCGCCTTATAGTTTTATATCCCACGTAATCTGGTGAGCCTATTGCCATGTTGGAATGGACAGCCGCACGTCGCTGCGACCCGCAGTTGAAATTTTTCAAGCCGCCTATAAGGCCTTCAAGTTGGCTTAACGATTATCATTTTACTGACAACCGTGTTTCATTTCGAGTTTTCTTCCTCTACGCGATGAATCTTTTTGTGAAAGTGTTCCCTTAGTCGCCTCTTACGCCACCCTTGGGATGTATTGGGGTGGCGACATTTTGTACTCTTACCCGTTGCGTCTTAACTTAAACTAACCTAATTTCGACTAGATGATGCTGTATGAGAATGTCCAAATGTTTAACCTAATCCGTCATTATAATGATTGCATAAACTAAATGTAACAACCCTAATACTATAGGTAAGTATCGTGCGGTCGGGGTCGCAGATACCCTACTATATATATTTCTACTATGGTAGTAGACTCTCAAAGTTTGTCGATGTCATTCGAAGAAAGTTCTTAAATAGGCCAGTTGCTTTTTGACCTCTCAAAATGGTTAGCAAATCTAAATTTTGTTGATTGGATCTCATTTTATATATATTTGTAGATCCCCATCGTCTAGGCCTTTTTCTATTTTTGCTGACCACTGCTATAATAATCGCGGCAACAGCAACGACTGCTGCAATATTATTAATATCGTCCATATTCGCCAAGAGCCGCGAACTCACTGCGGAAAACTACGTTCGAGGACAGTGATCGTTGTAGGTTCGTTACACGTCCACACTCAAGGAACTTATACCTATAACTGGAATGCTTACGAAATCACAAAAACAAATTAAAATTGAACTTTATTTTTAGGGTCATTAAGTTTATATTGCATTACCTCATGCCAGATTCAAAAAACGTTCCTGAGCAGGACAACGACTTAATGGGATTGTGTCTCTTTCTTGCAACGGCAATGTGTTGCAAGTGGTAATAAAAATAAACGGACGGTAGTTTTTATGAGCAGTAGTAAACTAGACCAAAGGTATCAGTTTTCATACGTGCTACCAATACGCGTTAATATATATTATAATAATTATGTTTTCATTGCAAAATTCTATTATTTCAATATTTCATACATTATTTGTGTTACTTAAAATAAATAATTTGAAAAATAATAACTATACGTAGTAACTGATAAATTACGCATGGCAACTCTGATATTCTTAAAAACCAAGTAGTAGTGTCATTCTCTTTGATATCAAACAATATGGCCGAAAGTCTACCTCGTTGAAGTGAAAATTTCTCCGTGTTACAAGATATTTAGATTGGAAACTGCTAGTGCATCATGGTGAAAACTTGCTGTGTGAAGTGGTGTAAGAGTGAGGCGTATTCTGGTTCTGGAATTTCATTTTTTAGGTGAGTTTTATACTTTGTACGTACATATTACTTAGGTAGGGTGACAATGTCATGTATACTTTACATAATTCATATTTAGGTTTAGTTTAGATAGATATGTAATAATTATGTTTCTCTGTAATTTTTAACAATAAATGTATTAGATTATACATAATTATCATTCCATGTTTAGCGTGACAAGTGAAGTGACAAGTCACCCTCTTTCGCCTCCCACACTCAACTGGATAGACGCACCATGCAAGCTATTATTCAAATAATGTAATGCAAATTGAACTATGATCTTTCCGAAACTCTAACTTGTATCTTAAACGGCTCAACAACAACTCAAACGGCTGAATGGATCTGGCTGAAATTTGATACAGGGATAGAGTATAGTCCGGAATAACACGTAGGCTACTTTTTATCCAGGGAATATGTTCCCTCGGGAAGCGGAAACGGGAACCAAACTTCACGCGGGCGAGCCGCGATCATCAGCTAGTATACGTATATTTATTAACGATAAAATTGTAATTTATTTTGCAGTTTCCCAAAAAATGAAAATATTCGGCAACGGTGGCTGGAAGTTGTGCCATTTAAGAATAAATATTCATCATTTTTCAAGTGCGCTGTGAAATTAAGAAATAACAAGTCAAATGTTCAAAATAAAGATATTTATTTGGAAAAATATTACGTTTATGTAAAAGGAGTTGAAAAGCTGAAGCTTTCAGGAAGAGAGAGAGAGAAAAGAAAAGATTGAATTTGAACTGTAAATAATTAATGATTTATTAAAATTTAGCACTTGGGGGTCGTGGGTGTTTCGAGCAGCAAGTGCGATCTCCGATGGCCTTCGCAGGGTTCCGACTTATCTTAGTGGTTCTCAAGGCTGATGCAGTCCGCGACGTAGCCGTGCCGTCCACAAATTCGGCTGGCACGGTGTTTTCGACCCGCAGGGTGGATGCTGACAACCCGTAGGGTGGACGTTGACAACCCGTAGGGTGGATGCTGACAACCCGTAGGGTGGACGTTCCTGCTTGGAACCCGCAGGGTGGACCCCAATGATGGGGTTATTGACGCTCGCAGCTAAATCGCTGATCACTTTGGGAGCACCTGGCTCCTAACAATATTTTTTCACTTTGAAATTATACTCTGATGCACCTACGCCTTCGCGACTAGTGACTTTACATTATTTGAGTAATGGGGGCTTCGAAATTCGCGCGCGGTTGTTTTTATATTTTTGTACAGCGCCTCTAGCGGCACCACTCGAAACTACTAAACGTCAAGACCGCTTTTTAAATACGAATGAGGCTTCCGCCGTTGCGACAATAACTCGGTAGATGGCGCTTTCATTTATTAATCTACGTTTTCATTTTAAAACCCCTAATGTTGAACCCCTAATTGCACCCGTTGTTCCACAACGTTACAGAGTTTCAAATTTAATGCTCAGGGGTAGGACATCAGAAATCCTATACATTGCAGTTATCCGACCTTTAGCAAATAACCAATTTCAGTATTTTCTCACCTTCCTAATGGTAATAGGATTCACATATTATATATTCAAACTATTGAATATACAAAATAAATGTTTTTGGTACACACTATTCTATTTTTAAATTAAAGTTGAAGTTGGCGGACACTTATTATTGGAACGAAACATTTTATTTGAGAATTGCTCATATGATTTGGCTAATAAAATATTCAAACTTACTACTGTACTTTCATTTCAACCTCTTTAAAGTGTAACCTGCAACATAAACCGACGCTAGAGTGTTATGTGACGGCGGGCAGAGTTCATTGTGGTGCCAAGACTGTATGTTCTAGATCGGACTTACTTTTAATGAACAAGTATAAATTACTAGGAAATTGGATTCATTTGAGATTTTTGTGTAGGTAGACAGAAATCTCCCATTCCCAATATTCTTACCGAAGGCAAAAATGGGTTAGATACTTAGGTAAGAATATAATATATATTGGATTGTACGATACGAAAGTCAGTTTTACGTAGTTTCCATCCCCTCTGTCCTTTGTGTATAAAAAGAATAGGCTGACCTCCTACAACCCTGCGTAATATTTAATACGTAAGAATCTGAACAAAAATATAAGTTTGGTTTCCGATTTTTCGATAATGATAAATAAGACATGTTCGGCCCCTCTTCCCTAAACCGTCATACTTAATTTATACTTGCGGCACGACATGTCGGCCGTTTTGATATAAATTAACTAAGTTACGATATTGACCGAGTAAAACGGTCGAGTCATCTGTAAAGTTCGACTTTTTATTAGATGCAGTAAACTGACGTTTCAAAATGTCATTCCGTAACGAAGTTCAACCATTTTCGTTACGTAATGACTTTTTGAAACGTCAGTTTACTGCATCTATTAAAAAGTTCAAGTATAGTTGAAGTTGATAAGGTACCTACTAAACGGCCGTGTAAAAAAAAGAGAGATAGCAAGATCTGCCAAGTTCTCTTAGTACTTAACGGCCATCATACCGAGCGGGTAATGTATTGCTTGCTCTACATTACTCGCGAAGTTGAACGAAGTTCGTCGGCGAAGTTGCCCGAGGCAAATAAAATTTTTGACGAAGTAGGCCGAGGTGCCCCTCTACACTATCGTACTCGTCCAACTTCGTTCAACTTCGCGAGTAATGTGGAGGAAGCATAAGAATGGCCCCACACTGTGTGGCGCCTCTGGTGTCGCAAACGTTCATAGGCTGCGGTGACCACCGGTCCTTCTGGTGGGCCGTATGCTTGTCTGCCACCTTAGTGGTATAAAAAAATACTCATACTTATAGAATTCGGGACTTCACGCAAAATACTATTTACTTACATTCACCGACGTTTCGAGCACGTTGCAGCGCCCGTGGTCGCGGTTGGACTGAGGCGAGGATCGACAACAAAAAAATAGGTAATAACTGATCTGGTAAGTACCTAATTCATTAATTTTTGAAATGTCTGGTCAATTATTACAAGTATTCGTCAATTATTACAATGTCTAATGCAAGACCTAATTAAAACATCCTTAACCGTAAGTTCCATATATATTATTTATTATTGTGTAGGTCTTTCAATTTAATAAGAAAAATATTGTCTCACTAGCTAAAGCGATTGCATGGACACATTAGTAGAAAGAGATAGCATCCCATTTTCTCACTTTACTCTTCGGAACGCTTTTGATGTGCTCGTAAGCATTCCAGTTATAGGTATAAGTTCCTTGTCCACACTTGACACCGCGAACGACGAAACCTAGAACGGCTCCGCTTGTGCTCCGCTCGTGCTCGGTTCGTCTAGCGTAGACCCACCTTACTTTCTAGGAATATATATATACTTTCTAGGTATAATAGGAATAATACTTTCTAGGAACGGCGCCAAACAAACAATAAATAATGACAGCGATCAAATCGTGATTTCGACTTTTTTTTCATTACATTCACTCGGCAAGCTCTCTCATTCAGTACCATAACCAATTCTACACATTAATTTATACAGAAAGACTTAGACCCGCGACCATACAGCCATAGATATCGAAAAATGTGCGAGGAGAACCAAACGAAAAAAGTTGGCCGCCCTGGTTGCCAAAGCAATCGACTGTTCGGGAGATTGGCAACTCGGGTTTCATGCGGCATTCAACGGAATGGTGGATTATTATACATAAAGGTTCGACAACGTGCAAAAGTGTTGGAAAGTGATAAAGCGCAGTGAAACGCGAGTTTTTAGGTTTGTCGACGAATTCCACAGCAAGCCCTAGTAAGGTACCACCGCCGCCCACCTAGAGTAGAACTTAGTCCAAACTTGGACATACATGAATACGCTGCTCATAAGAAGAATCATAATATGAAAATGATTTATATTTTCACAATGAAAAAAACTTGACTTTGGCATACTCTCAAACCGAGAAAGTCCAAGAACAAGAAGAAAAGAAAAAAAAATACTAATTGCTTTTCAAAAATAATTTTAACAATGAAATTAAATAAGAAAGACAGACGAGATGAAGAAAAATATAATATACGAGTAGCTTTTAGACTATGAGCTATGAGAGCTTGATATTTCTCACACTGATGCTAAATCCGGGTCGACTCCAGTCCTCATTTAATGGAAGACCACTCGCGTAGGTAGTTGAAATGTTGTGAAATAATTTAGTAAAAGCTTACCAGGCTATATTCTCAATATGCAATAAACATTAAGCATATGAAATAGATATAGCTATTCCATTTCACACACATAAGCGTAAATTGAAATAAGATACCTACCTACCTTGTGATTTTGCGAAATGTCAGGTCCAGGGGAATAACCGTCGCTATATCGTTGACCTATGTAAATGATTATCTCTATGTATATAATATTATGTATGTAGATAGATCACCTTTGATCAACAATACCACAAACGGTATTGTCATAGTATTGTTGATCGAAGTAGATCACACAAAATGTTCTTTGATGACGCGTGACGCAGGGAATGCGTAGTTTGTCGCGGGTTCAAAATATCATAGGCAAAGCCGCATATCACAAAATATAGTTTACTAGCTGACCCGCGCAACTTCGTTTGCGTGATAAATGAAGAACCGCTGGACCGATTTTGTGCAAACTTCACATAAACCATCTACCAAATAGTCCGAACAAAGCCTAAACATTTGGTTTGGATAGGTGAGCCCGTTCTTGAGTTATAAAATTACAACGAAAAGTGGCATTGATTTTTATATATATAGAAGATAGATAATCCGACCTACTAATATTATAAATCTGAAAGTTTGTGAAGATGTTTGGAAGTATCTTACTCCGTCACGCTCTAAGGGTTGAAAGGATCTGGCTTAAATTTGGCACAGGGGTATAATAATATTATGGTCTGAAATAACACATAGGTTATTTTTAATCTCGGGAAAACGTTTCCATAGAAAGTGTGGAATGGGAAGAGAATTTCACGAGGGCGAAGAATTAGTCTAGTTGGTGTATCGGTATTATGTTATGTTATGGTTGATAGAAGATACATCTCACATGTTTCTGATGACTAGGCAATGCGTATGTTGTGTTAAAAATCAAATGACAAGCGAATGTGCGGGGTAAGGCTAGTTTATAATAGGTAGGTAAGTATAAAAGTATTGGAGAGGAAACTGGCTCCGTGTTATATGAATCGATTGTGTCTTCAGTCACAACAATATTGTACAATACACAGACATTTCCTCTCCTCGGTACAATCGATTCGAAATAAAACATTATTCAGTAAGTTTTGACTAAAGTGACTTTGTAAGCCCGCATCTCACACACAGTATAGACTAGACCAGGGGTTCCCAACCTTTTGCAGGCCGCGGCGCTCTTGTAAGTCTTGAAATTTTTCACGGCTCCCCATCATATCACGTGTAATCAACCCCCCCCCCCCCCCCCCCCTCGACTAGTAATCCTCCGCACAAGCCACTTTCCTGTGCCATGGAGCCTCGGCCAAGTCATTATGCAGACCAAATCCGGGAAAACATGTGAAGCCGGCGTTATCTAGGGAAACTGTCTTCTTTTTTACTTGTGGAATCTATGTGCCGAAATCGTAGCGACTGAAACCATACGGTGCTCTACCACTACCTACGGTCGGGAGCCACGGGAGAGATGTCCCAGGATTCCCGACAGACCTTGGCTACCACAGCGACGTCATCTACTTTACTTCGTTTGGTTCGAGTACTTCCCCGCGTCTTTGGGAGCTTTCGACTCTCGCTTCCTGGGTCGTGTGTCGTGCGAAAAACTTTAACGTCACGTTGTCGTCTTGGGCCTGCATCTGTAAGGACGGTGAACAGCCCCCGCCCAGACCTTAGGCCCCCGGTCATAAAGTCCGATAGTATGGGCAAAATCGAGTGTATGGAACTCTCGCCGCAGACTGGAAATCTCGGGTTGGAAAGTTATCTCCCTGCTCCCTCCCTGCCATCTCTTACACGAGAATGACCTGCTCGCAGAAAGACGCGGCGGTGTCCCACGTACTCCCGTTGGAAATCATCGCTCGCACCGTAGTCTCCAGCGAGATAATGTTCAGGTCAAGACCTGCCACTAGAACCTGGCGCCCACGCTATGCTCTGTATGGAGCGCTGTATCCTTGCAGCTTCCTTCGCAGTGCTGACACTGAGCCGTGGTCTCCCGGCGTAATCGCCACAGATACTTATCGGAGCATGTGACAACCGGTAGAAGAGATTGCCATGGCTCCTCTCCAGCCCCTCGTTTATTATCGATCTGATCACCACCTAAGTTGAGAGATCCACTAAGACTCTTCAAGATGGTCAACGCGGTGAGGACTTGGCCGATTTCCTTGGGCGGAAGGTGGCAACTTTCGCCTCTAATTATTCTCAGACACCGCGTAGATTAGTTTTAAAAAATCGAAATAGTTGTCTTGACAGACAGACCCTTTTCTGCAAAGGAGTTTTAGAGCGGAGTCCGTGACTCGGAAAACGACGGCGACAGGTCAAACTCAAACTCAAAAAAACGTTCATATTGCATAGTCCTACTACATAGGCACGTCTTGCGACACGTTCATGAATACAAATCAAAGTTAGTACCACCACCAGTTCGGAACGCGGCCCGCTTAAGCAGAATTGGCAAAAATCTTGGCGGGCTATTCTTTTTGTGCTCTTTTTTATTTTTTGAGAGAGGGGCGCCGCGAAACGCCTCGCGGCGCCCCTCTGGACTTTCTACGGGCGCCGCGGCGCACAGGTTGGGAACCCCTGGACTAGACTAAAGAAAAATATCATTTTCATCATGAACAGAAGCAGGCCCATCATGACGGCAGCGTGACGTGAGAGATTCACGCACGCCCCCCCTTAGAAGCGGGATCACACCGAAAACCCCCCAAACACGCGACCCCCTATCCCTACCACACCTAGGCGAGGTAGCAGTGGTCCGTTGGGAGTCCTGGGACCACAGAACAGTTAAAGGAGGTTGGGACATCCTTCCGAGGGTTAACCCGGGGCTGCCACCCAACCATAGGCTGTTAGGCGTTACGTGAGTTTTTTTTAGTCGATAGGACTCGTAGCACCCACGATGGATTTTCTCTCACGTTAAAAAAAAACACCCGATATGTGACAATGACAACTTGCCCTTTTTGAGCCTGGGTAAATCCGCAAATCGAGAAAGCAGAAGAAGAACGATGTTTGTTGTGATTACTGTCTACTTGATGACTAATATGTTTGACTCTACGTCCGCACAGGCAGGCGGCTTGCTTGGCGCCTAGAGCCTAGTGGCTTGCATCCTGGCTACTTTCTAGGATACACGGTGGCCGCACGGATAAAATAATCAATTCCGATTCGGACTATAACGTCTAAATACCTCGGGAATTGATTCATTCAACCCTCGGATAACATCCGCAATCAAAATGCCTCGCGCCTGGCGACAAAAAACCAACATGTTTGTTTACTTGGATACACGCTACGCTACTCACTAGTCGCCAAGCGCGCAGTGCGGCCGGTCCTGAACATTCAAGTATGTTCGTTTTACTAAGCTACTCGCTAGGTGACTCGCTAGGCGCCAAGCAAGCCGCCTGCCTGTGCAGACGTAACCTAATAGATAGAAGAGTTCAAGCGGCACGGTTTGAAATGAAATGTAAAATACATACATATCTTTATTTAGGTACGTTGGTCACAAAATAGCACGGCTACGCACCCGTTGGACCTCAAAGTTTAGACCCTATTTTAAAACATTATTAACTATTTATACCACAATTTATAAATAAGGTCCAACGGAACTCGTTTCTTGATAGAGGGTTCAATGGAACCTCGACTTTAGGAAAAATAATAATTTTAAGGTCCAAACGGTAAACGGAGGTTCAATGGATCACAATTATCAAGGAGGTCCAAACTTTGAGGTCCAACGGGTGCGTAGCTAATAGCACATATCGTCGGCTAAAGTGTCAAACCTCGTAACTCCATTTTTTTGAAAATGACATTTTTATACAATTTTAATTGATAATTAGAAATCCTCGTAACTACAGGCCGCCATTATGAATACCAAGATTATTCCTTCTACTTAATCCTGGGACATCCTTCCAAAGGCCTTACACGGGGTTCTATGAATTATATCCACACGTAAAAACAAGACTCAAATTCGCAAGGCAATATTTTGTGTGTAATAATTACACGCGGGTAAATCCGCGGACGGCGACTTGTTTTATCAATGGAAATAAAAAAAATAGCGACATAGAACAATATGTGCGGGAAGTAACTCGCATATCTTGCATACAATGGTAAGGTCAAGCTTTTTTATGCATAATACTGAGAGGACCGAGGTTGTTTTTAACCTCCAATTCATTTAGAACCTCTTTTACAATGTTTTTGTTTTTAAAAGTAATTAAATTATCACACAAGATAATAGAGATGAGCGTTTTAAGATCATCGATGTTGGCCATAAAAACGCATGTCGATAACGCCACTGAATCAGATATTTGAACTTTTAATATAAATGTGTGTTTGTTCTAGAAATATCCCGAACCTCCTGGATCGATTTTGACAGGACTTCGCTGGTTGATATTGATATCTGATATTTAAGGGAGGAACTTAGGTTACTTAAAAATGTCAGGTTGCCGGGCAAAAAATATTAAAATCTAATGAATGGCGGATACCTTACCACGCGTGGGAAGTCGCAGGTATCAAGCATCAAAGTTAAGATTTCTAAGAACATCCGTCATTTAAAAAAACATATTTTTCAATTCATAGAACTTCTTTGATCAAAGATTTAGAATGTCTGTGTTTATTCAATCTGTTAGAGCCAAATATGTTCACGCTTTCATTCCTTACCTATAGAAGTATTATAAATATTTAAAGAGGCCGCCGATAATCGATACCTCCTCCTAACACTTACTTGAATTTAGACCCTCGTATTAGACAGGCTAAGTAGCCTTGACCACAGTTCCAAACTAAACTAACTGAGGCCATTCAAGTATCAAGTATTAAATATTGTTATGTAACATATTTATTTGCAGTTCTAAACCCCTGGACCCCAATTTTTTAACGTGTGGAAGTCCCCCAAAGGGTTCATGCAGATCTCCAGTCGACTACAGCTACATGGCCTCTAACTATCCATCTAGCGCTGAGTTCCCGGGTTATTTCACGGAAGTATGTCCCAGCGTCCTCCTAAGTCCTACCCTATGCATTTAAAAATAAGCAAAGAAACGTTCCCATTTATTGCTTACCTACGTAATAATTTGAATGGATCCTAAAAATATCTATGATTTGCAACCAAACATTGTGATACAACTGATCTAACCTCTCTTTTTGCTTATGTTGATAATGTTTTTAGATCGAGGTTCTAAGAAACAACCTTCCTTTGGCCACATTTTAAAACATGACTAATCTGACTCATATCGTAATGTATGCATCGACAAGCAGTTAATAGGTATGAGTATAGACACAATGAATACACTGGATTTTCCAACACGTTCAAAATTAGGTAAAGTATTCGCGTTATCGCGAAAAGGAATGTAGTTATGGCAAAAATATTATATTAGCTTCGTGTAGTTTCGTCATCAATGGGTTTTTACTTAGACCATATAACACGGGACTAGCCTTTGCGAACCACCGCATACAAAAATATTCTGCCAGTTTTCATACAAGTGAAGGGGGAAACACAAAGACATATAAAATTTCATTGCATTTAAAAATGTATTAATCGACAAACGCGTAATGGCTGTTGTGTGTTAATTGTTATTGTACAGTCAACTACAATGTAATGTACTAGTTTAATCATATAAAATGATGTACTGATGTACAGTGCTTTTCATAAAGCCAAAAGACCAAATGGTCATGTACAATGGCAGAAAACAATGCTTAAGTAAGGCGCATCCTGTGGTTAGATGATCTAAGGGTTTTTATTGTGCGCTGTGTGTATTGTCAACGGACGGAATAAGTCATAATTTCAATCTTCAGTAATACATTATAGATAGACATTAATCGATAATAATGTCAAAATGAGGTACTTACTCATAATAAGAGAAAAATCCGCTACCGCTAAATTCCGCTAAAGATAACTAATGGAACCAGGCGTTACATGGTGGAAATTCATCTTAGAACGATAATAAAGGAGGGGAGGGAGAGGAACCCACCTCACACCCTCGATTCGTCAATCCTGACGTACAACAGTTTATGATAACCACAACTAATTGGTGACTATATAAGAGGAATGACGAACCTCCTCAAGAAAGGAATTTTGGATGTTGGATAGGAAAATTACCTGTATGTACCCTCCAGATTGTTAATAATGAGCACTACTCCGCTTGACTTCCGCTAAAGATTAAAATTCCATCCCGCTCACAATCTATCATTCATAATGTAACAAAGTAATACAGAAGACGACAATTTTACCGTCCCTCTGAGTTCTCAAGACGTTCATCTATTGGGCTCGATCTGGCTCAATTGAATAAATGCCCCACGGAGGTGATGGCGCTGGCGTTCGCTATTAATGCCGGATCCTACGTGCGTTGTTATGTAAATAGGGTCGTGCCTACAGATGAGCGGCTCGCCTCGACTGAGGTGCTCCACCAGGGTCACGGACGAACGTACGCTAGGTGCCCTCACAGTGGCTCACAGCCCTCGCCTATGCGTCATAATTTGTTAGAATTAAAAACACATTCTTGAGCTACTGTTGGATCTATGCAAATGATTTAGATACAAGTTCTATAACATTTAATGTAATACAGATCTCTCTAATTTTATATGCCGCTCTGAAGTTGGCAATGCGTGCTGTTGTGCAGCCGCCTGCAGCCTCAAACATGTGCTTACTCAACTACTGCAACTTCAGTGCCATTCTCTTGCCTGTTCTTTCCATGGCTGTGTTCTATGGCGTCAATATGAGAACTTATATAAATACGCAGGTGATTTTATGTTAACTCAAAACCAATTTGGCGAATAAATTTTTATGATTGGCGTATCGATGTGTGGGTAATTGAAACGAAGCATAATCTCGCCGCTCTGACGCACGTGCACTCATACCGAATATCGATCCACCAACAATTATAACTTCGATAAAAACCAGCTTCGCCGAAGAAACAACACGACCTGAGATTTTTCCTCTTAGCATATCTACTTGGAATATTATTAACATCTTTGTTTTTCAGTCATTTCTTAAGATTTTTTTCACCTAGGTAGGTGCTATATGGTTTTCCCAACAAGATATCCTGCCTGCCAAGGTAACAAATATAATATAAGTACCATACTTAAAATATATGACTCTATAACTGACTAAAAGAAAATTTTCCTGCACTGTCTAAAAATAATTCCAACAGGTAGACAAGTAACACATATTGTTGTAAAAGAATATTAGTGGGATAACACAACAGATATCAGTTTTCTGATTCATAACATCATCATTTTAGTAATATTGATTGGTATTTGAACGCAACGCACACTAAATTAGGCAACAGGAAAAAAAGGAAAAATTAGGGAGACTCAACTACACAACATTTAGCCATTATTACGTGGAAATCCCTCATGGTTGCTACGTTGGACTCTTACCTAACTAGTACCTAGTACTACTAGTAGTGACACCGCATCCGCAAATATTTTGTTTCGGAGTTTGGGTGTTTTCTATGTATAATATGTATGTACCTATTTAGAAAATATATAATTATGTATATCAGTCGTCTAGATCCCATAGCACAAGCTTATATTAGCTTAGTTTGGGCTAGATGATGTGTGTGAATGCCCACAAATATTTATTTAAAAAAAAATACCACACGCACGATGACCTAACACTGTGCACGGCCGGGAGCCACAGGTAGGCCATTCAGTATTTTTTGCCATTGAACGGATGTCCCAGGACTACAACATGTAGCCTTATAATATGAGACGATAGTAGTCTGATAGTCTTAGGTATAATTTGATAGGCCTTTCAAAAACAATGTAGGGTTGCTAAATACATTTATTGCTTGAGACGTGGAGGGAGAACTAACAATTTCATGAGGGAGGACCTAGGCTAGCATAGACTTAGATAGGCAAGAGATAAATAGGCCTATTAATTTTATCCAGTATATGTCTATCTACTAGACCCAGATAGGCATAAACTTTTCTGAAAACTCATTTAAAAGCGAAGCTGCGGGCAGAAAACTAGTTTCATAATTATAAAAGTAACAATGCTGTTGCTAAAGTCAAAGTATGCCGTTAACGCCATTCTAAAGTTGGCAACGGAATAGCTTATTGATATTTCAAATGCGTAGGATACAGTTGAATGATTCACACAAGAACTAAAATAAATACATTAGAATAAGCTGCCGGCCATGACTTTTACACGCAACTACAGTCACAAGTTACATTCTTCAAAAGGGTTATCAATTCAGAAGTACTGCATTCATCCATAGATTTTTGCAACTGGGTGATTCCACAAAAATAGGGCTACTTGGTGTTTTCAGCACCTTTCATTAAAAAAAAAATCTTTTTTTTAACAATTCACTGGCCTGATATGTCTTACACAAATCATTCTTTATGAATCATAATTTTTTTTGGAATGAACAATAATTTAAGTGCTAAAAATAGTCAATCTTAACTAAAAAATGTCAGTCCCTAGCAGTGTCCGAATCCCCGAATGTTTAATACATACGTCTTAATCTCGAAAATCAATAACCTAATTGTTTTATTCATCTATGTTACGTTGAAAGCTGGGTTTGTGCTTATATAATAAATAAAATTTAAATAAAAGTAATAAATATTTTTGACTTTCAAACTGTGTCCACAGTTTTTAGCATCAGTCCCTAGCACTAAATTAAATTTAACATTTCGCGCCCTAGAAAGTATTGATAGCGAATGACATTAATTGAATGACAAGATTGACGTGAAGTTAGCTACTTATTATGTTACTCCTGGTCTCCTGGAGGTCGGCTAGTCTAGACCAGTCTAGTCGCCGCGTGCGTCGTGACATCACGTGCCAGTCCACACGTGTGTTCAGTCCCTAGGTAAGCATTTTTGAACTTAAATGATAGTGTTTTTTGTAGTTTATTGTTAATAATAATTAAATATATCGGTCTTATTTAGAACACTAACAAAAAAAGATCTCTGTGTACAGCATGTCCGAGACAACTTGATATGTTTTCACTATCGTCAGTCCCTAGACCGTCAGTCCCTAGTCGAAAACGTTACTTAGGACTGACGTATAGGCTAGGGACTGATGATTTCCTACTTATGGTCCAAGTTTGCCACATGTCTGTGGTACCTTCATTATTGCCCATTCATATTAGGTACTCTATTTTTATTTTACAGAAACATGGCAGCCAAGAAAAAACTTAAACTTACAAAAGAAGAAATAGCTCTTAAAAAGTCAAATGCCGCAAAAGCACGCTTTTTTATTTCGATAAATAGGCTATATCGTCAGTCCCTAGAAAAAAAATCAGAAAAGCCTGAATTTCTCCTAAAATACGTGGTTGTTTAAGTGGCCCTTTGAAGTACACGATAGGGATATGACTACCGATGGCTAGGCTAAATATAAATCTATTTGTATTCAAATTGTGTCGTGGTCAAAAAAATCCTCAAAGTAGTCCTATTCTTGTGGAATCACCCAACTAGAGACGTAGTTGAGTGTTTTTGGTACGTGTGAAG
The DNA here is from genome assembly GCA_933228765.1 of Miltochrista miniata. Lineage (NCBI taxonomy): Eukaryota > Metazoa > Arthropoda > Insecta > Lepidoptera > Erebidae > Miltochrista > Miltochrista miniata. The sequence goes on from OW121751.1 coordinate 28,153,569, forward strand.
TGTGGATGAATGTCATTTCCTTTCAGTAATTTTCAGTATTCCTATAAAATCTCAAATTAGATGGTATTTATTTAAATTGAGTACTAGATTGCATGACAGGCACTAATCATACTTCATACTAATATTATAAATGCGAAAGTTTGTGAGTGTGGATGTTTGTTACTCTTTCACGCTCGAACGGATGAACGGATCTGGCTGAAATTTGGTACAGAGATACATTATAGGCTACTTTTTATCCCGGGAATAAGTTCCCACGGGATGCGTGAACGGGAACAAATTTTACGCGGGCAAAAGCTGCGGGCATCAGCTAGTTTTAATACGTGTGGAGTGTGGATGAATGTCATTTAAGTACTTTAAGTATTTTTCAGTATTCCTACAAAATCTCAAATTAGATGGTATTTATTTAGATTCAGTACTACATTGAATGACAGACATTAATTACAATAGCAGAAAGATGCCCAGGTAGGTAGTCATTCTCATTACTAGTCGTTTATCACTTATCAGACAGCTCAGAAAGAGCCGCGCCTCTAGCCGTTTACGTTCATCAACATATTCATTGCCATATTAATCCTCATGATATCACACTTTTATATATTCATCATTATTTTTGCCCAAACTGCTAACTTCAGAGATGAAATACAGATCTGACTTATATCTTAGTTGATAAGATTCGCGCGACCGTTAAGAGTCCATATGACGCCAAATAGACTATTACTTTGATCTAGATCTCAGGACTCGTGAGGTCTGCTGAATTAAAATTTGAACACAGACCACTTCAGTTCATGAACTAAAAACGCTCTAGGCTCGAAACACGATTACTGATAAAATCCTCGATAGATTTTTGTATTGAAAATACCTCGATTTCGTGAAATTTTAAGCTAGATCTCGAATGTTATAAGTTGTTTTTATAATATAAAATATTTATAAGAACGGCAATAGTAAAATCTTCATTTGCACTAGAGCATTTTTTTCATATTGGTTATAGTTTCTTCATAATTAATTTATTTCGTTAAAAGCGCACAAAAACCGATCGCATCTCTCTCTTTCTTGCACGCTAAAATGTATATCTTCTATCTTCTGTTAACAATTTGGCGTCTGGTAGGCTCTTAAATATTTCCAGTCGGGAATCCCAAATATCGTTTGACGCAAAAGGAAGATAAGTGTGTCTCGTCGGATGAATGCCAAAGACGTTCTGTGAATTCATTAACATAGCAAATGCGAGGCCGCTCCTCGCTCCGCTCAGCTTCTACGGTAGAGACATTATTATGATTGATACAAACGCGTATCAGAAGATAATGGGAAACCTAGAGGTTTAATGATATTCAAATGTTGAATGAATGAATTCATTTATGTTTTTGTCATTACCGTGGTGACAAGACCTAAAATAGCCCACTGTACTCTTAGTAATTAGTTTATTGTATTATGCTGTTAATTGTAATGGCACTTCAGTTTCACTATCACGCAGTATAACTTAAAGAATCCGTATGACGCTAAATGGAGTATTATCTTGATCTAGATATCGGAACTTGTGAGGTCTAATGAATTAAAATTATAAACACAAGTAACTTCAATTTATTATATTAAGTATAAAAATTAATTTCACACTACAAATTATTGAAAAATCATTGATGGTTCATTATTCTGAAAGTAATTATCCTATTTATGATGATAGTTTTGATAGTAGTCATCTGTTATTCCAGTACGAAAAAGCCAGATTCGTTCATCAGTTAGAGCGATAAAGCATGGTAATGAGACATACATCCATATAATGTAAAAAATACATACAAACATTTGCGATAATCATATTAGTAAGGAAGTATCAACATCATATTCCTTAGTTTAAATTTTCCATAAGTACTTGTAAATTAAAATTATTATTGAGTAGTTGTGGGAAACTTAGCAACTACTTAATAATAATTTAATTTGTATTATTGCAATGAAATGAATCATTCATTAGGGACATTTTCAACAATGCAGGAACGTCACATCAAGCTGTCAGTCATCGTCACTGAAGCATAATAATGTTATACCTACTAAAAAAAAAACAAAAGGCCTATTTTCTTGGCCGTAGTGTAATGCTGGTAATTTTTCGCACAACTGAGTGCCTACGCACCTCCCAAACAATGACAGCTAGTCGTCAGAAAGCATTTCTGAAGCTAGTCAAGAATCATTCTTTTATTTCTTGCATAATTATGAAAATCTTATTTCCTTATTATAAATGCAAAAATTCGTGAGGATTACAGGATGTTTGTTATTTTTTCACGCTCTAACTACTGAACGAAATTGGCTGAAATTTGGTACAGGGATAACTTATAGCCTTTTTATGCTGGGAATAAGTTCTCATGGGAAGGGGGAATGGGGATAAAATTCAACGCAGGTAGGTCCCGGACGCCGCGCCCCGTTATGTTGTCTCATCATAAAGTTTTTACTAGGTATATCAATATAATCTCTAATTTAGTGACTGGGGTCGGGTGTGCATCGGCATTGGTTTCAGTAAATCATGGTACCCATACCTGCCTATACCTAGGTAGCATAGTACGTAGTTCAGAGCACTTTTGGGTCAGCAGCGCGTTGATCAACTGAACGAAAATTAAAATGTATCTAGGTACATAAGTTATTTGTATTTTCAATTCGTTTTCACGCGAACAAGTGCTAAATGATACTTATAACATCTTTCTCATTGTAATTAATCGATACCTACTTAAAGATAATGCTCTTATAATCAATACATATAATAAAATCGTAACAGGTCGCTGTCTGTACATGGAAGATAAATAAGAAAAAATATTATTATTATGGCTTTATGAACGCAATAGAACCCAAAACAATGATTTTTAGAATTTTTGTCTGTTTGTCTGTATGTCTGTTTGTCTGTATATCTGTTTGTCTGTACGGTTGTGCACGCTAATCTCAGTAACCGCTCAACCGATTGCAATGCGGTTTTTTTTATTGTGTTGAGGTTTGCTCCAGTTAACATTTAGCGTTTGTTTTATGTAAATCGGTTTAGAAATAAAAGAGTTATAACACTTTTAAGAATCAGATATTTTGAAAATTTTAATTGTAGGGGTTTCTTTGAATGTGAGTGAACCTAAACTGGCGTGTTGGCTTAATCATAAAAGAACTGAATTGTTTTAAAATAGACTTAATCATTAAGCTCTTTTATGATTAAGCAAACAGGGCGGTTTCAGACACTGCTTGATGACTCTGATGAAGAAATACCTTTCCTTTCATACACCTTATGTGACGTAAACGAAGTTGCGGGCTCAGCTAGTTCATAAATATGTGTAAAACATGTTATTGGTAGGTACCATTGCAGGATAAGTACCATTCAGTTTAGTGCCAGCCAATGATTAATTCAGCTGTACGATAAACCAGACCTGTGTTGATAATTAGTTTAGATAACGCTACAATGCAAAAATAACATAATGTGAGTCTGTATCTAGCTAGTTATTACCCGCGGCTACGGCCGTGTGGTGAAGTTATCCCCTATTTCAGTTCATACAAGTCTTTCTACGCAATAAATTGTAGCTTAATCATTTCTCAAGCTCTAGTACAATACATCGCTGTACCAAATTTCACAAGAATGAGTTCAGTTCAGGTTCCGGCGTTAAAGCATAACAGACAGACAGTTACTTTCGCTTTATGTTAGTTGGGATTTACTATAAATAATTTTCCCACACCACAACTACAAGAAACTTACTAAACAAAAGAAGTTGACATTTTCCAATATTTGATAGATAACGGCGGAAAGCGCTGGACCGCGTGTTGTGGCGTAAATTTGGAAAGTCCTACGTTAGCCGAGTCCAGTTATCTCTAATATTGGCTAATTTGAAAGTCTCTATCGTATCAAAAATCGAGTCGATGTACAGCAAATAGTAACGGAAATAGGAACGTTTTTAAGTTAGAACTTCATAATCATACTCTTTTCGTAGTCCAGTATCCCCTCTTATGTAGAGGGGATACAGATCACAGAACGTTTTAGTAGGATTTTCCGCACGATGAATAAAAGGTTTTCTGTTTTTAGCCAGTATTGAATATCCGCCCACACAAGCCTAGACGAGAAGCAAAATTTATAAGGGATCTCACTACCGAGACAGTCTACCGACCTTTGAAATTTTTTAAAAGGTTAGATTAGGTAATAACTAAATCTTGGATCACTAAAATGTCAGAGCTGTGGTATTTGGCATACCGGCACCGCCTTTCCGGCAATAGATCTGACGTCAGAGATAACTACAGCGGTACATTCTTACCAACTCATACAGAATTGTATGTATGACAGCAGCTTTTTTTTTATTTACGTGAGTGAAAATCCTCATGGATGTTATGCCGGACTCCTACCGACTAAAAAACCTCACGTAACGCCCATCAGCCTATGGTTGGGAGCCCCGGGTAAGCCCTCGGAAGGATGTCCTAGGTCTCCCAACTGTATGATGGCAGCTTCATGCGGGTGTATGATTTGAAAAAGATATTTCCAGACAGGGAATAAAGGATCCTACTAAGATGTTTCGGGACTTAAAAGTAAGTTTGTGCTACTGACCATCGCCGGAGGCTTTGAATTACGCTCCCTTTCTGTGGGTAGACGACCTGACAGCAGCCACTGTCAACTTGAACTCTACACTTGAAAATCTCTCATAACGAGCAATTTAAGCGAACCTTTATATGAGCATAAATATGTAAAGAAAAGACGTATCAATCTTGAAACAATAGGCAGGGGTATCCAGAGTTGGTTTTCAAGGCCGGTCTGAGTTCTAAGGATTTACTTACGAGGTCTAACATACCTATGTCGCTCTGTTAGGTCCAGTTAGGGTTAAGTTAATCCTTGGGACATCCTTTCGAGGGAACGTGTGGTTTTTAGTCGGTAATAGTCGGGAATAGCACCTATGAGTTGACAGAATAGTGGTTGAAATCCAGAGAGTGAGAACACAGAGGTGCAAACTATTAATTTAACAACTTTATGCCTTTGAAATAAAAGTCTAATTTGTTTACGTTATTATAACAGTCACAGAGATCAAGCTACATTTTACAGAGTATAACTTAAATCAAATCAAATCGAATCATATTTATTTCACTTAGGCATTATACAGATGCGCTTGTAAAACGTCCAGAATATAAAACAAAAACTCTACCACCAGTTCACAACACGACCCACCTGAGAAGAACTGGCAAGAAACTCAGCGGGTTATTCTTTTTTGTGCTCTATTGACAATTATTAAAGAATCTAAAAACTATACATTTTCACAATTTTTTTTCAGAATCCAGCAGAGCAAGCTTCCTTATCCTATGACTGCTTCTGTGGCGCAGTCGGTAGCGATACCGCCTGCGGCGCTGGAGGTCGTGGGTTCGATCCCCACCGGAGACAAATATTTGTGTGACCCATAAATGTTTGTCTCAAGAGTCTGGGTGTTTCTATGTATAATATGTATGTATTTAAAAGTATATAAGTACTAATATCCGTGGTCTGATACCAATAACACAAGCAGGTTATTCCTAGCTTACTTTGGGATCAGATAGCGTTGTGTGAAATGTCCGTGAATATTTATTTATTTATCCAACAAATAAATAATCATCAATTGTATAGTATCCAGTATCCCTTGCAGCACAATTCACTTTTTATACAATTTTTAAACTTATTCAGGGACATACTTTTAACGCATTGCCCAATGGGGTTCAGACAACCTGGCAGTGGCGGCCGGTGGGTCCACAAACTGGTGGTGCACTTTACTTGATCTCTAGTTTTCAATTAAATAAGACCCTTGGTGGTCCTGCCAATTTTATATCTACTTTATTTTGAAACCATTAGGCATTATGCTCAACAGTACCACCTATTAGGGACATAAAACTATAGATTAAACGTGAACGTATACTATGCCTCTGCCTACCGCTTCGGGGATAAAAAAAACATCCTTCATGGATATTGTTATGCTCATTTCTACACACACCAGACACTTAACAACCAATATTTTCTTTTCTTTAATACTTAAATAAATTAATATTTGTTTATTACATAAAGAAAAGAAATTAATAGAACTAAAATCAAAATAATAAAAAAACTAACAATTTAAAAATTAAACAATCGACAAATATTTAACGCGTCACAGAATACAGCGAAGCAATACGAGAATTTGAATTTCGTCAAACCAAACATCGGGTGCTCTCGGGTAATGTTCGGTTTTCCCGAACGCGTGCGGCGCACGAAATCAGACTTATTGCTCGGTACATTTTCTATGAATGATGTTTTGTCTCACGCGCCGGGGGTATTAGCTCGGAACTAGTACAAGTTGTATGGGCCGTCCTCGTGCGCTCGGGAAAGTGCACGCCGATATATTTTACAGGGAATTTGTCGTGTAGTGTAGCAATGAGCTTAAATTGTTCCGTCACACTTAGATATGTTATTTGTTTTAAGTATTTGTAAGAATAGGAATTACTTACATACCTAATGGTAGGTAATTAAATAATAAAGATGTCGTAAAATTTTGTAGTTTTTAAACCTTTTGAACTGGTGGTTCACCGCACGAGCGCACTTAAGGTACAGCCGCCACTGCAACCTGGTCGAGTTCAATGCCAGAAAAACGCAGGCGTGTGCGTTTACAGCTAAGAAGTCCCCATTCCTACCCCTACCCTCTCTTCAGAACATTACGGTTCCACTAAAGGACAACCTGGAGATCCTCGGTATAGACGTCCGGCGTGAGCTCAATCACAAAAACTACACAGAGAGTTGTATTGGGCTGGCCTCGCGGAAACTCGGAGTCCTAAATAAGGTGAGACGGTACTTCACGCTACATCAGAGATGTTTGCTGTACAAGACGCAGATTCGTCCCTGCGTCGAGTACTGTTCTCACCTCTGGGATGACTCCGCGAGGTACTTGTTGGACGCACTTGACGCTATGCAGAGACGTGCTGTCCGAATAATTGGTTGTCCTGAGGTGACGGGAGGCCTCGAACCGTTGGCGCAGCGAAGAACCGTAGCGTCCTTGGCTGCCTTCTACCGAATGTATCACGGCGAATGTTCTGAAGAGCTCTTCAATCTGATCCCACCATCACCTTTCCGATCCCGAACAACGCGTGCCGGGCAGAGATGCCACTCATACACAGTGGAGAGAATCTTCGCCAGAACCGAGCGTTTCAAAAGATCGTTCCTCTGTCGAACTATAAAAACTTGGAACGACCTGCCCGCACACGTGTTTCCCTCATGTTACAACCCCGGGTTCTTTAAGAGGAGCGTGAAGAGGCACATCACAGGGCCGCCAACTTGAGGACCGCTGTAAGAAGTGGCCCCCAATCGCAAGATGCGCCACGGCTATCCATCGTGGCGACGTCAATTTGGCGAGCTGAATATAAAAAAAAAAAAAAACTTTTAATTTCGTCTGGTAACCTAACTAAAACATTCAACCTCTGCTTCTTGCCAACCAGTTTAATAAACTGTCAGGCCGCCAACATTCAGTTTATTAAACTGGTGGAAAAACTATGTTGCAACTTATACTATACTTATACCATACGTGTCAAGTCTAATACATATATACTTACTAGGTAACCCGCGCAACTTCGTTTGCGTCACATAATAGAGAGTATATCACCTGTTCCCGTCGCATTTTTTTATTCATTTGTTACAAAAAATATGATAAATGAAGAACCGCTCGACCGATTTTGTGAAAATTTCACATAAACCATCTACTAAATAGTCAGAACAAATCATAAACATTTGGCTTGAATAGGTGAGCCCGTTCTTGAGTTATAAAATTACAACGAAAAGTGGCATTGATTTTTATATATACACTAGCTGACCCGCGCAACTTCGTTTGCGTGATAAATGAAGAACCGCTCGACCGATTTTGTGCAAACTTCACATTTCGTTTGGGTAGATGAGCCCGTTCTTGAGTTATAAAATTACAACGAAAAGTGGCATTGATTTTTATATATATAGAAGAGAAGATATAGATACGCTTATTCGTAGATGTACGCGGAAGAATCCTATCAAAAGATTAACGGCAAGGAAATTTCCACACTGCCTCCCTAATTTAATTACAAATAGGCTATTAAATTTCTCGTGATATTGTTGTGAGTGGATATTACCTGCGTAGCTATCCTGATAGGTTTAAGCCAAGTTTAAGATACGTGGGACGTTTTCATAACAATATTGCTTTGATTCTATTGTTCAACTTGATATTATGTTTCAGTGAGATGAACAAGGGCGAATTACACGTAGGCTTTGGGGTAAACGCCCACTCAGCGCCGGCGAGACGAGCACAAGGTTACTCTACCCACGCTGTGTGGTTGTGACGTACATAGCTATCAGTTTTTTTTACGAAAAGTTACATTATAAGAAGTGAATGGCTGCGATACACCTACAGGCGAAAATCTTAATTAAGTGATGGAATTAAATTTCCTTTGACGTTATTTCCTTAATGAATCGTGTTTTTTTTCGTCGTCCCGTACACACCGAAAGCGGGGGGTGGAATTGGCAATAAATTTCATTTCTTCGGAACGGATTTCGTTGCTATTGACGATTTGAATTTTAATTGTTGTAAGGGGCTTTATGGGTTCGTTTATTGTATTTTTGGCATCTATTAAGTTAGTACTTGGAACAGATGGACCTATAATGCGGTTCAAAGAAACTAATATGACAGTAGTAGAAGCAGTTTATGAATGACAAAACCTATCTTGTTGTTACGTATTTACTGAAAACTAGCGGACTTCACGCGGTTTCACCCGCGTAGTGCCCGTTCCCGTGGGAATACGGGAATAAAATATAGTCTATGTTCACCACAAAGAGTGTAGCTTTCCAACAGTAAAAGAATTTTACAAATCGGTCAAGTAGTTCCGGAGCCTATTCGTTACAAACAAACAAACAAAAAAACAAATCTTTCCTCTTTATAATATTAATATAGATAGGCTAACCTGGAAAGGAAAGACGCAAATGTACAAAATATATAACTCAATACGTCAACTGTAAAATAGTCAAGATCGAGGCCCGAAGTAAGAAACAAGCTTTTTTCAACTCCACCGACATTTGCCTGAAGAAAATGGACGCCAACCTCAAAAGAAACAGTATTTAAAAACTTCTAATAATATTAACAGACCACGTTATCTCACGTTCCACGTAGACATAAAATATTCAAAGGGAGCTGAGATTGCACGAGGGCGTCAGGAACAACTGGCAGCATACATAAAATATAAAATTGTGACCCGTATTCTACAGGGTTGCTCTTTTAAATATGTTCTTGGCTGGCAACCTGTAAGATGTTCAGTACGACGTGTTTACTCTTTTTGACAAAGAGGGCCTTACTAAAGAAACAAATAGATATAATAGAGCAACATGCAAGAATAACAATCTTGTATGTTGCCTATGTCTTGTATGTTGTCATGTCACGTCCATGCAGGTCGCCATATTGCCCTTGTATATGATTCTTGTAGCGAAAAATTCAATAATAATGTAATTTTTAGCGACGCCGATAGAATCCTTCCTAACCTTAGTTAGATGAAAAAAAAACTTCTCTAGTATATTTTAATCTAAGATTGTAACTATTATTTACCTGTATGTTTAGCTTTCAGGGTGTAAATTGATGATAGAATCTTATGAATTTTAGAACAGAGATAGTTGAAATTTTTAATACAGCATTGGCTCCTTTTTACATAAATAAAGGCTGTGGACATTTTAGATGTCAAAATACGAAACATATATTCAGTTTACAATGACCTAAATGCTCTTCAGAGCCGTATTACAATCGTGGCGCCGACAAACAGACGGGCGTTTTATATACCGGATATAGCGTACACTTGAACTGTGTATGCCTATTCCTGGATCGAGGCCAATGCTAGAATACAAGCTAGGGTATATTCATTGAATCTATTGCACCACGCAGCGGTTAAACACTACTTAAAAGTCACAGCCGCTGTGACATCGAGAATGGTATTTTGGGTTGTACGCATGGATGATGACGGAACTTAAAATCCTTAGAAAGCTGAGAATCTTGACAAAAATACAACTACTGCGGTATATCTTAAAGTACACCCAGTTGCTTGATATCTCTATTTTTTTCGCGCATTGTTGGTTGTGAGGTGCTATTGTCGAGTGTGGTCTGACTTTCTATGCTATGCTATGCTATCCTCGTCCCTCAAACAGCAATTGCACTTCTGGAAGGTGGGTTTACTTATGCCTCAACGATCGAGGCACAGATAAATACAATTCGTCATCATAGTAAAATTCTGAACATTAGCAAAGATTTCAGACGTACATAGAAGGACAGTTCTTAAGGATATTTCGAGCCAATTTTTTCGGAGACATGTTCCCAGCTAGCTCTTTCTCCCATATTTATGTTTAGTGGCAATTTTTTTTCAAGGTCAATTCTATGACATTAGCGAAATGTATTCTAGCAAAAAAAAAATAGGTTGTCTGTAAAGTCGGTTTACTGGCTGTGGTTAAACGTGACAACGTCATAAGAAAATAAAAATAATAATAAAGATAAAATAAAATAAAAATAAAAATACAAATACAAATAAAAATAAAATTAACGTTACAAAACAGAAAGAAATATAAAAACACATCAATTGAATACAGTGCCATCAGTTAAACATTACTAAAATAAATGGAACGCCTCATAGCGAGGTAACGCCGTATTGCGTCATCTTGTTTCGTTCGTGCAGCCGGCTCCATCGAATTATAAGACGTTGTCACGTCAAAAAAACTTGTAAATATTGGCACTGACTCGACAGTATTTCTACGAAGTCTGTTATTATGTGTTAGAATTACCGAAGCAAGAGAAAGTTGTTTTAGCAGTTGACACCGAAGGTAGGCAACTTATGACTAAGATGCGTGGCCATAACTGCCTTCCACTTTGAAGCATATTCGTAAGTACTTAGTACCTACTTACTATCACTTTACTATAACATAAAGCTAATCATTATCTGTTTCTTATGCTGAACATAGCCACAAGTAGCATTCTGTTACTTGTGGCTATGTTCAGCATAAGAAACAGATAGATAGGTACCTATACAAAAAACGCGTTTTTTGTATTTTCAACACAGAATACCTTGAGAAAAATTAAAAAAGAAAATACCCATCTTATTTCTTTAGCGTTTCTTTCTTCATAATATTAATAGTGATATTGTGTACAGCGTCACAGAATAACCTAATAGTTACCTGCTACTCAGCGTGTCGTTATGACGTTTCATATTGACATAAAATGTAACATTGGACATGTTAAGCAACTTTCGGTATGGCTGGTCCTTGGATGGGTGACCACTTTGTGACATTTCAATTGCGAGTGCTAGTCGTTGGTCTCGCTTTTCAGTAAAATGGCAGTCGATATGAAGGCAGCTTGAAAATTTTCAACAGCGGGTCGTCAAGGGTCACATACGCGCCCGGTCCTGTCTAACACGGCAATAGGTTTTACAACCTATTACGTGGGACACAAACTATAAGAGGAAATGAGGACGTGCCTAGGTATACTATGCCTCTGTCTAATTGTATGATAAGCGGTGAAGTGCCAAATTTTATGACTTTCCTGTTTGTTTCAATCAATGCAAGCAAGCAAAAACTACGATTAACATAAAAACGCTCAGATTAACATTTTTTATTTCACAGAAAACGAGTGGGCAACTACTTGTAAAATGTCAACAACTTACAAGTTTATAATTCGTGAAACAATGTACTTTACCTATACTTATTTGTAAGACTGTAATTTTTTCGAATTACTTGGTAATAAGAATACAATATTATGGATGAGATACATGCATAGTTTGATGTATTTTTTCCATGAATGGACTGCATGGTCTACATGGCATGATGTATCGATATTCAATGATAGTACATATTGCGTTTAAAAAGTGTGATGCTTGGCAAAAATGACGTAAAAATAATAATAGAAGCTCCACTGTGCAGTTCATCATACATCTATTATACTAATATTATAAAGAGGAAAGATTTGATTGTCTGTTTGTCTGTTACTGGACCGATTTGAAAAATTCTTTCACTGTTGGGAAGCTACACTCTTCCCGGTGAAAATAGGCTATATTTTATTCCCGTATTCCCACGGCAACGGGAGCTACGCGGGTGAAACCGCGCGACGTCCACTAGTCCCGTTATAAAGAACCACCATCAATATTCTGTTGCCAATAAACGTCAATAAAACAACCAATCAAATTGTAATGTTTATGTGAAGTTATTGACAACATTTTGACACTTTTTTGCCAAGCATATGTTTTAGTTCAAAATATTTTTTATTTATTGTAATGATAACTGTTAAATATTGTGCACCAGTTATTGAATGAGCGAATTGTGTCGGCTAGTTATCAATGGACTGCGCGTGCATACTTGATGTCTATTAATAACTCGTGAACTCATGCTTATTTTAAAAATATCGCGTTCCGTGTTAAAAGTGTGTTTTTATATTTACGGGGTTAAACGTACATGCGACCCTGACCACGGTCGGTGGACCAAGGCTGTAATTCTCAACCCTACGACTTGAAAGTGTAAGACAGGAAGAGACAAAATACATTTTACCAGGGACGGCAGGGAATAAAGTCTGATATTTCGAATGTGTCAGAACAGAATCATAAATTGTAGGTAGCTCAAAATGCTATACTTAAAGAACTGTCTAATTGTACTGTAGGTAGTTAGCGTCCCCCCCAAAAAAGACGCGGGATAGCACCCGAACCCCTCCCCTCCCCCACATTAGATGAGGCCGCAGTGGTAGCCGTAGGTCTGTTGGGAGTTTGGGAGTCCCGGGGTATCCATCCGAGGGCTTACCCGGGGCTCCCAACCGTAGGCTGTTAGGCAGGATTCGTGAGGTGTTTTAGTCGGTAGAAGTCCGGCATAGCATCCATGAGGATTTTCCCTCCCTTCTGTTCTGACACAGATGAAATAGCAGACTTGGGCCTTAGGCTATTTTCCTCTACGCTTTTGTATCTCATTGAATTGAAAATTTGTTTAATTCTCTAAGTGCTCCTCAGTTCCGTAAAATGCTATTATTCGTTGTGACCTTAAAGCAGTGATTTTCAACCTTTTTCATGATGCGACCCCCCTGGCATGAACAAATATTTCGCGACCCCCCCCCCCCTCCCCCGACCCTTAATTTTTTATCGTCTATGTATGTGTATGTTACAGTGTCACAAATATTCCTTGTATACGACGTTTTATAAAGAAAAAATAAAGGAAAGTACCTTTGTATCTTTGCAATTTGACAAATCCACGGATATTGCGGTTTGTGCGCAGTTTGTAGCTTTGTGCGTTTTGCATCCAGTGAAATTTTTATGGAAGAAATACTATTTTGCAGAGCGCTTCTTACTAATGCTTGCATAACATGAACCTTGAAGCCACGAAAGATACATACATACGATCACGCCTTTTATCCCCAAACGCATAGGCAGAGGCGTATTATATGACCACATTTCACCTTTTTAGATTTTTGTCTCAAGTGATAGGTCGTGAGCTGTATTGCCGTGTTGATATGGACAGTGCAGGTTATGACTGCCCGCGGTTAAACTTTTCAAGCCGCCATAAAAGCTTTCAACTTTGATTAACGACTACCATATTACTGGCAACTGGGACCAACGGCTTAACTTCGAATATTTTCGTTGACACAATCTTTTACTGTTGAAGTCGGATATGAGATAAACATCAAGGCATGATATATACCTGGTATGAAAATAGAGTAACATCATAAGAAGAATTGTGTCATTACTTCTCAGTGCAAGAGACATCGCAGACCACCCTTACACTTGGAATTCAAATCTGCTAATTTGGATAAATTTTGGGTAAGGAAAGAAACAGAAACCTGGAATTGATAGCTGAGGTTTTGAAATGTTTGATTCCATTGACCACATCGTAGTCGTACTTATGCGATTTGGCATTTTCATTTACTTATTTCCCAAGTAAAAAGCAAGCAAAGAAATAGCTTAAACTTGAAAACAATTTAATTCCAGGTGTAGCAAATACAGATTTACGATAACCAATCGATACGATAACTAAACGATAAAAATATTTAAATAATTAAGGCCCTTCTTCGCCGGGAGCATTTGTTTAAGGGAATTTGATTAATCAAAAACAAGCACAATCTTCGCATTAACATGAGTCTTAGGATTTTATTATTTTGTTAATTTGTTCGTATTAACATAGTCAAATGTTAATGAGTATAACCCTTTTGTTAAAATTCTTTTACCCAATGAATCGTTCTTTTTAATTTTTTTTAACTGATGTAGTTCTCCCGAACTTTGGCGACCCCCTACAGAAGCTCCGCGACCCCCCAGGGGGTCGCGACCCACAGGTTGAAAAACACTGCCTTAAAGGGATAGGTACCAATAAATAAATGGCATTTTTTGTCATTTTCACTCAACAATATCTTCAAATTAATTCTTTTTCTTCTTAATTAGAAAGTATTTCACAAAAAATGCGATGTATATGAGTATTTATGTACGTTAGGATACAAGAATTCAGGCCCTATCCAAAACGTAAGGCAACAAAAAGTCTGTACATATAGGTAGATTACAATATTTCGCTACAAAAAATCTATAACATTTTTAGCCCCGACATGAATAACTGTAAATTCCCTTCAGCCGCCTACGAAACCCTTCCTACGTAACTAGTGTCGTACAAATAATAATTCGTCTTTCTACGAAACATTTTCCTCCAAGAAATTGGTTACATACGACCGCCTACGCAACCCTTGCTGCTACGTAACTACGTACGTTCGCGGCCGTATGAAAATACGTATTTTACTTTGGTCGTAGCAATATTTAAAGAATGATTAAATTCTTCTATCGGGATCGGGAGTCGGGACTCGGGACACATCTAACAATTGATTCTTTTAAGGGTTCCGTATCCAAAGGATAAAAAAACGGGATCCTATTCATGAGATTTCGTTGTCCGTCTGCCTGTCTGTCCGTCACGCGAGGCTGTATCTCAGGAACTCCCATATGATGCTCCCATACAACAAACGTGATTTTTTTGCTGTTTTTTGGTACGGAACCCTACGTGCGCGAGTCCCACTCGCACTTGATCGGTATTTTTTTATGTAGGTACGTAGTCTTTAGTACATTTTTTATAGTAGGAAGAAATATTATAAATAAATTGAATAACGTAACTGCTAATATATTTTTTGTATATTAAAATACTGGTTTTATTTAACACAGCATTGTCACGTAAAATAATTATTTTCTTCAGTATCTCTTTAAAAATTCTATGTAAGTATTTCAGACGCAAAGTTCAGAGATTTTGAAATAACCTCGTTATCGCATACAAAATAGGCAGCATAGATATCTGGAGTTCATAAACGTGGTACCTACCTACGAAATTTGTTTCTAACTTCCAAATACGTAGAATGAGATAGCGAGCGACAGATGATTGTGTTAACATAATGATAATAGGGACAAAAACAAGGCAATCGCCTAGCTGAGACGGGTCGTCCATCGACCTCAAAATCATTCAAATTCGTGCATTAGAAAACCACGATTTGATTGTTGTAATAGAGCAATAAGGTCTATGATTTTTATCGGAGGGGAAGCGCCTTATTGAGACTTTCCCTCTGTCAAAGCGTAATCCAAATGGGATGCACTTAAAATTAAAAACACATATACCTAGATATAATATAACGTGAGTGTCTGAAATTTTGAGTGTATTGTTTTGTGTAAGTTCCATAGGGACACCCGATTGATTTTGTAGTGGTTTTTATGAAAACTACTTTCCCCGGCAACATATGCCAGACCGATGTATCATAGAATAGACTAGCTGATGATTATTACATAAGCTATCTGCCAGTGAAAGTCCCGTCCAAATCGGTCCAGCCTAGGGAATGCAATCCCGCAACAAGATTGTAATCCCGGTATTTGCGGGACTGAGCAATCTCAGTCCCGCGGGATCCCGGTATTTGCGGGATCCCGCATATTTCTGAAAGTCATTGAGAAAAGAATAGAATTCTGTATGATACATCCATCTAGAACTGAAAAATAGTCACCTCTTAATCCCCGAAGGGGTAGGCAGGACGAGGCATATGGTCTCATCTCATACCCTGGCTAATGTCCTTTTCTCAAAATTTCCCATTCTCAAAATATAGTGCACATATTTTATACATATACAGGATTAACCCCGCTCAATCTGACTTGGATAGGATAGGTTAGAAGGCTAAGGCCGGAGCGGAGCGCAGCGAAGCTTCCGCATTAGCCTTCGTGGTTATTTTTTTTATAACCTAACCTAACCTATCAAATCGGATTGAGCGGGGCTAATCCTGTAGTGCACATATTTGGAGAAAGGGACATTTTGGGAAAAGGACATTTCGCGAAAAGGACATTTTGAGAAAATGACATTTCGCGAAAAGGACGTTTTGAGAAAAAGACATTTCGAGAAAAGGACATTATGAGAAAAGAAATTTCGAGAAAAGGACATAATGAGAAAGGACATTTCGAGAAAAGGACATTATGAGATTAGACGAGCCGGGCCTTCAACTTGACTTAGCTGCCATTTTACCGGCAAACGGGACCAACGGCTTAACGTGCCATCCGAAGCACGGCAACGCTCAAATAAATGTCACAAAGTGGTCACCCATCTAAGGACCGGCCATAGTAAATGTAACTTACTGCAGTGATCTTTTACAGAACACTGAGTCCGCGGGGCACAAGGAAAAATAAATTATTTAATATTACTTTCGTATTGAGATTATAAAACCGATATAAGTAATAAAAGTAAATAAACGAGAACAAAACACCTTCGGGCCCAAGTCAACCTCACGTGCAAGCTCGTGCACCTGCTGAACAACGGACGAGGCTCTGACGACGGCGGTCCATTTCAACACGGCGATGGGCTCACCACCTGTTACGTGGGGCCGAATTGTACACGGTGAAATGTGGGCCGGTATAGGCCTCTGCCTACCCCTTCGGGGACAAAGGCGTGAGTATATGTATGTATGTATGTATAAGTAATAAAATAGCTACTGCAAATTATTAGAAGCGCAGAAAACATAGCATGTCAAAATTTTTGTCTGCCAAACGACTCCTAACTTTACATATAGATAGTACAAGAAAAGTCAAATCTCCCTGATTAAATCACTAAAATCATATAAGTACGTTATTAGGTTATATATTACGTCACAATTACAAAAAACTTTCTCAAACCGAATCAGTTTGTGCGCTTCCGCTTACAGAATAACACATGGCGTTTACCTTTGCACAATCCCGCTAATCCCGCGGGATCCCGCATGATTTACGTGCCACGGGATCCCGGTATTTCGGGATCCCGGTATCCCGGTATTGCATTCCCTAGTCCAGCCATTCCAGAGATTAGCCGGAACAAACAGACAGAAAAACTAAAATTTAAAAAAATATATATATTTTGGTATGTGTAACCGTATATACATTCATAATTTCATATGCATGTAGTAGAAAGCGGTTATTTTAATATTAGAAACAGACACTCCATATTTATTTATTTGTATAGATAGAGCAAACATGCTATGTCTACCTACTCCCGTTGTACTAGTCGCGTTGCTCTATGATCGTCTCGTCTCGTAGCCACTAGGCACCCATGTCTCGGTCCGCTACTGAACCGAATACTGAATACGAATAACAATCAACCCAATGTGCACACACACATACAAAGTAAACTTTATACACGTAACGGTCTTTTGCACAGAATCATTCCACACATTTTAAATTAATCAATGACAGATATCGTGGGAGAGTTAGTTTCATTGATATTTTTTTGATTGACAAATACCAGTATATTACATTTTATTATCTTCAATGTAAGTATAATGTTTTTTTTTATTATGTGAGAAATTGGTCATACATCGTCACGAAGACCGAATTGAGGTTGTGCTATGTGATCAGGGCAGCTGATAAACCTACCAGAATTCTTAAACATAAGTCCTTCATTTTAACCAACCACTTCTTGATTTTCTTTCATATTTCTTGTTTATAACATTACCGACCGCGGAGTAGTGCTCATTATCAGCAATCTGGAGGGTATAGGTAATTTTCTATCCAACATAAAAAAAAAACTGAGTAGTTCGGTTCATTATTCCTCCCTCGAGGGCGTGAGGTGGGTTCCTCTCCTGTTTATTATCGTTCTAAGATGGATTTCCGCGATATAACGCCTGATTCCATTAGTTACCTGGTAATCAGTTAACTTTAACAGAAGTATTGCACATTTTCTAACCTGAAAACACCCAAACCTCGAAATAAACATTTTTAAATCAGACAAATATTAGTTCCGATTCTACGGTCACATACACTACCAACTGAGCCAACGAGACATTTTGAATTTATAAAACTTTAGACTTTAGTTCATAATTAATCGCTACGGCCCACAATATCACATAAAAAAATTATCATCAAGAAAATAGACTATGGAAGCATATGCGTAAGTAATTTGACCTAAAATCCAAAACAAAAATGTCGCAAGAAGGTAATAAATATAAAACTTAACCTACTTGACGAAAAGCTGTTTGCGTAGTTAGTACATCTATTGGCATTTCCAGTCATAAAATAAAAAAAATAACAACAATTATAATTTATCGCCGTTGATAACGCAAATGGAACACGAAGTATGCGGCATACGTTATTCACAATGTATGTATACATTATGGTATGCGCGCATGGCGTAAAACCAGTCATTTTTTTTATACCACTAAGGTGGCAGACAAGCATACGGCCCACACGAGTCGGACTCGCGCTCAGATGGTTCCGTACCAAAAACGCAGTTAATCACGTTTTTGTATGGCCCCCCTTAATCCTCGCTTTTTATTGTTTTTAGTATTTGGTGTTATGTCGGCAAAAGAAAATCATCATCTGCGACAATGTCACCTCTCTAGCTATTATGATACAGCTGCATGACGGACGGCCAGACAGACAGACGGACGGCGAAGTCACATGAATACGGTCCGGCTTTTACCCTTTGGGTGCGGAACCCTAAAAATTACACTAGCTTATTTATTATGTAAGTATTATAATAATAACATTATACACTCGAGAGCAATGAATCCGGGTCACTTAAAGAATCCTAAAAATCTCGGAAACTAAAAATGCTAGGTTAATGCAATAAATTGTATTTAATAGACAATGTAATACTCCTTAAATGAAGGTATTAAAACTTCTTAGTTATTGTAAAGTTATATCATAAAAAAATCAAATTTGAAAAAGGGCCACTTTCGAAGATGGAACTACGAAATTACTGCATTTGGTGTTGCTTTTGTTTGTAATCTGTCATTTATGTGGGTACATAAACCATGTTGATAGTGCTCTATATTCATTAATCAAGCTGAAATTATGTCGCTTACGCCTGAAGAATGCACCAGAATACTTACAATGCTGGAAACCGGCCGGAGTCAGCGCGATACAGCCAGGACTGTCGGTGTGTCGCTGTCAACAGTACAAAGAGTTCTCCGACGTTACGAAGAAACTGGTTCTAACCTACGCAGACCAGGAACGGGCAGAACCAGGTGTACCACAGCACGAGAAGACCGATACTTGGTGAACACCATGCTTCGAAATCGCTTTCTCACAGGAACTGAACTCACCAATCAGTTTCGACGCCTCGGAGGAAGTAACCCAAGTGCATGGACAGTAAGACGTCGGCTTGCTGAATCTAACTTAAAACCCCTTAGACCTGCAAACGGCCCTAAACTGGAGCGTGGGCATCGTATTTCGAGACTAAGGTATGCCCAGAGCCACGTAAATTGGAGTATTGAAGATTGGTCAAAAGTTATGTTCTCCGACGAATCAAAATTTATGCTCTACAAGCACGATGGAAGACACAGAGTGTATCGAAGACCAGGGGAAAGATTCAAGCAAGCATGCATCGAAGAAAAAGTAGCCTACGGTGGTGGGTCTGTACTTGTGTGGGCCGGAATTTCTTCTGAAAGTCGCACAGAGCTGGTGATCATAGAAAACGGCTCTTTAACTAGCGTAAGATATGTGGAAGAAATCCTCAATGATCACGTTGGTCCATTTATGGTCAATTTAGGTGAGGATGCTATATTTATGCATGACAATGCCCGACCTCATACAGGTAGGATTGTGAATGACTACCTTCAAGAGATGAACATTACTCGTATGGAGTGGCCAGCGCGCAGCCCGGATATCAACCCGATCGAGCATGCTTGGGACGAGCTAGGCAGATGCGTAAAACAACGAAACCCTCCCCCAATCACGCTTCGTGAGCTCAAAATTGCTCTCACAGAGGAATGGGAGAATATTCCCCAAAATCGTATAAGGAACTTGGTGTACAGCATGCCAAACCGCGTAAACGCAGTAATGGAAGCACGAGGAGGCAATACGAAGTATTAAAATTCAAGAAAATCGTAATAAAGTTCAAAAATTTCATGTTTCCTATTTTTGTTTTAAGGAGAGATCGGCAGTTTTTTCTTTATGTAATTTTGTGTTAATAAAATGTATGGTGACTCATATTTTTTTTACTTTCATTTAAGGAGTATTACATTGTCTATTAAATACAATTTATTGCATTAACCTATCATTTTTAGTTTCCGAGATTTTTAACATTCTTTAAGTGACCCGGATTCATTGCTCTCGAGTGTATTTGCTTATTTATATTTTTTTAAAAAACACTAGCGGACGTCACGCTGTTTTACCCGCGTAGTTCCTGTTCCCGTGGGAATACGGGAATAAAATATAGCCTATGTTCACCGCAAAGAGTGTAGCTTCCCAACAGTGAAAGAATTTTTCAAATCGGTCCAGTAGTTCCGGAGCCTGTTCGTTACAAACAAACAAACAAACAAAAAAAACAAATCTTTCCTCTTTATAATATTAGTATAGATAACACAGAACATATTACACCTATTTTAAGAGTAATATGGGAATATCTCAACTGATTTTATGGTCAATGGAGATCCATTCTGTCCTGGTACCTCCTTCCGAGCGCTTACCCTGGGCTCCCGACCATAGGCTGTTGGGCGTTACGTGAGGTTTTTTAGTCGGTAGGAGTCCGGCATAGCATCCATGATGAATTATCCCTAACGTTAAAAAATGGAGATCAATCCCCAAAATTCCGCCTTTCCAAAATATTGACTGGGATGACTTGTAGCAATAGAAAAACAGGGTTTGTAGTATTTTATGTAGAAAGAAATATATATCTTCATTGAATTACTTTTATGTAATAATAATTCATTTAATAATTTTAAAAATTTAACAATAATTATTTAATATATTTATCTGATCTAATAGTGAGATCTACCGCACATATTATTTATACAAACAGTTAAACAGCTTTGTATTATTGCATAGAAAAATAAAGCATTAATTGGTTGTAATGCCCGAGTTCATGGAAACAATCGTATCATTGATGTTTTCTCTGGCGAATGTAGAATGCAATACTATAAGCAAATATGCTATGAAATTGATTAAATTTGATTCATTGATAAATTCGTATATCGATGAATGATATGCTTTCTAGAAAAATATTTGTGCTTCGAGATCTTATCTACCTACCTATCTACATCTTGTATTTTTCACGAACAATAGATGCTAACCACGCAAGTATCTAAAATTAAAACTGAAACCTATGAAAGTATTGCACGTAATAAAATTGATGATTTGTTAGAACTTTCAAGCTGATAAGAGGCGATAATTTGTTGTCCAACAGTGTTATAGTACCTACCTAGTTATCAAACTGATTCTTACACAATCTTTCCCTTCCTTTGCTTTGATTGCTTATTATCTTTATGCTTTCTATCTTTTTATTTTCTTTTTCCGTCTTTTTTTAGCGTGAGAAAAATCCAACAGGGATGTTATGCCGGACTCCTACCGACTGAAAACCACACGTATCCTTACTAACAGCCTACGGTTGGGACTTTGGGAGCCCCTGGTAAGCCTGGGTAGTTTTTCCTTCACTTATAATAACTCGATATTATAAAATACGATAGTGTAGACTTGTAGAGAGGCGCTTCGCCTTACTTCGTCAAATCTTTACTTTGCCTCGGGCGACTTCGCCGAGGAACTTCGTTCATCTTCGCGAGCAGTGTGGAGGAAGCATTACACATTTCCGCAGTGTGGCATAGCACAAAAAAGTCAGTATTCCATGTTTTCGTTTAAAATGATCATGAAATTACAGCAACCCTGGGACATCCTTCCAGGTGCTTACCCAGGGCTCCCGACGAGCGTAGGCAGTGGCAGGGCACGTGTGGTTTTTAGTAAAGCAGCAGTAAACATCCATAAGGTATTTCCACACGTAAAAAAAACACACTACATCAAGGATGAACAATATGAACATGTGTCCGATTATTTATTCATTTGTGTTTGTGTCATTTCAAAGTGCTTGCACGTGGAAAATTGCGTACTGCGATCAAGCTAGCTTTATTTGCAATAAATAAGAATGAAATAAAAATCTCATCTCATGCTTATATTTGCTAACCGACTTCAGAGGAGGAGGTTACTAAATTCAATCGCACATTATGTTTTTATTATTTTCAAATACGAGGCTTTAAAGAGCGCAGTTCTCATAATTTAGCTAATTTGGATGATTTTTTTTATGGACAACACTTTTTCTTAACGGAGGCTTTTTGACAAAAAGTCAAAAAAGATGCAACCGTTGACATTTTAGTCTGACCCGGCGAATGTTGTAATCTGTCTGACATACATTATTTGAAAATGTTTTGAAATTTTTTGCGACCATAGCGAAAAATTCTAAATCTATGTTTGCGACAAAGAATATCATAGTGATGCCACATTATAATCTATTTATGTCCGACGAACAGTTTTGTTATTTAGATTATTGTTCAAAATTCGGTGGAGTGCGACCACAAACACCGTGACACGAGATATTTATTATTATTCTATTATATTAGATGTATGTCAGCGGATTTAAAATTCTTGTATATAAAATTACTTGTATTTCATTAGGCATGCAATACGTGTGCCGTTTATTATTTTCATCATCTTTTGAAAAGGGCAATGTAAGTAATAAAATAAGTAAGAACGACAACAACATAAAATGCGCAACGAAATGTCAAAAAGTACGTAAGCATTACAAATCACATAAAGTACGCCAACAATCCTCGTACGGCGTTACAATGCACTAGCTTGCGTGTCCATTTCATTGTGTTTGTGCCGCTCAATTAGCGTGGCAGCCCTTAATGGAGCCCATTCACGCAACCAACATGAATGGAGTACGGTTTCAAGAGTCATCTAATGCCCGTATACATAATAATGTTAATGTGCTAACGAGTAGGGAAAAATATATTTTTTAAAATAGGTACTGCTATAGAGGATACTCAACCTGTACCGGACTAGATGGTGCTGACTGACACAAGTATTCGGGGTGCATTGCGATTGGCTAAACGTCCGTACCGTACTTACAGAGTAGATCTACTGATTCTGATTCTACTATGGTACTATAAAAAAATACACAAACATTTTATAAGTACGGGCGGAGTAACATGAGGATGTAGTCCCACTATGTCGAGTCCCGTTACGTCGAGTCTCCGCTACGTCGAGTCGCTCCTTGGGTCGGTGCAATAAAGCATAGTCGCCTCTACGTCGAGTCTCCGCTACGTCGAATCGTTCCGAGGGCAGGTGCAATAAAGCATAGTCGTTATGAAAACTCACTCACTTGTACTATTCCACAACTTTTATTATAATTTTAATAATACCTAACCGGTTTCGCTATTATAGCATTCTCAAAGGTGTGTATTAAAATTATAATAAAAGTTGTGGAATAGTACAAGTGAGTGAGTTTTCATAATGTATAACAAGTTCCATCAAGTGCCAACAATCAAAAGTATAAAGGAAAGCATAGTCGCCTCTACGTCGAGTCGCCGCTACGTCGATTCACCCTGAGTGTAAGCACCACCAAGTGGATGTGCCGACACGTCGAGTAGCCTCCACGTCTACTTTGCAAAGTTTATTTTGCGTTTAATTCGTTAATTCCCGCTACGTCAATTCAATGAAAAATGTCTCATTTATTACCGTCACGTCTACTAATTACTGAACGAAGTTCTAATAGTACAGTCGTGTATAAAAGTCATAGTTAGGTTAGTGTACATAGTAAAGGTAGGTGTGAACATAAACCTAAGATTAGCCGGCTAAACTTAGGTTTATCTTCGAGAAGCAGCTAAAGTTCGATAACATGTTGTTTGCGTCGGCATTTTCTATCTTTAACCGGTTAATGTGCAGATTAACCGAAACGAAACGGCTAAAAATGTATACGATGGTGTTGAATGGTTATAAAAAAAATAACCACGAAGGCTAAGACGGGAGCTTCGCTACGCTTCGCTCCCGCCTTAGCCTTCTAACCTAACCTATCCGAGTCGAGGTGTTAACCATAATAAGTGAATGGTTAACACCCCGAATCAGAGTACCCCGACTCGAGTAGGTTAGGTTAGAAGGCTAAGGCGGGAGCGAAGCGGAGCGGAGCTCCCGCCTTAGCCTTCGTGGTTCTTTTTTTTCTATTCTACATTTCTACTCATTCTAAAGATAGAAGAAACTAACATAAGTGGTCACTGTTGCAACCTAACCTAATCTAATCATCCTTTATTGGCTATGAAGGGAGTCAATTTAGCCATTATTTCTAATAATCCGCTATCACTTTTTACACGACTGTACATATAAAATTTACTTAAGTAGGTTTTCATTGATTCGACATAGCGGGAATTAATGGAATAAACGCAAAACAAACTTTGCAAAGTAGACGTGGAGGCTACTCGACGTGTCGGCACATCCACTTGGTGGTGCTTACACTCAGGGTTATTCGACGTAGCGGCGACTCGACGTAGAGGCGACTACGTTTTATTGCACCGGCCTTCGGAACGATTCGGCGTAGCGGCGACTCGACGTAGAGGCGACTACGCTTTATTGCACCGACCGAACGAACGACTCGACGTAGCGGAGACTCGACGTAACGGGACTCGACATAGTGGGACTACATCACATGAGGATGATAAGAGCTACGGGTATATGGGGTAAGGAGTCTAACAAGCACAGATTACTAAATAGTTACTAACAAGACAGTGTCATCATAGAGTGAAGATATTTGTAGGTCCAACGATGAGAAATGCAGAAAGACGAACGAAGGACGAATAAACTGAAAAGATTTATAAAATTCTTTCACCATTATAAACATAGGTTATCGAGAAATATGGCTAGATGTAGCTATATTACTACTCAAAGGAGAGGAGAGGAGGAGTGGAGTATGTCAACAAAACTGGCGCATTCCCATACATTGTTGAAGATTGTACTTACAAGCATGTATCAGTAATTCAGTACTTAGGTAGGTATATGTAATGGGTTCTAAGGGATTCGTAGCCATTATGCCACAGGTAAAGTCATGTGGCACGCTAGTTAATAACATTAGCATGGACGATAAGAGGACACAATGTTGCAGTGGAAGACTAATCCACCATTCACAGCTGGCTATCGACTAACCGAGTGGGCGGCGGAACACAGCGCTTACTTCATTATAAACGTTACAAGATAAACAAGCATGCTTGCAAAAGCTATTAATTGTATAAAAATGTGTGGAACTCTGTTGCTGATGCATATTACCTATTGTGTGTTACTCAAAGTACAGAATTACTAATAGTACTACGTACTCGAAAGGGTCATTTCGTTCTCAGCTCTCGAGATTACTAACGACCTGAATAGGTGTCGAATATAAGCAAAAGGCACGTACGCGAAGTCTTTATAGGTTACTAGCTGTGCCATTCGGCTTCGTTGGTGACAAACTTTGATCCCCTTTTTTACCCCTGAGGGATGGTCGTTTGAAAAATCATTTCCTAATATTTTTATCTTCATCTCATCATAATCATAATGTTACTCCCCGTCACATCAAAAATATCTACATCCATGAATAAATTTATGTAACTCCGAACCCAAATTACTTTTTTCATGTCTATTGTTTCTTTGGAGATGACGTTTGCGTCATACAGAGAACTTTTTCATTAGCTTCTCTTCAACTGTTGAATATTTCAACAGAATAGGTTGACCCGACGGAAATAGCATTAAAATTCTGATTTACTAAACGTGGTCTACGTTATGGACCGTATGGACGTCAGAGTAAAGTTTACAGTTACAAGGTTTCTGTGAAATTAGCTAAACTGCGCGCGTGTAGATTTTTTGAACGCGTGAAGTTTAGCTGCCGCGGGCATCAGCTGGTTAAAGGTACCTACTTAAGAAGTAGGTACCTTTAACCATTATATTAAAAAAAATAGATACCTACCTACTCAGATTATAGATTTATGCTGATGATGAATGATAAAGGCTGATGACGGTTACCGAGCAAGAAAGTGAGGCCAAGAAATAAAATACTAAGACCAAAAGTGAATACTATCACAGATAACATAGGTTTTTTTACGTGGGGGAAAATCCTACATGGATGCTAGACTTGTACCAACCAAAAAACCTCACGTATCTTGCCCAACAGCCTTAGGTTAGGAGCCCCGGATGAGCCCTCGTAAGGATACCCCAGGACTCCCAACAAAAGATAACATAGCTAATATATTTCTATTAGGCGGCAGTGCTAAATGTTCACTCGTAACGTGTGATATCATTTTTCATGAATAATGCTGTCATAATTATGACCAGAGTTTAATAATGACGGCATTATTAACTTGTAGAGAGTCTACGACTCTACGCAGTATTAACTTTCAGATTTAGTATTTGCTTTGAAAGCTAGCTTTCTTGTTCGCTAAGCATCATCTGCCTTTAGTTCTATAATCTAAGGATAGGTACCTATTCGAATTTCAAACTATGATAAGCGTCATAGCATTCTCACTTCACTACAATGTTACATAAGCTGAAGTACGTTGGCTCTTACGCACGCAGGCGAGCCGCAGCGAATTAACGTTTGTTAAATTTGGTTACACAATTGGTGATAGCTAGCCAAACGTGCGTGACATATCTTGAAATTATCATTTCTTAGAACTCTCTACTAACACACCTGTTTCGCTCCTCTAAGGTACAGCTCTTGAATCTATACTAATAACGAGGAAAGATTTGATTGTGTGTATAGAATAGGCTTCGAAACTACTGGACCGATTTGAAAAACTCTTTCACTGTTAGAAAGCTACATTACTGGGTAACATAGGCTATATATTTTGTTCCCGTATTCCCACGGGAACGGGAGCTACGCTAGTTAATGATTGAAGTATTTCACAGGACCGTCAGTCAAATTGGGAGCCACTGACAATAAAATTATCTCTAAATTCTAGCAATCGTCCGTTTTGCTCACTAAACTGCGGCGGTGAAGTATTGCAACATAAAGATGAAAGAGAATTCTCATCCAACCGCCCCGATTCTCGATGGTACGACTTGAAAGCGTAGACAAACTTTACTGGGGAATGTCTTTTGTTTTGTCTCGTGTTTGTCGACTTTGTCGTATCTAAATGTGAGACAAATGACATTTTCATCTAAACATTCAGTAAACTTTTTTCTACGCTTTCAGATCATGCGATCCAGAATCGACACCCAGTTTATCCTCTCTACATTTTTCAACATATATTTATTGTAGGATTTTCTGAAACTGCGGTTATCAAAATAAACTAAAATTATCACCGTATCACATCCAGCCAACAGTGTTCCTATCTCTAACAGCGGTCAAATACATGCGTACATCAATGTATTACGTACGTACGGTGGCACTTGACTATAGTTTAATTTGGTTCCATATCCGGCGTGACTGTGAAGCTTAGTCGCGCACGCGTTGCGGTTACTCTCCAGCCAGTGTAGAGAGAGAGTAGTCATCCAATCCAGTTATACCGCAGCGATAAAGTGTGGTTAGATCTATCTATAGTATATTTTAGCTTACTTTACAGTCCTATAGCTACACCTGTACAGGGTTGATTTTAATACTGCCGCCATTAGATCAAGAATAACAACTACTGCTCGTTAGCTATAACTTTGCCGCTCGGCTCCATACTAAAGTCGAATTTTTAATTAGACGAAGTAAATTGACAGCAACTAATGTTACTTCTTCATACAATGTTGCATATTTTCTATGACGAGGTGACATTAGCTAATGTCAATTTACTTCGTCTAATTAACAATTCGGGTATACGCCTCTACGCCAGCGGCAAAGTTAGAGCGAACGGGTAGTAGATGTAATATCGACGCGAGAAATCCGGCATCCATAGAAGACGGCTCACTACTGGCTGGACTCGCTTCTTTGGTTTAGGTCGGTCTAAGCACGGCCAATATAAAGCGTCTCACAATGACTCAATGTGCATTTAAAAATTGCAAAAATAACAAACGTAAGGTGAAAGTTTCGGATGGAGTTGTTGTTATTCTTGATCTAAGCTGCCGCCCAATTTGTAAACGCAGTAAGTACCACTTACTGCGTTTATTGTTGTTAAAGATATTTGCTCCTAGGGTCTGTTGCCTTGAGTCGACCCTCGTTCAGGTTGCGTATCGCCCAGGAGCTATTTATGCTGTCTGTTTTTCTTAAGGGTTGTATGTTCGAAAGAGACTCATCTTGGGGTCACTTTTATACTAGAAAATATTCTTCGATTTGATCTGATAACTGTATTGTTGTAATTTATTAGATTCTCTTGCTATTTTAACGTATCAGAACACGATTAGGAAAACTTTGTTCGATCGAAATCGCTCTCGAAAAATGAGAAATATTGCAAAAATCTTAGCAAGTAATGTACTTTTTTTATCTAAACAAATGAGTTTAATTCTCATAAAAACTTGTCATAAAATAGATATAGGTCTTTAGAACAATATTTTACGAATAGATTTTTTCTTAAAACCCCTCTGATTTTATAACAGTAATATAATGTATTAGAATCGAATGAAATCTAGCAAAAGCGTACGCTGCAATCGTTCGAATTGCCTTAGGATTTGTCAAGGTTGAACATTGCAGCCTTAAACAGCCTCTGCGCACTTATAAGGTGCTGCAAGTCTTTGTAAGTTTTGTTCCAAAGCAAAGCTCGCCTATGACTTATCAACCTACTTCAGCGATATTATTAATTTGTAGTTCACTTTTATGACTTTTCCGCGCGCAATCAACACATTCTTTACAGCGTTTTAAAATCGTGCGGTAGAATTTTAAAATGCATAAGCATTGGAATTTCTTTTATATACGTAGGTTTACCTGTAACAATGATAAGACCGCCCATCTATACTAGTAATATTATAAAGAGAAAGATTTGAGTTTTACCACATTCAAACATTATATGTATCTATATATATAAAAATCAATGCCACTTTTCGTTGTAATTTTATAACTCAAGATCGGGCTCACCTATCCAAACCAAATTTTAAGGTTTTATTCGGACTATTTAGTAGATGGTTTATGTGAAGTTTGCTCAAAATCGGTCGAGCGGTTCTTCATTTATCACGCAAACGAAGTTGCGCGGGTCAGCTAGTAGAATATGATTTGCTTTATAAAATCATTCCTATGTAAGTCTTTGTCTAATTAGAACAAAGGCAGGTGCAACTCCTACGTGAAAAGAACCGCAGAGTTTAGATTAGTCTCGAAGGCTTCGTTATACGAGCCATACGAGGCTAGCGATGGAAGGCACTATCCAGACATAATTATCTTGCTTTTTTTGGTCAATGAATGTCTCAAAATCTTAAAACTATGTATATTTGGTGTTTCAAATCTCCGTTTTATATTTGCCGCAACAAGCCTATTATAATGTTGGATTGCATAATTGTATCCTGGCTTTACTTCCGGAGATCCCCTTGCCAGGGTTAACCTGATATTTCAAAGCAGGCGAGAAGAAACATAGTGCAGGCTTAGAGCTTCGATTCTAAAATACTTTCACGGCTAGCTTGAAAGAAACGGATCAGATTTCTAGATGTATTATATTTATTATACATCTAGCTAGATCTAGGGTGGAAGACCAGCATACGCAGCAGTCTACTTCATCAATAGTGGTTAAGAAATCCTTTTGACGTTCTGTCTTATTTTCATAGTTTTAATCACAGAGAGGCTAACAAAAGCATCACCGTTCTCTATAGTAGTCAAAGCTGATTTAAATTTCACACATATGTAGATGTTCGATTCACCTTCTGTTTTATTCATCCGGTCACAGTGCGATGTCACTAACGAGGTCTCAACTATCACAGGGAAATCATTCTTGTCATGTTCTGCCTTTGAATCTACAAAAATGGATGTTATTTCGGCACGCATATTAAGCTAATCATAGCTACGTCATAATTATGTACCCGGAAACAATCAATTATAGAGGATAATAGGAATTCATTAGAATATACCGGTGCTGGTTTGAATAACAATAAAGCAGTGGCATATGGCTCACGCAGTACAGAACCTAAGCCTAATTCAATATGATTCATAGACCTACACAAAGACTATCCATTACTTACATCAACCTAAAAACGTTTTATGACGTATTAAGTATTTTGAGCCATCGTTAAGTATTTACCAGTCATTGCCTATTCAGTAATATCCGTTCGAACTCTGTTATCGATTATTACAATGGGTTAGAGTCGGATATCGATTATCACATCAGGTTACAACCGCGTGGTAGCTTTGTATAGTAAGTTGGTAATAAAATCCTACTGATTTATCACTCTCGGTAGAATGGACACATTTTTTCCGATAACTTTTTGGATTGAGACAGACCTCTTAAGGCCCACACAGACAAAATGTAAACAATCCTTTACTATATGTACTTGGAGATAAGCACGATGCCTCGCTCAGCCATAGCCATAATATCAAAATAAGAACCCTTACTTGTTGCAAAGGAGCCGTTGGCGGCAATGCGCTGGGTTGCGACCGGCCAGCCAAGTTGCCGGCTTATAGTCTCTGTAACAAAAAGGAAATATATTCAATACCACACATACTAGAACATATCGATGCAGTTTAAATAAACACTATTATTTTTTCAGACTTTTGAGGAAGTCATTCTAAAGTCAAAATATTTTAGGAAACTTTTAGCATTTCTTGTCATTTCCTCTGCTTATTTCTTCCTCTATTTATTTTATAAAAATATTTCTAAATATGCTTGTGATGCTTTTTTTGATAATATTACTCTGCCCCCGTCCAGGGCTGGAAAACGCACACAGTTACCTCACACTTTCAAAAAAATATTAATCCAGCCTTATGGGAACTTTACCGGTTGACATCGATGGGGAGGAAATTTTTGACACCTGAACGAGGCATTGCCAGTCTTACCACTCCTCCTCCTTCCCTCCTATTTTAATAATAATTTTCTTTGTTTTTTTTTCTGGAATATAAAGCTGTAGAATTTAAGTAAATTTAATTTCTCAATTTGTAAATATTCATGTATCAACATAAATATGTTGAAAATAAATTACATCACCATTTGTAAAACTTTATAATGTGATTCGTTGAGAGTAATCCATTAAATGGAAAGAAACTAAATACTGACAACATGTAATGTATTGATTTACCTAGTTGTCAAAGATGTGGGCCGGCCGCCGCGGCCGCCCACGTGTATGAATTGGCTGTAATGTTGTATCGACATTTTATAATCAAAGGTTGTATCGTAGATCGCTACAGAACTCTGTATCGTCCAGCAGATCAGAGGCATTTATAAAGTGACGAACTCATGTTATCAGTGTCGCAGGACTATTGATAAAATCAGGGTTTTGATCAAAACCTCTAACCGAATTCATGGTTCTAGAATCTAGGTCAAAAACCTAATCAAAGGTTTTTTTAACAATATCCTAACCTAGTTTTTGATTTTTTCATAATTCTGCAAAAAGTATATTTTCACACTTATAATATTACTATTTTTCGATGTCTGGTGCTTCGCCTAGATTTTCCGTAACCGTTTGTCAAAGGAACAAGCTATCTTATACCAAATTTGTTGTATAGAGCAAGATTAAGCAACGAAAATCTTCACAAACTTGTAATTTACGATTGAACAGCTCTGCCGCAGAATTCGTGAACGCAGTAAGTACCACTTACAGCATTTATGATTTTTATGATATTTGAGATACCGTCTTCAAGACCTTTATAAATAAAAGACCCGTTTTTATTCTTATCTCGCTCACTGGTCTCAGAATACATGACTGTATAGATGCAAAATTGTAAGGTGTTATGGTAAATAACCTGAAACTGCTGAAAGTTCAACTTTTACGACAAGAGAGATAAGATAGTATCTGACCTAGCGGTTTGTTGCTTATTTTTTAGTTTGAATCACTATCTATAAGCATTCTTTGATAACAGTATCCTACACAATAATATGGAATGTGATTTTCAAGATCATGTGTAACAAGTGTGGACATGAGTCGTACAATACAAAATGTTCTGGCAACATTATCTGCTCGAGATAAACTCACATATTTCTGAGAATATCTGTTACATATGAATAATAAATAAATACACTTGTGATAATTTGTGGTTAATAGCTCTGTTTATGTATGTACTAGTTGGTATTTAATGTGGGTAAAATCAATTACTTTGCGGTGTCGGCATAGTATAGAAATATAAAGTGTCGGCGAATAGGGATGTTTGCTATTGGTATTGTTTGTTGTTATGTCGTGTCCTTTTGATTATGAGACTTTTCAGAAATCTCTACTACCTACTTCAAAGGCGTGGCTATCTTGTACACTTATTTCGAAATCTTAATGAGAATGAACGTTAAGGAATGCGACCTAACAGAGTCCCACTTTGCTAAAAGGCTAAAACTGACACTATACACTGAAATTTTGCTGTCAAGATACTAATTTTGTACCTTAGCCTACTGTAGTGACGTACTAGAAAGTTGTCTATTATAATTTGTACCTGACAAGAATGCAGTATGTATTTCATTTTAAAATATTATGTACGTAACGGACAAAAGACATTGCCACTTCTTTCGAAAGTCTTAGCCTTTGCCTTTAGCTAGTCAATTGGGAACTCGACTGTTCAACTTTGAGCGAACGATTGGTGGCTTGCAGTCAACGATGAGTCAGTGCATTCTTAACGCGAATAGACTGAATGAATACTATGTTCCTGGCGGATATTTTTCTTCCTTATGTTTTCTTGGTATTCAGAGTTGCCGAATTTTTTTTTATCTTTTGTGATACTCTTCTCTTGCTATAGGTTTTAATACAATATAATTAGGTAGTTATAGTTACGTTTACCTACTTACACGGAATGAGAATCTACCGCCACTTTTACCCGTAATCCCATAAAGTGGATTTAACGTTTCCTAATGAATTACGGCTAATAATGTAATGTAGTGTTAATTGGGTCAATGTACCTTATATTAGTGGGTGCAACCGACATTTTCAGGGTTCAAGAGACACTTAGGTACCTGCAAGTGGCGTTCTTGCTGACGGACAAGGTCATGGTATAGAGAAGGAAATCTCGAAATAAAACTAATCTGACCAGCAAGGTTCAGAGTTAAGTACACACATACAGAATACAGATGGTAATGGAAAGGTCAATTACAAAGTAATTACAGCAAAAAGAATGGGTGAATTGATAGTTTGATCGACCTATGTTTTAGTAAATGATGGGACTTTCCCAAATAAATATTTTTGCATTTCTACGTTTGCGCGTCCGCACTATTTAGCCGCGCCACTCTGTAACCCCCAAAGGGTTAGAAGGATCCTTGCGATGAGCATATAATTTATTATTGTTGGGACATGTCTGGGAAAGTTCTTAGAGACTTCCGATTGATCTTGGTCAACCGGAGGTGGGTGTCGCTAATGACAGAAATGCAGGTGTGTGAACGACGTCATGCCGGTCTCCGACCGAGTTTTTTTTCACCAGACGTAATGCAACACTGGAGGCGCTACACTAGCGCTGTCGACCCTGTAAAAACCTTCTAAGAGATTATTACCGTGTAAGAGCGTATTTGGACTGCCTTTGTTGTTGGTAGTAATGGTAGTGTATTCGGCGACTATCTTTCCGATGTTTTGGGTGCGAATCCAGGTTCGCGAAACCAATCGTAAAATGTGCCTCACCCATTACCTGGAGAGCCTTGAAAGTATGGGAAAATTGATGAGTGCGTGCAAAATGTGTTGTTGTAAAATAAATAAAAGACACAGTTTACAGATTGACGTGTGCTATGCAACAATCCGACATTATTCCTTCATATTTCGTAATTACTGATTTAAACAAGCATGTATTTTTTCAAAAAGATGATTTTCTTTTTAGAAATTGTAAGATAGTTCAAAGAGTGTTGGGTTTCCTTGGACATCCTTCCGAGGGCTTACCCGTGGCTCCCAACCGTAGGCTGTTGGGCGTTACGTGAGGTTTTTAGTCGTTAGGAGTCCGGCATAGCTTCCATGAAGGATTTTCCCCCATGTTAAAAAAAAGTTCAAAGAGTGGATTATATACAAAAAAAACACCAGTACGTTCACAAGAGGCTTTAAAGTAGATAACTGACATTTGCATGTGTGTGTCACCTGTTGCGTGTGATTACGTGATGAACCCGGAAGTGTGCCAGCATCATCCGGATCACTGGCTCGACACAATGTAATCACTGAGCTGCATTTTATACAAGTCTGGAATATTCTAGAAAGATTTGAATGGGGGATAATATTAAGATTGAGGGTTCTGAGACTTCTGAGTCTGGTCTGGGCCAAAAGCATTCAGTGATGGTTTCTTTGTTACCTATTTACTGGGTTCAATAAAGTTATTTTTTTAGGTAACTAGTTAGTGGACCGTTAAGGTAGCAGACTCGGGATTCCAAGGCAATTTTTTTTTAATATTGCGGACGGAGGAGACTGATTTAGATTCAATTGCCAAATTTTCTTATAGTCTAATCGCACCGAGTACCTATAGATCATTTTATGTAACTGTAATTAATGATATGCGGTAGGTATAAGCTAATTATATCTGACCTCTTGTAAACCGTAAAGAGTACTTGAACATAGAATAGGAGCAAAAAACGACGCTGATGAGTGCCAAACTTAATAGGCACTAGTCAGACTAAAATGATGTTACCTAACAATATTTCCGCACCACTGAATGCCACATTACACACATACAATAAATAACACCTTTTGCAATGCACCTAGTGGCAGAATGAAGAGATCGATCACGTTCGCTGGCTGCGACTCAGAAAGCTGCTGCATTGTTACATCATCACGATTACTTTCTAACTGCCGACGACGACACGGCGTGCCATAGGATTTATATCGCCATACACTTTAAAAAGTAAAGTACCCCAACGGCGCTAGTTGAGAACTATAAATGAATAACATTGATAGTACACGCCTGTGAGGACAATAGAATTGTGCAACAAAGAACACTTTCGATTTCGTGTTAATAATGATAGGTATTCTTTCGCCGAGCGGTATCGTCTTGCAAAATTCGATGCTGCGATCGCTACAGCCGTTTCAATGTATTACAAAACTGCATCTAGAACAAAGGAGTTCGGCGTAGTCAGCTTATATCCTAAATACCTAACGCATCGGAGCACAATCGAGGATGACGCGTCGCTATCGGAATGCTGATGCTGAATGCATGAGCAGCACATAGTCTGGCACTAGCTAATCGATAGTTGGATTATATTGGAAAGATGGGATGCTCATCTGAATACAACACTTGTCTATTTTTCCTTTCCAATATCGGATTGCTTACTGGAATGGTGGAAAAGCGTTGAGGTAAATGAAGCTCGGCAGCGAGACGAGTGTGTAAGATATAGAAAGCACTTTAGAAAGGAACTGAAGGTACGCCGTGACCCGCAGACGGCGGCGGCGAGGTGAGCGGCCTGCGATGGCGGAGCGCGTGCTGTGGTGCGGTGGAGTGCTTACGACATCACGCGGAACTTACGGCCTTCGTTGTCAACCTTTTAATTACCTACTCGGTTTTAGCAACGTGGGGAACGTCAAGCCAATCTACGAGATAACAATTATTCGTATTCGTTACATTACATACAGTTGTTGCAACATTCTCTAAAGTCTCGTTCAGATAAACAGCAATACCAGAAGATTACGTCGTATCTTTCAAGAGTGATTATGTGTTCCACTGGATCGGCAAGATACTACTTAACTCAATTTATTGATGGAATGCGAATGAAAGCACAAATAATTGAACCAATCGCAGTTGCAATTGTAGTTATTGAGCTGAATCGTTCGTGGAATACGTTACGTAGAATCGTTCGTCTAGAGACGATCTCCAATCGGCGTGGCCCCTCAATTGTCGTCAGTACTTGTTTGATCGGCCGTCCGCGGCTATGAGATTCAATAGTCCAGTCTGTAATATGTTTATGTAGACATACAACGTAGTTGGTTTAAGCGATGAACTCAGTCGACAGACCAATTTTTAGTAGGTAAACGTTCTAGAGCGAGGTCGCGCCATATACCAGCTGATACTCAGCTGTTTCTCTCATCAGAGTTACAATATGTACAGTCAGGGCCCAAGTGTATGTATCTTGACACTCACATAAATTGTTCTACAACTGTTGGCAACATTAATTCAGTGTGAAACACGAGTCTTTATTTAGGTGGATTTATGCGTCTGTGAAACAAATTAAATCAAGGACGTATAATATGATTGTGGGATATTCTAACACAACAACTCAATAGCTTGTGATATGGGATCTATCGCATTATAGATAGAGAAGACCCATTCAGAAACAAACATTTTGAAGATAACCATCACCAATCGGACAGTCGGGATGTTGCACAAACTACACACTGAACCACCGAAGCAGTATGTTAATGCTGTTATGCATCACCTGTAAGTCCTCATGAAAACGTAAGATAAATGCTGAAAGATCACGTGGAGTGCAGTGGTGAGTTAGTACGGACACTGAATCGCAGTAGCTATTATTTAATCTGTGACTGACTGTCTAATAAATGACCGTTCGTTCACCGCACAAGGCTAATAAAAGTTACATTGTGATCTGGCGCCTGTCAATAGGCGCCTCATCAGTCCCATTCCCTCGTACAATGTATAATTGCCAATATCCCTGTACCTACTGCACTAATATTTAACCTAACCTCACGTAACATGCAAAGCATTTCGTGAATTCGTAGAGCTACGAATGTATGGATAATGTTGGATATGGTTTACGATTAGTTAGAAAAAGAAAAAAACACACAGGTCAAGAATCCAAACCAAATGACCGATTAACCTCATTAACCTTCCTCATTTTGTGGACACCTATGCCCTTACATAGCCCTTGGTAAATACCGAATATCACATTCAAAGGACATTTTATATAATTCAATTGTGGTGTTTTCCCAAAAACACTTTTTGCAGGCATCATTATTCCCGCCTGTAAAACTCCCAGTTGCATATTGAGCTGCAGATTCCACGATCCTCGGCATCTTTACCAGTAAGGCCTTGCCTGATAGTCCAGGTAAGTAATCCTTCACTGCTTCACTGTAAAAGTAGACCAGCTTATTCATAAGAATTCTTTTACTTTCTGACTTATTACGTAGCAGAATGCATCTTTCGCAAAAAGCATTTTTCTCACAATCCACATTTTCTTTTCTTTTTCTTGCCAAAGAACCCTTTATGGCTATAGCCAGCAGCTAGGATGATGGTCATACTAACATACATATAATATAACAACTCATCCGAACGTCGATTGAGGTCAAAGAAGTGATCCACAGACCCTATGTAATGTACATTCATAGATTCTAATGGACTTTTGAAATTGCATTGTACAATTAATCGGATCGTGTATTGATTTTCAAATTAGAAAACTAAGAATAGGCAGACCGTCTCAGGCAAAGCTAAACTTAAATTAATATCTTTCTAATTTATGTGAAAATTTAGTTTTATCAGTCATTCATGTGAAAACGTCTGGTACGAGATGAAATTCGGCACATAGGAGCGCTGTTATGACCGTAACACAGGTCACAATCACAAATCCCTTTGGATTATGGAACCTGGATCAATATGCCAACTGGGATTAGTTGTAGACGTGGCTATATGCTAGTATACCCGATAAATGAGTCTTTACCTGTGAACTGTGGTACAAATACAAATTGGGTGTAACGTAACGGGCGTCAAGGGTGTCGGTGTGGACTTCCCAAGTCCCGTGTTACAATAGTTTGATTTGTAAAAGAAGATTACCTGGATAACAGCAGCCGGAGATACAGTGGACCTTTTAGGTTAAGGGCCGTGTTGTCTGGCTAGTAAACCCCTGTTGCAGTGAGTTCGTGAAAGAAAAACCAGTGTATATTATTATCACCACGTTTAATGGTCTACAATACAAAAACCATAGGCCTTGTGGTATATCAAACGCACTACTTAGCCTATATATATATATAGCAGGATGTACCAGTATTACTCCAGTTAGAATACTTATATCTACACACACTTTACTTACTTGCTATAAACTTATATCAGATCTATTGACCTGGCCGGCTCTTGCGCCGATGCGATGAAATTATTTCATTTGACACAATTAACTAAACATCACCTTGTGACGTGGCTAACAAAATATACTTTAATCTAGCGACCTAGAGATGGATCCATTCTGGTTAACATTATTATAATCTATGATTTAAAGGCTAAATAAATCTAGTTACATTCTCGGATCGTTATGCAGCCTCCTGAAGGTGAACTACGTTGTTAAACTGTCGGTGGACTATCGCGTAGGCACCGCTAACCAACGAGATGCAGTAATCAACCTCGCGTATGGATGTATAAGAAGAATCCTGGTGGCCCTCCTTGGTGCCAAGTAGTGAAAAAGAAATGCACGTGGCGTAAAAAAGAGAATAAAAAATGCCGGTGCGAGAACCGGTTACCGCTACAAAGCCGGGCTCGTCAGCGGCGCGCAGTCCCGTCTGTGGATCACGCGTCCCACGCTGATGGGTTCACGGGGAAGAATTCCTCCGTGTTGGGATTCCGCCAAGGGACGGACAGGTATTCCCAGCAATAATAGGTAGGTACTCCAAAGACCCGCTTTTTGCGGGTCCTGTGATGGTACGAATTGCTCTTGAAGAGACACCTTACGGGTCTTCTCGCTCGAGAGAAAAAAATGCCGACTGCCTCCATCTTTGCTTTTCGTCTCTTCCCCTTCCCACCAAGCCAAACCCGCTTGGTCAGTTACATCTACGGTCCGTTTCATTTCACTCATCCCTCACGTTCCGTTCGTGACTTTTATTCCTCCACTTCTCATACGCCATACACGATTAGGGCTTTATCGCATTAACGCCATGTCATTAACTGAAGCTAAAACTATCCTGTACATTAACCATCCTATCCTCTTAAGCGAATATTTTATCCACTATTTGACATAATGTTCTACGTTACGCGGAACGTGAATTCTGGTGTGACCACTCCGAAATTGATCCGCTCGTAAACTATATATAAATTATCATTAGTTCCAAATCTGTTTACTAATTTAATATACCTATTATTTACTCTAATCTAGATTTATTGTACACTAAATAAAACTATTTTTTTTTTATGTTCTTTTTTTTTTTATTCCTAAACTATTTCGTTGACAAGGATCAGTCATTGTCACTGTCAAAATGACAATGTCAGATTCACGACGTCTAACCTATGTGTATGTGTAGTATTGTGACTGGATGTAAACACGGAATAAAACGACAGAAAGATATCGAGTTTAATATCTTTGTGTTAATGTGCTTAATGTATGAAATCCTCGTTATCACGAGACAAAAAGAGAGTATTATACTAGAACGTATGGATAATGTGTTGGTGAGTATTGCAGAGTGTTACAATACCCCCTTTCTCGGGAAAAGAGGTAAACCGACAGGTTTACCGAAAGAAACAGCCGGGGTAACCGGGAAAAAGTGGTTACTTAACCGACTCCAAAAAGGATTAAAAAAATACCGAGAAATAAAAGAATAAGACTTCAGAACGCTGCTAGCAATAGTTATTCTTCTGACTGCCCTTTAGAATGATCACAGCTGGATAGGTATTCCTTTCAAAACGCGTACTTCACTCTTCCATACCTCACACAGTATTTCATATTTATCTATGTACATTCATTCGTCATCCTTTCCATATTAATAATAATTATAATAATACATATAATAATATTTAAAGCTTATTTTCCACCTATCATTCAGTCATGCACTTATCCTTCCCTTTCTTATTTGCTCCTATCATTCCATAATTATTTACATGCTGTCATTCATCAGTCTTATATTCTGTAAGAGTTTTTCATACTTTGGCCAATCGTACTGTCGGTCAATCATTTGACTGTCAAGAAAAACAACTTTTTTGCTCATGCGTTGTTAAGTATCATATCATATAAACATTAACTGTAAGAATAAGAACACAATGTAAAAACACAAACGGCAAAGCAATTATTAATTGCATACATTAGTTTCGATAAATGCTTGCCTAGCCCTACGATCAAAAAAAAATCTTGGGTTCGGAGTAAATACCACTAGACAAGCAACAATATCGGACAGGGTGTGTAAATAATTTAATCTACACGCAAGATGTCCTTTACATAAAATTATTACACAGGGAGAGCCTATTAAACAAAGATATTACCCTTTATCGCCTGCTAAGTTGACAGCATTGAATAGGGAGGTGGACGAGATGTTGAGGCTCGATGTCATCGAACCGTCGAGGTCACCATGGTCCAACCCGGTTGTCATGATCCCAAAGAAAGATGGATCATGGAGATTCTGCCTCGACGCGCGTAAGCTCAATGATGTCACGGTTAAAGACTCGTACCCACTTCCTTATATAAATTCGATTTTGGACAATCTGCGAGGAGCACATTATCTTAGTTCAATTGATTTATCATCGAGTTTTTGGCAGGTCAGTTTGTCAAGTCAGGATGGAATAGACGGCAAAGGTACTTCTTGTGAGAAAACAGCTTTCGTAGTCCCTAATAGAGGTCTTTTTCATTTTAAAAGATGCCATGTAACGTAACGATATGCGTTTTCCCTAAACCTTTTTTTTCTGATGAAATTGACTCAAAGTCATTCATTACTTTTTGTAGATGTTTGGCTTGTTGAGATGTTAGATCATCTCTGGGTATTAAAGCTTTCACCTCACACAACGCACTGCAAGCACTATAACTTGTGGAGTTGCCTCTCCTCACGACATCTCCAAACTTAAAAATGTCCACTAGACCAAATGCATCAGCGAAATCCATACCGCACAAGATTTCGTGATGTATGTCAGGGCAAACTAAAAAATTAAAGTGGGCAGTTATCCCATTACAAGTTATTGGCAAAGACATTATGCCAATGACTTTAATTTGTGATAAATCCGCTAAAAATACTGCTGGCACGACTGAAGCATCCCTAGCATGTAATGTCCATCCAAGTCTTTGAAAATATCGATGCTTATTCGCACCTAAAACTGATAAATGTGCCCCAGGATCGAGCAATGCTTCGAAATTACGGTCCTTTATTGTGAATTTAACAAACAACCGATTATCCCCTACGAATGACGATATTTCAGGCGAAGAGACTGTTTGTGTGTGTAACGACTTGCTCGGGGGCCCCATCAGTTTTTTTTATTAAGTGTCTGTGTAGTAGACTGCGAGCGCAAGCCTGTGTTACATTGGGTGCAGTTCCTAATCGTCACCCTCTTAGCACCGCACTTGAAACATATTATGCCTGGTATTGACCTACACACCTTATAACTATGGCCGACTTTTTTACATTTAAGGCAAGTAATAGGTGAGCCGCGCCTGTCAGGTAATTTGCCGACGCTGACTGCATTGAGTTCGCGCTTGCCAACCGGTTTAGATTGACATAAAACACCAGAATAAGCCTCATAATTCTTGGACACGTTGACCAATTGGTCAAAGGTAGTAATATCATTGATGGCTAATAGTTGGGCGTATGTAGGTAGCAAATTGTGTTTTATAATTTCAAGTAGGTTGTCGCTTGTAATAGGATATGTTAGTCTATTGTTTAAATCCTGGATATCTAAAATAAAGAATGATACAGACTGACCTAGCTTCTGCTTTTTTTCACGAATTTGTCTCTCTATGTTGTAGTTGTAATCCTTTGATTGAAAGAATTTTCGAAATTCAACGCAAATATCAAACCAAGAGTTAATTTTATGTTGGATTGTTCTATGAAACTTGAGTGCGGTGTCAGATAACAGTTCTGAAAAACCTCTTACTAATGTTGTATCGTCAATCTGTCGTGCGATACGTGTTTCATTAACCCTAAGGAGGAAGTCGTCAATATCTGACTCTCCGTTATACTTGAGTTTAAGGGAAGCTAAATTCAATGATTTGTAGTACACATGCGCACTGGGGGGCGGTGCAACTACTTGTGTTATACCATTACCTTGGTTCATGTTGTCAAAAATTTCGCTAGTTTTAATGGGGAATGTCTTATGTGCGTGTGCTATCGGTTCTTGTGCCACGTATGTCTCTTGTGTGTTGCTGTGAGAGGCAGCATAATGGGTGGTCGTATTAGAGACTATGGATGTCGTAAACGTTTCGGGAGCCAAAGATGAAGTCCGGTTCACGTTGACTCGGGGACGTGTATTTACGGTATCCATAGGTATGTGTACCTCTAAAGGTCGTGTATACGGGCTAGAAGTTACCTGCATAACGTTCCGACCATGCACCGGTGAAGCAAATTCACTTGCATCAGTATCTGGAGTTTTTGACATTTTTTATAAATAAGTTCTTAATATCTAGTTTGTATTTAGCCTAAAATGCTCTAGTAGTAGTAGTAGTAATGGTATAATCACTGTAGCAATGCCACAGACACAATAACAACAAAGTTATGTTTCAAAAGTATGTTCGTAAAAATTACTATGAAAAAATTCAATTTTGTTAATAAAAACAAAACCTGCAACTATTTAGTCCTGATCCTTGTGTATTTAAGCTCTAAAGGGTGTACAAGATCAGATAAAACTATAAAAACAACCAATATGTTGATATTTAAAAAGTTGATTTTTGTCGGGAGAACGATAAGACAAAAAAACTCAAATTTGCTCACAAAACCGAAAATTGACACAAGACTTTATCTGGTCCTAGTGTTTATCAATGCAGAATGGTGCACCTAATCAGATAGAAGTTTAAAAATTAACAAATCTGTTAATACTTAAAAAGCTGATTTTTGCCGGGATGAGAACGACAACTCATAAAACACAAATTTGTTCACAAAAACAAAATTTGCACATATTTTGGTTTGGTTTCTTACTGTCATTAACTCTAAGCAGTGTAAGCAATTATATCAAACACTTAAACCATCCAGATGTCAATATTTAAAAAATTTTGTTAGTTCTGGATGAAACTTTTGTTAAAGAAAAAAAACTTAAATTTGCATAAAAAAGTCAAAATTTACACATTTTGTGGTCTGGTCTTCACGGATATGAATTCTTAATAGGGTGAGTGACCAGATTCAATATCTATAAACCATCATCAACCATATCAACCATAAAATTTTGACATATTCCTGAGGGAACGGTGAAGTATGAACTATTAATTTTCTTAAAGTAAAGCTACTGCTTTCAAGCCTAGATACAACAATAAAAATTGTATCCCTCAAAAGATAAACACAAAGGAAATTCCCCCCCGAAGCTCAATTGCAACAATGGTTACCAACTAATTTCAATTGAATTCAGGCGCTGTACATGCAGCACTTTAATAGGTAATCACAATAAAATAAAGTTCGGGCGCCATGTAACGTAACGGGCGTCAAGGGTGTCGGTGTGGACTTCCCAAGTCCCGTGTTACAATAGTTTGATTTGTAAAAGAAGATTACCTGGATAACAGCAGCCGGAGATACAGTGGACCTTTTAGGTTAAGGGCCGTGTTGTCTGGCTAGTAAACCCCTGTTGCAGTGAGTTCGTGAAAGAAAAACCAGTGTATATTATTATCACCACGTTTAATGGTCTACAATACAAAAACCATAGGCCTTGTGGTATATCAAACGCACTACTTAGCCTATATATATATATAGCAGGATGTACCAGTATTACTCCAGTTAGAATACTTATATCTACACACACTTTACTTACTTGCTATAAACTTATATCAGATCTATTGACCTGGCCGGCTCTTGCGCCGATGCGATGAAATTATTTCATTTGACACAATTAACTAAACATCACCTTGTGACGTGGCTAACAAAATATACTTTAATCTAGCGACCTAGAGATGGATCCATTCTGGTTAACATTATTATAATCTATGATTTAAAGGCTAAATAAATCTAGTTACATTCTCGGATCGTTATGCAGCCTCCTGAAGGTGAACTACGTTGTTAAACTGTCGGTGGACTATCGCGTAGGCACCGCTAACCAACGAGATGCAGTAATCAACCTCGCGTATGGATGTATAAGAAGAATCCTGGTGGCCCTCCTTGGTGCCAAGTAGTGAAAAAGAAATGCACGTGGCGTAAAAAAGAGAATAAAAAATGCCGGTGCGAGAACCGGTTACCGCTACAAAGCCGGGCTCGTCAGCGGCGCGCAGTCCCGTCTGTGGATCACGCGTCCCACGCTGATGGGTTCACGGGGAAGAATTCCTCCGT
This sequence comes from Miltochrista miniata, assembly GCA_933228765.1. NCBI lineage: Eukaryota > Metazoa > Arthropoda > Insecta > Lepidoptera > Erebidae > Miltochrista > Miltochrista miniata. The sequence goes on from OW121751.1 coordinate 28,197,831, forward strand.
GTTGGGATTCCGCCAAGGGACGGACAGGTATTCCCAGCAATAATAGGTAGGTACTCCAAAGACCCGCTTTTTGCGGGTCCTGTGATGGTACGAATTGCTCTTGAAGAGACACCTTACGGGTCTTCTCGCTCGAGAGAAAAAAATGCCGACTGCCTCCATCTTTGCTTTTCGTCTCTTCCCCTTCCCACCAAGCCAAACCCGCTTGGTCAGTTACATCTACGGTCCGTTTCATTTCACTCATCCCTCACGTTCCGTTCGTGACTTTTATTCCTCCACTTCTCATACGCCATACACGATTAGGGCTTTATCGCATTAACGCCATGTCATTAACTGAAGCTAAAACTATCCTGTACATTAACCATCCTATCCTCTTAAGCGAATATTTTATCCACTATTTGACATAATGTTCTACGTTACGCGGAACGTGAATTCTGGTGTGACCACTCCGAAATTGATCCGCTCGTAAACTATATATAAATTATCATTAGTTCCAAATCTGTTTACTAATTTAATATACCTATTATTTACTCTAATCTAGATTTATTGTACACTAAATAAAACTATTTTTTTTTTATGTTCTTTTTTTTTTTATTCCTAAACTATTTCGTTGACAAGGATCAGTCATTGTCACTGTCAAAATGACAATGTCAGATTCACGACGTCTAACCTATGTGTATGTGTAGTATTGTGACTGGATGTAAACACGGAATAAAACGACAGAAAGATATCGAGTTTAATATCTTTGTGTTAATGTGCTTAATGTATGAAATCCTCGTTATCACGAGACAAAAAGAGAGTATTATACTAGAACGTATGGATAATGTGTTGGTGAGTATTGCAGAGTGTTACATGGGATAGGTTGTAAGTTTGTGACGATAACAAAAATGTAACGAGCACAAGGGTTCTCACAAAGTTTGTAAAGAAGAGTGAAAGTCACGTAGGAGTGACAGAGATGCAACATTTCCCTCACTTTTACTACAACAAAACAGTTTAGCTAGCCGTATTTCAACGCGTGGAGCTTATCTTACGATATAAATCTTTCAGTATGCCTATAAAACTACGAGTGTTTGCATAATTTGTACTACTTATTATATTATACGTTTAATATAATGTCAGTTTATTTATACTTACTCAATATCAGTGTTGTGACGGATGCGTTACAGTGACCTATATGATTCATTTCTACTGGACATTAAAACTACGTTCTTTGAATGCGTTACACAACTTTAAAGTACTACATTTATTACTTCCAGTGATCAACGTGTAATTAACCTATTGTTGGGTACCGTAAAATGGGGTTACATTAATAACCGGGGGCGTCATTGATAACATGTTTCTATTTATACAAAATTATTTATTACCGTGAAACGGAACGTAATTTTTCATATTTTTTTTGGTGATTGGCAACTCAGATAGTGCTGCTACATAAGGTGACAGAGTATCAGCCGTTGTGCGTTTTATTTCAAAAACAGCAGTATTTTTTATACGAACGTACGAAAAAACATAAAATATTTGGTCGGAAAACTTCACAGTTATCTTTGTAAGTATAATATTTACTTTAAATTATGTATTTGTAGTGAATTCTCGGTTTTTCTGCGATGACATAAAGTGAGGTTATTTTACGATTTCGTCAGTGTTGCTATTAAAAAGATTTTATTTTCTACCTTGGGGTGTCTTTGATAGCACAGCGGGGCTACTTTGAAAGTGCTATCAAAGTTACCCCGCGAACTAATTGTTTTGCTGAATTCTTAGCATGGCTTTAAATTCTTGCATTTTCTTATAATAATAATAATAATAATAATAATCTTTATTTGTGAATATGGTATTACAGTTGTTTCATTAGGTACATATATAAAATACATGTTAGTCTTTACAGTACTATGGTGCGAAATTACAAGAAACAACTGGGGACTAGGCAATATAAGAACTACCAAGAAAACAAAATAGAAGAAGCCTTAAAAAAAATTGCGGAAGAAGGTATGTCCATAAAACAAGCGTCTGAAACCTTTAAAATTCCATATGGGACTTTATACAATAAGTATAACGGTCGCCAAAGTTTATACAATAAGTATAAAACGTCCTGGGGCACAACCAATATTCAGTCACACTGAGGAAGTATCAATCTTAAAATCTGCAGCGAAGTGTGGCGACTGGGGATTCCCTCTTACTACTATGGATTTAAGAGTTTTGGCTAAGACTTACCTTGACAGAAAAGGCAGGAATGTGGTAAAATTTAACAATAATTTACCCGGAGTTGATTGGGCATATAGCATTTTGAAAAGACATAAACAAGACTTCACAAGGCGAGTTAGTTCCAACATTAAACGGGCTCGAGCATCGGTAAGTAAAGAGACCCTCATTCAATATTTTGATAACTTGGAACGGTCAATTCAAGAAGTTTCAAGCACTAATGTATTCAACTACGATGAGACCAATATGGCAGATGATCCTGGTAGGAAAGTTGGGATCTATCGCAGGGGAGTTAAATACCCAGAAAACATACAAAACCATAGTAAATCCTCAACATCAGTAATGGTTTGTGGCTCTGCGGATGGCGTACTATTACCACCCTACATTATATATAAGAGTCAACATCTGTACGATACATGGAAGGAGAGAGGACCTTGTGGTCCACCTTGTTGCAGCCAACCTTGTTGCTCGCAGGGTTCTCGCTACAATCGCAGTTCAAGTGGATGGATTGATACAGCTTGTTTCAGAGATTGGTTTAAAACTTGTTTTCTACCGCACGCAAAACGACTTCCAGGTCGCAAAGTTTTAATAGGGGACAACTTATCAGCTCACTTCGACGTGGATGTGTTGCAAATGTGCGAGGAACACGAAATAGATTTTATTTGTCTTGTGTCCAACTCCACGCACTTATGCCAACCTTTAGACGTTGGCTTTTTCCGGCCCATGAAGAGAGCATGGAGGGATACTTTAGTTGCCTGGAAATTAACGTACAGTCGATCTGGCACCGTCCCTAAAGATACGTTTCCGTCATTACTTAACAAAATATTGATGAATATGGATAAAGTTAAATCAAAGACCAATCAACCAGATAATTCAGCGGATTCAGCAATTAAAAGAAATTTAATAAGTTCCTTCAGAGCTACAGGTATTTACCCCCCTAATCGATATGAAGTATTGAAACGACTTCCTCGTGATGAAAAAGAGGATCCAACGTATGAGGTTGAGAATGAATTGACCAAAATTTTGAAAGAGCATAGAATGAATGATTCGGAACCCAAGAAGAAAAAGACACGATTAAATATTCCCGCTGGAATGAGCGCTGCTTCAGTCAGTAATGTGGAAGATAATTCAGGTAACGAATCTGAACCAGAAGCTGGACCCTCAACAAGAGAGGAAGAAATAGATAATGAAGGTGCGACAGAAGGCAGATACATTTTGGCAAAATTTTATACTCCTAGGGGTAAAAAAACCTATCGCTATGTGTGTCGTATTATAGACACAAGTGTTGCTATTGTTGCGGTAGGGTATAAATCTGCTGGAAATACGAGGCAGTTCAAAATAGTTAAGGACGACATATCAGACGTAGACCCCGTAAAAGACATAATCTCATTTTTACCAAAGCCACTAGAGAAGAAAAACGATGATGGAAATGACATAATAGAGCTTCCTTTTGATATAAATGTTTTAGAGTTTAAATCTCAATAACAATTTGTATTTTTTACGCTTTATTATTAATTATGTTGAAAAAAATGATTAAGACTGTAACGATTAGACTGACTAATTTACTATCTAGCGTGTAAGGTAAAAGTGCCTATTGATAAGAGTTTAGAATGTTGTTTACTGCTTTATTTTACGTTTTTTGATTGTTTTATTTTTGTTTACCTAAGTGGGTATGTTGAAGAAATTTATTATGACTGTAACGATTAGACTGACTAATTTACTATGTAGCTTGTAAGGTAAAAGTGCCTATTAATAAGAGTTAAGAATGTCGTTACTGCTTTCTTTTACGTTTTTTATTTTATGTTTACGCAAGGTACCTTTCGAAACTATTGGTATGTATCAATAATATGATTACTTGATAGTTTTGTTTATAATAAAACATTTATTTTGCTATTATTTTTGTTTTTATTCACTACAAAAACTATCAAAGTAACCCCAACACATATAATCGATTATATCTTAAAAAATGCCCATGGAATCTTTTATGTTCTTTTAGAAATATGTTCTATAGCGGGGTCTCTTTCCATTTCCGTTATAAAATTATAAGGTTTTAAACTAGCCCCAATGACAGTATAACTTAAAAAGCGCACATTTTTAAAAAAAAATCTCATTATATAAACGAGACATAAAATATATTAAGAGAATTCAATAGCAGGGTTACGTCCAATACTATAAATTAAAAAATATTAATAATTTTGGCAAAACAATAAAAGTTACGAGCAATTTAATTTTAAAATCTATCAATTTAACCCCATTTTACGGTACTCATTTGTGGTAACCTACTTTTTTAAGCTTAGACGAAGTTTCTTCTCTAAGGTACAGTCTACGCATATCCTTACGTATCTTGAACTAGGTTGAGCTGTCCCTGCGGGATGTATGTATGTATTAGAATGTTGATTCAATTTGTCTTTGTACCGCTAAGTGACGATATAGAGTCGAAATATATATTCTTATATACTTTAGCAGTCTTCTCGATCTTAAGGAACGAAGGACTAGGTTGAATAGCTTAGAGCGGCGCAGGGATGTATGTAGGTATGTATAAGAATGTTGATTCAATTTGTCTTTGTACCGCTAAGTGACGATATAGAGTCGAAAGATATATGCTTATATTCTTTAGCAGTCTTCTCGATCTTAAGGAACGAAGGACTAGGTTGAATAGCTTAGAGCGGCGCAGGGATGGATGTATGTATAAGAATGTTGATTCAATTTGTCTTTGTACCGCTAAGTGACGATATAGAGGCGAAAGATATATTCTTATAATAGGTACTTCAGCAGTCTTCTCGATCTTAAGGAACGAAGGACTAGGTTGAATAGCTTAGAGCGGCGCGCGCAGGGATGTTTGTATGTTAAGGAATATTGATTCAATTTGTCTTTGTACCGCTAAGTGACGGTATTGTAGAGTCGAAAGATATATTCTGACATACTTTAGCAGTCTTCCGAGATCTTAAGGAACCAAGTCAGCCTCATCTTTAGGTGGTACACCTGTTGACAGACGTGATCAACTAGATCTCAAAAATCAACCAGGAGTTGTCTAGTAAGGTAATTTACCTACATTTCCTAAATGTAATTTGGGAGACACCTACTTCCAACAATGCACTCTGATAGGCTGATGTAATTAAGAGCCCTCTACGTGATCACGCAGGGTTATTATTTCACAGGGTAATTTGGTTCCTATATGTATAAGTCCCAAGACGGTCTAGTAAAAGGTTCAAAAGCTGGAGTGTATTCTATGTAGGTAGTAGATATTTTCATAATACATTCTCTGTTATAAGATTAACCCCATTATATAAGGAGCACATACCTACAAAGTAATAAACGATTGCAATTGCAGGTATGTCTATTTACAGTGAATAAATAATGTAAATACTAACATTACTTACTTTATATGATTGCATGATAATTACGAATTCCATAAGACCACAGGTTTAGATTTGCTTCATTACCATCGTGTTCAAGATTTATAGTAACTTAATTACGCCAAGTTCTTAGTACAATAATTGGTACCCTAACTTACGTTACCACAGCTCCATCCGCGTTTAGCTGAAGATAACTAACTGAAATAACTTCTTTTTTGGGGGAAATCCTCATGGATGCTTTGTCGGACTTCTACCGACTATAAAAACCTCACGTACAGGTACTGCCCTACGGTTGAAGGCCCCGAATAAGCCCTCGGAAGGATACCCCAGAACATGACAGTCCACTGCTGGATCTAGGACTCTCCTAATTTACGCCACAAGTCACAACACACGGTCCTGCGCCTTCCGCATCTGGTCCCTCCGAGCCCGTCGAATTTCTTGTCAGTTCTTCTCAAGCGGACCGCATTTCGAACTGGTGCAATGGTGGTATATACTAACTTTGATTTGTACTCGTGACGTTTCGTAAGTTCCTATGTAGGTATTTTCATTTCATTTCCTTACAATTTCAGAAGAAAGTAGCGACAGCCTACCCCAATCCGTTTCAAAAAGACAATTCTTCAAGGCTTCCCAGTTAATTAGGTGAGACATTGAGTGAAATATGAGCTTAGAGCACTTATGCCTTTGGTTTCCGTCAGGCCGTCAGCGAAAAGGGTTAAACTAGATAGAGTTATGTGTGATGTATGTAATAAATAATCAGGACATCGGATTCACAGTATTCACTATTTTACAAAACATTTAAAATGGCGGTAGAGGAAGTGCGTGATAAGGATAACAGCTATAATTTGTTGTTGAACATTGATGTACGTGCATGAATGGACGGACATGTCTTATTATAGAAACTCATCTGATACAAATCATTAAATCAATTAGAGGAAAGTTTTTTGTAGAAACTGAAAAAGGACTCATGTCAAATCTTAAAGCCGTAGTCGTTCTAGTACAGGAACCTTAGTGCGATGAAGAGATGAAGGCATACCATTTCTTCAGGATCTCAAAGAACACAGTAATGAGTAATGAGACGTTTTTGTCTTGACGAAAGATATCATAGAGTATCCGCAGCAATTATCGACATACTTGGAGGTACTGGCTGGGGATCTTTCGTTTTGAGCGGTGGAACGCATTGAGGACCTGAGGAGAGAGCAATTTTGCCAATGTAAGGTAAAAAACGCAAGGAAGGTTGTGGGGTGAATGTAAAAATCGCCGACTGTAAACTGAAGGACGAAATGTCCAGTACTAACTATTTGGTTAATACAAAACTTTTTAAAATAACGCTTCATGTTCGTTCGATATAACGTATCAACTCCTGCGCAGATTATTGCGTAGGTACCTACCTAGTTTAAATTTAAATTACACACATTTATAATATTCGCAACAGATATCAATCAGAACGGTTTTCGGACTATAATAATTGAGAATATATGTAATGTATGATGTAGAGAGCTCGATAAGCACGCTATGTTGATCGTATCATGTGGTGCCGCTGCGCTGTATCGCACACATAGAACTGTTCCGACTGTCCGACTGTTGTTTGTAGCATTGTCCACGACACAGGAAAACATGACCACAGTGTGATGAGCCTCACGCGTAACAATGAGATGGTTTTTTAAACACAGCGAGACATATCAGCCGTAGGTACTTTCTTTAGCTGTTAAGATAGCTCTCAATATTCATTTGTCATTTAAACGTATCGTTGACTTCTTAGCAACTTCTAGGTACATTAAAACTAAAGTTAAAACTACCTGTCTTACAACTAAAATTGTTTCTGCCCTTCCCAAATTTGCCTGGATGAATAACTATGCTTTACAGCGATAAGGTCGCCCTTTTTGCAATATCTTGCAAAAATGTTTGTAAGTTAGTTTTATAGTACTCGTATTAGTCGTATTGCACAAAGCCTTTTATTCATTTTTTTTGAAGAAGTGAAGGTGTGAAGTCAAGGTCCTAAGTCCATTTGAAAAAAAAAGTATACGCGAAAGCTGCACGTTTTACGTGATGATGAATATATGAAGAGTTGGGGATTTCGAATAGATAGGTTTATTACTTAAATCACCCTATTACAGTTCATTGCAGGTCGCAGGTCTCTCCATTTCATTTTGGAAGGGGCGATGATTAGCTCTACAGTACCACGGTGGTCAAACGAAATTGTACAAAGCTTTGTTTCGAGTAAATAATAGTATATCTATATATATAAAAATCAATGCCACTTTTCGTTGTAATTTTATAACTCAAGAACGGGCTCACCTATCCAAACCAAGTCTATAGGCTTTGTTCGGACTATTTAGTAGATGGTTTATGTGAAGTTTGCACAAAATCGGTCGAGCGGTTTTTCATTTATCACGCAAACGAAGTTGCGCGGGTCAGCTAGTAGAGTATATAGAGTATCTTCTCTTCACCAAGTTATAAATTAAATTTATACACTACGTATATTCCTAAAGACTATTGACGCGATTGGGTTAACGAAGTATATTCTCCAACACTTAGAGTTCAGTTCATCGAAGCGATTCTTCTTAATCAGTGTCGGCATAACAATAATTCAGAGAATGGCTATCACACACACACAACACGGACTGTTCTGTATAAATTACGTCAGAGGCACAAATGTGGACCATTACTCATGCGAAATGACGCTAGTTATCGTAGGGTATTTGACAGTAAAATTATGATACTTACCTAGTTGTATTACGAAACCCCTGTCAATCTTTTGTGAGTAGTACGTGTCATGCAATATCTCTACAATCTACAGTGGTTAAGCTGCCCTTACTTCGTCGAAACTAACAGACGAGGACAAGGCCATGGAAAAGAAAACTCAAAACAAACCCCTGTCCTAACCCGGACCTCATTCGGTGGCAAGACAGACTCTACCAAGAGTAGGACTTAGGTAATCACCCTCCCAATATGGCGAAAATTGTAAAGGTCTCATACAGCACTGTGGACTGCGATAGGCAAACATAACATAATCCTTTTCCTAACATAGTATAAAAATAAAGACGTTTTCGCTTAGGGCTTAGACCTTTTAAATTACTCAACGGATTTTAATGCAGTTTTCAGCAATAGATAGAGTGACTCAAGAGGAAGTTATGGTTATGAATGATACATATTATAATACAGAAAAGCCGAGCTGTAACGTAGAGGGAGCTAGTGATTGAGAAATGCATAATTTCATAAAATTCCCTCTTTGTTAGTGATTCCATTAGTTGTCTGGTGTAGTGTTATTACATAGTTAACTTGAGAACGGTGATTTAAGTAAGTACATACTATTTCTTTTTAACCCCTCCAACTAAATATAATTACTAATTTAAGGTTCACTCGCTGGGGATCTAAACTCTAAACGTAAATTCGATATCTTAACCACAACCAATGCCTAAAGGTTAAATAATATACACACATAGTAATATCGAATGTAACCGACCTTTTAAATCAAAGTTAGTCCTACGTCTGACCTATCAGGACAGTCACCTTACTATCATTCACCTTTCTTTCGCGTACCTACTATAATTTATAAAATGTTAATCTTAATAGCTTATACGTCACTTTCACCTTTATAACTATTTTTGAAATGAAAAAGACGTATCTATACAATTTCTCAACATTCCTTTATCATTTCAATGTGAATGAACAGATTTATCTCAAATCTGTTCATTCACATTGAAATCGATCGAGATAGTTACGAGTTGTCTCGATCGCCAGATTCGAAAAAAAAACGCATCTAAATCGGCTGACCATCCATTTGGATCTGCAATGAATTGAAACGACGAGCGACCATTACACCCATACACAGATATTATAGTTGAACCGAACAACCTCTATTTCCATTGGGGGTTAAAAATAACATTATAGTAGGCGGTTTTGTTGCGTAGGCTGTATCGTATCGCTAGAGGTGCTATTTATGTCAGGACTAGAGGCAGGCTGGCCGGGCTCCAGCCAGCTGACGTGGGGGGCGCTCACCCCCCCCCCCTCCTTTCTTCCCCCTCCATCCCCTATCGATCGTAGTCGTGACCCCCGTCGGCATTTCAGATGCACCACTTGTTACATCTGTTGTTTATGGCGAAAGAGTATTTTGCTGGGCTTCATCATAAGCTTTTGCGGTGTATTTTGATGTGTATGAAAATGTGAATAAATACTATAAGCGGGTAAACCTGGGTATAGGTATCTACTTTGTATAGTTGATTTCAATGTTTATGAGTTTGATAAATTCGGTTACAGAGGGCTGCAGGGTGCTAAGTCGTTGATTGAAAGAAATTTTCTAGACGATGGCATTCTAAATTATTGTATTGTAATATTTGTAATAAATGCTATGAATCCTCCTCATCCCAACCAAAATATGATAAGACGGTCAAGAGCAGTGTCTCGGTGGTCCAATTGGTTAAGGCGTCTGGTACGGTAAACCAGAAGATGCAGGTTCGAATCCTGCTCGAGACCAAAAATTTTTCACATTAAAGTTTGTGATTGAGTTAGCATACTAATTGCCTTTCAAAATTATCTCAAAATATGATAAATCCGTAAACTAAACGGATTCAGCACTCAGACTCGTTTAAATAAGCGATAGAATAAAACCGGCCAAGTGAGAGTTGGACTCGCCCATGAAGGGTTTCGTAGCAGCAAGTAACATAGTATAAAAGTTCTTGTCGTTCGTTGTAACTTTGATTGATGTTTTAACACGTTCGCAGTCGTAGTGATTTTTCTAACCGAAAATTGCGGTTTACGACGTATTAAATAAAAACTACCAGCTCTATCTCGTTCAAACTAATTTTCGTTGGTAGTTTTTATGGCAATGTACATCATGCATTCTTTTTAGATTTATCATTCTCTTAGTTTAGAAGTTAGAGGGGGGGGGGGGGGGGCACATTTTTCCACTTTGGAAGTGTCTCTTGCGCAAACTATTCACCTTAGAAAAAAATGATGTTAGAGACCTCAATAGCATTTTTGAAGACCTATCTATAGATACCTCACACGTATGGGTTTGCTGAAAAAAAAAATTGAGTTTCAGTTCTGAGTATGGGGACCCCCAAAATTTACTGCCTTTTTTTTAGTTTTGTATAAGAATCTTAATGCGGTTTACAGAATACATCTAGTTACCAAGTTTCAATAGCATAGGTCTTATAGTTTTAGAGAAAAGTGTCTGTGACACACGGACGGACAGACAGACGGACAGACAGACAGTCATGACGAATCTATAAGGGTTCCGTTTTTGCCATTTGGCTACGAAACCCTAAAAAAGTAACATCAAATTTTGCGGATTATGTATCATTATACCACAGTTCATTGAGGGATACTAAATAGATAACTAACCTAATCCGGGAAACTTTTTTCTGAAATAACATACATTTTCAAGAAAAAGAACCCTATCCTAAGCATCACGTCAGTGCAATTATTTTCGGCAGTCTATTTCTTTTACCTATTTGAATGTACTTACTATCTGTAATGTTTTAATCAAACAGCGAATTATTACACGTAACTAATACCATTATGAAGACACTTTGTGGAAAAGTTGTCTGTATTTAGAAAGTGTACTCGTCTTGGCAATTAGCCAAATCATTTAGAGGTTGTAATAGTGTTGTGTATAAAAGAAAGTTTATGTAATACTTCGTAAGGAACAATATTGCTGTCTTATATAATTACTAGCTGATGCCCGCAGCTTCGCCCGCGTAAAATTTGTTCCCGCGGGAAATTATTCCCGGGATAAAAAGTAGCCTATGTGTTATTCCAGACTATAATGTATCCCTGTACCAAGTTCCAGACAGATCCGTTCAGCCGTTCGAGCGTGAAAGAGTAACAAACATCCACACTCACAAACTTTCGCATTTATAATATTAGTAGGTAATATGTATAACCCATCGGTGATAAACAGCGTTTCGAATGACATAATGAGAATTGTTTGAAAAGTCGAACCAATGAAGACATGTGGAAAACTCCGGTATCGAGGAAAACGTGGCGCTCTTTATCAATGAAAACAATAAGAACTTAGGTAGGCACATTATATTTACTTATGGTTTATCGAATGTCCGAAACAAGGGGATACGGTCACAAACTCACAATAGAATAGCATAAAACTCTGATTGTAACATTACATACTCCATTGACCATTACATACTCGTACATCCACATACATAAAGTTATTTATAACTAGCGGAAGTCACGCGGTTTCACCCGCGTAGTTCCCGTTCCCGTAGGAATACGGGAATAAAATATAGCCTATGTTCACCGCAAAGAGTGTAGCTTCTCAACAGTGAAAGATTTTTTCAAATCGGTCTAGTAGTTCCGGAGCCTATTCGTTACAAACAAACAAACAAAAAAATAAAAAAAACAAAAAAAAACGAAAAATAAAAAAAAACAAATCTTCCTCTTTATATTATTAGTATAGATAGATGATTGGTCAGCTAATTTGCTAATTAAGCTTAGTATTGTAAATATGTTAAATAAAAACTTGCATATTATCAAAGAGGTATAAATCTGGTTTACAGACAGCAGTCATAACCACCACCTCATTGCTAACTCCGCGGTGGGATGATCCCGTGGGGTTTCAAAACAAAAGGACCTACACCGTCGAATACTGTGTGTAGAAAAGTGAACAATGAATTGGAGCAACAATGGCATAATTGTGAACAGGATCCGATGGCATTACAGATAATAGTTTCAATAGTAAAGCATGCGTAGCTGTCGTGTGTTGCATGCGGTGCCGGTGAAAGTGGATGATGCGCTCGCGGTTCGTGCTACATTGTGCTCAAAGGAGATCGCAATCTCTTAATGTGTGTGTTAACGTCAGAAATGATGCTAGCAAAGTGAATTATCGCAATATTAGTCATATTTAAGTCACTAACACACATAAAAGATTATGCTAACACATGCCGTTAGTCTTGAGGATAGATACCATTTTTTGAAACTGGACTCAACTTTCGTCGAATTCTCTGAAAAAAGATCGAGAAAAACTGAGTCCTAATAAACAAGGAGTCATGTGGTTGTTAAATTGAATATTTGACAAGCTCCTATCCAACATTAACATGAATTCAATCAAATTCTTTTTCTTCCGCTTTTGCTCACATCATTCCAGCAGGAAATATTAACAGTAATGGCATTACATGAACATTACTGAGAGTCTGGTCGCTTATTGGTATAAGGGGCCCCATCTAGATCTTCGGGGCCCAAACGTCTTTACCTGCTGGTGGTGCAACTGCATACAATTACAGACGCGGCAATGATGCAGACATTGCAGCAGTGATGTGAGACGAAAGTCAAAAGCCAAACTATAGCTGCTGCCAGCAACCAAATAAATTAAAGCGGACCCCAGCAACAGGGAATACACAAAGATGAAGAAGAAATGTAGTTGCATATAAGTTATTAACGTAGATTATAGAATTGAAGGTTGTGAAATATAAATGTACCTATCTTCTAAATAAAATCTCAATAATTTACACTCGAGAGCAATGAATCCGGGTCACTTAAAGAATGTTAAAAATCTCGGAAACTAAAAATGATAGGTTAATGCAATAAATTGTATTTAATAGACAATGTAATACTCCTTAAATGAAAGTAAAAAAAATATGAGTCACCATACATTTTATTAACACAAAATTACATAAAGAAAAAACTGCTGATCTCTCCTTAAAACAAAAATAGGAAACATGAAATTTTTGAACTTTATTACGATTTTCTTGAATTTTAATACTTCGTATTGCCTCCTCGTGCTTCCATTACTGCGTTTACGCGGTTTGGCATGCTGTACACCAAGTTCCTTATTCGATTTTGGGGAATATTCTCCCATTCCTCTGTGAGAGCAATTTTGAGCTCACGAAGCGTGATTGGGGGAGGGTTTCGTTGTTTTACGCATCTGCCTAGCTCGTCCCAAGCATGCTCGATCGGGTTGATATCCGGGCTGCGCGCTGGCCACTCCATACGAGTAATGTTCATCTCTTGAAGGTAGTCATTCACAATCCTACCTGTATGAGGTCGGGCATTGTCATGCATAAATATAGCATCCTCACCTAAATTGACCATAAATGGACCAACGTGATCATTGAGGATTTCTTCCACATATCTTACGCTAGTTAAAGAGCCGTTTTCTATGATCACCAGCTCTGTGCGACTTTCAGAAGAAATTCCGGCCCACACAAGTACAGACCCACCACCGTAGGCTACTTTTTCTTCGATGCATGCTTGCTTGAATCTTTCCCCTGGTCTTCGATACACTCTGTGTCTTCCATCGTGCTTGTAGAGCATAAATTTTGATTCGTCGGAGAACATAACTTTTGACCAATCTTCAATACTCCAATTTACGTGGCTCTGGGCATACCTTAGTCTCGAAATACGATGCCCACGCTCCAGTTTAGGGCCGTTTGCAGGTCTAAGGGGTTTTAAGTTAGATTCAGCAAGCCGACGTCTTACTGTCCATGCACTTGGGTTACTTCCTCCGAGGCGTCGAAACTGATTGGTGAGTTCAGTTCCTGTGAGAAAGCGATTTCGAAGCATGGTGTTCACCAAGTATCGGTCTTCTCGTGCTGTGGTACACCTGGTTCTGCCCGTTCCTGGTCTGCGTAGGTTAGAACCAGTTTCTTCGTAACGTCGGAGAACTCTTTGTACTGTTGACAGCGACACACCGACAGTCCTGGCTGTATCGCGCTGACTCCGGCCGGTTTCCAGCATTGTAAGTATTCTGGTGCATTCTTCAGGCGTAAGCGACATAATTTCAGCTTGATTAATGAATATAGAGCACTATCAACATGGTTTATGTACCCACATAAATGACAGATTACAAACAAAAGCAACACCAAATGCTGTAATTTCGTAGTTCCATCTTCGTAAGTGGCCCTTTTTCAAATTTGATTTTTTTATGATATAACTTTACAATAACTAAGAAGTTTTAATACCTTCATTTAAGGAGTATTACATTGTCTATTAAATACAATTTATTGCATTAACCTAGCATTTTTAGTTTCCGAGATTTTTAGGATTCTTTAAGTGACCCGGATTCATTGCTCTCGAGTGTAGTTACAGTGCCGCTGTTGGGCAACGAGCCAACACACCTGGCTGCAATATCTACGATCCACAGAATTATGTTAAGGGGAGTTATAAGTCCTCAAACTCTCTTTATCTCAATCGACTATGATCATCAGGTATTTCAACGTACTACATATTTGGATATCTTTTGTCAATTTTATAATAACAAAAGGCTCAAAGCAACACGTACTGACGGAGTGTGGCCATCTATGCTATGTTAATAAGATTAACGGGTGATTCATCTATCAACGCCGTCAAAACCCTTACACCTTGAAATTCTTTAGGATAAGCTATAATGTAGGAACTCACTTAAAAAGGGTTTCCAAAACTACGCCTCTGAGGGGTATATTTAGGCGGTGGTAGTTTCTTACGATTTTAGAAAAGGTACTAGGTAATTTATATTGGGTGCTAATTAAACGACCTTCTTTTTAATAGCATTTTTAGCCTCCGGAAAAATACTTTACCCCCTAAATTAATAAGTCAGCCACAATTAATGAGCGTCAGAATTTATAGGTTATAGCCACCAGTTAACCTCTCTATTAGCCACTGTTAATATAATTCAGCATCGTGATTATTTTTAAGCATCTAATTGTGTAACATGCATTCAAACAGTAAGCTTCTAAAATACTAAAAAATGGCATCAAAATGGACATTATTTATTAATATCATAGCTTTTAATTTCCTAATTCAGCATGTTTAAAATGTAACTCGTCCAACATTTATGGATCATCAAAGTTAAGTTAAATGGCCACCAAAAAGCAAATTATGGCCACTAATATTACCTAAATAGCTAGGACCACTTGTAGCCACTAACTCCGTCTTTTGTAAACGATCACTGCAGTAAGCAACTACCGCTATTGCTGGTGCTCGGATGGTTGACCACTTTGTAACATTTGATTTGCGAGAGTTTCCTTGATTGCAAGGCACGTCGTTCAGCCAACTGTGTGGGGTGACACAATCTGGTGGAAACGGACTCGCTTGTCCGTTTCACACGGGAGATTTTTGGGCATAATTGCTTTTATTTATTATTATGTGTTACCTGCAGTCTTTATAAGCAGATATTCTATACAATACCTGCATTCTAAAGCTGTCTACACACCAAAGCCGCCGCCGGCCTTACCCGGCGGGTTCTGCCGCCGGGCCGGCGGCTTTGGTGTGTAGACAGCTTTAAGAATACCTGCCCCAGACTCCAGATGCCCCTTCGAAGCAATTTAAGAAATGTTTTGAATAAGTATATGATTGTTCATACTTTGTCTAGTACTGTACAAATTTCCTAGGGATTTCATAGAATACCTGCTGGTCCACCGGTAATGTGTAAAATAAATAGGTCTTGGGTCACCATAAAATTATAAGTAGGTACCGCAAAATTATAAACTATCGAGGAATTATAAATTGTAACATATTGTAAAATACTAAATTTATCTGTAATACATCTGGCGCTCGGCGGCCGCTGCAGCGGCATGCTCGCTTCGCTCGCTCGCCTTCGCGCGTTAGTGGTAACTGTTCCAACCTAACCTAACCTTCGCAAGCAGCGAACAACCCTTCCATACTCTCGTTATTGTATACATTGCCTTGCCTGCAGGTATCAGGTATTCTCTATAATGCCTAGACATCATACAGATTTCGGTCGGTGACATTATGTGTGCATGTAATACAGATTATAGAACTAAAGACAGATACCAAACATAGAAGTGAGACCAAGAATGCAAATACCTAACCCAAATTTGAGTAACGAGTAATTTCTCATTAATCGTAAATTTATGACAACATTCACGATATGCACTTCTAGAGAGTCTATAATGTACTCAATTTTGAGTTTAGTATTTGCTTTCTTAACCTCACTCTCTTGTTTGGTAAGCGTAATATGTCTTTACTTACAAAGTGATATCAAATAGCGGTCTCTGATTGATGCTAATGGCCGGTCGCTGTCGTCCTGTGCTCCGCGTCTAGCCGTACAGTGGCTATTTTCACGATAAAAGAATATGATATATCTATTTTACACGCTAAGTTATAAAAACTGATGTTGTCTGTGGAGGCTTAAATTATAATTTTTTGAGGCTCTTGTTTTGAAGCTATAAAATATAAAATGGTGATTACATGTAAAACATGTGGCTGAATTAGTAAATTAGGTGTTAATATATTATTACGGAGGACAAGTTAAAATAATTGTTGATCTTTATTTGATGCTTATAATGGAATGTTTAGGTGACGTTTTAAAGAGGACGAATTAGTATCTTAGAGGCTATATCATTTTCGCGTGGCTTAGTTATTAAATGAGAGGCTAAATGCCGTGGCCAAGAAAAACTTTTGAGGCTCGGTTTATTATATCCCATTTATATTTTTAGAAGTTGTCCGTCGGCGTTGTCTCGTGATCCACAGTACAATACGACCTCTAGACTCTAGCTAGACCAGGGGTTCCCAACCTGTGCGCCGCGGCAAGTCCAGAGGGGCGCCGCGGGAGGCCTCGCGGCGCCCCTATCTCAAAAAATAAAAAGAATAGCCCGCCAAGATTTTTGCCAATTCTGCTTCAGCGGGCCGCGTTCATGCTTTGATTTGTATTCATGAACGTGTCGCAAGTGCCTATGTAGTAGGACTATGCGATATAAATGTTTTTTGAGTTTGAGTTTGACCCGTCGCCGTCCTTTTCCGAGTCGCGGACTCCGCTCTAAAACACCTTTGCAAAAAAGGGTATGTCTGTCAAGACAACAATTTCGATTTTTTAGAATAGAGAGAGAATAGTTAGAGGCGAAAGTTGCCACCTTCCGCCCAAGGAAATCAGCCAAGTCCTCACCGCGTTGACCATCTTGAAGAGTCTTAGTGGATCTCTCAACTTAGGTGGTGATCAGATCGATAATAAACGAGTGGCTGGAGAGGAGCCATGGCAATCTCTTCTACCGGTTGTCACCGATAATTAAAGGCACTGATGATTCGATCAGTATCTGTGGCGATTACGCCGGGAGACCACGGCTCAGTGTCAGCACTGCGAAGGAAGCAGCGAGGACACAGCGCTCCATACAGAGATTAGCGTGGGCGCCATGTCCTAGTGGCAGGTCTTGACCTGAACATTATCTCGCTGGAGACTACGGTGCGAGCGATGATTTCCAACGGTAGTACGTGGGACGCCGCCGCGTCTTTCTGCGAGCAGGTCATTCTCGTAAAAGAGATGGCGGGGAGGGAGCAGGGAGATAACTCTCCAACTCGAGATTTCCAGTCTGCGGCGAGGGTGCCATACACTCGATTTTGCCCATACTATCGGACTCTATGACCGGGGGCCTAAGGTCGGGGCGGGGGCTGTTCACAGTCCTTACAGAAGCAGGCCCAAGACGACAGCGTGAAGTTAAAGTTTTTCGCACGACACACGACTCAGGAAGCGAGAGTGACACCCGAAAGCTCCCAAAGACACGGGGAAGTACTCGAACCAAACGAAGTAAAGTAGATGACGTCGCTGTGGTAGCCAAGGACTGTCGGGAATCCTAGGAAATCTTTCCCGAGGCTCCCGACCGTAGGTAGTGGCAGAACACCGTATGGTTTCAGTCGGTAAGATTTCGGCACACAGATTCCACAAGTAAAAAAGAAGACAGTTTCCCTAGATAACGCCGGCTTCACATGTTTTCCCGGATTTGGTCTGCAAGTAATGACTTGGCCGAGGCTCCATGGCACAGGAAAGTGGCTTGAGCGGAGGATTACTAGTCGGGGGGGGGGGGGGGGGGTTATCACACGTGATACGATGGGGCGCCGTGAAAAATTTCAAGAATTATAAGGGCGCCGCGGCCTGCAAAAGGTTAGGAACCCCTGAGCTAGACCAATGAGGCAGTCAAAGTTGTATAGATTGCAGAAGATGTTTTTGATACAACGTTTCGGGAATGATGAATATTACAAGAGAAGCCGGGGGGTACATAGGGGTATATAGCTTCATAAAGATATTATACCTACTCCAATTTAGACAAGAACTGAGAGTAATAAACTGGAGTACATATACAATAACACCACTTGTAGTGTTCCTCCAGGAACAGTACAAGTGGTGTTATTCAATAATGTGCAGCAAGTTACACGAAGTGCCATCAATCACCAGCATAAATAATATACTGCAGCATACTTACTAATGTTTATTTTTTGACAAGAATTCAAGGTAGATCCGAAGAAATCACGGAAGCAATGTCCAGGGCGACCATTTACAAACATACGACTTTACGAGTCAGTTTACGATACAGGTGAAATCTCATTTAGAAACGGCAAGGCAAAAACGACGAGACAAAAACATATTCGGTAGGTACATCGTATAATGTACGCTATGCAGTCGTTGAGTTGAGAAATCCAGACCAGTCAATCAATAATAATTTTCATGCAGAAATAAGTAATCAATGACCTTTTGCGAAGTCGAGTAAATAACGTGAATAAAATGAAATTTGTGTACAGTCTGCATAAACAATTTTAAATAGGAATGAATAGTGCCGATATTTTTTACCATTCTGTGTAATCCAGAACAAATTTAAGTGGCAATCACTTAAAAAAATTTACGTTTATTATAATTTGATTTTAGATAAATTTAATTTTTATACTTACGACTAAGATGGCAGACAAGTATAACGCAGTACCCGACCGACAGTGTTTCACTAGAGGTGTGTGTCTTGCACTTCATATGACATTAGGGATAATTACTACGTGTCAAGCATCCTAATCTATACATATACCTAATATTCTACATCTAATAAAACTGTAGAGGGTCGAGAATCTGTTCAGGGAAAGATATTTACAAAAAAGTTACTGTAGGGTATTCTCTTATCAATACTGAAGCCAAAAATGTAATTTATTTATTTTTTGTCTGTCTGTCTTTCTGTCAGTCTGTCTGCCTGTATCACGAATAAGTAAAGTATCACGACGAAACTACTGAATCAATTTGAATGATACTTGGCACAATCTGAGCTTATGATCCGAGGAAGGCTACAGGATATTTTAGATCCCGATATTTCCCGCGGTTCCTTTGGGAGAGGGGATGAAAAATAGAATGGTTTTTCAACTGTAATTTCTCACAACACGTGGTCCGATTTCAAATATTTTTGGTATCAAAAAGGGAATAAAGGATTGTTCTACACAAGTTTCAAAATTGAGGATTTTGTAGTTCAGAAATTAGAGACCTATCAACGTTTGCTACACCTAGACTATCAAGGGTTCCTTTGAATGTAAGGGTCATTCTAAACTGGCATGTTTGCTTAATCATAAACGAGCTTAATGATTAAGGCTTTTGTAAAATACATCTTAATCTCACTCTTTCTACCATGTGACGTAAACGAAGTTGCGGGGTGAGCTGGTTATATAAATAAATGTAGGTAATACATTAAGCAAACGTCAATTAACTGACTTTATTACCTATATGTATAAATATACCATGCCACGATGTTGGTAATTACTCTACCAATTTTAATTTATAATGTTTAAATACCATAATTTTGCTGGATTTGCTCCGATTTCGGACATAGGTTTCAAACATTGCCGAACTATGTCAAAAAAAAGTCAAAATGTATCGTAACCTTTGAAAATGGCAGACCAATTTTCACCTGATAATTTCTACGTACGTAGCAACGCAATTAATCTGTTTTTTCTTTGAATCTGGTTAACATTTTTCAATTGATTCTCATTTTATATGTATATTTAATCTTTGTAATTCACTATTACCTGCTATTTTTTATTGATTGGAATAGCAAGTAAAATGTATTATTAAGTATAAATAATATTTAGTAGTTCTTTTAGAATGCATGTAAAACTTCTTTTGGTAAATAATATTTATAAATTCACTTGTATTATGCATTACTGTTCTTTCTCGGGTCTTTTTCGTGTATAATATTATTTATGACAGTTACAGCTGTTTCATTCTAATTTCAGAAGCATTTATTTGTGATACATACATAGGTTTATTTATATTGAAAGAGAGCAGCGGTAGATTCCACTCGTAAACAACACTTTTGCAATAAAGTCACAATGTCGACAGGTGAGCAAAGTTCCAAAATATTAATAATACGCGAAAGAGACCCAAAAACAATATTGAATTAATTTCAGTTCCAGACGTATATTAGTCAAATTCTGACCGTACCGTTTACAATCCACAGGTAGTAAGCAACGTGGGTAATAATGCACGAGAACCTGTCAGACATGTCGCTGGTAAAACTGCTATGAGGAAAATCCACCAACATCCTGTTTGCATGCACGAATGCGCCTCAAACATATAGTTTGTATACAATTTGAAGAAAGATTTTAAGATGATGATAACAGCGTTCGTTTTAAGTCTTAGATGAAAGCAGGTATATTATGGTAAAGTTCAGTGATAAACTTTCATATAACCTTAATACACGAAATCAATACTCTAAAATATCTAATCCCTATCCATATACTAGTTTATTTAAGCAAGTCTAATATCCAATAATACCAGTATCATGAAGTTGCCTGTGAAAATTACCAGTGCCAGTTGTAACACTAGTACGGGTTTTAGCTAGTACCTATTAGTTTAATATAAATTATTTAGAAAATACACGTAGGTACTCGTATTTACCATCATCATCAATCAAATTATCGGAAAACTTTCTTTTGTTAGAATTATCATAATCATTACCAATTATCAAATTTTCGTATTGCAATTTTATGACAAGCCACCTACGTAAAAATTCTATTGGGTGTTAGAATAATAGTCTTACAATCACAACACAAGAAATTACGTATTGTTGGTTTTCAAAAAGCTATTTGGATAGGTACACTACTGAATCAATGAAAATCACTCAAATTGGCTACATAACATTTGATATTCTCATAAAGCCAATACCCCATAATTTAGGATTACGTAATGCCACGTAGCTTCAAAAAGCAAGACAGTTAAACTCAGCATCAGATATATTTTTTATACGTATCTATATCTATCTACTTTTATTTGCTGACCGTACGCTGCGGTCAATGTTCGCAGCGGACAGCAGTGCCGCGCCCGCGCGGGCCCCACGCACCCACTATTGCGAAAATAATGCAGCGGCTACGTCACCACACACTTGTTTTGGGTATTTTTATAGTCTAATATGGTCGCTTGCGTGTCAGAGTGCTAAACTTGGAAATGCTTTTGTTTTGGATAGTTTTATTGCTAATTTAACACGATATGTGCTTTCTCGTATAATCTCCTATGAGAATTGAGGCAAGTACACGTAATGTTTATGGACATAGAGATGAGATTATATCAGGTAATGAAAGAAAATAGCGTGAGAAGTTTAAGAAATTAGTGATCTAGTGTGATCTAGAAAGGCTATGTGACTAAGCGTAAAGGACTAAGGTTGTACGGCTCGCGGGGCGAGGTCCGCGGGGGGTGTCGGCTCGGCGCGTTCAACGAACGTCCGCGGGCCGGCACGGGCCCAAGGTCGCCGCGTTCACTCGCCTGCCACCATCAACCGGCTGCCAAGGGTTTTATTTTACCCAAGATTTTAAATTATTTTTAGATGCAAAACATTATCCTGTTCTACGCTACTGGCATTTAATCACATTCCATTATTCCACTGCAATATAAACAAAGAAATTTTTACATTCTTTAATTTTACGAACGTATGCATTCAATTTACGATCAAATAATGTTTATTATGCACATACACTTACCTAATCCAGTTACTTTGATATCGCTGACTTACCAAAAACCGATATCGATAGTCATCTAAAACTGTTAGAACCGGATGTTTGTGCAACGAACAACTCTTCTACAGTTACGAAATTTAAATTGAAGGCGAAATTATGCAATTTTTTATTCACAGATAGCGTAGACGAAGCTTAATTTGAACATCTTATACCTACTAATACAGAACGTGTAATTACAAATTCGACGTAACTGCATAGCATCGTTATACAACAATATTACGCAAGAAATTAGCATTTTGTACCAAAAGTAACAATATTGTAACCGACTGACGAATGGAGGCGTTTACTATAGCAATAGTAAGAATTTCACAGAAAATACGATAAGTAGCAAAAGTTACTTCAGATTAAGAACTACCTATCTATCTTGCACCAGCTGATATCCATGTGCCATTGGACGTCCAAGATTATCTGACTATCGTCTTATAGGAAAAGAAATGATGCTATGCCGGACACCTACCGACTAAAAACCCCCACGTATCCTACCTAACAGCATATCGTTGAGAGCCCCGGGTAAGCCCTCGGCAGGATACCTCAGGACTCCCAACAGACCTACGGCTACCACTGCGGCCTCACCTAGAAGACAGTTTATGTGATTAATACGTACATGCATATAGTCACGCCTTTATCCCCAAAGGGTAGGCAGAGGTTTCGTATACGACAGGCGCTGTACATCTTTGAACATACCTACATATCTAATTTTGGTGTTTCTTTTTCACCAAAGCTTGATACCTAAATCATTGCTTAATCTCAAGCAGTAGGTACTTTATATTTCCAAATTATGTTGATTATATAGGTAATTAGGTACCTATAACTGAGTCATGCACGAGGTATAGAAAAAGCATTGTTTTTTAAGTCAGCTGCAAATCTGAGTCTTGCCGAAATTTATTTTTTAAATACAATAAATAATTAAGTACCTATCCGTAGTTTTATAAACTTCTTTTTGAGCATTTTTTTTAATTACATCTGCTATTTTTGGATAATTTAGACAAACATTATTCAACATCCACAATATGAAACATCATAATTATAATTTAACTAAGTACCTAGATATTATTCTCCTCGTTTAAATCATGGTTTATATTTTTCGTTTCAAACAATAGACTAGGTAGACAGTAAAAATTAAACAATACATTATAACAATGCTGTAATTTGTATGTATTAGACATACAATGATGTTCTAGAGTGGGAACTGCAGAAAAGTGAGATTATTATCGTTTCGCCAAGCATACAAAATGGTGACATAGATAATTATGTAAAATCGTATTTCCCCTGCAAGTATCGAGCACATTATCATACGTTTTACCAGAAATTGTACCTACCTACTATAACCTTACCTACTCTGACATAATCGTCTCAGAAGTATATTCAATCATCACAATGTCTGTTTTGACATTAGGTACTTTTAGACATAAAATACATAGGTATAAAGTTTTAAACTCGCACGACTTGTGCTAATAATATTCTATTATCTCTATACTAATATTATAAAGAGGAAAGATATGATTGTTTGTTTGTTTGTATCGAATAGGTTCCGAAACTACTGGACCGATTTGATAAATTCTTTCACTGTTGGGAAGCTACACTCTTCCCGGTAAACATAGGCTATATTTTATACTCGTATTCCCACGGGAACGGGAGTTACGCGGGTGAAGTCACGTAACGTCCTCTAGTATTATACATAGACTTGGATAACGAGTTATTTTCACGTTATACAATTTTGAAACTTTGTTCAACTCCCACACATTCCCGTTTTCCATAGGAACTTGTTACGGCGATATCTGGTAATCTATATATCGTCGTTGTCAAACCAAAATCTGCTATGTGCATTTTTTATGATTTTAACATTTTGACAATAACGACTGGTAAATGAACCAATCTATCGTATGAAAGAACTGCTATGTGCGTATAAGTACTATACAACGCACTATGACAATTTAATAAAATGTGCTATGTGGAGCCAGCTAGAATATTGTCAAATAAAATCTGCTAAGTAACCTGATTGCACATAGCATATTTTTTTGACCTTAGGCAATTAACAAACTAGTAAATCGAATGCACATAGCATAATTTTATTCTAAACACGCCGCCAATCTCACATTGTAAAATAGAGGGTAAACGTAAATAAACCATAAAGATGTCATAACAATGTCTTTGTATTTTGCTATTTATTTATGTTAACCCTCAAATGTCATTTGACATCTTGATACGTTATTATAATATAATGTAACTTCTTTGGAAATAAACTTTTAGTTACTCATGAGCAGTCAGTTCATCAACTGTGTAAGGTGTGATTCATCAAGTTATAAAGTATAGTGCTTAAGTACTGTGGTTTTGTGTATTTGCAAAATAAACAGGGGATAGAAATTAGACAGTTTAGTTTTAACAGCGATTGATGATAAATGTTTCTTCAAACATCTCCCAAAGAATCATACGTACATACATACATACATATGGTCACGCCTTTATCCCCGAAGGGGTAGGCAGAGGCATATTATATCAAAGAATCAGTGTCTCTAAATCCAGATCCGTTGAATTCAATTGATCTCAATCAGCCCTCTACATCTTCTACCGTATAGGCAACCAACTAATCAATAAATTCATCCCCTGAAAGAAGCAATAGCTCACCGTTTCCTTCAACGACCAAACGGAGGTGATACGTTATTTACAGCAGTGGTAATGATGACAGAGCATCTGATGAAACCCCTGTACAGGAATTGAGAGTGACCAGGAATATGCAAAGCAGCTCTCAAGAAGATGTAGTAGAGGGCTGACTGAGATCAGTTGAATTCAACTATTTCGAGACACAGATTCTCTAGGAGATGTTTAAAGTTTATGAAGAAACATTTATCATCGATCGAACTTAAAGCTAAACTGACTAATTTTTTTCTCCCCTTCATGTCCCACACCTCTACACAGTTCAATGATGTTGGTTTTATAGTTTTCCAGCTGGATGGTCATGGTAGCGATGTCATACAAACATCTCAACACCTCGATATACCGCCAGTCGATACGACATCGGTGCAAAGCGTCCATGACTGCCCTGGTTTCGATAGAGTCGAAGTAATCCACAAAAGCCATCTCGTAATCGCCACAGCGGCTGATTGTACTCATTGCTCTTTAGTCTGCGGAACAGTATGGATGTGGTCAACGGTACTGAAGCCTTTTTGAAACCCGGCTTGCTCCTTTGGCTGAAACTCGTCAAGCTTTCCGGTGAGGCAGTTTGTGACTACTCTCGAGAACAACTTGTAAACATGGCTCAGGAGTGAGATGGGTCTGTAGTTCTTCAGTAAGGTTTTATCACCTTTTCTTGAAAAACAGAGCCACCGCACTGCCGCTCCATGCTTTAGGTGTTTGTCCCTGTTGGAGGACAGAATTAAAGAGACTCGCTAGCTCTTTAAGGACCGGAGTCTCCCTGCCTTTAGGAGTTAAGTCGTAATTCCGTTCTCCCCAAGGGGACTTGTTGTTCTTTAGTTGCTCAAGAGCCGCCCTTATCTCGTCCTGGTCGATGTCCGGAATGTCCTCGGTATAGTGGCGCGTAAGTAGGACTCGGTGGCCACAATCAGTGCGACCTGTCGGTCTTTTTGTCCGTGATGCATACAGATCTTTGTAAAAACTCTCAATTTTCACCGAACCTTGAGGTCACGGTATTGCCACCCGCTGTCTTTAATTTCGCCAGACGGGGTCTTCCAAGCTGTTGGGCAAAGACCTTGGCACCCTGTTCTTCTCAATCGTAGCCTCGACGACGCTTGTGTTGTGTCGTCTGAGGTCACGTCGTATCAGCTTGTGAATTCTTTTCTTGCGGTTCAAATCTCTCTTGTCTGACGAAAATGTGTCATCCTCATAAGTTCAGATGGGGGAGCTTTTTCGTGAATGTTACCAGTGGTTTCCAGCAGATCAAAACGATTTTGAAGTTCCAATTGAAACCTATCAGCACCTGAGTTTATTTAGGTCATGATAGTTAGGAGAGTAGGCTTCATCATCCAGGCCCTTTCGGCGCGAAAGTCTAAATTTAAAAATGTTTGGACAAGTCGGTGATCACTGCCAATATTAAACCTGTGATCACAGAAACATCTCTTAAGATACACTCTCTCTCTCTCACTCCTCTCCGTCATGATGAAGTCCATCTCGTTCCTTGTGACCTTTTTGGGGCATCGCCTAGTCCACTTTCTATGGAGCTCCTTCTTAAAGAATGAGTTTATCATGAAGAGCCTCTGAACTCAAGAAAGTTTTCTTAAGAATCATCAATCAATCACATAGTAAGAAGTTTAAGTCTGATTAAAACTTGTTCTTTTTGTTTATCAATAGTAAAAATATAAAATAAATATAAATATATACTTATTTAAAACCTGTTATGTGAATGTTTATTGACAATTTAAAATCTGCTATGTGCAAAAAATACTTTAAAATAAAAATATAAAATAAGTTGTTCCAATTTATTATCATATAATCTTATGACATGAAGTGTATCATTGGTGCCTTGAAACCTAAATAGTTTTAAAAATTTCCTTTCATATAAAATTTTACAGGATCACTTTTTTTTCCAATATCTCAAAATCATATTTTTGCACATAGCAGAAATTGGTTTGACAACGACGATATGTTACTGAATCCAGGGTGTCAACTATTCCTGCAAATTTTCCGCCTAATTGATTCAGGGGTTAGAACGTGATCCATTATCAAACATCTCCACGAATTATATTAGAGAATAGTGTCTGGTCGGCGATAGTGTCTTGGAATTTGATTATTTACTTGGTTGATGCTACCCGATGCCTTTGTAGCTAGCTACCATATACTGCAACAACATCCTATCTCAAAATGATACTCAATATTATAATTCAAGAAACATTTGAGGCTTCAATTCTTAAACTTTTCTACTGCTTTTTCCATTTGATTAAATTTTATCCCAGGAAGAAGTTCCAGTGGGAACGTGTTCGGGAAACCTCTGTACTCGGCCATAATCAATAACATTTAAAACATAACTCAAATCCTAAGTGAAAACTACACTTCTTCACGTTTCGGACGTCAACAAACTGCATAATCGCAATTTTTAACCTAGAATCTAGAATACTTCACTGTTCATTCATAATCACAATTGCAAATAAACTAAAGTGATTATTATTTTAGTGTACTCGCAATCATTCAAGTTTATAAATTATTTTGTTTTGTTAATGAATATAAAGTGATTACATGAATATAAAATGCAATACGAATTCTAGGTATTTTATGAATGAATTACGTATCTAAGTCTCGGAAATTAATAAATACAAAAGAACAATGTAAAGTTACGGAATTTACCTATTTTATTAAAATTACCAATTAGAACAGTTGCCTGGACAGTTTATGCCGAGAACATTTCTAATCAAAATTATTTCTACTAAAGTACCATGGCTACTCTGAAAGAATATAAATCATTACTAGGGATGACCTAAAACTATTAAAAAGTTAAAGGGCAACATTAGAATAGAATAGAATAGAATAGAATAAACTTTATTGTACACCAATTAAAAACATACAGAAGAGAAAGACATTACAATTTTTTATAAATGTACAGAGGGCGGCCTTATCGCTAAAAAGCAATCTCTTACAGGCAACCTTTGGATGGAAAAGACTGTTAAGAATCATAGGATATAGGTGGTCATTAGTGTAAAAGATTTCAGATGCGATTTTCTAATACACGTCATAAAATCGAACGTTTGAACGTTCCACGTCATCAACACATACTTGTCAATAATAAATAAATAAAACATAATATACATAGTACACAAATACATACATATTAAATATATATATTAAATAGATATATATATATATATATATACAAATACGTACGAGTACATTTACATTCATAGATACTATAATGATAAATAATGTTCTTTAACTAGTCTTTTAAAAACGTTTAAAGGCTGCGCGCGCCTTATATTTATGGGTAAAGCATTCCACAACCGTACAGCTTGTACGGTAAAGGATTTATCATAAAAAGATGTGGGGATGTGATGAGAAGCGCTCGTGGCCCCGCGAAATCAGTGTTCTGTAAACGATCACTGCAGTAAGCAACTTTCACTGTGGCCGGTCCATGGATGGGTGACCATCCATGTGATCACTTTGTGACATTTATTTGAGCGTTTCCGTGCTTCGGAAGGCACGTTAAGCCGTTGGTCCCGGTTGCCAGTAAAATGGCAGTCGTTAAGCTAAGTTGAAGGCTTTATTTCAACAGCAGGCAGTCACAACCTGCGCCTGTCCATTTAAACACGGCAATACGGCTCACCACCTATTACGTGGGACAAATTATACAAAGGTGAAATGTGGGCATATGATATGCCTCTGCCTACCCCTTCGGGGATAAAGGCGTGACCATATGTATGTATGTATAAAAAGATGTGGAATGTCGAGGAATTTCTAATTCCAGTGATACTGATGACCTAAGAGATCGCAAATGTGTGTCATTAAGAAACTTAAAACGTTCTTTCAGATAAGCGGGAGTAAAGGGGTTAAAGAGAGTGCTGTAAAGCATATAAAGAATATGAGCGTTCCGACGAAGACGAATTGGGAGCCACTCGAGCTGTCTTCGAAACTGAGATACGTGATCATATTTGCGTAACCCAAATATGAATCTAATACAAAAATTTTGAAGTCGCTCAAGTTTGTCTAACTGCTCCTCAGTGATATCGAGATAGCTGACGTCTGCATAGTCGAGTACAGGAAGGAGAAGGGTTGCTGCAAGCGCCCTTTTAGTGGCAGTTGGCAGGAAGTTGCGTAATCTACGCAGTGAGCCTGCCGAAGCAAAAAGCTTTCGGCTAACCTCTCTCATTTGGGGACGCCAAGATAATGTACTGTCAATCAAGATACCCAAGTCTTTAACCTCACTGCTAACTTGCAGGGTAACACCATCAAATTCGATGTTCGGAAGGGTTGTCCATTGCACTTTATTTATCATTTGTGAGCTACCGACCAAAATTACTTGTGTCTTAGAGGGGTTTACTTTTAAGCCATATTTTCTGCTCCATTGACTGATGTACGCCAAGTCAGTATTAAGTATTGTAAATGCAGTTGATAGTTCAGACCATCCGGCTTGATTGTAGATTTGAAGATCATCTGGATAAAGGTGGTAGGATGAAAATAAATATTTCGAGATCGAATTTATAAAAATAGTGAAAAGCATAGGAGACAGCACGTCACCCTGCGGAACGCCGGCAGAAGTACTACACCAAGTGGAAAAAAGTTCTTCAACGCAAACATTACCTGAGTACCAGTTATTTAATCGACCTTAAGAAGGTTGCAGGGATTGACTGGACGCAAAGCGCAGGTCCTTGTGTTGTGGAGATATTTGGGAGAGGCTAGTGGACTGCTATGGCTGAATTGATTGAGTTAATTTTTTTTTATACCACTAATGTGGCAGACAAGCATACGGCCCCCCAGATGTACCGGTGGTCACCGCAGCCTATGGGCGTTTGCAACACCAGAGGCGCCGCACTCGCGCTGCCGACCCTAAAAATTAAATTAATGCTAAAGCAAAGCTAAGGCATCCTTAGACTACTTTTTATCCTGGAAACTATTTCTGTAGAAAACGGGTACGGGTTAGTAGGGTATTCTATCCCTGTGTGCTTCAGACTACTTATAATTTTATCACGCTGTACCCCAAGGGAGTGGAGAAGTAATCTGAAAAGGGCAACTATTCTGGTCCATTTCCATACATTATTCCAAAACTAATTCAGGGCATGTTACAGATGTGGAGTGTCACGTGATGGCACAGGCAAAACCGAGGTCGCATAGTTAGCCATTCATTATATATTCTGAATATACCTAGTTTTCAAAACACTTCAGTCTTACCTTTAGAGACTTATTGTAACTCTACAATATGTCACATAAAATTTATTCGCATACGAGAGCCATTGGCGACCGCGCCCCGGCCCGGTATGCAGCCTATTGCGAGACACCGGCACACGTGTCCCAGACAAATTGATACGTACTGACACCATTGGAACACCAATAATAAGTACAGCTGTGTCAATTCCCATGGTCGCACATCTACAATCACGCAAAATGTCCGCGAATGGATGAGGTGACAGTAGTTTTGATCCATACCATCACCGGATACATTTTTTGGGGGAAATCTATACTTTCCTTTGGGCAATTCGACTAAAATTCCCACAGCCAGGATAGATGTGATACTACACTACACATCGGCAAATAGTATATCTTCAGTTCGAGCACCATAGACTAATGTACCCGTATCTAGGTCCCAAAAACAAACCTAAGATGTTACTTCATTCAATATTATGTAATCTACGATTCAATATTTTTGAAAGTTTGCTCACCTCTCGAAATTGGCTATATTGAAATAGCACAGCTATTTCGACATACCGAACTTCGAGAGGTCACGAGTAGACTGGTTTACTTGTGTGGTCCTGTTGCTTGTTAAAAAAAACATTAATAAGACGCGAAAAAGATTCAAAACTCATAATGAGTTCCAATTCTCGTGAAGGTAGAGGCTTCGTTTTTAGATTCATAAATTGTATTTATGGAACTTAACAAAATAGGCAAGTAATTTGCATTGCGTTGTGTTACCATAATTCTAAATGGCATTGGTGACGAAATACAGCTCGAAGAATTAGAAATCGCAGTTTAGCATGAAACCAATACCTAAGTAGGTATGTATTAAAAGAACAGTTCGAACATCATGAATATACAAACAAGTAGCATCATTTCTATTCGAATGAGCCTACCAACTGAGATAATTTTCTTCTGGAAAGCAAAGCGAGTGTGGTGTTGGAGAAATTCCTAGAGTATTCGGTTCAACGGCCGCGCTACGCCTCGCCGTGATCAGCGCGCGGCTGTGTGACTGAGTGAGCGGCGCGACGCACACACGGACCCACACTCGTGCCTCTGCA
The DNA here is from genome assembly GCA_933228765.1 of Miltochrista miniata. Taxonomy (NCBI): domain Eukaryota; kingdom Metazoa; phylum Arthropoda; class Insecta; order Lepidoptera; family Erebidae; genus Miltochrista; species Miltochrista miniata. The sequence continues at coordinate 28,228,966 of OW121751.1, forward strand.
AACATGACAAACCCGTTACCCGTTATCCTCCAACCTCCAACTACGTTAGCTAGCAATTCCTAAGTAAACATCTCTGTCACAAACACATCACTTGAACTATACAATTTGATACAAAATACGATAATGAATTCTCAAGTATCAAATGTTCGCAGTAGAGTAAAAGCAGATACACATCAACAAGTTGTATAATAGTATAGCTTTGAGTGCAAAGACGACGGCATGCAACACCAGTAGAGAGGGGCGGCTCACCGCGGAATGCGATTATATCTAGGTACCTACTCAACATTTCATCACTTACACAGACGATCATATCTTCATTCACCTTACAAAATCTGGCACAATGCTATTAACGATAGTGTTGATGAAATGTATCAAGAAAAAAAAAACGATAATATATCAGGGCGACAACAATTGAAGCTGTTCAAGACCTCCTGGGGCTTCTCCCCTATTGCCGATGTAGGCCGTCGCTGGGTTAGTGGGTAAATCCTAAAAGCCAGGAGTCTCGGACACGTTATCCAACTTCCAGCAACAAAGGGTATGGTGCAAGATTCATTCCCACTTTGAAAACACGTCAACAAAACAATCGAAGGGTGCTCAATGATATTTGATACAACGGAGACCAACTGCATAACGTCTAAAGATGAGATGACATCCTATCCTCACCATCTCGGCGGTAATTCAATGTGATTCAATTAAAAACAAATTGAATTGTTTATGAATTTCTAGTCGTTAATAGTGTTGTTGCTCGGTAATATCAAAGGCGTTCCTTTATAATCTGGCGTCTACTGTTACGTAAAAGCAAGTGATAACTTTTATCACCTTTGAGAAACATTGTTGTTATACTAACTGCCAAGCTATCGCGTTCCATACTACAAACAAGAAGTGAGGTAATTATTTTTTTACGGGAATAAACGCGATTATGTTGCATACCATTTTTGTTGCCCGACGTTTCGACCAATAAATACTTCAAATAATGTTACTTTATGTCAGCGCAAGCCACAGTAATTCTATCACAGAATTCCTATTGGGTTTTTTACCTGTCTTTCTCAGTGGTTACCACGTCAAACATTGCACGCTAGGGCGACAAAGAATGACGCTTTCAAGCAAATTTTACGTTAAAACAAAATTAATGATATTTGATTTCTCTTAATTTTCTGCAAAACAATGATTACTTTGTGATTTTATCGTAATACATACCGATAAATCCTCAAAATTTATGGCATATTTAGCTATTTTTTTAATAAAATAATGGAATTTTAGTATTCATATGTACGTGCTACATCCCAGGAAAATAGATGACCGAATAAAGTTTCTTCAGGAACTTAAAGACACACAGATACACACGTCTCGTTTTAAAAAACAAACCCTGCTATGCATCCGAGCCATTTAAAACACTAGATATGCCCACACCTTCAAGGTGAACGGGTAAATGGCACTCGAGTTTATCGATCTCGAATTTAAAAAAACATTCATATCTTTATTTCGAGATTATTCGAACTTCATGAATATTAGTCTCGTTTGCTGGCTCGATGTCCCCGAAATTTATAACACAAAGGCGGAACTTTTGGTCTGGCGAAAGGTCAAGGTTCACGTCACACGGTTTTTGGCTTAGTTGATTTTTAGTGCATAAAATAATAAAAATAAATAATGAACCAGATGTGGAATAGTATGAATATTATTAATGTTGAGTAGGTATAATAATTATAATTACAAAAATTTTGCATTTTGCGAAGACCACCTGTTGAAGCGTCATCGTAATACGTCATTCGTATCTATTGCGGTTTCATTCATTGTGCACGCATCGAATAGTCCTCAATGTTTAATTGTTAAGCACTATGTAGGTACATACCTAACTTACTTTAAATATTAACCTTGGTGTACATTATGTAGTCATCTTCATTAAGTATCTTATAACTCTCCATCTTGGGACTGACATACGCTAGGCGTCAAAGTCCCTATTCTACACTCTTATTCAGAATAAAAATAAAACTCTCCATCTTGTTTATGGTCCTTCGAACCGGATATAACAGCGGTCCACGGATAAACAGGTGTTTTTTGCCATCCAGAAAGAACATGTGTATTTGGTTGCTCCTCCATCAGGTCAACAAAAGACGTAGACGTTCTTCAATTTCATGAAGTGGATATGAACGGAAAGAGAAATGTTTGGTCAAAGAATTCCGAAAAAACTGGGACTAAAGCTCGAATGATGATGATACTGATTGAAAAAAAAATGGTGATTTTGAATGGGATTCAACTTTCAAATTTGTGAATGGTTGTGGCAATTTAAATGATTACCTATTACTTATGTTAGTAAGACTAATTTTGAACGTCAGAAGATCTAGACTTTATAGATATATTAAGGCTTCTATAGCTCTTGTGGCATTTGAAGTAGGTACCTAGTAAAATTAAAAGTGATTCAAAATGTCAAGGACCTTTTTAACTATAACTTTCGAGGCGCAGCGCTGCGAGCGCTGGTTTTGTCGTCTATTCTGAACGTCACAAAGTGTCTGTGGAATACTGATCATTAAAACTCAATGCTGTGGAGTATTTCCAGTCAATACCATAAAACATCGTTATTCGTTTTACTTTGAAGCCCCCCACCTGTTATCACCACAGAAAATATTTGTAAAATTTGCATGTCGGAATCGACCCGGGCTAAACCACTGGTGCTCCTTCAGAGAAGTATGTGACCATAGAGAACTGGATCTTCCTTCGAAATGAAATTACTTTGAACACCTTATTTTGAGAAAGTATCTACTACTTACGAGTACGTATCTAATTTGCAACAGACTTCCAAAAGAGTAGGTAGGAGGTTCTCAAGTCGTGTGCATGTTTTTTTAAGTGTGTTGATTTATGAACCGATTTAGAAAGTTCCATTTTAATTTGACCGCTCATACTTTTAGTAGCTTATTATAAATTTTAAGACAATTGGTTAAGTTAACTGTTAGATGTTTTTTGAAAAAGTAAAATTATATAGGTAACATTCAAAAACTAAAACCGGCTAGGCAGTAGAAATTCACGCTCTATAATATGAAATGAAAACAAACACAGTACCTAGAAATAACTAAAGTATTGAAAAAAAAAATACAGGACTTGATTAGGTACTTCTCGAGGGCGCCCATTGAATTAATGGATGACATTTATCAATTAGGTAGAAAAAAGCCTAGTATTAGTCGATTCGAGACCGGCTTGACATCTGTGGGGATTTTCACCCATGAATGTAACATCATGTCATACATCATAAACATAACTGCTAAGATATTCTCCCCTTAACTTGCCGTAAGTGGGTAAAATACGATTATTGTAAAAGTGATTTCGGCATCAAATCTATACATATAATAAAATGATAGAAAAGTCAAAACTGTGCATTGTAAATATTAAAAAAAAAATACTAGCTGGGTGTTCAACATAAGATACCGAAGCCGAAAATATAGTTAGAAAATTTTTTGTCTGTTTGTCTGTTTGATTTGCTTTGTCCGGAAGGATCTCGAAAGTACTCAATAGGTTTTGCACAGATATTCACTAGGGGTAGGGTCTTCAAATAGGCTATGTTATCACGCTTCATATCCTAGGGGCTAAGCAGAGAGCAATCAAATTGGCATTACAACATAATTTTCACGCGTACGAAGTCGCGGGCAACAGCTAGTAAAATTTGAAATGAAATATCCACATAGCTCGTATCTCGTCTTATTCTCTTGTGTAAATAATATGAATGATAGAGCTTCTGGGAACTGATACAAAGGAACGTGTTTTAGATAACTGAAGCGAGATTAAAGGTCACCATGATTGTGTGAATTTGACTTGACCCTCACAACCGGACACTCGATAACGAATTTGGTAACTTGGTACTTATATTGAGGACCCTTTACTGGGACTTTGCTCCAGAAACATGTTGAGCAATCAAATAAAAAATACGGTCCACTGATTAAATTTGGACGACACGAGCAAGATACGAATACTTCAGTGAGATAAAATTGAAACAAAAACTGTACTTTGAAATTATTTGATAACGATAACGTTTTATCTGTGTCCTATAACCTTTTAGATGAATTGTGCAGATCTAGTAGTTATTTGTCACATCATCTAAGTGTGTCAGTCATCAATTTCTCGCCTGAAACTTTTAGCTAGGAAATCGTCCATACTTTTCTCATGAAATGAATGTTGAAATCTTTACTTGCAGTTTTTTTTTCTGAATTAACCTTCTCTTTACCATAACAAAGTAAGGGAGCCAGAATACTATAATAAATTAGATAATTTCATGTATTCAGTAAGTGACATTACTCGTGATCTCACATAATTAAAATAATGAGTTCGATAGTGCGTGCTGTATTTCGAAACGCGTCCGCTCGTCGCTTCCGCTCTGTGACCTACAATGTATCTATATCACAACTAACTTTATGACGATCTTCATTCATTTTTTTTTATCCCAGATAAGTAGTAGGTATACGATGTTCCTCCAGTGACTTACTTAAATGTAAGGATCTTTATAGGACTAGTGATTAGAGTAAGTAATTCACTATGTAACCGGAGATCGTAGGTTCAATTTTTACTAGGACAAATCTCTTTGTGTGATGAGCATTAGGTATTAGAGGAGAGCATGTCTGGTCGTCTAGTCCAGGGGTCGGCAACCTTTTGAGTCGGAAGAGCCAAAAATGCCGATTTCAAATTACAACATTTTTCAAGAGCCACAAAATCTTTCTTGGTCATACGAGCCCCCCCCCCAACACCCCCCCCCCTATACCCCCAGAAATGGGATAAGACCATAGTCCATGGAGAGAGACTGCGGACCAACTGTGTCGCGAGCTCTGGGGTAATCCTTTCCAAGGGCGTACCCAGAACTTATGGTCATGGGCAGATGGTAGTGGCAGCGCACCATGTGGTTTTTGAGGATTTCCAAACGTAAAGAAAACAGGGTGATTTTGTGGCATTCTCCAAAATTGATATATCCACTAAAACCATGGGGTGTTCCTTCTTGTCGCTATTGTTGATTTACAGAAAAGGCAAGCGTACAACTTCTGCAGTCCAACATGCGCTGCCTGCAACAGGCTGGACTCTGTGGGGTCCAAAAAAATTACCCACCGAAACTTCACTGCTGCGACCCCAGAACATGAAGGGCGCGTCTTTGTCAGTCGTGCGACTGACTGAGACTGCTGTCATAAAACTCCCGTCGTCGTCGACCACGCGTTCACTTTTTTTTTTAGAATTTGTCCCACGTAATAGGTGGTGAACCGTATTGCCGTGTTGAGATAGACAGGTGCAGGTTGTGACTGCCTGCTGTGGAAATTTTTCAAGCCGCCTAAAAAGGCCTTCGACTTGGCTTAACAACTGCCATTTTACTGGCAACCGGGACCATCGGCTTAACGTGCCTTACGAAGCACGGAAACGCTCAAATAAATGTCGCAAAGTGGTCACATCGATGGTGACCCATCGAAGGATTGACCATAGTGAAAGTTGTGGAACACTGAGTCCTTCTTGTCGCTATTGTTGAGTTACAGGAAAGGTAAGCGTATAACTTCTGCAGTCCAACATGCGCTGCCTGCAACAGGCTGAACGCTGTGGGGTCTAAAAAAAATTACCCGTCGAAACTTCACTTCACTGGCTATTAGAAAGAAAATGGTGCTCCAACTGGTCCGGCCAAACTGGTGCTCCATATAACGCTTTCGAGCACAAAACACCACCTATACGCGTGGTTGCTTGTTTCTCTGCTAGTAAGGCTGTTGTAGTGTTTATAAAAATGAATGTTATGATAATTGTGGGGGGAACTTAAGAGCCGCAGCTTCACTTCCAAAGAGCCGCATGTGGCTCGCGAGCCGCGCTTTGCCGACCCCTGGTCTAGTCAAATAGTGTTAGGTCGAACATGCAATCTTCGCCGGGTTCCATCAGGGGAGGTAGACCTTTAGAATCGGTCTTAGTGTTCTGGAAAGAACGCTTTCGGACCTAATATTAGACTCCAAAAAGACTATTTTTTCTCTGCATTTAAAAATCGAGCAGTATTAAAAAATGTTGGTCAAGCAAGCACATCGCCGTTTAGTAGAAAGTAGACTGATATTTTTATACCACTAAGGTGTGAAACAAGCATGCATTCAATACCTGATTGAATGTGTCGAAAGCATTCTTATTTCTAAAAAAATGCATTGGTGCATACTATTGTCATGTCAATATTCCACATGAAATGGATCTGTTAAAGAAAATTACGAGCGTAGGTAGGTAGGTAGGTTTTACCTACGTCAATTAACTAAAGAACAACTTACGATCTTACTTGTTTTGCGCAAAGAATTTGTTTTTTTGTAAGTCGGAAAAATTATAGGCTTATGATTGTTGAACGACCATAAAATAATAAAGGCAAAAGATTCAATATTACAGACTGCTTTACTAGCTGAACAATATTTTCGCGTGGGCTTAGAGACTTGCGCCGTGATGTCAATCAGCGACGCAATTTATGGTGTTTTAACTAGCGGAATTTTGTGGAGGGAATGTTTTGAAGAATCTTGTGCTGCATGTTGTTGCGAATTGCAATGCACTATGCAGCGGAGGCTACAAGTTTCGAGTCACACTGACATTGCGTATAATCCGGCATTCCATATGGAATGCGGTCGCTCGGCCGCTCAACCGGCTGCGCACCACCCCGCGCCGCCGCTCTCCTCCATGATTTCTTGCCCACTCGCTTCCGTCTACCATATGGTATAGTGGGATAGGACCGATTCTAAGAAGATTATCATAGATTTCTGCACTCTGAAAGCCTCCGTGTTTCGTAGTTTGCAGTGTCATTGTCTTTTAGTACCTAGGTAGAGAAATTCAATGAAAGTCGTTGACCAAGTAAATAGCGATGACAAGATGGCAACAACAGAAGACAAACATAACAATCAGATGTACCTGACGGTCTTTAGCTCTTGCCATAAATCCTCGGCCGGGAAAGGAGTGTTTTGCGAGAATATCGCCACGTAGCGGCGAATCCAGGCAAATCAAATGGAATCAAACATCTCGTCGTTTGTTTGAAAAGCATCGTAAATTTTACTCACCTTAGCGAGAAGCCGTCGATCGTTAAAAATATCCACTTGACTCGATCGCACAGATAATACGGTTATCGTCCGTACAACACAAATATTCACCACACCAAAACGACAACATAAATAAACGCCGGAGGAGCCACTAACTCCGGTACCGGTTGCAAATTACCGACGTTAGTATTTGCACTGATAGAAATGCAACTCGGAAAAATGCACAGGGCGGGGTTGTCGAATGTCATAAACGGTCGGCTATTACAGAGGTCGGACACTCGCCGTTCGAGCTCGTGAATACAAAACACACCAGCGCATAACGTGACGCCGCTAAACGGACTGGCCGAGAGGAGGAGAGAGGCGGCGGAGGGCGAGGAGAGGGCGCGGGAGGCACGAGGAGCGAGCGGCGCGCGCCGGCTACGTGGCCGGCCGCCGCCCGCCCGCGCCGCCTAGCAACGCGACGGCGGCTGGCGGCTGGCGGGGCCGCCCGACCGCCGCGGCGACACCCGTCGCACGCACCTCGGCACCGTGGCCGTCGGCGACCTCATGTTGTTCCTCCTCGAGCTGTAGACAGACACGGCGACACGTTTCATCTCCACAGAACTATCTAGGTATATCCCTGGCCTCATTGTAAAAAAGAACCATTGAAGAAGAGCAAAAAATCTTCTGAGAGACTACATAGATCCTGCCTGAATAAGGTTATCTACCCTAAGATAAACTAGAACGATACCTACCTATTAATTTAAAACATACCTACGGCCTAGGCATACGTCACCATAGCAGTCCAACCAGCACACACCACACACTGAGATAAAAGTTTCGATACCTACTAGGTTAGTTACGACAAATCGGTCCTTTTGGAGTGGGGCGCAAAAACCACAGGAGCATAATGCTTGTTTACTTTCTCGAAACTGATACTCTTCTTAATTAATTTCTTCTTATGTGAGGCCCTACAGATAGTGGACTTGCCGAAGCAACGAAAAATCACAAGGAACGAGACAGACTTAATCATAATGGACAGGAAATGTATCTATACATATATTATAACTGTAGAGGGTCGGAAGTCTGTACATGGAAGATATTTTGAAAATTTTATTGGAGGGCGTTCTCTAATCGATACTGAACCCAAAAATGTAATTTAAACTTTTCATGTCTGTCTGTCTGTATCCCGAATAAGTATCACGCCGAAACTACTGAACCGATTTGAATGATACTTGGTACATTCCGAGCTTAGAGTCCGAGGAAGGTTCTAGGATACTTTTGATCCCGAAGTTTTGCTCGGTTCCTGCAGGAGGGGACGAAAGAAAAAATGGTTTTCAGTTGTAATTTCTCAACGCGTGATGTGATTTCAAATATTTTTTTAGTATTGGAAAGGGAGTACTTTAAGGATTTTTCGACCCAAGTTTCAAGATTGAGGGGTTTGTAGTTCAGAAATAAGAGGCATCTCAACTTTCGCCAAACCTAGAATTCAAGGGTTCCTTTGAATGAGAGGGTAAATCTAAACGGGCGTGTTGTCTTAATCATAAAAGAGCTTAATTATAGCCTTCGACGCGGACTGAATTATTTTACAACAGCCTTAATCTTTAAGCTCTTTTATGATTAAGCAAACAGGGCCGTTTCACACGGTGCTTGACGAGTGGTGGAAAGGGAGTACTTTAAGGATTGTTTCACACAAGTTTCAATATTGAGGGTTTTGTAGTTCAGAAATTAGAGACATCTCAACTTTCGCAAAACGTACAATTCAAGGATCCCTTTGAATGTGAGGGTAAATCTAAACTGGCGTGTTGGCTTTATCATAAAAGAGCATAATGATAGGCTATTGTAAAATAATTCCTTCGGCGAGGACTGAATTGTTTTAGAATGGACTTATCTTTAAGCTCTTTTATGATTAAGCAAACAGGGCAGTTTCATACGCTCCCATGAGTCTGTTGAAAAAATACCTGTCCTTTCATACACCTTATGTGGCGTAAACGAAGTTGCGAGGGTCAGCTAGTATTCTAAAATATTCATGATGTCATTTCTATATTTAGCTTACTAGGCATATGGGAAATATAAAATTTAAATCTCCGGTAGAATAGCATCATTGTACCGCAAAATTATTATTACTGTTTTCTCGTGTTCTCTCTGGAAAGTTTTCACGCCTAAACCGCTGTACAGATTTTGATGAAAGGTATAGAGATAGTTGGAGTCCAAGTGAAGGACATAGGCTACTTTTTAACTGACTGCGCATAAGGAGGGTTATGATTTTGTGCGAGAACAACTACTAGCTACGCGGACTACGTTATGCCTACTTCTCATTTTGACTAGTCCTAACACGAGTTAGGCGTACTGCGAATTAGTCTTACCGAGCGCAAAGGATATGACTATGTTATCAGTTGCCTGGATAGAAGAGCTAGCCCATCATCTGGTTATATGAACGACTACTAGCTACGCGGACTACGTTATGCCTACTTCTCATTTTGACTAGTCCTAACACGAGTTAGGCGTACTGCGAATTAGTCTTACCGAGCGCAAAGGACATCACTATGTTATCAGTTGCCTGTATAGAAGAGCTAGCCCATCATCTGGTTACATTAGCTTAATTTGTGTTGGACGTGTGAGAATATTCAAAAAAATCTGTGAAAAACCTGCGCCAAATAACCATAGTCTTAAGTACAGCCCTCAACACGTCCGCCAACTATAATGACAGCTGTGGCGGAACTAGATAGGGGTGGGAGGCTTGGCCAGTGAGGGCCAGGGAGTTGCCTATCTGTATGTAATTATATTATCTTTGGTACAGCACTTCAATATCACCTGTTGATAGAATTCGGCTGCCTGCAAACTACTTCGCAGGTCAATGATTGTAATGGCACTGCAATAAACGCTAACAAGAAAAGAATTAACTTTCGAAACAAGGGTTTGATAAGAATTTGATAAAGCTACTCTCCCACTCTCTACCTCTCTGCCAAAGCTGTATTTATTTACATACTAGCAGACCAGGCGACAGAAAATCGCGAGGTAGAAAACGTTTTTTACGGCAAATGGATAAAATTATTAACAAGCGAGTGTGGCGCCTCTGGTGTTGCAAACGTTCATAGGCTGCGGTGACCACCGGTCCTTCTGGTGGGCCGTGTGCTTGTCTGCCACCTTAGTGGTATAAAAAAAATAAAAAAAAAGCATAGGTATAGGCATATTTTGGTCTATTTTCTTCTGTTCCACAATTAATGCACTTTCTTGCATTGTCAACGCGACAGAATCAGATTTAATATCTAGTAATCGAGTGAGATTGGCTCACAGGTGCGGGCGCCTACAACTATCGTCGCACACTTGTTGCCGTCCCGGTACTTTCACCCATGCAGGTTGTCAGCTGTCAGTCGTCACTGGTACATACGCAACTCGAAGTCAAACACCACAACAAACTAGTTTCTATAAGGAAAAAGAAAATAAAACGACAAATTTGAGATCACATTGTATTTACTTATTATCAAATATACGTATTCTATAAGACTTAACATTAGTTATACATATTTAGATAATTCAAGAGACAAATGGCATAGATATTCTCAATTATTAGATAAAATGCATTACATACTTGCTCAACATATTATTACCAAAAAAATTCACAAAACTTGTGTTGTCATTGATTACGAGATTTTTCTTATACACGAACACTGACTAAGCTAAAGAAACAGCTCCACTGCGTATTGTTGTTTATAATAAATACAAGGAGGGATTTCATATTGATTTACATATAGTATACTCTTAAATGACGGCTGGCTATTGTTACACGTATTACACTCGCGTTTGTGTGTATGATGCGATGATGTATATGTATATGATACTGAATAAAATTTAATAAAAGCAATGTACCGACATTTGTATTTATGCTAAAATGTGATATAAGTTAAAAACGAATCGCATGTTAATTTACTACAAAATAAGATTAGTTTCTAGTCTCGAACCGATCAAGATTTACTTGGTTACACGTGTATATGTTACAGCTATAAGTAAGTACTACCCGTTCGCTCTAACTTTGTCGCTGGCGTAGAGGCGTTTACCCGAATTGTTAATAAGACGAAGTAAATTAACAGTAGCTAATGTCACTTCGTCATCAATACATATAATAAAATCGTAACAAGTCGCTGTCTGTACATGGAAGATAAATAAGAAAAAATATGATAGGGGCTTTATGAACGCAATAGAACCCAAAACAATGATTTTTCGAATTTTTGTCTGTTTGTCTGTACGTTTGTGCACGCTAATCTCAGTAACCGCTTAACCGATTGCAATGCGGTTTTCTTGATTGTGTTGAGGTGTGCTCCACTTAACATTTAGTGTTTATGTTATGTCAATTTTAAAATAGGCTTAATCTTTAAGCTTTTTTATGATTAAGCAAACAGGGCAGTTTCACACGCTGCTTGATGAGTCTGCTGAAGAAATACCTCTCCTTTCATACACCTTATGTGACGTAAACGAAGTTGCGGGTTCAGCTAGTAGAAAATAAGCAACATTGTATGAAGAAGTGACATTAGTTGCTGTCAATTTACTTCGTCTAATTAAAAATTCGACTTTAGTATGGAGCCGAGCGGCAAAGTTAGAGCGAACGAGCAGTAGTTGGGGAGGCGAACATAAACCTAAGATTAGTCGATTAAACTTAGCTTGTTCTATATAAATCTAAGTTTAGCCGACTAATCTTAAGTTTATGTTCACAATAACCTTTAGCAGTAAAACATAAACCTCAAGTAGATATAAAGTTCAGTGATATTTATTTAATCATTTCATTTTAAATGGCAAGGCACTTCTAAATATGACGTTTCGTATTTCGTAAATGTAGGCACAACTTAAATAATATTAGCTCCCAGGCAAAATAAATTGTTGGTTACATTTCGAAACTTAAAAATATTTTAAAAATCATTGATGCCTAATCTAGTATACTATAGATAATTAATTTACACATAATAATAACACAAATATATCTATTACTCACAACAACACGAGTCAGTTATAATATTAGAACGAGTCGACGAGTCCCAATAGAAGCTGACAGTGCGTCACGAACATAACTTCAAGCCACTTTATTCATAAAAACATTCAACAATTCTTTTCTTTTAGGTGCAACGCAGACGACAGACGCAATCACAGATCATCAGATCAGATCGACAGTGCGATCGAGCTGCCCTACTTAAGCTAAATACGGTTAAGCCAAACAAGTAAATTTTGAGATATCGTCAAAAAACATGCAAATTGAAGTTTAAGTAAGATTTTGAAAGTTAATAAATGATGTTATTTACCCCTGTCTTGTGGGTTAGCTAATTTTTAACTAAATAACTATAAATAATGCGTGACTTACCTGTAAGCCAGCACTCTGTATCTCCGTAATAAATGTTGATACAGATACGGTTCTTAGTGAAATATGTAGGGAATTTTGCGCTGTATTACTTTGTATTATTCAGTCAAAAACGATAAAATGTGGGTTAACCCTTTTTAGCTTAAGTAAATAATAAAAATAATCATCATTTATTATTATTATTATTTATTTATTATTATTATTTATTTAGCTTAAGTGGGCAGCGAGTTCACGGTGCAAAAAGAGACCGCTTGACACAGATTGGACATAGCAGTTTTTCACACTGTGTTTTACGGAAATTTCTGTTGTATGAGACGCGCCTTCATAGTAATTTACAGCCAAGGGTGCCATGCTGGGTCCATTCGACACAGATTGTCGTGGCTATTGGCTGCCGTGACGAGCGTAGCCACCTTGCTATCCGGCCCATCGAACGTAGCTAAGGAGTTAAGGCGGTTAATGATGACCGTAACAGCCTTATTCACCATGTTGACAATGGTCTCGTTGTCCATATCTACGGATTTGTTCTCCGCAGAGGTTCCAGCTGTGGGCATACCTGACTTATCTTCAAGTCGCTTACGATACCCTGTTACCATCTCGTCTCGCAGTATTGTGCGCAAGATTGATTGAATCTGAAAAGATATAGATTATATCAAACGCGTCACTCCGCTAATCACATACGGTCGCCACTTAGTAGGTGACGGGCTTATTGGCTTTTTACTTTTAGAAATATCGATAAATGCTCAAATAAATGTCATCGTTTTAAAGTGAAGATAGCAAAAACATAGATTCACAAAATAGTAGTTTTCGATATAAGTGTGGGATTTCTGTTATTACAACGAGTTACGACAGGTGTTGACCCGAGCCGAAGGCGAGGGTAGACAGTCGGAACGAGTTTAAATAACAGTCCCACACGTTGTATTGAACAACTATTTTTAATACAGTTGCGAAAAAATTAAGCAATTTTATAAAATAATAAAAACACAATAAACCTGAATATCCAAAATGGCGCCAACCGTATAAGAATATATACCTTTCTAAGCAGAGACTACGGCAGTGCACTTCATACAGCCAACTTTTTTTTATATTTATAAATTTAATTTGGCGGATACTAATATTAATTTATGCTTAAATTTCAGTTAAAATTACTTTTAATCTGTTATTGAAACAAGTTAGTATCTTTTTTTAGAAATATTTGCATGAATCACAGACATTATTTTGACAATTGGGAAAGAAAACGCACGAGTGCGGGAATGGTAAAGAAAAAGCACGGGTGCGTAATAGCCCACATCCCGAACGCTAAACGTCCCTGTAATACGCCACTTTTTGAGCAACTGTATTAAAAAAGCATTTTCTAGAATGAGTGTGATGCCATAAATTAACAGAATTAAGGTTCAGGTTGAACTGACTACCAAGTGCGTTAAAAAACATCTGAAAGAAATGTTAGTACACGTTTTAAAAGAGGTGAAAAGTACTGCCATCTGGTAATGCCCTGAGTAATATGATTAGAAGGATGCCTATAATATATATTTTCTTTATAAGCAACACAAATGAATAAACACTAGGTGTAAGTGACTGTTGTGTTAACATCATGTGAATGACCTCCTGAGACTTCCGGTTAACCTATGACCAATCGTGCCGTTGCACCTCTCCTAATTAACCTGAACAATATGACGAATTAAGTACTCGGATCGTTCAAACCGTTTGAGAGCTAAGCGTGTAACAAGAACCGGAATCACGCACGAAATACAAGATGGGAAAAATGGCGGCCATTCAATAATTTAATTAAATATCTATTTATTTTCAGACTGCATGTCCATAGTATTGTTAGTATTTGTGTGTTAGTAACAATAGTGCTTCAGTAACTATGTTAGTATTGTTAGTTTTAGCTACTATGATAAAAAATGTAGGTTTTTATATATTCAGACCTATGGCTGTCCCTATCCAGATCTTCTGAAAGAGGCAGTCTGATCTGGTAGCGATCATTTTCAAAATGCTGTTATCACTGCCGTGCAGACGCTGCAGTAATGAGAAATAATATGTATGTGCTGTTATGTTACTTCACCTTGAAGTTGGGTGTGACGAGACATCGCGCGGTAGCAATACAAGAGGCCGTCAGCGGTCCAGTGATGCCGTGCACGGTTAGCAGGTCCGATATGTTCGGAGTCAACCGGAACGGCACTGGCCGATTGCAGTCTAATTCACCTGTAGGAAAGATAAGGTATGAAATATTCTATTCAACTCTTTAACGACACTTCTGCACATAAGAAGAAGGGATCATGTTGAAGAGCTCTTCAGAACACTCGCCGTAATACATTCGGTAGAAGGCAGCTAAGGACGCTATGGTTCTTCGCTGCGCTAACGGTTCGAGGCCTCCCGTCACCTCAGACAACCAATAATTTGGTAAGGACGTCTCTGCATAGCGTCAAGCGCGTCTAGTAAGTACCTCGCCGAGTCATCCTTAAGGTTAGATTAGCATTAGGATTGACCGTTGATGGATAAGGACGTGTACATACTCGCCTTTTGCAAAAAAACATTTATACATTATTCATCAAGCATACCGCCCGCCTAAACAAAAGTGGATACCGTAGCCCAAAGACATTTGTAGCGGATAACGAAGGATAACGCGACATCAAAGACTTTCCAGTCGCGTTACCAGCCCTAAAATATGAGCCTAAATAATTCACAAAAAAATGAAGTAGTTAGCTTACCAGTGGTATCGTCGACATCAAACTTGAAATAAGACACATTGAGCATCCCCGAGTCTTGGTGGACATACATCATGTCAGGGTTGAGTCGCGTCAGGTGTAGCACGTACTCTGCGAAGCTCGCGAGAGACAGCTGTAGGGTTAACATCTTCCTGAACG
The DNA here is from genome assembly GCA_933228765.1 of Miltochrista miniata. NCBI lineage: Eukaryota > Metazoa > Arthropoda > Insecta > Lepidoptera > Erebidae > Miltochrista > Miltochrista miniata. The sequence goes on from OW121751.1 coordinate 28,244,154, forward strand.
TCCAGTAGTCGGTCGGTGCACTGAAAGTGGCCGCTGCCCATTCGCGTACCATTCCCTTAGGGACCATTGTTGCTTGCACCTGTTGGGAGAAATGGAAATTCTGTTTTAGACCAATATGCACCATTTTATCTCTGGATAGTGTAGTGGTCAATAGACCACTCCATACATACACCCTTTGGGTAAGTATGTATGTATGAATAGTATATGTATCGCCGAAGGGGTAGGTAGTGACATACTATATGCCCACATTTCAACTTTTTAGAATTTATCCCACGTAATAGGTGGCGTGCAATTTGCCCGTACGTAATTCGTGGGAATACCCACGAATTACGTACGGGCAAATTGCACGTTCAAAAACTGGTCAGCGTTGGGCAGCAAACGCATCTCGGGGTAACGTCGGTATTTTATAAGAAAATGTTAGTAAAGGGGTCCACATTCTTACATAACCTAATTCCTATAATCTTATTTCATAACAATAATTTTAGTCAGGCGGCCCCAAAACTGAAGAATGAAAACATTTACAGAACATATTTAACATCACTGTAACACCACATTATTTAGTTGATTCAAGAACAGTGTACAAACAATCGATATTTATACACTCGATTTGCGTTCATAACGTATTATTGAACTAAATAGAATTGTTTTGGTTATTATGGTAGAAATAACATTTGCAATTCCTGAATTTAGGTGTTTACTATTCTAGCGCGTAAGAATAAAAGTAATCAAACATTTATTCTTACGTTTTCGTTTCAAAAAAAGGCGATTTGTTTTAACATGACGAAAATCCTACAGGGATGCTATGCCAGTCTCCTACCGACTAAAAACCACACGTCTACCTAACAGTCTATGGTTGGGAGCTCCGAGTAAGCCCTCGGAAGGATACCCCCGGACTCCCGACAGACCTACGGCTACCACTGCGGCCTCACCTAGGAGAGGTTCGGGTGCTATCCCGCGTCTGTGGGAGGGTTGTTTGGGTGTTATCCCGCTTCTTATTGGGCGCAGAACAAGGCGTGTATGTGATGCAGGTATCATCCTCACAATTTTTTCCTACAAAAACCTACATGCCTTATATTTCTCAGTCACAGTCACAGTGTCACAGCTTAAGTCTAGAGTAGGAATTGTGCAACGTCCAAAATTCTGTCATGTTTCAGAAGCATGATTTCAAATTCATAATTTTAAAATAGAAAGCATACTTACTTCACGTAGAATATCTCTAAGGACTTGATGTGATGCTTGTGAGCCGCGTGCTTGAACAGCCGCTAGACGTTCGTAGTAACGCGCTATAGGTGCGTCATACTCCACACCTCTGCAAACAACACCAGCGATTTGAAACACAAACAGTTTACAACATTGCATATATTTTAAATAAAGTATGTTATTTAGTAGAGTATATGAGGCCCCTATCTGATAGCTAAAGACCGTCCACATGAAATAAAGATAGAGAGCTTTCACAACGTACAGAGTAAACAGGCGTCTTTATGATACCGGGAGGTCATACAACAATCGCTCCCATCAATGCTCAAACTATACGAAGATGTAGATTTATGAAGCGCTCGTGGCCCCGCGGACTCAGTGTTCTGTACACGATCACTGCAGTAAGCAACATTTACTATGGCCGGATATGGATGGGTGACCACCACGTGGACCACTTTGTGACATTTATTTACGAGCGTTTCCGTGCTTCGGAAGGCACGATAAGCCGTTGGTCCCGGTTGTCAGTAAAATGACAGTCGTTAAGCCAAGTTGAAGGCCTTACGGGCGGCTTGAAAAATTTCAACTGTGGGTCGTCACAACCTGCACCCGGGTCGGCAGCGCGTGTGTAGCGCCTCTGGTGTAGCAAACGTCTATAGACTTCGGTTACCAACCTTCCGGTGGGCCGTAAGCTTGTCTGCCACCTAAGTAGTATTAAAAAAAAAAAAAACTAAAGTCAAATCATAGCTGCATCTAACCAACAACTGTAAAGACACTACATAGCAGATTACTTATTGTTGATACACGTACCTGTTAGCGCATTCCGTCTTGTATATATCCAGTAAAGATATAGAGCTCGGGTTGTCTTCTACGAGTCTCATTTGCGGCGACACAGACACTACTCGAGGGACTGTGAAGTGTAAGAATCGTTTAGACGTCTCCTTCTGCTTCCCCAAGTAATGGTTCAACATGCGCAGTAGCTGTAATACCCGTTCTTCCCTCCTTGCGTCACCCAAACCAGAGTCATTGACTACTAGGTAAGGGTATATCTTCCCGTTGTGACCACGTATGTACAGTCTGCGAGCAGACGTATTGTGCTTCTGTACGATCTCAACTCGCGGCATAAATCTGGCGATTCGTACGTGATAGTGAGTATGCTTCGGCAGTAAGAACTCGCCGGGTAACTCTACGTCTGCGGTTTTCAAACTAAAGTTGGATAAAAACCTACATTTTTCTTCAATCAGGAATGATCTGCAAGAAAAAATCAGTAGTCAGTACGGTGACGTTATAACGAGGGAAGAGAATTGTTAGTAAATGATCGCTGTGATTATCGACCCGAAAGCTACTGAAGTGAATGAAGCACGAAGCCAAAACCCTGTCTAAAACTACGCGATGTGGGTTAGATTGCTATGATAGTGATGCTAACTCTAAACATGAAAAATGGACGGCACGATTGAAAATAAAATCTCCTCTGTATTTACCTCAGCTGGGAAGGCTCATTGCCTTGCAACTACTTACTTGGGCAGAACCTTAGTTTTGGCCTCGAGTATCTTGACCCACTTTCTAAGTTTTTGTATAAGGTTTTGTAATTTCATGGCGTTGGGTTGTGAGAAGTCGAAGTCTGCCGTGAACTGAGTCTTCATCTTTTGGAAGATCGGATCTTGGACCGTGGCTTGCGCGCGCCGGGCGAGACTCTCCGATGCAGCTGAAGAGAATGCACCACTTACAGTACTTGTTGTAACACTTTCTGTAGACATACAAAATGGAGTGTCGGTATAAAATAACGCTCGCACCAGGCACATCGGCTCATATGCAAACATTACTGTGAATCCCAACAACACAATGGTTATGTTAGTAGGTACTAGCTAATGAAAGAACACATACAAACATTACCTGATACAATCGTGTTAAACTCACAGCTGCAGCACAGATATACTGTGCTACAGTTATGCTCTGAAATAAATTTGTATGTTATTGTGTTTTGGGCGTGAAGTGATTGATAGGTTGGGCAGTTAAGAGCTAACATTGTGGGGTCATTTAGAGAAGATGATGCTGATAATAGACTGACAACGTAATAGTGTACAACAGCGGGGAGGAAGGAGCAAAGCGACATACACAGGCGAGAACGTTTATGTACATGGTTTGGGCTGGTTGAATGTATCTGAATATTACTATTATCACACATTTTATTACGTTTTGATGGCTTTAACTGTTTTAGTATCAATAATTGTTGTAAATTATTTCAATTTCATACAACAAAGAATTTCACATGTACATATTTATGGCGCATCTTGGTTTAAAATAATAGAAGATCGAGAACTTTAAAGTCGAGATGCTGTCAGCGGAGCTTAGGGAGCCGCATCGCAACGAAAAATGCTACCTCTTACAGTTTCATGGCGTGCACAACATTCATCAAGTGTGATCTGTATATGAGTGAATAGGGTCATTTTGTATGATGACGGCCTATAGGGCCTATACTTGCACTTTGACAACAATATTAGTAAAACGATCATTCGCCACAGCCAGTAGCGTACAGTACAGATAGGTGGGTATGTGGCAGGTACTCACTGATGCCGATCCCGATGCCAAAGGTAGACACGACCTTCTTGATGAAGTTGAGGGTGTGCGGCGTGACCGTGGCGTCGGCAACGGCAGCGCGGTGATGGAACGCCACAACGTGGCACTTGACAAGGCCCGCGCGCAACTGCCGCAGCACCTCCTCGTACCAGTTCTCGCGGAACCACACCATCTGACAAAGTGTGCACAAGATGTAACTTGGCAGTCTTTTTATTATTTTGGTCCAATGACGTTTCTTAGCCACTTCCGGTTTCAAAATTCACGGCAAAAAAGAGATGTGGAAACAAAACCATGTACAAATAACTGCCAAAACGATGAGCTGATTTGATTGTATACATTTTAATTAAACTGCTCTGACATTTCCCATGCAGACAGGAAAAGATGGCAGACAGCAAAGACTCAAGAGATCATTCCAGAATCGTTCACAATCTCTGGACATCGGCACAGTTATCTATAAGAAGGTTATACGGTGCACACTGACCTGATCGACAATGCCCTCGAGCGAGGAGAGTACAGTGGGGTGTATCTCCCGCTGCAGCTGCATGATCTTGGAGCAGCGCCACATGGGCAGCGTGGCCTTGATGGTGCCTGCCTCGCCGCCCGTCGAGCCGCTCGCAGACGATGCGCCTTCACCCGCCTTGCTGGTGCCCTACACAATCACATGATACAATGTTACAATTAAGGCTATCTTCTTGATGTATTTGGGGTTTGGTCATAAAGATAGATAGATAGATCATTCTTTATTGTACTCCATTACATACATAAGATATTCTTAATTAATACATTTTAACTATTAATGAGAGTACAAAGGGCGGTCTTATCGCTAATAGCGATCTCTTCCAGACAACCTTGGTATGGCAAAGAAGATTAAGATAGAAAAGATAGTTGAACGGTGCAGATTACATAATAAATAACAATATACATATAAAAATAATAACACAAATAATGGCTATGTTGTACACAATAAATAAATTCCTCTTATAGCGACCAATAGCGGTTTTTAACCCTGTCTTTGAAGATAGTCAGTGACTTTGCACGTCTAATGTCCAATGGCAGCACATTCCACAATCGTATTGCGCGTACAGTAAAAGAATTATCTAAAAATTTTGTGGAATGTGATGGCATTTTTAGTATCAAATTCTCCGATGATCTCAGGCACTTCGAGTAAAATGAATGCTAAAGATGTTAAGTACCCAAAAAAAACCGACCAAGTGCGAGTTGGAGTGTCAGTCGGCCGGTCGTTATACTGGAAGCGATACTTACAGGAGTGGCGGCGGGCTGATGTGGTAGGTGAGCCGCTATATTCTCAGCCGACTTGTGCCTCTCACGTTGTTCAATCTTCAAAGTCAAGTATAGAGTGCGGATGGGAAAGTATACAGCTTGCGGATACAATCGACCAACCTACAAGGGGAATGCATTATTGTTTTATTATAGACAACATTATACAAAATCGTTTAAGATGAGAAAATACATACAACTACAAAAGAATTATAGTCAAACTAGCTGTTCTCCGCGGCTTCGTCCACGTACAAGTCGTTATAGCGTAAAATCATTACCCTGTTATTGCGTAGTCGGTTAAAAAGTAGCCTATGTCCTTCCCAGGGACTCAAAGTATCTCTATACGAAATTTCATCTAAATCGCTTCAGCGGCTTAGGCGTGAAAGCGTAACAGACTGACAGATAGACAGTCAGACAGACAGAGTTACTTTCGCATTTATAATATTAGTAGGGATAGTAGGATTCTAGAGGGAATGATCATGTTAGCCAGCTTTTATATATTTAACACATGCAACAACTCTCGCTTAAAGCTCAGTGTTCTGTAAACGTTTAATGCGTTAAGCATTTTACGCTACGGCTAGCACTGAGATAGATGAACGTTTGTGACATTTCTATTTACTAGCCTTTTCATGCTTCGAAAGGCACGATAAGCTGTTGGTCCCAGTAACATACAAAATGAATGGATATAATTATAAATACTGTTAATAAATGAGGAAGGTAAAAAGTATATGAAATTACATATTATGCAACTTATTATAGTAAGTATAGGTTTCCTTCCTGGTTGTGCAATATGACTATATTGTTTTCCTTATTTGGTTATTATTATGAATGTAAATTTTAACGCTTCAAATGAGTAATACATTAGTGAATCACTGTTAGGGAGTAAGGTTCATCCATACATAGACATTGAGTGGATATTGATTCGAAACCGTTAAGTTATTTTAGGCATACAACTGATTTTGGTTTAAGATAAAATACAATGCGGTTTCATTTTTTACAAATGATTTACTTGCTAGCTAGCTTGATAAGCTCATTTTGTCGCCATAGAAAATTAAACATATCTAAAACTTCATTATTGTTGTGGTAATTAATCAAGTAATATATTAAGTACTAGCGGACGACACGCGGTTTCACCCGCGTAGTTCCCGTTCTCGTGGGAATACGGGAATAAAATATAGCCTATTTTCACCGTAAAGAGTGTAGCTTCCCAACAGTGAAAGAATTTTTCCAATCGGTCCAGTAGTTTCGGAGCATATTCGTTACAAACAAACAAACAAACAAAAAAAAACAAATCTTTCCTCTTTATAATATTAGTATACATTGATTGGCTTTAAAGCTAGGGTTATTTTGACGCCTTATCGGGTATATTATATACATGATGTCATAACTTTCAAAAATATAATTTCTCACAATTTCACCATCCATGCTTTAACATTAGTCAACACAAGGTCACTGGCGTGTATTACCTATAGCGTCCCATGCTACAGCTACGTATCAATATTATAAGAAAAGAAGAAATGTCCTCTAAACGTCTCTTTCATTCCGACGTTTTTAAAACAAAGCATACAACATAATTATTCAATGTCTCTTAGCTGATACTTACGTGACTTAGAAGATTGAGTATAACATTGCCGTCATATTGAACGAGGCAAGCGAGAAGTTGTGGAATCCATGGTAACCATTGTACGGGCGGAACACCCACTGAGTATTTGTCTAAAGCTTCTGCTAAGCTGTTCTTTTCATCGTCAAAGCTTAACATCCAAAGGACCTGCAAAAAAAGGTTGTTAGAACACTTAACTATAGGAAAGTTTTGCAGATATAGCAAACATATCAGTATTGAAATAGATATTTAATTGTTATAATTACCTTTGCACAGTACTTGCGTGATTTAGATTCGTTTTGATGCCGACAGGCGTGCAGGAAGCAAACCATGGCAGAGACACCAAGGTGTGTCTGTCTGGGGTCTCTTATGAATATATGCTCCAAATAATCACCCCAAAGCGCCCAAGCTTTGACCAGAGTATCGTGAAGTTGAGTAGCAGCTGAAAACGCTTTGTTTGCATCATCAGACCTCCCTAATTGGGCAAGTAATAGACCTTTGAACGCATAAAATTCAGCAGTCATTTCTTTAGTGAAATACTTGAAGTTGGTTGACTCTATCATGTCTAAGCCTTCCTGCAACTCATCTTTGCCTTCGGTCCAGGACATTTGGATGTGACACTTCACTTGTTGCCTTATCTTTTGGAAACAGTCCACGATCGGGACACTTGGAATTGTATATATGCGATGTAGTGAATCTAGGCACACACCAGATAGGTTATGTTTTCTTGCTATTTTTGCGAAATGAATTATTGCCTGCAATATAAAAATGGTGTACACGTTAACATAAGTAGAGAAACATATAATTATACAGAGTGTCACATTCGGAGCGGTCAGTATGCGCAAGTCCGTAAAGACATACATAGATCTCTTCTTAGGGGCCAACTCATCGATTTAGAGAAAATAAGATCTGCATACACAGATTTTAAATAAAGCTCTTGCAAAGTACGGGAATCAAACTGTAATATCTGTAACCGGCTGAATGCCTATAATGTATAGGCATGTCCTTATGTTTAGTTTATGGTCACAAAATCAATGAATAAACGCTCTTTCTGCTCTATGCTGCCATGTAAGTTGTTTAATTTCCTCTCCCAATTTTACAAATGATTTATTAAAATCCAATGCAGACATTGAAAGTAGACTCCCTACACTACATCGTGTGCAGTGTACCCGATCGTTTTGAAAAATGGCCACATGCTTTCGGTCCACTTGATTAGAAGAGTTTACTGTAACCAGGTAAGTTTGCAATATTAAAGGTGATACGGGCTCGCGACGTCCGTCGTCCCTATCACTGCGTTGGAAGGGACGTATAATCTTGACATAAAAACAAAAAAAATATAGCTACCTGAGCACTAGCATGAACGCCGAGCATACTGTGATTAGATCCATGCTCCGTCTGCGAGTCGTAATGCGCCGCTATAAATTGATAATGGTGTTGTCTCCAGGTAAAGATAGCGCCCCAATGTGACAGCGGGTCGGCCACGACGGGCAGCCGGTTGCGCCAAGTTTTCACTATGGCCTTCATGTCGTGGAGAGATGTTGGTCGACTGTGCAGGAGACCCTGTGATCGGATTTTTTTTGTCAGTTATCTTTTAAAAATGTTTGTGTTTGTATTTTTTTGGTTCATCAATGTTACTCGTAAAAATGCAATAGGCCCGTTATGACATTTGTCATCACGACAATTCGCATTGGCACGTTTCAAAATCCACGAGTGAGACGGCTCTAATTGGCTGAATACGAAATCTGCCAATGAGACTGGCGCTTTCTCACATGACAAAACGGGCCTATTAGCACAAAATAATAATGTACAGAAGGAAACGCTCACGGAGTTCACGGACATGAAGTGAAAGGACTTTCATAGTAGTTTTCGATACTGATTTTTGCGCGAGTGTGCGTAGCAGAGGGTAGGTGAGAAAGAAAGTGCATAAATGAGATTGCCTTCTGTAGCTTATTATTTTGTGCTATTAGTTTATGACACTGTTCTAATTTTACTGTTTATTTGAACATTTTCAGTGAAATGCTTGTTGTGTAGACTAAATACAATAGAAATTGTGTGTTGAGGTCGTCATTCGATATCGAGATTCACTAGGAGATTCAGCACTATAACCAGTAAACTTAGTTAGTCGGGTACGTAACCGGCCTTTGGTATCTGGTTACGAAAGAGGTTTTTTGTACGATAGAGGTGACGAATAAGGAATAATACCTAAGAGGTACTTTTTTAACTACTAGGGCGGCGGACAGTCTTACGGCCCACCTGATGGTTGGTTACCGTATCCTATGGACGATTGTAACACAAGAGGTATTTAAATCGATTGTGAATCAAACATGCAATCATCGAAAATAAGCAATAATGGTAAATGGTATTATTTTATGCGCATGCATCTTGTTCGAATTGTTCATTTTTATTGCATTCTTAATTGCATTATACTTACAGGGTTCGTGGCCGCGTGGGCTTGCTGGCAAAAGTAATTTTCCTTGTTATTAGTAACCCACATGAAATATACAAAACTAACTTACTGCCATTTAGGAAACTAGTTATTCGTGTACTCTGATCACAACGAAAAGATATGCGAGGGATATTGAGATTTCATAACTGGCAATAAGTTAGTAAGCGTTATAGCAGAACAATTTAGTGTTAGAAATCACAGTAAATACATCAGCATTAATATACAGGAACATTAGTATTTTTAACAGTTTGGTGGCCGCTAGACTTTAGTACTATGCAATGTGGCAGTCAGTGAGTGTGTTAAAGCTGTGTTAGGACTATGCTTTTGCGCCATAAGAAGCTACCTAGAGCAAATGTTGTAGAGATGCACTTTATTACCTCACTATTTCTTAGTTAAAATCAATCAAATTAAAAGACGGACATGCATATGAATCCCTGTACAGTAGGCGTCGTTATTTTTCTTAATTCCAATATTTTTTAGAAATTCATTGTTAAAAAGTTATTGATTTTACTCTTTAATATGTTTCCACTTTCCACCAAGTTCCACCATTTCATTTTTGACAATTTTTTTTAATTTTCGACAAATTGGCTATAGTCTCACTCACACTTGCATCTATATCAGTCAGCCTATTGTAACGATCAGTAAGACAGAAACAGAAAATTTGAATATCGTTTGCTCAAGGTAGCGGGTTAACACTCTATGACACACATAAATAGGCCCAGACATTAGAACTAAAGGCAGACGACGCTTAACGAACAAGCACAAATTAGTTAGTATAGATGGAAACCTACATACTAAATTACGCACACATAGACACCGCTCACAAAGACGTTAAAGATTTTCATAGTAGTTTTCGATAATGATTTGTGCGCGAGTGTGCGTAGTAGAGGGTAGGTGTGAAAAAAAAGTACACACATGAGATTTCCATCTGTACTATCTAATTTGTGGAACAAGACAGTGAAGTCAAGAAAGCAAATACTAAATAAAAAGTGAATAATACGCGGCAATGCTAATCACTGTTCTCATTTATCGTGGATAATCCCGTCATATTATGACGGCATTATTTACGTATTCACTTTGGAGTTTACGTCGTATTCACATTTGGATTCAGTATTTGAGTTGTCGGCATCACTTTCTTGTTCGGTAAGCGTTGCCTTTAATACTCGTACTATAATCAGAGTCAATAGGAGTAGGGGAAACTGGGGATACTTGATCCTTACGGGAGACTAGGTACACAAGATTTACAGAACCTGTATAAGCCGTATTTAGTTATATAGTGGCAATATCGATTGTATATGGTACACGATAACTTTCTAAAGATGGTAAACCTATCATATTTGACACTTTGGCAAACGGCGGCCGAGTAAGTAATTGTTGCGGCAGAAAGAAAATTTTGATTAGTTTTAATTGTGACTAAACATTTATTTAAAATAGGACTTTTAAGTGTGTATGCATTTAATACGAGCCATTATCTATATTTTTAGCAATTCTTAAGGTAATAAAGTGGTAATATTATAGACATTTGAAAATATTTTTGTTTATAACCTCAAATAGCTCAGGGTATACTTGGTACACTTTATTATGGGAGATTTGATCCACCTGGCTCAAGTGTCCCCTCCCTTTTTTTAAAATTCAATGCAGAACAATATGCCAAGAGCCTACAAAATCAGAGAAGGTGCCCGAAAAATGGTGCCAGGGAACGAAAATAAAGCTAGTCCATGCCCTTAACCCTTAAATGCATGATTTTTTATTTAGTTATGAAAAAAATATTTCAGTATAGATTTTGAGTCACAAATAAAGGGAAAAATAATTTAAAAAATCTTGGTTTAATTAAAAAGTATATTTTTGAAAAAATACAGTATGTAGACATTTGGCTACATTATGCGTCTAGCTAGGGAAAACCAAATAACTATGCGGTAGGTGAGATCAAAATCTAATAACAAATAATCATAGGGGTTACTTATGCATGTAACGCAGCAAAACAATTTCTGTCTTTAGTATGACAAAGGGCCACCTGACACTTGATACAATCTGTGCGGGAAACCCCTTATATCATGGTAATTTGCAATTTTTTTTTTATCACACCTCTCACTGTCATCAACCCCGTCAGTTCTAACATCTTTAGGTGGAACAGGCTTCATATAGGTCCTCAGTGCTTTTAGCATCAATTCTGCATTCTCACGCTGGAGACCATGGTGAGGGCCATGGTCTCTAGCGGGGGAAAGTGGGACGCTGCTGCGTCTTTCTGCGAGCAAGTTATGATCAAGAAAGAGGCAGTGGGGAGGGAGCGGGAGAGAAACCGCCTTCCGAGTTCCGCAGTCGGCGGCGAGATCGTCGCCAGTTGCTTTACGCCTAGGATACCGGCCTCCATGACCGAGGGTCTGAGAACGGCGAGTCGGCTGCACGTCGTTCTTACAGAAGCAGGCCAAAACGGTGACATGTCGTTTCGCCACTAATAATAGTGGAATAGCACCAATATCCCCCCCCCCCCCACCAGACGCGGGATGGTACCCGAACCATCTAGGCGAGGCCGCGGTGGTAGTCTGCCGGGATCCCTGGGACATCCTTCCGAGGGCTTACCCGGGACACTACCGGCCATAGACTGTTCTAAGGCATTGTGTGATTTTAGTCGGTATCCGAGATGAGGTTCCCGTCACAGGTTCCGCCGTGGATGCCACACCTGACAAGTGCTATAATATGGCTCCTCATAGAATATAGGAGGGTCTTCGTTATTGTTCAAGGGTCGATCTTCCAGTTCATGCAATAAGGCCCTACATTTGAATAATAATCAATATTATCATCATCTAAATCTACACCATCTTCGGAGACCTCACCATCATGTAAAGCAGCCATAGCTGTCTGCAATTTCCTTTTTTGCTAGCAAGCCATACATGCTGAAAAGAAAAGCGAAATAACCAAAATACCAAAACTATGCCTAAATAGGCAAAATAAAACAAACGCATGATGTAGACATTTGGCAACATACAAAAAAATCAAGCTACAGACACATTCAGGATAAATTGTAAAAAAAAACCGTAATAATAGTGGTTTCTTACCTTATTTCTAATGTGTTTCTTATTTTTTAAAATCGTTTCAATAATTACTTCTCAGTTAATCTCAATTCAAAAGTCACTAAATATCACACAATCAACTTTTTCCCCATTCGCTTTCGTTATGACAAATTGCGCGGTAATTTTAATTTCTAACGACTCTTTTTTCATGTTTTTTTGTTTTGAATATGTTATTAGTTATGATATAAACATAAATTCAGAAACACTTGTCACATGTGTCACTTTTTAAAAGTACAAAAGTAGTTTGTAGACTTTTGGCAACAATATGCATTTAAGGGTTAAAGTCGCAAAGCGAGCAATTGAACGAGTTGTGCTATGGATGTCTCTGAGGGATAAAATCTATAACGAGGTTCTTCGTTAGAGAACTAGAGTGGTCGACATAGCTCGCAGAAGCATGCGTCTTGAAATGGCAGTGGGCTGGCCACATCTCTGTAGGAGAACCGATGGTCGGTGGAGCAAACGAGTTGTGCTGTTAAAATTTTTCAAGCCGCCTAAAAAGGTTTTCAACTTGGCTTAACGACTGCCATTTTACTGGCAACCGGGATCAACTGCTTAACGTGCCTTCCGAAGCACGGAAACGCTCAAATAAATGTCACAAAGTGATCACATGGATGGTCATCCATCCAAGGACTGGCTCTTAGTGAAAGTCGCTACTGCAGTGGTCGTTTACAGAACACTGAAACCGCGGGGCCACGAGCGCTAACAATAAACCGTGATATAGATAGATATATGAATAAATATGTGATTTCGAAAATGAATAAACAGACAAGACATTTTTTATTTAACTCCTTAGTAAAGGTATCATGTGACCCTAAATATGGGAGACTTGTTCCCCCAGGATCAAGTCATCCAGACCGGGGGGATCAAGTCTTACGTATATAGGGGACACATGGTACGATTCCTTGTTATTGATTTTAGTCAAGTAACTACTAAATTTAGAAATTCATATCTTTGGCTCTTACAGCAATTATAAGCAAATAAATTTCACGTATTTTAGTACCAACGGTTTTTTAAACGGATACTCAATATAGAAATTAGGGATAAAAAACAAAAGGGGGGATCAAGTGTCCCCAGTTTCCCTTATATCCTTACGGTGTGTATCTGCGCAGCTTCGCTCAGCTCCATAAGTTGCTGCGCAGCCCTGAGCAGCGGTAGATGCGCGTGCGACACGAGGCGCGGCAGGCGGCGCCACTCGCGCAACGCTTGGGCCGCGGCTGCCTCCGCGTGCCGCTCCACGCTGCTGAGCTGCTGCTCCCCGCCCGCACATATACACAGGTACCCGCGGTATAAGTTTACGAGCCACGCTGGGGATTGATATACATATATTATAGTCACTACTTTATCCATGAAAAGGTAGGTATAGGTATAGTATAAGCCCACATTTTTTTTTTTTAATTTAACTAGTTCAGGCATTTATATAATACTAGCGGACGTCACGCGGTTTCACCTGCGTAGTTCCCGTTCCCTTGGGAAGACGGGAATAAAATATATTCACCGCAAAGAGTGTAGCTTCACAACAGTGAAAAATTTTTTCAAATCGGTCCAGTAGTTCTGGAGCCTATTCGATGCAAACAAACAAACAATCAAATCTTTCCTTTTTAGGGTTTCGTAGCCAAATGGCAAAAACGGAACCCTTATAGATTCGTCATGTCTGTCTGTCGGTCTGTCCGTCCGTGTGTCACAGCCACTTTTCTCCGAATCTATAAGGCCTATGCTATTGAAACTTGGTAACTACATGTATTCTGTGAATCGCATTAAGATTCTTATATAAAAATAGAAAAAAAAAACAGTAAATTTTGGGGGTCCCCATACTCAGAACTGAAACTCAATTTATTTTTAAAATCAAACCCATACGTGTAGAGTATTTATAGATAGGTCTTCAAAAATGCTATTGAGGTTTCTAACATCATTTTTTTCTAAAGTGAATAGTTTGCGCAAGAGACACTTCTAAAGTGGAAAAATCTGTCCCCCCCCTTTAACTTCTAAACTAAGAGAACGATAAATCTAAAAAGAATATATGAAGTACATTGCCATAAAAACTACCATCGAAAATGTGTTTGGACGAGATAGAACTGATAGTTTTTTTTAATACGTCATAAACCGAAAAATTTTCGGTTAGAAAAATCACTACATATATATTTTATTATATCATAGTAATATTATAAACGCACGAAAGTTTGTACGGATGTATGTATGTTACAAGCTACTGAATGAATTCACACAAGTAAAATTAATTCCTATAGTATGCAATATAGTCTATGCAAGCGATATTATTGCTCACTGTATCTCCTCTATTATTATAGCCATCAAGCCTTCAATAATATAAATAAATAAATATTGTTGAACATTCTCACACAACATCATTTAGCCCAAACTAAGCTTGTGCTATGGGATCTAGACAACTGATAGACATACTTATATATTATATATTTGTAAATACATACATAACGATACATAGAAAACACCCGAACTCCGAAACAAACATTTGTGAATCACACAAATATCTGGTCCGACCCCGGGAATTGAAGCCAGGCACTACAGTAGGTTACGCTACCGAATACTGTGCCACCGAGGCAGTCAAAGAATGCAAACATACTAATAATATTTACTATGTAATTCCACTGCATCAATTATATTCTTACCTACTTCCTTAGGGCTGGTGTATTCTACTTCTGTAAGGGCTTCCTTCATCGTCGCCCAATTGGGAATCCTCCAAGAACTTTCTAATACTAAGAAGGGATCCCTCGCATTCCTCGAGAGGCCTAAATCGTGTAGGGTATCCCATTGGTTCAGTTCTTTAGCGGCTTTCGCCCAGTGCACTGACCATAAGTTGACTTCTTTGTTCATATCATATCCATCTGGGTCGATTGAATAATCTTGTTTCAGTCGATTCATAGCGACTTCGTACGCGGCCTGAAACGAGAAATATATTTAAGGTGATACGAGAGGTGTATTTAATCATCAGGCTAAATGATCGTGACAAAACTGCCGTGTTTGCTTTATGATAAAAGATCTTAAAGATTATTTATCTAATTCAAGAAGTAAGCAATTTTAAAATAATTCAGTCCACGCCCGAGGGCGGGACATGGAAATTGTATGGCATGGTCACAGTCAGTTTTAAATGAAAGTAGGTATACAAACCTGTGCCTGTTCGAAGAAGCCTTGTTGTTCGTAAGCGATAGCGCTGTTCGTCTCACGATACCGCGCATGCTTTTGCCACACGCCGGACCACATATCCTCCTCTTGTAGCAGTTCATACATATCGCTAAGAGAATCAAGCACTTCCTACAAAAAATGTCAAACATATTAATGGACAGTATCAATCTCACATTAAGCGACAGACTGACAAATATTTTGAAATAAATAATAACTTTTGGACATGCTCACACAAAGTCACCTAGCCCAAATTAAGCTAATATAAGCTTGTGCTATGGGATGCTGATAAACATACATACTTATATACATATATTCATAAATACATACATAATATTGTACAACACCTAAACTTCGAAGCAAACATTTGTGGCTCACACATATATTTGATTCGACCCGGGTATCGAACCTGGGACCTCAGAACGGTATTCTTACCACCGCGTCTCCGAGGCAGTTGTTTAACTAAAAAGCTTTAATAAAATATGTTCTAAATACAGTAGTTCCAACCCTGATTTCGAGTGTTACGAGGCGCATTGGTGATTCGGCGAGGCCAGGGAACTCGATGTCGGCGTCCTGAAACAGGTGTATGTGGAGAGAGCGCCCTGTGGTCGACCGCGCTAGATGGTCAAGGTAGGGCCGTGCTCGCACCTACTCTATACCTACTATGGCTATGTGGGTGCCGGGAACATCCATGGTTTTCAACAAGTCACATGTAACTGGTTGAGAAAAATAGTCGCATAGAGTAACAGTGTGACTGGATGCGAATTTTTATTTTCATCTAGTACCACTGGTTCTTAGCAATGATTCTTGTTCGGAAAAAATATTCTCATCACTCATTGCGAATTTATATTCTCATCTGTCAACACAAAAATTAATTCTTTTTTTCAAATTTCTTTTCCGAACGAGTGTCACTGTCAAGAACCGGTGTTGCTAGAAGAGAGTACAAATTCGCATCGAGTCGCACTGTTAGTATTTTTCGCAACCAGTCACCGTGTGACCGGATGTAGTGTGACTCGTAGAGAGTAAACCCAAGAAACACTTCAAACATGGTAGTTAGGTTAACCTACCTAAGTATAAAGTAAGTGCGACCACGGCTCTACCGCTATCATTTTTGTAACCATACACATCTGGATTACTTTTTGTATTATTATTATTATTTGGTTTGTTACTTTTTTAGTCCATGTTTTTACATAGACGGGTAATAGTATTTTAAACTTTATTTTTCATTCCTATTTCCGCTCAGGCATGCACTAGCCGTGTAATATCTACAATGTAGATTATTCTACATTGTCGTATTCTAAGAAATGGCAAAGACTTTTCAAATTTTGAATAGTAAGTACATTATGGCAATGAAACAACTGGTACGCGCAAACTTTATGGCTGCATCCTTTTCGAGGCTAATAATTTGAGGTTTAAATTCCGTAATAAAATGTTAATCAGACTATTTTATGATTCTTACATCTGATTCTTAAAGAAATTCAAGCGCTACTTAGGAAAATTATTTATTTTATGTAGTTGTAAGTTTTGACGGAAAATAAAAACATGCATTACATAGACTGTCGAAATTATGACCCTTAGCCGTAGTTGGGTAAATAATGAAGATGGACCCCGCGCTCCATTGCTTACAAATTAGACGTAACCGAGAAAATTACTTACCGTTGCTGTCACGGTTTCAATTTCGTAGTCGTATATTTCAATGGTGCGGCCATTGGCGATGTCTATGTTCATCTGTTCCATGTTGAGTGTCATACGGTGCCAGAGATTATGAGTCTTGCCGAGATATTTCATCATAATTCTGCAATATATTCATAACCGTTAGTTTCCAAAATAGATTACACAACTATAAATTATACACAATTATATGTATGAAACATTTTTTTCTTATTTTATGACCGAAAGAGTCGACTTGTCAAAAAACAATAGGCCCGATTTGACACTTTGAGAAAGCGCCGCTCTCATTGGCAGATTCCGGAATCAGATACATGGGATGGGACTTTCCGTTTAGTGGCAGGAATTCGGGAATCCGCCAAAGAGTGTCGTCGTGATGACAAATGTCAAAACGGGTATTACAAGTTCAGTCGAGGCACAGGATAGTGTAAACTTTATGTGGGTATGTAGAAAGGCACAAAGCTATTGCAAATTATCATCTGTACGCTGTCGCTCGCTGCTCAGAAACTAAACCAGTTACAAGAAATGTTTCGAAATTAAAGGTGTAAGGAAGAAAGTTTCATGGACATAAATCAAAAGAGATTAGCTTTGTAAACAAGAAAATTAGTTATAGTAAGAAAATTGTGTACCAATGTATTATCAGAACTTGGTGAAGGGTGACATATGAAAACTTCAAATCCTCAAGCAAGGAATGAACAATAATCCTACGTCCTACCTATCTCTACACCAAAATTGGCTTAGCAGCATAAGCATGAACGTTGACTAACAAGCAAGTAAACCAATCTATCACAGATATAACATTAATTACGAAATTTCACTGTCCTCAATCATCTTTACACATTAGCTGCATCAATTCCGAATAATACGGTACTTACGGTTTAATATTGATGACTGGATCGCACCGCGCGAGTGCTTCTGTGAATGTATTGAGCGCGCTAAGCGGTTGATCTCGCTGCCCTATGTGCGCACCGGACACTAAGAACGGAACCACTTCGAACTGTACCGTCTGTAGACAAATTAAATTATATATAATCATTAGGTGTTTATTTTTAAACTGAAAAAGACAACTTGGACCCGTGACATTAGCCTAAACCCGGGCAATTCTCTACCAAATGAGCTACATATCCATAAATCCACCATATACGAGTTTAAAATAAGTATGCTGGAACTTTCGGCAGTGTATAGCCTTATAGTCACCTTGTCAAGACAAACCTCGACATTAGGGACTATTAATACTTATTTAGCTCCATTTAGCATGCAGTTAAACGGATTTGGTAGACATAGATTCTGATCTGGAATAACGCAATGTTACTTTTTATCCCTGGAATACGTTTCCATGGCATCAACGTGAACAGAATACCACGCAGACGGAGCCGCGGGCACTATTTAGTCTATAATAGAGTTAAAATGTGTATACTCACTCCGATCTGTCGTTCGTCTAACGCGGCATACAATTTGGGGAAGAGCTTGAGCCACGTGTGATGAGCTAGAGTTTCGTCCATATGACACAACTGTGCCGTCGCCACGACCAGTTGCTCCGTGCGAACGCGGCGCGCTGATTCGATGAATTCCGCCTGTTTTGCTATTACTTGGTTCAATGATCGTAGTCTGGGGAATATATAATTTTTTTTAGTAATGTTCACCATTCCACAGATAGCAATGACAGTATTTCAATGCAGCTTCACCATTTATGATAGTGACAATGGCCTGAAAATTTGGCTCGATTTGAATAACTGTTGTAAACAAAAATAGACTTAATGTGAACGACAGTTGTAAACAAAAATAGACTTTATGTGAATTACAGTAGTAAACAAAAATAGACGATGTGAATGACAGTTGTAAACAAAAATAGACTTAATGTGAATGACAGTTGTTAACAAAAATAGGCATAAAGCTAAATGTATGTGTATTTTTTTGCTAAGAGTAAACATTTATCAAAAATTACTAACCTATTTGTGACCGTTTTTGTAACACATTCTTCTTTAGGTGTGGAACTCGAATCGAGGTCCATATCGAGTACATCCTCCTTATCGGGGTCCAACGAGTCACTATATCCATCCGAAGATTCCTCCTTCACGCTACTGAATATTACAAACGATTTGCGGTCTTCACTGTCTCCGCTGTTGATTACTGAAGATATGCTTGGTAGGAGATACTTCGGGTTTGATAGTCGAATTTGAGTAGCTGGTAAGGCAGACAAATAAATTAACGAAGGTTATTCATTTACTTAATAATTACATAATGCTTTAGAAACCAAATAAAATCCCGTAAAATAAATGTAATATGTCAAAATTTCAAATATAAATTGAAAATTATCTCTGTCAATCAGGTACTTGGCTACATGTTATGTGTATGCAAGTAATCATATGATAGATAGAGTATGGCCGTACACTACATTTTCGGTAATAATAAAAATGGTATGATTTTCCAAACCAACAGTTTTCAGCGAACCTAAGGTCGTAATCGTTAGTCACCCTAGGTCTGGGTCGCCTTAGGATTTAGAACTTAAAACTAAATTCTTGAAGACAACTTTGAACGAAATTTGTGCTACTTACTTGGCATACAAGTGACTAAAAGCAACTCCAGGCACTGTTTAATCCAGTAGTGAGCTCCGATATGTTCCCAGTTTTGTGTGCAGATGATATACAGTAAGCGATCGAAGATGCGCCTGCGCACGCTCTGGTCGAACACTTCAAAGAACTTGGCGCGGATGCTCGGCTGCGTACAACGGAGACCCGCGAGGAATGCCGGCTCGAGTTTCACCGAAAGCTCTGTTATTTTTAGGTCTTCGTCTCTGTAATGAGAAACAGAAAATGAGTATTAGATAGGTTTAAATGGCGCACATTTCTTTTCTTTTACTGAGGGTTCTATCAGTCAGGGAGCGGTCAAGAAAGCGTTGCGTGTTCACATTCGACCAAATTAAAAGTACACAATATTTAAAGTCCTAATTATGTGATTAATTCAGTTCAATACGGGTATAAGCGCCACACAGGCATTAGCCTGGCTGCTATTGCGCTTCATACTTTTGTATTATAAGACGATGAAACGTGACCGAAAACTCATGCTGACATCAACTAACTTTATCTCTTGTTCGCCCAGTATTCCGACTAGCAATTTCTTTTCTTCCGCAAATCTACTGGCACAATGGCATAATAACGATGATAATTAAGAGAAAAAAAATCTACGAAATATTTAGTCCCAATCCGTTGACTGTATTACAGTTCATAGAAATAAGCTGATTCAATGTGACGATGATTAATCATCGATTAGCTTTTAATTGAAATAAGAATGTATAATGAATGTCATCTCGGCTAGAAGGGGGGCACCACATACACAAAATCAGTGGCGACCTCGCAAGGAGACAGTTTCCACAGTCTTTGAGTATTCTATGTTCAAAGCAGAACTGACTTAAGTTCTGTATTTTTTCAGTTTAACTTCCAAATTTATCTGATTATTTAAAATATTTGATCAAGCACGACGAATAAAGTATATTATTGTGTTGGTATTGGTCATTAACAATAGGTAGGTATTTATTTTATTTTAATGTGCTCGCAAAGCTCTCCATTATAAAAATGTGGATTAGAAATGACGACTATAAATCATACAGATTTCACACAATCGATAAGATTTTCTAATAGTTAGCTATGTACTCTGTAAGCACCGCACCGCTTAAACTCACTTTTCTTACCTGTACACGTAGTTCACAAGTTCCAAATACATGGCATTCATTTCCAAATCATCAGGGAACCTCTTCTCAACGCAATTCATCATCTTGGCCATCAGAATGGACTTTTCTCTGATAGTGGGCGCGCCACCCAAGTTCGCGTTAGCCAGCGCCGTACTTGAGCCCGCTATATTCACTGACATTGATGCACACCGCAACTTCACCCATTCTTCTACCATTCGAATGATGGCTTTCATTACCTAAACACAAGTTTACCATTAATTTCCAAACGAATTCTTTGGTGTTTTCTGATGCGAACATATTGGTGGTGAAACAAATAATTGGTGAATATTGATGAGAACATTGAAATCACTCTATTTTATTCTTTTTTGGTTATAGCTTTTTCCCGGGGCCGAATCCGGCAACTTCGCCAAAATCAAACATGTAACATATCATACCGGATACTTAATTCTTTTTATTAATTAAATTCAGAAACTAATCAATGACGACATAAGAGAGCATCATTTCTTTAGCATACGCACGGGCTTAGCAGCATACGGGACAAATTTATTACAAGCACAGATAAATATTTCCCATCAATAAACTAAGAGTATAAATTATTAAAAAGTAAAACCAACCTTAGCATCTGGTGTCTTTTCAATAAGCCCAACTAATATTGTTCCAATGAAGGTCTTCCTTGTCTCCACTGGCATCACGCACACACGTGATTTTAGTAAGTCAAGTGCTAGGATCTGCGGAGAGTTATGATTTTCATTAGTTTTCCTAGTAGAGATAAAACAAAACTTGTAAGAAGTCTTAAACATGGTTGATTTCTACACATAACCCTTCTAGTCTAAGAGCCAGCGGCCCCCAGGCATTCGGTAAAGTATAAAAGCTGTAAGTTTCTCAATGTATATCCCCAACACAGGTAAGAACGAACCCCGTCTATGAAACTTGAGTCGCGGTGGCTTTCGCAGGTATCAGGTAGTAAAGGTGTGTAAAATTGTGTGTTAAATTTGTTAAAGTATAAAACTCAGTTTTTAGATATTTTACTTATAATAATCCTAAAAGTCACCTTGTCGAAAGTCAGACACTTCGTACGGTTGCAACCCTCTGCCAGACACCCTTAAAGTATATTTCGTTATTACTATACTTACGGTATAGTATAAAAGCTGCAATTTATATATGTTATTTGGAGAACTATCAAATGATGTTTTCTCAATAGCCAGACAGTTTCAGTAGTTCCTTAAAAAGTTAAAGTCTAATGTAGGTGCGAGCGCGAGGGATATTATGTGTCAGCGGGTGCGAGTGAAATACCGCGTTCGGTCCACTGCGACGTTTTATTGCGCATCAGCTGGCATTTATAGTGTACTAGATGATGCGCGCGGCTTCGCCCGCGTGAAAATCGTTACCCGTTCCCGCTTCCCGTGGGAACATTTTCTCGGGATGAAAAGTCTATGTGTTATTCCAGATTATAAGCTATCTCTGTACCAAATTTCAGTCAAATCCGTTCAGCCGTTAGAGCGTGATTGAGTAACAAACATCCAAGTATCCAAACATCTTCACAAACTTTCACATTTATAATATTGGTAGGAAGTAGGATAATGAGAACTATTTTCTAGATTTACTATGAAAATTCACTATGAACAATAACTAAGAATCAACGAATAAATGTTTAGAAAATTCTTTTATAAAATTTTTGTGTTTAGGAATCATTAAATTAACACTCCAATAATATACTTAAATAATTATTTTAATAATAGTTATTGGAATAATATAATTAATCTAATACCTACAATAATTAATGGAAAAATATTTCGAAGATATTTGATTATATCAAATTGAAGGCCTAATGGGCGGCTTAAAAAATTTCAACTGTGAGTCGTCACAACCTGCGCCCCGGTCGGCAGCGCGTGTGTAGCTCTTCTGGTGTTGCAAACGTCTATAGGCTACGGTTACCAACCTTCCGGTTTGCCGTAAGCTTGTCTGCCACCTAAGTAGTATAAAAAAAAACCTTGGATCCAGCTCTTCACCCAACTGAATCTGAAACTGGCGAAGAAGACGATATTGATAACGACCAACCCACAGATTGGAGCAGCGGTGATGAGGACACTCAAGATATCGACGACCACGAGTCATAGAATATCTTCGAAATATTTTTCCATTAATTATTGTAGGTATTAGATTAATTATATTATTCCAATAACTATTATTAAAATAATTATTTAAGTATATTATTGGAGTGTTAATTTAATGATTCCTAAACACAAAAATTTTATAAAAGAATTTTCTAAACATTTATTCGTTGATTCTTAGTTATTGTACATAGTGAATTTTCATAGTAAATCTAGAAAATAGTTCTCATTATACACAATAAATGACAGCTGATACGCAGTAAAACGTCGCAGTGGACCGAACGCGGTATTTCACTCGCACCCGCTGACACATAATATCCCTCGCGCTCGCACCTACATTAGACTTTAACTTTTTAAGGAACTACTGAAACTGTCTGGCTATTGAGAAAACATCATTTGATAGTTCTCCAAATAACATATATAAATTGCAGCTTTTATACTATACCGTAAGTATAGTAATAATGAAATATACTTTAAGGGTGTCTGGCAGAGGGTTGCAACCGTACGAAGTGTCTGGCTTTCGACAAGGTGACTTTTAGGATTATTATAAGTAAAATATGTAAAAACTGAGTTTATACTTTAACAAATTTAACACACAATTTTACACACCTTAACTACCTGATACCTGCGAAAGCCACCGCGACCCAAGTTTCGTAGACGGGGTTCGTTCTTATCTGTGTTGGGGACATACATTGAGAAACTTACAGCTTTTATACTTTACCGAATGCCTGGGGGCCGCTGGCTCTTGCTCTATTCTTCGCAGTTGAGTAAAACGTGGTAAGTGAATGTAGGCACGTACAGAAACTTGGTTGAGATGACTTATGCTGTTGATTGATGGCACTTAGTGGAACCTGCTCCACAATATTTATATTGTAGAGCAGTACAAGTGGTGTTGTTCAATATGATTGGTTGAGATGAGTAGCCTTTGCCTAACAACTGCAACACTCTATACTGTATTTATTTGGCCGTGATACAAAACATAAACAAAGAAAACAGTAGTTGTCGAACTTTATTTAGCCGAGTTGGGCGAAATGTATCGTGTGTTTAATAGTAAAATAAGACTATGGCATCTCCGAAATGCCGTCTATATTTAGTTTAGTGTGAACAGTAATAAAAGCGTAAAAAAGTACTTAATAAAATGTTGTTTACATTTTGTTTCACGGCCAAGTAAATACGGTATAGCCACTGAGCTAGTAGTAACATAGTAGGGCAACGGGAGTGAAAGCCGCGAGTCGTGCACAAGCAAAATTTTCTCGTTGCTATATTGGTTTCAATAAGAATGTGAAGTGCGAGTACTGCAGTATGGCGGTGTGTATAGGGTGGCCAGATTAGAAAACTACAATATCTGGACAAAATTACAAAATATCGGTATGTTGTGAATTTTGTCGGCACAAATATAATACTACCAAGAGAGTGGACCTCCCTCAAAAAGGATCAACTACCCCATTGATGGCAATTTTTAGGCGCATATTTAAACTTTGACCGCATTATGATTGTCGAAGCCGTATGTCGTCATACATATAATTTGTAACATTTTTAGGATAAAAATGTACTCCAATGACTTGAATAAAATGTCGGGACTATCCCGATCATCTGGCAACCCTAGGTGTGTGTGGGTGTGGGTGTACACTCACGAGCAGGTCAGCCAGCGCGTGGTCGGGGCTGGGCGCCACGTGGTCGCGCGCCATGCGCTGCAGCACGCGCATGAGCGGCTGCAGCAGCCGGTCCACGTAGGCCGGCGACGACGAGCAGCACGCCTTCAGCATCATCAGCGGCCCGAGCAGCGCGCCCGCGCCGCTGGGCGCTGCGGCCGCTGGCGTCGCTGCAGCCGCGCCCGACGCTGACAAACCAAATTGCTTTGCTCATACCAACTTATTTTCATAGTAGGGTAAACCACCCAATCATTGGCACTCCTCCAATTATAAGCACTTTAAGAGTATATTTTGAAAAAATAAGGAAAACCTAGTTTATTCCAGTTTAGTATGCATTAAAAAGTAAAATATTTATTATATTCATTTTTCTTTCAACCTACAGTTTTATGTCCCACATAATAAGTGGTGAGCCTATTGCCGTTTTGAAATGGAAGGGGGCAGGTCGCCGCATCGTCGCACATTCAAGGGTTGCCAAGTGATAATACCTGCTGCGGCAGCAGCAGCGGCGGCCACCGCCTGTCCGCCCGGTGACTTCTCGTACGCGGCCAACCCTTCAAACGCGTACTTGCTTACGCACGCGTATAATGTCTCCAATTCTTCATACTGGAAATATAAGATCGAGTGTGAGTTCACACTCGGTAGAAGTAAAGTTTTTATTCTAGCAATAATTTCCTGAAAAAATTGAAAGAGAGAGACAGAACGATGTAGAGTTGTACCTTTCTCTTTACACTTTTAGTTTTATATAACCATATTTTATGTCTGTGTGTATGAGGACCTAAAATAAATTACGACTCAACATTGACTTTAAGTGATGCACAAAAATCAATTTGTTTATCAATCAATCAATCAAATCAGCCTATAGCAGTCCACTGCTGGACGTAGGCCTCTCTTAGTTCTCGCCGCAATACACGTCAATATACAATTTTAATAAGACGTAACAAAGTTAACTTTTCAACCTTTGTGAGATTACGGGACATTGCAAATCATACTGAAATATAAAAAGTCAATGAATAAAATAAATAATATACGTACTTTGGAAGCTTGAGCAGCTCCACTTGGCTCAGTAGGGAATAACGTGGTAAGTTTGGCAAGCAAGTTGTGCGTCAATCGGACTATTTTAGGGTTAGTCGACGACACACAAGCCGCCAATCCACGTTGTAGCGGTTTCAGGGCGACTAGGATTTGTTCGCGTCTCAGCACACCCAGCAGGAATACGAGCAACTCTAGAGCTGTACAAGCGTTTGCACAACCGCCACTATTAGCATCAGCAGTGGAAAATACCTGTAAAAAAATCATTTACAAAGCAGTGCTGTACTAAAAATCGTACCGGATTACAATTATTTATAGCTAAAGTTACAAGAATAAATTACTAAGCTTATAACTCAAACGGTCGGCTTGTTTGAAGGAAATTATGACACATGTTCTATCTCTTTCTGTTGCTCGACAAACAAGAAATATAGCGAGTTTTCAGACACTATCTTTCTCGTTTGTCGGAAAGCCGACAGCTTTAGTTTATTACATGTAGATGTATTGTAAAACGTACTTTATCCAGCCATGCTAGTTTGGGTTCACACAGATGAGGCCAGACGTCAGGCTTGAGAGCGGTCTTCAGTAAGAGCACGCAGCGCCGGGACAGTTGCTCGCCCGGGGACGCGCCGGTTGCGCCGGCCGCTACACTGCCTTCGTTCACCTGCGATAAATATGTGGTTAAGATTTTTATACTTAAGGAAATATGTTCAGTTCAAGAGTTCACTAAACTTTATAACGTCTCTAAAGTTTCCATTGCCGGCAATCATAAACTTTTGTCACTTATATAATCCTCAATGCGTCGTATTGCGAACTTCATAACGGCCATAAAGTACGGCGACTAGTTTCGTAGACAATATATTTTTGATACACGACTTGGTTTCAACTTGAACCCATAACAGTGAACTTAGTAACAGTGAAATAAGTATACAAGTGGAGAAATATCCTAACAGGATCAATACAAATACAAAATGGGCATTGGGCACTCGGGCTGGATCCTAGAATGCACCACACCCCCACACACCTACAGTCCTAGATGCCTAGCTAGAGTATGTCAAGTCGTTGCACCAACAACATGTATCTATAATAATTACTATAAAAACATTTTGACGAGTTACCTGACAAGCCAATCGCAATAGCAAATTGACGACAACGTCGACATGTTGCCTGTCCAGTGGCTTCGCCGCGTCAGGCTCCATGCGAGACACGGACGCCTGTGGACTTGCCCAGCCCGTGTTCAGCGCCTTGCGAGGTTCGTTGCCAGTTTCTTCGGAAGACGAGCGCTTGATAGAACCACTTGGTGACGTAGATACCTGGTATAACATTAGTAATAAAGGTTCATGATCTAACAGGTTACAAATATATTTGTAACATTACATTTACATTCTGTCAAATTTACTTTAAAATTTGCCAATACCTGTATCCAATACAGTGAAACTGTGCATATCTAGACATGCACATGTTTAATGTTATGCATTCACCTATTCACACCATCAATTCATTCATCATTCTGTATGTTTTATATTGGTGTACAATAAAGTTTATTCTATTCTATTCTATTCTATCACAGTAGACTTTACTGGTACTGCTAGGTTTAAAAAAACACCAATATACGTGTCACCCTGTCGCTTGACCAGGTAGAAAAAGTCCTGGTATAAGACTGGAACATGTTACTGCTAGGATAGTCGCGTCGTATGAATCTCGCTTCCGGTTCCAAATGCTGGAAGTGGCTAAATCTTTGGACCGACCCAAACAAGACTGCTATATATCATCTTAATCGGGCAACTGAATTGGCCACACATACAACAGCATTTAGTGATATAATTGCTACTCGAACAACTTAACTAGAAAACAAACACTTACAACGATGTCTTCAGGCGAATGATCACGTATCCTCTGTAATTCCCACTTGAGTGCTACTTCAGCCAGATCGACAGCTAGACGTCGATGTTCGAGAGATGCAGTCGCTGAAAAACCGAGACGCTGCATAGCAGCCACCATGTGTCCTACAAGCGCGTGTCGCACCGGATAATACACCTGGAAAAAGATCAAGTACTAAGTATCTACTCATTGTTGTTTCTATTATTGTCGTATGTACATTCATTTGGTGACATCTATGTCTATCTATCATATCTTTATGCTATATTTTCAGTGATCTACAAAGCTACAAAACGTCGGAAATATCTGCGAACCTGGCTCGTAACGTCAAGTAAACTGTACGGGATAATCCGCGCGCAACGAGAATGTGCGGAATCCTGTCAAATACCATACCATTCAATCGCGTGCGGGTTATACTAAATAGGCGAAAACGGGGTCAGGTGCGGGGAAGCGCGAGGGGAAGCCAGGTTTGCAGATATTTCCGCCGTGTTGTAATATTTGTAATGAAATCAATAAACAGTTGATTCTATTTGTCATCTAGTAGGGTTTAAATTCTCTATTTCTTTAAGTTATAAACCGTCTAATAAGAAGGGCAGTACGGCCCTTCTTTCATATCGATTAATTAATACGATTTTTATGAGGACAGTCTTAGATCTGAAATATGCAGTGACTGTGGCTAAGCTTCATAACAGGAAAAATAAGGTTCCTAATTTATTTAATACGAGTCTACTTAATATTGCACTGACTACTGTAGATAGATTGAAGACTTCGAGGTACCCAACATACACAACTCACCTTATAATGTCTCACGACAAGTTGCAGTATATGGAAAAGTTGCTGTACAGAGTGTCCGTCTTCAACTATGATCTTCTTAGTCCAGTGCGTGAGCATAGTGTTGCCATCTTCCATGCGCTGCGGCATGGCCGGTGTCAGGATCTCCAGCGCTTGTCTCACCACCGACCTTGCCTCCACGGCATGTGCTTTAAGGAGACTGTGGAAAACTGCGACAAAACATTTGTATTGTTAACACTAGGGAAAGCTTGTCTTAGGGTGAAGGAATAATTTGAATTGACATAATAACTTCTTCATTAAAAAGCTACTTTATCTGGAAGTAGCGGACGTCAAGTGGTGTCACTCGCGTAACTCCCATTCCTATGGAAATACGGGAATAAAATATAGCTTATGTTCACCGTTCACCAGGGATAGTGTAGCTTTCCAACAATGAAAGTATTTTAGAAATCGGTTCAGTAGTTTCGGAGGCATGACGACAACAAGCATAAAAAATACTTGTTGCTCATACAAGAAAGTATTGCATGGAATGTATTGTGGTAAGAATATCTTCGTAGATCAGTTTTAACTTACCTTGCAGTACAATTCGTTTGTGAATGGCAAACTTTGCTATTATATGACTTAATAATAAGTGTCCATGATATCTGAAAATCAAACAAACAAAATGTCAAATAACAGATTTACAAACAATATTTCAAACAAAACAAGCATTTTGAAACAATTTTGGACAACGAAAACTGTTCAACTCTATTTCTTACCTTGTTGCCGGATCAACATAATTTTTGCCGAGCAGGCATGGCCAGGCAAATGTCATCAGTCTACGCAATTTGTTGCCCTGTTTCTTGTTATTCGCATCATGAATGTGAGCGGACGCCTGCTCTAACAGTAAGCATGCGAACTGCAGTAGAGAAATGCGTACGGCGTCTGAACATGCGAATGGGTTTTCAGGATCGATTACCTGTAATGAGAAATCTTGGCTGTATTTGTGGAGTGTCACCCTATTGAGCTGAAATTTAGCATACTTGGTAATAAAACAATTCTAGAATGTAACTCAATACTTACGTTATTAATGAATACTGAGACAACATTATCCGGATTATCTTGATAGGGTGCCGGTGGTCCACCGACAATCTTTTGCCCTTTCTCGAAGCTTACGGCGAAGCAAGGTATTAAAATCATCTGCAACACCTTAGCCTTAAGATCTTGCGACATCGCATCGCTTGAGAAATGCTCAACAAAGCGGAAGAACGCTGCGCGTTTCCAATCAATGTCGTAAGTTTGCGCTACTGTATTTTCCAGGAAATCTCGAAGGAACTGTGAAAAGATAATCGTAATCTGTAGTATATATCACAGAGTAATAAATTATACTATTAATAATTTCTAATTTAGTATACCTGGAAATCTGGAATAAATCGGTCACACAAAGCTCGCAGCAATTGGAATAATAGATCAATATTGGACTTGTGATGGCAAAAGTAATGCAATAATATCTTCACTATCAGTTTAGGTTCCTTCCAGTGGGTGCAACTGACCAATTCCACCTTTTTATGCACCTCCTGAAAAACGAATAGTTTGTGTCACTTATACATAGATAAATGTTTGATACCTTAGTCAAATGTTGGGGTTGTTTTCTCTCTCTCAATAAAAAGGACTAATTTAACAAAGGACACATTAAAGGTAACAAGTAAAGTGGAAGAACAGTATATGAATTACTTACATGATATTGATCAGTGCACCAAATCCTCTTTAATATCTCAATCAAGTCTGGTTGACCCGCCAACCATTTCTCATCAAACTTGATCAACAACGAAAGGGCTCTTATAGCCTGGAACTGCATTTCAGCTCTTTCGGCCTGTGGTATGTTAACCGCCGTACTAGTAGTGTTGGCAGCCAACAATTGCATGAGACGCGACTTCTTAACAGTTTGCAAAGTCTCTCTATATGGGGGGCCTGCTTTGGGATGTTTGATCAGATATACAAGGAACCTACTCCATTGTTGGTCTTTTATGTTGTTGTCGCTTAGTACTAGATCTAAGGTCTCTCTGGGATACCTGGAAAGAAAATACACTTCATCGTTTAAGAGAAAAAAAAGGACACATTTCCGTATATCATGTCTCAGTCAATCAAAGCATTAGGGGCCACACATCTATACTAATATTATAAAGAGGAAAGATTTGTTTTTTTGTTTGTTTGTTTGTAACGAATAGGCTCCGGAACTACTGGACCGATTTGAAAAATTCTTTCACTGTTGGAAAGCTACTCTTTGCGGTGAACATAGGCTATATTTTATTCCCGTATTCCCACGGGAACGGGAACTACGCGGGTAAAACCGCGTGAGGTCCGCTAGTAGTTTATAAACCTTTTCATCATTACAGCACGGTGCGGTTATTATCTTCCGCTATTAACTACATTTAGGTAAATCAAATGATCAAGACTGTATTTCTTCGAAGTCAATGAAAATATAGTTTTGGGAGAATATTACGTTCAGCAGTGGACTGTCATAGGCTGATTTGATTTAAATAAAAATGGTGTATAACCTATACTTACCTCATAAGGAATTTCACGAGTGGTTCTCTAAACGGTGAGCCAGCTTCAATCATAAGTGATTTCTCCGTGTGGAATATCAGTCGACAGAGTACATCAATGAAGCGCGGAGACGCGGCAGGGATTTGATGGAAGATTCCGATCAGTATTATTATTTTCTGCTCATTTTCATTGTTCTTGGATACGCTTTGTAGGAAATTACCACCTACGAAAGAGGCATGAATATCAGTCATGTTTAAGCTCCTTTTACAGTGCAGGTGCAAACTAAAAAGAGTTCTATGTTCACTATAGAACCCTAAAAGGGATAGAAATTTAAATCGTACCTCGATTCGTCTGAATGGAATAATCCAGTAGTTTTTTCAGTAATTGTAGGAGTTGCTCGCATAGTTTTTCACTAAATGTGGATGGGAAAAGTTGTGTCAGGTACGACAACCTCTTAGCACCGTTGACGCTTAAATGACGGTGGTCGCCGAGTGTCAGTAGTAATGGCCTC
This sequence comes from Miltochrista miniata, assembly GCA_933228765.1. Classification (NCBI taxonomy): domain Eukaryota; kingdom Metazoa; phylum Arthropoda; class Insecta; order Lepidoptera; family Erebidae; genus Miltochrista; species Miltochrista miniata. The sequence goes on from OW121751.1 coordinate 28,275,322, forward strand.
ATCACTGGATGCACCATTTCCATATCTATTTGGAAGCCAGCTAGGAATTTCTGCATGCATTCAAATCCAACCTGGAATTAAATTTATCTATAAATTAACATCGAAAATATAAAAAATTGCTAAACTTAAGTATCAAGTATTCCTACTTAATTCATCTATCATTTAAGTCTTTTCATTCAAAGCACTATCTGTTGACAATCGACTATAACACAGAATGTTGCTAACGCGTGTTGTGTTAGCGCGACTAACCTATCAATAGCTATTATTTGTCTAAATTACCACAAAATAATGAACAGAAGTAAATCTACATACAAAGTGCGCTCAAGCTACGCACACATAGACACCGCTCAATGGATTTCACGGAAACCAGGTCTAAGAAGTTTCATAGTAATTTCGATACTCATTTGTAAGCGAGGGTAGCCGAGGGCAGACTTGAAAAAAAAAGTGCATACACAAGATTGCATTCTGTACCTTATTATTTTGTGATATATACAGTATACTTAAACTGACCATTTATTTTTAATCTCAAAACGGGACACATAAGTTTTTCTGCCCGGTTGGCAGGTAAACAATTAAAATAAACATAACTTCATTATTTACAAAAAACGGCAAATTGCAAGTCTGATTTGCGCACAAAGGGATCCGTACCAAAAACCGGCAAAAAAGAAAAACTGTTCGATTGGACCCCCATCCCCCCACTTTTCATACCACTAAGGTGGCAGACAAGCAAAGTGTTAGGACGAACACCATGTCTACGGCGAGCGGTGCGACGATAGAAAGTAGCCATGGGCATCATATCAAACAATTCTTCACAGCACAAACCGTTGTACAGGCGGTAGAACACGCACATAGTCTGTCTCTCCTGTCGCGAAGAGGTTTCACACCGCCAGCAAGCATGGGATCCTTGACAACTCTCATGGCTTGCTTTTGCACAGAGTCGACCGGTCGAAACTGATATTCAGGTGCCCCCGCCCAAAGGTGACAGCAATAGTCCTTGCGTGGCCACACTTGCGACTTAGAGAGTAGCAGTGTTTGCGTGCGCCGCAGTAAAATTGAGCTGTTGAGCACACCGAGCTTCCTGGACGCCAGCCTGGCCTTGTTCTCCAAATGACTTCGGAACTGAACGTCACTGGAGATGTCAAAACCAAGGATACCTATACTGACAGAGATGGGAAGAGATGTGCCTTGAAATTGTGGCGCTACAGTAAATCGGTTTTTTTATTTTTGTGGTGAATACGCAAACTGTTGTCTTGGTAGGGTTGAATTGAAATAGTAGATTGTACAACAAGGGGGCAAAATAGTATTTTTACGGCGAGGGCGCTACTTTGAATCACGAGCAAAGCGAAGGATTCTAGAATAGAATCCCGAGCATAGCGAGGGATTCTAACATAGAATCCTGAGCGCAGTGAGGGATTCAAAGTACACCGCCCGAGGGAAAAATAATTTCCCTCGAGTAATATACTCTACTTTTCATTCCCTTTCTATGAGAAAAAAATAAGTTTTGTACGACGTAGTTACCTTCTAAAGTTATTGTTCCAGGAGTTCATGGATTGTCACTTTCACAACTTGACGTAGAACTTATTATATTTGCAGAATACTAACAATAAAATATGTTTACTGATTACAAGAACATTAATAAAGACGAACACGAACAGATAAATGGCGCTCTTTAGTTTTTTTTTAGTTAGCTCAGGACACCGCGCTGTGTAGCCAACACTTACCAGCCAGTAATTCATACAATTTGCGTTTGATTTCTATGAAATTTTCAAGTTCCAAATTCAAATCACTTTGCCGCCCGATAAAAAGCTCTTAACGGAAAAGAGCTATTTTGCGCCCCGTTATCGTGGTGCAAAGTGATTCTTTTCGAATAGCAGGAATGAAAAAGTTTTTTTTCCCAATCACTCTGGTGAGAGTACTCTCGATTCCAGAAACCAATTATTCACGGTTTTCTTCCACTGCTGCCCGAGAGATATCGGGACGGGACGGCCCGTATAACAAGTGTCCCCCGTACTGTCGTCCGCATATTGTTATGCGGACGACAGTACGGGGCCGGTGCCGTTAATAATTTAGACAACATGTCATTGATATGCAGCAGAAGCAGAGTACGGATAACTTGTGGTACTCCAGCGTTTATGGCCATGCAGTCAGAAAGGCGTCAACGACGGCCTTGATGCTTCTACCAGCCAGAAAGCTGGACACCCCCCGCATAAACTTTTGGGCAGTCCATAGGAGGGCAATTTCGCAAGAAGACCATGGTGCCAGATCCGGTCAAAGGCCTTAGAAATGTCGAGTACTCACCGCTAGAGCTTCGCCCTTACTCTCGAGCCGTAGCTCGGTAGCCCAGCCGAGATCGCCTGTGGAGCGACCGTGACGGTAACCTTACTGCCGGTCACTGAGCAGGTCGTTTTCCTCAAGGTACCTTAGGAGCTGTGTATTGTTGACACGCTCTATCACCGTTGATAAAAGGGACGAAGTGTTGACTATAGGCCTGTAATTAGCCGTGTCGGTCTTGTCACCCTTCTTGGGCACAGATTGCACGTGCGCGATCTTCCACAAAGAATTTTCTTTTATCCCCCTTTTGTCTGATTTTATTACCTACTAGCTGACCCTCGCAACTTTGTTTACGTCACATGAGGTTTGCGAAAGGAGAGGCACTTCTTCATCAGACTCATCAAGCAGCGTGTGAAACGGCCCTGTTTGCTTAATCATAAAAGAGCTTAAAGATTTACCGTCACATTCAAAGGAACCCTCGAATTATAGGTTTTTAGAAAGTTGAGATGTCTCTAATTCCTGAACTACAAAACCCTCAGCACTGAAACTTGTGTGAAACAATCCTTAAAGTACTACCTTTATAACATTAAAAAAAATTTGGAATCGTACCACGCATTGTGAAGTTACAACTAAAAAACCATATTGTCTTTCATCCCCTCTCCCAAAGGAACCGCGCAAAATATCGGGATCAAAAGTATCTAAGAACCTTCCTCGGATCATAAGCTCTGATTGCACCAAGTTTCATTCAAATCGATTCAGTAGTTTCGACGTGATACTTATTCGGGATACAGACAGACAGACAGACAGACATGAAAAGTTTAAATTACATATTCGGCTTCAGTACCGATTAGAGAATGCCCTACAATTAAAATTTTCGAAATATCTTCCATGTACAGACTCTCGACCCTCTACAGTTTTATTATATGTATAGATTTTTGTGATAGCATCAAATCAGCCTATGGCAGGCCACTCCTTGACGTAGGCTTCTCCCAATCAACGCCACAACACACGGTCCTGCGCCTGCCGCATCCAGTCCCAGCCTGCGACCTTTTCTAGATCCGTTCCTCTCCGCTGGTCCATCTGGCGGAGGGGTCGTCGTACCCCACGTTTACTAGCAGCGATCTCTACTTAAGAACTCGTTTGCTAGATCGGCCATCGGTTGTTCTTCGACCACTTTGGTTCTCTGTTGGAAAACATAGTTTCGGATTTTATCCCTCGGAGACACCCCAAGCATAGCTCGATCCATTGCTCGCTGCGCAACTTTAAGGGTATGGACAAGCCCCACTGTAAGTTTCCACGTCTTGGCACCGTAGGTAATAATTGATAGTTTGCTCAATAAATGGTTACTTTGCTTGTATGTTGACATTAAATGAACACTTGTGTTTTGGCATTACCCTACCCATAAGTAAACTTCCAAAGCAATTTAAAACTTCAATTTAGTTATGAGTTTACCACTAAACTACTTCACGAATTTTACACAAAAACAAAACAATAGTGAAGTGAAAACACGGACTGGCTCTAACTTCCCCGACCGCGCATGCCCCACGAGTTACGAAATTTTAAAAAAATCGCAAGGTTTCGGAAAACGGGACAATTTAGCGTCCCGGCGCTATGTTTGGGGACAACGGGACAAGGGACCGAGAAACGGGACAGTCCCGTTCAAAACGGGACGTATGGTCAGTTTAAGTATACTACAAGTGCGCTATTCTAAGTACAACAATAATATCAATAAGTATACATAATTGAGACTTACTTGTTGTAACTCTTGATCGTTCTTTTCAAGAGATTTATATAGCACGTGGAATATTTTCTCTCTGCAATGTTTATCTTGTATGTAATGGCATGCGGCCAGGGCTTTCAAAGCGGAAGCCCGAAGAGGGGCTAAGTTCACATTTTTATAGCATGGCAGTTTTCCTAGAACAGCATCTTCTGCCTCGCATAAGGAAAGCAACTCGCGGAAGAATACTTTGTGTTCGTTTATATTTAAATCTAAAAAAATAAGACAAAAGTAAGCAACCGTCATATCTTCTAATTAATAACATCTTATCTGCCTACTAATTCAGTCAGTCTTTTAATACCTATTGTAAAAAGTCTGGGCTTCAAAGTTGTACAGAATGTAGTTCCATCCATCAGACCCATCTGTGCGTTGGCTGGTTGATGGCGGAGCAAATGTTTCTTGGGAGGTATTATATCCGCTAACACCTCTCTATGTGGATCCATAACCTCTGTTACAGTCTTCTTTTGTAATTCTGCTATCAGTTCCAAGGATTTCATAGCCTGAACAAACACCGAAATTATAAATTGGAAAATCTTATACGAAACGTGCGTAAGAAGATCTATTAAAAAGACGAAGTTTACCTGTTGACGCACGAGTAGATGAGGACTCGTTACTTGTAACACAAGCTCTTGGTGAACATCATGAAGAGCTTTAGCCTTCGCAGCGGCTACTTCTCCCTCGGCGTCCATAGGTTGACCACAGGGGCCCACTACACAGACTCGAACCAAACGTTCTAGGTTCATCGTAGCCATATCGATCGCACCCGAAGATACTTCGCCCGTCAAGTCCATCATAACAAACAAAACAGCCTTCAAGAACGTGTAAACATGTTTATAGACCCATTCAGGACCCATTTTCTCAACCATGAACTTGACAGCAATACATCCACCCAGTTTAGCGTACCACGCTCGCTCATAGCATAAGGCAGACATTCGTTCCGCCAAGTACTCCATTAAAGGCAGGCGACATGCGCGTTCTCTACCGCCGAGCAATGTCGCCGCGGTCTCTATCATCAGCACGAGCGCCAGGTGACCAGGTTTACATAGCTCTTTCTCTTCGTGACCCATAATGACAGCTATTGCGTCCACGAGAACCAAAGCGTCCAGGCCGTCGTTCGCCTGAGAGCTATCCACAAAAGGACCCGCCTGTTGCGCTACTGCCACCATAGTATAGTGTCGTACTAGAGAAACCATTGTAGGTAGCACGAGATGCCGCAACTCCTTGATTGCCGCCGCAACAAACATTCCTGTTAAGGCAGTGCGGTGTGTGTTTCTCACAAGACTGTTTGTTAATTTGTAGTACGGCCCGGTTTGAACCTGGATTTTACCATCGATGAAACTAGGGTGATTAAATAACTTTTGCAAGGTTGCCCTGTCGTCGTCTAAGTTTAAAGATGACGCCAAATAACATCGAAGCACTTCCCAACACTGCCGTCTGTAAAATGGATCTGTTGTGCTCGACTTCAAAGCCGAAAAAGCAGTTTCTATTACCTTGTCTACTTCAAATTCAATAGATTTTGCCTGATCCTGGAAATGTGCTAAAACGGACGGCGGTGGTGCATCTGTTTCGCGATATTCTAATCTTTGCGGTTCAATCATCATTTTACGATTACCTCCACCAAATTTTCCGAGTACTCGGAATGCAATTCTAGCGACTTCATTATTCTGCAAAGTTCTCCAGAGAGCCTGCATCAAGTCTGCTCTGACAGGTTGAATATGTTCATATAAAAAGTCTGGTTGCAAATTGTCCACGCACAGTTCTAAAGTACGTAATCCTTGAGAAATTAATGTGTGGGAGCCATTAAGCGCCGATACTAGAGGATCCATAAGCATTGGGAGATAAGGCAATAGACTGCTCAATCTCACAGGTACAGTCAAACACAATTCTACAAAAAGATCTTTCATGTGTTGTTTATGCAGTCCACTTTGGAGGCGATTAAGCCCTTCCAATAGATTAGGCAGAAGCGGCAAAAATTCTTGGTATAATAAATCATGGCTGCCGCCGCCGATAGAACGGAATAGAGCTCGCAAAAGAAGGAAATAATTGTACGGTTCCTTGGCAGTCATGGCGTAGTCCATAGCTTTGTTGACAATACTGTGTAGATGTGGGCGAAGCATTTGCTCGTTTTCGGTGGGAAATAAGCTAACGGACCCGAAGACCAATTTGAAAAGTCGCAGATAAAGGTTAGATCTTTCCACGTTTGTGCCCATCTCTTCCATCCGTTCGAGCAGATACTCCACCAGAACAGTAGCGAAAATCGGTGATGTTGCCGGATTTGATAGAAATGTATTGGCAATGATTTGCAAGGTCGTGTTTTTGTTGATTCTCTCGACCATATGTGATATCGTTGCCGTAAATATTTCTTGAAACGTTTGCGGATTCATCATTGAAAACTGTAAACAAACATACCAATGATAGTTTCTATACATAAAGAAACAATGTTTTAAGGAGTTCAGAAAAAAAAGTCGGTCTCATGCCAGACTCCAACCTGCATTTTGCCATGCCGGGACAGACACTTATTAAATTAGCTATCAAAAACTATTCAAAACTGATGACTTTTTCTATCTACAGGCTCGTCAGTGCCATCTACCAGTACTTAAGTTACACGGCACGAATGTATAGAATTGCACCTGGGCAAGCGTATCACAAATTGAATGATTTCTCATTCGATTTGTGATGAAACCGGCCCAATTATTAAAAATTAATGTCACTGTTCACGAGAAATATATTATTTCCAAGCAAATAAATAACACACAACAGATGAAACCAGAAATAAAAACTCACGACGCCACTGAAGTGTTCAAGTACTTCCTTCTCCTCTTTAGATCGTACGTGCGGCTGCGCGGGCGGGTGCGCCGGCGCACGTGGTGCGGCTAAAGTGTAAATATCGAGCGACTGCAGCCCCCAACGCACTAGGCGGATAAACACCAGCGTTTCGCGGGAACTGAACTGCTTTTGACCCGCTATTGTGGTGGTTGATGCGCCCTCTGTAGTGGTTGTGGCCTGTGTGGAATTTATAGAATGGTTACAAATTACGATATAACCATTAGTTGTCAGCAGGTTCTTCGTCTTGAAGTTTTTATTGAAAACACATTATATTGGTTAAAGGAATACAACTAATGGAATCAGTATAGTCATATAGTAAGAGCGCAGGGAGAGGAACCCATCATACACCCACAAATTCTATAAAGGAAAATAGTTCGAAACTTGTACTGATAAATTAAAATATATGTCAATATTAATTTTAGGTGCAGATAACAATCGTCTGTTTACAGTATGAGTCAGTAGAGCCTGGTCTAAAGAACAGTATTTCGCGTTAAACAGCTTACATTATAATGGAATTACCTCTACTGCAGAGCTACACTTTAATGGCTTAAGCATATAGGTATTGGGGATCATAAAAAAAACAAGTAATTCAGTTCTTACCTTACATGAAGCACATCCCCAAGTTATAGTCTTAACCCCACACACTAAAGTCTTAACTAATGTCCTGTAGTCGCCCACGTTCAAATTACTAAGGTGTGATGAGGGGAACCCTATTTTAGACTTCTCCTCGCTTTTGGCAGCCCCGTCTAGAAAGTCTGGAGCCGTTTTTTCGTCTTCAAGTTTGACTTCAACGGCAGCTACAGCTGGCGTAGGCGTTGTAGGAGTGCCAGGTGCTGTACTGGCACTGCTAGAGCCATTTGTTGGTAATGTCGTTTGTTTACTACAAGACAAAAAAGAACATCCTCAATTCAATTGCACAAATTAGCAAAAAAATATTTGACTTTCCAATGTTACTAAACCGTATATTACATTCAATGAGTTTTATATGTAAAATTAAAAGGGTAGAGGGGGGGGGGAAACCAGTCAAAGTAAGAGAGTGCCTTTTTAAACTTTTGGACGATTTTAAACATAAACAGTTAGGACTTCGACGCACATAAATGAATACAAACAATGTGCACATAATAATTTAAAATACCAACCATTTATTCATCAAAGCCGGCAGCTGCAGCTTGGAGATGGTCTTAAACTTGAGTACGAACACTTCCAAGATGCGCATGAGTAGTTGCCGGCCGGGCGGCTGAGTGCTCGCCGCGGCCGCCGCGTCGCCCTCCGACCGCTGTCGGATGCAGTCCACTAAGTTGAGGAGTAGCTTGCACGACATGGTTTGAATGCTGGAATATGTTTATATTATTGTAGTTTGTGTATTTTGCTTCTTGTTGAAAATTAATGCAGACACTAACATAAGGTAATTTTGACGTTCTTCTGATAGCTAATTTATGGCTTTCACTGCAGCCAGCTTCAACAAATCTTAATGATTACCATCATCACCTAGTCTTTGTTGGGAAATTTGTACATCAATTTGCTGTCATATGAAAAAGCGAAGATAGAACCTCCCATCTTACCTTCTGGTAGTAGATGGGAGATTAAAAATTGATGAGCAAAGGTTAAACAAGTTACCTAACAAAAATACATACCTGGTAGGCAGGGATTCGTCATGCACATTCTTGGAGAACAAATGCGCTGCTATGGCCAAGTCATTTAACGGTAACAATTGTCGTACGTGATGCACTAAGTCTGCTAATGTTGAGTATGCAAGTGGCCGGAGAGACTCATGGACGGTCCACCCTCCTCCAAGCAACACGTCTTCATCGAACAAACGCTCCATATACGGTACAAACTCTGCGTTAAAAAAATAAATTATCAAGACTGATTTTATTCTATGCGTGCGTTCATGCTTCATACGGGAATAAAATACAGCCTATGTTCACCGGGAAGAGTGGAGCTTGCCAACATAGAAATAATTTTTCAAATCGGTCCAGTATTTTCGGAGCCTATTCGATTCAAACAAATAATCATATCTTTCCTCTTTATAACATTAGTATAAGATTTCGAACGAACCTGGTTGAGAACTCGTCAGTCTGTCGTCTGTCGGGACATCATTGTCGGGTCAAGATTTATTTATTTAATGGAGAACCAACAGCATTATTCAACTTAAGTAAAACATTTAAATTAGTATCAGTAAGTCAATTATAGGTTCTCACGTTTAGGAAACGATAATAGAAACAGCTGTGCAATAACTGTTTCACTTTCATAGAAGTTACTATTACCACCGCAAAGACAATATCGCCTGGACCACATGTCGCATGTCGCCGTGCATCAAGTCAGTCAAAAAGACCTACACTCGAGAGCAATGAATCCGAATCACTTAAATATACCTATAAATCGTGGAAACTAAGAATGCTAGCTTAATGAAATAAACGGTGTTTAATTGACAATATAATACCCCTTAAATGAAAGTAATAAAATTTATAAACCACTACATTTTTATTTACTAAAAATTACATAAAGAATCTCGCCTTGAAACAAAAATAGGAAACATGACATTTTGTACAATTCAATATGATTTTCTTGAATTTTATAACTTTGTGTTATTATTATTATTTACTAGCTAATGCCCGCAGCTTCGCCCGCGTGAACTTTGTTCCTGTGGGAACTTATTCCCGGGATAAAAAAGTAGCCTATGTGTTATTCCAGAATATAATGTATCTCTGTACCAAATTTCAGCCCGATCCGTTTAGCGGTTTGAGTGTGAAAGAGTAACAAACATCCACACTCACAAACTTTCGCATTTATAGGCAATTCGCAATATTAGTAAGAAGTAAGATTTGTGGATATTCTCACACAACATCATCTAGCCGAAATGAAGCTTATATAAGTTTGTGCCCACCTTGTGTGTTATAAGTTGTTTCAGTCGTGCGTCTAGATCCCATATAGACGACTGATAAACATAGGTACTTATATAAATAATACATACGTATTGTAGATAAATAAATTACACCCAGACACAACAAATCAATGTGCTCTTCACACAAAGAGTGTCCTAGGTGGGAATCGAACCCTCGACCTCCGTAGTCAGGCACACTAACCACTAGACTACGAGGTCAGTCATTGTATCGCCTCCTTGTGCTTCCCATTACTGTATTTTTCATAAATAAAATGTCACCTACTCCAAAACACGTTATGTTTGTACAGGGCTTGAATGTGAGTGTGATCACTAAGGCTAAGCAAAAGTTCCGTCAAAATACCCTCTAACTATAATGACAGCAGTGGGCCTGTGGCGGGGAAACTTGCTCAGTGAGGGGCAGGGAGTTGGCTATCTGTATGTAATACTATTAATATTTAATTATCTATGTCGGTAGCCAAAGTCTGCCGGGAACCCTGGGACATTCCTTCCGAGGTTTTTATTTCAAAGCTGTCAATACTACTTTGAGTTTCTATAAACTTACAAATTATAGAGGCAATTTAACTCTCATGAGAAGTGCTGTGGTAAAGCAAGTTTTTTTAACTATTTTGGAACCCTATTGACTAATCGATCTTTTAATAAAGAAATCTACAGCTTTAAAAAGGCGTTTTAGTGTAGAGAGTACTAATAGCCTACGAAATGCGTGCTCTGAAGTTCGTTCGATGACGTGTCAGCGAGCTGTCCCGGCCGACCGCGCAGATGATTTCAAAACGGGAGGACCTTCATTTTGAAAGATAAGTAATTGTAAAATTTAAAAACTTGGATTTACTTGCAGCAGATTAAAACACTATATTAAAAAATGGAAACTTCCTCAGTTTGGCGAAGATTCTCTGCACTGTATGAGAGTGACACCTCTGCACGGCACGTGTTGCTCCGGATCGAAAAGGAGAGGGTGTAATAGTTGTTAAAATGGTGGCTCTATAAGCAACTCTTTATAGTGGATGTATAATTTGAGCTCTACTTACTGAGTCGTAAATCTGTAGCAAGAATATGGCGCGTCGCGATGACTAGCTCCTTGCGAAGATGTGCTACTTCGGGAGGACACAGAGTTAAAAGTCCAATGATGCCTTTCACCATCAAATTAGCATGATTTGCGATTGTGTCTTGATATATTCTGATTATGTATGCTAAAAATGCTAAAGTCTTAATTTGTGCACCCATGAAGTCCACAAATACCTCTTTGTTGAATGAGGCAGATTGTCTGAAAGAAGTAGACTCGTTAAAGATTTATTCAAAACTTGAGTAAGCAACATTATTTTATAACAGGTAATCTTCTTATTATATACGTATGAAAAGGAATTGCTGTTCATTTGTCTCGCTAAGAATCGAGAATAGCTTAACTGATTTTACTAATTTTAAACTTGAAATATTTACGGCAATTTAGAGAAGGTTTATAAGGCTATTTGATTCTTTTGGCGATACTTAGTTAACCGGGTCAGGTCAGGTTTGATACAAAATTCATGTGCACTGTCGAGTCTCTAAATATAGTGTCTGATGTCTTTTGTGTTCAAAACCCAGTTTCAAAACCCAAATGGTTTCTGGGGACAGCTGTGATTTGACAATTTTTTTAATACTGTCTGCCAGCTTAGTGGTATAAAAAAAATTGTGTCTTGTTCACACTTTTTGCCTTCATCAATATCATAATAATGAAACATAATAATTACCTGTGTGTTGCAGCAGGTTGTAAAGTGATAGTTTCCATAATAAGTGGGATGAAGTTGCTGACTTCTTGATGCACATTCAGTTTGTATAATTGATACATGAGTACCACTATAATTGGTAGCTCCTGTATCACTTTTAGTGACAACACAGATCTTGGAATGAGATTATACTGCAATAATTAACATAGCTCCATACATATAATATAAATATATTTAAAAAAAAAAATAATGTGAGTGCATCGTTGCAAAATGGCTGCACTGCTGGGTTGTAAGGAAATAAAAAGTTGATTAGGAAATAATTAAGAGTGGGTCTAGCTATGACCACTTTCACAAATTCCAAACGCCATTCTACTTGTAGACCCTTTTGCCTGACACAGCTAGGGTACCTATATGAAAACTTACTAAGACACTAACTGACTGCTTCCTTTACGTGAGAGTGATATGAAAAGAGAGGTTAAAGGATGACTCACGCTACACCGTGCCGGGTCCGAGCCGAGTGTCGGCCGTAGCTCGGACCTGGCATGGTCAACTAATATTACATATATTTTGTATGAACACACGCTATACCGAGCGAGCGGCAACCGAGTGACGGCCGAGTAATGGACAACGGCAACGCTCGGAAAGAACTCGGCCCCGCCTCGACTCGGACCCGGCACGGTCTAGCGTGAGTCATCCTTAAGAGAGGAGTTTGATGTGTAATCCCGTCGCTAATAATGCATTATTTTAGAAAAAAAATAGAATTACATTAAAATGGATGAGTAAAACATAAAAGATAGTCGTATGCTGTCACCGACGTTTTTTTGAAACATGTAAAGAAAACAATTTCATAATAATATTGAAGTAAAACTTCTTTAGGCGAGACTAGGCAGTAACTCCATTTTTTTTTTCTGACGGAAGTAATAAGTAACGCTTACTATTTGAATAGCGGAAACTACGATTCAAAATTAGAATGAATGATAATAATATAACATTTGATGCGCGCGTAAAGGTTACACGCACACATTTTTTTTCTTACGTAACTTTAACCATTTACACAGCGCATGCAGCTCTCAATAGGAATATTTTTTTCCCGGTTTTGTAACAATTATCATTGCTGCCCTGCTCCTGTTTATCATAGTGTGAAGCTATATAGTCTAAAGTCATCCTCGATAAATGCGTCTACTCCCACCTGTTCTGTTGGCAGAACTACTGATAATTTTTTTACCATTAGTTCTGTGACTTATAAGACTATGCTTTACACCTGACTTTCGTAAACTATTTCCATCAACTGTTCTGTTGAGTAGTTCTGTTGGCAGAACAACTGGTAATTTTATCGGACTATCATAATTATATCTATTGAATACAATGCAATAGCTTCGGGATTGCATACGACAGGTATATGATATTAATGTATTTCTACTTTCTCTATTCTGAAATGCAAAAATGAAGTTGCGCGGTTCAGCTAGTAATGTATAATACTTACAGTAACCACACTGCCATCCAGTAACTTCTTTTCAGTGTGAATTGGCGTTGTCGTGTAAGTTTCTTGCAACAACTGTTCAATGTTAACCTCAGATAAATCCTTTACTCTTATTGTGGGTTTTGGCTCAAATATTTTTGGTAAATGATTTGGCAAATCTGAGTATATTCCTTTAACCCATTGTAGAAATTTGTGAATCTAAAGATGAAAAAACATAAATTTTGTACAATTTTGGATGGAGAATTATAACAAAAACTTTAGAGAACTTTGCAAATTACAGTTTCCAAAAAAGTTTGCAAACATCACACAGACCATTAGTCAGTATAATGGTATGCAGTTCAATGCTGAAGATACGTGTAGACTAGTATATAAATAAAATAAAAAATACTTACATCCACTTCAGTGTTATATGGAGGTCTGAACTGTTTATGCAACTCCATAAAAATCTTCAAGCAGACTAATACATTTTCTTCATTTTCAATTTCCATCAATTTGAGCATCAGTATCAATATGTCGTTCACATATCGTTTTAAAGTTTCGCTGATTGGTAAGCGATGGATCATTTCAAGTATAAGTTTTCTCACTTGTTGTATGTTATATTCTGCTATAAAATGTGGTTCTCCTTCTTGAAGTATTTTTATGAAGATTTTTAATGAATGTTCCAGAAACTGAGGATACTGCGGTGAGCTTAGTATTACCTGTTAATCAAAAAATAGATTAAAGATAAAATTGATAGTGTTGGGCCTGTACTTCTTATTTTAGGTGATCCTGTGTAAGATACAACAGAAAATAAACGGCTAAGTAAATATTTTTGATGTAGTCAAGACTTTATTATTGACTAGCGGACCCCGCGTAGTTCCCGTTCCCGTGGGAATACGGGAATAAAATATAGCCTATGTTACCCGCAAAGAGTGGAGATTCCCAACAGTGAAAGAATTTTTCAAATCGGACCAGTAGTTCCGGAGCCTATTTGTTACAAACAAACAAACAAACAAAAAACAAATCTTTCCTCTTTATAATATTAGTATAGATTAAGACAATGGCAAATTTTATAGTAGAAAAAGGTAAAGGATAACTTTACATATTCCTTTAGATGGGCGCCTATATTATAAAATTTAGGTCATCTGTGATACCATGAATAGATGACTGAAGGGGGCTCTAGAATGGTGCAGGAGTAAACACAACCTAAAACCTAAGTAAGAAGCCGGTGCAAAGTGGTGTTGAATACCAGCAAAAAGGGTACCCATGCACTCTTTAGAACAGAAATTCTGAAATTTGTAATTAGAGGGTATGTCAATGCTAGCAAAAAATCTAATCAAGAAGGAGAGGCTTTTAGAGAAGGAGGGCCCCAATCAATCAAATCAATCTATTGCAGTTCAATGTCACTTCATGTTTCCTTCTCCTTACTATGAACCCATCTAATTACACCATTTGCTGGCACCCAAATAAAGAAGAAAAGAAGATTCAATGGAGCGGTTCCCAAACACCAGCTGTAAGGGAGAGTAGACAGCAAAATGCGCGGTCATATCCTTTGTCCGACTATGGTGGCGTCTCACACACAGGATACATTGATAATATTTACCCTCCTACCTACATAATTTTAATTTATTTATTAACTAAGTATAAAATTTTGAATAGCAATATTTTCCAACTTCTAGAAGCAATGATTGGTAGTTGGTGTAACCCTTACTTTTAGAACTTAGACCTTATTAATTACCCTTAGAATTTTTGATCTATGTTACCTCAAAGTTCTCGCTAAGTTCCTGAGCAGCTTTGAGCTTGATTTCATCTTTGGCCCCTGGGTCAGCCAACATCGTCACGTAGCTCCTGTAGGTGTTCATTTGAGTGTGAGGGTCTCCAGGACCACCTGGAGCCATAGCAGCCATCATCGTGTATCGCAGACTTAGGAAGACTTTATTTTAAACATATGCTATGTAAAACTGTTTTAACATTATCACGATTCAAAACGATGATGCTAAATTTTAAAGCTGTTACCGGTCGTTCATTTTTTATAACACAAAGTTCGAATAAATCAAACAACAAAGCCGGAGCAGGTAGAAATACATTAAATTGCAAAAACAAGAGCGACCGCGACGGCAAGCAGGAATAGACTTGGGTAGGTACTGTCAAAGAGAATACAATACTACGTAAGAAGAGACGGGACTTCCATAGTGCGAAATAGTCTTACGAAATGTCAAACCATGATCAACTGACAGTAGCCAACCTAACAACTTTAACACATACAGTTGCCAACATTAGGGAAAAATAGTGATGTATACTATATTTATCGATATCGATACTATATTTATCGATATCGATAAATGCAGTGGTCTTTACTTCTAGTATAGGCTATAGTATAGGCTCAGTTTTGGTTGTGAAATGATAAGTTCATAAAATATTATTATATTTATTTAAAAAAACAATATTTGTAATTTCAGCGCCTTATTCTGACTTCTGACTGTGTATCATAATGACCCTTTTTAATTACCAAATATTAGGACGCTTGCTTCATTATTGCCTTCGTCTTTAATCACTTTGTACCACTCACTTATACACATGGTAAATAATGGTAATTGGCTGAAACAAACATAATGACAATTATTCTTGTGTTTTTTTTAACATATTTTTGTGTTAAGTGGCTTGTCAGTGAGTCTTATTGATGGAACTGCAAATTTCTTTAACTGCGTCCTTTTTTTCCTAAAATCTTTGTCAGTAAAATGTTTTCCGCAAACAAATTTTAACTGGTGGAGTTTCTCTATGGGTGTATGTATATGCTAAATCCTCGATTCCTGTTTTCTTCACCCATTCCTTAAAACTAAAAATAAAACATCGATATATAAGTAATTGCAAAACTACTACCACACTATTTTCCTAACGATTATACAATATATAATTTTCATTGTTTTCACCCATATAACCTATGAACCATTGATAGATTTAATAATATACTACTCACCGAAGCTCATCCATAGGAAATCTGGCCATGAAAAACCGTTTTGTGCCGTCTTTTTTTCCAGATTTTAAACCCCATATTTCACACTTTTTATAATGCATAATTCGATAAACTATGTAGAACAAACACAAGAGAATATAATATAGAGAACGAATTGATAGCAAAAATAAGCTATTATCTCAATTATTTCAATAATATCTTTCAGAGAAAAATAAATTGAAAATAACGAATATCAACTTGACATCTACAGTGACAGACAGATGACATTTCCTCAAGGAACGAGCGAGGCAGATAGAGTAATTGAGTGAGACACATATAGTCGCCATTACAATTTGGTCAATTTTCATACATTTTTTTGCTTGTACGTAGTTGCGACAGACTGGGTACTGTTCGTACTGCCGGACGTGTTATATGGCATAACCGCGTACTGGTTCAGTACCCAGTACGCGACAGAATTTAGCAGGACCCAGGACCTTTATCGGACGCGATATACCGCTCGGGCGCGTACAGTCGACGTTCGGCCGCGTTCGGGGCCGGCCCGCGTCCGAGTCCGAGATAGATTACAAATACTCGGCCGCGTCCGAGTCCGAGATAGAATATATTATACTATCTGTGGTCCGAGCGACCGGGTGACCGGAATGATGCACGCTTGGGAACATTTTGCTACGTAGTGTATCTCAACTTAACGTGTACGAGTAGTAACGAATACTGATGAATGTTATATGAATACTTGAGGCACGCCTGCCTGCTTAATGGGCTCAGGAGATGGTCAAGCGACTTGAGTCAATATCAAGTGTACATACACGTCGATGCATACACATGTGCAAAGAAATCATGCACACTGAAGCTACTTTCATTAATATTTTAATCGACTTGTCAAGTGCATATTGACCATATAAGAGCCCATTAGTCGAGCCACGTGTAGTACCTGCCAGATAATAATATATTAAACGAATAATATTTATTATTAGGATAAATGAAGAAAAAGTGAATAATTTTATTTTTTAATTATCTCGAAAACGGTGCGTGCTATCGTAAAAATAATGGCATTTTTGACCCCCCTTTGAAACCCCCCATCCGCCAAATATACAATACGAATAACGATTTTTTATACCACTAAGGTGGCATAATGTTGCCTGTAGTATAGGTTTATTTGTTGGTTTGATATTAATCGTCAAAAAGGGTCCATGCTGGCGGTGTTGCAGTCATCCTCATCAGCTAGCAGTTTCATAGAAGAGAATGATTACAAGGTAGATTTTTTTTTCTAAATCTTGTATCTCGAAAACCGTGCGTGATATCCTGATCAAATACAACAAAATTTTCATCCCCCTTTAAGAAAGCCCCAACTATAAGGGGCAAACACTTACAAACATAAGTGACCCTCGCCCCCCCCCCCCCTTTATTTATTGCAAAGCGGAAATTAGTACATTATGGCATTCATAAGAACTGCAGATATATTATGGTCTAAGTTTCTTGTTGCTGTTTTATACGGCATCAGGACTTTTTGGCGCGAAGCAGGCAAGGGCGGTTATCTCTCCGTCGTATATTTTTTTCTAAATTAGAGTATTTTCTAATGTTTTGTGTGTATCAACGGAGGATTCCGAAGACTATACTTGACTTTGACTGGGACTTAGAGGAAATGTGAAATGAAGATGAAAAAAGAAACAAGACTTGGCATTCGGTCTAAGTAACCAAAGCGTGTTCAAATTAATAATAAAAAAAAGAACCGGGACCTGTCAGAACACTCAGCAGGACCTTTCCGTTCCGTTTTCATAAACTTAGTTTAGGCTTTATTTTGTCTGAATAAAGATAATATTAGTATAATAGCAGTACCAACGCCATCTAGAGCACGTTGACCGCATTTCTTACTTTCACGAAACAAATGAGTTAGTTCTTTTATAAAAAATATTATAAATTATCTGTGGTTCTATGTTCTATTCGATCGTACCAACATAAGCAACTCAAAGGGACTTTATCAAGAAAAATAGACCTTATTCTATATAATTCAAGGTCTTGTACCTATCTACACTTGTACACATACATTTTATAACAGCGACATCTGCTGCAACTGGGATAATTCAGATACGTCCACCCCATCGTATCTGTTTTGCCTGGGTTGCCCTAGATGGCGCATAATGGCATGCAAATTCAAAAGAACTTTATGTACATTAAAATAAGGTGTATTTTTCTTGATACGATTTAAGAGGGTCCGGCACCTGTCAGAACAATCACGACACTGTATGTACTCGTACGAAAGACCGGGTACTGGTCCGGGTTCAAGAGAACTTTATTACCTTGTTAATAAGGTCTATTTTTCTTAATACGGTTTATGAAGGTCCGACACCTGTCAGAACAATCAGAACACTGTACTTGTACGAAAGATCGGGTACTGGTCCGGGTACTGTTCGAATGCCATATGGCACGGTTCGGAAAGCTATGCCATATGTCAGGACATCATCGGGTACTGTTTTGCGCAAGTCTAAGCAGGAATGGATTGGAAGAATGACTGAAACTGAATTGAGTGAATTGAATGAATGTGATTTGAATAACTTCTTTTTTAATATATTTAATTTTTATGGGCTCAGGAGACGGTCAAATAACCATCCATTGCCAATTGATCAGGGGTCCGGACACGATCAATTGGCAATTGTCATGCACGTTGAAATATGAATGGAAGTTGCTTCACTTTAGTTGCCTGATTCTTTGCATGTGTGTGTGCATCGACGTATATGTACACATGATATTTAAAACACATACATAACATCACGCCTGTTTCCCAACGGGGTAGGCAGAGACTATGGTTTTCCCGGCAACATGGAAGTCTCTTCAGTGTGCGTGATTTCTTTTCATGTTTGTGTGCATCGACGTGTACGTGCACGTGATATTGTACGTGCTTGACAATTGCAGTTTGACCGTGTCGGGACCCCTTTATGGCAGCATTCTGCTCTATGCTCTAGTAATAGGCTATAAACTTCTATAAATCTGTAATTGTTTATTCCATGTCAATCGGCAAATCGGCATCGATGGATGTAGATTACATTATTTTTTGTAATGGATCAAAAATGGGTTGAAAATGAAACATGTAATGAAATGTAAAGCAATTTACGGGCCATAAAAGTGATATTAATGAATAAATGGCAGTTCAAAATGTGATCATGGCCGAATTTATGACATCGTTAGTCATAACATTTTGGCTTCGGTGTACATTTATTGTGTATGGATACGAGTTTGTATCACAATATCCCAATCATTCTAATGAGACATTTCAGTTTTATCACCTTGCCGTGGACAGAGTAAGTGGTCAAGTGTACGCGGGGTCTCTAAATTGGATCCATCAGTTGAGTCCTGACTTGAAAGCTATCCATGTAATACGCACAGGCCCAAAACTTGATAATCCAATGTGTCATGCCAGTGGTTGCAGTTCATCCGATACGCAAACTACAGAGATTGATAACGTCAATAAAATATTAGTGATCGATCAAGAATCTGGAAGAGTTATTATTTGTGGATCTATTGCGCAAGGCTCCTGTTTTAAATATAGGCTTGGGGATTTGTCGTCAAAACCAGAGTTTTTTCCTATCAGTATTGCTGCCAACGACGCTGAAGCTTCAACTTACGCGTTTATCGGGCCTTCACGATACAATGCCTGGCAACAAGCTAATGTTCTTTATGTAGGAACAACATTTACAAATAATGGAGAGTACAGACACGACGTCCCTGCGATAGCCAGCCGCGACCTGATGTCCTTAGAAGTTGCACAATTAACATTCAACAAGCAAAGTTCGATACAAATAGATGTGAAGTACAGAGACAATTTTTTAGTGCAGTATGTGTATGGCTTTAATGCCAGTGACTATGCGTATTTTTTAATAATACAGAAGAATTCCCACCTTGCTGGGAATGAAGAGTTGGGTTATGTATCCCGACTGGCGCGCACTTGTGTCAATGATGACAACTACAACAGTTACACTGAAGTTACCCTTGAGTGTCAAGTTCGAGAACAAGTTATAAATGGTAAGAGTGAAGTGGTCAATTACAATTTAGTTCAGGATGCTAAGATAGCCAAGGCTGGTGCCAATTTGGCTGCTCAGCTAGGTATAGAAATAGGCGACTCAGTACTTGTAGCAGTTTTTAGTCCATCAAAGAGTATTTCTAATGAACCAATGAGTAAGTCTGCTATATGTGTATTTTCATTGCAAGAGATAGATATTAAGTTTAATGAGAATGTTCATATGTGTTTTAATGGTAGTACTAAAGCACGCAACATGGGCTACATATCAGGTATGATATCAGATGGAAAATGCCCCAGTGTTGGTTCTACAGGCAACATACTTAATTTTTGTGAGGTAGGTCTTAAGATAAGTGGACTTTATCCTATTAAAACTATGTCTGTAATATATTGGAATGATACTTTACTTACTTCTGTCACCATGTCCGTGACTGGTTTGCATACTGTAGCATTTGTAGGCACAAATGAAGGTGTCTTGAAAAAAGTTCTTATTGATACTGATAAAGCCCTTGAGTACTCTAGTGAAATAATATTGCCTGGTCAAAAAATTTTACCAGATACCACATTATCACCGTATCTTAAAACTCTGTATGTTTTGGGTAAGAACTCAATTGTTCAAATACCGACTGAAAGATGTGCTGAACTTGGTAACTGTTCTTCATGCTTAGAGTCAAATGACCCGCATTGTGGGTGGTGTTCCTTAGAGAAACGCTGTACTGTTCAAAGTATGTGTCAAAAAGGGACCCAAAGTGCACCCAGGTGGTTATCACAATATATTGGTCAGCAGTGTATTGATTTTGAACAGATTCTGCCTGACAGGATATCAATGAATGAAGTGACAACAGTTCAGCTTATTATTAGAACCTTACCTGAACTACCTTTTGAATCAAAATATAAATGTGTATTTGGTAATTCACCTCCTATAGATGCGGCAGTAACTTCTAATGGGCTTGCCTGCCCTACACCTGATGTAAAACACAGGCCAAAAATACCACAAAATCAAGATCATGTCTATGTTGCTTTGTCTGTGCATTCATCAGAAACAAATAAAGATTTTGTATCAAGAAACTTTGCTTTCTATGATTGTTCAAAGCACACTACTTGTCACTCCTGTATATTGAGTGAGTGGGCATGCAACTGGTGCATTTACGACAACAAATGTACACATGATACTTCAATTTGTCAAAGAACTATAATAAGTGGTGAGAATAATCCTTCGAAGCTGCTCAACCATGGTATTGGGCATTGTCCTAGAATAAGACAATACAAGAAACCAATCTTATTACCTAACAATGTGCCTAAAGAATTAGAACTTGAAGTTGAAAATTTACCTCACTTACAGCCGGGACATACTGGTTTTCAATGCATAGTAACTATCGAGCTTGCTAATATGATTTTACCTGCAAGAGTTGAATCCAACCATTATATAGTATGTGATAAAACAACATATTCATATGAAGAAGATGTAGGAGAATACAATATAAGTGTTAAAATTGTTTGGAATCACAAACACTACATAGATACTATTAACATTACATTATACAAGTGTGAAATTCTTGGATCACATAGAGAACATGCTGATTGTTCCCTTTGCATAACTCGCAACTCCATCTATAAATGTACCTGGTGTAGTAATTCATGTTCATACAGTGAAACTTGTCTAGATAATCCTGTTACTGAATGTCCAAAACCAAGAATCGATATGATCAAACCACTCAGTGGACCCATAGAAGGGGGTACTATAGTAACCATTGAAGGTAGCAATTTAGGTCTGAGAGTAGAAGAAGTATCTGGTAAAGTTCGCATTGGCGATGTTTTATGTGAGATTGTAGATTTTGAAGTGTCTGTGAGCATAACCTGTCGCACAGGTGCTTCAGATGGATCCCAAGTGGCACCTGTTATTGTAGAAAATGATTCTGGTCATACAGAGTCATCAGTTCTGTTCAGTTACAAAAACATAACACTTCAAGGGCTCTATCCAATGCTTGGACCAGTTTCTGGAGGCACTCAACTTGCTATAGGAGGGCAATATTTGAATATTGGTTCTTCTATCTCAGCTTATCTGGATGAGTTACCATGTTCTGTTAATAAAACACAAACATCTAACAGTAGATTGATTTGTATTACTCCTAAAGCAGGCTCACCTAAAGTTATCCACACATTGACTGTGGTTATAGATAAGGCCAACCGAACTTTATATGGAGATTTATTTAACTACACAGCAGATCCCACTATCATGGAAATAAAACCTTTGAAGAGTTTTGTGTCTGGTGGGAGAATGATAACAGTTCATGGAACAAATTTACATACAATCCAGAAACCCCTTATGAAATTGTATTATTCTAATGAATTAATTCCAGTGAACCACACAGCTTGTACTGTGCTCAATGAACATCAAATGGAATGTCCAAGTCCGGCAATAAATAATAAATATGAAGAGATTTTGCTAGCAACCAAAGAACAAACCAGCACACCACAGGTTGCAATGAAAGTGGGCTTTGTTATGGACAATGTTGAAACTATGCATGAAAAGAACTTTGTCCCACCACGGACACATATGGTTTTCTTTGAAGATCCACATGTTTACCAGTTTCTGAATCGAATAAAATCCTACAAAGGTGATCCATTAGTAATAGAAGGTGAACATTTAATCAAGGCAAGTGATGAATCAGATGTTGTTGTAACTATAGGCACACAGCCTTGTAATGTCACTAGTCTGACAAACCAGCAACTTCTGTGTACACCACCTGAAATACAACCGGCTAATACTGACGAAAATGGGCTTGTTATTACAGATATCAATCTGCCTTTGGTGGTTGTTAAAGTCGGAAAAAATTTAAGATTTCCTATTGGGTTTCTTCACTATGAATTACTTAGGAACTATAATTTCCCTCCAGAAGTTATTGCTGGTATCGCTGGTGGAACATTCTTTTTAGTACTAATATTTATGATAGTTTTAGTCATGTATAGACGTCGAAGTACAAAGGCGGAAAGGGAATACAAAAGGATACAAATTCAGATGGATACTTTAGAGAGCAATGTTAGATTAGAATGTAAATTGGCGTTTGCGGAGTTGCAAACTGATATGTCTGATTTGGCAGCAGATTTGGAACATTCAGGTATCCCCACACTGGATCACGTAAATTACGTTATGAAAGTATTTTTCCCGGGAGTGTCAGACCATCCTATTTTGAATGTTCAACGGCAGTTTATTAACGCTCCCAGGACGAACTACGACGCAGCTATGATTCAATTTGAGCAGCTTCTTAACAATAAATGTTTCCTGTTGTCATTTATAGACACATTAGAGGCCCAAAAATCCTTTAACATTCGAGATAAGGTTAATGTTGCTTCATTGTTGATGGTAATACTTATGGGAAAAATGGAATATGCTACGGATATTCTGAAATCTCTTTTGTTACGCTTAATTGATAAATCGATATGTAATAAACACCCTCAACTAATGTTACGCAGAACTGAGAGTGTAGTTGAAAAGATGTTAACGAATTGGATGGCTCTATGTATGTATTATTATCTCAAAGATTACGCTGGTTCGTCTTTATTTTTACTCTTCAAAGCTATTAAACATCAAATTGAAAAAGGGGTGGTCGATGCCATCACCCACGAAGCCCGATATTCTCTATCGGAAGAAAAGCTTTTGAAAGAGCAAATAGACCATCAGATTATAACACTTCATATAGTCCAAGATGAGTTTGATGAAAAAGTCCAATGTAAAGTTTTAGATTGCGATTCTATATCTCAAGTGAAATCTAAAATATTAGATGGTTTGTTTAAAAATACTCCATTCTCTATGAGGCCGTCCGTCCACGAAGTTGACCTGGAATGGCGTCACGGACGGGGAGGACACGTTACCCTTCAAGACGAAGATGTCACAACAAAAACGATTAACGGCTGGCGTAAATTGAATACGTTGGCTCATTACGGCGTTAAAGAATCCGCTGTTATGTCGCTGATATCCCGACAGAATGACAGTTTTAACACTCCATACAAAATACCGTGCAAAAATTGCACCGGAATATATTGTTCCAATTCCCATATAAGAGTTTATAACAGCGATATAACGGATCAAAACGTGCATTACTATCATTTGGTGAAACCTATCGAGTACCAACACATAATCAACAAATCCTCGGAGCACAGCCATAAAGCAATTCCAGAAATATTTCTCACGAGACTCCTGTCGACGAAAGGTACAGTCCATAAGTTTGTTGACGATTTCTTTGGCACCATTCTTACTGTGAATGAAGTTTTGCCACCAGCAGTGAAGTGGCTGTTTGATTTATTCGATGATGCCGCCCGCAGTCATGGCATTATGAATCCAGAAGTCGTACATGCTTGGAAATCCAACAGTTTACCTTTGCGGTTTTGGGTAAATCTTATAAAGAATCCGGATTTTATCTTTGATATTAATAAAACCGCGACAGTTGACTCATCGCTATCAGTCATCGCTCAAACTTTCATGGATGCATGCTCTTTATCAGAACATCGATTGTGTAAAGATTCTCCTTCCAACAAATTACTGTTCGCAAAAGACTTGCCTACTTATAGGGATATGGTCATAAGATTTTATCAAGCTGTTTCTCAATTACCTCAAGTAACAGACCAAGAGCTAAGTACTTCAATGCAACAACTCTCAGTAGAACAGTTGAACGAATTCGACACTCTATCTGCCTTAAAAGAGTTGTATATCTATGTCAGTAAATATAGAGAACAAATTATATTAGGACTAGAAAACAAAATGCACTTAGCTCATAAATTAGATAATATAGCGTGCACTATGGAAGGTGACCCTACATCTATCTGCTGACTATATGATACCATAAGTCACGATTTAATTGCATTTACGTAATTTATTTAACCTACCTTGTAAAAAGAAGCTTTAATTTATTCTGAATGCTCAGATTTAAATAAATACAGATGGATATGTAAAAAGACTGTAAAATATCAGTTCCATACTCTAGTTAGAAAGCCATAATTTTTAAATATGAAAGTAATAACAATGAACTTGTTTTCTTTTTCAAACAACCTATAATAATTTTAAGATGTTTTATAAGTTACATTTGAAATTACCTCTTTTTGGCAATTCAAATATATGCAGTCATTTGTTTAGTGATAATATGCCTTGAGTCAAGTTTGTGTCAGCACATTCAAGCTGCAGCACATCACACAGATACACCTGCAGCCCTAACACATGAAGTTGCATTGTGCAGAGGCACTCATAATACCTCTACACGTCTCACCTCCTTAGGTGAGACGTGTAGAGGTATTACCGGTCTGTGCCGAGTCTAAAGCAATATAAACATTACAACTCAGTTGTACGTACACGTGCGCGTTTACGTATACATCAGGCGTGTTTTAGTTTATGTGATCAAGTCGTCGCCTATGCGAGTTCGACTTCCTGCTACACAAACCCGCCCATCTGCCTCGCCATTTGTTATTATAAATTCTACTGATCAACTAAGTGATATTAAAGAATCTCATTAAAGATTGATTGCCAGCCAGTTGATTTCAAATGGCTGCATATAAGAAAACTAAATTAATACGTAAATCTTTTACTCTCCCAGTGGCCATGGTATTTTTTTAATTTTATTGTAGTGTAAATGTAAACATTATTGCTCTCTTAGAAAGATTTTTTTAACTCATACAGATCTGGCACTGAAATTAATATGTATCTAATTGTAAATTTCGTATTTAATTTTGTATTAACTAAATTACTTAATATTGATGTGTAAGATGTATGTGTAAAGAGAGATAAGATTTAGTTAAGGAAAATGTTGTGATATTTGTATTTGGAATATTGGTAGTGTTATTATATTCTTGTTTTTTTTTATATTTATTCATATTATTTTCTTTACTCGGCACTTTTGTATTCATGCTTGTGTACCGTAATGTATTTGTAAAAGGGGTCTTCACTGATGATTAAATATGAACCTATTTTTGTGTAATAGTCATCTGCTGACTTCATCCCAGTGAATGCAACTATGAGATGGGAGTGTCATTGTAAACTCAGAGAGAACCAACATGGTGCTCCTCCTCCTTTATGATTACAATATAACCAGGGATTCTAGTACTTATACCCTGGAAACAAAATCCCTGGGATTATAATACTTACATGAAAAGGAGGAATGCTGCATTAATCTGTTTTTAAAATATTTCTCTTGATCTCATTATGTTTTTGCTCAACTATCTTTTTATATGATGTATATGTTACTAAGAATACCTATGTAATGAAACCCCCAAATGAATCTCTATGTATTACCGAAAACTATGTATTATAAAAATTGGCAACTAATTGTCATGATATTCCATTTACAAAATATATTTAATATAGTATTAATTAGCTATAACTTGATAGAATATAAGGCAGCGTAAATTCACCCGTCTTTGAAATTTTATATTATTGACTTAGGAACATACTTATTTATCAATCCTTTTGTAATGAATTATTTCAATATGAATGGGATAAAACAAAACAACTGTGTATTATTTCGACATTTATTTCGGTTAAATAAAACCCCTTAATTCACACAATGCAGATATTATGTCGGCAACTGCAATATTATTTATCATTTACAATTTTTAGGTAAGTATTTTAACATTTTTGAGTTGAATGTATTTCATCACTATAAAATTTGTCACTCATTTAAGTCAGTTATTGAAATTTGTACTTTTAATTTCAATACATTCAAAAGTAAGTATCTAAATTGACAACAATTATAATGACAAGCATTTTTATACATTTTGATTTTAGTCTATGACAACATCACATTGAAAGCTCATACATACTTACTTAACAAAAATTTATTACATCGACAACATTATTGTTATTCATTTAGTGTCAAAATATACTTAACAATAAAATAATTGCTTGGTCATAATTTTTAAATAGGGAAAAGGAATCAGTTTCCAGCAGGATTCGAAACTGCGTCTTTTCGCATACCGTGCAGACGCCTAACCACGCGGCCACCGAAACTCTTTCGGGTTTTGGTGTTGGGAAGGGTTTCGGTGCGAATCCTGCTCGAAACAGTTTCTTTTTTTAAATTTATGATTGTGTGTTAGCAATACTAATTGTTTTTCAAAATTATCTTAAAATAATAACTTGGTCAAAATTTTATGAATGTAGCCATGACAGCTACAGGAAAGTAATGGTCCCGAAAATAAAGCAACATATTTTTATATTCCATCGATATATCGTATTAGTATAAATTCATTACATTTAAAATGGTCCTCTACAAAAATATATTATACTAATTCGTCATATCATTTATACTACTACGAATGGACATTTTGGATATAATTACGACATCAAAAGCATACAGTACAACAGGTTTTGCCTAAAAGCATGTAGGTATATCATTATTTCACATGTATTATTTTATCATTCAACATGCACAAAAACACCTATTATAATAAGGCTCTGAACAGACTTCTTCTCTTCTTCTTCTGCAATATAGCTAGAAGTTTAGTTTGCAGAATCTATTCCGAGACTGCACAGTATCAGGAAGTTACGATAGAATGCAATATCGATATGTATACAGACGACCCAGGCCGCTGCTACACACCGTAGTATTTCAGAATAGTCAACCTTTCAGGCATACCGCATAATCGAACGCTGTTTAGGTAATGGTAAAACTTGGAAGTCGGATTTTAGTTCCGGCATAATTTACCAAGTGCACGAAAACTAGCATGTCTCCGGAAGAGTTCAAATGCAGGCAGTCTGCTCAGACTTTAATGACGCTAACTTTTTTATATTACATTTAGACTGAGATCAATTATGGGAATTTTAGCAGTGTTCCATTGAGTAATATAATTTCATTCCAACACACTAGCATTGTCACAATCACTTGCCTGTTTCATGAATATGTAGATAGGTATTGCATTTGTTGTCAACAACATTATATTCTACAAGTTTTGTAACACATGAAAACAATAATTCAATAGTCTTTTGTCAGTGAATAAAATTTACACTTTGTTATTGTTATCAAACATTCAGGTTCTAAAGGATAAGTATAATAAGCTCCTTGAATATATAATCCTATATTATGTAGGTATATAAAAGAGTTATTTATAAAATAAAAACTTCCATGTAGTATTTCAAAATTATTATTCGCACTTGTATACAAAGTTGATATAATTATTACGCGTTAACTTCACACAATTTAACTTCACATTTGAAATAGACCTTATAATGTGACATAGGCCCTGGCTCCGTATTGTGCGATATGCACTGGAATCTAAGGAACACGAAAAGTACCTTGATAGTAAGATTTAAACATTTTGATCACAACACTAACTTTATGATCCTAACTGCATAGAAATGCACACAAATAAAATTGTTTTTTAGTTGGCAATGTTAATAAAAGCAATACCACACAAAGATTACATGAACCTAGCAAATGTAAATCGACACATGGCATGCTGGACATGAATCGACTTAAATCACACGGGCCCTACCTATTCGTCTAGCGTCGGGCTCATCTAATGCTACATTAGTCGTCAAGTTTCTGTAATACGTAGAAAGTAACATTATTGTCCACTTTATTGGGGCATAACAACTATATTGTAACTCGCAGTATATTTTTTAAAATTCTTGTAGAAGCTTCCACGGGTGTCTAGCCTGTGGCCTACTAGTAGCTCGGAATTAATCCGTTTAAAACTAGACGCGGCGCTCCTTGACAGCTGCGCCTGAGGCTGGAAAATAGCTTAGCAAAAACGACTTGAAACGGAACTAATAAATATTAATATCGGTTATAAACAAAGTATGTACGGCAAATTTACATATTTTACCGAAAATAATTTTAACGAGTTCCATGCGAAACAAAACTGACGTGCAAGCTTTTTATATTTTCCCATATTCCATTTTTACCGAATTGTTCCCATATCATTTTTCTATTTTTTTTACAATAGCCCTGCGATAGGTACGTATGACGTATGCCTTTATATTGTCACTTACGGGTACGTAAGTGTGGAGTCCTCCCGTCTCATTGAAACTCTTCGCGATAGGTAGCAAATTGAGAGTCACTATCACTGTTCACAAGACTATTATTTTATTGATAGTAGCCCTAATTGGTTGCCCAAAGATTTATAATGCAATAGTGCAAAATCAACAAGATGTGCCTCTTCACGCTCCACTTGGAGAACGCGAAGTTGTAAGAGAGCGGAAATATAATTAAATGGAATGGCCGTGTAAGGGAATTTAGTTACTGCAAATTTTAAAACAGTAGTTTGAGCCAAAATGTTATTCAAATCAGACTTTATGATTGCCCAAATGTGTCACATCACCACACATGCTCACAAAAATGCATAATAAATAAGAGCGCACAAAGTAACCACATATAATAATGATATTGTTACATTTTAAATAAGGCTGGATTACCTTGTTTGTGCAAAGAAACTTACAACAGTAAATAGTGGCGTAGATTGTACAACAAGTTCTTGACAAAAGTTCTAGGTGACTAATCTCATTAATTAAACTGATAATATCGGTCGGGTAGCGCAAAATCAATCACCCTATTTTGTTTTTGATATCTTACTATTTACCAGTTTTTGCTGAATTACAAATAAATAATTAGCAGAAACTTTGTTTTTGACTTTTTTCTGAGAGATGATATGGCAAGTTGCAGTAAAACTTTGCGCCATCTCTGATATTTTGTTATTTATACAGGATGATTAAGAGATTATATCTTAAATAAACTTTACTGACACACGCACACACAGATTTAGCAGTTATTTATGTTTGCATCTGTCTTCAATGACAATCTGCTAACGAATTGAAAGAAATAAATATTAGCACCACGACCACATTTTTGAATTTAATGCAACTGGAATGTATTAATTTAGTGTAGTCTCAATAGTCATTTTGTTAATATTTAGTTTGGTTTAGATCCAGAATAAAACCCTGTTACCACAAAATAATACGGTACAGAAAGCAATCTCAGGTATGTAATTTTTTTTTTAAATCTACCTTTGGCTACGCACACTCGCGCACAAACCAGTATCCAAAATTACTATGAAAATCCTTTGACTTCGTGTCCATGGACTTCATTGAGCGGTGTCTATGTTTGCGTAGCCCGAGCGCACTTTGTATGTAAATTGCCTTCTGTGCTTATTATTTTGTGCTGTTACATTCAGTTTGGCATTGTCTTCCCGATAACGCTATAAAGTATTATACAAACCACGCCACTTCATCTAAGTCACAACAATGATTCATTACATCTATTAGTAACAATTATTTCATTCATATAAGCTCTAGAAATGTTCAAATACATACATATATAAAATGACATTTACAATACACAGAAAACATTTAGATCCTGCCTAATATCTTACTCAAGGCAACGGGATCTGTCCTACAATTACTAGGCTTTGGTAAACATAGGCTTTGTCCCCTATATTTAAAAATAAACTATACTATTTGGACGTATAATATAATCATGGAGAATCGTTACCTCCAAATCATGTGTTTGAACAATATTTATAAGTACTTGCAATTTTTTTATTCACTGCGTGTTAAACTGATGCAGTACATTTAGTTTTACATATAAAATAACATAATGCCATAAGAAGCTAGAATCATATACTTATTCAAAGCTACTTCTTTTTCCACAATTTACAGTACCTACCTAACGTTTCAGGATTTACTTCAAGCATTTTGTACCAAGTTTATCACACATCCATACCTATCATCATTTTGGGCTAGAAGCCTAGAAACAATACCCGCCTATGCAACTCAGCGTGAATCATGTTTAGAAGGTTGCTACTACTAGAAAATATATCTCAGTTTTATGCGTAGCCCTTTTCCGTCTTTTACTGAGTGATACTAGGATAAATTGAATCAAATTGTTTGATACACCTGTACCGTTCAATAGTTTAACGTGTATGGGAAACCGCCGAGAGAGTTATATTCTACTGTATACATACAAGTAACCTTCTAGAGGATATTTCGAGCTAGGCTTGTTCGCGGGCTTGTAGGTATATTTATTTTGAATTGTTTCTCTCAAAGTATTTTATTTAGTTGGGGCTTTCAGGCAATCAATATTGCATACAAAACAAGAATAGTTCTACTTATACAAATGACTAAATGTATGTAAACTACGATTATTAATTCGAGTCAGTAAAATGACATTTTCAGTGTTGCGTGTTTTTTGTCACAAATAAATAGTGATGTGGTTAAATCGAGTTTTACAATTAAGTCAACAACAAGTTAGTCGAGATTATATTTTTTATCCAATATCAAACAGTAATTAAATATTACATAAAACCACCTATACCGTATTTCAACTCATTCAAATAATGCAGTAAACAATCAATTTGGATCTCGATTGCTCCATAATTATTTCAATCAATCAATCAAATGAGCCTATCGCAGTCCACTGCTGGACGTAGGCCTCTCCTAATTTAAGCCACAATACACGGTCCTGCGCCTTACGCATCCAGTCCCAGCCTGCGATCTTTACCAGGTCGTCGGTACATCAAGCAGGTGGACGTCCTACCCCACGTTTGCCGAGACGCGTTCTCCACTCTAGAACTAGTTTGCTCCATCGGCCGTCGGTTCTTCTGCAGATATGGCCGGCCCACTGCCCCTTCAATGTACTTATTCTGCGAGCTATGTCGACCACTTTAGTTCTCTGCCGGATAGTCTCATTTCGGAGTCTATCCCTCATAACGGGTAGAACGCACTGGTTGTAGACTTTGGTCTTCAGGCATTGCGGTTAAGTCGAATTGAAGACTCGACGCAGTTTGCGAAATGCTGCCCAGCCCAACCGTATCCTTCTGGCGATTTCCTTGTCCAGGTTCCCTTTTCTTTTGTAATAACCTGCCCAAGGTAAGTATACTCCTGGACGACCTCTAGCCTCGATCCCTCGACGTATATTGGCCCTGGCATAACGTGGTTATTAAACATGACCTTGGTTTTTTCCAAGTTCGTGCCGAGACGAACACGTCGAGACGCTCCGTTCAGGCTATGCAGTATATTATGAAATAATTAATTATATACCTACATTTAGATATAATCACTTTTCTAGGAACCATAGTTAAAATAATTTCATGAAAAATACTTTGATAACAAAAATTTAAAACTGTCATTTTAGCTTGTCCTTAAATTACTTTTTTCTAAGTCCATTTGGTAATTTGCTTAATACATAACCACAAGTCATATCTTCTTAAGCTTTTTTCTCAGCTTTTATAATAATGTTATAGCAAGAAAATGTAATATGCTGGTAAGGTCCATATTTCTCCAATCATATTAAATACAATAGATACGTATTGTAAATATGTAATAGATATTACATATAAATATGTGTGTTATGAGTATCAGACCACGGATATTAATACTTATACATATACTTTTTAAATACATACATAGAAACACCCAGACTCTTGAAACAAATATTTATGGGTCAGGGTCACACAAATATTTGGCTTCGGTGGGAATCGAACCCACGACCTCCAGCGCCGCAGGCGGTATCACTACCGACTGCGCCACAGAGGCAGTCGTGTTAAAGTCGTAAATTTTATATTTACAATATACAATATATATTTACAATATAAATCAATAAAAAAAACACTTTCAGACCTAATAAAATAAAGAATGTTTTGACCGTCTCGGTGGCGCAGTCCCACCGGTTGGATTCCTACCGGAGACAAATATTTGTGTGACCCATAAATGTTTGTCTCAAGAGTCTGGGTGTTTCATTGTATAATATGTATGTATTTAAATAAAAGTAGGTATATAAGTACTCGACCGATTTTGTGCAAACTTCACATAAACCATCTACTAAATAGTCCGAACAAAGCCTAAATACTTGATTCGGATAGATGAGCCCGATCTCGAGTTATAAAATTACAACGAAAAGTGGCATTGATTTTTATATAAATAGATTATAGATTAATATCCGCGGTCTGAAACCCATAACACAAGCAGGTTATTTATAGCTTACTTTGGGATCAGATAGCGTTGTGTGAAATGCCGGTGAATATTTATTAATTTATTTTATTTATTTAATGTCTAAAATGTCTAAGTCTATTGATTGCCGAACATCACTATTGTAGCGGGTCACCCTTTTTTGTATCAGTGACAGTTGCACTTGTCATTTTACTGACTGAGATTAATAATCCGACTTTAGATATGATTTGACTATAATACATTCTTGTCACATAGATTTTTTACCGCTTCGAAAGAGCCAATAACAGTATACTACCTGACTGTTCATTAGAAGGAATATTTTTTTAATATATTTTGTCGTCTCATCACATCACAGTTAAAACTCCTGCTTCAGTCAGTTTTCAAAAGCCCTTTTGTGCGATTTGTGAAACTCTATTGTCTTTAAAACTCTATTGTCACTATAGATGTATTCTGTGAACCGCATTAAGATTCTTAAATAAAATTGGAAAAAAAAGCAGTAAATTTTGGGGGTCCCCCATACTCAGAACTGAAACTCATTTTTTTATTTCATCAAAACCATACGTGTGGGGTATCTATAGATAGGTCTTCAAAAATGCTATTGAGGTTTCTAACATCATATTTTTCTAAACTGAATAGTTTGCGCAAGAGACACTTCCAAAGTGGAAAAATGTGTCCCCCCCCCCCCCTCTAACTTCTAAACTAAGATGATAAATCTAAAAAGAATATATGAAGTACTACTACTACTACCAACGAAAATTGGTTTAAACGAGATAGAGCTGGTAGTTATTTTTTAATTCGTCATAAACCGCAATTTTCGGTTAGAAAAATCACTACCACTGCTAACGTGTTAAAACATCAATCAAAGTTTCAACGAACTATAAGAACTTTTGTATTATGTTACTTGCTGCTACGAAACCCTTCATGGGCGAGTCCAACTCGCACTTGGCCGGTTTTTTTATTCATTAATTTTTATTTCATTGCATAATTACACATTACACAGTTTAAGGTTTACAGCAATTTGATAAGGCTATATTGTGTTTTTAGACAAATCTAATAAGAGCCTCTGTAATCGAACTAGGCAAGGCCTGTATCCCGACTATCAGCGCCCATCCCTCTTAACGCAATTTCAACATTTCAACTTTTCTTGGCACTTAAAACTACAAGACATAAAATGAACAACCGTGCTATCGATATCTGCCATTATCTAATTACTTAATGGTAATGAATGATGTCGGGCGATCTTAACCTCAAGCCAAGAATATGAAGTGACAGAGGAGCTCTTTATCACTTCTTTGTCAAAATGACCACGGCGTCAACGAACTTAGCAGCTTATCACTAAGGTGCCAAAATAGCAACCCCGTCAGCTGACTTGAAATGTCACTACGCTTTTGAAATGATCACGGCGTCAACTTTAATGTGGGTAAAATCGAGTTGGACCTGTAGTTTCACTACGTTTCAACGCCATTGGATTTCAATTTAGGTACCTATGAACAGTATATCACAAAACATAAGTCATAGATGGTATTCCTTCGAGACCAGTACCTTTTCGATCATACGTCCAGCACATTCTATAATTATATCTTTACAATATACTCTCGACAAGCTAGTAATAAAGAGCTTACAAATTTCTGTACCATTTGAGGATGGCTTGAGCCATTCGAAAAGTAGCTAATCTTAGCATTCCATGGACCCATCGTGCGGGTACAAGGTTCGTATTTAGATACAGGGGGAATACTGTATCGGTGTCTGGGACTTGCGATCCAGATGTAGGTTTAGGATGACCACTTTGTGATGCATCAGCGCTCATCTGCATCGCCAGTAATGTTCGCCCTCTACCTATCCAGATTTGGCAACAATATAGCGATGGTTATGGAGTCTTGAAATGATTCCCCATTTTCGCCGTGATCAATTTAAAAGTCGTAGTAGCACATTTTCTTATTGATTTGTTTTATACCACAGAGGTGGCAGAAAAGCATACGTCCCACCAGTTGTACTGGCGGTCACCGTAGCCTATAGACGTTTGCAACACCAGAGGCGCTACAATCGCGCTGCCAACCCTTTAAAAACCTTCTCTAACACCCCTTTTGAAGAACCCCATACTGTAGGCGTTTGGGAAAATCGAGGCAGGGAGATCTTTCCATAATCTAAGCGTGCGCGGAAGAAAGCCTCAATGTACTTCGATCGTATGATAAAGAGTCATGTTCAACATGACAACAATATGAGCGCCTGCTAATGGAACACAGTCAGTTTGACAGTGTAGTTTTTAATAGTCCCATGTCGTTGATCGTATCAATCAATTTGACAGCCCAGTGATAAAGATCACCCATGCTAATGGATAATGTGGTGAATTTAACAGCGCAGTGAAAAAGAGTGCCTCTGTCAATTGACATCGGCCAATAATATCGGTATACCTATAGAGGTCGATGAACATAGTCTTATCTGACCCATTTCATACTATGACTATAATTATCCTAACTCCTTATGGCAATAAGTACTATTTACGAATAAATATACACATATAAGTTTACAAAAAACGCTCCACATGTTATATAAGTTAATACAGTAATATTAGTGTACTTTTTTGTCTAAAGGATCTCGGTAGACGATGGTTGCTGATTTGATAAGGTCAGGTTCGTCCTCGGAGTAGCCATTGCTGTCGCAGGAGACAGCGACATCTTTGTGTGAACATTTGTTGTGCGCCATAAGGAGGCCGCCGGCTAGACCGACTAAGGCGCGGTCCAGCCAGTTAACAGGGTTTGCGTATATCAAACCACCTTCGTAGAATCCCAGGTGACCACCGTGTGATAATTCTAGATACATTGCTTTGTCGTGTGAGCCTGAAAGATTAAGGAAAGGATATTTAGTACATACTAGCTGATGCCCGCAGCTTCGCCTGCGTAAAATTTGTTCCCGTTCCCGCTTCCCGTAGGAACTTTTCCCGGGATAAAAAGTAGCCTATGTGTTATTCCAGACTACAATGTATCACTGTACCAAATTTCAGCCAGATCCGTCCAGCCGTTCGAGCGTGAAAGAGTAACAAACATCCACACTCACAAACTTTCGCATTTGTAATATTTAGTAAGAAGTAAGATAGTAAGAAGTAAGATTCAACTCTATTTCAAAATAAGATCGTGAGACTGAATTAATTGATAATACATATTATACTGTGAAAAGACTTTTGAGATGAAGGTAAGGAATAAAAATGTATTTTCAACTAGTAACAGTTTAGTACAAAGTAATTATAAATAAATAATCTAAGAAACTTCTGGAATTGACATAACATAGATGTTAAATAAAACGGAAATAAGTGGAGGTCGTAATTCAGCGTTTAGTTAAAATATGCAAAGAAAAAAATTACACTTCGTATAACATATAATCTTATTAGTATTTAACACTGTTTTAAAAACTTTCATAACTCTAAATTAATCTCCGCATTCTATCTATACTAATATTATAAAGAAGAAAGATTAGTTTTTTTGTTTTTTTTATTGTTTGTTTGTAACGAATAGGCTCCGGAACAACTGGACCGATTTGAAAAATTCTTTCACTGTTGGAAAGCTACACTCTTTGCAGTGAACATAGGCTATATTTTATTCCCGTATTCCCACGGGAACGAGAACTACGCGGGTGAAACCGCGTGACGTCCGCTAGTCAAGAATAAAATAAATTAATTTGCAAAATTGTATACATGTGTAGCCAGCCAGATGTATAATGTGGCATTTAATGAGTTTTATGTGCCACATGTAATACTATTATATTATCTTTGGTGCCACTTAAACTCGCGGCTACGCTTTACTATTTAGTCCGGTTAACTACAAAACCGTGTTTTACGTTTTTAGGGTTCCGTACCCAAAAGGTAAAAACGGGACCGTATTCATGAGACTTCGTTGCCCGTCTGTCTGTCTGTCTGTCTGTCCATCATGAGGCTGTTTTTCCGGAACCGTGATAGCTAGCTCCATACATATAGTCACGCCTTTATCCCCGAAGAGGTAGGCAAAGGCATAGTATACGCCCACATTTCACCGTATACTAGGTATATAGCTAACTAGAAAGTTGTAATTTCCAGAAATGATGTATTTCCGTTGCCGCTATGACTAAAATACTAAAATCTGAAAAAGGGGGGATTAAGTAGGGCTCTCATACAACAAACGTAATGTTTTGTCGTTTTTTGGTACGGAACCCTCTATGCGCGAGTCTGATTCGCACTTGGCCTGTTTTAGCTTTTGAAAACTAGGATCACAGTAAATGTTAAAAGCATTTATTAAACGTTATCTACATATATAAAAATACTAGCCTCTTTAAGAAGTATTTGATGCAACGAATAAGCACTCAAGAATAGTATTTCGTTAATAGTTCAATAGAATATTTGTGTGTTTTTGAATGGATACCTACATAATAAAGAATTCTTAAGTGGATCTTGATATACTGTGTCCTTAGTCACAGTAGATAGAATAGGTAAGTCAGAAGTTTTTATCTAGAAATTTTGAATTAGTAAAATATCGACGGTTCCAAGGCTAATTGGTCTAAGCGACATTTTTTGTGATATTGAGTTATATACGTATTCGGAATCAGCGAATTTTTCTGCGTCTTTTGAACCGAGTTTCACCTTTCTATGAGCATTTTTTTGGCGCTTGAACCCTACAGGAACTTTGCTCTCATTTTGGAGGTCTTTGTTCTAACCGACACAAAATTTGAGAAATTTTTGTTACTTGTTGGTTGAATCATTTTTCCTACCACTATTTTAAACATCTAATGCGTGTTAAGACATGTGACCTTTTGTTAAAATAAGTGGATTTGTCACTTAACACATTTTGCATTGAAGCATAAAGATAGGATAAGTCGCTTGAACCATTTTGCATTCCATCAAAATAAGAGGTCTGGTCGCTTGAATCGTTTTGACTAGGCCTACTTTTACATGTGATGACGTTTAAAACGTTTCTCTTAAATTAATATTGGTGTGACATGTTACATAAACCTTTTATCACACATTGAAACTTTTATTGTTTAGCTTGTTGAACCCATTTTGTGGAATTGAAATTTGAAAATGTCACTAGTTAAGACATCAGATATATGGTATCAAAAATTACTATTACGTCGTTTGAAATAAAGAAAATTGTGTCGTACATCGCGATCAGTCACCCGCTAGACGGGAGTAAGTGCAGTTGACGTCCATTAATGGACATCCATATCCGCATCCTGCAGGTGAACCTAAACCACTGCCCTTGAGCTCAGGACCTTCTGTACCAGAGCATCAGGCAGTGGTCCATTAACGTCGCAGTTGTCGCCGAGCCGTACTGGGTTCACCCGGGAAGCCCGGTGGATCTGGACGGCCTGGCGACCAGCGCGGACGACTCGCGCCTGGCGATCATCGCTAGGGGCCCAGGTTGTGTTGCGGGGGAATCCGAGGGCGTGGCAGTCGTGGCCGTTTACATCTCGCCGAGCCTTGACCAGCATCAGATTAAGCTGTGGCTCCCTCAGCTGGACGACGTTCTCGCTGTATGCCTCGCCCTGTCCTGGCCCTCGGAGACTTCAATGCCTAATCGCAGGCTTGCGGCTCCCGGGAAACCAGAGACAGGGGGGAGGAACTTCAAGACTGGGTCACTACACGTGGCCTAGTCATCCTGAACCGGGGGAATGTCGCAGCCTGGATGCGGTGGGGGCTCAGCTCGATCATAGACGTTTCGTTTGCGACCCCTAACCTCGCCCGCCGTGTCCAGGGATGGCGTGTGGTGGAGGAGGAGGAGACGTCGTCAGATTACCGATACATTCGGTTTGACGTCTCTCCTCCACCTAACCTGTCGCCAGCTATCGCGAATCCCCGGAAGCGCGTTGGGCACTCCATCGCCTGGATCCGGAGGCTCTTCTGGAGGCGGCCATCGTGCAGGCCTGGATCCCGATAGCGGACAGGCCTGCCGATGTTGATGCCGAGGTGGAGTGGCGTGGAGACAGGTGTACTGGTGGACGCCGAAAGTCGCGCGCGGAGAGTGTTACTGCGCGCCGCCGGTCCCATCAAGAGCGGAGAAACTCGTTCCTCCGCGCGGAAGGCGGCGCGAACGACGTGCCCGTAGTCACGGAGGGTGAGTTAGGGGCGGCTATACTGCGGCTTAAATCCCGCATAAACACCGCCCCTGGACCCGACGGCATTCTCTCAAGGAGCTTGGGCTCCGACTTATAGGTCTGTAGCGCATGCCCCGAAAAAGGCCAGTTTTCCGAGGTCTGGAAGACGGGGAAACTGGTCTTGATCCGAAAGGCGGGGCGGCCGGTAAACTCCCCATCAGGGTACCGGCCGATCGTGTTGCGAGGTGTGTAAGCTCTTTGAGCGCATTATTGCACAGCGCCTCGTCGGGCACTTTACACGCGTCGGGCACTTTACACGCGTCGGGCCTGATCTGGAGAATAGCCAGTTTGGCTTCCGTCAGAGGCGCTTCACCGTGGACGCGATCATGCGCATTAGAGGCCTGACGGAGGAAGCAGTCTCACAGGGTGAGGTGGTGGTGGCGCCGGTGTCTCTTGACATCTCCAATGCCTTCAACACCTTGCCCTGGAGCTGCGTTAGGGAGGCGCTTATCTACCATAGAGTGCCTCCTTCCGTCGAATTGTCGGGGCCCATCTCTCCGAGAGGGCCATAACTTACCCGAGCTGGCTAGGGCCGGGTCAGCGAGATGTGTCGTGCGGTGTTTCACAGGGATCGGTATTAGGACCACTCCTGTTAAACATCGGTTACGATTGGGTGCTGCGTGGTCCGTTGCTCAGAGGCGTAACGTGTTACGCTTACGACACCCACGTTACGGCGCGGGGAGCAACGCACCGTGACGCAGCACTAAAGGCCACGGCGGGGGTTGCTCAAGTCGTGGGTCGGATTCGGCGGCTCGGTCTCGAGGTCGCCCTTCACAAATCCGAGGCTCTGTGCTTCCACTGACCTCGGATGGGGCCACCTGCGGGATCCAGCCTACAGGTAGAGGGCGTCAGCATCGGCATCGAGCCCTCGATGAATTATCTGGGGCTCGTACTCGATGGCCGGTGACACTTCGGACATCACTTCTGAAGTTTGATCCTAAAACTAGGGGGGCAACATCAGGGAACCCAACGCTCCCTTTAGGAGACTGTACCTGGGGATCGTGCGAAGTGTGGCCCTATACGGGGCCCCCGTATGGGCGGAGACCCTGACGGCCAGCAATGTGGTTAGATTGCTGAGCCCACAGAGGGCGATGGCCGTCAGGGTGATAAGGGGATACCGCACGATCTCAAGTGAGGCGGCATGTCTCCTAACCGGTCCCTTCCATGAGACCTGAAGGCGAGAGCTCTTGCATCACTGTTTAGATGGCGCAAGGAGGCGCTAAAGCGGCGCCAAAGGCTTGCGTCTCGAGAAATCGAGGCCCAGCGGTCCCTGCTCCACCAGGAAGCCGGAGACATGGAAGGTGCGACTTGAGCAACCAAAGGGGGGATTCGCCACAATCGCGGCCGTCAGACCGGTCATGGACGAGTGGCTGGAGCAGAGACACGGTGCTCTCTCCTACCGGTTGTCACAGATACTTACCGTGCACGGTAGCTTCGGTAGGTATCTGTGGCGAAGACACCAGGAAATCACGGCCGAGTGTCAGCACTGCGAGGACTGCAGCGATGACACAGCGCTCCACACGCTGGTGGAGTGTACGGCCTGGATGCAACAGCGCCAGATCCTCGTAGTGGTTCTGGACGGTAACTCTCGCTCGAGACCATGGTGCGGGCCATGACCTCCAGCGTGAGTAAGCCCCGCCGCCTCCTTCTGCGAGCCGGTCATGCTCGTGAAAGAAGCGGCGGGGCAGGAACGGGAGAGAACTCTCCCACCCGAGTTCCGCAGTCAGCGGCCTGGGCGTCGCCGACGTGTATTCGCCAAAGACTATCGGCCTCCATGACCGGGGGCCTGAGGATGGTGAGAGGGCTGCTCACCGCCCTTACAGAAGCAGGCCCATGACGGCAGCGTAACGTAAGGGATTCACACACGCCCCCCCCCCCCCCCTTAGAAGCGGGATTACACCCGAAACCCCCCAAAGACGCGGGATAGCACCCGAACCCCCTGCCCCTGGGCGAGGCCGCAGTGGTGGCCGTAGGTCTGTTGGGAGTCCTGGGACATCCTTCCGAGGGCTTACCTGGGGCTCCCAACCATAGGCTGTTGGGCGTTATGTGAGGTTTTTTGTCGGTAGGAATCCGGCATAGCATCCATGATGGATTTACCCTCACTTTAAAAAAAAAGCATCCCAAATAATAAAAAAAATCCCTATTATCGAAACTGGTTTTATTTCTGTTGGTCTGATTTTCTTACTTATGCTAAACTTTACAGTGGTTTATGAACCCATGTTTAATTTTATAATACTAAACATTCATTTGACCTACTTAGTTCAGTTTGAATATTTGTTGTTGTTTATATCTATTTATTTATTTTATTTTTTTATTAAATACTTTATTGTACACCAAGAAAACATACAAACAAAGTGAAAATATGTTACAAGTATAGCAGTACAATTGGCGGCCTTATTGCTTAAAGCAATTTCTGCCAGGCAACCTTTGGATGGAAAACATATGTTAGTTGATGACTGGTAGTTGTTGGCGTTCAAATTTTTAAAACAAAAAGTAAAATTTGCAATAATGCATAATAAAATCTTAACACAATATAAATACTTATAAATACATACATTAATAATACCCTTACATATTATACATAAATAATACATACCAATACATACATAAATAAAGTAGCAAAGGAATGGTTAAGTTAAAACAATCATGTCAAGTAAAAGTCTCTAACCATAAGTTTAAACTTACGTAAAGTCTCAGCTCGTCTAATTTCCACGGGTAATGTATTCCATAGCCTTATTGCAGTAACAGTAAATGAGCGATCAAAAAAATCTGTAGAATGCTGTGGCATATTTAGTTTTAGGTTTTCCGATGACCTCAAACATCTGTCATGCGAATTATAAAGGAACTCGAAACGTCCTTTTAAATAGGAAGGTGTTGATGGGTTAAATAAAATGTTATACAATAGCGATAATATATGAGTATTCCGGCGTAGTCGTATAGGTAACCACCTGAGCTGAGTACGAAACTGTGAAACATGATCATACTTGCGCAAGCTAAATATGAATCGTATGCAAACATTTTGGAGACGCTCAAGTTTATCTAATTGGTTTTCGGCGAGATTTGAAAAGCTGGCATCGGCATAATCAAGGATAGGAAGAAGTAAAGAGTTAGCCAGCGCAATTTTTGTAGACGTAGGAAGGAACCGTTGTAACCTCCTTATCGAACCTGCAGAAGCGAACACCCTCCTACTAACCTCTTGGAGATGTATGCTCCAGGATAAATTAGAGTCCATCATTAATCCCAAATTTTTCACCGTGTTACTAACAGGAATTGTAGTGCCATCAAATGTAATATTTGGCAACTGGGACCAGTCTATTCTTGAGGTATTCCTAGAACTTCCTATTATTATCACTTGCGATTTGGATGGGTTCACTTGAAGTCCATAGGATTTGCTCCAAGTAGCTAAACGAGCTAAATCTTCATTTATGTTATCCACCGCCTCCGATAATTGATCAAGAGGTGACTGAGTGTAAATCTGGAGATCGTCTGCGTAAAGGTGGTAGGAAGAAGTAAGTTCATTAGAGATAGAATTTATAAAAATTGTGAAGAGTAAAGGAGAGAGAACGCCACCCTGGGGCACCCCGACATTCGTATTACGCCAACTAGAAACAATATCGTCTATACGAATGCGCTGTCGGCGGCCACACAGGTAACTCCGAAACCAATCCATTACCCCTGGAGATATGTTAAGAGAACGTAGTATACCGAGTAAAATATCCGAATCGACTGTGTTGAAGGCATTACTGAAATCTAATAAACAGAGAACAGTTAGCCTACCACAGTCCATACCAGCCCTGATATCTTCAGTGATATTCACTAATGCCGTGGTTGTGCTATGACCAGGGCGGAAACCTGACTGGAATGGGTTAAGGATATTATTTTTGGATACAAAGGAACTTAGTTGGTTTTTGACAAGGCGTTCAAGGACTTTAGACAGGAATGGCAATATGGATATTGGACGATAGTCGGTTAATAACAAGGGAGTTTTATTTTTAGGTAAAGGCGTGATTAGGGCATCTTTCCATGACGTTGGAAAAATGCCACTAGTTAAGGAAAAGTTAAGGATATAACAAATGATTGGTAGGATTTCATCTAGGATAGGAAGTATCATGCTCCGCCCTATACAGTCACTTCCAACAGCTTTGGATGTAATTGTCATTATACTTCTCCTAACATCACTGGCGGTAAGTAGATTAAAAACAAAAGGTGAATGGTTAGGGGTTGAAACAGATGAAAGATAATCAATAGTCTGTGCCTTTAAAATCCTATCAAAACTGGACATGGCAGTGAAATGCTGGTTCAGAGCTTCGACATTCAGATCCTTTGGAATTATTTCTTGTCGAGTTTTGCCAACCCCTAATGTTTTTAGGAAAGTCCAAACCTTAGAAGGTTCGCTATTTTGTATTGAATTATGGATATACTGGCGTTGTGCTTTCCTACACGCCTTGCCGCAGCGATTTCGAGCTGAAATATATTTTTGTAAATTTAAATCGTTAGGATTAATACTTTAGTCCGGTTCAACTTTTGTTACTTCAACTCATTTGACATGTTAAAAGCAATATGAGGCGTGTAGTTTGTGCCATTTTCCCTAATTTTGTTTCATATTCTTATCAACATTTAGACTAATTTACTTTCAGTTTGAATCTAAATCAATGGCAGTTGGACCATTTCGCTTTCCTCCAGCAAACAACACATACGATGCATTTTGGGTCAAACGACATTTATTTCAGTCAAAAAGAGTCATATATTCATGAAACCTATCTAAAAAGATCCAGTATGTACTTGCGAAAAAACTATATTAATTATATGAAAATACGCGCAGAAGTTTTTTTTTAATGATTTTTTTTCTGAAAAACGAAACTTTAAATGACTCTCCTGCCACTTCCAAAAAATGTCGCTTAGATCAATTAGCCATGGAACCGTCGATATGATATACCTAAGTATATTCGTGAATTGAAACCGTTAGAACGAGCTGGGTAATTTTGATTTAAAAACATATTTGTGGAAGTCTATGTCTTTCCTTTTTTTTATGTGAGGGAATATCCTACATGGATGCTATGCTGGACTCCTACCGATTAAAAAACCTCACATATCCCGCCTAACAGCCTACGGTTAAGAGCCCCGGGTA
The DNA here is from genome assembly GCA_933228765.1 of Miltochrista miniata. Lineage (NCBI taxonomy): Eukaryota > Metazoa > Arthropoda > Insecta > Lepidoptera > Erebidae > Miltochrista > Miltochrista miniata. The sequence continues at coordinate 28,319,410 of OW121751.1, forward strand.
AGCCCTCAGAAGGATACCCCACCCAGGACTCCCAACAGGCCTCAATCTTTCCCTAAGTTTAAATTGTGAGAATGTATAGGAAAATAGTAGGTAATTAGTAACTAGCTACTACAATGTTATTTTTCAATACAAAACGACCCTACCGTCATATAAAAGCCATTAAGAGATAATTGAGGAGTGAACATAAGTGTGTGACACTGTTTACAAGCACTCTATTAAATAGAATGAAAGCAATCTAATGAAACATACACACACAACGGCGTCAACTTCAGAAAATTAGGTCGATAATATTGTTTCACTTACATAATCTATATATATAAAAATCAATGCCACTTTTCGTTGTAATTTTATAACTCAAGAACGGGCTCACCTATCCAAACCAAATTTTTAGGCTTTGTTCGGACTATTTAGTAGATGGTTTATGTGAAGTTTGCACAAAATCGGCCGAGCGGTTCTTTATTTATCACGCAAACGAAGTTGCGCGGGTCAGCTAGTAATATATATACATATATGTATATGATTATATATATATTATTATATTACATAATAATATATATATAATAATAATATATATTCATATATGATCGATTGACAAAGCGTGAAGAACACCATTCTTAGTGTTTCTGGGTTTGCGGAATTTCTCAGAGCCTTAAAAATATGAATCAGCTTCATGGTCCTTGTAGTGAGTGTTTCGGTCTGCTTGTCCCATCGCAGACCAGAGTCAATCTGTACACCCAGATACCGCACATTTTCGGTTCTTGTGATCTCTGAGCAGAGACACGACTCTGCCGAACCATGGCAAGTGTGAGCAATTATGGAGAAAGAGGACCCTGGAGATGTTTTCGGGCGCAATGCAAAAGGAATAAAGCATGTCTTTTTTAAATTTAGGGTCAGGAGGTTTTTATTGAGCCATTCTGTTATATTCATGAGTGCTCGTTCCGCATTGGTTTTGAGTATTTCCCATGTTGAACCCGAAATTATCAGTGCCGTATCATCGGCGTATGAATAAATGCTGGTATCAGGAAGGGACATGTTACACAGGTCATTTACATAAATTTGGAATAAAATTGGGCCCAAAATACTTCCCTGAGGGACACCGTCGAACATTGTGACCTCGTCACTGTAATATTCGTTAATTTTGACTCGTTGAGTGCGATTGTGCAGGTAACTCTTAAAGATGTCGAGGGCGATCCCTCTCACACCCACGTGTTCCAGTTTAGAGATAAGTAAGGCAACAGAAACTGTGTCAAATGCCTTAGATAGGTCAAGAAAAACCCCAAGGCACTTATTTTTCCTACCCAATTTTGAGCAACTAATTGACTCAGATTCAGCACTGCATCTTCTGTAGACATACCTGGGCGAAAACCATACTGGTTTTTTGAAATAATTTTGTTTGAATCCAAAAAGTTCCTCAACCGATTACCTAATACTCTTTCCAATAACTTAGATATTGTTGTTAAGATCAAAATGGGCCTATAATTATTGACACAGCTTCTGTCACCCCCCCCCCCCCCTGTGGATAGGATGGACTATCGCTTTTTTAAAGCATCGGGAAAGATACCTTTTTTCAAAGAAGTGTTAAATATGTATGTTAAATGCGGAGTCAAGATGTTACGATTTTGTCTGAGAATTAGAGGTGAAATACCATCCCATCCCACTGCACTGTCGGTGCGTAGTTGAAGATTAAGCGACTCAACCTCAGATTCATCCACCTCTGGTAAGGCGAGGGAGTTACATGGAGAGACATCAGGGAAGTGAGATGACGGTGACGCTTCTCCACGAGTAGTATGGGGCCGAGTGATAATTTGAGTTGCTAAAGTCTCGCCGACTCTGCTCAACGTTTTACAAATCTCATTAACAGAGGATCCGGGGCTGTCGCACACCTTCAACAATTCAGTCGGGCTAGATTTTGATCTACCGGTGTTGGTTATTGTTTTTATCGTTTTCCAAAGGGCTTTGGGGTTGTTTTTTGCTTTGTCTAGTTCATTTTTTTCATAGGCGATTTTTAAATTACGGAGTAGACCATTGCAGAATTTACGGTTTTGGGTGTAAGTGATTTTCAGTACAATATTATATGGAGATTTTTTCGATTTGGTGTGCATTCTGTCACGATTTCTTATGTACCTTAACAGACCCGGGGTTACCCATGGTTAATTAGTTTTGTATTTGCGAGTAGTAGTCTAGTGTGTAGTATGTTCGTATAGTGTTTGCGATGTGGGTCGACCCGTCAACCATGGAGACTTGTACCAGTACTGTGACCGGCGCGGAGTTCTGGCGACCACACCCAATGCGGTACGGGGGCCCTTTCGTCAGTCGGATAAGCCACAGAAAACAAATCTAAGTAATGTGGATCAGTTTTCATTCAACCACACAGACACAAACGAAACTAGCCCCTGCGTCTAGTCACCGACTGCGCTGCGGCGAATATCGGCCCATCCTAACCGCTGAGGTAAAATATTACTGAATGAAAATTGCTATGACGACTAGTCACAATAGTTTAGAGTTTAAAAATCTCAGCTCTTGCATGTGACCCAGAGGAACTTACTACCAGAATGTGTAACAAAGCTATGAACTATGTAAAATATCATCAAATCCAATCGGTAGTTTTTGCGAAATGAGCTTATAATATTAATAGAAAGTAGGTTTAACAGGACTTACTGGCAAATTCACGTGCAATAGGGAGCAAAGCCTCAGGTACAATCGGATCGTCACGGGCATTAATGAAAATTATAGGTGTTTTTATATTCTGTAGATAAAACGCTGACGAACTCCATTTGTAGAGATCTGCTACTGACTCGAAGCCGTACACCCTCCTGAAAAAAAAATACAAAATATTAATACTTTTGAAACATAATTACTTTATTCATACTGTTGATTGATGGCACTTGGTGGAACCTACATAATCAATAACACCCCCTGTACTGTTTCACAATACTTATTCACGTTACACCTGACCGGTTTCACCTTACGGAAATTTCAAAGGCATATAAAGATACTTTGCCGAGAAGAGAAGCCGGTCAGGTGAAATATTGCGGAACAGTACAAGTGGTATTCTTCAATACATAAACATTATTATAGTTACTTTGTAAAATCACTTGTACTGACTGACATATTCTTCAACCCACAGTCTAATTTCAACTTGCAAGCAAGTTAGCTAGTCAGAAACAATAACGAACGAGGCCAGGGAAGTCAAGATTTAAGATTATCAACCGGGATGCCGTGATTGAATGTTTAGTAAAATAATACAACTAATCAAAGTTAGATGCCACTTTTCCATAGTATCTAGTATGGCTAGGCGGCCCTAAAGAAGAGCAGTGTGTGCTCAAACAACTTTTTTAAAGGTCGTACTAGACTTGGGTAGGTACTGTTCGTACTGCCGGACGTGTTATATGGCATAACCGCGTACTGGTTCAGTACCCAGTACGCGACAAAATTTAGCAGGACCCAGGACCTTTCTCGGACGCGACCGCTCGGGCGCGTACAGTCGACGTTCGGCCGCGTTCGGCCGCGTCCGAGTCCGAGATAGAATATAAATACTCGGCCGCGTCCGAGTCCGAGATAGAATATATTATACTGTCTGTGGTCCGAGCGCGACCGGGTGACCGGAATGATGCACGCTTGGGAACATTTTGTTACGTAGTGTATCTCAACTTAACGTGTACGAGTAGTAACGAATACTGATGAATGTTATATGAATATTTAAGGCACGCCTGCCTGCTTAATGGGCTCAGGAGATGGTCAAGCGACTTGAGTCAATATCAAGTGTACATACACGTCGATGCATAGACATGTGCAAAGAAATCATGCACACTGAAGCTACTTTCATTCATATTTTAATCGACTTGTCAAGTGAATATTGACCATATAAGAGCCCATTAGTCGAGGCACGTGTAGTACCTGCCAGATAATAATATATTAAACGAATAATATTTATTATTAGGATAAATGAAGAAAAAGTGACATATTTTATTTTTTTAATTATCTCGAAAACGGTGCGTGCTATCGTAAAAATAATGGCATTTTTGACCCCCCTTTGAAACCCCCCATCCGCCAAATATACATTACGAATAACGATTTTTTATACCACTAAGGTGGCATAATGTTGCCTGTAGTATAGATTAATTTGTTGGTTTGATATCAATCGTCAAAAAGGGTCCATGCTGGCGGTGTTGCAGTCATCCTCATCAGCTAGCAGTTTCATAGGGGCAAGCAAACACATGCAAACATAAGTGACCCTCGCCCCCCCCCCCTTTATTTTTTGCAAAGCGGGAATTAGTACATTATGGCATTCATAAGGTCTGCAGATATATTATGGTCTATGTTTCTTGTTGCTGTTTTAAACGGCATCTGGACTTTTTGGCGCGAAGCAGCCAAGGGCGGTTATCGCTCCGTGTTGTATAATTTTTCTAAATTAGAGTATTTTCAAATGTTTTGTGTGTATTAACTGTGAATTCCGAAGACTATACTTGACTTTGACTGGGACTTAGAAGAAATGTGAAATAAAGATAAAAAAAAGAAACAAGACTAGGCATTCGGTCTAAGTAACCAAAGCGTGTTCAAATTAATAATAATAAAAAAACCGGGATCTGTCAGAAGTCTCAGCAGGACCTTTCCGTTCCGTTTTCATAAACACTATAATATGTCTGAATAAAAAATAATATTGGTATGATAGCAGTACCAACGCCATCTAGAGCCCGTTGACCGCATTTCTTACTCTCACGAAACGAATGAGTTAGTTCTTTTATAGAAAATATTATAAATTATCTGTGGTTCTATGTTCTATTCGATCGTACCAACATAAGCAACTCAAAGGGACTTTATCAAGAAAAAAACCTTACTCTGTATAAATCAAGGTTCTATTACACATACATTTTATAACAGCGACATCTGGTGCAACTGGGATAATTCAGATACGTCCACCCTGTCGTATCTGTTTTGCCTGGGTTGCACTAGATGGCGCATAATGGCATGCAAATTCAAAAGAACTTTACTATCATAAAAATAAGGTGTATTTTTCTTGATACGATTTATGAGGGTCCGGCACCTGTCAGAACAATCACGACACTGTATGTACTCGTACGAAAGACCGGGTACTGGTCCGGGTTCAAGAGAACTTTATTCTCTTGTAAATAAGGTCTATTTTTCTTAATACGGTTTATGAAGGTCCGACACCTGTCAGAACAATCAGAACACTGTGTGTACTTGTACGAAAGATCGGGTACTGGTCCGGGTACTGTTCGAATACCATATGGCACGGTTCGGAAAGCTATGCCATATGTCAGGACATCATCGGGTACTGTTTTGCGCAAGTCTAGGTCGTACGGGTCAGTCATAGACAATCGTAGGCGGCAGATGTGTTCCCGCTTGAAGTTGCGTAAGTGCATCGCCCATTATTTCTTCAACAGATGAGTTCAGTCTACTGCCACATTAATGTGTTTAGTTCTGTTTACTGATTTAATTTTACTTATCGGTTTACCTAATTCTAAATTAGAATCGATGAATCAGCGGCACTGCTAATAGCACGTGTTAGGTAAAATTGATTTGCATACAAAAGCATTTTGAAATGTAGGGCAGTATTATTTTTCACCTATACCAACCTACACAAATTATATACGACCACAGAATAAGTAGGTAATAACAATATTTATTGTATAGCACTGCAAAATTGGCCTAAGGAATGTGCTGATTAGACGTTACAGAATTTATAACAATATTGTCAAATCATTCTCATAAGCACAAATTAAATAATACATTGGCCTACATACAAACAAAATGTACCTATTACGATTTGTAAATGTTTATGTTGCATGCACTTGGACAAAATAACAAAAACACTACATAACACACTAGATTAGATAGATAGGTATATCAATAAATTCATGGTCTTCATGTATTTGGCCAAATACCCTTAGTGGGCGTGACTATCGTTTACCCAAACGTCGCCACACTCTTGTATGTAGGGACCTACGTTGGTCAGCAGTAGGTATTAGTAAGTGGGTGGCTGAGGCCCAGAAGATTATTGTGATGACCCTTACACCAACCTCCATCCCCCACCCACTCACTCACGCTAAATATATCTACAAGAATGTCCACATTGTCCACAAACCATCACACTTACGTAATTATTATAGTTATTAATCGATAGTACAATGTGTACCTAAACTATTCACAGCTTACGATCAATATCGGTTTATACTGGCTGGCCGATATAGTTATGAAATATTATTACTATGTACATATTGTACATACATGAAAGTAGTTATATGGTAAAACAATAAATAAAAATGCAATAAAGCATTTCAATAGAGACGTACCTACTCGACATAAATCGTTCTCAATACAACTGAACCTTAGCATTGCCAATAATGATAACCTTACAGCTATCGGTCATAATCTTTAAACTCCATTATCTTCGGCAACTTTTGACGCCTTTATCAATAGTGTCATAATTGTAGCAAAATGTTTATTATGTTGGCAAATCCGTGAACGAGTGGTGGGTGAGTGATATCCACGTGAAAAGCAGCGTGAGAGTGAGGTCATTCGTGTTCAAACTTTGATTGTAGGCGGAACACAGTACCTAGTTCGGGAAACCAAGTGAGAATTTGAGCCTCTTGAGGTAACGTAGGTACCTACATCCTATGCGTTTCTTTTCTGACGAGTTGCGTATTTGATCACTTGCATTTCTGACGATATGCTACGAATATACTTAGGGCCGTATTACAGAAGGCGAGTTGTTTTATTAGGCGAAAATTAACCTAAAATATATTTCTAGAATATTGAATGGGCATCACTTTGCAGAAAGGCCGTTGTTTGAATGTGAGAAATCTACCGAACTATGTTTGACTTTGCGGAATAAACCAGAATGTAAACAAGCTAAATAGATGTTATTCAATCGTCGTATCACAAATTTACAACTAACATCGGAAGTGGTTATAAAGGATAACACGCACCAGGTTACAAACGCTTTCATAATCAAAATGTTGACACGCATGCTGAAATTTTCCATAGGGGGCCGCTAATTCAAGTTAAATATATTATTTTCTCACAGTGTGTTTCTCAGCTATGATAAAATGTTTTACGATGTAGTAGGTATGATATATGTTATAATACCGAAGGCCTGGGGACAGCGGAGGGAAGGCTGCTCGCTGTCCTTACAGAAGCAGGCCCAAGGCGGGGCGTGACGTGAGAGTTTCGTCAACGCCTCACGCACAAAGTCTTCTATATAAACTGTGGTTTAGTTTATATAGAAGTCTTTGTTCACGCCCCAAGAAGACGGATCAAATCCGAACGAACCCCTGACGCGGGATGGTACCCGAACCCCGCGGTGGTAGGCACAGTCTGTCGGGACTCGGGAATCCTGGGACATTCTTTCAAGGGCTTACTCTTAATATCTTTTAGTTGTCTAGTAGAATCACATAGCACAAGCTGGTATTAGCTTAATTTGTGCTAGATGACATTGTGTGAGGATATCCAATATTTTTTATTGCTTCGAAGTGCTACTACAGGCAGTACCTATACAGTGGCAAATTATGTGAAAAACTATTCTAAGTACTTATGTAATCCGGTATTTATAGGTAGGTGAATAGGTACCCACGATTAAAAGTTTATACAACTCAAATTTACATTTTTGCATTCCAAACTTCTATTCTTTACATAAAAGATGTCAGAATTTTGAACAATAAAATTATCTAATGCACAATCTCTTGACTCGCGCCATCGCCATACGTCGAGGACGCTGCGATAGGAACTTTACTCAGTTTTATAATTATATAAACTATGCATGTGTGTTTGTTTCTTCTTATTACATACTAACGGATGCCACGCGGTTTGACTCGCGTAATTCCCGCTCCCGTGGTGATATGGGAATAAAATTATAGCTATGTTACTCAGTGATAACGTAGCATTCTAAAGGTGAAAGAATTATCGAAATACATCCAGTAATTTCTAACTTTATTCCTTACATACAAAAATACAAATATTTTCGCTCTACAATATTATTTAGTATCTATAGACAGACACACGATTCGTCTTTATAATATCAGAATAGGATCAGTGTTTGCTGTCACTAATTTAAACGTACTTACGCAGGCCGAGCCGCGGGCGCCCTCTAGTAAATCTTTCAGCTAGCTTACTTTTAGTATCAAGTCACGCACTTGAACCCAATGTCAGGGTTGTGACCTTTCGCAAGCCTAAAGTACTGTGCCTAAAGCATTGACTTATTACATACACCACGAGACAGACTTTAAAGTGTGTCAAACACCTAGCGAAATTGGTGGCGACCCATGACTTAGACATAGCTGTTTTAATTTCGTGGTAATGCCTATTTTGGTCGTGATAAGTTCACAAATAAAATAAAACCGGCTAAGTGCGAGTTGGACTCGCCCATGAAGGGTTTCGTAGCAGCAAGTAACATAATATAAAAGTTCTTTTAGTTCGTTGTAACTTTGATTGATGTTTTAACACGTTCGCAGTGGTAGTGATTTTCTAACCGTAAATTGCGGTTTATGACGTATTAAAAAAAACTACCAGCTCTCTCTCGTTCAAACCAATTTTCGTTGGTAGTTTTTATGGCAATGTACAGACGAATTTGAGAATGCATGGTCAATCCGAAACGAAATTGCTTTGCACTGAGAATTGACGCCATCTCTCGGATAACATTGGAAGTCAAGTATCTAGCGTTGCCGATTTTTTTAATACCTCACACAGCAACGCGATTATTGTCAAAATAGCAACTCATTAATCTTTGGAGTAATGTAAATATGCCATCTAGTACTTTTTTTGTGATTCTAAGGTGTCTATGCAATATTATATTCGAGTAAAGTTGCGCCATCTAGTGGCGTTTTTGTGGATTTGGACTCAAATGTGCATGAGGTTATAGATCTTAAGAGGCTCATGCAATATTGGAGGTGACTTATACATCATTATATTCTTTTTAGATCTGTCATACTCTTAGTTTAGTAGTTAGGGGGGGGGGGGGGGGGGGACACTCATTTTTCCACTTTGGAAGTGTCTCTTGAGCATACTATTCACTTTAGAAAAAAATGATGTTGGAATCCTCAATAGCATTTTTGAAGACCTATCTATAGGTACCACACGTATGGATTTGATGAATAAAAAAATTTTGAGTTTCAGTTCTGAATATGGGGACCCCAAAAATTTACTGCTTTTTTTCTAGTATTATATAAGAATCTTAATGCGGTTCACAGAATACATCTAGTTACCAAGTTTCAATAGCATAGGCCTTTTAGTTTCGGAGAAAAGTGGCTGTGACACACGGACGGACAGACAGACAGACAGACATGACGAATCTATAAGGGTTCCGTTTTTGCCATTTGGCTACGAAACCCTAAAAATGGGACATACTTTTTACACAGCGTGATTTGCCCCAAATTAAAACAAGATAGGTACAGTCAGCATCAGATAGATATGTGCTTCCAAAGTAGTCAAAATTATGTAAAGAATATAAATTCAATTTTATGTTCGCAGACATAGCATTCAAATAGTTGTAAGCATCCAGAGTGTTCAAAACATCTTCGATGTAAGTTGTCAATATTATGTTAGCTGTTACAGTGTTCATATTAATGTTGTCAAATAGGCTGTTTAATGGTATCTATGCATTCATACTAGTCAAAAATATCTTCACAATTAGGAAAGTCATCTTTAATATCCGTAGCTAGAGTGTATATTGGAATAAAATGTTAGTAATAAATATTTTGTTTCCCTTTTTCCTTGATTATCCATCCTGCTCATTTCGTGCATGACGTAATTGATATGTCTTTTGTTTATTAGAAATTTTGATTAATAGAAAGGAAACATAGTTTAGATATGTTATAACATCCCTAAATAGAATGGAATTTTCTTTGAAAAGGAAACACTTTTAAGGAAAATGTCATAAATAACAAACTTTAATAAAACTATATTAATGTCACTGAATAATATGTCATGTTGTGTCTATGTGTATTACATTGCAAATTTAAATGAAATAGTTGTATTATCTTATTAAATTAGCATGCCTCCATATCATTTAGATGAGCAAACCAAGCATCGTATAATAAATTTACATCGGGAAAATGTTTCTGTTACTGACATAGCCGATGAACTTGGCATAAGCGTGAGTATTTTTTTATTACCAGGATTATTAACATTCTCCTTATGATTTATATTGCATACAATGTCCGACTAACGATTTTTATAATATTTTAGAGAAACACTGTATCTCTCTGGATATCGCGCTGGCGTGAAACAGGAGGGATTTCACGCCATGTTACAACAGGTCGTCCGCGTATTAGTAACATCCAACAAGACCGTGCACTGATACAAAATGTGCTAGTGGACCGTTTTGTTAACACTTCCCAATTGGCGACTACTCATAGCATGTCCCAAAGTACAATACGTCGAAGGCTTAAGGAATCGGGCCTCCATAATCGTGTGCCGGCAAAAAAACCTCATTTAACACCCAGGCATTAATCTTTAAGACTCCAATTCGCACTAAGCTATTTAGATTACGATTTTAGGAAGGTTGTTTTTGTTGATGAAAAAGTGTTTTATAACTCTACGCATGGTCGCCTCTCTCTGTGGAGATACAATAATACAAGATATAATGAAGAAAATATCTTGCCCAATAACAGAAGTGGACGCACATCGCTTGGTTTTTGGGGATGGATTTCGGAAGTTGGACCCGGTGAGTTAATCGAAGTTGGTTGGCGTCTAAATGGATTGACTTATAAAGATGTTTTGGAAGAGGTGTTGTTACCCACAGCACAAATATTTTATCCCTTTGAAGAGGCGATAACTTTTATACAAGACGGAAGCTCTGTACATAATTCAAGAGTGGTTCAGAATTATATTTCTGAAAACGGAGAGTTAAATTTAATAACCCTACCTCCCAAAAGCCCAGACCTTAATCCTATTGAGAACGTCTGGGGTAGAATGGTCCAAATGTGGGATCATGAACAGGCTCGCAGTACCGAAAATTTACGGATGCATGTAAATGCAATTTGGGAATCATTGAGGGGAAGTTCATTCTGTTTTAACACAGTTAGATCAATGAGACAACGCCTACTTGATGTAATCAATGCCAACGGTGGTTACACTAGATTCTAAGAAAATATAAGTTCTTTTTTACACTCGTTTTGATTTATTTTATTTAGATTTTTTTTTTATTATACAGTATTATATTTATACAGTCAGTGCAATAAATATGCCCCGAAATATTACTAGAAATGGGTAACGCAGCGATTTTTTGCGTTAATATAATAACGTTGACGTAGTTTATGTGAGTTCTTATTAGACTAGCTGTTGCACTAGTTTTAAGCCATCAGATTTTAAATATTCATTTAACACACCTGGTGAGCGAACTAACAATGCACTATGTGTGGCAGGCCTTAGTTTTGAGGAACATGACTCAAAAGGGGATTGTAGCCGGCCTTAATGACTTTTGGCTCTACGGTGCATAGATACCATTAAACGACCTATTTGACAACATTAATATGAACACTGTAACAGCTAACATAATATTGATAACTTACAGCGAAGATGTTTTGAACACTCTGGATGCTTACAACTATTTGAATACTATGTCTGCGAACATAAAATTAATTTTATATTCTTTACATAATTTTGACTACTTTGGAAGCACATATCTATCTGATGCTGACTGTACCTACACCTAAACTTTTCAATACATAATATTGTAAGTCTATCAGAGCTTATCAATCTTTGAAACAATTATTATTTGCAACTCATATAGTGATCATGAATACGAACCCGGGACCTTGACAACGACAGTAAGTTGCACACACCACTGCGTCAACCGAGACAGGTAAATAATATTAAGCAACAGTAATCTTTGGTAGATAATACAATGTAAAAGTAATCTCACCTTGAATACGCTTCATCAAGATCAGGCAGCGTTCCAGCCGAGACAATCATCTTCTCATCTAACGTGTATCTGTTCTTTATATCGGCAGATAGCAACATTCTCTTGTGCCTCGTGATGATGTTACGGTAGTTGTCCGTCATTACGTACAGATAGAATCGACGGAAATTCTGCCACTGCAGTAGGTACACCATGGTGCTACAAGTGAAAGTATTGTTAGGTTACTTTGTTGTTGGTTTATAGAACTAGTTATAGTACAGTCAGATACAGAGAAAAGTATAATAGAGTCGTCCTGAATGAATTTTCTCAAAAATCTTTTTTGTGTTATAAATTACTTTGTACACAGGAAATTTCATAAAAATACATGAGCGATTTTTGAAAATTATAAAATCTGTTTTTACAAGGCGATCCTGTATAGTTTTCTCTGCAGTAGACAGTACCTATATGTACAAAAACCAGGTTAACAGTTACTGACTATGATAAATGCAAAATGATTTCGTTGCTGTGGACGCTCATCGACATACCTAAATAAAATGTAAAATTATTGAATCCAAGAATATACGAAAAACCTCTCTCAGACCGCAACGCAATTAGTACCACAATCAATTTCAAGTTCGCTGTTTCGTCAGTTGTCTAATTTGCCTAATTTTGCTAACTCGTCAGTTTCTTCACTGCAGAGGTATATTAGCTGAGTCAAAGTGGTCAATTTAAATGACAACACCTAAATAGACCACTTGGTGTTTCTAAGTGTAAATACGTTGTAGTGTAGATGTGCCATATTTGAGTTTTCTAGTGTCTTCAGTTAGATCTCATTTTAAAGACAGAAAAAGCTGTCGACACCAGATTACGTATCTAGTATTGAAAATTATAAAATTTTGCGTCAATCATTAAAAAACTATAAAGAGATTAGCCCCATTTCTTAGCTTTTAAAATACTATTGGTGGTATGGTATAAGATACTCATGTCTATCGCTTTCTGTGTACAATGTAAGAACCATTTCAGAAGATCACCTGACAATCTGTGTTGTCGAAAGCGAGCGCAATGCAAATAATCTTGAGGTGGGAAAGCTGCAAATGTCAGCAATAAACCACTACATATTTCAATAATAGTACATAATTTCTTTCCTCTTTTATCTGTTTCAGACTGTAAGTGAACTGGTCCGAACCGAAATATTGAGTAGTGAACTATATTTTTTTATAGTTCACGTTGACGGTTGAAGTGGTTTTTTTACCGGTGAAAATCCGTCATGGATGCTATGCCGGACTCTTACCGACTAAAAACCACATGTCTGCCGACGGTTGGGAGCCCCGGGTAAGCCCTCGAAAGGATATCCCTAAGAAAGTTGAAGTGGGTACATTTACAATAATATTTTTTACGTTTACGTTTAACGATTTTATATAGTCGCCGCGACTTCCCTCCCTTGCTTGTCGCCCAGTGTGCGGAGCTTAGAACAAAATGTATGTAATTTGTCACCGCAACATGTCGCCCAGTGTGCGGGTAATGTAAGTTTCTATGTTTTATAGAGGTCATTAGTTATGATACGAGTATAACGATGTCTTCCTTCCAATTCCTATCATGACATAAAGAGAATAATGTAGGTCACGTTTTTATGTAAGGTCGACGAGCTCACTTAACTAAGCTAGTTATCTATTTGAACATTTACTGAAAAAATAACTGTGTCAAGTCACAATAGATATTAAAAACTAAAAATTTAGTATTAACAATTAGATAGGCATATTTGTTTTTATGAAAAGACGATGCATTTATGCCTGCCAAATATGTGGAAATTATTGATTAAAATACTTGAAAAATTGATATGGAGGGTAGGAGGTACAAATAAAGGAACAAATCACAAAATAATAATGTACGCATAGCTAGATATATGATATTGCGTTCTGTAACTTATATTTTTGTGGCTGTATCGTTAGCCGTTACCCGCCGCAGTATAGCCGCAGGCGGTGCTCGCGTTTGAAAGATTTGTATAATTACGTAGGTAGGTATCTAATTGATGATATCGCTAGTAAATTCCCAGAAATACAATAAAATCCCACTAATATTAAATGTGAAAGTTTATGAAGATGTTTGGATGTTTGTTACTCAGTCACGCTCTAACGGCTAAATGGATTGGGCCGAAATTGTACAGAGATAGCTTATAGTCTGGAATAACACATACCGAGACTACTTTTCATCCCGGGAATAAGTTCCCACGGGAAGCGGGAACGGGTATCGAATTTTACGCGGGCGAAGCCGCGAGCATCATCTAGTAAATACATAATTAAAGAAATGTTGAAGAACCTTATAATTAAATTAGCAGGGTGTTTTAAGAGTCGCAGTACTCGTATGTGCAAAAACGTTATCTGTAGTCATGACATTGCAATTTAAATGTTTGCACGAAATGCAAAAATTATATTAGTGTAAGTACACGAAAAGGTTTACTTAAAAGTAATAAAATTATAATACTTATACGTAATAAATTTCGTAATAAAATTCTGTACAATAAGTGCTACAAGTAGAAGAATAAAATATCGGTATTGAGATCATTCTACATCATCTTTATAAATATCTAAAGATGAGATCATAAATGTGTTGCTAAGCGGAAAACTGGAGAACGGTTGGTCTGATTTATCTATTCTATATTTTCGATAGTTCGTGGAAGTCGGCCGGGTCAGTCAGAGCCCCGATGGCATTTCCGAGGTGGCGCTCTAGAAATGTGCAACGATATTGTCTCCACTACATCTGAACCGCCTTTTTAGACCTGGAAATGATTGGAGTGACAAAAAGGATTCTGGTGATAGTTACATGGATTCAGCTATAAAGGCAAGTATTCTAACTACCCTATAGCCGTTACCTCGGTTATGTGTAAGGTATCATTATCAACTAACGACTCATGTGATATGGATGAAAACCTGCTAATCAATAAAATCGACATTTTAAAATGTATCACGATGAGTGTTTCGAAGGACTCTTCAACAACTAGCTGGACACTCTTCTCGTGAACCGAAAGATTGAAAAACTTTTGCTATCGTAGAATATTGATATTGAACCGCCTCTACCAACACACGTGCGTTCCTCCTCCTGCAAGCCTGGGTTTTTCATACTGAGTGTATGCAGGCATATCAATAGGCCGTAAGGTTGAAGGCCACTGTCTGCAGAGTTTCGGACTGTGAAAGTGGCGCTCAATGTCTGAATGTCGTAGCGAAAAGTTTTCCATCGGGTGGATGAAGTCATTTTCACGGGATATAAAAACAACACCCTAAACATATCCTCACTGCGTCGCATTCAACATAATTATATGATTGTTTCTCCAGGTTCAATTCATAAATGATTGATAAAATATTTGCTCTTCATTGTTATTCTACTACAGTATGTAAACGGTGTAATGTAATCTATGCAATATATCTAATTTATTTGTAGACTGTCGTGGACTAGTCAAATAAATACAATTTCATTGTGCAGAGATTTAAGAGCACGTGTCGCCAATAACACGTGCCAATTGGTACATTATATCATGTGAGCTATGGAGAGGAACGTGCGAACTCAGACGTACCTAATAGCAGGAAAACGGACACCACTCTCATTTTCTATGTTGCGGTCGTGTTGCACATAATGAATGTGATAGTGATACCATGAATCTATCGCGATCATAAAATGCATCTATTTTTAAGTTTAGGTAAGCTACATACTTCAAAAAAAGTGATTTGATTTCATATCAGCTGTACATAACATCACACCTATTTCCCCAAATGTGTAGGCAGAGGTGATGAACCCAAATTTTGCCAGTATCTCGTTTCGTTGGTCCAAAGCCATAGAAGGCAAGCCTATTATCGTTACCGGGCACTATAATATTATAACAAGAGAAAATCTAATTCCAACAGATAGGACAGATGTTGCACATCCACATATTTTATAATCTCTGCAGTCCGAGTATAATATTTAGGGTATCATCTACCTACATAATATTATATGTTTCTGGATTCTCGATTAGTTTCATGGAATATAATAAAATTTTCAGATAACCGGTGCACAGGTAATGAAAGCAGTCGTTTGTAAGATTTTTATAAAAAAGGAATTTATCTCCAAATCGTTACATACATGTCACAGGACAGCCAGCCTCACAGCCGTCATAAATAATAATATTTAAGATTAGGGTGTGTACGTCTAAGTTAAGTGAATTTTCCGACATTACTCAATAGAAGAATTGCAGCACTTCGCTTATAAATATGCATGGCGTAACAACGGTTCTAATTTCTCTTGGAACTACCTACGTATGGGCGTTGTCGACCAGCTGGCACTATTTCTTATCACAAGATATGTTTAATCTACGTTGCCCTCGACCGATTACATTATATTGCAGGGCCATTATACGAAACTAGGACTGTCGTTTTTTTAAGAAATCTTTAATAATATTTTAATGAGAAAGTAAAGCTGACTGTTCGTTACGCTTTCACGTTTGAACCACTGAACTGATTCTGATGACATTTGGTACAGGCCTATAGGGATAGAACGATATAACAGAGTATGGGTAAGGACATAGGCTACTCTTTATTCCGTAAAAGGCAGTGCAAACGGGTAGGTACTACGGAACACCCCACTATCATTATTTAATTACGATTGTAGAATCTGAATCTGTGCCGCGATGAAAATCTGTTTCAGTTCCCGCTTCCTATGGGAATTTTAGCGGAAGAAAAAGTAACATAAATGTTATTCCAGACTATAAATTATTCATGAACCCAAATTCAGCCAGACCCGTTCAGCCTTTAGAGCCCGATTTGGTTATCAAACGTCCAAACATCTTCACAAAAGTTCACATTAGTAAAATTCTGTGGCCATGACACGAGTTCTCACGAAATCAAATTCTAAGGCCCTTTAGTCGGTCAACTAGTAAAGTAGTAAACCGGCATAGCAACCCACGACGAACGTTTTAGTGGTGCGATGAAGAAATTATGGTGGCAAATGACTAGGTTACGTCCTATTATAATTAGACGCACGTATATTAACGTTTTTTTTTTCTAAGGGGTAGACAGAAGTTATAATATACTTACTTATAATAAACGTCATAGACAATAGGTAGGTCATAATTATTACTTTTTAGCGTAGAATGTTTAGACAATATTAGAAAGAAAGAAAGTTTATTCGATAGCCTTTGGGATACCTAAATACAAAAATGTTAATTTTATTTTATTATGAGTAATGATTATGATTCATCAAAATTATTAAAGCCTTTTCTAAGAATTTGTGTTTGATATATAGGTACATGTGTTAAGAGTATTGTTGTTTCTGTGATACCTACACTTGCTAAGGTCATTCCTATTTAAATAAAATTGTAAGTCAATGATAATAAATGCGTAGATAAACCAATATTTAACTTTATGCCTCCCATTTATTTGCAGTTCAATGAACTATTTCCAACAATATCACTATCGGGGGTGCCAAAGACCGCGACACGTGGATAAGTAACTATGTAGCAAACAATGTGCAATCAGAGCTAATGGTTACCAGTTACTTGAGTTGCTCTACATAATCTACTCGATATCAATAAAATTACGGGGTAACTCACTCACCTTACACCTAGAAACTCGAAATCAGCACAAATCTTATATTGCAGACACTACTAAAAATTCTTAAAAAAATCACCATTAAGGGGTTAAAATTGGGGTTAAACTTCTCAACGATTTAGAAAACGCTTAGAAATACGGCCTTGAAATGTAGTGAGTGTTGCTGCCTGCTGGTTACAATCTAAGAAAAGTAGATTTTTAAATAGATAAGATAGAAAAATAACTACATATCATGCACGAAATTATGTCATGTTTTTTTTCGAATTCTGCGGGACTTTTATTATAGGCATAGTAACATCTGTCATGGTTGTAGGAATTTTGGGTTGGATTAGTGAATGGTGATTTATCTCTTGAATGCAGTGCCTAGTGACGGACTGAGCTATAATAGGTTCCTAGTTACATGGAAACCACACAGCGGGGAATCCTAGAACATCCTTCCGAGGGCTTACCCGGGAGTCATAGCCGTTGGCAATCGTAGGGAATCGTGTGGTGGTAGGTCATCCATGATGACTACATGTTAAAACAAGAAAGCCGTGAGATCGTTCTCACCGGACTGCCCCTCTCTAACAGGTTTATTGTGAAAGTGAAAGTTCAATCCGATTGACATTGTTATTTTTGTTTTATTTCAAACTTTGAACAGATGATCCACGTGACCTAGTGACGTAGTTTAATGCGACAGAGTCAAAGCTAAAGACTAAGTCTCGCCATAAGCCCCTCTGCACTCAATTTTATAGAGAGGGGCTAAAACATAAAAAACTACAACACTGGCAATATGCGATGTGTATTGCGCTTCTGTTTACCCCTTCGGAGATATAGTCGTGCTTATAAGTATGTATACAGAATTATGCAAAAATGAAATACTCACTCGATAGCGTTATATCCTTGACAGATAGAAATGCCACCAATTATGTTTGAGGGTCTCTGCCTAGCCTCTCCAAGGTATTTTGATATAAGATTGCCTCCTAAACTAAAGCCGACTAGAATCAATTTCGTTTGCGGGTATCGTTCCAATAAGTTCTCTATCATGTAGTGGTAGTCATCGGTGTGTCCTGAAAAATTTCACCTTGTTAATTTCCTGCACTTGTTAATAATATCGCTAGTGTTTATAGTTTGTACTGTACTAGGTGACGTCACGCGGTTTCACCCGCGTAGTTCCCGTTCCCGTGGGAATATGGGGGAAAAAAATTCCCGTAATCCCACGAGAACGGGAACTACCCAACTACCGATTTGAAAAATCGGTGTTAACCGCTAATTCTTTCACTGTTGGGAAGCTACACTCTTAACGGTGAACATAGGCTATATAAATCTATACTAATATTATAAAGAGGAAAGATTTGTTTTTTTGTTTTTTTTTGTTTGTTTGTAACGAATAGGCTCCGGAACTACTGGACCGATTTAAAAATTATTTTACTGTTGGAAAGCTACACTCTTTGCGGTGAACATAGGCTATATTTTATTCCCGTATTCCCACGGAAACGGGAACTACGCGGGTGAAACCGCGAGACGTCCGCAAGTATTTAATATAGCCTATGTTCACCGCTAAGAGTGTAGGTTCCCAACAGTGAAAGAATTAGCGGTTAACATAGGCTATATTAAGCATAGCCTATTTTCCCCGCTAAAAGTGTAGCTTCCCAACAGTGAAGGAATTTTTCAAATCAGTCCAGTAGTTTCGGAGACTATTCGATGTAAACAAACAAACAAACAATCAAATCTTTCCTCTTTATAATATTAGTATATATTTAATATTCAGCTTATCATTTCTGGGGTAACGATCAAATCCATTATTAGATAAGCATTTTACATTAAAATTTACATAATGGAAGTGTTCACAATTTTACTGCAATACCTACAGAAAACAATCTGTCAGAGGTAAAAAACTGTGAACGGACTATACGCAGCTTCGCCTCTACACCAAGCTCTACGCCAGCGGCAAACTTATATATATATATATAAACATATTTCCAAAACCAAATAACCTTACCGTAAGAAAAGATCCTGTTTCCTGTTACCGGCACGCTGTGAAGGGCTCCTATATGGTTTAGTACAGCGCACCGGTAGCCGTGACATTGTGAATAGTGCACGTACGTCCGAATATACACGCTCTCCGATGTGTTTCCGATGCCGGGGCATATTGCAACGGTTACGTCATCTGCGAATTTAAGTATTGTTCAACATCTAGATTTCTAGATAATAGACGGCTTTTATTGTGTAATTTTTGGTAGTGTGTTATTAAATAAAATGCACACTAAATGCATAAAATGGACTCTGTAGATTGGTACATAAGTTTACAGGCATTAGGTATGTCCGGTATGTCTAACAACTTTACCTCTAGTAGGCGAAGGAATGGATAATGGTAATGTCATAACAATGATGTCGCGCACAATAATGGCTATATATCTATACTGTATTTCAATAGCTTTGCGCAAAAATGTAAACAAACACATTTGATCCTATATATCCAGTGACGGATTAATCCTTAATCAAATTAAGCAATTGCCTAGGGCACCACGTCTGAGGGGGCACCAGAAGAAGCACAAAAAAATCCGTCCTTAGGGCAGATATATACCTATTTCTACTATGCTTAGGGCATCACGTCTCACTCCCACGTCACCAAAAACAACACCAAAAAGTTTCTAGGACTAATTTGAAAATTCGCGCGTTTTAAGTTGACATAGAGTCCGACCTAGAGTCATAACCCCACTCCCGCTTGCGCACTCATTGCCCGCTAGTGCATTCGACAATTCGAATGTCCCGGAATTGCGATCAGCCAATCACAAACCACTCCTTCCTCGCGGGCCCCAAGCCTGGCGCCTCCGCAAATTTATTCATTCGAGTACTGTTTAAAATATTGTGTTCGCTTAGGTACGTAATGTTTTATTTTGTTTTGTTTTGATAATGTCCAAAGTCAAAATATCTTAAGTATTTTGTTTCATTTAAATAATTACTTTTGGTTATGTAAATTTACTCAAACCAATCGAAGCTGAAGGTTTCTCATCAAATCAGCCTATGGCAGTCCACTCCTGGACGTAGGCCTCTCCCAATTTACACCACAACACACGGTCCTGTGCCTTTGGCATCCAGTCCCAGTCTATCTATCGGGTGGACGTCTTACGCTTCGTTTGCCAAGTCGCGGTCTCCACTCCAGAACTCGCTTGCTC